>OZ020503.1:26553099-27861266 GCA_963971365.1 Lasioglossum villosulum | reverse complement strand
TCCTAACCCTATCCTAACCCTATCCTAACCCTATCCTAACCCTATCCTAACCCTATCCTAACCCTATCCTAACCCTATCCTAACCCTATCCTAACCCTATCCTAACCCTATCCTAACCCTATCCTAACCCTATCCTAACCCTATCCTAACCCTATCCTAACCCTATCCTAACCCTATCCTAACCCTATCCTAACCCTATCCTAACCCTATCCTAACCCTATCCTAACCCTATCCTAACCCTATCCTAACCCTATCCTAACCCTATCCTAACCCTATCCTAACCCTATCCTAACCCTATCCTAACCCTATCCTAACCCTATCCTAACCCTATCCTAACCCTATCCTAACCCTATCCTAACCCTATCCTAACCCTATCCTAACCCTATCCTAACCCTATCCTAACCCTATCCTAACCCTATCCTAACCCTATCCTAACCCTATCCTAACCCTATCCTAACCCTATCCTAACCCTATCCTAACCCTATCCTAACCCTATCCTAACCCTATCCTAACCCTATCCTAACCCTATCCTAACCCTATCCTAACCCTATCCTAACCCTATCCTAACCCTATCCTAACCCTATCCTAACCCTATCCTAACCCTATCCTAACCCTATCCTAACCCTATCCTAACCCTATCCTAACCCTATCCTAACCCTATCCTAACCCTATCCTAACCCTATCCTAACCCTATCCTAACCCTATCCTAACCCTATCCTAACCCTATCCTAACCCTATCCTAACCCTATCCTAACCCTATCCTAACCCTATCCTAACCCTATCCTAACCCTATCCTAACCCTATCCTAACCCTATCCTAACCCTATCCTAACCCTATCCTAACCCTATCCTAACCCTATCCTAACCCTATCCTAACCCTATCCTAACCCTATCCTAACCCTATCCTAACCCTATCCTAACCCTATCCTAACCCTATCCTAACCCTATCCTAACCCTATCCTAACCCTATCCTAACCCTATCCTAACCCTATCCTAACCCTATCCTAACCCTATCCTAACCCTATCCTAACCCTATCCTAACCCTATCCTAACCCTATCCTAACCCTATCCTAACCCTATCCTAACCCTATCCTAACCCTATCCTAACCCTATCCTAACCCTATCCTAACCCTATCCTAACCCTATCCTAACCCTATCCTAACCCTATCCTAACCCTATCCTAACCCTATCCTAACCCTATCCTAACCCTATCCTAACCCTATCCTAACCCTATCCTAACCCTATCCTAACCCTATCCTAACCCTATCCTAACCCTATCCTAACCCTATCCTAACCCTATCCTAACCCTATCCTAACCCTATCCTAACCCTATCCTAACCCTATCCTAACCCTATCCTAACCCTATCCTAACCCTATCCTAACCCTATCCTAACCCTATCCTAACCCTATCCTAACCCTATCCTAACCCTATCCTAACCCTATCCTAACCCTATCCTAACCCTATCCTAACCCTATCCTAACCCTATCCTAACCCTATCCTAACCCTATCCTAACCCTATCCTAACCCTATCCTAACCCTATCCTAACCCTATCCTAACCCTATCCTAACCCTATCCTAACCCTATCCTAACCCTATCCTAACCCTATCCTAACCCTATCCTAACCCTATCCTAACCCTATCCTAACCCTATCCTAACCCTATCCTAACCCTATCCTAACCCTATCCTAACCCTATCCTAACCCTATCCTAACCCTATCCTAACCCTATCCTAACCCTATCCTAACCCTATCCTAACCCTATCCTAACCCTATCCTAACCCTATCCTAACCCTATCCTAACCCTATCCTAACCCTATCCTAACCCTATCCTAACCCTATCCTAACCCTATCCTAACCCTATCCTAACCCTATCCTAACCCTATCCTAACCCTATCCTAACCCTATCCTAACCCTATCCTAACCCTATCCTAACCCTATCCTAACCCTATCCTAACCCTATCCTAACCCTATCCTAACCCTATCCTAACCCTATCCTAACCCTATCCTAACCCTATCCTAACCCTATCCTAACCCTATCCTAACCCTATCCTAACCCTATCCTAACCCTATCCTAACCCTATCCTAACCCTATCCTAACCCTATCCTAACCCTATCCTAACCCTATCCTAACCCTATCCTAACCCTATCCTAACCCTATCCTAACCCTATCCTAACCCTATCCTAACCCTATCCTAACCCTATCCTAACCCTATCCTAACCCTATCCTAACCCTATCCTAACCCTATCCTAACCCTATCCTAACCCTATCCTAACCCTATCCTAACCCTATCCTAACCCTATCCTAACCCTATCCTAACCCTATCCTAACCCTATCCTAACCCTATCCTAACCCTATCCTAACCCTATCCTAACCCTATCCTAACCCTATCCTAACCCTATCCTAACCCTATCCTAACCCTATCCTAACCCTATCCTAACCCTATCCTAACCCTATCCTAACCCTATCCTAACCCTATCCTAACCCTATCCTAACCCTATCCTAACCCTATCCTAACCCTATCCTAACCCTATCCTAACCCTATCCTAACCCTATCCTAACCCTATCCTAACCCTATCCTAACCCTATCCTAACCCTATCCTAACCCTATCCTAACCCTATCCTAACCCTATCCTAACCCTATCCTAACCCTATCCTAACCCTATCCTAACCCTATCCTAACCCTATCCTAACCCTATCCTAACCCTATCCTAACCCTATCCTAACCCTATCCTAACCCTATCCTAACCCTATCCTAACCCTATCCTAACCCTATCCTAACCCTATCCTAACCCTATCCTAACCCTATCCTAACCCTATCCTAACCCTATCCTAACCCTATCCTAACCCTATCCTAACCCTATCCTAACCCTATCCTAACCCTATCCTAACCCTATCCTAACCCTATCCTAACCCTATCCTAACCCTATCCTAACCCTATCCTAACCCTATCCTAACCCTATCCTAACCCTATCCTAACCCTATCCTAACCCTATCCTAACCCTATCCTAACCCTATCCTAACCCTATCCTAACCCTATCCTAACCCTATCCTAACCCTATCCTAACCCTATCCTAACCCTATCCTAACCCTATCCTAACCCTATCCTAACCCTAACCTATCCTAACCCTATCCTAACCCTATCCTAACCCTATCCTAACCCTATCCTAACCCTATCCTAACCCTATCCTAACCCTATCCTAACCCTATCCTAACCCTATCCTAACCCTATCCTAACCCTATCCTAACCCTATCCTAACCCTATCCTAACCCTATCCTAACCCTATCCTAACCCTATCCTAACCCTATCCTAACCCTATCCTAACCCTATCCTAACCCTATCCTAACCCTATCCTAACCCTATCCTAACCCTATCCTAACCCTATCCTAACCCTATCCTAACCCTATCCTAACCCTATCCTAACCCTATCCTAACCCTATCCTAACCCTATCCTAACCCTATCCTAACCCTATCCTAACCCTATCCTAACCCTATCCTAACCCTATCCTAACCCTATCCTAACCCTATCCTAACCCTATCCTAACCCTATCCTAACCCTATCCTAACCCTATCCTAACCCTATCCTAACCCTATCCTAACCCTATCCTAACCCTATCCTAACCCTATCCTAACCCTATCCTAACCCTATCCTAACCCTATCCTAACCCTATCCTAACCCTATCCTAACCCTATCCTAACCCTATCCTAACCCTATCCTAACCCTATCCTAACCCTATCCTAACCCTATCCTAACCCTATCCTAACCCTATCCTAACCCTATCCTAACCCTATCCTAACCCTATCCTAACCCTATCCTAACCCTATCCTAACCCTATCCTAACCCTATCCTAACCCTATCCTAACCCTATCCTAACCCTATCCTAACCCTATCCTAACCCTATCCTAACCCTATCCTAACCCTATCCTAACCCTATCCTAACCCTATCCTAACCCTATCCTAACCCTATCCTAACCCTATCCTAACCCTATCCTAACCCTATCCTAACCCTATCCTAACCCTATCCTAACCCTATCCTAACCCTATCCTAACCCTATCCTAACCCTATCCTAACCCTATCCTAACCCTATCCTAACCCTATCCTAACCCTATCCTAACCCTATCCTAACCCTATCCTAACCCTATCCTAACCCTATCCTAACCCTATCCTAACCCTATCCTAACCCTATCCTAACCCTATCCTAACCCTATCCTAACCCTATCCTAACCCTATCCTAACCCTATCCTAACCCTATCCTAACCCTATCCTAACCCTATCCTAACCCTATCCTAACCCTATCCTAACCCTATCCTAACCCTATCCTAACCCTATCCTAACCCTATCCTAACCCTATCCTAACCCTATCCTAACCCTATCCTAACCCTATCCTAACCCTATCCTAACCCTATCCTAACCCTATCCTAACCCTATCCTAACCCTATCCTAACCCTATCCTAACCCTATCCTAACCCTATCCTAACCCTATCCTAACCCTATCCTAACCCTATCCTAACCCTATCCTAACCCTATCCTAACCCTATCCTAACCCTATCCTAACCCTATCCTAACCCTATCCTAACCCTATCCTAACCCTATCCTAACCCTATCCTAACCCTATCCTAACCCTATCCTAACCCTATCCTAACCCTATCCTAACCCTATCCTAACCCTATCCTAACCCTATCCTAACCCTATCCTAACCCTATCCTAACCCTATCCTAACCCTATCCTAACCCTATCCTAACCCTATCCTAACCCTATCCTAACCCTATCCTAACCCTATCCTAACCCTATCCTAACCCTATCCTAACCCTATCCTAACCCTATCCTAACCCTATCCTAACCCTATCCTAACCCTATCCTAACCCTATCCTAACCCTATCCTAACCCTATCCTAACCCTATCCTAACCCTATCCTAACCCTATCCTAACCCTATCCTAACCCTATCCTAACCCTATCCTAACCCTATCCTAACCCTATCCTAACCCTATCCTAACCCTATCCTAACCCTATCCTAACCCTATCCTAACCCTATCCTAACCCTATCCTAACCCTATCCTAACCCTATCCTAACCCTATCCTAACCCTATCCTAACCCTATCCTAACCCTATCCTAACCCTATCCTAACCCTATCCTAACCCTATCCTAACCCTATCCTAACCCTATCCTAACCCTATCCTAACCCTATCCTAACCCTATCCTAACCCTATCCTAACCCTATCCTAACCCTATCCTAACCCTATCCTAACCCTATCCTAACCCTATCCTAACCCTATCCTAACCCTATCCTAACCCTATCCTAACCCTATCCTAACCCTATCCTAACCCTATCCTAACCCTATCCTAACCCTATCCTAACCCTATCCTAACCCTATCCTAACCCTATCCTAACCCTATCCTAACCCTATCCTAACCCTATCCTAACCCTATCCTAACCCTATCCTAACCCTATCCTAACCCTATCCTAACCCTATCCTAACCCTATCCTAACCCTATCCTAACCCTATCCTAACCCTATCCTAACCCTATCCTAACCCTATCCTAACCCTATCCTAACCCTATCCTAACCCTATCCTAACCCTATCCTAACCCTATCCTAACCCTATCCTAACCCTATCCTAACCCTATCCTAACCCTATCCTAACCCTATCCTAACCCTATCCTAACCCTATCCTAACCCTATCCTAACCCTATCCTAACCCTATCCTAACCCTATCCTAACCCTATCCTAACCCTATCCTAACCCTATCCTAACCCTATCCTAACCCTATCCTAACCCTATCCTAACCCTATCCTAACCCTATCCTAACCCTATCCTAACCCTATCCTAACCCTATCCTAACCCTATCCTAACCCTATCCTAACCCTATCCTAACCCTATCCTAACCCTATCCTAACCCTATCCTAACCCTATCCTAACCCTATCCTAACCCTATCCTAACCCTATCCTAACCCTATCCTAACCCTATCCTAACCCTATCCTAACCCTATCCTAACCCTATCCTAACCCTATCCTAACCCTATCCTAACCCTATCCTAACCCTATCCTAACCCTATCCTAACCCTATCCTAACCCTATCCTAACCCTATCCTAACCCTATCCTAACCCTATCCTAACCCTATCCTAACCCTATCCTAACCCTATCCTAACCCTATCCTAACCCTATCCTAACCCTATCCTAACCCTATCCTAACCCTATCCTAACCCTATCCTAACCCTATCCTAACCCTATCCTAACCCTATCCTAACCCTATCCTAACCCTATCCTAACCCTATCCTAACCCTATCCTAACCCTATCCTAACCCTATCCTAACCCTATCCTAACCCTATCCTAACCCTATCCTAACCCTATCCTAACCCTATCCTAACCCTATCCTAACCCTATCCTAACCCTATCCTAACCCTATCCTAACCCTATCCTAACCCTATCCTAACCCTATCCTAACCCTATCCTAACCCTATCCTAACCCTATCCTAACCCTATCCTAACCCTATCCTAACCCTATCCTAACCCTATCCTAACCCTATCCTAACCCTATCCTAACCCTATCCTAACCCTATCCTAACCCTATCCTAACCCTATCCTAACCCTATCCTAACCCTATCCTAACCCTATCCTAACCCTATCCTAACCCTATCCTAACCCTATCCTAACCCTATCCTAACCCTATCCTAACCCTATCCTAACCCTATCCTAACCCTATCCTAACCCTATCCTAACCCTATCCTAACCCTATCCTAACCCTATCCTAACCCTATCCTAACCCTATCCTAACCCTATCCTAACCCTATCCTAACCCTATCCTAACCCTATCCTAACCCTATCCTAACCCTATCCTAACCCTATCCTAACCCTATCCTAACCCTATCCTAACCCTATCCTAACCCTATCCTAACCCTATCCTAACCCTATCCTAACCCTATCCTAACCCTATCCTAACCCTATCCTAACCCTATCCTAACCCTATCCTAACCCTATCCTAACCCTATCCTAACCCTATCCTAACCCTATCCTAACCCTATCCTAACCCTATCCTAACCCTATCCTAACCCTATCCTAACCCTATCCTAACCCTATCCTAACCCTATCCTAACCCTATCCTAACCCTATCCTAACCCTATCCTAACCCTATCCTAACCCTATCCTAACCCTATCCTAACCCTATCCTAACCCTATCCTAACCCTATCCTAACCCTATCCTAACCCTATCCTAACCCTATCCTAACCCTATCCTAACCCTATCCTAACCCTATCCTAACCCTATCCTAACCCTATCCTAACCCTATCCTAACCCTATCCTAACCCTATCCTAACCCTATCCTAACCCTATCCTAACCCTATCCTAACCCTATCCTAACCCTATCCTAACCCTATCCTAACCCTATCCTAACCCTATCCTAACCCTATCCTAACCCTATCCTAACCCTATCCTAACCCTATCCTAACCCTATCCTAACCCTATCCTAACCCTATCCTAACCCTATCCTAACCCTATCCTAACCCTATCCTAACCCTATCCTAACCCTATCCTAACCCTATCCTAACCCTATCCTAACCCTATCCTAACCCTATCCTAACCCTATCCTAACCCTATCCTAACCCTATCCTAACCCTATCCTAACCCTATCCTAACCCTATCCTAACCCTATCCTAACCCTATCCTAACCCTATCCTAACCCTATCCTAACCCTATCCTAACCCTATCCTAACCCTATCCTAACCCTATCCTAACCCTATCCTAACCCTATCCTAACCCTATCCTAACCCTATCCTAACCCTATCCTAACCCTATCCTAACCCTATCCTAACCCTATCCTAACCCTATCCTAACCCTATCCTAACCCTATCCTAACCCTATCCTAACCCTATCCTAACCCTATCCTAACCCTATCCTAACCCTATCCTAACCCTATCCTAACCCTATCCTAACCCTATCCTAACCCTATCCTAACCCTATCCTAACCCTATCCTAACCCTATCCTAACCCTATCCTAACCCTATCCTAACCCTATCCTAACCCTATCCTAACCCTATCCTAACCCTATCCTAACCCTATCCTAACCCTATCCTAACCCTATCCTAACCCTATCCTAACCCTATCCTAACCCTATCCTAACCCTATCCTAACCCTATCCTAACCCTATCCTAACCCTATCCTAACCCTATCCTAACCCTATCCTAACCCTATCCTAACCCTATCCTAACCCTATCCTAACCCTATCCTAACCCTATCCTAACCCTATCCTAACCCTATCCTAACCCTATCCTAACCCTATCCTAACCCTATCCTAACCCTATCCTAACCCTATCCTAACCCTATCCTAACCCTATCCTAACCCTATCCTAACCCTATCCTAACCCTATCCTAACCCTATCCTAACCCTATCCTAACCCTATCCTAACCCTATCCTAACCCTATCCTAACCCTATCCTAACCCTATCCTAACCCTATCCTAACCCTATCCTAACCCTATCCTAACCCTATCCTAACCCTATCCTAACCCTATCCTAACCCTATCCTAACCCTATCCTAACCCTATCCTAACCCTATCCTAACCCTATCCTAACCCTATCCTAACCCTATCCTAACCCTATCCTAACCCTATCCTAACCCTATCCTAACCCTATCCTAACCCTATCCTAACCCTATCCTAACCCTATCCTAACCCTATCCTAACCCTATCCTAACCCTATCCTAACCCTATCCTAACCCTATCCTAACCCTATCCTAACCCTATCCTAACCCTATCCTAACCCTATCCTAACCCTATCCTAACCCTATCCTAACCCTATCCTAACCCTATCCTAACCCTATCCTAACCCTATCCTAACCCTATCCTAACCCTATCCTAACCCTATCCTAACCCTATCCTAACCCTATCCTAACCCTATCCTTTTTTTTTTTTTTTTTTTTTTTTTTTTTTTTTTTTTTTTTTTTAATGTGGAGAAATGCAGTACGCATACCCCGGCCCCCTGGGGAGGAACCGAGGTTATGTGGGGCTCTCCTAGGGTGGGGGTCGTCGCGCGCAGCGCGGCGCCCCCCTCCCCAGGCCAACCCACTAAAACTCCACACCCTCCTAAGCTATGTAGGAGGAGCCAGGATTCACCCGAGGTATTCAACTGGCTCACTCCTAGCTACAATAAACCCCGGGGGAGGATTAACTCCCCCATCCTACTCTAACCGAACCCCGGGCGGAGGGACCCGCCCGGTGTTCCCATCCCTGGGGCCTTCGAATCATGCTTCCCGAGCCCCAGCTCGGTCCACATGCAGCCCCCGGCGCCCCCGTGTCCTGCTCATGGGGGGACCCTAAGGTCCCCCCTGGCCAGGTCACGAGGGCTCCGCTCCCGGTAAGGGCGAGCCGTCGGAAGCGTATCGGACGCCCCGGCTCCCCCCACCCCACCCCCCACGCGCCCCCCCGGAGCCGAACTCCGGGGGTGGCCGGTGCCTCGGTTAGACTGTAGTCTTGTCGAGGTCACCGACCACCCCGGGGAGAAGTCGGGCTTCTCCCCCGGGGCCGGGGTCAGCTCACCCCCCGGCCCCTCCGCCCTCTCGTCCCCCGGGACGGGGACAAACGTCGGCGCGGGGTGCGAACACCCCGCGCCGAAGGGGAACCCCCCGCCCCCCCCTGAGGAGGGGGCATCAACTGTCGCGGGGAGGGGAACACTCCCCGCGACCTCCCACCCACCGCCGCCCCCCTCGCGGGGGCACGAACTGGCGCGGGGGGCGAACCCCCCGCGCCCTCCCCACCCGATCCTCCGCCCCCCCCATGGGGCCCCAAATCATCGCGCGGAGGCGATCCCCCCTGCGCGATTCCCCCCCGGCCACCCCCCCGGGGGGGAGCGCGTCCTCGCCTACGGGGGGGTCGCCCCCGCGCGAGCTCCCTCCTCGCGGAGCCCGGGTCTGCCTCCCGGGCCCGCTCGGCGGCCTCCTTCTGGGACATTACGTCCTCACAGAAGGAGGCCACCGCCTTCCACGACCTCTCGCTGGCGGTCATGTGGTCGACCAGGGCCGCGAGCGAGAGGTCCCACCCTCCCACCGCGGCTTGAAGGGTTCGGCGCGGCACTGCCCACGCGGGGCACTCCTCCAAGGTGTGCCGCACCGAATCCACCCCCTCGCCGCAGTGGTGACACTGCGTGGTTGGTTCCCGTCTTATAACACACAGGAACTCTCCAAAGCAACCCTTGCCGGAGAGCACCTGTGTGATGCGGAAAGTCAGCCTCAGCCGCCTCTTGCACCAAATATCGAAAATGGGCAAGAGGGCCCGGACAATTGGACGAGCCGATGGAGCCAGTTCCATTTTCCATCGGCTCATCGTGTCCTCCCGGGCCTGGCGCTTTCGCACCTCGATCTCATCCCGCTCCTCGACCGTGAGTTCCACCCCATACGGCCGGCGGGCCGAGCAGGCGATCTGGTAACAGGTCGCCCGCTCGGCCGCCACCAAGTGGAAGGGTGGAATCACGGCGAGGAGCCCCGCCGCCTCAGCGGAGATGCTGCGGTATCCCCGTATGGTCCTCAGGGACAGCCGGTGGCGGACCCTTTCCAAAAGGGTCCGGTTATGCCGGCTGTCCCGTAACGCGAGGGACCACACGGGGGCCCCATAAAGGGCCATCGACCGCACCACCTCCGCATAAAGGCGGCGTACATTCGTATCGGGCCCCCCGATATTTGGCAGCAGCCGCCCTAGGGCGGCCGCTGTCCTGGCCAGTCGGGGGGCCAAGAGATCGAAGTGCCTCTCGAAGCGCCAGCGGCCGTCGAGTGTCAAGCCCAGATATTTAATAACGGGCTTGACCTCGACGTAGGCCTCCGCGACACGGATCCGCAGGTCTTGTCCTTGGGGTGGCAGCCTAGACCTATGAAGCCATAAGGCTTCTGTCTTTTCGGCTGCCACCCGGAGACCCATTCCGCGGATCCGCCCAACCACGCAGTCCAGGGCGTTCTCGCCGAGGTGCCTGGTCCTCCTCCAGTTCTCCTCCACGGCATACACCAGGGTGTCATCTGCATAGCAGATGACACCCGTGCCGCGGGGGAGGGAAACCCGGAGCACCGCGTCATAAGCTAGGTTCCACAGGAGTGGTCCTAGAACCGACCCCTGCGGAACCCCGCGGTGCATCTCCCTCTCGTGGCTCTCTCCGTACCGGCCGGTGAACTCCACCACCCTGCCGCGGAGATAGTCCCGGACTACCAGTTGGAGATAGGAGGGCACTTGGAAAAATTCCATGGCCCTCTCTATCTCCACCCAGGGCAGGGTGTTGAAGGCATTAGAGATATCTAATGATATCGCCAACAACACCCCACCCTCGGCGACAGCCCTTTCCCGGAGGAGGCGCAGACGCTCAAGAGCGTCTATCGTAGAGCGCCCCCCCCGGAAGCCATACTGGCTGTCGCTCAGTCCGGGACCATCCCCCCGCGACAGGTGCTCGATGAGGCGGGCAGCGATAACTCTTTCAAAGAGCTTGCCCGCCTCATCGAGCAGACACACCGGCCGGTAAGCCGAGGGAGAATCGACGGGTTTCCCCTCCTTCCGGAGGAGGACCAGGCGACCTCTCTTCCATACGCTGGGGAAGGCTCCCCGGCTCAGGCTTGCATCCATGATGCGCCTGAAAGCCGGGGCAAGGACCCCCAAAGCCCGAGCACATATGACCCCGGGGACGCCGTCCGGACCGGGGGCTTTCTTGCCCCCTCCCCGGCGCCTCCCGATGGCCATCTCCAGCTCCCACTCAGTGACCCGGAAATCCTCCGACCAATCGTTCGTCGGAGCCGGGGCGCGTCTATTCCCCCCTTCCTCCCCCGCGGGGGGGAAGAGAGTACTCACGACGCGCCCCAGAAATTCCGGGTCGAGCCTCTCCGAGATAGGGGACGCCCGAGGACGGAGCTTCCCAAGCACCGTCTTATATGGGCGCCCCCAAGGATCGTCTCGGAGAGTCAGCAGGAGCTGGTCCCAAGCCCGGGCCTTGGCAACGGCAATTTGCCGTTTGAAGGCCGTAGCCGCCGATCTGAACAACTCGTACAGACCGGCGACTTCCGGCTCCGAGACGCCGCCTCTACGAAGGCGGCGCCGAGCGCGGGTGTACTGGCGACGAGCGGCGCTGGAGACATTCCTTAACTCTTCCAGCCCGCCCGACCACCAGTACACGGATCTTCTCGAGGGCAGTTTTCGGCACCGGGGCATCGCCACGTCGCAAATCATTTGCAGCGTGCCCCGGAGCCATTCCGCCCCCTCATCCACACCGCGCTCCCTGACCGTTTCTGGCCAGGCGGAGCCTATAATTACGGCCCTCAACAGGTCCTTGTCCAGTTGTGTCAACGCCCACCTGGGCGCTGACAGGGTGCCATCACGGAGGGGCGTGTCCAACGGCGGGGCCGGATCCACAGCCACATCCATAAAGATGTAGCTGTGGTCCGACAGGGTCTCACCTTCCCAGACCCGCCAGTCGGACACACGTCGCAAGGCGGTGGTCGTCGCCAACGAAACGTCGACGATCGACCAACCATTCCACCTCACGCACGTAGGGACTGAACCCCGGTTCAGAAACCAGAGTCCCTGCCCCTCCGCCCAATCCGCCAATACCGTGCCCCGGGGGCTGGTCTGGGAGTCCCCCCACTCGACAGAACGAGCGTTGAGGTCTCCCAGAACCAGCACAGGACCAGCTATATAGGGGGCGATCATCACCCCCAGCCGGTCCAAAAATTCCCCGAGGTATCCTAACCCTATCCTAACCCTATCCTAACCCTATCCTAACCCTATCCTAACCCTATCCTAACCCTATCCTAACCCTATCCTAACCCTATCCTAACCCTATCCTAACCCTATCCTAACCCTATCCTAACCCTATCCTAACCCTATCCTAACCCTATCCTAACCCTATCCTAACCCTATCCTAACCCTATCCTAACCCTATCCTAACCCTATCCTAACCCTATCCTAACCCTATCCTAACCCTATCCTAACCCTATCCTAACCCTATCCTAACCCTATCCTAACCCTATCCTAACCCTATCCTAACCCTATCCTAACCCTATCCTAACCCTATCCTAACCCTATCCTAACCCTATCCTAACCCTATCCTAACCCTATCCTAACCCTATCCTAACCCTATCCTAACCCTATCCTAACCCTATCCTAACCCTATCCTAACCCTATCCTAACCCTATCCTAACCCTATCCTAACCCTATCCTAACCCTATCCTAACCCTATCCTAACCCTATCCTAACCCTATCCTAACCCTATCCTAACCCTATCCTAACCCTATCCTAACCCTATCCTAACCCTATCCTAACCCTATCCTAACCCTATCCTAACCCTATCCTAACCCTATCCTAACCCTATCCTAACCCTATCCTAACCCTATCCTAACCCTATCCTAACCCTATCCTAACCCTATCCTAACCCTATCCTAACCCTATCCTAACCCTATCCTAACCCTATCCTAACCCTATCCTAACCCTATCCTAACCCTATCCTAACCCTATCCTAACCCTATCCTAACCCTATCCTAACCCTATCCTAACCCTATCCTAACCCTATCCTAACCCTATCCTAACCCTATCCTAACCCTATCCTAACCCTATCCTATCCTAACCCTATCCTAACCCTATCCTAACCCTATCCTAACCCTATCCTAACCCTATCCTAACCCTATCCTAACCCTATCCTAACCCTATCCTAACCCTATCCTAACCCTATCCTAACCCTATCCTAACCCTATCCTAACCCTATCCTAACCCTATCCTAACCCTATCCTAACCCTATCCTAACCCTATCCTAACCCTATCCTAACCCTATCCTAACCCTATCCTAACCCTATCCTAACCCTATCCTAACCCTATCCTAACCCTATCCTAACCCTATCCTAACCCTATCCTAACCCTATCCTAACCCTATCCTAACCCTATCCTAACCCTATCCTAACCCTATCCTAACCCTATCCTAACCCTATCCTAACCCTATCCTAACCCTATCCTAACCCTATCCTAACCCTATCCTAACCCTATCCTAACCCTATCCTAACCCTATCCTAACCCTATCCTAACCCTATCCTAACCCTATCCTAACCCTATCCTAACCCTATCCTAACCCTATCCTAACCCTATCCTAACCCTATCCTAACCCTATCCTATCCTAACCCTATCCTAACCCTATCCTAACCCTATCCTAACCCTATCCTAACCCTATCCTAACCCTATCCTAACCCTATCCTAACCCTATCCTAACCCTATCCTAACCCTATCCTAACCCTATCCTAACCCTATCCTAACCCTATCCTAACCCTATCCTAACCCTATCCTAACCCTATCCTAACCCTATCCTAACCCTATCCTAACCCTATCCTAACCCTATCCTAACCCTATCCTAACCCTATCCTAACCCTATCCTAACCCTATCCTAGTAGTAGTAGTAGTAGTAGTAGAGAGTCTGACCGGGGCGAGGGCAGTCGGTTGCCCTCGCCGGTTCGCACATCAGCAGCACAGCCGATTTCATATGGCGGTAACCGGTCCTCGGCCCCAGAGGGGTTGCGAATAGCCACTGCGTTCGAAAGCCGCTCTGCTTTTTATAGCCCGGGCAACTTTCAGAGCGTCAATCTACTAATCAGGGTGCGATCATCATTGATGAGAAGGCCATTCTACCTAAGCATAAATGGATTTTTGAGCGTTTTACGGCTCGGAGCGTACGTCGGACCTTCTCACCTTCAGATCATGCAGGTTTGCCTGGCCTGCCCGTGTTTGGCCCCCCCCAACTACACCATGGACCCATGTCGTGCGTTCTCGAGTTTGACGTCCCGTCCCTAAGCTGTCCCGGCTCTCCGGAACTTACCCACTCCCACCCCTAGGTTAGGATAGGTCCTGAGCTACGACTCTGCGTATGTATATATGGGGCATCAAAGCAAGGGTCCGCGTGTCAATAGAAGCGTTGGGATGGCTTTATATGCTACCGTATGCGTCCGGAGTCCTCCGGGTTCAATCCGACTTCGACGAAGTTCTGGTCATCGACCCGAACATCGTCTCCATCCGGTTGTCGCCATCGGAAACCTTTCACACCGGTTGGCATACATCTACTTGGGGTCCGATCCGACTTCGGCGAAATCCCGGCGCCAGCCGGGATATCGCTTCCATTCGGTCATTCCTTGCCGAGCCTACCGCGATTTGGGGTTGTGGAGGGCTCGAGAAACGCACTAGGATCCATGGCTGGAAGAGTTTGGACGTGACCATCGTCCCCGGGTTTCGGCCGGATTGGATCCGGTCGTCGCCCATTCAGGTTTGTCACCCGTGTTCGACTTCCTCTGTTTGCGTGTGAGATTCCGCTATTGGTGGTTCCGCTATTGGGGGTTCCGCTATTGGCTTTCCTCTAAATGATTTTCCTTATTTGCTTATTCCTTGTGCGTTTGGTCCGTTCGGGTTGTTGTGCTTGAGTTGTAATTCCTGGTGTTGCGCCTTCCTTTGGGAGTGTGTCCCGGGTTTTTCTATTGTTGCTGCCTCGTGGGGGACTTTCCCCTGTTTGATCTTGTGGTCGTTGCTTCCCTTTTGTGTGACTACTGATGGTGTTGTTCTTTTGTCGCTCTTTACGAGTCTGGTCTCCGTGGTGGAGTTCCGCTATTGGTTTTCCTCTGGTTGATTCCTGGTCTGTTCGTTCCGTTCTCGTTTGGTCCGTTTGATTTTGTTGTCTTTCTACCGAACTTGATTGTTTGCTTTGCCTCGTGGGGGACTTCCCCCTGTTTATCGTGTGGTCGCTGCTTCCCTTTTGTGTGTCTTTCTGTCTGTTGGTGGTGTTCCTTTGTCGCTCTTGCGAGTCTAGTCTCCGTGGAGGAGTTCCGCTATTGGTGGTTCCGCTATTGGTTTTCCTCTAATTGGTTTCCTTGTCTGCTTATTCCTGGTTCGCTTGGTCTCTTCGAGTTTGTTTCCTGTGTGCTAAATCTTCTTGTGTTCTTGTTCTTTTGGGAGTGTGTCCCGGATTGTCTAGGTTTGTGTTTCCCTTTGTGGATTTTATGTCCACGTTCTCCCGTGCTATTTTTGTTCTCTCTGTTCGGTTAGTCCGTCGGGGTTGGAGTCCGACTGTGTGTCTTTTCGGATCTGTTGTCCTTCGCGTGTGCCTTTTAGGATCGCCTTTCTTGTGGGTTGTTCCATCTTGTGTTGTTGGTTTCCCTATTTTCCTTCATCGTTTCCTTCGTTGTTTCCCGTTTTGTGCGTTTTCCGTGCTTTCGTGTCGCTGCTTCTGTTTCTTTGTGATTTTGTTTGGCCTCCTTTCTTACTCTTTTCTCTTTTGGATCCGGGTTTCTTGGGCTGTTTTCTTCTTCTCGGTTACTCGGTTTCCGTGTTTTGGGTTTCTTTTGTGTGTTACCTTCTCTCAGTTGTTTGGGTGTCTTTTCCTGATTTGCTTACTTCTCTCTTTTTTCCTTTCTTTTTGTTTTCTTTGAGTGTGGGTGTTGGTACTTTGTTTTCCAGTGGTCTCTCCTCTCTTTTTTTTTTTTTTTTTTTCCTTTCGCGTCTTTGTGTTGTTGTTCCGGTCTTCTTGCTGTCTTTTGTTATTCTTGTGTCCTGTTTTCTTTTTTTTTTCCTTTCATTTCATTTCCTTTGTTTAATCTGGGTCTTTACGACCTTTACCATTGTTTCTTGAATGTCTGATTTTGCTTTCGTCCTTCTTTTTTTTTTTTTTTCTTCGGCTTCTTTGTGTACAGTTTCTGCTGTGCTGTCGTTCTGGTCTCTATCATTTCCTGTGTTTCTTTTTCTCTTTTTTTTTTTTCCTTTTTCTTTTCTATGATTCGGTCGCAAGCAAGCAGGTTTTGGCGTGGGGGTCCATCATCGATTACATAAGTAGTCTCAGTTTGTCGCCGTAACATAACCTTCCTTGCTTGCTTCCCTTTTTTTCCTTTTTTTTGCATTCTTCGCTTTCTCTTTTTTTTTTTTTTTCCTCTATTCTTTCCATGGATCTATTTCCTCCATGAACCGTTTCAGTTTCTTCCATTCTACCGTTTTTAGTACATCGCCCTCGATGGTACTGTCTTCCAGAATTGCCCTTCTTTTCCTCGTTATTGCCTCGCATTCCGTGACTATATGCTCGGGGGTTTCTTCCTTATCATTGCATAGCGAGCATACGCTCGTGTCTGCTCTTCCCAGTTTCGCGAGGTGTTTGTTCAGCGGGCATATTCCCGTGACCGTCTCTACCATTCTTCTCAGATCCTTCCTGTTTAGGTCGATGATGCCCCTGACCCTTTTGGCCGGCCATTCATCCACCCCCAGGAACCTTTTGCTGTGTTCCAGCCCTGTGGATGTCCTCCATTTTTCCGCAGATCTTTCCTCCGCCCACCTTCTTACCAGGAGGTTGTAATTGGCGTCTGGCAGGCCAACCCACTGTTGTGGTTCCTCCGGAGGCGAGTCTGATCCTTTGTTGGCCAGTTCGTCCGCTTTCTCGTTTCCCTCCAGTCCCGAGTGACCTGGTATCCAGGTTATCCTTACCGTTTTCCCCTTTTTGACCAGCTGATTCAGCGTGTCGTGTGCCTCCCATAGCAGTCTGGATCTGCATTCCAGCTGTTGCAGGCTTTTGATGGCCGCTTGGCTGTCTGTGCAGATCGTGATTTCTCTTTTGTCTTCCCCTTTGTTTATTATTTCTAGGGCGCATAACTTTATGGCCAGCAGTTCCGCCTGGTAGACCGTGGGGTGTTCCCCGAGTCTGACATAAAAGTGTCTGTCCCTGTTGTTCGTCCAAGCTGCGCCTGTCAGTTCGTTCTTCCTCGATCCGTCTGTGTACCAGAGTGCCGTTTCTTTTAGGTCCCTCGGTATTCCTTTCTTCCAGTCGTCCCTTTCCCTTATCTCCGTTTTGTACAGCTTGCTGTCCAGGTATCTTCTCTCGTCCGTGTCCTTGGGTAGCTGGCTCAGGGTGATGAGTTCCCTGTTGTCCCGTTTCCCTATGTACTCGATGATGTTCGAATGGCCGTAGCCCAGGTCTTCCCATTTGTTCCAGCATATCAGTCTGTATGCTGTTTTCAGCGCTATTTCTTTTATTTTTATGTCCAGCGGTTGTATGTCCGCTAGAATTTCCATGGTCTTGTTTGGTGTGTTTCCCGCGCATCCCAGAATTCTCCTGTTCGCCATTCCTTGCATTCTGTCCAGCCAGCCCTTGACCGTTGCCAGGTCCGTTCCCTTCCACCAGATTGCCGCTCCGTACGTTACCCTTGGCACCACGATTGCCTTGTAGATCCATCTCAGGATGTACGGTGTTAGCCCCCAGGTTGCGCCTACCGCTCTGCTCAGCATCATTATGTTCCCTTTTGCCGCGTCTACCTTGCCTTTGATGTGTGGTCTCCACATCAGTTTCCTGTTTATGGTTATTCCCAGATACTTTACCTTCTCTTTTAGTTGCAACGGCGTGCCCTTGTAGCACAGTCCGCTGTCCACCGGGTACAGGGTCGTTCTGGTGAAATCCATTACCTCTGTTTTCTCGGGGTGGACCGACAGTCCTACCGTTTCGCACCAGACTTCCGTTATGTTCAGTGCCGTTTGTATCGTTTCCACGCATTTCCGTCTGTCCTTGTCTCTGCTCACGATGGCCACGTCGTCGGCGTAGGCCACTATCGTGGCTCCTGTTTCCTCCAGTGCGCGTAGGAGCGAGTCCAGCGCCATGCACCACAGCAGCGGGGAGAGTATCCCCCCCTGTGGGGTGCCCCTTTTTACCTTGCCTTCTACCTCGGCGTCCCCTCTGTACGCCTTGATTCTCCGGTTCTCCAGCATGTTCATTATCCATGCCCTGATGTTTGGTTCCACGTTGAAGTCTTCCATCGCTTGATCCATGGCATCGATCGGGGTCATGTTGAATGCCCCCTCGATGTCCATGAAGCATGCCATGGCGTGTTCCTTGTTTACTCGTGCCTTTTCGGCTTCGTTCAATACCCTGTGTAGGGCGACTTCCGTCGAGTGTCCTGTTCTATAGGCGTGTTGCCCTTCGAACAGTTCCCTTTCCTTCAGCGTGGTGCATTTGAGATGCCTGTCTATCAGTTTTTCTGCTGTTTTCAGCAGAAACGATGTCAGGCATATCGGTCGGTATGCCTTTGGTACCGTCAGATCCGTTTTTCCGGGTTTTGGTAGGAATACTACCTTCGTTACCGTCCACGCTTCCGGGATGTGCCCCGTAGCGATGCTTGCCTTTATCAGGTTTGTTATGGCCTGTCCATATTGGTTTTGCGATCTACTTATGATTCGCGGGCTCAGTTTGTCCAGCCCTGGAGCCTTGTCCGGGCTGAAGACCGACAGGGCCCATTTAACCCTGCTGGGGTTGGCGATTTGATTCGCCAGCCTCCAGTTCGGTTGTACCTCGTTGTCGTTGTTGTTGCCGTTGTTGTTGGTGGTTTCGTTGTTCCCTTCTTCCTCGGTGGCTTCGGCCCCTCCCCCCGTGTCTCTGGTGAACCCGGGGAAGTGGGTCTCCAGCAGTTGCTCCATTATTTCGTCGTTCCTGTGTAGTAGGGTGTTTCCCTTTCTTATCGCTCCCATGTTGGCGCCTCCGCATTTCAGCAGAGTCTGTAACCCTATCCTAACCCTATCCTAACCCTCAAAATATCGATAACAATCCAATCCTAACCCTTGAAACATTCTGCAACAATGCTATCCTAACCTCCGAGGCCCCAGAGAGCATGCTATCCTAACCGGCTCTATGGGTTGGGATTGAATATAGCTTGTAGGGATTTTAACCAAATTATTTCGAAATGGGTGAATGATTACAAGAGCGTGCAAGATTGATTGGATAGGATAGTGTAGCTTGTTCGGTTAGGATAGACCTCTCATGTAGTCGGTTAGGATTGCGAGCAGAGGAATTGCAAGTCGGGTCAGGATAGGAATATTATTATTTGTTGTGAGTGGGTTAGGATAGCAAATGTCATTGGCCTGGGTTAGGATAGGAATGACGGGACTTGGTTTAGGATTGGAACGTGGAAGAGAATTTTTTTTTTTTTTTCTTTTTTTTTTTTTTTTTTTTATTCGAGTGTACTGTGCATCGCCCTGCATCGTCGGTAAGAGTTGAACGCGGGAACCGGTTTGGTTACCGACTGCGTGTGAAGTACCGTCCGTCGGCAATGCACCAGCAGTCGGTAAGGCAGGAATCGCGTTGCGAGTAAGAACAATGAATGAGACGTGAATATGTAGGTATTTCTTCATTACCGACTGCCAGCAAGTGACCATCGGTCGGAAAGCTATCGCCGGTCGGCAAGGAAGGACACCTGACGCAGAATGTCGCAATTACAATCGACGGCGTAGCGCCGGCTCCGCCGGCACTCCGCAATAGTGCTTGGCAAATGGCAATTTAAGAAAGGCAGAAAATATCTAGGTTACCGACTGCCAGTGACATGCAGACCGCTGGTTCGTTACCGACAGTCGGCAACGAAGGACCCCGAAGTGGAAAATTTGTTTCAACAATTGTGGGCAGACCGCCCGCTACGCCGGCACTCTGCGATACCGATGGAAGGCATCAAAAAAAAAAAAAAAAAAAAAAAAAAAAAAAAAAAAAAAAAAAAAAAAAAAAAAAAAAAAAAGGTAAAAAATATTTTGGTTACCGACTGCCAGTAACATGCCGACCGATGGTAAGTTACTGGCAGTCGGTAACGAAGGACATCGAATGAAAAGTGGCTGTTGCCAATGTGGGCAGACCGCCGGCGCAGCCGGCGCTCCGCCACACTCCTTGCAAAGACGGAGAATGCAAATTTCAATCATCGGCCGAAGGTTGGTAAGGGACTAACCGACCGTCGGTAAGTTACCATTGCATGCCGTGCCACCGGTATGTGCTAAGTGGCAACTCCGGCAAAGGCGGATAAAAACGAAATGAAAATGACATTTAGAAGCGAGGGCGTAGCACCGGCTTCGCCGGCACTCCGCCGGTCGGTAAGTTATCGACACTCGGTACGAAGTAGCCGCAAGAAAAGAGAATGGATGGGGCCGGTGAGGGCAAAGCGCCGGCGAAGCCGGCGCCCCGCCACGCAGACGGGAAAAAGAGAAAAAAAAAAAAAAATAATCGTCAGAATATCGGCTGTAGACTTACCGACGGTCGGCAAGTTACCGTCAAATGGCGAGTAACCGGCTTCCGAAAACCGGTAAGTATGTTAAAGTTGGTCAAAAATTGGTTGAAAATCATTGAGGAAAGCGAGGGCGTAGCACCGGCTTCGCCGGCACTCCGCCGGTCGGTATGTTACCGACAGTCGAGAAGCGACCAACGAAAGAAAAGAAAAGAAAGGCTTCGCAAGCGGTGAGGGCAAAGCGCCGGCGAAGCCGGCGCTCCGCCACACTGATGGGAAAAAGAGAAAAAGCAAATAAGAATAATCGTCCGAAGTTTGGTTGCAGAGTTACCGACGGTCGATAAGTTACCGTTAAATGGCGAGTCACCGGCATCCGTAAACCGGTAAGTATGTTAAAATTGGTCAAAAATTGAACGAAAATCAGTGGAAAAAGCGAGGGCGTAGCACCGGCTTCGCCGGTCCTCCGCCGGTCGGTATGTTACCGACACTCGGTATGTAGCAGTCGCAAAAAAGAGAGTCGCCGCCGACGGGGAGGGCAAAGCGCCGGCGTAGCCGGCGCTCCGCCACACCGAAATAAAGAAGGAAAAGAATAGAAGAAGAATCGTCGGATCGTGCGTCAGTCAGTTACCGACGGTCGGTAAGTGACCGTTACGTGTCGAGTCACCGCCATCCGCTATGCGGTAATTATGTTGAAGAGGGTGAAAAATTGACTGAAAATCATTGCAAATTGCGAGGGCGTAGCACCGGCTTCGCCGGTACTCCGCCGGTCGGTATGTTACCGACTGTAGAGAGGTGACCAACAAAAAGGAAGAATCGATATGCTTCGTCAGTGGTGAGGGCAAAGCGCCGGCGAAGCCGGCGCTCCGCCACATCGAAGGGGAAAAGAGAAAAAGCAGAGAAGACGAATCGTCCGAAGTTTTGCTTTAGACTTACCGACGGTCGGTAAGTTGCCGATAAATGCCGAGGAACCGGCATCCGCGAAGCGGTAAGCATGTTAAAGCTGGTCAAAAATTGAATGAAAATCATTGGAAAAGCGAGGGCGTAGCACCGGCTCCGCCGGTACTCCGCCGGTCGGTATGTTACCGACAGTAGAGAGGTGACCAACGGAAGAGAAGAATCTAAAGGCTCCGCAAGCGGCGAGGGCAAAGCGCCGGCCTGGCCGGCGCTCCGCCACACTGACGGGAAATGGAGAAAAAGCAAAGAATAATAGTCGTCCGTAGTTTGGCTGTAGACTTACCGACGGTCGGTAAGTTACCGTTTATTGCCGCGTCATCGGCATCCGTAAAGCGGTAAGTATGTTAAAGTTGGTCAAAAATTCAATGAAAATCCTGAAGGAAAGCGAGGGCGTAGCACCGGCTTCGCCGGTACTCCGCCTGTAGGTAAGGTACCGACATTCGAGAGGTGACCAACAAAAGAGAAGAATCGGAAGGCCTCGCAAGTGACGAGGGCAAAGCGCCGGCCAAGCCGGCGCTCCGCCACATCGAAGGGAAAAAAGAAGGAAAGAGGAATAATCGTCGAAAAATTCGCCGTAAAGTTACCGACGGTCGGTAAGTTACCGTTAAATGCCGACTCACCGGCATCCGCAAAGCGGTAAGTATGCTAAAGTTGGTCAAAAATCGAATGAAAATTATTGGGAAAAGCGAGGGCGTAGCACCGGCTTCGCCGGTACTCCGCCTGTCGGTATGTTACCGACAGTCGAGAGGTGACCAACAAAAGAGAATAATCGAAAGGCTTCGTAAGTGGTGAGGGCAAAGCGCCGGCGGAGCCGGCGCTCCGCCACACTGATGGTTAAAAGAGAAAAAAAGAAAAAGAAGAATAATCGTCCGAAGTTTGGCTGTAGAGTTACCGACGGTGGGTAAGCTACCGTTAAATGGCTAGTCCCCGGCATCCGTAAACCGGTAAGTATGTTAAACTTGGTCAAAAATTGAATGAAAATCGTTGGACCGAGCAAGGGCTTAGCACCGGCTTCGCCGGTCCTCCGCCGGTCGGTGTGTTACCGACACTCGGTACGTAGCAGTCGCAAGAAAGAGAGTCGCCGTCGACGGGGAGGGCAAAGCGCCGGCGGAGCCGGCGCTCCGCCACACCGAAAGAAAAAAGGAAAAGAATAGAAGAAGAATCGTCGGATTGTGCGTCAGTCAGTTACGACGGTCGGTAATGTACCGTTACCAAAATGAAAGGAGGAGATAAAGCTGGATAATTAACACGAAATCGACACTGAAATAACGAGGGCGTAGCACCGGCTTCGCCGGTCCTCCGCCGTATTGTTGAAATAAAAGTAGCAGTGTTGTCGTGTCGGTAAGTTACCGTCCCTCGTAGATTCAAAAAGGGTGAATAATAAAGCCGAAATTCAGGACTAGGATAGGGTTAGGTTCCGTTAAAAACACGTTCATTGCGCAGTTATCATCCGCAAAAAAGAAGCCTTGCGTCGGTAAGTCGGTAAGTTACCAGCCGTTGTTCCAACAAAGAGAAGGCATTAATAGAGCCGAAATTCAGGACTAGGATAGGGTTAGGTTCCGTTTAAAACACGTTCATTGCACAGTTATCTTCCGTTCAAAATGAACCTTGCGTCGGTAAGTCGGTAAGTTACCGTCCTTCGAAGCTGCAATAAAAGGGTGAATAATAAAGGCGAATTTCAGTACTAGGATAGGGTTAGGTTCCGTTTAAAACACGTTCATTGCACAATTATTATCCGCAAGAAAAGTTACTTCGAGTCGGTAAGTTACCGTCCTCCGTCGATTCCAAAAGAGGCAATAATAAAGGCGAATTTCAGTACTAGGATAGGGTTAGATTCCGTTAAAACACGTTCATTGCACAGTTACCTTCCGTTCAAACGAAACCTTGCGTCGGTAAGTCGGTAAGTTACCATCGTCCGTATTCTCCAAAAAGGGTGAATAATAAAGAGGCGAATTCAGGACTAGGATAGGGTTAGGTTCCGGAAAAAGCACTTTCTTCGCTCAGTTACCTTCCGTTCAAATGCAACCTCGCGTCGGTAAGTCGGTAAGTTACCATCCCTCGAACATTCAAAAAAGGCGAATAATAAAGGCGAAATTCAGGACTAGGATAGGGTTAGGTTCCGTTTAAAACACTTTCGTTGCACAGTTACCTTCCGTTCAAAAGCAACCTTGCGTCGGTAAGTCGGTAAGTTGCCGTCCCTCGAATATTCAAAAAGAGGCAATAATAAAGGCGAATTCAGGACTAGGATAGGGTTAGGTTCCGGAAAAAATCAGTTTCTTCGCACAATTACCGACCGCCCAAAAAGTAGAAACAGTCACCTTCAGCTGCTCTGTCGGTAACTTACCATCCCCCGAACAACGCAAAACCAGCCCACAAATCTCAAGAACCCACAAATAAGACATTCCACAACAAATTTCCACCACCAGCACATTACCGACCGTCGATAACTTACCATCCCCCAACCAACTGACAAAACTCACAACAAACAACAACACAATACTCGCAACACTCCACAAACCACACATTCCACACACAATCACCACCAAAATATTACCGACCGTCGATAACGTATCACCCACCAACCAAATCACACCACACCACAATCCACACATTCCACACACAATCTGCACCTTCACATTACCGACCGACGGCAACTTACCGACCACCGCGCCACTCGCAAAACCCACAAACTCGCCTCTCTCGTTACCATCAGCCGCCCCCTTACCGACCGTCGGCAACTCGCGCCCTGCCTTACCCACATCGCCCAATTACCGCCCCCAAAAAAACGCTAATTACTCCGCCCCCGCTTAATTAATTACACTCCCGCCCCCACCACCCACATACGGGCGGGGCACCGGCTCCGCCGGCACCCCGCCCGCCCAAAAAAAAACACCCGCCCCCCCCGGGGATCGAACTCTGGGCTACCGGGTGGCAGGTGAGCCCCGGAAAGCGCCCACCGGCCGCCTCACCACCACCCACCCAAGCGTTATTCGCGGTTTTGTTCGGTAGGGTCGGGCGCCCGGTTTGCGCCTAGAGCCCGTTTTTCGAGCAACCGATCTATGGTAAAAATCCATTCTCGGCAGCATTTTTCCCCAAACCATAACCTCGAAAGTGCGTTTTCAAACCGCGATTTCTCCCTTATCGTGCATCTCCCAGCCGAACGGACCGATTTCCCGCGATCACCGCTCGATTTTCTTGGATTCTGCTTTTTTTTTTTTTTTTTTTTTTTTTTTTAGCCAGCGAATTTTGTCTCACCCTCGCGACGCCTGCGGAAAGGCGGGGAAGGGGACGCAAGGACCAGTGGTAAATTGGCTCGAGTACACGAATGTAAGTACATTACCGCTTCAAAAACGTTGTGAATTGTTGCATCTATCACTCACGCATAATTCTACAATAGTTTTCCGAAGCGACACTGCCGAAATCACCAAATTACGTCCCATTGTCGACAGGCGAGAGGTTAGCAAATCTGTCAAAACAAACACCTTCACCAACGACAATCGTCTTTATTGTTACTTCTCAGACCACATACAACCACAGAGACAACGATACTAGTTGAGTGACTTACTATTACAGCCCACGCAATCTCAACGAATACAAGAAATGCTGGCGATCCATACAATGCCCCCCTGCTCCTTCACCGTTAAGCGAGTATTACTTTCTAATTCATATTTTACTATGCTTCAAAAATTACATCAACTTACTTTCAGTGCACGCAATCTCAAAGCGATAAACAATGATACAAGAAATGCTATCGACCAATACAGCTACGCAGATAATCAATTTATTTCTACGATCTAACGATACTAGTACAGCGTTTCCTATCAAATACCAGGACATTCAATTACAGTTACATGTGAATACACGTCTCATACACAATCTCATTCACCGTTAAGTGAGTATTACTTTATAATTCATATTTTACTACGCTTCAAGAATTATATCAATTTACTAAACTAAATATACTTTCAGCGCACGCAATCTCAAAGCCATATACAAGGGTACAAGAAATTACTACGAACATAATCAATTACCCTTCTGCTATATGCCTGATCTAACGATACTAGTACACGCCTCATACAAAATCTCATCCACCGTCAAGTGAGTATTACCTTTTAATTCATTTTTTACTACGCTCATATTCTTACGCTTCAAAAATTACATCAATTTAGTTTCAGCACACGCAATCTCAAACCCATAAACAAAGATGTAAGAAATGCTATCGACCAATACAACTATGCAGATAATCAATTCGGTTCGTGCTTCTAATCATTTCGTTTCGACAACTATTTCTACAATCCAACGATACTACTACTACAGCGTTTACAATTACCAGGACGAGGAAGGTAAAGAACCACTCTATTTCATTGCCTCTATTCTATTCTTTATTGTTTCCAATTACAGTTACATGTCAATACATATTGTTTCTATTCCTTCGTTTACAGCCACTCGCACCACAATCTCATTCACCGCAGCATTTGACAGGTACAGGTTAGAGTCACAAATTCTTCAAACTAACTACCAAAACGCCACTCTCCAGTGAGTACCATTTTTAATTATTTATTTCTTAAAAACTATAACAATTTACTACACCAAATATTATTTCTCCTCTTCGAAATCCCCCGCCAATCGCCGCGCGACCCAGCAGCGACACCTTTTTCGCCCTTCCACCGTTTCCCGCGTGTCGCGCGGTTCCCGCGGTTTCCTCCTCACTCGTTGTGGTTATGGCGTCGTGCGAGCATGGTTCCTCCGCGGTGGCCGCATGGTCGGCAGTGCAAATATTTTATTTTTACATTTATTCAGTGTGTGCTTCGAGTGCCTGGTTCTGTGCATCAAGCAACAACGCCTACATATTTTTTTACATTTTTATTTCTTCTTATCTTCCACGTTCCAGGTGTGCGATCCCATCCTGCTACCCTAAAAGTGAAAATTATTTAAGAAAGCGAAACTATTTACACAATGGATGGATACCAGTGAAAATATAATCCAAGCAAGGAAAATAATATTTGCGAAAATGTGGATCGACTTGAGAAGCATGGAACGACGGGGAACTGCAACGGTTCACTGCTGTAAGTAAATTGCATAATTCTGATCACGATGCATTTCGTGTAACACGTTTAGCTGTTAATTCCGCAGTTTATTCCTCCAACGAACACGTGTCGATAAATCGCACCTGGATTCTGGATAGCGGATGAAGGACCACTATCCATCCACAAATACAACCTGGCCCGTCCCTTGTCTGGTGATGTACAAATTCCTGTATCAAATAATTTCACAGAAAACACAATTACCATGGAGAATACTAGGTACGTACCAGATCTCAGTAGCGTAGAGTAGGAACGTACGGGTTGCTTCTACTATATTAAATGAAACGGTATCTCTGTTAACGTTGCAGAAGCAAGAAGTGTTCAAAGGGTTACGACCATCCTGCAGAAACATCAACCTGTGATATTCGCATACCTGGAAAGACGACTTCTACCCAGTTTCCCGGAAGGTACGAATGCTACGAATTATGTCTCTTTCTTTCGCATACGCATTCATTATTCTTCTATGATTCTCTATGATTCCATCATCAAAACAACTGGCTCGTCTTAGCTGAAACATGATACAAATATTATTGATACAACTTCGTCTAAACGCCTAGCAAACACTGCATCGAGAGTTGCTCCCGATCTTGTCGCTTAGGATTACTTACCATCTCGAACACTATACTCATTGTTTCGCTATTTCTGGATCGTACATTTTTTATATCAAATAATATCTGTTCTCGGCGCACGGTTTCGATCAAAATTTGCAATTATTAAATTCTTCTCAACTCAGTGAATTATACATTTATAACATTTCTTTATACATAGCAGGTATGTTCTTTATGTGAGAAATACACCGTTCACTATTCAATATATTTTTTCAGACGCAATACAAAATTTAATAATTGCAAATCTGCTTTGTATTATTGATCGAAACCGTGTGCCGAGAACATATTACTATTTTATACTATACTCATTGTTCGAACTGTTATTTCAACGCTAAATTATTGTTTCGATTCTATATTCATTATACGAACTATTAATTCAACCATGAAATGTTAGTAATGAATCGAAAATTCGAATCTTTCAAGTCTATATTAATTATTTGAAATATAAATTCAAAAAAAAATTATTATTAATGAATTAATAATTTCAATTTTTCGAATCTTTAATCAATATTCGAAATATTAATTCAACGGTAAATTAATATTAATGAATTAATCATATGAATCTTTCATAATACATATATGCATAATTCGATCTATTATTTCAACGATAAATTGTTATTGATGAAAAATAATTTGAATCTTTTAAATCTATATTAATTCGAACTATTATTTCAACGATAAATAATTATTAATGGATTAATAATGTTCCGCAGGTATAGGCACGTTCAGACACGATCGGTAACGTTCAAGGTCGAGTCTTCGCGAGCGAAGCGTGCACGTGTTCCCTAAAGGTATCGTATTACTTTTTGCGAAAACTTTCGCTCCCCCTCGCTAACGAACGAGCCATAAATGGGGCAAAATTTTTACTTGTATTTTTTTGTTTATTTGTTGCCGCTCTGTTAGAGACGCACGTGAATAATTCTTGTCGGGTTGTATACCCATATTACGTAAAACCGGGTACAGTCAAATAATACATAAGTGGATAAATCACGCGTTATCCTAACCTTATAAAATGAAAACATGGTCATCCCCGAAGAAGTAAACATTGCGTCTCACACATGTGTCTATTGCGTATGGTCGCGGATTGATAAATATTAATATAACCAAATTAACGTCAATGTTTCTCTTTTTGCTACTATTTTATGAAATGAATAAAAAAGTTATTCCAATAAATGCTTGACAAATCAAAGTTTATTTACTTGTTTTCTTCTCAATAAACTTACAGTTATCTCAATTCAATCATTAAATAAATTCATGTATCTATTTCAATGTATCTCTACACGTTTGTACTGATATTGAAAAGCAGCAGCAGTCGCCTATTAATGTGGTAACGTCCAAGTTGCATAACGATATAATACTTCTACCCATTCCATGCCATAAAACAACTGGAGGTTATCCACATTTTAAAAGTTAACGCTGATCACTGAACAAACATATGAGAAAATTGATAAGATCAATGTTGTATTTTCCCAATGTAATCGTCGTGAGTTTTCTGTAAAATAAAGAACATTACTGATGTTTTAATAATTATTTCCGAATTTTTGGTTGCCAAATCGAGTTCGTAAAAAGTTCAAATGCATATTACTGTGACAGGTACCCCAACCTCACTTTCGTCTGGTTGACACTGCTCCATTTCTTCTGTTCTAGTCAACCAAAAGTTCGAAAATAATTTATAAACGTTCTATTTATTAGTATACATGACTGGGATTTATTAGAAAATGATTGATTGCAAATACAATCTCTAAAATATGAAATTGTGATAGAATAACCAAATTTCACTATCCTCGTTAGAATTACACACGCATATTATGATTTATTTTTTCTGTTCTACTAAACAGAAAATTACAAGGAGCCCAAATTCGAAACTGTACAATTATAGATCTCTTGTGTATACCATTATAGGAGCAGATACTCAATAGTTTTTAAGATTATTTCATTTAAAATAAAGCGCACACGCATCTGAAATAGAACTGCGCCTACGCATGGAAAAAAGAAAATTGCGCAGGTGCATCTTTAAAAAAGCTGCGTAGACGCATTCAATTTAAAAACAAGCTTCGCAGACGCATCCTGCAGCACGTTCCTGCTGATACCTGCCGAAACAATCGCATGCTTGAAAAAGGTGCCCAATATTTAAACATTGGGTAGTAAACAGTAGTGAAGCCCTGGTACAATTATATTGGAGGGAAACAGAGGGAAAGTACCAATATTTTACGGGGTGTTCAAGGCACCCCATTTTATCGAGAATTTTATTTTACTGAGGCTAAGAACCCCACGCGTGAAAGTTCCCCGCTTCCGTCATTGATCGAACACGTGAAGGCATTTTCGTCTCTGAATTGTACAACTATATATAAAGGGTATTCCAGAAGTGTTGTATTTCCTTGAATGAATGGTATTCCTGTATAAGCTGATTTGAAGTTATTTTTTCCTTTGCGAAAATATTATCCCAAGAGCCACGGCCAATCACGGCACGGCTATAGCGAACAGATTCCGGTTGAACCAATGGCGTCATGTCCTTCTTTGGATGCGGAAAGGATTTCCTCTCTGCTATTACCGCGAGCATAGGTTATGTATGAGAGCTGTGTGTTTTGAACCAAGCCAATCTGAAATAAAATCGAGAATTAGACTTTCGTATAACGTTGCACGATTATGTGATATTTCGGACAGGAAATATCTTCTCTGTTAAAATTTCAAACATAAACTTTGGAAGACAAAGACGCTCTTGAATGTCTGCCAGCTCCATCTGTAATCCAGAACAAACTTCGATCTGCGGAAATTTTAGGAACTTTTACGCGGTGCATCACTGACAGTCATTCCCACCTTCGTTAGGTACTGTTAGGTATCTGTCTCACTCATAGTATTATGCTACGCAGTGTTCCGATTGAGGCCTCAATTTCTCGCGCATGCGCGTCAATTTCAGCCTTAGTAACGTAACCTTTTCGATGTAATCGGGTAGCTTAAGCACCCCGCAGAATTTTTAACATTTATTAATGTAGATTTACATATGAAATATTGAAATGAGAAATCGAACAAAATATTGTTCTAAAATCATTGGAACAGTAATACTGGTACACTCCCGCCAATATAACTGACTCAATGCGTCAGGGCCCTGGCCGCTCTGCTGCGTCATTGCATATACGCTACTGTTTTGGTCGCGCATGCGCAAGAAATTGAGTCCTCAATCGGAACACAGATGCTACGCCAGTTTCCGCTTTGTGATCATGGACTTTTATAAGACTGCTCGTTCTCGAAAAAGATAGCTTTGCCGAGACGTCGTTAATTGTTTGACTTGTCGAAGCTGGTTTGTTAGGCCTCTCCGCGAGTTACCTCGAAGGTAAGATAATCATGCTCGTCAAGCTGCATGATTTATGAGAAAAAATAATGACATCGATAATCAATAACAAGTTGAATAAAATGGAAACACACCGATTATCAAACAGCTTTATGACGCCTTCTGTACACTCTACGTGACGTATCTTATTCTTTTTTCCCCGATTTCGACGAAAAGAAACTGCGGAACATAAAACTCGGTTTTCTCCTCGTTCCTCGGTATCACGCGCAGTAAAGGTTTGTCTTCTCGTCAAAGTAACTGTTATTTCACATTTGTGACAGATCAATCCCGAAGAAAACGTAAATAGCATCGTTACTACCTTTTTTATTCGCGTTCTGCGGATGTCCTTTTTTCTGAATAGTGCCATTCAGAAAATTTAGTTGATTAATAGCCCCACTCCGTATTACGATTTGTCTCGCCTTGAACATTTTTAACGATGCGGAACTAACACGCTGACAATAGCTCGTTCCTTTATTTACTATTATTTTCATTGTTTACGCGAAATTTCCATATTTCGTATTCTTGCGCAAAAAGTTTTGTACTATTTTCGGAAATATCGTGTTATAGAGCATCATTTAGACGGAACATTGCGTATTACGTTTCAGGACAGATTCTTTTAATGGAACTGCGAACGCATTGAATCATGATGGAAGGTCCATTAGAGATAAAAGACTCTACTGCGGGAGTAGAGGAGCCTATAAAGTCCGAGGCACCCGTGCAGAATCCTGATAGCAGCGACCGGAGCGATGGCGCTGTTTCACCACCGCCAAATTGCAGTATTTGTTTAGGCAAGCTGGTGAATACGTCATTTACGGACAGTTGCCTTCACCAGTTTTGTTTCACCTGTCTGCTTCAATGGTCTAAAATAAAAACAGAATGTCCACTGTGCAAACAGACCTTTAAATCCATTATACACAATGTTAGATCGGAGGAAGATTACGATCAATACCATGTGCCTAGAGAGCTGGCTACATTGGACATCAATTTCGATCTTGGACACGCAGTGGACGTCGTTGGACATCGTTTTCATTATAGGTATGGAATATTGTAATTCCGGACAGTTCCGAATTTGCAATTCTAGACGAATCATTCGAATTTCTTTTCTAGAACAACTATGACAGGCCATCGTCGAAATCCACACGAAGTACAGCTCAATCAGGAACAAGTGGCAAGAAGAGAACTACTGCCGAGCATAGCTCCGCCAGTTCCCATGAGAGAGCGTCTACGTACACGAGCGAACTCTGCAGTTTATCGTCGGTCCATTTACAGGCATGGAATTTGGGCTACAGCATTGCCCGGTGTGTTTGGCCGTTTCCGGGAGTGCAGCGCAGATTACTATCGGTTAGTATCTGTTCCGCTGTTGTGGCAGCATTCAATCTACATGGTATAACCGTACTTCGTTCGCAGGCGAGAACCGGGAGAGTTGAACCGATTGATTCCTTGGTTAAGTAGAGAATTACAAGCTTTACTTAACAACAATGCAGCGCTCGGCTTGTATGTGATGAGAATTATATTAGGAGCCCTTAGCCGGTACGACATTAGGAGCCCCGAGTTCCGAGATCTAGTGCACCCATACTTTGGATCGTTCACCGATCACTTTGTGCACGAACTACTTAATTATGCACGGACTAACTTTGATCTCCTTGGATACGATCAGTCTGTGATCTATTTACGTCAAGGTATTTCGTCTTGATTCGATTTATTTACGCAGCATGTTCTCGCCAACCAGTTGGTAAAATATTGAAATTGCGTTGCAGGACTTTCGAGAGAGTACGTACCAAATATTGATTCGCCAGTATCCAGTAGCAGCAGTAGTAGTTCTGACGATTCGGACGTCCGAGTTCTGGATGAGGCAATAGACCTCAGAATGAATACTGTAACACCTAGCACAGGACCTCATACGTTCAACGTACCTGGTAAATTTGAATCTCTGTGAACAATGATCTTTCATTGAATAATTTATAATCCTTTGAAATTAGAACGCTAGGTTTAAAATCGTTTGGTTGACCAGGTCCGAGTACCGTAGGACAGATGCTCCAATTGGATATTCATTACAATGTACCGGACGTCCTGACTATTTCCTCAGACTTCTCTTCGTCCGATAATGATTGCGAGGTGATCGGTTACGTGAAACCTCGCCACGAGAGAACACCGGAAATCATAGAGTTAGTATCTTCGGATCCTGAAGAAGTAAACGTTTCTCAAGCATCGAACGATAATGCACAGTAAGTTCAGATAACTGTTCTGCAGGTTAAGTCTACGTTCAAATGTAACGAATGACTAATCTGAATCGTTTCCCTAGGTCTTCCACGTCTGCATTTTACGGAGACAATTCGACTCACCCCAGTACATCCCATACCATTAAGAAAAGAGGCTCTATCTCATCGTCTACGGAAAGCGACACCGACTCGGACGACGATTACGTTTGTAGGAGAAGCAGAAAGTATCAAAGTCGTTCCAGAAAATCAAAGAGGAGCACGACCACCAAGAGGCGAAATCGTTCAGGCGAAACCAGGATTCGTAATCGGACGAGAAATTTGTCGAGTTCTGAAGAGAGCGATGCGAGGAAAAGAGTGGTGAAGAGAACCTCGCGCACGATAAAGAAATGGATGAGCAGCAGCAGTGATTCCAGCTCCCACGAGAGTGAAATGAAGACAGTAGACGATAAGAAATCAAGATCTTCGCAATTCTCTACGAAAGGCAACGCACGTGTTCGGAAAGACTTAATCAAGAAGAAAAGTAATCGGTATTTGAACGACGAGACGTACAGCAGCGACAGTAGCGTAGGTACGCTGCAGAGATCCAAGAGGGCATACACTACTAGCTCGAGCGATTTCGAGACAACTAGAAGCGACAGAGTGACTAGAACCAGAGGAAAAGCCAGACACGAACAAGCCACGGACACGAAGGATTCTCATCGGAAGGAATCTAGGTATAAGGATGATTGGCAATCCATGCCAAGAAGTAGCAGCTCGTCATCTTACGAGCCCCAGAAAGAGAAACGTGTCAGTTCCAGGCGACGAGAATCTCAACGAGATCTGAGTGACGATGATAGCAATTCGAACAGTAGAGACGTGTCAAGGAAGAAATTAATTTTATTGAAGAAAACGAAACCGCTGAACTTGAGCAGTTCGAAGTCTGACGACGACCGTTTCCGGTCCCATAGCCAGTGCAGCAATTATTCAAGTAAATCGTACACCCATAAGAAAAAGTCGAAACATAAAGACAAGCACAAAAGCAAGAAAAGAAAACGGTCGAACAGTAGAACGTATAGCTCGTCTATGCGATCACGATTAACACGACGACACCCTGTTTAAAATATTCACACACACACACATACACGTTCGCGCGGTCCATTGAAACATTCCGATTCAATGAATGATGCAAAAATAAAAAAAGCTTTCGAGAAATGTTAAGAGCCATAGTAGATCTCAGGGTAACACCAAATCAAAATCAATGGCATCGCGAAGATGCGTTTATCGTTGATTGAAAACTCCAGTAAACAGAGGAAGACATTACCGACGAACGACACATGAATTCAACAGATTTATACTGATCCTTTTTCTAAAGCAGTCGTGCGCGCATAAACTATGAAAATGATGAAGCATGGTGCATCGGTTATTTGCGGTTTAAAGGCAACAACATTCTTTATAAGAAAACGAGTTAAGCAACTGCATTATACAAAACGTGCATTCGTATTCTTTCATTCCTTTGCCTTACGATATACAAGGATGGCTTCCATTTCTGTTATACATAAAAAGAAGATACGAAGAATCTGTATAAAAGTTCCGACATTGATAGTTCTTTCCTGTTTGTACATGTTTTTTTTCGATATAAATCGATTGGATTGAATTAGAAAAGAAAAAAAAATAGATAAATAAAAGTACCCAGACACAGTGCCACGGTTCTGGATATAGTGTGTTATAGAACAGCGCATATTCTACACACAAGAAGATTCTCACATATTATAATGATTATCTCACCATAATCTTCATCAATGTACAATAAACTTGGGTATATTTCATTACGATCTTAATTCCCAAAGAATGTTTGTAAATATACGTGTATCTTATAAACAAATAATTTAATTAAAATGTTTACACAAATATAATTTTTTGTAAAGTAGGTAAACCTAGAAATGTTATATGTATATTATACATGTTATACGTAAATCATAAAATAACTGGTTTGTAACAGGTAATGCTGATTTTTCCCTTCTTTTCAATACTGTTTTACGTGTTTTTCTCGTTGACAGTGAGTTTCGATTGTAGCTTTTTCTTTCCTCTTTTCTGTTTTCTTACCGAAATTTATTATTCCTCCGTTATTCGTACATTTGTTAATATTTAATTTACAATAATGCGTTTGCATGATTCAGACTCTGAATTACGTGAAATGCACTCCCTCTGCGTTGAATACATGTAAAAGGCTAAAATAAAAATTGTATTATGAAATCGAGCACACATTGGAACCAGTGTAAACGCGAGAAATGTTATACCTGATGAAATCATCTATATCCATAGTTCTGGCACGTTTATTTTCGGCCTCTGCCTTTAGCAAAATATCGTTCACCATTTCCTTAATATCAAATCCTTCTGGTGCCGTCTATATAAAAGAAATATTTTTAGAATAGTTCGTAAATCATTTTTCTAAATTCTGCAGCATCGATTACCTTGTTATTAAGGCTACAATGAAGCTTGTAATTTTTCTCCAGCATCGTTAACACTGTAGTTTGCTTAAATGCAGCGGAAAGAGTTTTGTTTTTCCTAACGAACGCGATTCGCGTTAAACCATCCCATTCCTGATAATTGATAGGGGGTGGTGGGTTGCGAGGTTCTATTCTAACTACATTCGACTCAACTTTTGGGGGTGGCCTGAAATTATTTTTTCCTACTTTCATCAGCATATCCACCCTCGCTAACAGCTGAGTATTTATACTTAAACGACAGTATAATTTATCTCCTGGTTTAGCCACTAAACGTTCAGCGAATTCTCTTTGAAACATAAGTACGGCGCATCTGTGGAAAGTAATGTGCCAGTCAGATCCATTTCTTTTTGTGTATGCTTTTGTTTGCAAATTACCTGAACAGTGGCCTGTGTAACAGCAGTTTAAATACCAAAGGCGACGAAATCTTGTATGGTATATTGGCTACGCACAAATCGAAAAAGGGTAGTTCCGTCTTGAGAACGTCTCCTATCATGATCTGCAGTTTAGCTTGGTACGGCGTACCTTGTACACGTTTTTGTAATTCGGCTACCATTCTAGTGTCCAATTCGCACGCTATTACCTTCTTGGACTTGTCTAATAATTTCACAGTCATGTTACCGGTACCAGGACCAATTTCCAGTACAACATCCGTCGACCTAACAGCAGCTTTCTCAACCATGCTTTGAATGATCAATGGATTTTTCAAAATGTGTTGACCGATGTCCGTGTTAAACATAATACCTAATGCGAACGAATACAATCATTTTTAGTTATTTTTATATGTAATCTCAGAAATTTATAAAATTATATGTAATCTCAGAAAGACTCTTCATACCCTGTCTCGCCACATCCTTATGCACGCGGGACTTTTTCTCTACTCGAACTTTCGGCATCTTGCTTGTGTTTTTGAAAGTTTCCTCAGAATATGTACAAAATTTGCAAATAGAATAATGGGCAAAACAATGTACCACGTGGTATCACGTGTCTACAGTCCACATGGTAAACAAGCTGAATATTTCAATCGAATAGACAGCAATGCCATAAGGAGAATTATGTAGAAGCAGACGTTACGCTCTCTGCCGTGAACAGTGAAAAATTTTGGAACTACATCGAGCGGATCGGTGAACGTTGGATAAGTTAGAATATGGCATATTTGTATGTATTTATAGAATGAATAATAATAAAGATATACATGTTATATAATTATAGTATTTATATGGTGTTACAAGCTATAGTTTATGCTCACTATACTATATATAAGTTTAACTCAATGTTTCTTGAGATTAAGTACTTGATCTTCTAGTTCTGCTATTTTCTAGAAATTTTTTAACGTTATCAATTAGTGCTCGAATGCGTGAAACATAGTTGTTGCACGCGATCAGACGGCGTTGAATACCTTAAGATATTCCTGTGTCTGAGATTCTTTCGATGCTTCCGTCTCTGCTAATAATATTTTGTACCTCTTTTCTAAAAATGTCACAACATTATCCACTTCGCTTTGCTTCTTAGTATTTAGAACCGTACAGAATTCGTTCTTCTGTTCTTGCAATTGTATTTGCAAGCTTTTTATCTCCAAATCTTTGTTCTACAAGGCGATAAAGATTACGCAAAATGTGTATAAAATGAATATAGAATTTTCTCTTCAAATTACCTGGATTACTTTCAACATTTTCTTCTCGTTTTCATAGCTACCTTTCTCCTTAGATTTGTCAAGTTTCACAATAGCTTTCTTCGTTTCAGAAACTTTGGAAAACAGATTCTCGTATCGTTGCTGCGTCTCGCATTCCATCTCACTTTTCCAATTCATAAACTCGTCCCTCAGGCTACTATATTGCTCGGCTAACGTAGTTTGCAATATTTCTCCCTAAATACAATATTCAAATATAATACCCAATAACGTATTAAAGTACATCATTTTTAATCATACATCTTTTATCGTTGTTTCCAATTTCATTTCCAGAACAAAAATTTTATTATTCAGCATTTCCAAATCTTTCTTTTTCTCCGCATCTCTCTGAGACAACTCCGAGTCTTTCTTTTCGAGATACGACTCTCTCATTTCTAATTCTTTGGTTCTCTGCTGCGTAAATTGTTCGAACTGATCGTACAATATCTTAATTTTCTCCATCATTTTATTTTCCATTTCCCCAGCTTGTTCGTTCTGCAAAAATATCTGTCAGATTTTCTACTCCAAAAATAGTAGCTTTTCTTCTTACCTTACCATGGATGATTTTTTCCAATTTCTCATCTATCATAGATACGCTACACTCCAATGATTCATTCTTCGATCTAGCTTCGTCCAACTGATCCTTCAAGTCGTTAAACTGTTCTATAACTGTAGAATAATATTCCTCCATAACTTCCTTACAATTCTTCTCCAGCGACTTTCTCATCGATTCTACGTCTAACAGCCTTTAACAATTCCGAAAAAATATATAAATTACAATGCTATTTTTGTATTACGTTTAACAAAGTACTAACTTGGCTTTTAAAGCAGCAACATCGGATGTTAACTGGCTAACACTCGAGTATAAATGCTTGTCCGAATAAAGACTATACTTCTCAGGTTGTTCTAGCAATTGTTTCCTCAAATACTCGTTTTGTGTCTGCAGTTCTCCGATAATCGTATTCAGCGTATCGATACGTTGTTCGTAAACTTTCAATTGACTCTTTCTCGTTGCGTTTCGATGGTAAGAACGAACAGTTGGCGGTGCGTTATTAGAATCCAAACATTGTCCCATACTACTAGTATCTATTTGACGGTGTTTCGTTAACGGTTTGCTCTTTTGGTGTTGTCTACATCTGGTAGACATTTTATAGGTGTTTAAAGTACTATGAAACGGTCTTACAACGTAGTTTGATAGATCACTGATAGACGAACTGGTACAGATCTGTAATATAGATTATTTCAGTACTATGATTAAAGAAACGTAGAATACTAGCATAGGTACCATATGATATGACTTAGGCAGTGGTAAAAGGAGTCCATTGGGTGGAAGTCTGCTAAAAATTCCTCCGACACGACCTGTTCTCAGTTGTCTGCATAACTCCAGGAGATACTCGTTTCTCAGACGACGTTGCGAGGTCTCGTTGTGCAATTTCTCAAGCCAGTCCCTACATAATTGCACACTCTCAGCAGACGTCAGTTGCAATATGTAGGGTCTAACATGAGACAGAATCTCCTTATAAGTTTCGTCCAATTTTTCGACTTCTTGGTCATCGTACTTATCAATTTTTTGCATGGTCCTTATTCCTATCGTTTATAGTGTGACAAACGATCGAGATGAATAAAAAACGACATTTTTAGAAAGTTATCACACCTTTCAACGAATCGTCGCTTTTGTTTCTGGCGTCGAAACGATAATTTCATGACGGTCCCGAATCATAGCAAATTATTAGGTGGAAGAACGTGTATATTTAAATTCATCATTTATTATTACTATCTCTCTCTCTCTCTCTCTCCCTCTCTCTATACTTGATGTATATTCGAGATCTTTCTATTATATTGTACAGATGTTTAACACGTTACATCGATAAATAGAGATTGAAGACACCTATTAGATTAGTTAATAAATATGCTGATAAAAAAAGACTCTATGAAATATATTATCTACCGTGTACAATTGTTGTTGATCGATAACATTTTCAGAGAATTTTCAATGGTTTTCTTAGTAGAAAAAATACCTGCACGTACTCTCTCTCTCTCTCTCTCTCTCTCTCTCTCTCTCTCTGTGTGTGTGTGTGTGTGTAAGAAACGCTGATAATTCGAAGCAAGCATAGAGAGCACAATAGCCAACCAGCATGGTTATTGGGTCGAATCATAAACAACTTAAGCTACAGATGGATGTGACGTTCAATATTTCGGGAGAAAGTTGCATGACTTGTATGTCGAGTGTCGAAAAAATGCGAACAGTTAATAACCTTGAAGAAAAGAAACTACAGTTATCAATGACTCAACCTAATGTTATATTATAATAATCCCTTCATAGCCAAGTATCACAGAACAGCTCGCAAAATGACAAAGCTCGATGATGAAGACATTTATCACGAATTCGTTTCACTCCTAAGCCAAGTATTAAAATAATCGTCCATTCTTTTATAAAATTATATATCCCGTGTGTTCAAACACGATTCGTTACTTCTCTTAAAAATCTATTCTTTTGTTGCTTTGCTACGACTACTTATAAGATAAAATTGTACAATTCGCTAGATTCTTCGTACTTTGTATCGTACAGCCTATCGTTTTCTGTTTATTTTACTTTTACCTGTATAAGAGTTGGTCATTGAGATGCAAGCAGAGATTTCTGAGAGATATTCGCTAAAACCCTAAATACGACTATTCAACATAATTTGATTTTCTGCAGTCTGTTTCAACTCAACCAGCTTCCCCTTCATAGGATGAATATTTGTACCTATCCACTCGTCCACCATCGTCGAAAAAAAAATACTTTCCATTTGAAACCTAAAGTAGCCTTCTAAGGAAGATAACTCCAATAATAATCTGCGAAAGATATTGATCGCGTTATTGTCTGCTTGCCTATACCCATTATTACAAACAATTATCGTGACTAACGTACTCTGTGAAAACAGGAATCAAGTTCTCTAACTGCATGGGATTTGTATAATTGTTAGCCACTTGCCATGGATTCATCCACGTCGATATCCTGTAACATCGTAATCTTACAACAAGAAAAATAACAACATCGGAGCTGCAAATTCTAAATTCTTACTTACTGTTCACTAGCAACGATATTATGATATTTAGCTCTAAAATTTAAAAACCATTCTACACCTACTGCAACCTGCCATCCGGGATAGAGCAAATTACTAGGTATCGGAGCAGGCCTTGGTTGTGGAGTTACGTGCAAAGGATGATCTATGTATCCCAAGCTTTTAGCCACTTGATTGTGGATTTGTTCGGAATAACCGTGGAGCCAAACTTTCAAGCATAACGCTAGCGATGGTAACGCTGTAGGCAATAATTCGCACAGCGTGGCATAGTGGTCGTACCTAGAATTCAAATACAGTAGAACAGTTTCGAACATAATCGAATGGAGCATTACCTCGACCAACCGGTAAAAGCTGTTCCTCGGAATTCGTGAACTTTATTCACGTGTATACTCAATTCTTCCAACCACTTCTCATGATTACTTATATGATGCCTTATAACCGGAACATGCTGCGAAGATCCAGTGGCACCCTTAAACGCCGTGGCTGCCCACATACGTGGAAAGATCGCGGTATACTTATCCCACATTCCTATCAAACAATTTCATGTTTTCGTACTTATCGAACGTAAAGCTATCCCGAAGTATCTTACCGTGAGGCAGCGCAAAGTTATCCCTTGGATTGTAATGCCAAATCATGGGCTCCACATATTTTCCGATATAGTGGTCTGAAAATGATAAAAGACACTTTCGTCAAGCAATTAAATCATACCGATGAGCACATAGAAATTACTGAGATACCATTCAAAACCTGTAAATCTATTGATCTTAACATATCGTCCCAAATGATAATCTTTAAGTAGGGATATGTTTCTTGCACATATTGCGCAACAGCCAGAATATGTTCCAGATACAGAGACGGCTTTCCGTATTTGCTAGAGGCAGCACGTTTTGTGCACACAGCGCACAAACCTAGATGCCAAACTTCGTCCGCGCCTATATGCAAATATTGGATATCCGGATGAAAGCTAACTATCTGCCGAATCAAGGACTTAATCAAAGGCAAGGTTCTCGTGTTAGATGGACAAATTGAACTCGGAAAGTGCTCCACTTCTCTCAACGATTTCCATTCGTTGTGTTTCAAGACGAACTGCAACCGATACCGATATTAGTAAGCAACGGTTTAGCCACTCGAGCATTACAACAGAGATTTTGGCTTACCTCCATATGACCGAATGTTTGTACTAAAGGAACGATCGCTAAACCGCAATCTCCAGCTATCTGTAAGATATGTCTAGCCTCCTGGGCTGTGTAGCCACTGGTGAAATTGCCCAACCCGTTGCTCCCTATGAGAGACAGCTCCCGATTGTATGGAAACGTGTCTTCCCATTCTATGAGAATACCAGTGGCACCCCATGTCCTCAAAAGTGGAAATAACTGGAAACAATTGTAAATGATTACACCATCCTTGTTTTATACAGCACATCTAGCTGCGGTACGCATGTAGAATGCACCAGGAGGATGTAACTTTAGTTTATAATATTTTCAACCGAAGATAACATTATTGCTGTGTCAAGTTTCCATCGCTAACCCTTAGCCCTTGAACGGCGACTCTGAGTCACCGCTAAAAATTGCTATACCATTGTTCAAAATATTGTTTACGTTATTAAATATGTTGGTACGTAATCGATATAAGTAGATTATGGATCGTTATGCATCTCCAGCTATTGAGAATTTTGTAAAACGGGCGGAATATAAAATTCGACAGTATGGAATTATTCTAGTTTGGAAGAAATGTTTCATTTTTGAGTTGAAATAGGCTTTGAGTGCGTAAACTCGAATTATTTGATATTGTGACGTGCGGCGTTTTTCCCTGCATCCATAGAATTTATGACGCATACAAATTCATCGTTCGAGAACGTGAAACGTAACAGTTGATTTTCGTAAATGAAAAAGTAACGTAAACGTAAAACACGACGTACAATGAAAAAGATATTCTGTATTATATATAGTTAGGATTCACCGATACGGCTGTCAGATCGAGGGTACAGTGTGTAAACAATACAATTCGGCACGGTAACAGACCTTTTCGAAGTAACAGACTCGTGGTGGAGCACCTTTCAAATCTAAATGAACCAGCCTGGAAAAGAAAGAACAGTTTTCTGTGACACGTCATTCCTTCGGCCAAAAGATTTTCGAAAATTTCTGTCAATCAGTCGCACGTTTACCTGTGCAAGCCAAACGTCAAGTCGTCCATCTTTCCTCCATTACTAAATACAACGTTGAATAAAAAACGTACGATATTGAATTACTGTACACATTTTCCTCCTTACCAAATTCAAACACATATTTTTTCATCCCATAATTATAGATAGCACTGTATTCCGAATTTTTCATTTCGTTAAATTATTTTACATTTCGACCGAAACGCGCGGGTTTTCATTAAAATTTGAATTTTTGTCTACGGTAAACACATCCAGTCTGATAAGGATTAGATAAAAAAAGAAACAAGGGTACCGATAAGAAATAACGAATCAATCGGCAAAATGTTTCTCCACGAAATATAAATTTATTTCTGTATATAGTTTTTCATTCAGCCTTATATAAAACGCGTTACAACTGTACGCGTAATATTAATTCTCAGATATACAGCTACTATTGGTCGTGTCAAGTGCAGCTTGCGAATTGCAATAAGTATGATCGACGAGCAGGTTGCACGATGACAATATTTCTGTGTATACGATACTAGAAGTGCTATCGGTTGGCACTCTCTGTAGACTCTGGTGTGCAAAAAACAATTCTGAATCATTGAGAAAAAAACAGGTGAAACGGGCAACCAGAAAGAAATATGTTAAACAATGATTTTTTTATTATACACAGTCACGCGAAATAATTCGTCTTTTGTTGGATAACATCATTATCCCTTCCTTATATATATATACGTTATTTCGTTTGTACAAAATTGATTCACCGAAGGATGGCTGACACGACGAATTAGATCAAAGAATAATTTTTAATAGTCATTCGTACGTAATTTAATGCTAAAACTACTAAGAATTTTATAGGAACAGGCGGAAAAATAATCGATTAGAGAAAGGAATCGTGACCGTGTGATCCATCCTTGGTGTCTCGTGTATACAAGTGTCAGGGCAGGAATATAATAACAGTCAGCGATATACAAAAATGCGATCGGTCGTTTAAAAAAATTGAGCTAATCTTAAAAACTACGCTTACGTTATTTTAGGACAAGAGAACGGGGAAATCGATCGCCGTGTGCGCCAGCGTAAACATTTCGTCGAACGCAGCGAAACATAACGGTGGTAAAAGAAAAAAATAATAGTGAAACGAGAAGTTACAGCAAATACGATGATCTCCTTACGTCATTAACATACTTCAGAATGTTCACAAATAAAAGTTCGAACAATCACGACAAACATTTAGACTAACAGAATGACATTCCATCGATCTAGACTACATACTCTTTTTGTTGTTGTTGTTGCATTACTAGTTTTATCTCCGCAATCCCATGATCAAAGCGTAATAGTAGAGTCATTCGTTAATTTACACTTCGAATTTCGTATATATCTCCATCTATCATATTTTCTTTCATCAATTTTTTCTGAGGCCCTTGATTTCGTTTTTTTTAAAAATATATATTTAATATATATTTCTGCCACGCAGTTCATACGCGTCCGACCAATAAAACCAGATTCGTGTAGGTCGAACGAAATTTCCGAGATATTAGTATCCGGAACAGGTTTTAGCTGTTCGCGCGTATGTATATCTCTTAGGATGCTAAAGGAAAAATCTAAATCTACCGCCCATGATTCGTCGTGATAAATAAATTAATTACATGATCTAATGTTTTACACCTTGGCGTTTCGACCGTACTCCAAAATTTGTTTATGATAAAAAAGAAGATACCTGAAAAGGAAAGGTTTTTTCACTGGATCCTTGGTAATAATACTAACTGCGGACTGATTGGCCAGTGCCGCGGACTCACCCCTCACTAGTCAAGACGTCTTTTAGTCTTGCTCTCGTGATTAAATGATCGTCGCATTTGAACCATTGATCTCTTTGCTGCCGTATAAAGGCAGTGTAGTGCCCAGTCTCCAAAGAACCTTCGTGATTTATCACCGCGAACAGCGAATATCTGTTATCGCTGAACGCCGTGTCTTCTCCGTTCTTTGGCAGGCCATCCATCATCGAGCTATTGTTGTTACCGTTCCTTCTGTGAGACATAAACGGCGTCATGTCCAATTGTTCCGGGAACGAGATGAACGTGGAGATCTTCTTGTCCTGTATGCTAGAGTGCTCGAATCGTTTTAAGTGAAAACTGGCCACAATAGGAAGCTGCTTCATCGTTAATTGCTTGGTGCTCTCTTGGTAGGTCTGACAATTGCTACATTTTATTTTAGCGCTAGATCCCAAATGTTCTGCACGCGTGAACCTCTCCAGGCAATCCAACAATGAGGTAGGAGGACCAGAACTATCAGAACCCGACGCGCTAGCTGCTGGACCCAGATCCAACGATATATCCCAAAACGGATCTATGGTAGTCGATACGCCGCTAAAAAACGATTACATTAGCGAACAATTCTCTTGGTCGATTCAACCGTCTAGTATTCAGGGTGCAAAGCTGAATGCTTGAGATCAATCGAAGTACAATCAGTCTCGTAATTGATGATTGATGGCGCACACATTACGAAAAGTTATTTAGAGCGTGCGCCGTCAATTACGAGACCGGATCTACAAAATAGACGATTATAATTAGTAGACTGCGAATCTTTATGCAAAAGGAAAACGTTCTGCATTGATTGCGAGAATGTTTCTCGTCTAAAAATCCACAGTCTAATTATAATACATCTAGGTTTACACCCTGCGAAGGAGCTTTGAATTTTCTGCCGTACTTGCACGCCTGACAAACCACGTCGCTCTGTAGCCCGCCGGTGAAGATCTGATCGATGATGCAATTACAATGATGCGGATTATCTTTCACTAGAATCGGCGCTGCCTCGCAATGCCTATGCAAAACGTCTAGCGTGGCTATAAAGAACTCGTGGGCATCTTGCTGTTCGTAACCTGCTAAATGTCTGGCGTGTGTCCATATTAAATGGAGAAGCTTGTGAAGAGTCAACGGTGCTTTGCTACCGGAATAAAATTCCTGAAAAAGATGAGACACTTCGCAGACTAGGCAGCGGCTGGGTTGTGGGCAGTGATGACGGTCAGCAAGAAAATAATCTCTTAACAGCGGCGTGTGGATTAGGGCCTGTACAATGCAGTTCATGAAGCACGTACTTCCAAGATTTATAAGTCCTCTCAGACCTGAAAGTTTATAGATTGGTTAAAGCGTGCGTTGATTTTATGGATTCTGATTCGTTTAAATGATTACCTATAGTAGAATTTTCTACCACACGCCTTCTGCGCGGATGTTTCCTCAACAACTCTGCTTCTATTTGCGTCGGTTCCCATGCTCGATAAAATTCTCCAAAGCTTAGCGATTTCGCGGATTCGCTCCACTGCGCCTTGGCAACGGCCAATAGCTCTCTATCGTATACGTAATCTCCACATTGGAAGCACAAGATATTCCCATAACAAAGATCCACCGCTGCAACATTACGTTTATATAAGAATTAAGGAAATACTCGATCGAACGTAACATATTGTATTCTATATGGAATTACCTAGAAAATGCTTTTTCGTCTTCGCATGTTCCTGTATGTGACCTTTCACGTAGCAGCCAAAGAATATGCAGTGAAGACAAGAATGAAGACGGTCCTTGTACGTTTTACACGTATGACATAAACAGCTTACAGCCTAAAAAATGTAGGAATTGCTTGCGTAACGTCTTTCATGGAGAAATTGCAGAAATAATAATAATTGTTCGAGGTAAGTTATGGGATATACGATTGTTGTGTCCATAGAAGATACGGAGCATGTGGTTTATTCAGTAGAATTTTATCGTTACAATGCTGTAAAGCGTTCATCATAAAACATTCATTAAAGCAACGGTAAATACCAGTAGAATCGTAAATCTGCGATACCGTTACTTTACGCGAGCAACAAATCTGCCAAAATTTCGTACCGACCGAGTAACCATCTGCGGCGGCCATTTTTAAATCCGTCTTTACGCACGACCGTCTATGAAAGTAACGACTACAGATAAAAACAAATCAATTACATCGTTCACGATGTTTTCATTGATTGCGTGACATAAAAATGAGAATTTCGATCGAGAATTCCATGCCATCGTAAACCATCAGAAGCAAATTACAGAAACGAACAAACGATTATGGGAAAGGCTGTCGACAAAAATCTAATCATCGAAATAGAAATCATTCGCAATAGTAAACAACGGTCACGCATTCGCGGACGGGTTGTCGTTCCTTCTACGATTCGAGTGGCTCGTGACCGAGTCCCGGGTCCCGGCAGTCGCGGCCGTGATGCCAGATTCGTGGGTCTTGGGATTTTTCCCCTCCGCTCGCTCAGCCGGCTCGAGCCCCCACTCTGACGCACCGTAGTGCCTGTTCGATTGCACGCGCGCCAGCGTACCTCTCAATCTCGATGACGGTACGTCAGAGTGGGGTGTCGAGCCGGCTGAGCGAGCGGAGGAGAAAAAGCCCAAAACCCACGATTCTGGCATCATTGCGGCGGCCGCCCAGTATTCCATCATTCCATCACTCCCCGGGAATAGGAATACGTAGACTGACAAAGAAAGAAAACGTTCTCGCGATTTCTGATACTACGAAGATTTCACGTTGTTGCGACAACAGTTTTCGATTCTTCGAAGTATTTGTTTGTTTTGAAATCGTTTTGATAATGCTGCAGTCGGAGAATGAAACAGGAAAGTCAATCGGGAAGCTTATGGTCAGGTAACGACATATGCATCTATAGCAGGGTTTCCAAACCTTGCGCTCCGCAAAAAAATTTTTAATTGAAGATGTATGGATTACGTGTTATTAGTATACTGCGGATCTTTACTTTGATAAATTGAAAAAAATACTAAATTAACAGAATTTAGCATGATTTTTGTTTATTTTGGATCTGCAAATGCTATTGCCAATGAAAATAACATTTCATTTGATCCCACTACACCTACCGACTGTCAAAAGTGACTAACGTGTGTAACAAGATTAAATTTATTTATATTTCGTGCGATTTTCACTATAATATATACTGGAGTCAAAAAATATATTCAATAAATTCCCATGAAAACAGCTTTACAATTTAAATAATTGTCAAATGAAAAATCTAAAATTGCATATTCGAAGACCTTTAAAATGCTCGATCGGAGAAAAAGTTTGGGAAACCCTGATCTACACGCGCGCGCGCACACACACACACAGACAGACAGACAGACAGAGAGAGAGAGAGAGAGAGAGAGAGAGAGAGAGAGAGAAACAGAGAAACGGGGCGTGCAAGCGAAAATGAGAAAGAGACAAAGACGGAAACCTTGACCACGGATCACGCGAGAAAAAGATAGTCGCACCTTTCTTACGCGTGCCTCGGTCGACGTGCTGGTCACGAAATAAGAGTGTATCACTTTGTACGGCTGGATACCCTTGGCTGCTTTGAAATTATTCAAGTGTATGCAGCCATGGTCGCTCATCTCAGGTTGGCGTGAGCGACGCTGTCCTGTCTCCTCGTCAGCCTGTACGTACGCAACGGTTGTCCGCCGGCGTTTTTCGACGACCGACAACGACGGGTTGTCGACGACAATGACAATAGCGACGGGCACGACGACGTGGACAACGACGGCTCGTCGGTGACGGGCACGGTTGATGCGCGGAGGAGCGTTTTCTCGACGGAGGCTGGTCTGCGCGGGGCGTAGCACGCTGGCCTTGGCAGGAGCGCGCGTGTCGTTGACATGGAAAACCGCGTGAACCTTGGAAAAAAAAGAGCGCAAGGGTTGTCCGTGCAGTGTCGTAGCCAGTCGATCGCTGTCACGCCGTATATCCGATCTGTCCTCGTTGGACAGAGTGAGAAACAGAGAGAGAGAGAGAGAGTGTGAGAGAGAGAGAGAGAGAGAGAGAGAGAGAGAGTGATCAACCGGGGCCGGGAAAGGGGCAGACACAGGAAAGGCAGATGGATAGACAGAGAGAGAGAGAGAGAGAGAGAGAGAGAGAGACACGCGAGCTAGATAGACAACCAGACCGATATTCTTTTTCGACACCCACAGGACTTGACCGAGGATGCTGACGTTTCTTGGCGACTACCTCTTTGACGGAAAACACCGTCTCGTTTCGTACGAACGCTCGTGTCCACGTTTTCGACACCCGGGTGCTCACGGACACCAGCCGGTCGGTCACTGCAGGCGCCGCCGGTTCGAGCCAGCCACTCTTTGCCCCAACCACACAAGTTTACTGTAGAGTTGAAACCAAGGCGCTGTTTGGGGACTCGCTGATGCGCTTGCGCGCCGAAGTGGATTTCTTCGAAACTTCGAAACTACGTACCATAAAGACCGATAAAGACTGCCAATTGTCAACCAACCTTACGCAGCCTAACGGGACTTTGTGCTACCCAGTGTCATCTGAATATTTAGGTGTACTCTTACGCCCTCTAGGATATATTCTGGCCCCAGCCAGATAAACCGAATGAAACCGAAGGCCTCCGACTCCGACGGCATTTCGTTGGTGCAGAAGACCACCGAGGAGATTATTATTAAATATTGCATTCTCCCGGAGAATTTCTCCGCCATATTTCAGACGATGTTTTGGCACTATTTTGATACTATTCTCGTCGGTGGTGTAACTTTTTCGGTATCGCTGAATAGCACGGGCGCTCGGGGCGCTGGCAACAGCTGGCAGTCGTCGTCGTCGTGGTCGGTGGCGCGGGAATAACGGGATAACGGGATAGATACGGGCCCTAATGCATTTTGCTATTTAACAGTAATTTGCATCAGATGCCATCTGTCGACGATTCCTGGATTCGTTTGATGATAATATTTGTGGCGTGTTACCGATCAAGTACAATTTTTTATCACTTGTGGCGCCACGTTCGAGATATCCGAGAACCTTTTGAATTTGAAATTTAGATTCACTTGTTTAGAACCACTGCGCTGAATCGACAATTAGTTTTAGATTATAATTTTACAAAATATCGTTTGCCTGTACAGAATTTTGATTCACGATCGCATTGTTTTTTAATAACCAGAGACCCGCCACGAGTTCTATCAATTAACCGATGAAGAAACAGTGGTAATTCTATTCATAAGATCTGGCGAAGATGTGCCGAGATATCTAACGAGGTGAGAACATGCGGTTATGCAACGGAGACAATTAAGAGCTCGACGTGACGATGAAAAGAGGAAATCCAAGGTCTGCTAGCATCTATCTATTTATTAACAAGACACGATTTACAGAAATACTACGTGATATAGTTATATTACTCTCTAATTCGCGTCGACTAAGCTACGTACTACACAGGTGTCTTGTAAAAAACGGTGGTGTGACGATCACGTAACTATATAAAAAAGAATCAAGTACAATTCCAAGATACACTTTTCAATTTGAATGTAACAATGTTTCAGGTCAACTGTATTTCTCCGCAGTGAAATGATCCTCTACGACGACACCCCGCGATGTTTATAACTATAGAAAATATATTAATCTTATTGGTATACAGACGTACAGGGGGTATCAGCGCACACGTGCTTAGAATTATTAGTCCGGCAAAAAGAAAAGCAACCGCGCTGTAAGCCTCGAATCGGCTCGGCTCGGTAGTCCGGATTAATGCGAAGTCGGTTCGTATTAATCCAGGGTTTATTGATTCGTCAACTGTCTCGGTATGGTTGCACTGATTCAATCCCCGCCAGAAGTATTATGCTAACTCTAGACTCGAGACGAACCGATCGATCGACCAGTCTGCTTGAACTTCTGGTTAGCGCTTGATCATCCAACGACTGAACAGAAATCTCCTTGAACACCGAACTCTGCCTATGAGTCGAACGCGTTTAATATTCTTTTCATAGACGGTTGACGTAATTTGTTGCAGATGCGATTGACCGGCCCGGCGAGGCAGCGTTTCTTCGCGAAGGCTGTGCTTCTTTTCCGAAGAAATATCTCGTTGGTCCGGGAAAATTCTTTCGAACAGATCAAGACAGATGAAGAACGGAACAAGATCAAGCGAAGCCTTCTCTCGAATGGAAGATATGTACTTCGTAAAATGACTCGACCCGACTTCTCCGAATGTGCGGGCCTCTGTGCCGACCCTTGGGCGCGCAGACTACTGTAAGCGCAGATTTGACGTACGCCGATTGGATCTCAGGTGCACGATGTTTTCTCAGCGAAGTTTTGTAATCCGCCGAGCCTCTCCCTGGCCGTTCGTTGACTCGCGGTTCAGGGCTAGGCCCCGGCTCCGTTTTGCGCCGCGTAATAATGTGCGTGCACCTCAGTTTGCCGCAAAACTGGGACGCTGCGTGGCTGAAAGAGGAGACAATTGTGGGAAGAGGCTGAAAGCGAGATTGCAGAGAGCCGATGGCTCTTCCCCGCGTCCCCCGTCCCCCGTCCCCCGTCCCTCGTCTTTCGAGTTTCTTCCCTTTTCTGAAAGACGATGCCGCGCGCCGAAGTAGATGCCGGCGCCGATAATGGACGTGTGTCCACGTTTTTCCAACAATTAATAAATGCACCTGGAGGCACCGATTCGAAACACGTACACGTCCGACGAACCTTCGAATGAAACATTCATCTCTCGAGACAAGGTGCTCGCTTGGCTGCACTTTTTCTCTTTCTTTCTGTGCCCGGCTACTTGCGCCATTGTAATCTCCGTGGTTCCATGGTCAAGTCCCCGGGAAAATCACCGAATTGATATGCAAGATGCAATGTCTCCCGGGGAAGTGCAAGCTGCTTTCACTTTCCGTATATGGTGTTGACGAGACTATGGCTTTCCTATTTTCAGGTGCCGCGTCATTTCGTCCTCAAAAATTCGCAAAAATTCGAAGAGAGAAGATCGACGGGAATTTTCGCAGACATCGCCGAAGCGGTTAACCAGGCGAACATTCCGGGTCGATCCGCTGAGAAAGGGAACAACAATTGCAACAAACAAACGTCGCGAAATGGCGGAAAGTTGCGTTCACCGAGCCGGCCTAGACAAATGACTCATAAACTCGCGTTTTCCGACCGACCTCCCGGTATACGGTTTCAATTCATCGTCGCAAATAAGGCCATATGCATTAAAGCTATTCGTACGCGTTACATGTGGTGTACACACTAATTATACGTACACTCGTGCATCCGTTTTCACCGTTCAAAGTGGTGAGAGGCGATGAGAATAAGGTGCTCCATTGATCGTCGATCGTCGATCGCCGATCGTCTTCCATCGCCGCGCCGTTCGGCGAATTCTTGCTCGCGATCGCGCAGAAACGCGCTCGATCGTTAGCGTGTCATTATTATTTTGGAACGCGTTCATTATTCTTCTGGTCGTTGTTACATCGAAACGTCGCGCCACGACGCGCCGTGCCGTTGCTTTCTCACAATCAGACGATATTGCGAGACATTAGGAAGTCGATAGAAATTGTGTGACGATTTCGGTGCACGGGTTCGATTAATTATTGAAACAAGAGAATTCATAGATCGCTGTGTTCTGATTGGTTATCGTTGAAATGTTCATCAACGTTCATATGGATTTGGTACATTGCCTACCAGCACAGAGTCAACCACGAGAGCCAACCATTTGAATATACATTATTCTTTTACGCATAGCAAGTAGCGCAAAGTTTCTGTTGGTCAATATACCACTGTGTTTAACATACGTTACAGTATATGTATATGTATTATTTTACGGACGCAACTTTTCTCCTGGAAATGGTCCATATCTGGATATCGAAACGTCGAGAATTCTCTAAATTGGAAAATCGCTCGTTTCGATAACTGACAAAACGGAATATTCATTAGGAAATTAGTCTATGCGCAATATATCGTTGTTACTAAATTTTAATACATTGTCCATTACGATGCGGCAACAGGAAGATATTGCAAATGCGTTAACGATGTTCGAGAAACGAGGGACGCCGATTGACGTGCCCGGTCGACAATGCTCGGGAATGCGTTAACGTCGACCGGCAGATTTAATACCGCCCGTTGGCGGTGTTAATTCGAGGTCAATTAAGCGCGAATGCGTCGGTGTCGCTGCGAAAGTTTCACCCGGGCACTGAAAGCGTGATTGTTTCTGCGGACACGCGTGCCGATTCAATTCGGTCGTCTGATTAAATGGAGACTCGGCTGGAATACTGATAGATTTATTATTAATACATGGTAGAGTGAAAGTTTCCACTTCACGCGGACCACGGTGGATCGCCGAATTAATTATTCTCTTGTTCGCAGAGGGTTGAGGCTGCTTGGCTCTCCGGGTAGCCGGTTCTTCTCTCAGAGGTTCGACGAATCGATTTCCTTTCGTTCCATCAAAGAAAAAGTTACAGAAACTTGCGAAAACACGGTTGCGGGCGGTTTTCTTGCGGAGACACGCTTTTCAATTGTGAAACCAATCGATTCGACTCTTTGGTATCGTTCTGGGCCGTATTTTCGGGAGAAAGCATCGCGCGCGCACAGACCCATTTGGTCACGACGCTTTTAACACGTTTCAAGTATCCTCGACGGTTCGATGATAATTTAATCAATAAAAATTTCAACTGGGAAACTTGTTGGTTCTCTTTAGCGTTCGATGAAAGGTGAACAACTTTGTGATCAATAGACTGCGGATTTTATGCAATCGTGAACCTGAACCTGAATGACTGACTGAAAAACAACATTGCGTTCGATTTATTCATATTCAGTGATAATACATTTACATAAAAACGTATTGCATAAAAATCCATAGTTCAGTAATTAATGCTTCCCGCGACGTACGATAAACGTACTTGGTTAGACTGCGGATCTTTATGCAAAAATCAATAATCGTTTGCGTTCGTTCCGAGACATTCGGGAAATGTTCGGAACAAATTGGAACGGTTTTTCACAGTTGAAACGATTTGGGGCGTGAACGCGTGTGAAACGTGCAGCTAAATAACTTACGTACTTGTTAAACAATTGAAAATTTCATTCCGTTTGAAAAACGGAATATGTACTGGCTGCCGGGGAAGTGGACGCTCTATTGTTCCCCGCGATAAAGACCGTCAGCGGTAATTGTACCGATGAACTGTTCGAGATCAATTTCGCCCGGGAATCTTGGACAGCAATCAGAATGACATTGACAAACGCGTTTCCTGGTAGAGTCTCGTGGCGATCCTAGGCGTTTTTCTGTTGTTCCATTAAAATGATCGTTTACGGGAGACGCGTTCAATCTGATTACACTTTGCGAGACAGTTTCTTCCAGTCTGCGACGGGTACGATCGATTAGCTTCAAAGATTATGGTAACAAGTAGTCTTGTTTGCGCAGTTCCCACTGTCCAAGACGTACTCTAGACTAGAGCCTCCGATCTTGTACACGTGCTGGTCACGATCTACACGGGTATACGTACGAGTGAGCGTGGCACACTTGTGCACCTATAAATACCGAATTGAATTATATGTATACATATATCCTCTCTCTCCCTCTGTCTCTCTGTCTCTCTCTCTCTCTCTCTCACACACACACACACACACGCACGCACGCGCGCACACACACTTGACAGGACAGATGGAAAGCCAAGAATCCTACAAACCGTGAAATTGCGGGCACAGGTGTTCCAAAAACTATAGGCGAAACAACCTCGCAGACAACGTCCGCGACGAGGATGAGGATCTAACCGAGGCTTGTTGGATCGAGCGGGCATCGAGAAGGGAATTAAACTTTGGGAACGCGTGGTGCACACGTAACTAAGCGAATACAGGTATTTTACGTTAGCGTAAAAATTGATTTTCAAATCTGAACGAATAATCCTGTCTCCCATTTTTCGGAGACCCGACACTTGAAACGTTGAAACTATATTTTAACCAGTTTCATACTTTGCTGTACGTATTAACTACGAGTACGATCAAGCGCATCTAGTAAAATGAACGACAGCGAAGCCGGAAACGGTGAATGACTGGACGATGCGAGGAAGTTTTTTAACCGACATCGAAAGAGGAGGAGGTTACTCGATTCGATCTGTACGTGTCTTTTGACTCGAATACGTTCTTTCGTACGCCTTAATACTTATTCGATCCAGCGTGTAACTCGAAGATGCCGCACGTTACGGCTAGGTACACGCAAGCGAGTGACGCTCGGCCGTGGCGCGGGACCAACCGGCGCTCATCGAGCCTTTGTACAACATGCATACATCCAAACAACCATAAGTTGAACGCGCGTGTCATCCGCGGACCGAAGCGAGGAGTCCGGACAGTCCGGACGCGCAGAGTCACCGGAGGAGCACTGGATTTATCGGCGCGCGTTGTCCGACTGTGGAGGATTGGTCAAGCGTCGAGCTTTGGTATACCCGTGCGATAACAGTCTACTGTCTAAAGAGAGGCGAAACGACGACGATGCGAAGAAAGACGTTACTGGACGGCGACGGCTAACAGAATGGCTAATCCCATTGCCACGCCGAAGCTAATCCTGTTAGCGGCCGAAGTGGGTATCTCCGGTTGCTCCGGCGCGCTGCCGTTCTCTAGATATTGATAACTCTTCAGCCCGGTTTTTGACCGGACGACCCTGTAGTTTGCCGCGGTGACGTTCACGCGGTTGTTCAGGATGTTCTGCAGGCCGTTGGTCACGCAATAAAAACTACCGGAATCGTCGAACGCGAACGTATCTGGCCACTGCATCCTCTCGTGATCCCTGGAGATGACCCTCTGTCCAGTGGTGAACGAGTTCGACACCTTGGTATCCCACATCGCGACAGCATCGTCGGCCAGCAATCCAAAGTACAGCACTCCGGTGGAAGACATGATCATGCCGTCCGACTGCGAGTTTTTTCGTCCCAACTCCTTCACGTACTCGTCGATGTTGGTCATGTTGTTCTTGAGCACGGACGTCGGCATCGAGTACAGATGAAAAGAGGACAGCGGCGAGTAATACAGCTGTCTGTCCGGCACGCTGGCCGGAGACAATGCGATTCCGTCCACCGGCATCGGCATGTTGATCAGCATTTTCGCGATCATGAATCTGACCGCCTCGGGCTTCGCCTTCATCGAGTCGTGTCTGACCTTCCACGAAGTGTTGTTCTGTAGCGAGTACACGATTATGCCAGGATCGTCTCGATCGCTGTCCGAGATGTACGCCATGCCACCGTCTTCGTTGTCCAGCACGATGTCGTTCAAATAGGCGTTTCCCGCGCGAGCCACGTGCTGCGGGAATTCGTACGTCTTTAAAATCTCCCCTTTCTTTTCTAGGTCGAGGATCAGCAGGCGAGGAGGGCAGGTGGTCTTGGTCTCCACCGATAGCGGAGACATTCGTCCCGAGTCGATCACCCACATACGACCGATCGGGTCGATCTCCATACTCTGCACGAACTGGAGGGCACTGCAATCCCCGACCTTCTGCATCTCCCAACTCGGGAACGCTTCCAGAGCTGGCGCCGTTGCCTTGTTCACAGGTGTCGCGGATGTCACGCCGAGAGTTACCGGCACTCCGTCCTTCCAGCGAGGGATAGTCAGGTACATCTTACCGTTCCAGAACTTGATACCTGCTATGAAGTTGTTGGCGGGTACGTACTCGCCGTGAGTGGTCGCGTACTCTTTTTCTTCGTTGGTCGGCCACACCACGTCGATGGTGTTCCACTGGAAGATCACCTGGAACGGCTCGTGACACACGGTCACGGTGACCAGCACCATCAGGAGGAAGGTCAAGCTCTTCATTCTGCTTGGTTGGTCTCGTTCAAAGTTCGAAAAGAAACCGCTCCGCTGATTCGGTGTCTCGTTTATCCGGTTGAAAGCTGATATCCGGAACAGCTACACCCGGCAAGCGTCGCCGAGCCGGGGATCCGTCTTCCGGATCTCTGCGAGAGCGTTTATTCTGGTCCCGGGTAGTTCCACGGAATATTGGCGCGTGCCAAAACGCGTTCTTCAACGATCTTCGCCCGAGAGTAAGCCAACCTCTGCGTACGTAACGCGGACAGTAAGGTCTCAGCTTCGAAACTGGTGGTGTTCTAACAGCGGACCATCGCACGGAGACGATCGCAATTTCACTGACGAAGACGCGGAGCGTCGCTTAGAGAGGCGTCGTACCCCCACCAGAACCGTCCGCCTATTTACACACGACCGATCTCCCCATGCACGTGTACGATCTTTGCACACGTATGCGCGCAGGCTTGCGTGCGGATAGAACGTGCAACAGGGAACACCCAACCACCCCTCTAACCCCTCCTCTCTTTCTTCCGCCCCTCTCCCTCTCCCTCTCTCTCTCTCTCTCTCTCTCTCTCTACCCCCTGAATGAACGGATACACGCGCGAAACGCGGATTCGTGTTATTGCCGAGATGCTGATGCATTGTGGGAATACAAATTAACATTCTTTACTGAATCACCGATCGACTATGATGCTCGGGACATTCTTTCCGACGCCGATCGCGCGACACTACGATCGATCGTTATCTATTTATGTATATGTATAGTCTCGATAGATGCCTCGCGTTTACTTCGCGAGTGATGGTAGTGAATGACGATCGGCCGGTAACTCGGTGGCAAACTGTTGCAAAACAAGCCTTCGAAGCGTGAATTGTGCCTAATGCGAATGATAACGCTCAAAGGAGCAGCATGACTTTAGACGCGTCCTCTGTTCGTGCAATCGCGCACAACGGAATACGAAGAAACAGCCATTGAATGAATTTTTCGGGCCTCGTCTTTCTCGTCTTTCTCGCTGTGCCGAGGGAAGACGAAGAAGGACCGACAACCGAGCTCTGTTTTCTAAGCCACCTCTCACCCCTTTCAACGTTCTCTTTTCAAACGGATCCGGCCTTACAACGTATCTTTTATCCGTTCCCCGGTCCAAACGCCTCTATCAATCACCAACGTCTTTCGTTTAGACTAACAATGGCCGTGCCAGGAAAAAATCGTTGTATTCCACGAAGAATATTAATCTAATCACTGGATTAAAATTGCCGGAGAATCGTGGGACAATTCCGAGCCAATTTCGAGACGATTACGTTCCACGGAACTTGAACAAAAAGGAAATAAAACGTAAAAAGGCAACGTTCGACGAACGTAACAGTTTCTCGTGTGCACCGTGGTCTACGAGACAAATAAGTTTCGGGAACTCTCTGCTGTAGATCAACCTCCGCGAAATGATCTTTCGGAACCGCGAGTGACCACACGCTGATCGGTTTTCTTGCCCCGTGGTCCATTGATCCCGACCAAGTGAAATGGATCAACGAATGCACAGGATCGTGCCTGTAACCGATATCCTACGGAGACGTGTTAAAGTCCGCAGTCCGACGACCATGTATTTAACAACAAAATTATACCGAGCAATACGCGTTAGTCCGTGAAACCTTCCTCGGCTATTGCAACTCATCGTGAACAATTCCTTTCTTGTCAAAATACACACGACAGTTTCACGGTGAGCTGTTCGCTGCTTCGTCACTTACTGGCATATCGCGAAGGTCAGTCACGCGAGTCGCCGAATTAGGCAAATTCCCGTGGAATTTTCGTTCGTGTTTAAAACGAATGGTTATGGTATGATTTCGTCGCAATGATAGTCGGATCAGCGGCCAGCCAGGTTGTCCGATGGCCAGTGGAGCGAAATTTCATCGACTCTGATTCCTGGCAACGTTTCAAATATTTCCATATATGTAACTGCTGGATGGTTCTTACAGAGGTTTTTTGCGTTGATTCCGAATCTGTCCTCGTAATTTTTCTCCTGCGCGCACCGTTTTAGAAGGTATTTTTAAACAAATGTAAGAGAGGAAAATGCTCACGGACGATTAGACGATATTTGATTTCAACCTTTCGATAGATCGTTCTACAGAAGACTGCGAGCTCTTCGTACGGCGTCGCCCACGAAACCTCGGCCGATCGTCTTTTTACAAACAGCGATATTATTTTGTTTAACGGACATTCGCACAGACACGCGCGCATACATTCTTTCGGCGAGTTCGTCTATCGTCATTTCGCCGACGAACGTTCGCGGAAACCAACGATCGCTTGCATAGTCACAGACAAGCACCCACATATGTACATATACGTATACCCGTCTCTATCCTACACAAATACTCTGATGTTATTATAAAAGATATTGAATTTTTTCACTTTTGCACAAAGAGAGGCCAAAACTATCTACTCAAAATCTAAAAAACAATAAACCGTGTATTTCATCTTGAATCATGCGCCGCGCCGTTTCAATGTTTTATGCAAAAATATGTCGGTTTTGTAGTCTAATGTGGAAAAATTATTCGTTCTGGAATCTCTCGTACATATTCTAATTTATTGCAATATGCTCGCTGATAACGATACAGAAACATTGCTGGACGTAAAGAATATAAATTATGCTTATCTCTCTGAACGATCACCCGGGGTTTTTTTGTACAAACATTGTGTAACGCGCAAACTATTTTATTTGCTTAGGTGTTTTCCTGCGTACTGGATGCGTAAAAGTAATTGCTAGCGAGTAGATCGATGCGTCTAAATTGTGGGGGGGGGGGGTAGGTGATCCGAGGAAAGTTAGCGAGTGCAAAGTGTTTGAGCAGAAAAGCATTGTGGCGTCCGCTATCGCCATGGAATAGTAGGCGGCGTAATTGCGTACCGGTATTCGAAAAAACGGGCAGGACGATAAAACGATTGAACGCGTTACGCAAAACTTGTAGATCTTCCGATTCATGGTTTTCGAGAAAATTGAGAAATCGTCATGGTAAATTTGTTTTTCTCGAATACAAATGCTTTTATGTGACGGTGTCGCTGAAATAACGAGGCGACCAATAATACCGTGGAGTAGCCCAGTTTTCGCAAACGATTATTTGCTTTGCGTTAGATGCCCGTCCGGCGCGGCGCGGCGTCCCGTAAATAAATCTGCGCACACACAGCCCAAACCTGATCGCGAATCAGTTAATAAATAATAGTTAATAAAACAGTTATTCTACTCTAAAAGGTGTACGAACACTTTGTACACCCACTGTATGAGCGGGAGTGTACTTGTAGTAGGTGGAACGTTCCGGAAAATGTCATACGCTCGACCTTGGTCGACGTGGACGTACTGCGATTCACCGATACGACACTGTTGCTGCGATTAAATCCTCCTGAATTAATCCAGGGCAGGAAAGGATATATCTATATTACATAATTTATAATTATAGGAACGCGACGGGACTGCCATCGCAGCGCAGCGACGCGGATCACCGGCATCGAAACGATAATGGATGAAAACAACGATGAATAAGAATGATCCGACCGGACACTCGTAAGGCATCTGGATGACCGTGATGTCGAAATCACCGACACCTATTACAGACACCGATGTTGCACACGTATTTTATTACTGTTATAACATTACGTTACAGGTCACATGATCGTGAGTCAACAGTTATGCTATACGGGTCGCGATCCGAGCCGTTCGCGCTCGACCAGGCTTCTCTGTTCTGGATCATCATCGTGTTGCCCTTTCAACTAAAAAATTACAAGCACGACAGCACTTGGAAACTTTTACTGCTCCAAAGACGAATCTCGAACGCACATTTTCGAGTGAAGGATGTAAGATGCGCTCGACTGCGTACCCGACGCGGAAATTCACGCTCGATCAGTTTATGGACACGGTTAAGAGGCATCTAATAAATAAGAAACGACTTGTTTACGAGTGCACGTCGGTCGGGGAGAACCGATCGAACGTTTAATTTCAGAATCTAAACGGATTTGATTGATGAGATACAATGTTTCAATGCTGGCCAATGTTGTTCTTTCGGTTTTTTAAGGAGCGGCCAGCCAGCTGTTGCCATGCGTAGAACTGAACCAACGGTAGGACCGGAATTACAGATTTATGCTAATCGACGACTGATTAATATTGCCGACATGAATTGCTCGCAGTTACCCTGTAGATGCTGCGCCATTTTCGCAGATAGACGTGTAAGAATGCTGGGTTGATCAACACCCTTCCTCTCTCTAGCTGCTAGGTCAAGTTCTAGGTTGTTCATTACGCAGCCATACAACGACTTTGTGTTTTATCCGGGGTGCAACGGGTTCCTCTATGCGTAACGGCACGTTATTGCCACCGATATCATGCATCACGTGACTGCTAAGCTAACGAAACGTTTACGAGTGCCTGCGACCACTGGTATTGCTTCCACTGTGTACGATGACGATCTTCACAAACAAAATTAAAGGGTTTGGTTTTACTTCGGCTTCGGCTTCGGCTTCGGCTTCGGCTACTGCGTCGTTTGCAAAAATCAATATTCTTGGCGACCGGTTGCTGTGGAATTCTATCAACGATTCTAGTAAATAATCTAATAATTCAGTTTGGTATTTGTATTACGTCCTGTTGGAGAGCTTCGACTACTCGCAGTCAGTGGTTTCTGAACGAAACCCGAAAATTCTTCTCCATTTCCGTAGAATGGAACGACGAACGTGATTCCTCGGTCCACGGCTTGGTACTTGTTAGGGCAAATATCGTGCCGCCGCGCCGTAACCTCCGAGAAATGTAAACCGCAGTCGCAGAAATCCTCCTTTCGAGATTTCGCCGTGACACCCACGTCCTAATGGATACGTCCGTGAATTTTATACGCGGATCCTTCGCGAAATCGTCACGATCTCGCGGTTTGCCTCGCGGCAACGCGCAGGTGCATCAACGGATTCCTCCGGGCGCGTGCAAACGTTACAAATCGCGGTTCCAGAGTCGCCTTAAGTAGCTTAGGTTTGCGGTCGGTCATAGGAGAACGATTTTAGCCTCCACAGGTCCAACTACAAACATTGTTGCCCAACTAAACCGCAGATATTTAAGGAGAACGTACATACACGAACTCCTCGTACGTTAAATTGTCCAGCAGCCGACAATTCCCCCGGTTTCAAAGTACATATCCTAAGCCAATACGATTAACTCGAAAGTGTAACCAAAATGAACGTGGAACGTGGAAACATGGAAAATGCGCGGTCTACTTATCGCGTCAGAGTTCTCCCGAGAGTGTCGAACACAACTCGTAGAAGTGGCGTTTGACGTACACAATAATTTCTATAAAATCGTCTGAAAGCTCTACAAAATGAGTAATAAAATGTAATTGGCTGAGGTAGAAGGGAATTAATTACGTCTGCGAAGGCGATCACACTATCCTGTCATGTCCGATATCCTGGAAAATAACCGCGAACAATGTATTAATAACTTGGAACCGTTGCGCAACGTTGCAAAGCGACTTAGCTAATTAACCGAGTATCCAGAGTCATGAATAAATATTGCGTCGAGCGCGTCCGTAGGCTTGAAAACGATCGGTTGCGGCCTTGTCGTGCTTTTACGTCGACGCAGTTCCACATCCTCCGCGAACAAACATACCGCGGCTGTGGAGAATGAATATCATAAAAAGAGAAGCATTCTATGTCACGGCAGAATTTTTCCCTTCGATTTCGCGATGCGGTAATTCGGTCCGAAGGCCATTGTTCCGCCATTGAACCACGACGGACAACGAGCAATGAGCAATTCGCCGATTCCACTTACTCGTTGCTCACTTCCGTTTTACTCATCTTCTCGCGACGCGACGCGACGCAACGCGATGCGACGAACGCGTAACTCGAATCGTAATCGGATGTAGCCTTCTTAAAGCATACTCGACCAATCTTTATTTCACTCGAAACACGCTTTCCAGTTTGCATTCCCTTTAGGTTTAAACCCCTTCTGAACAGAGTCTACTGAATAGTGTTCGTACTTTTTTAAATCGTCTACGAATAACAGGGAAATTGCGGCCGTGCATTATTTGTTATATAAATTAACTCGTACATTGGCCAAGTCCCGCTTTTAGCGCGGCCATCTTGCGTGAATGTGGATCATTCAAATATTAAACGGTAGAACCAACAGTTGGGTCGATTGATTTCAGAGTTTGTTTGCAATCGCTGGAGATGGGAGACGACGTCGTAGAATATTATTGATATGAACCGTGGTGAATGCAGTGTTGTTGTTCTCGTAAGGCAATGCAAATCATCAGCTTTTAGTGCTTGGTAATCTCAGCGTTGACCATGTTCTTTGATTAGTACCATTTACAGTCCTGTTGGTCAAGTTTTTAACGCCTCCGGGACTGTTCCGTGACACGTGAAAATTCTATAGATTTAGGTAGCATAGAACGATGAAGATGACTATACGGATTGTCGAATAATTTCCTCCACGCCTGGAAATGATTGAACGCTTCCTCGAGAACGCGTTGAATTTTCTTATTCTGCGCTTGTACTTGAACTTTTAGTTACTTTAGTTAGAATTACTAGAACTTTAGTTTTCGGGATGAAATTTTCACTGAAATTACTCCTGTCCCCCAGGGGTGCACGATGCCAGTTAGGTTCGCGGGTCCGCGAGAAGAATTGCAAGCGATCGGGCCAGGAATCGTTCGAATCTGTCGGGGCGGTGCGCGGTGTAACCTGCTGTTAGAATTCGACAGCGAGTCCATTTATATCGGACGTTTCTTTCTGGCGTTATACCCCCTACGGTTCATCCATTCGGTCGATTCCTCGACATCCGTTCGACCCAGCCCGCTTCCGACTTTCCTTTCTCGTATTAAAGCACGAAAGTTCGATGGCCCCGGAATCCGATCGATCAGTTCGGTGTATCGCGAAAGCGTGCTCGTAAATCGTGCACCAAGTTTCCCCAGTTAAAACTGGAGGGGCGTGTCGCTCGAATTATTTGTTCTTTGGTCCGTCGACGGAAAGTTTCGTCGTTTCGGTAGAGCTCTCCGCGCGAATTCCGACAATTCGCCATCGGCTACACCGTGGAAAACACGATCAAACCCTGATGTTTGACATTGCACACCTGCGCCAATCGATTCCGCGGGAACACTCGTCGCGAACACTTTCTTCATTTTCATTTACAAGGTAGCCAGTATAAAATGCTGTTGCAGAGGGAGAAGGATCGATGCGATTCATTCCTATACGGAATAGTTTTCATAGTTTTGCTTTTCGCAGGCAACGAGCTTGAAGCAAAAGAAGGAAGGAAAATACTCGGAACAATCAGTTAATGGCTAGACCTGGCGGTATTTCCATCGAATCGTTGCCAGCCTCGACTTTTTAGTTTCCGGACGGTATGCTAAACTGGAAACTATTTTCGGATCGCGTCGATCACTGGCAAGGAGCGCATTCTTTATTTAGAAAAAGAGTTTTAACGGTTACCCAATGTTTGTTTGGTCAACGGGTACGCTGAACGGAATCGAATAAAATAATCGGGCAAAGTACTTGTTTTCTCAGACAGTGTTTCTTTTCAGTTAGTGCGACGATTGAAATTCAGGAGAGAAGACAGGCAAGGGAAGGTTGCGATGACGACGAAGGTTTGCTCCGGATAACGTCAGAGCGTCCTTAACAGGTGTGCTCGAATTTTCCTCGGCGTCGCGTCGCGTCGCGTCGGTACGCTTGTCTTGACCGCGGCTCCAGCGCGTGATGGATGGAGCGAGTTCCGGCCGAGCCGAGCCGAGCCGAGCCGAGTCAAGCCAAGCCGAGCCATAAACAGGAGAAATGGGACGTGGCTTGTGGAATAAGTCAGCCTGATTTAACAGCATAAATGCGCGAATTCGCCGTGTGTGGAAACGTGGAGGGCCGCACCTCGGTTCGCCGTTTCCCAGTGGCCTACTAAAATCCACGTTGCTCTCCGGCACAGTCGATGGAAATAGAACCGTCGCGCGTCGAAGCAGGAAGAGAGGGCTGGGCGGTTCGCGGATTAGAAACGAAAGGAGGAAGCCGGTGAAAACGAACGATAACACTCCCAAGAACGCCACCGCCAACGAAAGGAACGAACGTCATTTGCCGATTGGATGAACCCGAATCGCATCGGCCAGCTTATCATCCCGAAAGCATCCGCTAATGGATATTGTACTAGCGGCGAATCGCGTGCCCTAACTCCCAGACAGAACTATCACGGTCTATCACGAAGAATAACGCCGGTCACGATCGTTCCTAATTTACGGATTCCAATCGAGAGGCGTGACAGAGAAGTTTACGGGCCTGTTCCTCTTCCGTGCGACGTAAAATTAGACGACTCCAAAGATTCGGCTAATCCGACATAGTAGGCGTTCAAAGGGAACTCGAAGGCAAATATGACGATGCCATACGCTACCGGCCAAAATCTTGACGTTACTATGCGAACTAGCATTTTCTTATGTCTACGATGCTCTTGCATAGTTTGCACGGTTTGCACTTTACACACACCCATCGTCTCGATTGCGTGGAAAAATATCGAAAAGTATCCAACTAGAAACATTCGAAAAGCTAATTGCCTTTATTCGACGTAAACGCGGTTTTCCAATGAAAGAGCAATTTTAAGGAACCCACGCAATCCTTGATAACGAAAAGAAATTCAATATCTTTTTATTGTAATATTACGATGTGTAGTGGCTTTGGAAGGACCTCGGCTATCTGGAAGTTCCGCAGCCTAACCACGCCAGATTACCTTTGATTTTAAGCATCCCGGTACCGTGAAATGATTGGTCAGTGAGTTTCGTCCGAGATTTTTACCGGGTCCGAGGGAATTGCGCTTCCAGCTTATCGAGCCGCTGAACTTCCTGAACGTCTCAAGGCGAGAACGGCCGCGGCCGGTTCGTGTCTGCGTCAACTTTACTCTGTGCTTGGTAATTTCATTAAACCGAGGCAGGAGAACCGCAACGTACAAAGGGATGAGCCGACGCGAGGGTCGCATCGTTTCAAGTAATAAAAGCAGAACCGGACGCCAAACGATCCGCGGATCACGCGAGCCACGCGATCTACGAGAGCCCTAGATCCGTCGAGGAACCTCCGGAGAATGAAAATTCGCACGGCCAAATATTTGTCCGAGACTCTTTTAATTGTGTCAACCTCGTCCTCGTAACCCGTTCTCCTCCGACCAACAGGCAAAACAAGCTCGCCTCGTTACAAACGCAAACTCTCTTCCACAATATTGACGGATCTCTTGAAAAATTCAAGTAAATAGAATATCTTATTTAACGTTGCTTCTACTTTCCTCGGAGGCTGCGGACGATGCAGTCGCCATTCCCGAATCTAGACTCGCTCTAGCCACGTCAGCATCGCGGAATACGATAAAATATACCATAATTAACATAACGAGTGCGATAACACGGTATCTTCGACTGTGGTATGGAAGCGATTCGTCCATGGCCATTGACGAACTAAAAATAAGCTCTGATATTGTCTGTACGACGTCACTACGTACAAGTTAGTGAAATCATTTTTTCTTTTACGATTCGCCATGCTGTGAAGGTACTAAAAGTTGACTGTTTCTTCGAAATTCTCTAAAACTGAGTACGACGAAGAAAAACGACTTTAGGAATCGAGACGCAGGAAGAAGTTGAAATTCGTTGTACGGTATAGGAAAGTTTCTGCTAGATGAAGAAACTTGAAAATTAATCAAACGGTTGCGTAGAAAACCGTAAAGAAGTTGTTGAAAGGCAGCGTGGCCTTTGAAACGTTGGTTTATACGTGGTCCTCAGGTGCGCCGTTTCTCCGGGATGTTTGTCGAGCATGCCACGCACCCACCCCGTGGGATCGAATTCAGGTCGCTTCGTCGCGCGTCATAGAAAGGGAGAATCGCTGTTAGCAGAAACGCCGCGCCGCGCCGAGTTAATGCAGTGCTGATGCGCTGTTTGAGAGTTTGCACGACCCTGGCGCACGGAACATCACGTGATAAGGAGTTCTAGCGGCACTCGATAACCGATTGGCGTTTTCGTGCCGCGTGCCATAATGGGCGCATCGCACCGAAACGAGAAGAAAAAGGAAAAACGCGGCGCAACTGGGACAAACGCCCGCCTCCGGCTAGAACCGCTCGTTCCTCCTCGCCGATCGAGTCCGTTTCGCGCTCAATTACGCACAGCCAGCGCAAAAATGCCTCGACACCGCTATTATTCCACAAAACATTTCTATTCCTTCAACGAAAGACATTCTCGCACAGCCGCAACCATTTTGATGTTCCTGTATTTAATATTTTAATTACACTATCAAGAACGATAACATCGACTTTATTAGAAACGTCCGCGATGTTATGGAAACGAGCAAGTATTAATTGTCGTGCCATAAACTAGGTAACGAGTCGCGTTCTAACACGATCCGATAATTGCACGAAACTGCGCTACGTCGCGGCGCGGCGCGGCGCGGCGCGGCGCGTCTCTCATCGATCACGGTTCCATCAGCTTTGTCGGAACTTGATCCGCAAAGTTCATCGCGGGTTGGTGCCCGAATCGATGAACGGTAGATTAAAACGTTATTCGATTTCGTAGCGGCGACAGTCGAAATCCGGCCGATACTTAATCCGGTTACACAGTTATCGATAATGGAAAAGGGTACGCGGAGGAAACGTGGTGTTGGTGGTGGTGGTGGTGGTGGTGGTGGTGGTGGTGGTGGTGGTGGTGGTTCAGAAGCCGAAAGGGCGTTCACTGAATATTTTTCGCGCGCGAACACGCTGCTGTTCCGCGTGAAACGTCGTGCAATTTGATTAGACAGACTGCGTTCCCCGGCGGAGCATGAAAATCTGCTCGAAGCCTCGAATCCTCTGTCACTTTGGGCTTCGAAGCGGTAATGATCCAATCGGAGAGCTAACACGCCAAACGTTTACGGCGTGCCTCGTCTCGTATCATCTCCGGCTGGTTTATTGTCAGAAGTTGCCACTGTTCTCGACTGGATGCAATTTTCCCATCTTTTTTATTTATCCCCCCTGGAGAAAAACCTGCGGCCACCTGTTGGAATCTAAAGCTTTTCCGCTTTTCAATAAAAACGTTGTCTGCGATTCGGAACAGATTCACCGAATTCGAATCATTCTCGAAATGGAACAGAAGCGTTCGCATGTATGTATCTACGAAAGATAAATAATAAAAATTACGAATACTTACCTTCTTCGAAGATGGTTAACAGATCGGAGACTGAAACGTGCTCCCGCACGCGATGATCCGCGCAAACAGGATAATACGTTTCTATGTCTTCGTGAGAGCGTGATTAAACGTTAGAGGAAAAGTCACGGGTAATCAGCATTGCACGACATTCGCACGCGAACGGGACGGAAGATCGAAATACGTTGAAATACTCCCCTCGGAGAGCTTAAAACCGAGATTTCTCGGGAGCAGTGGGTCACCTATTCTAGTCAGCGTTGACGCCGGCCAGATGAAATCCTAGATCGACGGTTACCATAACGACCCACAACTGGTTCCCCCTTCGTGATTTACCCTCCCATAGGCCTGTCTATGCCATGGTAACCCTGTAGAAACCCCCTGGCCTTTCTATTGCGTGCGATTACAGGTCGAGTCTCTCCATTCACGACCCCTATGCCGTTCTGCTTCTTTTTCTGGGGGCTTTCTCTATCGCGACGATTCACCGACGGATTCTATTCGACGGAGAACAAGGACGACCGTCAATCAGACGCACGGGCAATACAATTTCCAAAGTCCAGGACTCGGAACTTTTATTTTCTTCCGTTCAGGAAACTATTGTACTACCAGCAGTGTACAGTTTTCGACCAATTTTTGAGTATTCAAATTTTTCGATATCTCGTCGTCCGTCGTCCGTCGTTCGTCGCACACCGCACACCTAATACAGCAAGAACACATTAATCTGAACGGATCAGGTTTGCAGAGGTGCGAATCACTCCACTCAACTGCCGCTATCAATGCACGGCTAAAAACCTCATTAAACTCCATGCAACTTTTGTACTGTGCCATGTTTTAGGCAATCGGGGTCAGCTGCAGGCGCACAGGGGTCCCACAGTCCATTAATTATGTAACTTTGTCCGTCCGTTGGACAAAGACAAGCATACTAGGGTTTTCGCGCAAAGTCCTCGACACAAAAACCGCGTATGAATATTAAATCGTCTGGCGATCCTACTTGCACGAGAGAGAGAGAGAGAGAGAGAGAGAGAGAGAGAGGAGAGAGAGAAAAAACTGCTTTTATCGAAGAAACTCGTATAAGGAAACAACAAACGTTTACGCAATCCTCGAACGCGTTCTCGGCTGGAATCGTTTCTAGGATCTGTTGCTCGGCGGAGGAAAAGGTCCGAAGACCAAGGTAGTCGGGACCTTGAAGACAAAAGCGACGTATCTGCGTTGAGCGGTAATGGCACGAGTCATACCCGCTTCGTGATTCGTTACGCCATCCCATCCATTTTAATCGTACCGATCCAGCGCCGACGATCGTCCGTTCCATCGATCTCAGCAACCCTTTTTGTGGACACAGGTGCGGAACGAGCAACCGATCGACACATGTATTAATCGCTCGAGAAATTAATCGGGCAGCAGCCTGTCTTTGCTTTTACGCTGAACAAACCAGATACCCGCAAAGGAACTTTCGTTTTCCATTATCACCAACTTCATCGTTCCGTTTGAAGAGCACGCGTTACGAAAGCCTGCATCCATTTAAATTGATTACCACCGAAGCGATACGCTGTAGGTCGCAAAAATTGTCAGTTTAGAGGAGGCATCAACGCGAGTTTATTTTTAGCCTCGAAATTGCGTTTAGCTGTTTCTGCGTCCGGTCTTCTGCAAATATTCTCACGAACGTCTACAGGCCAGCTAAAGATGTTTTATCGTTAGAGGCTGAGTTCACCATATATATGTATAATATATAATAATTCTTTCATATCACTGTCCAAATTAAACGCTTATAGAATTAATCTTGTTCCGTTGATTGTTGCGTTGGTGAAAGTTTACACGTATAATCATACGAGTAATCACTCGAGGATAATTCGACACGAGGTTTTCCTCTTTCTAGTGCTTCATCCGACTCCTCGGCTTACTCTCGGTAATCCATTTAAAATCAAAAACTCTGGAATAATAAGGGAAACAGGGTTGAAATAAAAATACATTTCTTTCGTTGATAAAACGACCGGTTTAAAGCCGAAGATTAATGGCGATGTAGGAAACGATTATTATTCCCGTGTGGACGTTATTGCTGTAGGAGCGCTCGCTGACTGTCGTGACATTGTTTTAGGGAGGGAAGGAGAAGACGATTGTCTCGTCCTCGGGCGTTCCTGCTCGCATACTGCGGCGGCTTTCCCACGGTGAAAATCTGTTATTTTCGTAAGTGAGCCCTGTCGTAGAACCGGGAACGGCTTGCGCAACAGATTTTCGTTTCGCGTAACGTCGAAATGGAGTTAACGAAGCCGGCCGAGCTCGCGCGTCGAATCGTTGAACGTTGAAAATCAGAGGATCGATCTCCGGTCGACGCGCGACGCCGACGCGCGTGTACATATGGCAAACCTCGTTTCGTACTTTCGAACGAGAAGCGAAGAACGATCGCGCGCGATCTACGCGAGAGCTGCTTATTTAATTACGCCGCCGATGCCGATCGGAGCAACCATCATTTCGCCGGCGTAAAGCAACTCGCAAAATTTCTCATGTGCTCCTCCTCTAATTCACGGATTGTCCTGCGTCACGATGGAGACAGCCAGTTACCTAACGTATTTTCTTTTTACGTAACACCGCCGAGGAAGAACAGGAGGCAGTCAATTGGAAAAGAAACGCTGCTGGTTAAAGGATCTACCATTTCTTCGACTATAATCGTCGCTGAACCAAGTAGATTATTGCAGACCAGCCTCGACACGAAATGTCAATGACGACGCTTTCGACTTACTTCAGTGGGTGTACAAAGTGTTCGTACGATTTTTTTTAATTTGAATGGAATAACTTTTTTAAAATTCTACCGAACGTCCTGGTTTCTTTATCATCAAATAGAACCATCAAATTGGGCCCGTAACGAAAATTTCAAATTTACGTTTTGCGGATCTATATTATTGTTATATAATTATATGTATATTAAAGGTGTACCAACAGTTTGTACAACACCCACAGTGAGTCGAAAATTGAACCTTCCGGTTTCATTTGGAACAACGAGAACTTGGGCTCCGGTTGAACTTGGAGAAAGTCGAGGATTCTGTGGGAAAATGGTGTCCGCTGGTTTTGTGGCAGTGTGTCCTTGTTTAGAATGCCAGTTGGAGGCGCGAGTTTCGCCGCCCGAATGATTCGATTCAGCAATTAAGCCAGCATACAGCGACACTAGGCCGACGAAAACATTCGACGTACCTTGGACGCGCACTCGTCATCGAGTTACATCGTTAATCGTGAATCCAATAATAGACGATAATGAATGGGATACGGACTAATTCGTCCGACAATCGCCACGTGATATCAATATCATGATAACGCGATGTCAATATTTCTACGAGCCGCGAGAATAGAGAATCGCGAAGAATCGATTTCCTGCTGATTTGCTGGAAAGTAAACGCGATTATGCTCGCGGAAATGAAACGGCTGTGATACTCGGTCGCGTGTTGCTTCTGCGACTTAGACGGCGTGTATAAACTACCGGATATTAGTCATCCTTACATATATCAATTTCTAAAGTCCTAGCAATTAGTATGAAATCGGTCCGTTTATGAGTAATCTTCTGGTAATCGGATGTTAGTACGTGGTCGTACACGTTTTAATGTGGAATAACTTTTTTATGATTCTACCAAACGACCAATATGTATGTTAATCGATTTGAAATTTTCATTGAGAGCCCTAATAAAAAATTCAAAGAAATGCTTTTTTCATGTTTGCATGTAACCTTGTAAATTGTAATTCTTGGAAAGTCTGTTTTGCAGATCATTTGGTACACTTCTTCTAATGAATGCTTCCAATTGATGATTATAAAGAGAAATCAGGTCGTTTTGTACAATTATGAAAAAAGTTATTCCATTTTAGAAGGTGTACCAGCACTTTGTGTTGGTGTTTCTACGGCGTCGCACATGAAGCCAGGAATAAATTTTGTTTTTCTGTTTCTGAAAACGAATGCAGAAAATGGTTCTGGAATGGCGGTGATGAAACCGCGGTGCCACCGTTTCTGCAAAGATGATCGAGGTGGATTAAAGAGTCGTTCCTTTGTTTATTTGAACACAAGTTGAAGAGGAATAAAATTAAAATGCCAGCTATAGGAGCCAGTGTCACAATTCTCACGATAATACTGGCTTCATGGCCAGTTTAGCAACGTAATTAAACGAGCGGCAAACTCTTTATGTATGTAGTAGCCGAGCATCGAGGTTCCTGCGGTAGCTCGGTCGATAATGCGTTTAATGTGTCGCAAATGCGTTTCCGGGCGTGGACAATACGTCGCCCTTAGGCCTTAGGTGTCACGATGCGTGACGCGTGTCCGAATGATTGCACCATTGCAACACCGACACCATCGCCGGATCGCAGTTGGTCGCAGTCGAAAACGAAACGAACGAAAGTGAGACACAGTGGGAGAGGTTTTTCGTATGTAGGCCTGCAGGAAATCCCTAAAACAAGTTTTCACACTTCGAGCCCCTTAAGACGTACTATTTGCTTGCGGCGGAGATGAACCTTCCATAGAATCTCTGATCTGTAAAATCAGTCGAATCAGGTCGAATGAATAGTTGACAAGAGCTCGATGAAACTTTTATTTCCTGAGAACGAGAACTTGACGGAACAATGAATAGCGTAAATTTAATAGTGAAATACTTCAAGACGGTATAGAAATTTTCGCTAGATTCTGGAATCTCTGAAGTTTCCTCTGAACGTGAATCAATTTACAAAAATGCATAGGATCAAGTGCAGATTTTTAAATCGAGTGTGTTTTCTGGAATGTTTGTTCAATGAAAATATTTCCGAGCTGATTTTCTCCGATCGGAAAATTTAGAAAAGCGTGTAAGCGTATTCTCGCTCTGCGATGTTGGTGCTGCCACCCCTTATTGACGCAACCTACTGCCTGCTACTGCTACTGCCTATTTACTGTACCCTGCTGTACCCGCTGCCCGCTGTGTGATCGTGAAAGGATAGGTTCAGATTTCAGATAGGTTAGTTGTAGATCTAAGTATTTAGAAGCATTGTGTACCGTTTAAACGTGTAACTGCGTTTTAGGAATAATTTGTAAATATTAACGTCCTTGTCATTTCAGATATTAATCGTCGTTACCGTATTGCGCTTGAAAGACGTAGAAAACCATGTTGCGTGTCGGAGTTAGAACTGCCCGTAGCGTTTTGGGAAGCAGAGCTTTTGCAAACGCCCCGGCTCAAGCACAAACAGACACGACAGCTTTTAAAGTTCAAGATCCTAAAGATTTTGACGATCGGGTGAAGAAATCCAAGGTTCCTGTGATCGTTGACTTTTTCGCGACGTACGTGAACATCTTTGCCCTTGTCGACATGCTGATTTCTATAGAATAGATCTAACCTCTAATTTATGCAATCCTTGTTGCAGATGGTGCAATCCGTGTCGTATGTTAACACCACGCATAGAATCAGTCATCGCTGAAAAACAGGGAAAAGTTTTGTTAGCGAAAGTTGATATCGACGAGAACAGCGACTTGGCTTTGGACTATGAGGTCAGTATTAGGGGTAGACTCGTTTTCGCAGAATTCCAAGGGTGTGGGATGCAATTTCTGATTTCTCGATAATGCAAACATGCGGTTTTTCAATAGTCGAAAACGCTAGATAAAAGATCAAAAGTCCTACTTACGTTTTCGAGATCTCTAGAGGGCCCTTAACTCTTTAAGATATGTGAAATACCGTTTGTAATGTGCGTATAGATGTATATCACAAGGATTTATATTTGTACACAGGTTGGCTCTGTACCAGTATTAATCGCTATGAAGGATGGAAAGGTTTTAGATCGAATAGTTGGTCTTCAAGATGTAGATAAGCTTAAACAATTTGTAGAGAAGCATACAGAGTAATGTAATTTTAATTATGATCGCGATTGAAATATCTTGTAGTTAACGAGACGCTCGTATAATTCTATGTACAAGGATATTTCCCTGTTAAAAGAGTACAAAGCAAAACTTTTTAACAGTGTGCGTAGCCTTTAACTTTATTAAACTGTTAATTTATAGGAAACCATTGAAATTGTTAAATAAAATCTTGTACATGTAATAAACTGATAAATTTTATTATTTACAAATACTTAATACAGTTACATGTACAACAAAATTTATGAGTTTCGAATGGAAAGATGTCGTATATCGCACGGCGAAAGATAAAAAGAACAACTATCAATTTATACGCATCATACGATTAAAAACGATTTGGAAATGTAACATTCAACATTTAATTTTGCTAGTACATCTAATGATCATTAATGAATGCAAAGTACAAAATGATCTGACGCTTCTTTTTAGTATGTTCTCTGAGCTAATTATGTTTCGGTGGGTAAAGCTTGTAAAAGCTGTCTCGCCCTTTGATAAGCAACAGTCTCCATTTCGTCTTTGCTCTCCTCGTTCTCCTCTATTTTCTTTATAACGTCCATTCCCTTTTTTAGAAGCTGTTCCCTTGCCATTCCTTTACAACCCTCGAAATATTCTAAAACTGTAGGGAATATGTCATCTGGAATGCAAGTTTCATCTAATAAGTTATCTATTAACCATATTTGTCTGAGCTTCTCGAATTTCCATTCGCTTCTCGCATGTTTCCACTGTAAAGATAAAATACCGATTAAAAATATTCCTGGAATCGTGATTTTTAGAATTTCAATAAAACACCTTTGAAACGTATGTCAGCCCCTTCTTCATAGCATCCAGTCTATTAGCCTCTCTCTTTTCATTTTCTTTCTTCTCAGCCTTTTCCCTTTTCAACTGCCTCTTCGAAAGTTGCTTCGGCTTCTTTACTTCGCTCTCCTCGGCTTCTATATTGTCTGGATCGCTCTCCGCATTCGTGATACTGAAAATAAAAGAGATTACAGGAAAATTCTAGCAGCTCCAAGCCTGGAAACGACGATATAGATTAAAACGCTTTACGCCGATCTCTGATGTTTTTTAGGGAAGACTACTTCGTCGTTCAAATCCTGTTCATTCGTATTTGTTTGCGTAGCAACAAAATTATTCTCTTCCCGATCGTTTTCCTGGTTATTAGTGCCATTATGGCTGCTATTTGACTTTTCTTTTCTTTTCCTTTTTCTTCTCTGCATTACTTTCTGCTCGTTACTTTCTTGTATTTGGTCGGCGTTGTTGTCTGATGCATCTGAAACAGAATTTCATTTATACATTTATATATTAACCGGAAGATCTTTTTTTAAGATCGAGTATCAAACATACACAACGTTACCGAGACCTAATTTGACAAACAGTTCGAGATAGCGTTTATGTCATTCGCACAACACACGAGATCGAAAATAATTAATTATAAACGAAAATTTCTGGATAGTCACCTTCCAATTTATCTTTTTTCTTATTCCTTTTTCGTAACTTCGGATTTTTAACCTCAACTTGTGACGTGCCATCAGATCCCATCGCATGCACGTTTCAATTATTTGTTTCGTGTAAGAACCGAATGACGAGTTTACTGCGTTACGGTCAAATTTTTCAAGCTGTTATTTCGTAAGAATTTAATGACATGTATAAGAAAATATACAGAATTTTTATCCACTTTTAAAATTGATTACCGCCGCAAGTACATGTGCATGCTCGAACCTGTGATACAGAAGAAACAAGAATAACAGCTTTCAGATCAGAATCAAAATTAATTGTTTGGTTAAAAAAAAAGAACATAGGCAAGATGTCACAGCTTTAGACGGTTGTTATTTAATTGTAAAAATAATTTAGCGCAAAATAGAATTACTTATATATAAATACCTAGTATTGTCGATCGAATGTATTAGACGTATCTATATATATATATAGAGAGAGAGAGAGAGAGAAACAGAGAGCAGACAGTTTTTCATCATTATTTATATACGAGATACGTCGAGTTGCGTCAAGTATAAACTCACATTGTTTAAAAAATGTTGCGTATAAAAATAATTGACGCTGCATTACGGCCTAAAATTGTTACGTCGCTGATAAAAAGGTACATTTTCTGAAATACGTAACGATTCGATGTTCTATATATCTAATTTGACATCGTTGAGGTTATGAGCAATTAAGTATTTTCTTTTACTCTCTGACTCACGGAAGTATTTGAACGCGCTTTGAAACAGTATAACTTTACAATCGGACCAAAACACTTGACTTCTTTTGAAGTATTAGAAAAATTAGTTTACCAAATGAAATGCGAAAAAGATTTTGAAAATATTGCAATATCTGTGGTTACAAGGAAAACGTCCTACATATATTCTGATAAATACGATATGTATTATATTATCTTTGTTACGTCATTGGAGAATTGACTAAATATTTTTTAGATGCGCGACGTCTAATTTGGGCAGCACCTCTAAACGTAATACAAATAACGAAGACGAAGATGAATTTGACAAACCCATCAAATACTCAACGTCTAAAGCAGCCACATGGCCTGCGAATGGTTTGACGTTCGACACGCCGCAATACCAAGGAATAATTATATCGATCAGTTTAGCCATTTTCCTTGGTTATTTCTTAATACTTCGAGAGGAGAGTGATATCGATGAGAAAATGACTACCAACATGGATCCAGAAGTACGAGAGTTTCTATACGGTATTAAGAAACAACAGGAAAAAGCTAGACTCGAATATTTGAAAACTGTATAGAAAGTATACGTTTAGTACGTAGAAAGGTATGTTTACTGTATTATAAAAATTGTAAATAAATAACTACAAAGGGTACAACAGTTCACCCCATATTATATTGTTTACTATCTTATTCCATTCGATGGGTGGATGTTGCACGATTGTATCTGGCATACATTTGTTCCATGTGTGCTGCCACGGTGCTATGGCCATTGTCATTATTAATACAATTGGTCCATCGGCACGATGCGAATGTAATTTAATATTGACGATACCTTAAATGGAAAGTAATTGCTATTTAAATGGAACAACTGGTTAATCAATAAATTGTTTTACTTACTGCGCGTACTATAGGATTGCAGAAACCATTTGAAAAATGTGTACACTGGCATAACTTGAAGATAAAATTTCAGTCTAGTTAAGAAACCTCCGAACCCGATCAATGCTAGCCTGAGCTGTAATAAATCGTTATATAGGCTATTGATACTTGAGTCGGAATGTTAGATGTCTCGTTTATGTACCGTAGTGAAAACTGCATAATACACCCACGTTGTTGGCATGAGGAACAAAAGTATTGTAAATAACAATGTACCAACGAACAATTGATCTGGCTGATACTGACAGGAGTCTACTCTCTCTCGTAGCGGATTCTTTTTTTTACCTAAAAATAATCTGACTAATCCTGTGATGCCCTTTAATTGAATGTTGAAGAGCCTAACAAAAATACCCAGTTAATTGTCCACTTGAATATTTTAATTGCTGTATTTTATTACCTCGTCGCGTATACATAAATGCAATACGCGTGAAAGCTGACAAGAGCTAGAAGGTCTGCAGCTATCGCTATTTGAAACGTAATCCCCAATCTTCCAAGTAGTACTAACACTTTGAAAGCAAAATCCATTAAAGGTTTCATAAATATCAGGAATGTCCACCATAAGTGTATGTGATACAGAAAAAATTTTCCAAGCATATTATTCAGGGCATGATTTAATTTTAATCCAGCTGGCGCACCCATCAACCAGTTAATTAAATCTTTAAGTAGCGTGACAACTTTCTGTAAGAAATTCGATACACGGTTACATATTAATGAAATGTTGCGTTATTAGAGCTATGTTAAATTCGAACTTGCCTCTGCATTATTCAAAAGAATTTGAGACGGGAACGTATGCTCCAAATAGTGCAACAACAATTGCAATATAAATATTCCTAATAACATATCTATTATCAATGCGAACACGTAGTTGCCAGTTTTCAGTGTAAACCTCTTATTTTTGATCACTGCGATCAACATCCACTTAACGTTCTCTAACCATCCATGAATGTGTAAACCGAGGAAAGAATATTTAAAAATTGGTAACAATTTATTTGTTATTTTATTAAGAAGAAGAACTGGATAGAAATACAGAAACATATGATAGACCAATAGAGTTTCTTTTATGTAAGTCAATTTCGCTTTCTTTTGTAATTTTCCTTCCACTTGTTTATTCTGTACAATTTTCATTAATTCATAAAAATGATCTCCAGACGCTGATTTCTGTTCAAACAATTCTGTTTCTCTGAGAGCTATTTGATTGTATATAATAATAACTGTATGGCAATTTAGGGTTGAAATCTTTTTATTGTTTATGGTAATAGTCTTTATACCATAATCGTAATTATCTTCTTTCCAAGTACTGGATCGTAAAAATGTATGAATCCAGTCTATGTATTTCTTATCTACGTATACACGTTTCTGTTCTACTCCAGAATAGTATCCGATAATGTTGGTGGTACATTTTATCGCTTCTAAATTCTCTATTTTACTTATTCCAATAACATAGAATTTTTTCACTCCAGTAGTTTCATCGTATAGTACTTTGCCGAACAGGTATCCCGGCTTTTCTTTGCAGAGTTTGTTCGGTAGAAAAATCAATAGACTCTTCATGTTATTCCTTTATCCGATCACAGTCTAGTCAACATATAATTCAATGAGATTTACAAAAATGTTTTCTTGAACAGCACGCGTAAATCTCAGCTGCCTGAAGACAATAATAAGCTATCAGTTTCATACGCATGCCAATACAGTGTACAGATTCTGTAAAACAATAATTCTCTTATTACAAACAATGAAATCACAAATTGAAATACACGTTGAATAATTCTTGATAGAAAACTGTGGTTCGGTCATTTTCCTAACCCTATCCTCATTCGCTGATTACTATACTTCGCAATGATTCCCGCTGATATATCCAATGTTGTATTGTCAAGCGATCAGCTGTTGCCGGTTCATGGAAATCAGTGTGGCCAGAATTACCCTATTTTTATATAACAGTGCACCGGTCAGCCCGCAGCCCGGCAGCCCGTTCACAGTCTTGCCAGACATGGCGCTTTTTTCGCGCATGCGCGAGAATTCTGACGTCAGACGGCCTCAGTCAAGTACGAAAATCGGGTACCTTGGTCGCCCCGCTAATTTCGCAAAATTTATTATTTGATTAAATATTAACAATAACTTATCTGAAATTCTCGCAGCCCGCTGTTCTTTCGTGCCTCGTGTCGTAACGGTCGTAAAGGACTCCGCTAGACGTTCCCGCTAATAATAGTTTCCCACTACTTTCCCCCCAATAGTCCCCCACAAACTTCGGACGCAGATACGTTCCTGACGAAACTCGCGCATGCGCGCGAAAAGCGCCCCACGGCTCATCACTGCCCACGATTCTGGCATCACTGGTGCACCCCCACCCTCGCTGATAACACACATTAGATGATTAGATGCATGTGATATAAAGTAACATAAACACTAACACGACTTGAGCACACTATGCGGTGAACCTTGGTACTAATCTATTACCCGATTTCGATTTACACAAATCCAAAGCCAATGCTATGCTATGAAATCCTCAATTACTCGTACCGAAGCCGGTGAATGCAACGACTACACGTTTTAGTCGCAATCAGACAAGAACCGGTGCTTGCAACGGGATCATGATCGTTGACAAATGTCATGCTTACCAGGGCCAGATGAAGCTGGACGAAGCCTAGTGCAGGAGTAGCAAATGCTACGGGCTTTTAGAGGGCCCACGTGAAAATTTTGTAAGAAAAAAGTTATTCATCTGCAACGAGGTCAAACATGGAACAAGATGGAACAAGATCCTGCAAGTGTAACCTCACCTTAGGGTAAATGTTGTGTTTTATTTTATTATCATACAAAATCTAAAGCCTTCTGGTAACATTTACTACGGGCCCCCTGACTTTAAATTCTTTCCCGTTGTTATTGCATCTGCAGAATTCAGAGAACACGTTGAACGTTGAAAAACTCTTTAAGCGACCAACTGCATGTAAATAATGATAGTTTTCGAATTCAAAGTTGACATTGTTCGATTTATTTAGTACCAGAATCCACCGCACGATGCACACATGTCAGCTACTTATACCTATACCGCTATACCTCTTGCCACTCTGCACTCTGATATGAAAATACAGATGGCTCAATAGAGAACCACGAAAAACCCGGCTAATTAGGTACTTTTAATTAAATAAGCATCGGCTCGACCGACCAGATCGAGTAAATGAGGAGAGTGTGATGAGGTTGTAACGCGCGGCGATATTCTCGTCCCTTAATTTCCTTTCGGTTGTCACGGATAATGTTGAAGGAAGAGCTGGAAACAAGCACGCCAAGAAATGCTGATAACTCGCACACGATTACACCGGACTCAGGAAGTAACGACGTGGCCAAGGAGTCGAACCAAAGGCTTGCGATAGAAGAGAGGCTGGCCAGCAAAATGTTCTCCTACGCCAGGGAAATCTGTTTTTTCCTCGCGGTCACCTTCACCGCCTTGACCGCCTTGCACAGCTCGTAAGTTTTAGGTTATGTTCAATCATTACATCGCCAATCTTTATGGTGTATGTAGACAATGTTGAAAAATACAAAGATATCTAATAGGATATTTAATGAATCTCCGTTAATTCTACAAATAAAGATTGGAATTTCCAGAGAGATCGGTTCACTAATCAATTTTCGCGACAACCAGATGGTTGGCAACAAATTTGCAAATGTGGTTTTTGTAATTTGATATTCTGTGGTTTTTTTTATGTTTAGATCACCGAAGGTATCGAAACCACCATTAGCCAAGCCATTTTTTAATCATAGTTCAATTGTGCTAGATTTTTATAAAGGTCATATGGGAGCAGTGATAGAAAGGGTTCGAGAAGCAGATTTTAGTTTTGTTATGTACTATGCCCCGTGGGATGCCGAGAGTCAAGCGGTGCGTCCAGAGTTCGAGAGAGTCGCTCAGTACTACGATTCACAGGTACGTATCAATGGTATCGAAGACGTCGCGTGAATAAAGTAATCATTATCGTTGTCATTTCAGGTATTCTTTGCCGCTATTAACTGCTGGCATCCAAGCTCGGAATGTAGAGCACAGTATAAAATTCAAAGATACCCGCTCTTGATGCTCTATCCGCCGAGAGAATCTGGTATACAGTACAAAGGCATTCGTACTTGGCAGTACATGATTCGTTTTCTTAACGCAGCAATGAATCCAATAGTTAGGGTCACTCATCCGGATCAGCTGATGGAATTGCTTGTGAATTACGATGTAAATACATAAAACAAGTCATTAATCGTTGTAAATTATTTTACAAGGTACACGTAATCACTTGTACGTGCTATTGCAGGCTGTGGTAGTAGGATATTTTAATTTTACGAGATTAGATAGAACTCCTGGTTACAAAGAATTTCACAAAACTGCTATTAGCATTTTAGAGGATGATCCTAACAGAGAATTGGTATTTGCTATTATTACCAGCGCGTTGGCCAGCGAAAGGGATCATAAGGTTTATAAATTTCCATCTGCAGATTTGATGATGTGGAACGAGTCTCTTGTAAGTAAAGGAGAATCATTGATAATGAAATCTATGTGAATGTGCCATACATAAAGCAGAAACGTTTGCATATATAGGATGATTAAATGAGTTTGAGAATGTTTAGAGGTATCCCGAAGACTCTGAATGGACATCCGAAAATATATTCAGTTGGATTAGGAGCTCCACTCACCATCCGGCGCTATGGCTACAGCCTCCCGGGGTAAAAGCACTCACTTTAGCGCCATATTTGAAAGAAGGACCTATACTCTTTCTCTTCACGCCTCGTAATCCTTTACATCTTGAAAATTACAATTATAATTTGGTGAGTAGTGATTTAGCGAAGATTTCTCTACGTCGGAAGACGTAACATTCTATACAATTTTACGAACGTTTCAGATTAGAGAAGTCGGGCTTCAGTATTTTAACTGTGCGGACAACCTCCTGGCTAAAGATATCTCCGTCCGGCTCGGTTTTAATCGCCGTACTGCTATTAATAGGTACTCCGAGAGAAACAGACAATGCGCGAAGATCCTGAAGGAGAACGGAAATCAATCGAACGAGTCGGTCGTTAACGTTTCTATCCAACGATGGATCAACGACAGTTGTTGCGCTAATGTTGTAACGAATAAATGTTCCTCGTGTATGAAAACCGCGGAAAGGGAAACGTCTGTTTGTAGACTCGACTCGGATAAATTAGGCCACGTGTGTAAAGGGGCGGATATTTTTAAAGTTTCCACCGTCGAGAATCTACAGGAGAAACGTGACGTTTGCTGCAAGAAAGCTCATGTACTAGCGAAGCCACGGCAAGGTCTAAAATTTCAAAGGTATAAGAAAGTTTGTGCGACAGATGATATTGATCAGCTGTTACTGGTTTTATTTTCATTTGTTAGTCACAGACAGAAGGCGTCGTCATTCGCTGGGAACGAATACGACGCCCAATCCGCGGAAGCTGTCAGGCAAAATAATCTAAAGCAAGAGTGTAAAAGGTGGATAACCGCGAACAAATATCATCAGCCTATATTTTCATACGATTACCCAGCAGACCAACCCGATATAAATTTGATTTCGGCGTGCAAGATGAATACGTCGCTAGGTCTGATAGCACTCGATAGTTTGCAATACTTCCATTTCGCCGAGGCTCTTGGAATAGACGTTCTAAAACGAAAAGATAAGACTGCTGTCGTCATATTAGATGCCGCTGTAAGTCCAGCTTGTCTGTGCTATTTTTTTCTCACCATTTTGTAAGTTATTTATTTAACAAGTTATTTCGTTTTCAGCACGAGAGTCAATATGTCCTGCAAGCCGATTTTAATCGGTACACACTCGTACAACTTATAAATAATTATACCCAAGGTTTTCTACAAAGGACTCTACGCTCAAGTAACTCGAGGCGTTACGCCCAGAAGTTCAAAAGCAACGTTACTTGCGAAACGAAAGGCTCGCAGAGCGTCTGCGTACCGGAGTTGACGACAGAAACTTTCTTAGACACGATTTTAGATCCAACGAAGGTAAATCAGACTGGCATAATTAACACACAATGGTACGAAATAAAATCGTAATTAGAACATTTATTAAATCCTAATGATCTTTACACGCAGGATGTTGTTGTGATGTACCATTCTCCTTATTGTGCATTTTGTAGCGCGATTTCATATACATATTTAACAGTGGCTCATTATCTACGTAAAATGGATCATCTTCTATTCGTCAGGGTTGACGGCGATAACAATGATTTACCGTGGGAGTATAATATAAATCGATTCCCATCCATTCTATTTTTTCCTGCCAAAAGGTAATTACAACATAGCCAATTTAATCGTATTCCGCGGTATTATTAATTTCATATTATTTTCAGAAAAGAGGATAGCATGATGTATCCATTTTCTCTGCCAATCACCATTCCTAATCTTGTTAACTTTGTTTTGGCGAATTTGGACGGGGACTCGCACGTCGAAGCTCTTGTAAATATTTGCGAGTCTGGAGCTGGCGAGCAACCAGACGCGTGCATTGCTCGAACACGTTGGCTGTGTTTAGATATCATTGAACGATTGCTCCGGGATTATCGAAAGTTTATCAGGCATATTAACTTACTGGAAAGAAAGAGCGCGAAAAACAAGAGGAAAATCATATTGTCGAAGTTAGCGCATATTAAGGACATACACCTGATGTTAGGCTCCACGAACGATCTTAGAAACGATCAACGTAAAGTGAAACTTATTAGGAAGAAATATAGGAAATATTATAGAAATATTAGGTTACACGAGTTAGATAGTCAAATGAATAGCACACGAACGGAAAAGGCTATTCCACGGCGAAACATTTCTGAGAGGGAGACGATTAAAAGCGAATTGTGATATAAGTTTAATGACAGATGTGTACAGTATATACCTCACGAAACGTTATTCCGCAATGGTGAATCGCGTCCATTTAAGATGTACATATTTTCTGGAAATGAATGCGACTGTACATTTCGACGCTATGTTGCTTTTGCTTTTCTAAGCGTGTGTCACGGAAGAAGTACTCTTTTATTTATGATTTTCAAACGGAACATTCCTTTTTAATACTCGAGAATTGATTCTCCGAGAATACGTTTCAATCGATATTGAACGTTTCATGGTAAGAACGGAATGCTTCGAGACGTTTACACTCAATTTATACTTGGAAAAAATTCGATTTTCCATGGTCCAGTGAAATTTTCGCAAAATCACCGCGTCTTTTACTTTCCAGAATTTTCATAAAGATTTACCGAGGAGAACATGCGTATTTATAGTTACTATTCTCACGAAGATAGTAACTCATTGATAAAACTATTTTTTCCAGTGCATCATGGTTCTATGCAGGGAGTGTACATATGGTAGAATTACTCATCTTTGATTAATATTCATGATGTCTAACGCCAGAACAGAGCAACGAAGCTCGTCTCGAAGATAAGTACGGCATACGCGACGAGCCTTGATTCTTCTTCAGATTTTTCGTTTCGTAAAATATTCAATATCTCAACACAGACCAGATCATATTTTTCCCCCATAACTATTGGATTCTTGCCTGGTACGATTCCACCTGGCACTGTGTGCGATTGGAACACGCATTTACGGAAACTTGCGTCGCATGTACATTTATGTAAATATTGTTATAAATAATAATAATAATAAAAGCTATATGTTGATATACGAAGTTTTACGTAAATGTACTATAAGGAATACTTGATGATCGCTTTGTATGTGTATACGTATATTTAGCAGCAAAAGAATAAAAAGAGCAGAATGGCGTAAGGAATAGAAATGAGGCGCGATTTCGATAAAAAAAATTTCAATATCGTTCTATAATTGATAGAGCATCGTACATATACATATATGCGTATAAACAGTTGGGATATGACGCGTAATCCATGGACCGTTGTATCATAACCTTATACGTACGAAGATCGGATTAAACGCGTGATAAAATAGCGTGGGCCGAAAGTGGCCGATGGGTCGCGTAATCTTGCGTTAGTCATTCCCCCCGTTTGCTTGATTTATTTATGGGTTGGGCTACTTATTCGATGTAATGAAATTCCTAGTAAAATGACGCGTGATAAGGAACAGGTTTTCTTCCATCGATTCGTTTGCGTGACATTTGACCAATCAATATGGTCAATTAAACTTTTTTTTATATCATTTTCACGATACTTACTACCAGGACATCTCGTTCTGAACGGAATTTCCGACAATTCCGTTTGTCCGATTCCTGACTAATAATACATTTGTCTCGCGTTACATCACGGGCAAAAGAATAGCATCATCCATCGAAATGATTCGCGACGGAGATGAATCGAGATGAATGGAGATGAACTGATTTCCAGGAGATGGGAATCGTCGTACTATCGTGTCCGTTAGCGGTAAATTTTCAACTGCAGCCATGGCTTCGCGTTCAGGGAATCCTCTTTATCCTGAATTCATCGAAAGTACAGTTACTTACTGCGGCTACCTTTTACAAGGTGCATAGAAACGCGAAACAAGTATTTATCTGTTACGCGAATATAAATATAAGTTTATAACGACGTAATCCAAAAAACTCGTGTACGTCGGAACGCGTGTCAGTCTCCACGATAGTGTTAATTAGAAAACTTTAATTGGATTTCCTATGTTTCGAGTTTACAAGATACCGATAACATCTCCTGCAGTTTTCGCGAGCTAAATTACATAACAAGTGTAACAGGAAAATCAGACGGTCCAGAAAAATGGTAGAAGAAAGATGGCGCGACGTTTGATCGGGAATTGCGAAGACTCCAGTGGAATTGAGTACTGAAAACGTTATTGTTACTTTACTGAAACATCTTCGACTGGATCTTAGTATACCTAACGATCGATAAGAATCGATCAAAATGTAACGTTGTCGCTTTATCGCGAAGAATTTCTTAAACGATAAATCTACGACCAGATCCTCGGAAAGCATTGCAGGAAAATTAATTCAGAATGTCAAACGAAACAGCTCCGTTCATCAAGTTTTTATCGGTGTTTCTAGAAGATGGATGATCGCGAGGATCTAGTGATGATAGTTATTTCAAGTAGACAACAATTTAAGTAACATTCTTGAATGTTAAATGCCTAAAATGTTGTTTACAATTTTCCATTGCGTTTCATTTCAGTTTCAAAATGGTTCCACGGGTATTCGAGCTGATTCGAGCGCCACCAACTGGCGATCAGGCGATGATCGAGAATCGAAATCATAAACATAGAGCACACTTGATGAGAAACTCTCGTCTGAACCTGTGACGATCGTGTACTTGAATTCGACGACCTCGACACCCTGCTATACTTATACGTTTTTATTTTTATCTTTCTATTTTCCGTCAGTATTTTTATTCAACGTCAGGAACGCGATGTAGTTGGATCTATTATTTCTGTTCCGTATCTGAGCCGTAATTTCGTCTGAAGGATCGAGCAGCTTCATTTGCATGGAAATAGGCGAAATGAAAATGGTAAGGCCCGCTCGTGTCTACGCTTTGTACGCCCATTGTACCTATAGGTATAGCTATATAGCTACCGATCGGTGAATCGGATGAAATGAAATTTTCGTTTGAAAATTTGAATTTCGGGTTTACCGACTCCAAAATCGTCGCGCGTGCGCAACGCGCGTAGGTCGCGGAAGCTGATCGGAGCGTCGTGGTCGGGTCGTCGGGTCTCGGTCTCGGGTCTGTGTTAGCGCGTGAGTAGAGGTCTCGTGGACCGGATGGCAGTGTAGTCTCCTTTCTATCTAGAATCGAGAGTGTATGATCGTATGTACTGTGCCGCTGACAATGAGCCGCGGCGGTGACTGTGATAAGTGATCGCGTACCCTTCCTCGTCGCTAAACGCGTAGTGGCAGTGGAGAAAGATAGTACGTCGGCCAAGGAAAGAGTCTACCTCTTGATGACTCGCGCTTTACGTAGGGCGCAACGTAGCCGGAGCTCACAATTATGTTCGATGTACCGCCCAAGTTCTACGAGCTGTGTCGCCTTTGTTTATCGTCGGACGGTGTCAAATTGTCCATATTCGAAGAGGAGGGCGCCCAGCGAAACTTTGCCGACAAGATACTGACGTGCCTCTCGATCACGGTGAGTCCTGCTTCACGAGCTTTCACCGGGTCCTCGTGCGTGTTTCCAGATACCGATAAATCAAGACGCGACCATCTGTGGTCGCTCGCATTATCACCGTGTCTCCCTCTCTCTCGCGTGCTCTCCCATCACTCTCGCTCTCGCTTCGTCGTTCGCTTTATCCGTCCTCGTCTACGTCGTGTTTTGTCTCTCTCTCCCTCTTTCTTTCTCTTACGTTCGCCGTCTCCCGAGGGTCCGTGTGAGTCCGTAAATACATGTGTATACGTTCCGTGGAACACGTACACGTGTGCGTACATGTGTGTGCGCGTGCCACGGGAGAAAGTTTGGCAAGAGATGTGTCCGCGAGATAAGCCGACTACTCACGGGGGCATTTAAAATGGCAGTGATAAGCTCTGCTCCTCGCTCGTGCGGATCCGCACGAGGGCACGAGGGAGGGGAGCCAGCTCCTTATTTAGACGGCCTGTTATCAGGTTTCACACGCGGATTCCACGAGTCCCTGTCACATTTCACTCTGACCACCCTTTCTACCCTGCACCACCGTTTCTATTTACTCTTACATACGTACTTGATTCGTCTCCTCGTCCACGCAGCTTCGCTATGCTTCTTCTGGAGAAAACCTCTCTGCTTCCGTCCAACCTACTTCGAACGATCAACGCACACGAACAAACGTACTTGTAACGCGTTCGCCAGTTCGGCATCGCTCTCTCGTACTTATTCCCGTCTGGACGTCTGGACCGAACGATATTCTTATCCTCCCCGAAAGTTTTCTTTATTTTTCTGATCTTTATGCGTTTATAGCGAAATTCAGTAGGTGAAATTAAAAATTGTTGGAAAATTTACAAAATTATCATAACGTCGAGAAGATTTCTCGTCTATTCGAATCATTGTTCCCTTAGGGAAGAAATAACATTCGGTTTGGTTTCTATTTTTTCCAATCGATACGGATCATTTTCTTTATCTTGCATCTATAAGATCTACTCGCAACGGTTCTAAGACAATGTAGCCTCTGTACGAAATCAAGGGATCCGGGTTGACCGTAAAATCAATCTTGCCTTTGCATTTAATTCAGGTGAAAGATGGGGATTCTTTGCCACCGATCATTTGTCACCGGTGCGTGTACAAGTTGGACGTACTACACAACTTCCGCGAGGTGTCACATAAATCTGACGTCATACTCAAACAGTACCTGGATTATGCCAAGCAGTTATCATCGCACGATGATCAGGTATTTCTCAATTGATTTTTGCACGTGGTTCTAACGAGAGCGTCTAGAATGGTATATGCTGGTAGAAATGGTTATCGACTAACGTACAAAAATTAGTTTGATACTTGTTACAGAGGTAGTAGTCGTTCCATTCCTAGTAATGATGCAATCGTGAACGTGTAACGCGTGATCGTAGATAAGAATGCTTCGACGCACGTGTGCGCGTTCTATGTAATCCCAACGCGTCCGTAATAAATCTGCAGGATACCATTTATGTTGCTTATGTGCCCCGATACATCGGTAATTACATAAGATGGCTTATTGTGATCAACTTTAACCTTATCAGTTTGATAGCGACTACGCCATAAAAAAAATTATGCATAGCTAATTATTTTCCTGCTATTTACTACGGATCAGGTACAAGGTACAAGTACCGTATCTAATTCCTAGAATTAAAAGAAACTACTCGGCATGCGTCCAGTTTTTTTCTCGATAAATAATCCTGTCTACGTATTCCGTCCGTGTCGTTTAACAAGCTTTTCTTTTATTTTAATCTTAACCCGCGTAGTCTGTTGAACCGTGTCAGAGATATACGTAGTAGCGACTGTGTTTTGTTTTAGAAGAAGTCTTTCTCCACTGCCAAAGTAGCAGGCTTAAACCCTCTACAGTCATTTCTCCAATTGAACAAAACATTGTTCAATGAGGAGCCTAACTCTCCGGCCAGCATTAATCAAAACGTTATACCTCAGACGCAAACGCATCATTTGGAGTTGCGCACCAATGACATGCCAGAGCATGATAACATTAAGTGTGAACCAGAGGATGACACGTGTTCGAACAGTTCCGATCCGGATAGACTAGAAATCGAAGATCGGGATGAGCAGGATACAGAAGGGGAGGAGAATGGTTACGACATGACCATTAACAAAAGAATGAAACTGGAAACGAATTACGAGGAATCCAAGCCAAGCACCCCCAATCGCAGTCCAGTGAATAGAATGGACACACCAGAAAGCAATTGTTCCGACACCAATATCGACCAAGAAACAACTAAACTGTGGCAAGCGTTAGCAAAGTGAGTATATCGTCAACGTCATTATCGGCTGAGGATTTTATCGCCCATAATTTCATAGCTCATAATTATGAAAGCGTTCAATTCGATGTATCGTTATGTGGAATAACATTTATATGGAGTTCATTTTTACTTTAAACATCTTGCAACGTATGAAAATCTTGAACTATACGATTTAGACCACTTTCACGATTATGGGCATACGCGTACAATAGTTTTCAACTTGCAAACGAAACAGACAATTTTTATTTCACAGAAATATTCCATTAAACGAAAGAATCTATCGAATCTTGAAACGTGAGATAACTCCATTGATTAATCTCTGTTGGAGATATAGAAAAATATCATTCGTTTGAATAACAAATTCAAAGATTTTCTCTCATTTCTTTAGTAGATATTGTTACTGTTAATGCGCGCAGTTGCTAATTAAGAATAATCGAAGAAACTCGGTGTGACTAATGCATATTTACCTAATGGATTACTTAAGTAGCTGCTGCCACTTACAGCAGGTGTAGTCCCAAAGATAAGATACCATTGTCGTTATTTGGGATTAGAGTAGAAACCCAATTACCTCGGGGAAGGACCTGCGGAAGCACAACTTTATCTCTGCACTTTATTACTGCTCTATTGTACTTTCGTGTACTCGTAAAAATTGTAACACTCGGTTTCCTTTTCTTGTAGTAATAGGAGTTTAGAGATTACCAGGACGAACGGTGACAAATTGAATAACGGATTTACCGGCGAAGCAACTAATCTTCTGCGTACTTTAATTAACAACAGACAGATCGGTATTACTGCTGTCGATTCGGATCGAGTGTCGCCGCAAATCAGGTTCTACAGAGACACCCAAGGGACTACGATCGAGCGTACAGTACCGGACTGTTCGGTACTCGGCAATCGCACCAATGTACCCTGTATAGAAAACAAGGTTTGTGCCATTTAACATTTATCTTTTAAAAAATACTCAAACGCGTCCCGAAAGGTAGATTCGTTTTAGGATTGCAAGGGTTCGGGATGCGTTTTTTAATTTCTCGGTAATACGAAGATGGGATTTTTCAAAAAAAGCGCAACCGTTTGGTAGAATTATAAAAAAGTTATCTGATTTTAAAAAGTCTGACTAAACAAACACTTTGTACACCCACTGTACATTACTGGTATTTTTTCTGTTTGAAATTGCAAGGGGTTAATGAAACGTACGATGTTAGAGCATGAGCAAACACAGCAGCGGACGGTGACTTTTTTTCGGGAGTTACAAGTTGAGCTAAAATTCCGAGATTTATGGAGAAACGGGAGGAACCTTTGCTTTTCCTTTCTGTTACTGTTCTGTCGGGCCTGATCTCTGCAAATAACAATTTTCCATGGGAAGTCCTTGCAGTTTGTTCAATGCAAATACCAGGAGAGATCCGCAGGTATAGAAAGGAATACAGGTCGGGTGACCCTTAGGGTGTCAGGGGATCCCTTTTGGGGCTATTCAGGGTCCCATCTGCCTGCAGGTAAGAAACGTGGTAGGCCTTGTAGATAATAGATAACCGGGAGGAGCCTTTGTGATATCCCGTAAGCGCTGAGCCTACCATGTCAACCCGCTGTTAACAGATGTTCAGATAAGTTAGGGTTTCTATAGATTTTAGAGCGTACTTTGTTCGGCGCGAGGAATTCTTCAATTTCTAGTAGAATAAGAAACAGGACTGCAATATCCTTTGTGGCGCTTTCCATTATATTGGCTTTTTGTCCTGATAACAGGTACCCATGGGGAATTACTGCTACTTTTCCAAAACCCTCGTACAAGGTACTCGTACCTGAACGGACGGATTTTCAAATTGTACGCCGCGCCGTCTGCGTTTCGTCTACCGCTACGCACTTGGAACGATTTTACAAATAATCATAGACTCACGATTCTTATAAAAATTGAAATGAAAATAGACTTCTCAATTTATCTTCGTTTTCTAGAATTTTATCAAATCAGAAGTCAAATTGAAGTTTCAGTCGTACGATATGCTTGATTAACACTAGGTTTACGGGACGCGTTCTAAATATTTTCAAGTCACGGTTATCGAACTGTTCAACCAATTTGTTTCTTCGAGTGTATATTATTAAAAAAATTGTTAAAAATTAGGGTAGTCACGCACGTTCTCGCCATTTTTCTAAAGTAATGTAAAGCAGTCGTCTTTAGTGGTTCGTAAATCTAGCGTTAAAGAATTCGTTTAATTGCGATATTTATTTTTCGCATTATTTAGGGTACTTCCATGGATAGTAATCCATCCAGTCCAGCCAGCGTCGGACGAAAGGAGACAAAGGGCCGTAGAAAACAAAGTTACCCTAGCAAAGCTCCAATGAGTCCGGACATCGTTAATTACCAGCACGAACCAAACGAAGAACAAGCACAAGATTTTACCGCGTGGTCAAATAAAATGAAGGTGAAGGTACGATTAATTGTTGACGTTCGATTAAAGTGTCCACCGGACTTGTGTTTATACGTTATCGTCGTTACAGGTGGAGGATCAGAAACAACAGTTCGATCAGCACAGTGGAAACATGACTAAAAAGGTAGACATGACCTGCACAAATTGCGGCACCATGACCACGACTATTTGGAGAAGAAACATGAAGGGAGAGATGGTTTGTAACGCTTGTGGGCTTTATTATAAACTCCACGGTGTGAACCGTCCGTCCACTATGCGAAGGGATACGATACACACGCGTAGACGTAGACCTAAGGGTGAAAAACCAACGAGGCATAGAAGTAGGAACCTCAAAACTTTTTTTTTTCTACATACGTACCGGTGAAATATTTCTATTTCAATCTTGAACGTTATTACAGAAAAAGGAGATGCGATTCTGCCTCCGCAATCGGAACAAATGGACGCGGAAAGTGCAGACATGTTGGCAGCTCTACGAAGGCAAATACAGCCTCACTTGATGATGGCTGCCGCGTTAACACCGCCACGTATACCTGGTGCACATCCACCACCGTCTGCTGCTCAACTGAATTACTCCCTCCCCTTGCCTACATACATGATGCATGTGAGTAGAAAATATTTTGCGAATATCTTCGAAAATGCCAGCTCCAGCTATATAGTATTATCAAATTTCCATCAAGTTGTGTGGTGTGTAGCCCCTCGAACGAAATTTCACCGTTTCTCAAGTAAAAAAAAAGAAAAATGTCTACGTTATTCAAACAATTGTGCATTAACCCTTAGCACTCGGATATATTTTAACTGGAAATTTAAACGTTTCTTTCGACTTTCGCGAGCCTGTGTATTCAGCGATGTAAACCAAATTTTGAATAATGGTACAGAAACTTTTAGCGACTCGCCACTCGAACGCTAAGGGAGAATTTCGATAGCGTGCAGTGTGTTCTATAATTTTTCAATGATTTTTGTACGTTGTCGAACGTCGGATTCTAATTGATTTGTTGTGGCAGCACGTGAAAGCAGAGGGCCGAGAACAATGTCATTTATCTGGGGACGCCGAAGAAGCAGAAGAGGGAGATGAAGAAAATGTCTCGGACGTACCGTTGAACTTAGTTGCGACGTCGTTATCCGAAGACACACACTGAAACACATTTTTGGCCAGCTACAGAACGACTTTGCTAGGTATATATCTATATATAAATATGTATAACAAAGAATCTCTAGACAGCAGAGTTCTGTTCAGTGATACACAGGGTGTAGAAGACGAGATTGTTCTCTCCGTGGTGGTTTCCGCTACCGATTCTTCCGTTCGAGGAGGACCCACTCCATTTTTTGAGCTCTTTTGCTCTCTGATTCTGTCACTATATTCCCCGTGGCGAACGCGAGAATCGAAAGGTAGCAGAACACCTATGGAAGTGGGGGGAACAATAATTTTTTTCCCGCGAGCTACCAAGCCCGTGGTGCAGAGCGCACGAAGGAACGATGATATTAAATACACAGTATTAATTACGTGGTTATTCAAATTATGTACATATATATACACACACGGATGATACGAAGAATATTTTTATACAAAATTTTGTACGCTTGCAGCTAGAGAGCGACGGGCGAGAATCGTTGTACATACACGCGCAAATTGTTCTTTCGGTGTCCGCGCACGTATTTCCTGCGTTGAAACGGCAAAGATGTGTAATGGTGGTCGTTGTCTGTTTTCTTAGTGACGTAAGAAATACAGTGACCAGTGAAAGTGTCTAAGAACGGTGCTAGATTTACTGTTCGGGAAAAGGCTTCAAAGTATGTAAATGAAAACGAAAACAACAAAAAAAGAGAGAGAAAACACGAAATACGTAGACGATGATAAAGACGAAGTATAAAATGAATATTCGGTGCACGGAAAAGAAAAAAGAAACAAATTCTCACCGTTTTGTTCCACGGGCTTTTAGCTGTCAGTGACGGTAACAATCATAATACTCTCGTTGTCTTGCGTAATTATTAAGTGAAAGAAACGACCCAGCTGATTCTAGAAGTAGCGAGCGAGAAAACTGTGAAAGAGAATGTATTTTTTAAATCGGCTTTAATAACGCAAAGGGGTATGTACGTGGTTCTCCTCTCTCGAATTAGGCGCGGGGAGGAGGAGCCAAGCGAGGAACAGCAAATACGGTTGCACACCACGTGACAAACGTGTTACCGTAATAATTGTCCGATACGTACTCGGTAATTTGAGCTTTGCCAAATTACGTTAATGCCAGTATCATCATACTCTAGTGGCCTTTCAGCGATTTATCTCTTCCCTCTTACTACCCCTACCCTTTTAGCTCTTATCAGGCGCGGCGAAACAAAAGAAAGTCCGCGCGAATATTTACTTACGAGATAACAGGATCTTCATTTAGAAGATGTAGGTACTTTTTTTACGTGAGCACGAGACTGCCGGTGTGAACACATTTAATACTGATTTTTTCTACCTTTTACGTATTATCCCCCCTATCCCTCCCTTCGATCCCCCAACCCCCGTAACGTCTCGGAAGGCTTTCTTTTCGCGGCTGTTGACGCAGCCGGCGAATAATTTGTACTTAATAGATGAAACAGCGCAACCACCATGTATAAGCTAAGACTCCGAAAGCAATAAGAAACACGGTGGTACGTAGATTGTCGTCACACAATACTCGTTCACATGCTCTCTCGACGACAATGAACAAACATACAAGAAACTTCAGGAAGTAATAGTTAGATTACAACTCATCTCTGTATGCCGGACGTTAAAAGTAACAAATTTTAATTGCTCCACGGTTGCTGCGAGCATCCGCCAAACCGTTGTCTTTTTCACCGAAATTCTCTCCTCGACTCTGTTTGCCATTCAATCGTAACATAAATAACTAGACTGCGGGTTTGATGCGTTTACAAAAAAAAGTGAGTACGCATAATTCAAAACGGGAAAAAGATTGAAAGAGTTTAACAACGCCGATATACTATTTTTAACGTTACAACAATCATTAATGAGGAAAATTAATTTTTACTCAGCTGCTATAGCTTGAAATTGACGTATAAAAATTTGATTTTGCACGAAGATCCGCAGTCTATAAATAACTTTGGTCGCGAGTATACGCGTGTTCTAATTCTAGACTAGAATTACAACTGCTTGCACTGCTTCGTTAACGAGCGAGCAATTTTTCATTTTATATTTCACAGTCTGTTTAAAAGAAGGCATCGAACGCAAGCGAAGTTATTGACGTTACGATTCGATGCGTTTATAAAAAGAATAATAGGAAAACTGTGATTTCTTTCGTTAATCGATTTAACCCCTTCTCAGGATGGATGGTCATTTTAACCCGTAACGAAACTTAACGGTATAAGCAGGTGGCGAAGAGAGAAAAATTTTTATAAAGGTTGTTGCCAAATTGTAGATAGATAAGTATGGTATTTATTGCACGAGGACTGTTGTGCTCTCCTCGACATGAATCTCTTTCGTGTTCGGTGTAAAAATAGTTAAATCGTTATCGCTCTTTTATTAATAGATGATACGCGACTTTCACGGTTCGAGAATGTGACAATAGCATCTCCATCGGTTGGGTTGTAAAATGTGCCTGCCAGCCGGGGATTTGTTTTTTCACGCTAATCGTCTCTCTCTCTCTCTCTCTCTCTCTCTCTCTCTCTCTCTTTCTCTCTCTCTCTCTCTCTCTCTCTCTCTCTCTCTCTGTCCGATTCTCTTTTCATCTCTCTAAGGGCTATCACTGATTTACTTTTTTTCCAGAGTGTACAGATCATGTGTTAATAAACAGGTATTAAGGGAAGCTAAATAGCACATAATACGATGGCCAGTGCATCTACTCATGTATCGTAATAATCTAACATTGTATACATAAACAACTTTGCCAAAAATAGATTTAGTCTGTGTAACATAGAGTATAGTTAAGGGCATACGATAAAAATTAACGTTTTATCTTTCTCTTTCACGACGTCATGCACAACATTTACACATTTACCCTTCCCCGTTCATTTTTCTACCCCTCAACACCTCCCCTTTTTTCTCAGTCTTCTTTATCAGTGATAACTCTTGGTTAAGGCTGCTCGCGTGCAGAACTTTTGACAAATTCGCTTGCAGTGACCCGTGGAGCAAACTTAGTCTTTAGTCGTTATCAAAGGAGCCTTATGAACACACTCGTGTGTATGTATGTGTGTGTATATATATATATATATATATATATATATATATATACACATATATACATATATATATATATACATATACAAAATATAGTAATTCTATATTAATGTACGAGTACCAATGGTACCACGGAGCCGTGCTGTCTCTTCCGTTTCCCCGCCAGACCAATTGTAAATAGGGTAAACTGTACTACTGTTGGCACTGCAGTAGTTATTGGCAATTTAAAAAATTTTTTTTAGAATTTTTTTAATTGACCAGAAACCAAAATTTTGAGTAAACGTCATCATAGGCAAACTTTCTCTTTTGTACTTCTGCTAGAAGTTTATCAATAATAGCATAATATGTATTTATGCGGAATTCGTTATTAGCATGAAATTGAACTTCTACCAACGTATTTTCGAGGTGCTGTTTTTTTCTTTTGCGTATTCGTTCGAGAACAAAGTTATGTATACATATAATATTTTCTATTTCATTTAGAACAGGTTTTTTTCTCTGTTAAGCGTTGAAATTTTTCTTTAATCGTAGCGGGGCTTGCGCAATCGCGCGAGGTCTAGCAATATGCGTAATGGATTTTGAATGAAGTTGATTTCATAAGAACAGCACCGTGCAACGTGGTATCTCGTTACTGACTACCCGAGTATTGGAGGAAGAGACATAAGCGATGATGAGGTTTCTCACTAGTGCGATCCGAATGACAGATTGCAAAGCTTTCTCTCTCATGCGTCGAAATGATCCTTCCACTTAGTACGTATTCAATGTATTTCCTGTTTCACGAGTAGGCTCCAAAGTCACGTGTCTTTTAAACGAGCTCTGGCCGAGTCCCATTTATTCACACCATCGTTTCATTCGGAATTAGCTAATTGTCTCCGCTGTCCAATCGACTTTCAAACATAATAAAAAGAAGTCCTTTGAAAAATTAACAGAATTTCTTCCATTAAAAGATACGCGACGCGCTTAGGCTAAACAGGATCTACTTGATGGGGAGACGAGATCGAAACTAAACGACTATTAAAGTATACAGGGAGCAGGTATTAGCCGGCCCCACGGACCGCCAGTTTTAAATTTCGTCGACAGAAACACTTGTGCAGCATACCATTTTCTAAGTGTACCATACGCAAAGAGAACGAACTTATTTATGCAAAGTAACATCGATAGGCGAGGACAAGTGGGAGAAATGGACAGTTACTTCGTTAGGCATTTTATTTTTTCTCCCTCTCAGTTGTAATTTTTTTTGTTTCGGCTCGCGGTAGCTTGTTAATTTACACGAAAAAAACGTAATAATAATTATTAATATTATTATTCTTATATATATTTTTTATTATTATTATTACCAACGTAGGCGCGTAAGTAGAACATAGGTTTGAGCTCTCTACTAATTCTGAAGAAAAACTAGAGGATATTTTTTATAATTATTAGAACACGAGAAATCGAGTATTGCTATTATATATTATATATATAAATATATATATATATATTTACATACATGAACATGTACACAGAACATGCATACGCGCACACGCGCGCACACACACACACACACACACAAGTACGGATACACATTATCGAGTATGTATTGAGGATAAAACATTTACAAGATAATGTTCAGTTTTAAACGAAGTAAGATTTAGTTGCAGAGAGACCGCCCACACGCACTCACGGTTCGTCTCCTCTTTTTTTCTTTCTTTTATTAATTTTCTTTTTAACAATGGTAAAGAAAAAAAATAAGCCGAGGCTTCTTATAGAGTTTTTTTTTATGTATCAGTATTCTACGCGTTTGACTTTAGCTGATAAGGAGTTTTAACCAACACTACTTAAACGAATCCCCCGACGGCGAGATTTTCTCTTACTTAATTATTAAATTATTTAGTTATCCGCCCCGTCCCTCCCCCTATTCCCCGTGTCGCCAAACCATCCCCTTTTTTATCCTTTCATCCTCTCCTCTCCCTAACAATCCCTTCGTCCCTGTTTTTGTACGTCTATTTTTACATAAGCGATCCTCCCCTGAATTTATTTAAACTATAATTTATTATTGTATTCACTGTTTTTTGCACCGACGTTTGCGTAAGACATTTGGCAACGACTGGCTTAATTTATTGTTTCTATCGTATTCTATGTTTATAACGCGAGTTTCAATTCTTCTCTCTCTCTCTCTCTCTCTCTCTCTCTCTCTCTCTCATCTTTTTTACCCTATCCATTCTTTCCTTCTCATTTTTCCTCGTTTCTTTTTAATTATGTTCTTTCGCTCGTAAACGAGCCCATTAGTTCGCGTTAAAGAGATCAGGCACTGCGCGCGTATGGTCATTCCCTCCTTTCTCTTTCGGGACACACTCTGTATACACGTGTATCTAGAAAACACGCGGCACTCGGCAAAGTGTCGCGGATGGTCGATGCTTTAGGTGCCTTCGCCTGGAGATTTCATTGGATAATGTTCAAGTAATAATATTTGAAATAAGAAGCGTTCGATAGGAACGCGCGACACCTCTTCGTCGGATCAATCGTTGATCATCAAGGCTCGCACTTGGATCCTTCGAAATCGCTGTTCAAACAATTCCCCGTGTACAATTAACAAAACCAATGCTGCACAGACTGATATTTCGCCGATCTAGTTGGCCAAAAGTCAATTTAGTACTACAATCAAGCTAAAACTACCCCCACGTAAAGAATAACATGTTATTGGAAGAGCCAGGTAGTCCCTCGAATCAACCCTATTGTATAAATTGTTTCTGTTTTTAATTAAAAATTTTGGCCAGCTAGATCGGCCAAATACCAGTCTGTGCGCTGTTGCAAAATTACCGAAAATTCATTCGTTTGAAATGGGAAATTTGATTCAGTTGGGATAACTTGATATAAATTAGCAGGGATCCCGTTTTAATTCGTAGCGAATTACTCGAACGATCGAAGGCAGTTCAAATCGCCACGAGATACCTCGTCGCCGTTCGATTATGGTCTTCGATACCATGAAACGCGGTCACGAGGCTTCGTCGCGGCAAAGAGAAAGAAACTGTTCAAACACGAGCATCCACAATGAATAGACTGCGAATCTTTATGCGTTTATGCCTTGAAAAATGTCCGAAAAATGCTGTAAAATAAAATTCCACAGAATTTAGTAGGATTTCGAGTTATTTCAGATCTACAAAGACTACTACCACTGAAAATAACGTTTCATGCGATTGTCAGTTTCTTCGTAAGGACCACCCCGCACTAAACCACGTGAAATAGGCCCTCAAAAATGAACAGTTTAAATATTCGATCGACAAAACCGAATATTTAAACTGTCCATTTTTTCAAATTTTGCCTGACATACGTTTGTTCGGTGACTCAAAAGTTACAACATATTTCAAATTAAGCAATTTTCGCCGAGCACCCATTTCACGTGGTTCAGTGCGGCGGGGCCCTTTGCTTAGAAAAATTGAAAATTCCATAAACATACGCAGTCTACTAATAATGAACAATTGTATACGAAAGCCTCGAGACGAGAGCGTGGAGAACGTAAACGATGCATAATAGTACGCGACTAAGCGACGAAAGAAGGGGTTTTCGCGAGGAAAGGGAGGCTCGACACCCTGTTTGTTCGTCGATAGAGTGATTAGGCGCCGCGTTGAGATCACCCATGCGTCTCGTTGACATCGTTTCATTCAAAGATCGGCGTTGATCCATTCATCGATGCATGCATATTCGTGGACGCACGAATGTGGCACGTCACCGATCATACGTTTATTCATTTCTCGAGAGTCGAGCGACCTGCTCCGCGATCGATCCCGAGAATCAATTTGCATATTGTGAAAGAAACTCGTAGTGGTCGTGCACCGTTTGCGTATCTAGAACTGTAAACACCGTTTCAAGTAATCTACATATGTATGTATGCTACCGACTAAATGTTTGGAATCACGACCGTAAATTCAGCGAAACAAACAATTTGTAAGAAGAACCTGAATGCCTTAAATATGTTTTTAGCAATTTTGCTGAATCTAACCGACGTGTCGACCCTAGTTTGGATCCTTTTCAAGATTTATTTGAATCGCGTTTACGATCGATTGAAGAAACATGCATATTTCTGTTTTTAGAATCTTTTACATTTTCTATTATTTTTTTTTATCAAGGAACTCGCATTTTTCATCAAATTGCTCTTTCCTTAAAAAGCCGCCTTTATTTTTAGTAACAGCCTGACAGATTTTCGAACGTTACTTAATTCGATAGTTTTTCATACTTCTTGTAGAAGTTGCCGAAGACGTCCCTTTAGAAAACTGCATTCCGAACATTGTATTATGCAGACGTAAGGAAAGCTGAAATCTGTTCAGAAATATTATTCGAGTAGTTAAAAATTTATGGATATATTCGATTTTTACAAAAATCAGCAAGCGATTCGAAACTTTTGGTCGGCTATCTGGAAAGTACAAATCGATTTGATCAAGTTCTAATCGTTAGATGCAGGGATTTCTGAAAATTCTTTAGCTTTGCTCGAGGAAACTTAAACGTTGTTATAACCAGAGTGATCTATATTTTCTAATAAATGTACAAAAAAGAAATGAAACAACTGGAAATAAAGATTGCAATCGGTGCACGGGCATGGGTACGGATACGGATACGGATACGGATACGTTATCGGTAGAATGACGATCGTACATCGTACCTATACAATATGGCTGATAATCGGTGATTTCAACGCCGGGCCAGCTCTGTTCCGTCCGCCTGCTCGACCGTGGACGTTCTGATACCGCATCAGACTCCTCTGGTGGACCTCCTAAGTCACAATGTATGTAACTTAATAATGAATAAGTAAGCGAAGAAAGATGCAACAAAAAAAGAAGAAGGCATAGAAGGATACAGCCGATTCGAAACGATCTAGCGATTGTAAATCGTGGAGACCACACGACCGGAAGCGCCAAGACCCCTTCCCTTCCGGTTCTACGCCGAGTATTAAATCTGTACTAATCGACTGAGTATTATTTTTATATCGAGTGTAATATTAAATAATGGGTAAATGTGACGCGAGACAGAACGGTTATGTATATCGTAAGGCGAAACTCGTGAGAATTGAATCGAAGCGGCGCGGCGGCGGCCAATGATGCGTTCTTCTTCTTTTCTCTGTCCCCTTTCTCTCCTCTAACAAGAGAAAGAAAGAGAGAGAGAGGACAAGAGAAAAGTAGAGGAACGCGGCATGCGATTGGATGAATTGTGAGTGCCCTGATAACAATATTTTGTATACAACAATGAGAGAACCGAGCAATTTATGCGAGCGAGAAAGAAAAGAACGAGAGAAAAATACAAAAAGAGAGAAACGATTAAATTAAAGAAGAATAATAGGGAGCGTGAAGCAACGGAGAGAGAGAGAGAGAGAGAGAGAGAGAGAGATGATAGCGAGACGATCGTCTAGAGGAAAGCTCGTAGAAAAACGTTGTCGCGGAGCTAACTTTGAAACAAGTTTCTTCGGCGCGTGTTCGGCAGGCGAAGCGGAAGCGCGCGTCGGTGTTAAGCAATAGCGGAGAGAAAGAAGAAAAATAAACTACTTTTGTATCCACGATCTACGATATGTAAGTTAGTTCGGGCTAAGGCCAGCAGCTGTTGAGATTATTCAAGGTTGTGTGTATCATTATAAGTATTTTGAATTGTTGAATAGTAATAGTGTAAGCGGCGAGCTTGAACGAGGCGACGCGAGACGCCGCGTTGTCCAAGCTCTCGGTATTCTCAAGTATTCAGACGTATACTTGGCGGGCAAGATCCAACAAGCTTATAGAATTTTCCGTTGTTTCGTAGGTCTAAACCGTAGCGACAAATTGTGACTCTCGTGTACACTTTCGACCATTTCAAGGCAGCCAATCTCATTCTAAACCTTTTTCTGCGAGATCTCAATCGTTTAAGCCGGCAGCTAAAGAATTGGAATATTCTTTCCGTCGACGAAAAGGGACAAGTTCGTTGAATCTTGTCCACCAACCGTATCGAAGCTCTTTCTCCGTCATGTCAATGATGTTTGCCCCGTACGATCGACCTGCTGAGTTCACTTCGCCTGTATCTTGCGCAGACTGTCCTGTGATTCGTGAAACCGGAAAACGATAACAGTGATAACGCCCCTTAAAAAAATTTTATCAGAAAAACATAGAATTTCGATCTTGGTTTGTATTCGGTGCCCCTGACATTTGCCCAAGTTGCCCATGAGGTAATACGCCACTGATAACGCTTAATAATTCTTTCGTTGTACAAGATTACATCTCTATTAACTGCTACGAAAGCGACAGGAATCTATGCTATTGGCGACATTTTATGGAAATCATTGTTCGATTACGTTTTTACAGAATTTTGTCTATCGCAGAAAATCTGCGATCCAGGTGTTGATAGAATAGTAGACAGTCTCTGTGGCAAATGTAGTCCGAACGATTATCTTGTTTAGTAATAATTAGAGTTATTAGTTTTGATGATTCATGAACAAGGAATTGTTGTTTCACGAATAACAGGGCAACCTGTAAATGTACACACGTAATATATATTTTAATATCGTAATGAGTCGCGAGTCCCATATCGTTGGGTCAAGATTAATTTATAAATACCGAAGCACAGTATGCGAAACCTCCCATGACAGTGGTACCTAACTTCGATTAATTTACGGGTCTAACTTGAATCTATGAAATTTTACTGAAATCTCTATCATCGTGTCTTTCTCCCTTTCTTCATCCTTTTTTTTCTCTCTCTTTCTCTCTCTCTCTCTCTCCCCCCCCCTCTCTCTCTCTCTCCCTCTCTATTTCCATCTTTTTATCCTGTTGCATCTTTGGTTGATGAATCTCTCTCTCTGTCTTTTGAATCTCTATCTTCCTTACTATACACTATTTCGAAATCTCTTTTTTATATTGTATCGATAAGCGAAAACCCTGTTAGACATTTTAAGCTATTTATTGGGCTGCTATGTGATTTGTTGGAAATTAATTCGAGGCTGAGATGGACAGATGTATTAACTAGAGAATATAAGGAACTTATTATTAGACTGCGGATTTTATGCATTTATGGCATACACGATTGTCTTTGAATTCAGTATGGTATGAAGTTTAATAAAGTTTAATTCAGGTTTCTATTTTATTTAGAACCTGCAAACGAATCTGTGCGCTGTTTCAATCAATCGGTCACGTACGAGAACTATATATTCTCTGCTCGCATGAATTCTTAGCTCTACCTACAAATAAAGCTACTCTGCAGTTTCCCCCTTGTTGAAATTCCGTATTAGTAGACCGAGTATATTAAATAATTGCCGGCGCTTTCTATCATTTCAATGTTCTCCTTGACATATTTCGATCAACGAATTCGACTCGATGATAATCCATAATTGCACGAGGCTCCGCATTCTACTAGCCATCGAAGCTCATCGAATAATCATGAGCGCGATACTTCGGACGATTGTTTGATCGATCGGATAACACCCACGCGAATTTTCTCGGTCACGAATAAATTAGAATCAACTGTTTTTTCTCTGTCCATTTCCGTTTCGAGACAACTCTTTCCCTCCGTGTCGAGAAGAGAGACGAGTGCCTGGTAAAAACGAATAAGAATTGTCAAGAAAAATGAGAAGAAGAGAGAAAGAGATAGAAAGAGAGAGAGAGAGAGAGAGAGAGAGAGAGAGAGAGAGAGAGATTCGCGATCACTCGACGCCTCTTTACTTTTCTACACCTACCGCCTAAGTCAATAAATGTTCGAGCGGACGCTGTGTTTGTCGTTGGCGTTGTTTGCTTTTGTTTTTTTCTTGTCCGCGAGAATACCCGGGACGGGTACATCGTTTCAAGATTATGTTCCGGTCTTTTTTCTTGGAAAGAGAAACATAAGGATCGCGAACTTTGTCTCGGATGAACCGACAATGATCCGGAAGAAAATCTACGTAAATATGTCAACGCGACAGACACAGGCGATCGGCGGGCAAAGGACCAAAATGTACAACAGTCGCGTTCGCCTTTTCTTTTTCTCCGAACCGTTTTTCTTTTTGTACAACGCGTCGAACAGAGAAGGAAGAAACGATCAAAGCTGTGAACACGTGCGACCTTTTTTAGCGATGTTGACAGATATGTTTTCTTTTTCTTGGGGAGCATCTTATTGCGAAAGGGCATTGTTGTGATACCACAGATGCAGCTTCATTGAAAACTTAAATAAAAACAAAAGTAATGCGTTAATCGAGTCGTGTCGGCGATCTGTTTCACTACCATTTTAACGCGGCGAGTATACTGTGTAAATTTGTTTTATTTATGTAAAAACTTGTTCGGAAACGGAAAGCGTCTTGGTACTAATTTTTATGAATAGGATCATTGTAGTAATGGGACGAATTTTTCAGAGGAATTGCGATTCGTGAAATTCTCCTCGTGATCAAACAGATATTTACATAAATTTTAATTGTTACGCAGAAGGAGAGCGTCGCAAATTTATTTTTCGGTTTCGTTCCTTGAATTCAAATTCAAATCCACCAGAAGTGACTACGCGAGTCAGAAGAAACAAGCGCGACACCAACCAACCAATAGAATCTTACTTTCTTACACGAAAACTATACAAATAAATATCGCGAGAATACCAATGGAAACGTTCAAAACCTCGTTGAAACGATTTTATAAATTTTCTATATCGTACACGCAACTTTCCGCCGGGGAAAAAATGAACGCCAACGTTCAATTTTTTCCGTGGCCTAAATAAATGAACGAAATTAATCAATAATTCCTCGTTCGAATAATCGTTATTGCTCGAGCGAGTGAAACGGTGTATTTAAATAACTCGCTTGGGAAATTGTGTAAAAGGTACGAACGAGGACGTGGATTTGAGTCGTGCAGTGAGAAGTTTTGTTCCGCGTCATTTCCCACAGTGCTGCGCGTACGTTTCGTTCTTCCGTTATTCGCCATCTTGTCTCTGACGTCTGTGGACGTGTGCCACTTAAATTGGAGAAATAATTTTCCCGGTTGGAGTGTTGACTCGATTTCGTCGAATAAGTCGAGAACTCCTGCCGAAATGAGTTACGGCAGGCCGCCGCCTCGAATCGACGGGATGGTGTCCCTGAAGGTGGACAATCTCACCTACAGAACGACGCCGGAGGATTTGAGACGTGTGTTCGAACGATGTGGCGAAGTCGGCGACATTTATATACCCAGGGATCGTTTCACCCGGGAGAGCCGTGGATTCGCGTTCGTCAGGTAAATCTTCACTCATTCCCTAAATACAATCGTTTAATTCATCTTAAAAGCATCCTCCCCATTTCCCGAAGAGGTAACTTTCCTCTAAAAAAGTTCCACCGCGTTGCATTAACGTTCTACTTTTTCGCTACAAGTTATTTCCGAAAAGCTGTGCGTAATTATTTAATCCACTGTACCATCGCTAACGCCTTTTCGATAGATATAAGCTCCGATGCCTGCCAGGCATTTTGCGTCTTATCGGTTACATATATATATATATATATATATACTGGGTGTCCCGAAAATACAACCGGTCTGGTTGTAATTCTACTTGTAAGAGTAATATCAAAAAAAGAATAACATTTTTTCATTTAATGCTTTAAAAAGAAAATCAGTTCGAACATTTCGTCAGGTACCTATGTATTACCTGCAAGTTTTCGAGGTATGAAATTTCTGTTTCTAGAATAAGAAAGCAGTAATCGATATCACGGTAGTGAAATAGCAAATTGTCGATATTTGATCGCGCAAACACAGATGGAAACAGAAATTTCGTACTAAGAAACTTACAGGTAATACAGAGGTACCCAACAGATATTCGAACTCATTCTTTTCAAAAACTAAGCATTAAGTGAGAAAATTTATTCGTTTTTCGACTTATTTTTATACATGGAATTACCACCCAACCGGTTATATCACGACTTTCCAGACATCCTGTATAGGTATCTATGTATACGTGTATATATATGTACAGTTTGTCGGGACAGACGTGCTAATTTTTTTCTTGAATTTTTAGATTCTATGACAAACGAGACGCAGAAGATGCGTTGGACGCAATGGATGGGAGATTGTTGGATGGCAGGGAACTTAGGGTTCAGATGGCACGATACGGGCGACCAACTTCCCCACATCGCAGCCGTGGCAGCCGTCGAAGAGGAAGGTAATTATCTTTAATATATCCCGCTGATAACTTCTTGGCTTAATCGAGCCCAACTGATAATAAAAGCAGACTTCCCAGGTCATTGGTCTCTATAAATATGTTCACATGGTTTTCTAGAATCATAGATTAAACTTTCTGATAACATTTCATGTATTCGTGACAAATGAGTAGGCGTAATTTAAAACTGTAGAAACATCGGAAGAATTTAATAAGATTGTTGCTTATCGCTTTTATCGGAATGGATACATAATCTAAAAAGTATTTATTCGGTGTACAATTTGCTGAATTGTTTCCAGATCCCGCAGCAGGAGCAGGGACCGTAGGCGCTCCCGTTCCAGGTCACGTAGCAGGTCCCGAAGCCGTGACAGAGACCGAAGGCGGTCCTATAGTCGTAGTCGAAGTCGCTCACGTTCCGATAGCAAGAGCTCACGTGGAAAGTCTCGTTCCAGGAGCAAGTCTCCTGACAGACAAAAAGACAGTCGTTCTAAATCAAGGTAAATACCATTGAAATACAGTGGGTGCACAAAGTGTTCGTACACTTTTCAAAAGTGAATAATTTCTTTATAATTGTACCAAACGATTTGATTTTTTATAATTAATTAGAAGTATTGGTTTATGAAATGAAACGCAAAATAAAGATTTTCCAGAGAATTATTTACAAGGTTACATGCAAAAATGAAAAAGGCACTTTTTTTGGGCCGGTAATGAAAATTGAAAATTTATATTTTCTAGATCTATGGTAGTTGTACGCATACCGAAAACTTCGTATTTTATCCATAGAGAGTGACTTATTTAATAACCCAAATATGGGCATGATATTATTAATCAATTTGCAAAAGAAAAAGCTAGAAGGGCGATTATTTTTAGTAGCCTATAGGCGCAGAATATCTTAGGATGGCCCTGGCTGTACGAACACTTTGTACGATCACTGTATACTATGAATAATTAGCAATATCTATGAATGAACATCCGTTACAATAATATTTGTATCTTTCTTTGTTACTGCAGGGACTGAAGTAATTGAACCATAAGCGAGTACGACTGTGAACAGATGCACGTGCCGCGAGTGCAGAATAATCATTTCTTGAGAATGAAAAGGTATTCTATTACCCTCTAATACCTAGAGCAACACTGTCGCACGTTCACATTTCTTCTATCACATACATATTAATTATGACGACGCACTCCTTTGGGTTTGAAACAGAACCCAAATACTAATTTTAATGTAATGTATCTAGACTGTGAGTTTAAAAGAGCTCATGAAGATTCTCGTTTGCAAGTTTTTTCTCTCTCATATTCTGTCGTAATTAACTCCTTTTCACTTCGTTAAGAGTGACGAACTTGGTCACGTGCTTATTTCGCTCAGAGCGAAGTACTACATGTATTCCTATTATTTTCTTTTTTTTCTATGTATGAATAAGAGCTGTGTCGTGACAATTGAAACAGCTTGTGTTCTGATCATTGAATTCAAGTTTTCATTGTGTCCTTGATAAGAGTTTTAGATAATGTGCACTATATTAGCTATTATATATACATATATATATTTGATGTTCGCGATTGATCTTTGAATATTAGAACAGGCATAATAATTTTGAGTTTCGCAACCCTGTAGAGAAAATAAACGGAGGAAAGAAAAGATCGTTGTTAGCCCGACCGTACAACGTTTCTTGTTTTTTTTTTACAATTGAAGCGTAGAGTGTGCACAACTTCTAGTACTTTGTTGGCGTAAGTGAGTTATAAGATAACACAAGTCTGTCTATTCGTTTTCTTCCATTTCTCTTGAATCTTGTTATAATTATTTTAAGCCGTACCGGCGTGTAATAAGTAATGAACTGGAGAAAAGCATCAATTTCGATTAAATATGTCCAAATGCGAGAAAAAAAATATCGTTTTTCCGTCATTATGAAATTATTCGAACCAAGCAAGGTGGATTTATATATCCCTGGAATAACATCGGGGTGTTGATGTGTTACGGTAATTAGCAGGTAATGTAGTACGTATGTGGTCGGTTGAGTCCAGTTTCTGTACAAATTTTAAATTGAACCCCCAAAAGAAACAATTATTGTCTGGATTTTCTCTATGATCGTTAAAACGAACAAAAACTTTATCGACCTTATAACTAGCAAACGAAAAGAAAGCAAATATTGAAAAGTTCTCTGGTACACACACGACTTTTTAGAGATAAGTTTCTGCGTTTCTGTAATAGTATACAGGTTTATTTATGTAAGTTTGCCATTTATAATAAAGTGTAATAAAATGCGGAAGACGGAACTATTCGCATAGCGTTAGACAGTGATTAAAAAGCTAAGTATATAATTGTAGGCAGACCATTAGAAAAATACGTTCAATCACTTTGTGTTACTTTTTAACTCTAAGCTTTCACGTCGGTCCAACATTATTTGACTCTTTAGAACGAGTTTTATAAGTTCCCCCACGACATGTAAACTGTAAAAAAAATACATAGCATCTCTCTCTCCTAATACTGATCGAACAAATTTCAAGATAATTTCCTTAGAAGAATGAAAGAAAGTAACACTGACTCGTCATCGAGTTCAGAAAATAGTCTTTGGTCTTTGGGATTGTATAAATTGTCGAGTTTCATTTACGTATATAACAGACTGTCAATGTTCTTCCGACAAAAAGAAAAATATTTTTAAAAAATCCACACACGGATATAACACGTTTATTCGTTGTAACTAAGTTGTAATTTTATGGTGCCACAGGCGGTGGAAAGGAGTGGCGTGGCGAGTGTAGCCGATGATGGGGTAGCTGAGAGTAAGCAGTAAGCCGAGAGTAGCAGGGCTGTAAGCAGTTTGCAGTAGCGAGCGGTTGGTGGTCTGGTGAAAGCAGGTTCGCGAGTCGAGATCAGGGCGAGAAAAAGAGAGAAAGTGTGCGAGCGAAAGCTGTCTCTCTGGGGGGTCGGCGTGCAGAAAATCGCAGAGAGGGTACCCGGTTCGAGAGAACGCTGAGAAATAAAGCAGATAGAGAGCGAGCGAGCGAGAGAGAGAGAGAGAGAGCGAGAGAGGGGTCCACGACCAAAGCCGCCGCGGTTGCTGGTTACTCGGCCGTCGTCCGGTTTGCAGGTAGCACGTGAGCATCACCAGACCTCGCGAGCAACGACTCACAATTTCAACTGTGTTACGTTTGCCAGTTACTCCGCGTGTTTCTTGATGATCACTTCCAGCTCTGGTGTTGATTAGAGAACATACTTTCTCGTCCCAGCAGTGTAGGTTCTATTTTGTAAGTTGTGTGGTTTATCTTTGGTAGTATCCCTCAAGGGGGTATTTTTGATATATCGATGAGAGAATTAGCTTCCAACGAATCCTTCTCGTAAAATATTCTATTCGAGCTTCTAGGCCAATTTCGTTAGTTCCTCTTGGCTTCGAAAAATCAATTCTTTGATCTTTGAACTGAGAACGTCCCCCCTCGAGGATACCACATTGAAATACAAGCCCTTTTTTGCAATTTCGCCCACCCCTCGCGGCATTCAATATTTCCTTTGCAATGTTACTTTGTCGTTTGAATTTTGTGACATACGTTTGATTACACGGGTCTGCTTTAAGATTTCTCGGGAAAAGTATAGAGTCTATAAAAAAGAAAGTATATATCTAAATTTGGTGATCATCGCTTGAAACACTTGCCGCCACATTCGAAATCATTTTGGGGAGAGTTCCAACGGGTTGGGGGATGGAATCCTTTCGCTTTTTTCCTGTGCTTGTCTTTTCAGGTGCCAACGTACGTCACTGGAGTAAGTATATGTTTTAATGGTAAAAAAGTGATGTTGGAATATACAGATGATTTAAACATTTCTTTTCTTAGAGGATAGAGAGAGAGAGAGAGAGAGAGAGACAGGAGTGAAGCATTGTAGTAGACTCGTGGATGGGTAAAATCAATAAAGATGATTAAACAAATGGATTTTTTTATTATTTCTGACTTGTTCATCTTTACAAATGGAAGAATAGAAACCCTTCTAATAAATATATGTTCGTGAACACTTCGTTTCATTATACATTCTTTTTTTTTGTCCTTTTCTTTTTCGAATAACAACTACGGAAGTATTTGAAGTCAGAATAGTATTTTCTCATTATCGCACTGACTGACTAGTTCAATCAAAGTTTTATGTTGTTCATACACGATTTTAATGTAACATAACCATCGTATTTATCGATATAGCGTCAATAACGTATCGCTACAATTTAATGTAAAAATTTGGTACTTAAAAAAGAATTTCTATTGCTATAAAAGCCTATCCTTAAAGAGAAGATTGTGACTGAATTATTTGGAAAGATACGTACATGCAGATCTTTTTTTTTAATATTTCGTTCTTGCGTGGCAGACTAGTTGTCCTTATTGTCTATGGATTTCGGTTTTAAAATATACGGTTTCAAATAACGGAATACTACGTACAATATTATCGCTAATACATGACCGCCAAAGTATACGCTTTTATAATATTGTATTGACTCTTCCATCCCCAGCAATAGGAATGGTACTCCTAAATATGCCATGCAGGTTGTTTTCTCGTACCACAAGATTAGCTGCCATACCCGCCTCTCCTGAAACAATCGAATCATTTGTTCAAAGGTCGCAGAGTTGTCTATATACTTTCGAAAAAGATTAGCAGTATTAGCAAAGATTATACAGTATTTTTATCGATACTTGTATATGTCCCAAATATTTGGCACGTAAATGTCCCGGAGATATCCCCACTACTGCGGTGCATATCCCCTTCGGTAAAAAATTAAAGCCCTACTGGAGAGGCCTCGGTCGCCGAAAAATATGACACCATGCGGCCTCGGGTATATCGGTGAGACCGCCTAATCGGAATTTCAAACTTCTTTATTTTCTGTTATTTTCGATGGAACTTCGATGATCATATTTGTGGCATTTTTCTAATAAACATCATACCAAATATAATATAATTCCGATGATATTTACTAGTGTAATGGACATTTATAGTTTCGGGCGCAAGGAAGCACGCAGTTGCCGGCGACGGCGACGGCGACTGCGACTGCGACTGCGTCCGCGCGACTCTTTCCCATAAGGGTACGCGCACAGTGGATCCGTTTTCGTCTGATTCGGCTGACATCCGGATCCACTGTGCGCGTACCCTAAGGTGTCCTTTTGTCCTTCTGGCCTTTCTCGCGCCCGAAACTTTAATAGTCTATTACACGAGTGAATATGATCGTCAAAGTCCCATAAAAAATAATGAAAAATAAAGAAGTTTGAAATTTGGATTAGCTATGTTTACATTTCTCGGCGACCGAGGCCTCTCTAGCTCGGCTTCGACTGTGCTTCTCTACATTCGGCAAAACTAAAAAAAATGATATCCCTGGCGTATAAATGACCCTGCGCAGATCCGTGTCGGGGACTTGCGTATATCGATTAAATACTGTATTCAGTTGATACTAGAAACTGTTACTTTCCTTCGAAGGTCAAAGATTTCGAAGCTTCGGAAAAGTAACAGCCCTAGTCGGAGGAGGAGTCGAGACATTTTTGGGTTCTCGTGCACCAAACTGTCTCTCTTTGATACCCACCAAACTACCCTCCTTGCTCTGATTGTAGAATTTCATGCCAATGTCCTCGCTCATCAAGAACAAAGGAATCTGGCAAATGCAGAAATAGTAACCGGCTTGCCAGCCGTGCCAGGCAGCCGAAAGCGTGAATGTGGCCAGAGTTCGTAAACTTTTGTACGGAAACCTTTTATATACGTATACGCCCATCCAGTATTGGATGCAAGCGTTCCACGACCTCATAGCGGTCCTCGTCGAGTGACACGTCTCCAGTTTCTTCACGTTCATATTATATACAGTATCGAAATTGTACTCTTGGTTTTTCAATTTCGTTTCAGATTCATCTGACCTAGAATTTCATTGATTTAGTAGTCGTCCTCGTGATTCTGCTCGGTTACAACGAAAAGAGAGAGAGAGAGAGGAGGGAGATTCTCACATAGCCTGAATGGCCTTGTAATCCCGAGGTCCTAGGCCTATCACAGGATTGGCCCCCACAGGATACGCTCCAAGCCCAGCCATTTGGCAAGCACATTCGGCCAAGGCCATACCGATGTACATTCTTAATTTGAAACTGAAAAACGTGGGATACATGTAAAAGTATCTGGCAAGAAAAGAGTGTTCCGCGAATGCGTCTGTAGTGACATACTGAAATTGAACAGAAACTTTAAAATAAACGATTTCACTCCGCGAAATCGGTCAAATGAAACTGATATTACTCTGGTAGGGAAAACTGCATTCATTAGAAGATAAAATAAAATAAAGATCCCAGTTTGCTTGAGCTTGAAGTACGTGAGTGGCTCAGGATCCACGTATTTAGAGAATGGCCTGTGCAAATGGTCCCAGTATGTTCTGTAACGGTAGTAGGGACCTGAAAGAGAATCACGGTACGGCGTAAAAATTTCCATGGTTTCTTTGGTACAGCAGAATTATTGGAAATCCTATTAATAGGCTGTTGGTAGGTAAAGCGTTAGATCAAACTTTTACCTGTCAGGACTCCCATGTAGCTGAAGCCATAGTGAAAGACATCTAGAAATCCAATATTTTTCATTGCCTCTGAATTTACTCCTTCCGGATCGTCATCGGATGACTGATTGGAAGCTGCATTGATCTCGAAGGCTAGTCCAGATAATTTTAGCGTTAATATCATGAGCACAAGGTTCGTGTGGGATGGAGATTCTGGTAGACCAATATATTCCCCTAAACGGAATATAAACAGTAGGTAGAAGAATGAAAAAAAGAAGCTTGCCAGATGACATTTTCTGTAAAAAATTAATTTCTAAGTAACATTGGAGTTTAATAGACAAAAAGAAAAAAATAAATATTATTGTATCAAGCGTTTCAAAGATATAATCTCTGATCTCTCTATATTGATAATTATTCAGGTCAAAAATTGCATGCAAAGTCATCATAAGTATATTTCGTTGTGTGTATGCGTGTGTGTGTGCGTGTGTTACATATTCCTTCAACTCATTACCACTCACGCACGCACAAACTATCGAATGAATTAATCAATCTCTAGATTGGGAAACCTCTTGAACTGTGATATTAGAGCAATCAAGTACTATTAATAATATACACCGTCATTGATGATTAGTATTGAATTACACCGATCACGTACACTGTACACCATCCATTTAAATAAGATCGAATATCTCTCTGATAAAGCTGTGAGAAAATCTCTCGGTCTAGCGGTATCGATTCTCGTTATTAATTTTCTCGTTTATTAGAAATCGTGAACGGAAAATCAACTGCAATCGCGTGGACAGAGCCGATTTGATTATAATGACACTGAACACTGCGGATATACCGCATAAAAATCGGTGTACACGTTTATATACGATACTGCGGCAGTTTGCTGGTAGAAAATAAGAATACGACCGTACGAGATAAGTACGTAGAAACCGAAATGCGATGCTGTATCGAGTTAATAGATTTGCATATTTAGTATTATCGTGATATCGTACTTTGGAGAGAGCTTGGTTATAATAATCGCGTTAATCACGGTACTGATTACAGGATGAATTACATGACTTCCAGAAACTATCGTGGCCAGAAGGAAGCCGATGCTCGTGCACGCCCATTGTTTCGTCTGCACATTTTCTATTTGTTGATAAACCTTTCCGATAAATACACAGCACAAAAGTATCGCCACGTAGAATACATCCGACCAAAACATCTTGTCGGCTTGACTGCAGCAGCTCGACTGCGTCTAGTACAGTCTAGTAGTCTAGTAGTCTCCCACCGTATTGCATTTCGCTCTGTCTGTATACGGCGCGGCAGTGTACAGTGCTGATAAATGTACATATACATTTGCATATATATAGTCTCTCCGAAGAAACCTTTGTACCTTTAGAACAGATACTTACACGCGGTTATTATCCTGTCGAAAAATTAACGAGTTCGGTTATGTTTCGTCTTGTGGTCAATGTTCTAGAGCTCGGTAAAACAATAAATAATCCTATTTATTTGAAAGTATGCGATACTTGATTTGACGCAGTAATTTTTGAAAATAGTATTTTGACTCGTATTTTGTAGGACTGTGTAAATTATATATGTATAATTTACTAGCTAATAATCATACGTGTATATTTGTTTCGCCCATAGACATACATATAACGTGCAACTCTGCAATGTTCCGTGTTCTATTTATATGAAATATGTATGCTGCATTCCGCGACCAATTTCATGGTTTTATCATTACGCGTGTAATTTGATTATACCTGTATATATACGATTACAAGGTCAACTTCGAATACGACGAAGTTGCTAATATCTTGTGGATAAAATTGCAAAAATGTCGTGGTGTGCATAGGGTTAAAGAATCCGAGAACGCGGATCATTTGTTTTGGCTTCTGTTTTTTGCAAATGGTGCAGAACACTTTTATTTTCTGTAAAGTTTGAGAGTTGAATCATTTACACTTCTGTCTTAAAATAAATTGATAAAATGTTACAAATAGATGTTTTAAAAGATAGACACGCTAATTGGTTAAAATTGTTACGGTAGTATGATTTAAATTAAAGTTTTTTCGTTTCGACGTTCTTTTGTATAATGATTCGATAAAAACGGCAGATCCGGTGAAAGAGAATAGATCGGAAAACTACAAGTATGAATTCATAATCGTTGAGTTTATATAAACAAGGTCGTCGTCGTCGGAACGCATGCTGAAAAAATGCGCAGTTTTAGTCGAATAGTATCAATATGAAAGTAGAGATTGAACTGCTTATTATGTTAATGTAAATAGTAGCAGTGATGCAAAGTGTTTCGTATAATTGACGCAATTTCGAAAATTCTAGGACTTTTTGCCGAGGGCTTTTTGCGTCAGTTCTGTTTTCTTTTGCTGGGCGAGCTCCTTCTGCTGCTTCTCGATTTCTCGTCTTTTGGCCGCCTCCTCTCGTTGTTGTTTAACTATGGCTAATCGTGCTAGATCCGCGCGAGCTTCATCGGTTTTACCAGCCGCGTGTAGTTTCTGGTAATTCGCGAAAGCTTTTTGTTTCTCTAATTGCTCCCTGAACAGAGAAACATCGACTCGTTAATATTTAAGAAACGCAGATTTTACTTGTACGCGCGTTATACCTTTCTCTTCGAGACAACTCTGGTTTCGCAGAGTCTAAGTCTTCGTTTAACGTGGATAATTTCTTCGTTTTCTTTTGTACCCTATTTGGATTTTCAACTTGAATTAAATTTTCTACACCCTTTGCTTTCCCCTGAAAATAATTGGAGTTTAGATATCGTAGTCTTTGGTAAACTCTCTACGTTATTACCTCTCCTTTAGATTCCGATTCGGAATCGCTTTCGCTTTCGCTGTCCGAACCACTGCTCGGAGAAGCTTTCGGTTCTTCTTCCTCTTCCTCGCTCCCTTCGCCTTTGTTCTTCTGCGATACAAAATTTCTATGTAATTATATTTCTACGCGATTACAGGACGAATCACGATTATTCACCGGTTCCCTAGATTACGTTTACGCGATAGCATCGAGGGACCACGAATTGGATTTCTGAGAGTTCTACCCATCGCGTTACGACTCTTTAACAATTTCTGAGAGAGTTTCGTGCTCTGTCTTGCGAATAGAACCCGCACCGTTCGTAGAGTATCGTTCTTTGAACAAAATGTCAGCGAGTAGTGCACGGAATCAGACTCGACCATCAAAGGACAATTCGACCTTACGTACTTCACGATAATATCTATATAAGCCGTTGCGCTGTCGGTTAACCTAAAAATACTGACTCTCCATTGGAGCTTTTTTTCCTCCTGGCGCCGTTGCTCCTCCAATTCTTCCGGGCTGGTAAAGTGACGATTACGGCCCTTGTGACTGACGTATTTACCTGGAAAAAGATTTCATTTGATCGAAGGTCCTTTCCTCGAGGTCAAAACGTACGAAATTGCGTTTCCGAATCGGAATAAAATGTGGTGGGGACAACGAGAGATTTTTCTCGGGCGAAAAGAGCGTGATTAATTTGTGCGCTTACCGCGCGGCATTTTTTTTTGGTGGCAAAAGCTCGATAGCAGCCTGTGCGATATTCTACGAAAATTTCTCGTGAGAAAGCTCCCTTTCTCAATGCGAAAACCACAATTTCGTTTGATGTCAGATCAACACTGCGCTGCTGCTCTGCTGATTTCAACGTCAACCACAGTCAACCACGAGCTCTAGCGGCATAAAAGCATTGCACGAAACATTCGTGAGTATGGTTAGCTGGTTAGAACATGGAAGCTGTAACGTTCCAAGGACAGAGAAGATAAATTCGTACGATTTATCTACTTTCTAATAAACGACTGTACCGAACTGTACCGATATACTTATCAAACTTTATCAGAGTCTCCGCTCGCGTCTCGTTTCGTTTCTCATCGAACTCTCAGAAATTTTCATCGAATTTGTCGGAAAAGCATTTCTCTTTTTCAATTCATTTCGTATCTACAATGTGCGTTTGCATAATCAATCTATACGCATCGAAACGCGTACACCGTTATCGCAACAAAATTTGTTCACGCAGCTGGTTTGTATTTTTTCCGAAGTGTTTTCTTATCTTGCACTGCGTAGTTCGTGCTCGATAACTACGCGGGACGCGGGACGCGGAGCAGAATTTCTTTGATAAACGTACGATGAAAGAGTATTTCATTTTTCAAAATTGCTATTCCGCGAAAGCCTTGTTCGAGTGATCGATCGTATCGTAAAATTTCTGCAGATTTGGTATAGCAATTTCTGTGTTTTCACGTTTTTCCAGAGTCGATCGTCAACGATCGATAACCGAACGAACGAATGATCCATGACCTGTCCTGTCCGTAATCGTATTTATGACACGTGGAAAATTCAATGTCGTTTGCAAGTCACGGAAGCATGAAATTTCCGACGGAAACGTGGAATTCAAACGTCGTCATGCAGCTGTTTACATTGGCAGGTACATATAAGTGCTTGGACTTTTTATTCCGAACTTTTATTCCGGCTCATCGTATTATTCCATAAATTCTATTGCGTAACGCAATGAGTTTGCCTTTTCAAGTTCTGCCGTGTCTGTAGAATTCTCCGATAGTTGCGACGATCGAACAGCGAATTTCAATTGAAAATTACTTATTAATTTTGCATTCGTAGTCTGCGATGCGACAAAAGTCCACATGGTCACGCCGCGCCGTAAACATCGCTATAAATATAGGTATGGTATTTAAAGGTGTACGCGTGCACCGAACGGTGATCTCGTGCGTTTGGTAAATACTGTAAGTATAAAGAAACGAGGGACTGCACGATTCGCGATCGAGCAAACAATCCCAGTCCCACGACCTCGGATCTCGGATCCAGCAAATAAGGGCAGAGGCTCCATACAATAAATTATTTGATGAATCGAGTCGAGCGTTCACTCTCATCCTTTTTCTCCTGCATCGCGTTACGCTCGATCGCATCACCGAAAGACGGATTGCTCGTTCGAGTCCGGTCGCTCTTGGACTATATACGTTCTTAGCGTCCAATTTATATTATTTAAGAACAATTGACCGGTCGCCCGTCGCTTCTTCGGCGGAGGGGAGCCAATGTAATGCCAATTGTAATGCCGACAGCCCATAAAACCATTATGCAGGGTGATCAGGGCCGAATTAAGCCTAGTAGCGGGAGTAGCAAATGCTACGGGCCCCGCGCTGGTTTAATCCGACATCGAGGGTGATTTGTCCGGTGCACCGACGAACCGTGTAATATTACAATGCAAAATTCAAATCAAGCGACGTAAACGAGTCATGGTCAATTTATTTTCACGCTTGCACGCTGTGCCGTGATTTCTCCGAATAGCAGGTTTTAGAAAGAACAGATAAAAGCCGTGCCATCAAATTCTCAGACGCCCCATAGATACATCCCAAACGAATTTTTGACGCGTCTGTCGGTTTCGATTGAAAATTCTGTCTTATATTTCAAGTCTGAGAAAAGCAGATTCGTAATGGGACGTTTGTATTTATCTCCGTTTGAAAAGATTCAAATAACGCGCCACGCGGCGTTGACCGGTGGCGCAGTCTGGCGGCGCATGTCGCAAGCAGCTATGGTTCGTGGTTCGTGGTTCGTGGTCCATCCACGATCCACCATTCCACCGCCGCGATGCCGCGATTCACAGTCGGCCAGTCTCACTAGTCTCAGGCAGTCTCGGGTCTCGGTCTCAGAGTCTCGTTCAGTCCGGTTCAGTCTCGTTGTTGCTCGTCTCGGCCAGTCTGTCTCGGGAGCTCGGGGTAGTCGGTTGTGGCAGGGTGGTGCTCGCAAGTGTAAACCGGCGGACGATTGTTTTGTTGTGCCATGATGTCATTCGTTTAAACTGATCGGCCACGATTTAACCGCGAGTGTTCCCGCGCGACGACGATTTATCGACGATTCTTCGAGAATCAACACCTCCGGGAACCGACACCGTCGATCGTTGTTTCGAGTGTCGCGCGGCAAGTGTGTCAAAGTCGATGGTAACGTGTTCTCTGTGCGTCCATAGGCAACGTAGCTGTGCGATGGTCCGTTCAGTTTCGGATACGTTTTCCGTCGAGTAAAAATGGCGAGTACAAAACACATTGACAACATTCGATCGCGTTCGAACCGCTCAGAGTACGAAATGTTTCGGTGAATTTCTCTGTCACGTATCTCTGCGCACCGTGGGGAAAATACGTTTAAATAGTAGGGTGTACGATATTGGGAGCAGTGCTGGGCCCAATCGTTATCTAGATGCACAGTTGAATCGTCGAAGCTCTGCTAACGGTTCCGACGACGATATCGAACCTGCCTCGACAACTTTTCTGTCAGGTTAACCCGGTTATATTTCCCGATTAGGATCGTTCAGCTCGTTGATAAGCGAAATTCGTTCGTCGTTTAGGAACGGGTGCAATCGTTAACGCGGATCATTCGATTCGACGAGACGCTTCGTTCGATCGCCAAGTGTCGCTGAAACGAGTCGGACTCGTCGCGAACGTTTCAACGAACAGTCTAGCGAATTAGTTATGCCTTCTGAAACGATTCTCTCGATCGCTGCAACTGTAACAAAGAGAATGTTACGGCAAACAGGAAAACGTAAACCCTTGACGCTCGAATGGCGAGACTCTGTACTCGTCGCTAAAAGTTGTTGTCCCATTATTCAAACTATTTTGTACATCGTTAAACTTGTACTTGGTACATCGATTCCATGTATCAAATGGACATGTTGGTTCTCGAATGAAAATAACCCCGAGTACAAAGGGTTAAACGTCGATAATCGAGAAACGAAATTTCATCTCATTGTCAGCTGAACGTGAACGTAAACGTAAACGTAAACGAATAACGTACACGTGTACAGGGTGTAACGAAATTTAGCGTTACGCGATTTTGGCAGACGGTTACACACCTTCGGATCGGTGGAGATTGGTTAAAAGAAGTTGTCGCAGAATTCACTTTGACCTTGAAATTCGAGATGAAATTTTCTTATTTTCTTGTTTTTTCTTTTTGTTTGGCTCCCACGACGAGTGGAATGCGATACAAGCGTAACGAAATTTCACCTTGAAATTCAAGGTCAAAGTCAAGTTTGCAATTTTTTTTGATAAATCTCCACCGGTCCGAAAGTACAACCACGACACTAAACTTTGTTACACCCTGTACGTACGCGTGACTAAAAATTGTTCGATTACGTGTTTCGATTGCTATATTCGGAGGAAATTGTGTAGGATTTTGTTCGCGAATAGCCGAGTCTTGACACACTTGGCACGGGAGAGTGCGAGCGTGCTCCACGCTGTCTTTGACTGGTGCCCGAGGGAAAACCCGAAACTCTTCTCTTCCGTGCAGTGTCGGATTAAACCAGCGCGGGGCCCTAGGCTTCGTATGATAATAAAATAAAATAAAACGCAAAGTTTACTCCAAGGTGAGGTCACTTACACGATCACGAACTCGTTCCATCGTGCGGCTATCGACGAGTCGATGCCTACGTTGCGGACGAATGATTTTTCTTTTTCTCTTTCTCTCTTTTTACGTAAAATTTTCACGCGCGTCTCCTCGTGTACGTTTGGAAGTACATGCGCGTATTTTTGTGTTCGATTATTCTAACTGGGTATCGAGGTCGGAGGAGGGGGATCGCGTGTGAATGAATCGGTGACTGCAGGCCGATGCGACAGCAGCTCGGTAGTGTAACCAAGGTTATTGCGTTCCCCTCGCCGTGCCTTATGAATGGATACCTGTTCCCTGTGCCCTTTAATCGACGTAGACGTAGAAATACATACCATCGGATGCTGCGCCCCGATGGAAAATTATATACGTGTGCTCTCTCTGCCTCTCTTGCAACAGGGAACGTTGTTGCCTTTTGCTGTTCGCCGCTCGCCGCTCGCAGCTCGCCGCTCGCAATCGTCTCGCTGTAGTCGAAATATTCGATCGGCCAGATGGTTTAGTAACGCGATGCTTCTATTTGATAATAAAGAGAAATCAGGTCGTTTGGTACAATCATAAAAAAGTTATTCTATTTTAAAAGATGTACGAACACTTTGTTGTACACCCACTGTATGTAGACTACAGATCTTCGTGCAAATTAATAATCGTCTGTCTCGCAGTTTCTCGTCGATCTCTCTTCGGATCGGCTCGCTTCTTCCCTCGGTGGTGAGGTTCGAGAGTGGGGAAAATGGTCCTGTTTTGGGGAAAAGAACATCCCCATTCGCTGCCTGACCCGAGGGGGGAGCATACTTTTCTCATACATTCTCTGTTGGTGGAGGAGGACATCCCCAACTCGAGTTAAGCCCGGAAAGTAACTGACCCCGGATCAGCGTGACGAAAAGGAAGGCCCAAGTGGCCAACACGTGTGCTCGCTTTATTACGCCTTGTCCCATGTTTGGGGACGATGCCTCCTTGAAAAACAAATTTTCAAGGACTCGGCAGACCGAGTCGAGTTTTCCGAATCCCTAACGGAATTCTGCCCAAGGTGTAGACTTTTTCAGCTTACAATTAGAATCCTCGCGTACTGTACGGATGGTGATCGCGCGACGGTCAGGCATTAGTCCTTGAAAGACAAACAAAAATGTGCTGGCCTCTTCGAGACCCTTATAGCAGTGTCCCGAGGACCACTGGCGGGATTTCTCATGGAATTTTCCACGCGTGTCACAACGTTACTTCTTCCCTTAATGATTTTGGTAGAGGAGAAATCATGGAATATGTCGACGCGTTCAATGTGACAAATTTTCCCACAACTTGGAATTTCATCGACTAAATTTTATATTAATAAAGATCCTTCGTATAAGTATAGTACTTAGACTTTCGACGCAAGTATCTCGGGTGCTTGATATTTTAGTAAAAATGTTGGGAAAAGGGTTGAAGATTTTCCAGACGATTTTCGCCATGCTTTCGTGGAATACGCTTGTATAGGTATATTTACCAGATGCACTCGGGCCGCGCTTAGCATTCGGCCGGAGTCATTGCCACGCTTTATAAATATTCAATCGTTCTATAAACGCGACGGGTTCGCGTCGTTTCACGCGCGGAGCTTCTAGCATCTGGTTTGTTGCGTATTCGGTGTCGATACGTTTCCGAGGAGTTCGGTGGTCGGTCGCTGAGACCACGTTCGATTCTCGACGCGTAAAAATGGGTCCGATTTCGGAAACTTCTTCCCGCGACTCGTAATACATTTCCCATTTACTATCGTAATCTGATAAATTTTCCTCTCTATCGATCGAACCAGTGCGCTGCGCCGCGCCGCGCCGCGACGTTGCAACGATATATGTAATATCTTTTGTATCTTACTCTGTTTCGGTCATATGCATGGTTAATTAATTCATTGTATTCGTTCAATTACTAGGCTTATCAATCAAATATAAAAAAAGAAATACATTGTAAACGACGAATATGTCGCAGCAACGTTGAGCAGAGATGCTTGAAGTAATGATCGGTAATTCATCGAGTTAGAGTTCGGCTTTTATCGCGACGGTATTCATGATGTTCCGTTGGTTCTAGGTTGCATCGTATCTGCCGCGTTGCATCTGCATACGCATAGCATCCGCGTCGTCGCATTAATTGCACGAACGTCGTAGCCCGCCCTTAATTGTCCCCATAAATGTAACGAGCTGCTTGTCCTCGTGTTACATCGACGAACGGTTGACATAATGGGTAGCTTTCAACATTTTATCCAGAACGGGTATCTACGACGACTATTTAGACGAGAACCGGGGCACCGTTTCGAGTTATTGTTTCGCGGGGAATCCGATAATGACGAGCATTAGGGCTTATCGATGAGTTATCTTCGCCTCGCTATATTGCCCCGAAGATTGATGGCGAAGAAACCGGTGGGAAACCGGCAGGGAATGTGAGAATTCTGTTTAATGGTTCTGGCGAGAAATGGACGGCCTTCAGCGAGGAAAAACTCGGGAATCGAATGCCAGTCGACCCACAAAAGACGGTACTTTCAGATTTTGATCGATATTCATCAATTTCTTCGATGAACGACTCGAACGAAAGTAAAAGTTCAAAAAGAAAACACGCATCCAAGGAAATAGCGTTGCACTATAAAACTTGAAGCTAAAAATGCAATTAACCGGATCCGGGTCGTTCAAGTTCGCCCAAGAGCAGCGTAAACTTTCTGAAACCTCCGGTTTGCTGTTCAAGTGGTTCCAAACAGGGATCAATCGTCTAATCGCGAATTCCAGTCGAATAGACTCGATCCCCACAGTATACGCGTACTCGAGAAAGGAAGCAGTTAAAGATCCCCAGTTGTTGAAAGAATTAAGCCACCGCCGCGCCGATACATGGAACGAGACAGCGTGTTTCCTCTTTGGCGAAAGTTTCCAAATTGCTGGGCGGAAAGCGCGTCAACTATTTCGCGGAGTACGTTGTTCCTTGCCGGGGAGGATTAATATCGCGAGGAGTTATTTACGCTGGCCGTGTATCCTGCGTGCTTCGGATCCCATAAATTTCTCCCTCTCTCCCTCTCTCCCTCTCGGGAAAAAAGAGGAAGAAAAATATGTGTCGGAACCGCGTCTCGCGTTCTCCCGGCAAAGGGATTTTTTTCGCGAGGCTTTTCATCGCGCGCGGGTGGCTATTCACGCGGCGGAATGTTGTCGCGAATTTTCAGCCTCGTGAAAACACGCGCGAATAGTATCGTTTGGAAAAATAAATATCGGATAGCGCCGCACGGGGAAGACTCTTCTCGTTCGGAAGTAATGGATTTCCGATAATTACGCGGGCAACTAAAACCATCAAAGAACGATGCATGCGCCCCCGTGACCAAGGGGTTAAAAGCCAAGGCCTGGATACCTAGTTTTTTCCCTTTTTTATTCATGATCGCCGGGCGACGTCATTCGTTACAGCATCATGGACGCGCATTCGTCCGTTCGAGCTTCACAGGGACATTTATTATAAAAGTTTTGAAGGTAAAGTTCTGAACGATTCCAAATAACTTACCAAGCGCAGACTTTATTAATTCTTGCTGGGGTCTCGATTGGGATATCGAGTTGTCGAAAAGAAACACAGGAAACCGATTTATTTTCTCATCGTTCGATATCCTCGTGTTTTCGACTATCTCACGATCATCTGTGCAAACGGCTGTAGGGATTCCTGACAAACGAGGAACACTTGTAACCCCGGGTCGAGTAAATAATCATGGCTACCCTCGTCTTTCTCAAACCAAGCGCGAAAAACAATTTTGTTCCTCGCCTGGGAGGCGTTATTTTCGTTTTAATCGTCGAGTCCGCGAGACTCGACTAAACGCATACATTCACTCTCTAGCCCTGTGAAAAGAGATTGACGCCTATTCTCGACATTCAAATCCCTTCTCCACTAGAGAGAGGGAGAGTCACCGCTAAAAATTGCTGTACCATCGTTCAAAATATTATTTACATTATACATACATATATCGATGTTATCGGCGCAATGGTTCGATCGAGTTATTACTTAAAAGCAATTTTGCAATTTATAGAAATTCAAATTTCGAGCATTTGGAAGACTTGAGCTTCGAAAAAGTTACAGTCTTAGTTGAAATAGGTCCGAGTGCAAAGGGTTAAAAAAGTTGTGCCGACTTCTCCGTCGCTCTTACGCCCCCGTCGTCAATACCGTACAATGGATTCTCTTGTTTCTCCTCGACCAATTCGAGGAACAGATTACAATTTTTACGATCAGCAGTTTCGAGGTTGATGAGAGTCGTCAAGAGTCACGTTCGACGCAATCGGTAGACCCAAGACACCGAGACGGTGTAATTAAACGATTTCGATATTGCACGGTGTCTCGGCTATCTCGGGGGCACGTGTCGTCGGTGTACCGTTTCGTCCCTCGAGTTTCAAGAACCCCATCTCCGATGAAATAAATAACGAAGACGCAGTCTCTATCGCGTCTAATCTAATCGAGATATCGCTGTCTGGTTCCACGTGAAAGACTGCCTGGCCGTAAGCTACCGCGATAATTGTCTGAAACGATTTATGCACGATCTACGAGGCACGTTCCCATCCTGTCGTAGAATCTGCCGAGTTTTCGGAGCTCCGAAACCAATTTTCTCGACTTCCCAATGGAAATAAGTCGCCGAAGATCGTCGTGGATCTCTGGACGAAACGCAGTTCCAGATTCGAGTTTCGTAAGGGAAGATTGAAATAAAGTTGCATCGTTGCTTCTGCGATCATCGGTACGTACTGAGACTCGCGTGCGAGTAACTGCATTTGATTCTGCGCAAATTAGACCGCGATTGCGGGAAATGCCGAGTGCATAGTTACCGGGTTTCGGACGAGGTTGAACGTCCAGGATGATGATTTTGTTAAACAAAGTATATCGATCGAAGTTATCGGCGCACCGGTTCGATCAATCTAAAGCTTCGTACAATCTTCGTTTTTCATTTCGAATTGCTTGTGGAAGAACAATGAATCACGAGGTTTGTCTGCGATCGGCGCCCGATTCGGTAGACGGTACACGGTACACGGTACGCGGTACACGGTACACGGTAGAAATCACTTTCCTGTGTGAGTCGGCATGCTCTCCGATCGAGGGCCGATCCTAATCGCCACGTGCGCCTAGTAACGGCATTCTCGGTGCCGTTCCCTCGCGAAACCAGCTTGTTTCGATGCTAGACGAACTCGGTGTTATTTCGAACACGAGGCTTGCCGCCGCGCCGCGCCGGGGATAGACCGCCTAGACTAGACGATTGTTTTCTCAGCCGCGATCATCTCGTACTCGTTACGATCGTTTGCTTTCGATAAACAGTTCTGACAGAGATCGATGCCGAGCTGCAAACACCTTCCCCATTTATCCGAAATTCTCCGGACGATCGCAGTGTATCAGAATGCTAATTTCCATGAAAAATAAATCTTTCTGCTCCTTGATATGCTTGCAGCACTCGATGCGTTTCAATTCTTGCAGAAAGCATCATCTTTTCATTCGAAAGTTCAAGTGGATCCTCCTCGACGAAAACTCCCACAAAGATGGGCACAGCAAAAATTGTTGCATTTTTGTAAAGATCTCAGATCCTCTACGAACCCGGAAGAGCATTGATCAAATTATCAATTAATCCCTTTTACAAAGGCTGAAGAGCGGCGTTCGGATTGAAATTAAGGAACAGTCTGCGCTGACGAAGTTTCTTTGAACTTTCCTCTCCTCCTCCGGCTAATTACTTTCCCTTTTTTTGGTTCAGACGCGTTATTCTCTGTCGAGGGCAATCGAGCATAATCGAGCCACCAATTAAAAGCCCAGGGGCATTCTTTTTCGCGAGCGAATTTCAAGCGGCACCGGCCTCTTCCTCCGATTCGTTAAACAAATAGGATGGTCAAAGGGATCCGTGGGAATTGCTGGGAAACGACGTGGATGAGCTTAATAACTGAATAAAAAAGAAAAGGATCGATCAACGGTGGTTGCAGACGACAACGTTGCAACCTTGCGCGAAGCGGGTCAGTTTTCACTTTCAAAAATCCTATTCTCGCAAGTTCATCCGATCCGTCGAGTTTCTTTCGACTCGGTGTTTCCGAGCTCGTGATGCGCTTAAGGCCATGATTGCAATTAGAAATTAGTAGAGTCGAAACATTTTTCATTTTTAAATATTAAAAATCACTCGAGAGACAAAGCAGAAACTTGTTCGATATCAAGAATATAAATATTTCTCCTCGCCATTCGTAGCAATCAAATATGTCCGTAAGTAATTACGAATAGTCACACTTTCGGATACACCGCTCAATGAAAATGCCGATTCATTAATCAACGGATAAAGTAGAAATTGTTCTAGTATAATCCTTCCTCGAATCGTTTCCTTCCCCTGTGTAATTCGCCTAACTGCACGCTCGGCGAGCCAGCAGTGCATCGATGGTACGTAAAGATAAGGAAAAAGCGTTTCCAGAGACAGAAAAATGCGAAACTGCGCGTCTGCGATGTAAAAATATCCGTCGCGCGATTGTAATTACCGAACACGGAACACGGATACGCTGCTTTCGTACGACGAATTACGAAACGCACAATGAATTTTCGATCAAGGAATCGACCGTAGAAAGCCCCGTGGACGTTATAATATGTAATTTCGTGACCAATTAGAGGCTGATCACCCCCCGCCCCCCACCCCCCGTTATCTCGATCGCGATGGTATCGTGCACGAGCAAGCTGATTCCTCGCGTGCTCGTCTAGTCCTGATCCTAACCAACAGATACCGCAATCTTATTTAAATTTCTGATTTTCTAGGGAGACTATCCGCCGCACGGCTACGTATTCACGGCGACAACGAACGTAGTCGGTCTCTAAACAAACTATCCCGTCTCCACGAGACGTTTGATTAACATATCACCGAGACACTTTCCAAACAGTACCGCGAGTTACTCTACGAATCTGATAACGAGGCAAACGAAAGTATTTGCGTTCCCGCGCCCGGGTTCTCGGAAGCTTTGATGTACAGTGACTTTCGGTAATATTCGGACACTCTTAAAACGACGATAACCTTTTAAATATTGGATTGTACGATCTGAGGTTTTATCGAGAAGTTGGAACAATCTCCTTGGCAGGCCTAGTCAGCGACGAAACAGTTCGGCAAACACGCTGGCCAAGGAACGCTCCCAAAAACGTCGTCGTGAAATATTCCGTGTGGGATCGATGGCCGAGTGAGCCGGCTGTGTTTACAGAGGAGAAGCAATCCGGCAGCGAACTCTTTACCCGGTCATCGTGAAGCGGAACACCGGCTAGCTTCGGGATGCAGAACGACCGGATAATCTCCGGCTTCCTATCCCTCGTGTTTCCTACTTTTCCCACCCCATCTCGCTATTTTCCCTTCTGTAGGTTTTCACCTGTTTGGGTCTCTGTCCGTCTCTTCGAAAATATTTAGAAAACGTTTAAATACCGTTAACGTTGCATTGTTTTCGTTGGAATACGAATCGACCGATTATCTCGGAACAGTGACCGGTCATGAAAAGAGGGTATTCTTCGTTTTCCATACATCTCCTCGGCCTAGAAGAAATGCAGGAAAACTGCCGGATGGAGGAGAACGAGAAGCGGCGGAAGGATCAAAGTGTCCTGAAAAATACCCGATCGAGCGTAAAAACATAAATAAAAATTGAGTCTCCACCGATCCGGTTTTTTCTGGTCCTGAGCCGTAGAAAATCGGTTGAAAGAGCGATCAACGGGAACGTGCGAGCACGGATTGGTTCTTCGTGGAGGAAACGAGAGGGTGGGTCCCCGGCCAGTTCGATTTTGACGAGCCGAGAGGGCTATGGAAAATCAATATTTTCGAGTGACGCGACGGTGCATCAACGTTCAATCGCCAACCAGTCGCATGGCTAAACGTAATCCGATTGCGCAATTATTCCGCGTTGCTCGTCGCGATTCGCTCGTGCTGCTCCGCGCATCTTGAGGCTTTCTTCTACCAGCCCGTTGCATACAAAGATGGCACGTGCGTGTCTCTTGCGCCGCAGAGAACGCAGAGATCCTTTGGATCGCTTCATTCGCACGGACGTCGACGATCACACGCGTCACAGCCGTACGCTTCGCAGAAATCGCGATTTTTCAATCGCGCTCGTTGCAATCGCGTTTCATTTAAACGCCGCTCAATTGCGATCGCTGTGATAATTCCCACTGTCGCAATCGATTTGATCGAAACCGCGGAAATTTCTTTCATTAATTACGGTATTCCTGGGCATGAGAATGGAATGCAAATGTTGTTAGGCGTGATTCACGCGGTTTAGGAATGCATAGAAAATGCATGTTCGCAGCTTATCGATCGGTTATTGTATTTGTTTTGTAATACGTCTTGCGATGAAGATGAAATTCTCTCCAAGTTCAAACGCCGTATAAAAAATGTAAGTGTGAATCCCACCTTAGAACAAAGCGGTATTCGTCGGCGTTGAATGCGAAGTAAACGGGGTTCGAATCGCTTGCTGCGTAGATCATCAATTATGCGAAGACCATGGCAAAGTGAAAGAAAAATGTGTAGCGAGTCTCGAACGTTTACGTTTCGCGTATAGAAAGGATATACATGTGTAGACGATGCGACGAATGCTGCGAGAGAGAGAGAGAGAGAGAGAGAGAGAGAGAGAGAGAGAGAGAGAGAGAGAGAGAGAGAGAGAGAGGTGGGTGCAAAGAGGCCCCTTTGAAAATCCCTACGTAATTTCAACCGTTGATACCAATGGAGACCAGACCCTGGCTGGGGGGCGCCGGTTTGCACGGCGCCATGGTAACCAGGATACAGAGGACCAGGTATCATTTGTTTAGACAATTTAACGGCCCCCTGGAAACGACGACCACGTCCAACGTCGACGTGTCCCGTGGAAGGACGGGGTTGGTTGGCAACGCATGCGCCCCTTTGCCAGTCGATAACACCACCGATACCAACCAGGCAACCAGCCTCGGTTGCCAGCTGCAACACTGTGACACACAACTCCACATTGCTAATCCCGATTCGCCAGTCGATGTATTCTTGCCGGGACCAATATAGTCGCAGAGCGAAATCGCTCTAGCCGCTGTTACGAGCCGACGTCACACGATTCTCTACGATCCTTCTGCGCATCTATCGTCAAAATTTCTATAGACGTGGTTCTATCCGCTGTGCTTGCTGTTCAGAAATTTTCCACATCAATTCTAAGAAACTGTTAACAGTTTTAGAGAGTTGAAAATTAGGTATACCCATTTTCATCGTAAACGCATCGAGTCAGAGGTGGGCATTATTTGGCGAAACGAATGTTTCAAATACTATAATATTTTTTCAGACTTTATTTTGCTTCAAGAAAATAGTATATATTTGCCTCAAATAAAATGTTTTATTTTCAAAAGTGCCCGCATCGGGTAAAATATTTTATTTAAAAAACTGTACACGTACTTAAAAATAAATAGGATTATTTATTGTTTACTATTTAAAATACTATTTTTCCCAGCTTTGCATAAAATCCTAGATCCACTAAACTTTTCTTCGTTACTAAAACATCAATTGATGAAATTCCCCGAAGTGGCAAACTAAGATCAATAGTTACCGGCTACCGGCTACCGGAATTCGATGCACGTTCCATAATATCAAAGTTCGCGGCTCCGCGCATCGAAATAACAAGATTCCCGTATAAGGAAAAACGGATCATGCGTGAGCCTTCGATGTGTGTTTGCAATCGGAAATCACTGGGTCGGTAGCCTGGTCGATTTTAATCGAGTTTTGTAACCGATAGGTCGCACGAGACGAAAAGATGTGCGCCGCGATATTTCGTGTCCGAGGGATGACACGCCACCCTTAATGGACACTCGATTCTCCTTGTTGGAAGTTTTCGAGCAATTTAGTCTGCCCGCAAACCGTCCATTCCACGGTATCCTTTTCAATTCACGAATGTCCGAGCCACTTTCATATTTGAAATTCAATTTCGAGAACTTGATAGGACCTGCGATTGCATTCTGCCACGTCGCTGTCTGCTCTCCGTTCCCAGTGTGACGTGACAAGCTATAAGCTGTTCGTAACGTAACCTTTTAGTCGGTTATGGTAACCCTCAACCCTGTTGCGCAATGCTCCACAAATTATATTCTCGTTATGCTCGCCGCGTCCAGTCGTTGCTTCGTAAAGACCAGATAATAAAGACTAACGAAGTACGAGAAACGATCCGGGTGCATTCACTGCTGCACTGCGGAACCCGTGTGCACTTCTGGCCTGTGCGCAGTCTATTTGCGAGCGCCGAGTCCTGCGAGGGCTTTGGCCCCTGAGAGTCGAATCTAGGTCTGTAACTTTCCTTCGAAGGTTATCGAGTTTTCGACGATGGGCATCGATGTTCCGAAAGAATTTAAATGAAATACGGCACGGGTCGCAATTGACCAATTACCGAGCCACTTTCAGGGCTAGAACCGAACGCGAATGTTTCCTCGTTTATCTCGTTGGATTACTGGACACGGTACGCGTGTTCGCGTCGGTGACATTGTCAGGCGCCACTGATGCAATTTCCCCGTGAGTCAGATTGCCTCGGCGAAATGCAATTAAAATTGCTCGAATTAGACCGCGCCGCGCCGCGCCGGTGTCGGCGCGCTTCGGACACACTGAATCACGCTCCACCAGCTGATTTGTTGCTTTTAACTTGCTCGATCTGGCCAAGTATTTTCGGGCGACGTTCCGGCGCCTCTTCTCCCACAACTTTTGTCGTCCCAACCCCCTTCGCTTCTTTTATCCGTTGCCACGTGAATTTTCTGTTTTACGATTATGACTGAGAAACCTTCAACAAAGTTCACGAAACTCTTTCCGCTGTTCTCTTTTCTCCGAAAACATCGCCTTACGCGCTGCCTTCCCGTTGTTTCCCAGCGTTTGCGGGAACAGGCGTTACGAACAAACAGCAAAATAGAAAACGATGCAATAAAGTTGTCGGGCGAAATGGACAACGACGCGCATGGTAGCAAAGTGAAACCTGTTTTCGTAGTTCGCGAACCAAGAAGCTCGAAAAAGATTGAGCGCGTGACAATGAAAACGTGCCTCGTAAAAATATCAATATTATCGACGAGATTCGCAAAACGCGATGCTCGATAAATCGTCATCTTTCTCTTTAGAAAGGGCCCTTCTGGCGATGGATTTTAGGCACACGTGCGTCGATCGCGTACATATCGACTTTTACCTTGCCGGGTTTAATCTAGGTAACGAACAAGAGAAACGAGTTGTCCTTTCTCCGAAAGGACCGTTAGCCTGATTTCCACTTCGTTTCGGCTATGTCGGAAGCGAAGACAGGTGCTTGTTTTACGGGGACATGCAAAACTCGTCTCTCGAAAAGCACCGGTACACTGCTCGTTATCTACTTTTTCGCATTCGGTCTATCAAAACGCTTCTCGTTCATTCAATTAGCTCTTCGAATCGCGAACAATAAAACCACTTGGCTCGGGAACTCCGGGGGAAACTTTAATCTGAAATCTTACGACGCTTTTTACGATTAAGCTTATCCGAGTTACATCGTCGGGGATAATCAATCAAAAATCAATTCTAAAACGTAAACATGGATTTAATTGGGAGAGGTTAAAAAATTTGTTGTTCCTTTTTGGCGCAACGTGCGTTCGTTTCCTCGACGCCTTTGGAATTATTTAACGTGCTCGGAGAATTTGCTTATGAAAGAAGGGGATGATCACGGAACAGTAGGATTGAAGTTCACTGATCCGTCACGAATGGTTCAGCGGCAGCTCGATTTGAACCGCGCTGCGACGAGTCTATAGAAAATGTTATCGAGAGGTTTCCCCACTACCTTTTCCGGTTCGAAAGCGGTGGATTCGGTATCCGGGCAAGAAGATCGACGAGATCAGCGTGTCCAGGACAAAAGGCCACCTGTCGCGATCGTTCCGCTCATGCAAATCAATGTTCGTAGGCGAGCGAGCTGGTCCAGCCATTCAACATCCTCGCGGGTACGTGTTCTGGCCAGTTTTACGAGCTTCTCTAAGATTCGATTTGCACAAGACGGCGCAGATATTTTTTACGATTCCGTCACGGAAAACCCGTGACACGAACCCGTTATTCTCGGACTGGAGAAGAAAATTACCGAAGAAGAACGTGTTCCGGAACGAGGCGAGCAAATTATTCGGGCAGATCGTTGTCGAGCTTTTTTACTCCGCCTGAAATTGCAAGGAATTGCTGGAAAAAAGACGCCATTACCTCACGCATTCCTCGTATATGTATACCGTGTCCCGTCGTTAATTAGAACGATCGTGTTCCTCCCCTGTATCTTTGTCCACCGCGACACTCGAGACGCAATTACAGAGAGATTAAAACCGTTTTACGGAATCGTGCGCTCTCTTCGGACGCGATCCGAATCGGTGTAATCATTTTACTGCAATTCCAGTACAGTTCTACCGTAGTCGATCGATCGAACGAAGGAGTGAAAATTAAATTTGTACAGTAACAAGCTGCAGGAGCTAAAATTTATTTCTACGTTTCTCCGCGGTGATAACTCGGGCAAACAGAGTTTTATTTTGTTATCGTACGAAACCTAGGGCCTCCTGGTAACATTTGCTACGGGCCCCGCGTTGGTTTAATCCGACACTGCGGGTAGGCTATTCAAAATTCCAAGCACGATTTTTCCGTAAAAATGGTTTTCGGTGAGTTTCATGGAGCCGAAAGAGAACGCCGTAGAAACACGGAAAAACGAGATCAAGGATCTGCAAGCAGCTAACGATGATCATCTGTGATCAGGATTTCTTAGCGTCGCGCCTGCAGTTTCCATACAGAGGGTGGAGAAACAAAGGCGGGTCTCGAACAATGCTCGTAGGTGCATTCTCGTTTATTTGCCAGGGGAGAATCTTTGGACGCGAGCAACGCTTTGCCGTAGTAATGGGGGAAGCCGATTCATGCGATGCTTGGGCTCCTCTCGGTATGCTAATAACCGAATTAAGGCTGGTCGCCGAAACCGGGGTGAAAGTTCCGCGATGAATGCGAGAGAGAACGTTCCTTAATGAAGCTGTAAAACGCGCCGGAAAATACCGGGCACGACGCATCGGTCCCCCGCCGCTGTAATTATGTTATCGTTTCAACGCAACCGTGATGAGAGATGAATTGGAAAGCGAGCGGGGAAACGGAACAAGCGAATTCCATTTCTGTAACAATAAATCGCAAGATACGCGCGAGCCCTTTCCCTGTCCATTAGCTGGAAGTGCAACGGGACTGGCTTTACGCAACGGTTCATTTTATCGTGGGAAGAACTGCTGAAAAAATATTCGCGAACTCTCGACCACACTGAAAAATCTATAATTTCCATCGAGATTCAAGCGTCCCTCGCGCCCTAACGAAAATTAAACGCAAGGAACCTTTGCGTGAAAATTGAAGAAACGCGTGTTTCTACGATTACAACAGTTCGCGGAACGGCTGATTCTAGAATCGATCGTTGCGATTAAACGTTTCTCCGAATTCGGTCGCTTTTGCGAAAGTTTCACCGGTAAAAAAACTTGCCTAATCTTTCTCTTTTCTCTTGCTCTCTCGCTTCGTCGCCGGGGAATTAAAAGCGGATTTATCGTCGATCGTTTAAAAATCGGTCCGACGCGTGCTTTCTTTTTTCTGTCCGGAGGGAGGAAACGTCCCGGCGAGAAAGTCGCTAATTTTTGTCTCGCGGCCAAGAAATCATCGATCCGTCAGCGAGATACGCGGGATAATTACAAAATCGTTCGTGACGGTGGATCCCCGAGGCCGAGGCAAAAGTTGCTTGCTCGCGTCGGCGATTTATTGTTCGTGGCTCCATGGCGTTTATACACGATAATAAAGGAGCCCCGGTCGGTGCTCGCCGGCGCACAGCTTTCACTTCTTCGTAACCCCGTATCAATTTATTGACGCAGAAACCTGGTCGCGCCCCGTAAAAATTCACACGTGACACGGTCATGCATAGTTAGCGGCGGCGCGGCTTGTCTTTGCAGATTCCTGCCGATTCCTGCCGATTCCTGCCGATTCCTGCCGATTCCTGCCGATTCCTGCCGATTCCTGCCGATTATTCGTTCCCCTTGCCTAATGAGAGAATCGAACAAAAGTACACTGAAGTACACTGAGTCGTCGTCTAACGACATTAGGCGAGAAAGGAGCATGGCGCAGATCGCAAGTTAGCCGTGTCAGCGATCGTTCCGGGAAGAGATCAGCTTGCTAGAATATTTAGGGAGTTGTTGATTCCCTGAAACACTTTGATGAAAGAGAGTCTGAACATTGGATTCTATTTTCTCTGAAATTCCTGGTAGTCCTTGGGAGTTAATGGAGGGGCGGGAGCGGGGTCTTGCGATGGCGTTGATCGTCCATCGAGGCTGATTCATTGATTATCCTTGGAAACTACTAGAGGATGTGCTTTGAAGTATCCAGTTAAACGATCTGAGAGTCCTAGATGCAAAATAGGTCCTTAACTGGTTCTGAAAAGCTTGCTGGAGCTTGGCAAAGGATCCTACCGATCCCTGAACTTTCTGAAGAGACCTTGGATGTATCACCGGTTCCGACGTGTTCCAGAACGTTTCCGTTCTCAAAACGATTCGGAGGACTTTGATGGACCTCGATAAAGTTTGGTTCTAATGGTGTCTCGGATCTCTCCTGTAGAAGAACTGTCGCGGTTCAGTGAATCCTGACAGTTCCAGTGACGTTTAGAATACCGTAGGCGCGTTTCAAAGATTCCTGGCGTATCTGTAAAAGCCTCGGAACGACATTGTAATTGCTCGGGCAATCATTCCCGGGCCCCGTTTCTTGTTCCAGGTATTTAACAGAATGATTGAGCGATGGATTAACCGATAAGCCGGCGCAGGAACGACCCGCTTTCCTCGGCCGTTAAACGTTCGGAAAGACACGTTGCATCCTCCCGGTGGCTTATGGCCCATTTACCCAGTTCATTACGCGCATGCATGCGTGAAAACCGAGCGTGTCGCGATTTCACGTAATTTTCCACGGGTACACGATTTTCATTCCGGGGATGGGCGTTCCCGAAAAAAAGACAGAGGAAAGATAAAGAGGAGACCGTCGTAGAAAACCGCATTCCACCGGTTCATATTGTCTAACGACATAAACACACGCCGCGCCGGCAGCCTAGTCGTTTCTCCATCCGCTGGAAATATAGAGCGCGAAAAACGATAGCATTTAACGAAACCGCCACTGTAGTGCGCGCGTCTCTCTAAAAAGAGAAGACAACTTACCTGTGCAATATTTTGCGGATCTCACGATAACGCACGACGTCTTCGGCCACCTCCATTTCCTGCATAAATTTATCTTTCTTGGAAAATTGCGATCCGTTTGGCCGGGAACGATAAATTTATCTCGATGCCGCAGATTTTCCTGACCTCTTCCTCGTTCGATCGATCAACAGTTCTTTCACTTCCCTGTTTTATTATTGCGAGATCTTTATACGTGTTCCTGACTTGCGTAACTGCGCCATGAAAATCAGGCAATAATTCTTATATTTTACAGCGACAGGTGTTCGTGCAAAATCATTCCGCCGATAAGTAACGCGAAGTAAAAATGTTCGACACGGCGAAGGAGCGCAGTTCGAGTGAAAAGGGAGAGAAAAAAGATCTGTTGTTGTCGCGTTAATTGCAGCCGATCGTTCATCCGTTCATCCGTTCATCCTTGAAGACGACTCGGAGCTTCGACTTCGCGATCTCCAAACGGTGTGCGCAGGTTCGTCGTGTTTGTCGTCGTTAACTTTGTCCGTGCGTTTGCGCGTGCACGTCGCGTCGAGGTAAGTTTGCTGGCTGACAGGTATGTTACATCAGTGTAACGGTATGTTATCGAGCATCATCCCGGTTCACTGCGTCACGAGTTCTCCGGGTGAACAGCGTTCGTTGGAACAGAACTCTGATCGTCTTCTCCTTTTCGTTTCTGACGACGATGTCCGAACTCCCGTTTCCCGTGTCAACGGGAGTTCGAGCTTGCGTCGACCCGATCCGATACACGGATTTGTTCGCTCGAGAAAATACTCCGCTCTGCAGCCTGTCTAGACCAGACCTAGACCTTGACTCGACTATCTAGACTAGACCTCGAGTGAACCTGGACTCGGACCTAGTCTCTCCAGTCGGAGTCCAACAGACCTGCCTCTAGATTAATTACTTCCGCCTGTTCTCTCCTTTTCCAACGTCAACCTCCGCTCGGTTTCCACGATTCTTTAGATCCACGATCGAGCGACTTGTTTTAATTTGTTGTCACGTTACGTTTTTAGATGGTCCGACGTCGGAAAAGAAAATTCTACGAACCATTCGCCATTTCTCATCGTCAACCGACGAAAGCAATTTAATGCACTTCGCTGCTCGTTATCCGTTTCGTTTTTTGGTACATACCTAGATTACAGTACACGAGCACACAATGGTCTCCAAGCAGAGATTGTACTATAGAGGGCTCTAGATTAATTACTTCCGCCTATTCTCCGCCTTTCATCGTTACCTTGTATTCTACACACCTCGATTCTTTCGTTCGTGGAATAATTCGGTATCTTTTCGTTCGTTTTTCATTTTATTCGTTTCGTTCGTCTGAATAGGGAGTTCGAGTGGACCTAGCCTCGATCTAGACTCTAGACTCCTAGGTAGATAGGGCTCTAGATTAATTACTTCCGTCTATTCTCTCCTTTTCATCGTCGGCATTGCATTCTACGATCAACTCTTTTCTTTCCCGGAGTAATCAGTATCTTTCTTCGAACGGAACACTTTCTTCCATTGCTTTCCTTCGGTTTGTTTATGACCGTGGCCGATGTTTTAACGTGTGAAGTTTCCAAACCGTTTTGAAAAATTGTATGGTAGAAAGTCCAGAATGTGAAATATTTCCAATCCTGAAAAACCAAAATGTTTAAGACCAAGACGTTTAAGCGCCAGGACGAATCCCGAGGAAGGGGATTAAAAATCTCCATTATGAAAGTGCAACGAACTTTTCCGCGCTAGAGCGCATACAATTCGAAGACCTGATTGGAAATTCTAATTTCCCCGAGCTTAAGAGACTCGGTTGTTCTCAGACTCGGAAAAAACGGGTTCGCCTCCGCGGGGAGTTGATCAAATTCCGCGCGTAGCTCGGGACAGGGGAGCTGCGGCCGTTCGATTAATTGGCGTTTAATTGGCGTCCCTTGATAGTAACGAAGCGGTTCGCTCGTTTCCGCGGATTTTTCAGAGGTCATTAAAACCACGCGCGGCTCGCGGAATCGAAACGAAAAGCCCTCGAGACGCCTCCATCTGTTCATCGGCCGTGAAGCGAAAGCCTCCTTTGGTATATTTTTGTTCCTCCTCCTTTTTCTTTCTTTCTGCTCGTCTCGTTTGTTTCCTGTTTTTGTTTTCAAACGCTTGCGCCCTGCGCGCTGTGCGGCGAATCTCTGCGAGAGAGGATGCGTTCAGAATATTCTCGCTACAGGTCCGGGGGTCCGGGGTCCGGGGTCCGGGCGACATATCATTTTCCTGCGTTTTCATCTTTCCACAGCTTTGCGAGTGAACGCGAGAGCGTCTCTGTGCCTCGCTCGCAAAGAAATTGCGACCGCCTGTAACTCGATCCTCATCGAAATGCACCGATGCAATCGACTCGATCAACAACGAGCAGACTATGGATTTTGTGCGTTTGTTGCCTGCGTTTCGATGCTGTGTTCGATGCGTTTCCTTTTTGTTTGATTTCGATCGCGACGTACTCGGCAGGGACGCTTCTCGGAATCGAGGGAAACGTCTGCTCGAACAGCTGTGCTCTACTTACTAGACTTACAATTAGTCGAGTTTCGTTATATCTTCAATTCGTAGGAGTTTATTGCCTTTTTAAGTTGACAAGTTTTTACTCGGGAAAAAATCAATAAATATTCGCAGTAACTTTCACGGTCTAGTTATACGCAGCCAGTTATCTAACCGACCGATAACGATATCGGTTTCTCTGAAAAAGAGTACGATTACGTTGATCGGACATTAGTCATCGTCTTCGTATTTTCAATTTCTCATTGTGCGATTAGTTTCAGTCTATTTAGTATTTTAGTAGGTGATTGGTGTGTTCGGTGGAACACGTCGATTAGCGGAATGCAATTTCCTCCGTCGTCGAAAAAAGTATCATTGTCTCAGGTATCGGAAGGATCCTCGCAGACGCGACTGTCTTCGGATTCGTATCATTCTCTCTCGAACAAAGAGGAACGGGCTCTAGCCGTTATGCAGATTTTCTTAGAGGCGTGTAATCTTCTTATTACGCGCGAGTCCTCGACAAAGAAGTTCCTCCTTTCGCCAGGGCCGCCATCGCGATTCCATCGGATCGTCTCTCGGATCATCCATTGAAAAAAATTCTGTTTGTTCCCCTCGCGAGAGAATAATAATTTTTAGCGACGCACAAAAGGACTGTTACTTCCAGTCCTTTAATTATCGTTATGAGTCTGCAGATTCGTTCACTAATTTATTAAAACGTTAAAAACGTTGCAATTCTGTCGCGAGATGGTAGCAACGTTTCATTCGTGCACTCGGTGCATTGTTTGTTCGTACGTCCATTGATTAAACAATCGCGCGAAGATCCTTTGCGCGTTCCATGTATTTCGCGCAATACGGTAATCCCTCAAACGCTGTCCAACAGACGTACTCTGGGCAGACAACGTTTGCACCCACGACTTGTTGTTTCTGATTTATGACCGACCGCGCTCCGACCGCGCTCCGACCGCGCCAAGCGAGACTTCAATAGAGAGTCGAACACGGAGAAGGACAGAGCAATTAAACCAATTTACAATTAAACGGAACCTTCTTTGTAACCCGTAATGGGATCAAATAAACATGCACGGACTAGAGAATACACTAGAAACAGTAATAACTGACCTATCGGTTGCACTAATGATGGAAAAAATGTACACGTGCGGAAAATATATTAACTCTGTGCTGGACACACGTTCCAATTGGCCATCGCAGTCGGCCGAGTAAAAGCGAAACAACAATGGTTTCCCATTGATTCTCCGTTCCATACGCCAATGGTAAAAAGCGAGTGGTATCGCGAGGCAGACAGGCGAAAAATACGCCGGTATCGTTACTAAAACATGGCGTAATCTGTAACAAGTACATAATAACGTTCTTTGCCGGAGAACGATCGCCGATCGCCGATCGCCGATCGCTAATGCACGCCGCACATTCACGACCCAGTTGAAACACGCCGCAGGCGTTCACGCGAATCGAAATTCTATCCACGTTCATCCGCCGGGGTTTATCCTCCTAACACATAATCGTGACTCGTAACGCGCAGCCCGATCCCATAAACTGCGAAACAATTTGCGAGAAAATAACACAGTTTTCATTCATCGCCGTCCGACTTCGCTATGGTATACAGTCGACGTATGAATTCAATCGACTTTTAGAGATTATTCGAGTGTTTCTCGAGCCTGATGTTTGAAGTTTGCGGATTTTGGTACGAGACGCTTCAACAACTTTCGAGAGTAAACTTCGAAGATGAAAAGACGAGTCCAAAGTACAGTTAAACGAAGAAAGAGAAACGACACCAAGTGCCAACAGATTCTTAACGAGCCTCGTTATATAAACGAGGAACGATTTCTTCGGAAAAATGCACTGCTTTCGTCAGAACGATTTACTTCACACGCGACGGATTTTTGATGCAACGATACACGGAACAAACAATGAGGAACTCCGAGGACTCATACGAGTGAAATTTTCGCTGGATATCGTACAATCTTTCGCTGTTCATTCACTGCTCGAAAAAATCGTTTCAATCGAACCGGGAACTCAACTGTGTTCGCAACAAAATCCATCCAATTAAAACTTATTCATTCCTTTATTACAATGACTCGTTCAATTACATAACATTTGTTAATAGGCTTTTAAAATTATTCCCATGCACTTACTGTATTCAATTCCACTCGTTCACATTTCCCACAAATGCATGAATTCCACAGTCTACGTATTACAGTTCATTTGAATCGGAATTCATTATATTTGAACAATCACTAGTCTTGTAGAATTCAGAGACTGACAGAACAACTACCACAATTTTCCGCGAACCAGGCAGTTAATATTAAATTCTTCGAGCAAGCACGATCGTTCGATTTAGCGAATATAGTTTACAAAACGCGAGATACATAATTTCATTGTTAATTTCGTCGGTTAGCTCGAGGAAGCTTGGTCGGGCCGTTGTCCCGGTGCATTCTGCACCGATGCGCTCGCGCCACGGAATAATTGCAGTTTCCGTGTGCGTCTTACGCATTCGTGATTATTATTTTTCCGGTGAACTGGTCCCGTTCCCGTTATTCTCGGCAACGTGCACTTGCCAGTGCAGACTGGCGGCAGCGAACACGGGAACGTTTCCGTCCGAAAGTATTCTCTTGTAATTAAAATGTCCGAAATCGTGACAACGCGTCGACGTGGCTCACGAACAAACACGAAAAAAACATTTGCTGGTCTCGAGATAAAGAGATTTTCTGTCGTCAGACAAACGTGAAAACATTTGGACTGGCGGTGGATCATTCAAAATCTCGCGAACGGGAATTCGCTGAAGAATTCAAGCAACTTGGTAATTATGTATATACTGTAAGAGTACTGTGAGAAATATTTTTAGCGACGATTAAAAAAGGAAGAAGTGTACGTCCAACAGCGACGATGATTGGAGCAGAACACGCTTTTCATTGTTACACCTGCGACGATAACTGAACCACTGGCAACGTTTCTGCGAGGCTGTTAATGCCATGATTTGGACTGCTGCAGCTCTCTTATGCATTGGTGGATCGTATACATTTCAGGGATTCGATAAAACTGAAAATTTCAATAAACTTCAGTAAAACTGACGTAGACGCAGGGCGGCGACGATTGTTGTCGGTTTGGTATATCCGTGTGAACGCCACTGTATTCGCACGATGAATCAAATGTTCAAACTTGTTAATTTTCGATATTTTTCATGGAAATTAAGATTGGAAATGGTTAATAATCCTACGTGTCGGACGAAGAATGATCGCAAGAACGAAGCCTCGCGTTCGCAAACAAGTTTCTGCTGAATTAACAGTTCTGGTTGCACTCTTACCCCGTTGACACGGGGAATTAGCATCGGTGGTTGTCGAAAGAGCAGGTAACCGGTGTTCGCCGATACGATACGTTATTTGCACGAAACAAATGGCGAACAGAATACGTGTGCGACAACCGCGCCGCGCCGAGAGCATAAAACGGCGGCACGCGGTGAGAACACGTTCCCCGGTGTCGTGTGTTCGTGAGAAACTCTGTGTTAATTAGACGAATGACTGAATTAGCAGCGTGTCTGTCCGTCCGTCGCGTCATTCCGACTATGGTTCTCTTTCCCTGGGAAAGCCCGCGAGTGTTCGCTTTCGTAGGGACAACTACTATGAAAGTGGACCTCGTTCCATTCAGTTTCGCCGCGATTCAATGGAAATCTCTTGAGCAACGGCTCTCTGACGTTGACTCGATACATATCACGTGATTCCAGATTTTCAGTTTACTAGAAACTGGGACTCGATAACTCGCCGTTTGACCCGATAACTCGCTGCACGAGCCGATTATTTATTGCGCGATCTTTCGGAATTTTGTCCATAAGATTGTCCAACAAATTTCAACTTTTTTCAACTTTTTTCATGATTCCAAATCACTATTGGATGGACTCACAGAGGGATTGCGTCGACGATGCTAGTATCCTATTTACTATTATTAAACGGGACTAGCCTTGACACGATACGCATTTGTTCGACGACGCGTTCTCTCTCTCTCTCTCTCTCTCTCTCTCTCTCTCTCTCTCTCTCTCTCTCTCTCTTTCTCTCCGACTCTCTGACTCTCGGTTCCCACAATATGCTGCCAAATCTTTGGTTTAATTTCAGCACAGCTGGGAATTTTCACGCGATCCTCGCTATTTATAATCGTGCTCATCGCGTAAATATTGTTCGCTCTCTGTGAATTTAATTCTGTCTATGCATCTGAACGTTTGTCTTCGTATGGAATGCAGAGGGATAATTGTAATCGACGTAGAATCAAATGAAAACGTAATTCTTCCCCGTTTCTCGTGAAATTTATAATAGGACCATTTGAATTCTACATTCTGTGGGGTTTATTTTGAAACTAAATGAAATACTGCGACGTTGAACGACCAAGTTACAGTTCGACGAATGAAAAGCGGGCCGCGACGAATTTTTCAGGGACCGGCGATCGCTGATGCGCGAGGTAAATACACATTTCTCTCGGCCGATTTTCTTCCCCGTGACTTATCTAGAAATCATAGGTCCGCGGTTGTAACGCTGTTATTAACGTGGCGCGGCACGACGAATAAGGCGGATCAGGCGGATAAGGCGGATAAGGCGGATAAGGGTGCAAGAAGGATGTCGACGGATCGTACACACACCGAAACGGCCCCGGCCGAGCGTTATCAACGCGATCGTGAATTACGGGGCCCACTTTGCTCGACAGACTGATTTCCCCTCGCGAACTCCCGCGTTCCAGATACCACACCGCCAATATACCGTGAACGAGATTTAACTAACGCGTCTAACGGGGTTCGTACTTGTTACACGATACCATTATTGGTCATGGGTTGTATAGTTCGCGCCGAGGGACACCACCGGTGATCTTCAATTGACAAATGGATTTTTATTAATCGGGGAAAGGTCGATCCATTTAACCCCCGACAAGCTAGGATAACTCTTTGTGTCCTAACTGACCGGTAGCGTTCGACGGACAGATCGATCAGTCTCGATATCGTTGGACGAACAATTCATTCTTTACCTTGCGAATAATCAAAAATTAGTACACAAGTAATCGGAACGCGCGTTCGCACGACGAGTTGTAAATTAATAACACTACGAATTAATAATCGACGTCGTTAACACGTCCGATGTCTGTCGTCGAAATTGTAACGCGATTAAACGTCGCACCGATTACACGATTCATTTTACGCGAGCCGATGGGTGAAACGGCGAATATTCGAAATTCGGGTTAATCGTTGCTTTGGAATTCGGATCAAGCGAGGGGAAAGAAAATCGATCGATCGAAATGAGTCACGAGGCGAGTGCCGATTGGTAGCCACGTAACGACGGGAGCCGTTGATTGTCGGTTAATCAAAGCGTAGACGACTTTTGTTCGCTCTGTTGCCATTAAAGCCGCCGACGGTTAATCGCCGCAAGACCGCATCGGCTTAAGCGATTATGGGGCATCTGCTAACTGGACGAGACCGAATAAAATCCGGGCATCGTCAAGAAATTTTCGCTGTTGCATGCGATTTATCGCGGTAATAATCGCACCGGAAATTAATACGTTTCTGCCCTACTTTTCCGTCGTGGTGCTCGGCCTCGAACGACGCGCGAATAAACTTATTTTGATCAGTATGCGTTTCGTATGAAACGGGAATACGTATCGGCTTCCATAACTAAACAGCGGATCTCTATGGTTTTTTGGCTCGTAAAGCGGCACCGCGCAAAGACCAGTGCACCTTAAATTCATAATAAAACCGTGAGTCAGAGATATTCGCTCCGGATCACGATTACTTATGCAAAATATAGCTCTTGCGACGGTGACTTCGAGGAATACTAATCCAACAAAGTTTTACGCGTTCGTTTAAAGGTTCCATTGGACGTTAAGTAAGTTAGATGACCGAAGTTTGCGAAATTTTTCGTTGTGGGTCGCGCGGGTGTTTCCTGAACGCATAAAATCGTCGCGCTCGCTATAGTCGATCGGAACAGTCACGAAATATGTATGCCAGGATTGCACCCGTAAACGTGCTCGCAGAGAGTTTATAGCAGGAGAAGCGCACAATAAAATCCGAGCGTGCCAGTAGACGGAATCGAATCGAATTTCTATCGACTGGGAGCGCGAGAAATTCCATCTGGTTAACAAACACCATAAATCGGGGATAGTAAATACCGCGAAACGGTCCTCCATTTAGTTTCAATTTAAATCGCCGCGCCGCGGCGGTCGGACATGGTATTTCAACGAGATCCGTTGCTGATGCCTAGGGGACTAGCTGCGCGATTAGACCGTGGATCTGTATCGCTGGGTCGAGAAGAAATTTCCAAACACTGGGCGAAACATCAAATTTCCACGAGAGCCACATCCTGTATACTGAACTTTAACGTCTGCTCCTTTTCCTCGGATGAGGAGATATTACTGTATTTTACAAAACCTTTACTTCGTCCCGTCGAAAAAGGAAAGAAATAATCAAAACTAGAGGAAATATTATGTTGTGTGCAATACATGCAATTCAATTAAAATCTTTTCGTAGTTTTTTGGCTATTGGCGGGTAGGTTTATATGTAGTACCTTGTTCGATCTTTTGTCCTACCAAATTTCGAAGGTGATCGTACAAAAATCGACCACGGGCGCAAACAATTTCCATGAGCCATAAACGCGTAAAGATTCGCAGTCCAACGATAGAGCATAGGGTGGTATGGCGTGGGAGATGAATGGATAAACAATAATTTTAAACCAATTAGTCCAATTTACTGTTTCTCGTAACAATTGCTTATTAAAGCAATTTCGCTCGAGACAACGCGAAAATTCTCGGAAGGCGTTCACAGGTGTTCGAGCTGCGTTGAGTTGGCGGCGAGGCGTGTTCCAAGGAGAAGAATCGCCGAAACGACGTGGATCGGGAGTATCGGTTAATTGGCTCGCTTTTACTGCAAATTACAGACCGATCTCCGCTCACGTAATCCCGCGGCACGCGAGGAATTCCGCGCCGTGGAAACGGAAGCGTGGAACGATGGCTCCCGGGTGCGAATACCTTTTCCCGAAACGTATCGCTTTTCTATTCACCGAGATGTTTTCTGTGGACTCGATGCAAGCTGAAAGTCGGTGTCGATCGTAGTTCACTTAGAATGCTAGCCGAGAGATCATCAAACGGCCCAATCGATTAAGATGGTCGAAACCTGCCCTTAGAGGTTTTTCAATGGCCATCGAACCACCATTCGAAAGCCGACCAAGATTTTCGCGTTTGGAACCTAAGGCGCATTTTATTGCTCGTAAAAGAAATGAAAAACCTCAACAAGCCTAATTTTTCTCTTCACAGCAGAAACGTCGAAAAAATTCGATGTTTAGTGTTGTTCACGGAACAGTTTTTTTTTGAATTTACACGGAGTCAATCTCGAGTGAACGTTCGCTTTACAGTGCGGAGTGCGGAAAAGTTTTCGACGTGCTTTCCGATTCATGGAATGCCCCTTCTCAATCTCGAGAAGAACGAATTTCCACTTGAAAAATCAGTGCGTCAAAAGTTTCTCGGCGATGAAAAACTTTTCGCAATAAAAAATAACCGAGTCGCGTAGTAAATCTAGTGATTAATTGTAACGACGAATCGTGGACGTTCTTTTATCGTTTAAACACGCGGCGTGTTTCAATTTGAAACATTGCTGAACGTTTTGCGACGTCGATCAGCGAACGGTACTTCGCGTAACTTCGAACTCCGATCGAATTTATTCACCATAAACTTCACCATAAATAGAATCTCGGCATTTCCATTTACCGTTGCCATTACACGGTCGCAGCGAGATTTAAGGAATCCACGAACCTGTTATCGATCCCGGCTATCACTTCTGAATAACGCGCTGCGACCGTTCTCTTTTTCTCTTTTCGTTTGCCTGGTTTCTGGTACAATTAGCGTTTCGCCTTTACTCAATCGTTTTGACCAAGTTTTCAAATTTTTTTATCAGTAGTGCAGTTACAAAACATTCCACAATGATCCACTAACCCTGGATGAATTCATTTTCGAATGTTTTCAATAATTTGTACATGTAAAGTCCAATATGACGATCATTAAATGGACACGAGCAGTTGTTTCTTTAAATTCAGTCACGTATTCATGAATGCTCTGATCGATTTATTCCGCGCAAATGAATTGGCACAGTGAGCCCTTCAAATATTTATAAAGCTATCACCGATCCGATAAAAATGTTGATGAATTGAAAACTGAACGGTTTCAAGCTGTTGCACAGGTGGTCGGAAAGCGCTAAAACGTGGCCAAAATAGGAAGGAGTACTCCAATGTAGTTCAAAATTGATATTCTTAGGTTTCTCGGGTCGCTGATCATAAATCTGATGTCAAAAATTTAAAAAAACAAAATGGCGGATTCAATATGGCGGATGCATAACCCAAAAATTTTTTTTTAAACAATAAACAAATTGTTGTCGATGTTCAAAACATGTATAAGAAAATTCTATAAGTGGAACCATACGATGCATATTTAACAAACTTTATTATACCTTCTATCTTTCTCGAGAAAACATGCTTGTAACTATGTAGTACCGTGACTACCTCTGCGTCACAAAAATGGATCGTATGTCCAAATCTGCAATTTACCGCAGGTTTTTTTTTCAAAATAATGTAAGATCAAAGTATCTACTACGAGACCCAGCAATCATATCTGGAGGATATTGGGGTGTACACAACTTTTACTTTACATTCTTAAAATTTGTACACCAAATATTATCTTTGACTTTATACATTATAAACGCTAATTAATATAAATCCAATATTGTTATTATGCATAGTACTTACTTCCAGGAACAGCATCCATCGTACACGCTAAAAAGAAATTAACTTTTCGTAAAATTACACTTTGTTTGACACTGTTTTTTAGACACCGTAGTTCACTGCACGAAAACCGCGTGAGGAATGAACGCGATATTTCTACTCCCACCATTTGGCAGGTAAAAATGATAAGACCTTTTTACTATGGGTTTCCCATAGAGTCATTACCTGAGTATCCAGTACGGCAAACCCCACCCGCCTTACGGGAAATTCATTTTTGGCATTTTGGCCACGTTTTAGCGCTTTCCGACCACTGTGTGTCGCTTTCTAAATCGAATCATGTACTTTTGCGAATGGTCCAACGACTCAATTTACAATTTTCCACGAAAGAGAGAACCGGGGAATGAAAAAAATGACGAATTCAAGAGACACGCGCGTTATACCGTGACTACACTCTACTCTGCATTCTGAAACAAACAAATCAAGAGTTATTCAACGGTTACGCAACATTTGCCTCGAAAAAGGGGTACGCGAGCGTGATTTTCTATAAATATTCAGAGGCTGTAATTTATGCGGCCCCGAATGCACGCGGTGGCCAAGAAGACCGTGCGACAAGTAGATGCAGCATGCACGTGCACGTGCAAAAGTAGGCAAATCAAATTTAAACCGAGAGAACCGTGAGGAAGGATGCGGCCAGAGAAATCTGGCGTTCTGGGTCATCGTTCCGGGCTCTCTGGTATTCATCGCTTGATCCCCCATTGATTCCTTCATGGAAACCTCTAAACAACCTGCCAATTTCGCTTGCAAAACCTCCGAAAAATCCACGCCCAACTTCCCATTAATTTTCATTGAAATTCTACTCTCTGCAAACTATTAGATTGTGAAAAAACAGTTTCTTTCGGAACTTCAAACTTTCTACTACAATTAAAATGCTTTATGGATTCATGAATGGGAAAACGTATATTCAACGAATGCGACCAACAAACAAAAATTTTACAATTTATGTAAAATTTTAAAAAATTGCATTTTCGCCGCACAAATCTGCTAAGCAGCACACTGCGCGTCGGGTCGCGCAACTGTTACCCGTTCACGGACCGCAAATATTGAAAATAAAAGAACGGAGGACTGTTTCATCGGCGAGATGCTGTTGCACATCGGTGTTACTCGACTCGACAAGGTGTGCGCGTAACACCGTTCGCCACGGCGCGCGGCGCGGCGAATGAAACAAGAAAAAGAAACGAGAAAGAAACGGCCGTCAGAATTTTCATCACCGGGTTCCTGTCCTCAATGGACACCGAACAATGCAACCTGTACGTATAACTGTTTGCTCTGGACCGCTAGAACGTTGCTGCGCGACAGAGAACCACCAGTCGTCACTCTAGTAAACCCGTCGAACCAATGAAAAAGAAGTCGACGCCCGAACAAACCCAGCTCGAGCACCGCTTTCCCCAGGGCTAGGTCGTTTGTCGCGATTTTACTATCGTCCTACTCGAATTTCAATTCTCGCGGTGTTGGTAAAATTTTATCGAAGCTCCGACGAGCCAAATCGTGAAAAAGAATTCTCGCGACCTTGAAAATAAAGCGGCTGGTTTATCGGCTCCGTTGAAACTTAATTTTTTAAAAAACCGGATTGGTTATGGGCAAGGCTTGCGATTATTATTTATCGCCCGTCGGATGAAATTTTTAACGCAGCTCGCGAGCTTCGATGGCTGCTTACGGTTTTGCTGGATTAACGAAGCTGGGGTGCACGCGTGTTCGAAAACTTGAGGTATCGCGCAACAAGTTTCTGTGCTTCCGAATTCATTGATTTACACGCATTTCGAAGTAAATAATAGAGGAGAATCGAGACGGATCGAGAGAGATTCGCCGATCAGGCGAACTGGATTTTTGCGCATAGGCTAATTTTTTGCTAATTGGCTAATTTCGCCGGCTGTTTATCAGTTGTTAAATATTGAGTCAGCGGGCTGTCGCGCGAAAACGGCCGCGGCATTATTAAATTGGAACACCGCACCGAGGCGAATAACGAATAACGAAGAACGAAGAACGAAGAAATCCCGAGATGGGACCGGAGCGAGAAATAAAGCGAGGGAATAAAAGTATTGGCAGCGATATCGGTAAACTGCATCTGGTGCATGTGCATCTGCATTGGCTTGCATCCCGGTCCACTTTTATCTCCTTTTTTCTGGACCAGTCGGCCGCACCTGCCGGCAGGAACATTTTCGAACACGCGTTCCCCGAGTCCTTTCATTTTTTATCCCCCTCTTTCGCGCGTCCCTTCAGGAACAGAGCGCTCCGAGCCCTTTTTCACCCTTTCTTCTCTGGCGATTCTAATTTTTCTTTCTGGCGAAACGCTTTGGCGAAGCTTTTACACAGGGGCTCTCCACGATCGTGCACGAAAATTCGGTTCTTAAAGGGAACGTGCGATTTGTACAATTTTTTTTATATTATAAATGCAGAGCACCTTTTCTGCGAGTTTCTAAAACTATTATAACTTCCGATGTTTTCGATAGACCTGATTTAGAGAAGCAGTAGAACCGAATCAGAACTTCCACAAGTGTTTAGAGCTTTTAATTTCATGATAAATTGGATTTAGAACAGTGGAACAAGTTTTGCCGCGATCCGAGAGGAACGAGTCGCATAAACGACACGCGGAATCAAGTGCAGGGACATTCGCGGCACGGATAGACGACCACGTGGGCCGTCTAGACCAGACGAAACACGTAATCCGAACGTGCCATAGCTGTAGGCGAATTTTAAGGCTTCTCGACTAGGCGACGACGCGCGACGCCTCGAGGAGAACGCGAGCCACCGAAAGCTAAGCATAAACCGCAGCACACACGACCGATATACTCGTTTTGTTCGTTTACACGTTACAGAGTCTCAGAGTTACTTGGTCTCTTCGGTCTGTTTTCAAGACGATTTCTGATTATGGTGTTTGCTGCTCGCCGCACCGCGCCGCTCTGTTGCAAGAACCGCGAGAAAAAAGACACGCTTCACAGAGGAAAAAGAGAGTAATAAGCACCGTGAACCACTTACGGGCCTTCGCGTCGTCGATCATCGTCCAGATGCGGGCATGACTAGGCGAACTTACGCTTTAATAGATTGATTTATAATAAGCCGAATTGAACGGAGCGTGGAGAGTCTGCTAACAATTTTATTATAGATCGTCGACCTGTGAGGCGGAGCTTCGAAAGATTGCTGTTAATTAAATTCACGTTAATCGTTGATATCGCATTTCAGAGTCGAGGAATGTTCAATCTGGCGAATTTTTAGTTGTCGGAAGATTCGCAACGATTCGAACGAATCATCAAATTGCGACTATTGAAGGCAGGTCCCCGTGGCATTTAATTTACGACTCTCTAATGTCGCGGCACAGAGTCATTTAATATGGTCGGCGAATGTAGCAACGATCCAACACACAAATGTCCTCGCATTTCTTCGCGCACTCTCGCTTTCGCAACGCAGCCCCGCGAAATTGCACGAAATTAGCGCCGAGTCGTCTGGAATTAAATAGGCGAATACACTGTGAAGAGAGAGAGAGAGAGAGAGAGAGAGAGAGAGAGAGAGAGAGAGAGAGAGAGAGAGAGGAGAGGGAGGGAGGGAGGGAGAGAGAGAGAGAGAAGGAGAGAGACGAAGGGGAGACGAAACACGAAACGAGTCGTTAGAAACGCGAGAGAACAAAAGCGAAGTTGCGTCATCGGAGAAAATAGTCTTTCTGGAACAATGCTCGAAGATCCGTGCACGGGGAAAGAAAGCAAAACGATTAGTCCGATAATTGTCTCAATTAGCACAGCCGTAATTACCCCTCCTATATTTTCGAGGAGAAGGAAAAATACTTTCGATCCTGTGGACATTCGATAAATGACACTTGGCAGGAACAATCGTCTCGAAGGATACACTGTGTTTATTTTACAGACTGTGGAGATTGACAAGAGTAGACTTGAACGGCGGAAGGTCAATTGGTCGCTCGTTGATTTTTTGGGTGCTATTTATTATTGGCTAACCGCGCAAGGGGTGGTACCAGGTATGTCCGCACCGAGGTAACGTCGGTGCTTTGGGAAAACCTGGTACCCTTCGCTATACACAAAGGGAGCGGTGTGACGACAGTCGAGCCGCTACGATCCGTAAATAGAAACGTGTCAATCGAGCGATCGAACGCGGAAGTCCGAACTGTGTAGATCCGATCGTGACGGAAATAAGAATAAAGGATTCACCTGACTTGTCGGAAAAAAAAGAGAATGCTAGACACCGGATGACGGGGACAATAGGCCGGAAGAGACTCCGAACGGCTGTGCCCGATGTTTCTCTTTTTCCTATTGTGCTCGGTCCCGATGGAATTCGCGCGAAATTTCCGAACGAGAACGCAAAAGATTTTTCACATTTCGATCTATTCGTGTTTGGTAAACTTAGTTTGAAATCTTCATCGCATGCCTGCCGATTTTAGAGCCCAGGGTGTTAATTGTATTCGCAGCTGAGCCAATATCTTGCACGACAATTTGCAATCGATCCATTGGAAGAGTCTCCAAAGAAAATTGATGTACAAGGCTGCAGGCTGTTATTTCTGAGGCTCGTTATCGTCATTCTACCCCCAGGGACAACCCAAAACGAACATCTACCGTCTCCCCATTGAGAATACAATTTTCGCTAGCAGAAAGTTCGACGCGGATTGATTTACGAGCCGGAAAACCCCGAAACTCCCGACGACGAGGAGAAATATCTTTGGAGAAACACCCGGCTTCCGGTTGTTGGTTTCCGGTTTCCGATTTCCGGTTTCCTCGGGCCACTCGTGTTTCCTGCTTCCCCGTCGAATGCAATTTTCCGACGGAATTGAAGTTCCCTTTTACGAAGCTCGCTCGGAAAAGTCGCTCGCTGGAAAAGGACGTGTGTCCTCGTTAAGCTTTCCACGGGAGTACGGAACTTTTACCGAGCAATTTTACCCGGTGACAATCGAATCCGAAGAATTCTAGAAAACGTTCCGAAGTCCTGAATTCCTCGGGATCGAATGCGCTTCGAGAGGAATTCTGGAGAATTAGAGTTTTGAAGAAAGATTATAATATACATTGAAAATGGAACACGACTTAGGGTATTCTGCCCGACAATTCAATGAGTTAGTTTCCAGGGCCGTATGCATAGGACAACTGGCTTAATTAGGACGGGTTATGCTTCTTTAGTGAAAAGTAGAAAAAGACACGAAGAAAGTTGAATAGCATGCGGAGAACTTCATATGTATATTTTCTTGTAAGTGCTATGCGCTTTTTGTTGCGAATGCAGGAGATTCAGGGTACATTTGAATAACGTAGTTAACGAAAGAATATCTAACGTTAACTTTCCAGTTACATAATTACTCTGGCTGGGCGTACGATATTCGTTTTGACGAATCGCATAAGCTCGAGGATGAGAAAATCCTCGCATTTAAATGCATTTCCACGACTTAATCCCAGCCTCGTTAAAAAATCCCTCGCCTTGACATTATGTTGGACAGTTCTATCTTTAAAACGAATATTTCTCCCGGTCAAACGCAGCCGATATTTCGCCGACTCTATAAGCTGACGTTCTATCAAAAATTTCCCAATTTTTTTATAAACCACCGACCACATCGGGTCGACCACATGCGCATTGTCGCGCAACAGCCTAATATTCACCGGCTCGGGTAATGTTTAACGAACGAGGGCCAGAATTCTGCATCCCGTAATCGTCGTTATCCATAAAACGCGGCAGCCTGGAAAGAGAGATTAATCGTGTCCCGTGAAACTGGAATACGTTGCTGGCGAATTTGCATGCGTACTCGTTAGTCCGGCCACTTCTTTGCCAAGGTTACCGATCTTCCACCTCTCTATTTTTTCTCCATCCCCTTAACGAGCTTTTCGTGTCATAAACTATCCCTCTGCTTAATTGTCCGCCATAATTGTCTGTTATCTCGATCGATTAATCGCCGTTGTCCTTTAATTTCCTCCTGTCCCATTTTTCAGCCAGACAATATTCTTGAAACGTGCGCAATTTATTAGTTACGAAAGATTTAACACTTACGATATGTACTTGAGAAATAATCGCATGAAACGGGTTAATCATTAGCTTCATCTTTGTGGAAAATAAAAATTGTCTGCGTTAATGCTAGGTAACTGAAATCTTTCAATGTTTTTTCATTTTTTGTCCCAAGCACGTGAAATCCTGCTTGTTTTTTACACGATAGATTAAATCCAAGCTCGAACGTCTTTCCCTTCATCTCGATCCAGTTTTCCAATTTTTTAATCGTCCCTCACGGTCGGAAAAATATTTTAAACGGGAATTACATGTTTGCGTAATCATTTTTCACGCTCCAAGAAATATTTGACAAATCCTATATGGAATTCTGAAGGTTTCCATCGTTCGTAATTGGCAGATTTAATATCTGAACAGACTCCCCTCCCCGGATTTTCCGATTTCTCCCTGGTTAGCAGTTTTTCTTGAAATCCGCCCAACTCCACCCACCAATCGATCCTCGACTCGATCCAAAGTTCCCGGGACGCAGGACTGGTTCCTCGAGAGGTTATCGATCACAAGGTTCGACCCTCGCCACAAAGAATAACGCGAGAGCGAGACCAAACCAGATCCAGTAGTTTTCGAGCCTGCCCAATCTTCCAGCGATCCTTCCGCGGTCATTATATGTAGATCGGTGAGAGTTTCGAGTCGCTTTTGTGATGTTCCCGAGAAGCTCACCTGATCGTTTCGTGCTCTCTCGCTCTCTGGAGAACGTTCCAAACGGGCCATTTAGCTGGATAAAATTATTCTAGCATTATTTTAAGACTTAAAGCCGTAGTTAAATAGGTCATTGGATTAATTAATCCATAGAGTAGATTTGTCAGAGAGCGGTTGCAAGTTCTCCGAATTTCATTCTTCGGAACATCGATAAATCTGTTGATCCAGAAAGATGAGTTTGATATCGTGATTTAACGGAGATTTATCGATGATTTAACGGATCGGGTTCGCGGATCGATGGAAAAAAATCATCCCGATAAACGGCAGACAGAGCGAGCATCGATAACGCGTTTCTCCTTTCATTTTCAGCCGGTGTGGTGGTGATCGTGGCCTCGAAGCGTGTCCTTTTACGGCGGAGACGAAGCATCGAAAGCAGAGACAGCAGCCTCCCTTCTCTTCTCTTCTCTTCTCTTCTCTTCTCTTTTTCCGTCCGCGACTTTGGCCCAGAGATACGAAAGGCGCCCCGAGTCTCCTCTCTCTCCCTCTCTCTCTCTCTCCCTCTCTCTCTCTCTCTCTCTCTATCTTTCGGGGAACAACAAGGAGAAACCGTCTCGAGACGGCAGGTACAACCGCCAGCATGGAATAAAGGGACGCCGCCGTGGTATCATACACCGAGAGAGGTTTCGGTGGAAGGGATTTCTCTGAGGCCCTTGGTCAGGTAGAAATGAAGTGAATCCTGGTATGTTGGAATAGGTACATCGAAAGATACACAGTGGGAGGAAAGCTGAAGGGGTCCTGAAGAAGCTGGGAAATTCGGCAGCTAGAGAAGAATACACTCGATTAGAACGCTTCGAGAGACTCGGAACTGGTAAGAGACTATACTACTCGAAGGGAGACGCTGAAGAGACGAGGGCCAGCTACGTAGAAAAGCCAAGAAATGTTTGATGGGGAAGCACGTGCAAGTTTGAGGAAATAGGACATCGGGTTCTATAGAGAGATCTGGAATGGTGGTCCTTGGAAGAAAAATAGGGGGAGAGATTAAGAAGAATCGAGACTGATAGCGGATGACTCGGAGAGCGAGGAACTGTCGATAAACCGATGAAGGAGGCAGTGGAGTATTCCAGTCGTACGCACAAAGATACGAGGCTAGTGAAGAATGAAGGATAGAAGCTAGAAGGAACAAGGAACCTGGGGAAAAGATACGAAATTTTGAAGAAGAAGAAGAAGAAGGAACTCGATGATCCATAGACAATTGTAAGCCTGAAGAAGAAAGAAATCTAGGAAACAGAGCAGAGAGAAGAAAGATCCACGGAGAAGATAAGAAATTGCGAAGAATAGAAACCTGGACGAACTGTTTGAGACTGGATTTATAAAAAGAGTCGGGACTAGGGAGAAGAATGAAAGCTAGAATATAGGGCGAGAGGAAGAAGAAGAACTCGAGTTAAAGAAAAGAAACTGTGAGGGCGGGCGTGCTCGAGGAATAAAAATTGATTAGAGGTGGAAAGGAGTCGATATTAAGGGAGCGTGAAGGGTGAGGGGCTAAATGCCTGATAAACGAACGATAGGAGAGGAGGAAGAGAAGGTCTAGGGAAGAGGTGGTCGCCGCGAGGGAGAGGAATGGGTGCCGGGATGGGCAGGAGCGGGACGAGCGGCGGGTTCCTAGAGGCACTTCCTACGGGAACGCCGCTCCACGTGGCCATGCTCGGTCTGGATAGTGCTGGAAAAACGACAGCGTTGTATCGCCTCAAGTTCGACCAGTACCTGAACACCGTGCCCACCATCGGCTTCAACTGCGAGAGAATCCGCGGTGGCATTGGCAAAGCCAAAGGTAAAATAATTCTTTTCTTCTCTATCATCGTTAGACGGCGGATACGTTCGATCAACGTCTTCTTTCAACTTCGTCTGAACGACGTCTGAAGAAAAATTCAGTGTCCCAGAAACTTCTTTCAAGTTTGAAGTCTAAAGAAAAATTTATTGTACCGTGATCGTACGCCTTGTACGGTCTGGCTGACACACACTTTCTTATCGAACATTGTAGAAAATGGTAAAATTGTTCGAAGACTCGGGGCTACCTGGTGGTTTGGTAGTTTCTTGTCGGGGATATCAGGGAGGAAATTTTTAAGGTGCATTGGAAGCGAAGCGGGTCACTGAAAATTAGGGTCACGTAAAAGTAAAAGGGATTACGCGCGCTTAGCGAACAACTGTGCTCAAGATAATAGGAGTCGGTCCGCGAGTTTCTTCATCGGTTTTATGGCTGTACGGAATCGGTTTAATGGTTACGGTAATCGTTTAATCGATAGTCCTCTACATTGTTTTTCTCGAGATCTTCGCTTGTTCGCGCGTTTTCGATTATATTCGATTATGAAATGATTTCAAACAACCGCCAACAAAAAGGAATTTGACCTTTCCGATTATTTAATCTGACCATTGTTCTATCGTTGAATGAACGGATCGGTATCGTTATCTGGTTCTAGGTGTGAATTTTCTCGTTTGGGACGTGGGTGGCCAGGAGAAACTGCGACCTTTGTGGAAGTCCTATACTCGTTGCACAGACGGGATCATCTTCGTGGTAGACTCGTGCGATGCTGAGAGACTCGAAGAAGCTAAGATGGAGCTGACCAGGACAGCTAGGAGCCCCGACAACGCTGGAGTGCCCATTCTGATCCTGGCCAACAAGCAGGACCTACCAGGTGAAACGATTTCCGTGTAGCTTACCGATCCTGGTTCCGATGAACGAACGATTCGCCAGAAAATAGAAACTCTTTTCAAGTCTTAAGTAGCAGTTAAGTCTTCGGTAGTCCAAGTAGTATATGTATAGTTAGCGGAGAGTTGAGAGCGACGTGAAAATAAATAAAAAGAAAAAATGTAGGAGATCAAGTGGCCGTGGGAGAAAACACTGTCGTAATCGGTTCGAAGTGTACGGCTTCGGCTTGGAAGTCTGCGAATGCACTTGACCGCAATTTACAGTGGAACATGTTTAGATTCTAGATCGGGCGCTCTTCATCCTCTCGACGGGTTGCCGGTTCTAATAACGTTGAAAGAAAGCCGTTGTGGAAAAATTAATCTGATCGGAGCACGGAGTCTGTAGGGTTAAGCTTTTCGATTGGTATTCGTGGCGTAATAAGTCGCATGAACGATTAACGCGCATCGTCGACGAATTGAATTTTCTACGTGGTGCGCAAAGAACGGTAAAGGCTTTAGGCTTACGGTATCGGGAGTACAAACTACGTAACGACTACGCTGCAAATCGTTTTACGGGAAGTCATGGATTCTGGATCGTCTGTATTTTGCGGATCGATTTATCGGTTTTGCAAGTTCTGGACTGACGGATCGCTACGTTCTGCTGTCCACAGGTGCGAAAGAGGTTGGCGAGCTGGAGAAGCACTTGGGCGTGTTGGAGCTGGCAGGGATGCCTGGTAGCGCGTGCATCCGTGTGCAGCCAGCTTGCGCGATCACCGGCGAGGGTTTGCACGAAGGTTTGGACACGTTGTACCAGTTGATCCTGAAGCGACGTAAGCTGGCGAAACTGAATAGGAAGCGGGCCAGGTAGGCCAGGGCCACGGAGGACTGCACGTGCGTCTTCTGATATTGTCAGTCGCGGACAGTCTCTCCTTTGGCGCCAGCTACGCCTTCGATGGTGTCCTCGTCGTCTTCGACGTCGCGCGACCCGGAGGTGCTCGAGTGAGCTAAAGGTCGCCTCGTGGAGGACAGTCCTTTATCTTCTGGAGTCGGTGGACATTCCCGACGATCAACGATCGTTCTTTCGGTCAGACGCGTATCCGCGCTGACTCGCGTCGCACACCGATTTATCGATCACTGACGCGTCAATTATATCCGTGTTACTCCAGGTCGCTTCGAGATTCGTCAACGGAGAATAATCAGCTTTTATCAAAGAGCAGACGAGTCCAGGACGCTCGTCATTCGTTTCTGGTATCTTTCAACCAGGAAGCAGGATCGAACGCGCGGACCGGACGTCGGTCTGGTGTTGTTCGTTGTTCTCCGGACGACAACGAAAACAAGTGCTTCTTCTTCAAGCTCTATTTTCGATCCTCCGCGAGACTTCTCTTTCCTAACGGGACGGCGTTGTTGAGAATCGACCGCCTATTTTGCGACCGAGGAAGGGTCAACGGGCGGGTCTCGTGATTACGACGGTCTCTCGTCGCTGATAACGATGACGTCGGCTCGTATTAATAACAACGACGGAGCTCTCGCGGCGAAATTTCTGGGTATCTGGTAATAATCGGAGCGACGCGACGGCCTGAGCCGGAGGGATAAGCTGCTCGAACGATACGGTCGGTGATGGGGCGCAGAAAGCTCGCGTGAACATTCAGATAGAGAAGTTGAAACGTACACGTTCAACCGATAACAGGTACTCTGTTTTTCGACGATTAATTTTTCTTTGACTAATTGCACCGCGTGCCCAGACGTTTGTTCAACGAAGAGATCTTGTACGCGTTCTCTGTCGTCTCAGCCTGTGATAAGGACTTTGTCTTGCTGCCTTGAAATCCTCTATGTACATCTGGATCTTGACTTATCGCGGATCTCCAGTCTGTTTGATTTTCAATTGGACGAGATACTTGCTCCGAGTTTTCAAGCCGTTTGTGTTCGTTTATTCGGTCGGATCTGTAAGTTATAAGTTAATTTTCATACACGTTCGAAGAGATTGAAACCGGAGGAAACGTTTCGCTCACGATTAAAAACCTTCGCGACAACCGAGTGGATGAAACAATCGACCAGACTCGAGGAAACGAACCTCGAGCAGTTCAAATCATCGACCATCACTGAAATCGCTCGAAATGCTTTTTGCCTCGGCTGCCAAATGGTCTTTCGCCAAGTTTCGCGTTCGAACAATTCAACGAACGGTCTCTGCGCATCAATAAATCTCGAACAATCATCGTAATCGATTCTATATCGACCTAGAGGAGCTCGTAGATGTCGAGGTGGATCGCGGACCTAGGTGTCCCGGCGACGACCGTGCCTCTCCGGATTTTTGCACCTTTATACGTTGTAACGTGGTGAAGAACGACGTTCCCCCACCGTGTAAAACCGATTTTTGTAAAACGATGTGATAAAAACGCCTCCTCGAGTCCCCGTAGCGTCGCGCGAACGCGTCCTCTCGATGATTCTCGCCACTCCTAACCTGGCTGTCTTATCTACAGGGTGTCCCGAATTTAAATGGCAAAACTTCGGCAGCGTGTAGGGGATCGAAAAGCTAAGACAAAAAGTCTTTTAGAGATTTGCTCGTTTTTGCTACGTTTCTGAGAAAATCGGAAAAAAAGAAACAAAACGAGTTTTCGTTTTTGTACTTATTTATTTACATTTCATTTACGTTATCATCTGTTTAACGTAGATATCGTTGAAAACGTTGCCCTCTTGCTAAAAGACTTTTTTTTGTCTTAGGTTTTCGGTCCCCTGCACGCTTCTGAAGTTTTGCCATTTAAATTCGGGACAACCTGTGTACATAATAGTTGGCGTCGAGAGTCGTCGGAGAACCGTTTACGCGCACCTCTGTATATTTGTACTCGTTGTCTGTCGTGGTATTTAGCCGGGGATGGGGACAGCAATTCGTGAATCGTGCGAACCAATCGTTTTGAGCTTCGGAAATCATACATATCTCGAGGACAGTCGAACACGGTGTGCTGCTCCCGACGATCGCTGTATCGCGATACGTACGGATATATCATTTGTCTTTAGGCTAGTATAAACGATTCGTTGAGTTTTCGCGATGTGTTACGCAAGTTTTGCGAGTTTATGCGCTTCGCAGAGAGTTGCCGTTTGACGGAGTTGCGTTTTGCTTGGCGAAGATTTTCTAGGACAGATTCAGAGAAACGGTGTCTTGTTCCAGTAAGTTTCGCGAGGGCGGCGTTTTAACAACGTTTCGTTTCATTAAGTTTGAGAAGCGTGGATCTATGTTAGAAAATTCGAGATGATTGGTGAATGTTTTGTTTGAGAAATTTTACTGGCGTGTTTCGAGATGAATCGGCAAAGACGGCGTTTGTGGAAATTCAACGAAAGCGACGCGTTTTATCCGAAGAACCTTGAATATGGTGTTTCGTTTGCAAAATTCGGACAAGTTACATGTAAAACCTTGATACGAAATCGTTTTAATTTCTCCGTGATTTGTTAAAAATCGTCGCTCATCCCCGACAGCGAGCCAGGATGCGAATTTCGAGAATGGAGTTCCATTCAATTTCGACCGTCAATCTCGCAGGTAGCTCGAACGATAGAGCCGGCTGCAAAACGATGCTTGGTTCTTGCCAGTGTTTACCGAGACCCCTCGGAAACACTAACTTCCGGTAACGAGTAGCTCTTATCGACCAGCAGCTTGTCAGACAATATTCTGATTTCTTTTTCCGTAGCCGGTCACGTTGGCGTGCGTAACGATCGAGGCGCGGAACGCGCTTGAGACGGCTCTTCACTCGTTTCGAGTGCATTCTGCCAGTTAGACACGTGGGAACGCGGCTTAATAGAACTCGAAATCGCTTTCCCATGCGAACGACTATCGTTATCTGTCAGTTGTTGGTTATCCGTGCAGGTGGGTCTGTTTGCATTTCTCGATCGAGAAACGACAGATTATAATCTATAGGAAGTGGAAACCAGAGGCTACCCATCGATCATTCGCAAATATACCAGCCAAAATCCCTGAATACAAGCATTTACATTCGGTAAATGCAACAATTAATGATTTTGGCAGAATATTGAATTTCTCGGAGAATCGCTTGGTCCTATCCGAGAAATCTCCTATTGCCGTTTCGCGAGTACAATGCTTCTGACAGAGTAATTAATTTTTGTGAGAAACGAAGAAATCGGAGTAACGATTAAAGAGGTTGATCGATCAATTTTTGTTAGCGAGCGAGGGAGAAACGGGTAAAGTTAATGGGGGCGAAATGAACGATCGGCTTCGATGAAAAATGAGGCGAAAGCAAAACGTTCGATCAGTTTTCGTTCGAACGATGCAGGATGGAGAATTTAATCAGCGTAGAAGCACTCGTGTCTGCTATTGTTTCGGATTAGTGTTGAATATCCGTAGAGGATCGAGGAGGACTAAAGGATGCTGGAATGGTCGTCGGTGAGTCATCGTTCGAAACGTGTCACCGAGACCAGCGTCGATGAGTCATTAAATCCCTTGGCGGGGTTTAAAGGGACCGCTCGTCACCTACACGTGGACTCCAGAAACATCAGAGTCCCTAGAAATTGTTACAAGATTGATACCGAATTAATTTGTAAGTGGAATCGTTTGTTCGAACCAGCGGAAGGAATTGTTATTTCGCGTCGACGAGGCTGTTAGGAAATACATATTCCGGTATATTTGTGATGATCGAATCGTTTCCTGTTGATTTTCGAGAGTTTCGAAGCAGTTGGAAGCAAGAGCTGCTCGTTATCAATTAAAAGCACCTGTACCGCGAGAATCGTTTAGCGTTCTCGTAGCCGCGCCTTTTCTCGCACGCTATCCTCCAAGTTCTTCCTTGAAAAGCAAATTTCACTTCGATTCGATATCAAACAAAACCCAGACACCAAAATCGATCTTCCAAGGGGACCAGCGTCTACCGAGGAGAGAAACACTTTGCACGTGTCTTCGCCATCGATTCCCGCGAAGATGGAACTTGGTTTAATTAAAGTATCCAAGTGGAATGACGGAATTCAGGCAAACAGGCAGAAATAAAACGAACGAGGGGTCGAGAGGACGAGGGAACGAGTCTTCGCGTACGTATGGAACGAGTTGAAATCGGCCTTCCCCGCGCATACAGTTTGATTTCTTCTTTGTAAACTTCCTTATAGACCGCCGCGAAGTTCGGAAAGTAAACGAAACTTCTGCAGGAGAAAGAAACTAGCCAGAATGATGTCTCTTCCGGATCTTCTCCTATTCGGGTTTTCGGGGCAATCTGGATTTATTCGAAGCTCGTTCCTCTAAATTTAATCAGTCGAGTTTCCTACAGAGAAATTCGAAATAATCACACCCCAAGAACGAAAGTTCATCCATTAAGAATTTTCGTAATATTTTCCCTCGGGTTTCGAGCACGGTCAAAAAATTGATTTCAACCTCGTTGCCCTAAATTCAATCAATTTCCCTCAAAGTTCTTCCATAAAGGAAAGCTCCACAGAGGACAGTAACGGTCCAAGATATTTTTGGATTTCATAAAGATTTCCAAGAAAAATCATCCAAGTTTCCTCCTTTGGAAGGAAACGGAAAGGGAGAGGAGAAACCGAAGAAGAAACACAACAGAATTAATAATTAATAGAACAAGTTTGCCCGTAGATTCGGAAAGTTTCCAGTTTTCTTTCGAACTGTCGAAGAAGCCGCAAACAATTTTCATTAAAGAATTGACCCCGATGGCCGGGGAAGAACAATCGGCAAAGAAAATGGTCGGTGTTTCGGGGCTGGAGGGCTGGAGGGCTTGAGGAGTTTTCCACGACGAAGAAGTCGCTCGTTTCTATTCGATGTTCGCCGTCGCGACGCGAGAATCGATATTTACGTCGAGTGACGGGTAGGGGGAGAGAGACCGGAAGTCGCGGTCTGCGGCGAACGATATACGACGACCGCGCGTTCCTTTTCCGGAAGCGAAGATCTCCCGTGACGGAAGTCACCGCAGAATCCGGAAACGCGGGAAAGCTCGATTCGAATATCTTGCAGCAAAAAGTTCCGTATAATGTTACCAGGATTGTGTAGGTGAACGATTTCTATTCGAGTCGATCCATCGATCGTTAGTAGTCATGATTCGTTGCAGTGAACCATCAAATCCTAGATAAACCCTTAACAGTCGAGTGGAGTGCCTCGGAGTCACCACTAACAGTCGTACCATTGTTTACGTTATCGTCTAACCAATTGCTACACGTTTAAGTACTCTATGAGGTATTAGAACAATTTCATTTCCACGAAATGAAAGGAATAGAATGGGATTATTCTAGCTAGGATGAAACGGTTAATTTTAGATTTCCGAAGGAGAATGGGTTCGAGTGAAAAGGGTTAATGCTAAAGAAAGTAAAACGAGTGAAAATCGTAATTTAAACGTCCCTTGGATCTGCTCCGAGAAAAATGGTAAAAGTAGCGAATTACAGCCAGGAAACTCGGTGGTCACGAAGAAATAATAAAGGGTGCGGTGAAGTCACGGCAATGCGCGACAAGAACGAGGCAAAAGTCGCCTTTAAAAGATGCAAATGAAGTCTCGAAGGAGCCCGTGGAATCGATAAAGGCGCCGTGAGCCAGAGTCTCGAGTCGCAATTCGTCGGGAAGGCGCGATTCCTGGCGCGGTCACGCGATTTTTGAATATTCAGGGAAACCGCGGTGCCAGTGACGAGAGTAAGCCGGTCGTTTCTATGGAAAATTCGATCGGCGGTGATGGAAAATGACGGTGCTGGAAGGTGGTAGACGGTGGTAGGAAGGTGGATCGCGCGGAAGCGAGGAGAACACGAGGATCGAGGAAATAAAGATGCGGCAGCGAGCCGTGAAACGGAACGACCTCGCGTCCCTGCAAACAGGGAAACGGGAAACGATGATGGCCGATGGCCGATGGCCGATGGCCGATGGCCCATGTTATCAGATAGCGGCAAAGTGATATTTCTCGCGCAGCACGAAGACACGTGGAATTTCTTTTCCTACTTCTTCGCGACTCGCGTTGCTTGGAAAATTCAACGACCACGAGCGTTACGTGCGACTCCGACGTGTCTCGGCCGCTTCGAACCATCCGTTTAGGTTCTGGAATTCCTGGGGTCATTTTGGAGAAGTGCTTCGTACGCTCGGAAGATTTTTGTAATCGGCTTGTGTGCCACTCGAGTGATTAGGAGAAAGGTTTAGAGTGGAAAAATAAGTGATATCTTTAGGAAACGTCGAGTGGACTATTTTTGTTGAACGTTTCGGTCGTTGGGCAACGTCTCTCGAGTAACTATTGGAAAAAAGTGCAGGGACCGGCGAAAATTGTGCGTCACAAGACGACGCCAGATGAAAATTTTTCACCAACGCGGAAACTCGCAAGCGCGAAAAGCCCTCCAGAATTGCAAAGGGAACGATGCTCTGGACTTTACTCTCGTCTTTCTCTAGCGGCGGGTTCTCCTCTCCTCTTATCGAACAGGTGCTTCCAAGAATGCTGATTTAAATCGGAAACTATTTCCACAGCCCCGGCAAGAGAGAACAAAAGAGAAAGAGAGTTCTCGTTTACATAGCAAAGAGGACGAAACACGTGAAATGGAACCTGTTCGCTTCACACTTTGCTGGCCGTGCGCCGCAAACATCCTCGGACACGCTTCCTGGGGTTTAAACATGTTTGCGGAGTGATCGAAGATTTATCGCTTCCGGTACACCTGATCGCGAGCACCGATGCTATCGCGTGATATCCTGATTAAATCAGCTTATTCATCGGCGCCCCTAATCGTTTCATATCGGTGTGCTTTTCAAAAATTACTTTATCCTAAATAGATGCGGACAATTTCCATTTCGTATAATCGTCTACAGTCTGCGCGGTACACGGGTCCATTATTTTTTAAGAAGAAACTAAAATCGTATGAAACGGCGCAAGGAAAGTGGCTGTGGCGACTTTCGAGGTCCTGGATCGATTCGGTTCCTCGTTCTGGGAATTGGAATGGATACACACCGAGAAGAACTAATATTCCCGGGTTTTCAGGTCGAAAAATTACAGTTCGTTTATCATAATTTGAGACTGGCGTTTGCTCGAGAACTGGGAAGCGCATCATCCTGCAGGACGAGAACGTCTACGGTCTGATCAAAGTAGCAAGGCTCTTCTAGACTCGCGTCCCAGTTGCAGCGTCGCCTTAACCCAGTTACTGCGAACTTCCGGTGGCACCGATCACCACCGCTGCTCAATTACCCCGGGCTTCTAATTAACGTGTCCTGGCACCGACGCACAGTGGAACGAAACGAGAATACGCGAATCTATCGAATCGAGTATAAAGAATTGGACATTCGATTAAAAAAAAATAGTTGGTGACCTTGAAAATACCGAAAAGAAAGACGCAAAAAGAAGAACGTTATGACGGCGATGTGGCCACCTCCGATATCATTCAAATTCCCTTGTCGCGAAATTTCATATCTTCGCGACCCACAAAGGTATTCGGGTGTACGGTGTGTTTCTTCTCTTCCTAGAAACAAGGGTTTCAGTCTTTTAATCGAAGGTTTTGGGCGATCGAGAACGCTATTTTGCTCGTACAGGTGCTAGAAACTAACGAACAGAGAGAAAGATGGAAAGAGAAAAGTGGCGAACGCAGATTTCTAACGACTATAATGAGTGACGATGCTAGTCGACCCGAGAATCATTGAGAAAATAGGAAGAAACGAGAGAAGGAGAAATGCGTTGTTAGGATGACGACGAGTACGCGTAGCGTACGCCAAAATCAACTTTATACTGTAAAGACTCTTTGTAAATAGCTAACCAGGCTGTAAGTCTTGCTAACGTCTCTCTGCGAGCCAATGGAAAACCGTCGGCGACAGTTGGAAAAGTTTAAATGGAATTTTGAAACGGGCCGTTGCGTTAATTTTCATGGGAAAACAACCTCGGGCCTCGACGGCTACCGAGTTCGTTAAATTGTCGGCTAAACTGGCGACGCAAACGATTCTCCCGATACTTTTACATCGTCGGAATTGAACCGTGAACAATTACGGTGATACAATCAACCGTTGTACATACGTCCCTTACGAAATGGCACAAACGTAAAACTTCATCCACTCTTCTTCTACTCTTTAATTGTTCGTTTCGAAGACGGTTGTTCCAGCACAAACAGAAATGGAACATTTTACGGTATGTAACAATTATTTTTCGCACGAGATACGCAATCTGCATAATCGATAGAATTTCGAAGAAGGTTTTCGCCGACGTGTTTCCAAGCTCGGAGAGTTCCGAACAATATCTGTCGAACATGGTTGTTGTTTTTATATCGACTGTCGTTCAAAATTCTATTGTACACTATAATACTTGCCCTTGTTGTGTTTTATTATCATTCGATATTTTATCTCGTGCTTCGATCGATAGATTACGATATTTATGTATTATACGTACAGCTAGCCCCATAGCGAATGAACGAAGGAGACAGAGAGAGAGAGAGAGAGAGAGAGAGAGAGAGAGAGAGAGAGCGAGAGAGAGCGAGACTGTGAGAGAAAGCGTGCGCGTGTGTGAGAGTGTGAATGAGAGTGGTTTGTAAAGGTTTGTAACGAGAGATCGTGTTTGAAAGATGGGAAAAAAAGAGAAACGTAGAGGGAACATGGGAAAACAGGATGCTGAACGAGTCGCGTTTTTACTGTGGAAAAAAAAGAAACGAGAGAATAATTATTATATATTGTCGTTCGTCCTCGCGCCGCTTCGATATTCGTATATTTATGTAGTAGGCTCTCGCCGTCGATTTCTTGTGCGTGTATGCCCACGTGTGTGTCGTCGTAGCTGCAGCCAAGTGGATGTCGCATTAAAAACCGGGACGAGCTCTCTCGTTCCGACAGACTGAATGGATCCTTTTTCGACTGTGAGCGAGGATTTTCTTTTTTTTTCTCTCCAAATAAATCAGCTAATTCCGTTATGTTTTACTTGGACGTTTGTTTATCGTCGACCTTGCTCCACGATCCATAGCTACCCATTCTAAACGCCATGCACATGGAGCATCTTGAAATTGGTCGGCGGCCGAATTGATCAGGAACCCCGGCGAATCCGCAAACGTTTATTCGAGTCTGGCCTGGTAGCAGGCCTCGAAAGGAGACTCTCGAATGCGGAAGCTCGTTGATTACCCCCGGCCAATTACCCCGGTCAAAGACAGACCGAAATTTCCTTGGATTCCTGTGCAGCACGAGCCATTCCCTGGTCGGCAGTCAAGGAAGAAGAGCTCCTCTCTCTCCCTCTCTTTCTGCTCAAACCTTGAAATTACCTTCATCCGGCCAATAACAATCGGTCGGTGCGCGTCGGTTTCCACCTCCTCCAGTTGTTCCGTCGTCGGGGCTACTTATTCATGCGGATCAGCCCGAGCACGAGAGCGACGTCGCCGAAGAAAAAGGGGAAGGAAAGACGACCCAACGTTGCGTCTCGCAGTCGCTATTGTTCCCCTCAGGATCGGATACAAGGCACGTGGCCATTTATGCCATTTACGCCGTGCACGCACCGCGAGTACCACAGGACGCTTCTATGGATCCCGAAGGAGGATCCCATTCAACGGGAGCAACCAGTCGAGCGATTGAAACTCGTCCCGAGGTTCTCAAGCTGCCGCAAAATCCTACGGAAAAACTCTTGTCTCTATATCGTGAAACTATATCGTGTTTGGTCTTGTTTTAATCAGAAAAATGGCAGAAAGTTTGAACATTTGATTGATTGCGTGAACGTACACAGGGGTGTTCGTACGGATATACCCGAGCTGACCCGAGCCGACAACGATCGTCGCCGCAACGCGTCGCGGCACAACGTTGACAGGCAGTGGAGCGAGTAAGCCTAGACAACGTTTGGAATCTCGACCCCGGACAGTATTTGGGTCTTTATCGTACATCGTATGTACATATGTACCTCTTCGTTCCCGAGAAACAACATTGAACTCTTTCCGTTTAGGTTTAGAGATGATTTCGAGCAGGCTGCTCGAGTGGAACAAGTCCCGCAGCCGACCAGCCAACCTGGGAGCCAACCGTCCTGCTGTTTGAATAATTCATCGTCTGCACGCTCTTTCTCTCTATAAATACGCTTCGATGATCTTTTTGCCACCGCATATGGCCTTTTCTAGCTTATGAAAGTGATATGGTACAGTAGGTACGCTTATTTCAGTTCGTCGATGGCTGCCGAAGCGAGCAAGTTCGAAGCAAAGTGTCTTGGTAACGGTACTATGTATTGGGAAATCCACGCTACCACGACCCCTGTTTCTAGTTACCGTTTCCATGTTACTAGACTTTTGTTCAGAGGAGATGAAACGAGGAACGCGAAGAAGACACAGTCGGACAAGCGGTACAAACTTCAAGCGCCATCGATCGCCGGAGAAAATAGCGGTGCTTTTAAAACTAAACACTCGAAGACTTTCTCAAGAAACGAGAGAACGTGCTCGAACGAAACTTCAGCTGAACGAATGAACCAGAATAATAGAATACTCGTTCAAGTACTCGTTAACGCGTTCACAGTCCCACGGTCTACATGTGGAGCACAATGCTTTTGCGCGAAACAATGCTTTTCTTAATCCTGAGACTAGAAAATCACTTCTTTAAAGATGCCTATACATATATCTTGAGAAATCCATTGGAGGATCGTAGAACTCATCTTTCAGATCACTTTAAACGTTCCACTCTTAAGGTGTCGTTCTAGTCATTTTCTTCTCTTGCATTTACACCTGCGATTCTTGATTTCGATCCAACCATATTGTATATACGTATATTTATATAATTATTATATACATATGTATACACAGGGTGGGGCGATAACTATGTCCACTTTGAATGTACAAAACTTACGCGGTATAGAAATACACGTGCAACCGTAGAGCCTCTGCAGCACACTATTCTTCGAGGACAGGGAGGATAGATGCAAATTAACATAGATCTCCAGATATGTTCGGATAAATTTGACAAACCAAGTTCCCATAAACATTTTGCAATCTTAAAAATTATAATATACGTATAATCTCTGAGAAACAGTTCTCAAGAGTGTCTGTGCTTCCGATTCGCATCGGTCAAGGGACAGATAGGACGCAGAGGGATCGCTTTCAGCCGCGATACCGATCGCCGGATCAGTTTCCGCTCGAGCACTAGAAGGAGGAAACAGTCTCCGTGGTCTCGCTTTCTACTCGATCAGCGTGCGATTAGTCTTCGTCCAGAATAATCAGGAATCTGATCAACGTTGAAAAGGAAAAATAAGAACGCAAAAGAAACATTCAATTTTTGTGTAGAACAATTAATGCAGGACGTTGGTCGTTCGAAACGGCGCGGCGCGGCGCGGCGGCGATGGACATACTCGCGTTCAAATTCATCGTAGAAAGTTCGCACGGGACGATTGTAATTACCGGAAGGCTCGTTAGAGGACGACGCGACGCGGCGTCGCGTTGCCACCAATGCACGAACATTGTCTCTCTCGTTTCCTCTCCTCTCCTCACCTCTCCCGATGCATACACCGTTGTCTATCCGCCGTTATGTGGGACAGAGTGCATCGACAAAAACCCGAGCCGCGTGACGTCGTCGTCGCATCGCGAAACAAGGTTGTCTTTCAGCGAACACGGTGTCATTGTGCCGTTGCACACTGACGACCAGAGATCGTGTTTTACCCGGGGTGCATCTGCGTGGAACGTTTCCTTGATAAGTATTTCCATTGCGTCGCCGGTGAACGACTCGATGCGACCGGTGCATTCGTCGTGGAGAGACAAAAAAAGAACTAGTTCGACGGATGGTTTTCAACGAAACTTTCTGGAGATCCTTTCGTCGACGACGGTCTCGTGTTGTCTCTAACAGGAAATATGGATTCGTAACTTTCCTAATTTAATCCCACCAGTTAGAGATTTGCTTTTTCACGTTTTTCTCCAACAGATTGTCTCGCGTTTCTGACTAGGCCCAATATTATTGGGGTCTGTCTCGATATTCTTTCCTTCCTAAAAAACTGTAACCTGCGCGTTTAAGGGGAAAAGCAACATATCCTTCCGTTTTGTTCGTTAAAATTACTCGCTATTTATATTTTCTTCGTGTTTATATGTTATTACATATAACCTTGTAATAAATCTCTTCCGAGATTTTCCTAATTAAAAAAAAAGATTGCGTCTCATTAAATTCGCAAATCTGGGAACAACGACCATAACAGCGTACGGTTCGCGGTTCGCAGCTCGTTAGAGGCGACAGCTGTGAACGCGTCCGCGGAAACAATCGTAGAAAGTTCGCGGTCGTTACGATGGGGAAACAGAACAAACAACGCGTTGTTTGTTTTCTGCGAATCGATCTGCATGGATCGGATCGCGACTACCTCTGCTCGATGCGCAGAAATAATTCGACAGCCATTTTCCATCGTGGTTTTTCGATGAAAAATCGTGTCGGCAAGGAGAATGATAGATTACGCCGGAAATTAACGGACAAAGAAGCACGAGCGAAGTTAAAGGCGGCAATGTCGGAAAAATAGCCGCTCGTTACCTATTAACGTACCCAGGAGAACAAGTGCTAAGCATAATTGCCGGAAGAGAGTGATCAAAGTCTCTTTGCATTCGAAATGCTCGGAGGGAACGAGTGCATTGAGCTTGTAAATTAGCCGGGGACCAAATAGTCCACGTGTCTCGTCGCTGATCGAGCTCTCTGACCCCTTGAACGCTTCAAGGGGTTTTTTTCTCTTTTTCTCTCGGGAAAAGCATTATAGTCGGTCCAACGCTGAACGTGCGTGCTCTCGCAAAAAATTAGGTTGTCCGGAAAGTTTCTTCCGGAACGTGTTCCTGCAACGTCGCTAAATAAATCCAAACGAATTTGCATTACGCGCATGAATCGAAAACCAACCTTTGGGACAACGATCGCGTTTACGATTCTCGAAGCAGATTTGTTTTTTCCCCCGAGAAACTTTCCGTGGACAGTCCTCTCCTCGGCAAACCCACGAGTGCTTTCCTCGAATCATCGTGGAATACGTGCGCGCACGCTGCGCTCCGATTGTGGGCGGCGCAGCAGCACGTGCACCGTATGCGAATATATTTAGATGCACATGTGCGTGCAGTTCTGGCAAAAAGTGAAAGACGCCGCCGCGCCAACGCACTTTGTTTGGTTCACAGCCCCTCTCCCTCGGGACAACGCGTCACTGTCAATTAAATCTCAGGGCGTTTTCGTTTTACCCGACGCGACGAGAGCACCATTTTCGATTCATCATCGGAGAAACAGAGCGCCCAGTGATTCTTCGAGTAGAATGGGCAGTCCTGATCGGACCAAATTAAATGGAGCGTTCAGTCGATTGCCGCCGAAGACGATTGTCGTCGAGGGAATTCAAATTGTCCGGGCAGTGGAATCGATCGGGAATTCTTACTAATTGCCGTGAATTAGAAAGAGAACGCTATACGCTCCGGCTAATACTCGCGCCGCCATTGTGGGCATTGACTCGTGTAAAACGACTCGGTCTCGATCTATGCTTTAAAGGCTGTTCGTTCGAGGAATCGGTAGGATGCGCGAACCAATGCGGGGACAAGGAAACTCGGCGAACAAGGTGGTTATAAAGTAACGATCGAATCGTGAGGATTCCGCGGCGGGTTGCGTCGCGCCGGTGTCGTAAACACCGCGGAGAGTATAGTGTCGTTTTCGTGCACACGCATCCGGAATCAAAAGTGCTGAAAATCGACGTGGGCGCCGCCGATTCGTGGGCGCCACGCGTTATAGTTCGCTCCTTGTATAGGAACGAACGATAGAAAAGGGCGTCGCGTATCCACCCGTGTTGCACATTGGTACCTACGTATATGGCGACGCACTATTTTCTGAAATTAATCTTTTTCGATGCGTCCTGCACGCCCACGCGGCTGGCGCCACGCGAAACCACCGCGCCGCCACCGCCGCCGCCGCCGCCGCCGCCGCCGAAAATAATCCTAACAGCTCCGCCGACATCCAGCGGAAATAACGGTGCGCCAGTTCGTGGAAAAAAACTTAACCGAACGCGCGCGTTTATTGTTCGTCCTTCGATCGCCGAGAGAAAAGGTACATTCGTGATTAGCGAACGATTGAAAGTAGAATTTGAATTTACATTTAAATACGAGCCAATGATCGCGAAGGGTTCTCGCACGAGTCTCGTTTAGTTTATATTTTTTATTTATTGGATATTGGATTCTTGCATGTGATTATTTGGTTTATATCTTCGGTTGATTTAAAACGCTTTCTACTTCGCTGTTTCTTTCCCTGTTGTAAATCTCGGGAAAATCCTGTTACCGATTACGCGCAAAAAAAGGACGAAATTGTTCGCATCATGAAGAATCGCTGTCGGACGCTGTGCTTCCAGCGAGATCACGTTCTTTTCGTATCGTTCGATGCGCCATGAAAAAAAACGCGGAGAAGGGAATCTGTTAATCCAACACTGATCAGGCAATTTCAACAATGGATCTTCGCAGTCCTGCTGAACTACTTTATTCGCTATTCAGCCGTCCGTGAACTCTGAATAAAAGAGCCCTTTGTCTCGAGTGCTACTCGTCCACGCGTTTCGATACGGCGCGGCGGCAGCGGCGGCGGCAGCGGCGGCGGCCTCTGTTCCTCGGTTCCACGCCAACCAGGACTATTTACGGTATTCGGTTAAAATGTTGTCCGGAAAGAAGCATCGCGATATCTGGCGACGCGACGAGGTGTATTTACCTACTGGACCCGGAGGCAGTCGTTTCGCGTAACGATTCGCGCAGGAAAATGTCGCGATATAAAAATTCTTTGGAAACCTTGAAGTTAAGAAGAGATGTTACGACGAACTTCAGAGTCGGTGTACATCTTCCAAGTTATTTAAACGACGCGGAGACGTTTCTCTTGAAAACCCCCATCGAAAGTACAGCGGTAATTCGAACGAGAAAAAATCCAAGAGAAATTCAGAGAAATCATGGCTTGAGACGATTAAGCGATGACAACGTAGCAATTTTTCCAAAATTTCGAGACAGCCAAGCATCTCCGAAGATCCTCTAAATTTCAGAACATTATTTCAATCTTCTAGAATTCTCGGAGATCTCGGAATTCTAAGAATATCTTCGCGTTACGCCGACTACGTTGAAGTTGACGAAGGGTTTTACGTACGCTTCGAGATCGCGCAATCTTCCGGACTGTCCTATTCAGATCCTTTTAACCGTCCGGAATCCGCTCGGTTGAAATTCCAAAAATTCTCTCGGAATTTCTACTCGGATCTTTCAACTCTTTTTCTACCTTTAAATAATGGCGCGAAGTGCGCGATTAGCGGGAGGCGAGACTTCGGAAAGAGATTTTGGAAAACGGATTTCCCCGGCGGAAAGGGATCGGATGCGCTCGCGACAACGCTTCTTCTTAATGGGTCTTAATTCGCGGACAAAACGTTCGTCGCGAGGGAGCTCGGCGAGCCGTAAACTTTCTCACGAGGCCTAGAAAACCGAGCCCCCGATCTCGTTGTTAACGACAACTATAATTAACGAGCGTCCGTTTCTTTTTCCCGTACCGCCGCATGCGCCGCGGCGCTGCTCCGAACTTTCATCGGCTCTCGCTTTCGTGCGCGAACCGCGTTCGCACGTTCGTTCGCTCGCGAATCCGCTGCGCGAATTTCGACCCCGGAACGAGAGATCGATTCCAAAAATAAGTTCGCCGTGATGCGTTTCGTCGAGTTTTGCGCGACGTGTGGTTAATCCAGGCTGCTTTCGGGTCAGCGAACCTGGCGTCGCGTCGGCTTGTCCCTCCTGGCTACGCATTCGGGTTAATTAGGTTCATTAAATTGGACGGCAGACGAAGCCGAAGGGGGCGAGCGAGCTCTTAGCGTCTTCTCGCTTGATACAACGAAGAACGTCTTCGACCGTGGAAAATCGTAAGTGCATCGGACTTCCTTGTTTCTGGCAGGTCTCCGTAACCCTTCTGAATAATTCTAACGCATCGTGGGCCGACGTTTCGGTCATCCGACGAACCCTATAACGACCTCGCGCTACCGATGCTCCACCTTTACGTACACGCCAGAACGGGGTAGGCGCGGTTCCGTTTTTATCAGTAAATGCCTCATCTTCCCGTCAATTTATACACGTATACGCAATTTAGTATATGAAATACATTTACGATAAATAATAAAATTCTGTTTGTAAAGAAGAAGGCGAGGCTGGAGCATTTATGCCTTAGTGGACGGTTCTGGGGCGGACTCTGAGCAGGTGCAACGACCGGCCAAAAGGCTGGGGATCTTTTCGGATCTCTTCAGCCCGTGAGAAGATGACGAAGACAGCTTCGCGAAGATTCGGCGGGAAGACGAGGCGTGGGTGGCTCGAACGCGAGGACGAGTGCTGGCGCCGAGACAAAAGGCTCTCTTCTAGCCGCGGAGAGTTCACGGACAGCTGAACGGTGAATAATATAGCGCGGGTTTGGACCCGGTAGAAACGTGGTAAAGGGCAAAATACACGCGAAGACCGATGTGCGTGCTATAAAAAAAGAAGGAGGAGAACGAGCGAAAGCAGCCGTTTGCACCGGAGGGGGTTGAAAACAGGACGGGCGATCAAGAGCGACAGCCGCTGGGTTGGGAGAGGGATGGAAACGGTGGGAAAAAGGGAAGAGAAGGAAGGGGGCGAAGGCGGAGAAGGAGGGAGAGGGCTCGTTGAAGAGTGGTACCGTAGCCCCTGTCTGCTATCGAGCAATCCTCGTTGCCATGGGGATAATCTCGAAAGGCCTCTTCGAAGTACGCAAAATCCGGGCTTTCCAGCGCCGATTTCCACGGGAACGGCGGCCATTCTTCTGGGACCGGTACTCTCCAACTCCCCCCTCCCCCCAGGTCTTCCTTTTTCTTTCTCAGCCTGTGTCCTGAAACCACTGTTAACCGGAAGACGTCGACGAGAAAACATTGCCTTGTTCGTTCTCGCTGACCTCTTCGACCGATTCGTTCCTTGGAGATCGGTTTCTCTGCTGACAGAGCTCCCGAAGATGTTTGCCAACGATCCGAGCGCTCTTCGACAAACCTTGCCGACCGGGAACTTTGGGATTTAGAATTTTGTCTTGGACTTGTTCGAGCTCTGATCAACCTCCCGGAAATACACTGATCTGGAGCTCTTCGATTGATCGGTCTTTTCGAATCTGGCAGGGCTCGGAGAGTCCATTGTTCTGGACGCTCTGCGATTTCGAAGATGCTCCGAATTGCTTCGGGGCTGCTTTCTACGGAACTTGCAATGTTCGAGCTTTGATCTTTTCCTCGTGGGAGACTGTTGCCGCGAGTAGCGTCGGCAAACTGAACGGTGAAAAGAGGTGTCTGGAAGATCTCTAAGGATGGTTCGCGACGATACGCTGAACTATCCTACCCTCGACGCTTCCGTTCCCGGAGTGGAATCGGTAGCAGACGCCGCCGCGGTCCTCGACCGGCTCGAGCCACCCTCACCTTTTCAGTTCCCTTTGCGGCACTCCGGTGTCGAGACGACAGTCTCGAGACAGCCTATCGAGGCCGACCTAAAAATTCTCGTGTACCTTGCCCGCTTCAACCCTGACGTCCGCCGATCGTTGTTTCTATGCGCACCGCTATTCTCTCGTCGCTGTTTCGTTTACGAGTCCGTTCAGACTTTCTCCGAATGGACTGCCTCGGACTAAGACGAAGAACGTTAACTCAAAGCAAGACCGATCGCTGACCCGATTGTCACTTTTGCACTCCCAAATCGGCCGTTCCGACCACTGTGCGTCGTTCCGAAAAGAAACGGCGAAGCGCAAGCGTCTAAATTACTACCGTTTCACGCAGGAAGCTCGTCGCAGCGATTCTTTCGCGTGTTCCCATAATTCCGGATTACTCCGTGGAGTTGCACTGCCACGTAGAATGCTCTCGGCTCGTTCCTTTGCGCGCCTCTCTCCCAAAGGACCCCGGGACTGAGCGCGAGAGGAGCACGGTCGGGTGGCGGATGAGAAAGGCGTACACGCGCGCTGCTCGGTACAGAGAAAATCGTAGGAAAAAACGGGAGAAAAGGGTTGCGAGCAGAAACGGATGGAGAGAGTTTAAAAGAAAAGGGGAGAAGCAATTTCACGAGTGGTCCGGTAAAAATATGGAACAGGAACGCGAGATTCGAAGGTACACGTCAGAAATGGCACGGCGATACGCGTCTTTCGCAACCCCCATGGAAAATCAATACTTACCGCGCTTCTCTGTTTACACACCGAACGAGCAAATCTGTGTTTTCGTCCGGTAATTAATATCCGATTACTTTGCCGCGTTAATTATCGCGCGATCAGCTTTTTCGTGAAACCGTCGGCGGACTTGTTTACGTTGGCTCGGTGTTTGCGGGTGACGTTACGGTAATTTATGTTCGAACGAGTTATGGTCGATTAATTGAACTAATTCGTTTTTGGTCGCTTCGGTTGGCAACTCTCGAATCCACGCAACGGCGAGAAACCGTAGCAGCGTTTTCGTTCTGGGACGAAACCGCCAAGGATACGAATGCGATTTTTCATCGTATCGTTTTATTCTGCTTCGAGCGAAGTGTCCGATTCTCTTTCCTATCTCTAGATCGTCGTCGAAAATGACTAATTTGCATAGATACTGGATCTTCTAGCGACTACTACCTGCGCTCCTCGTTGACGAGCGATTTGCCAGGATCACTTGTCCTCGGGCTTCATCGTATCGGGCTCGACGATTTCCTTGGCGTTTTCCTCGGCGATTTCCTCGGCCACTTCTGGCTGTTTCAACTGGAAGGTTAGGTCGAAATCATCGGGGAACTTAACACGGTACTCGGTGAAGTCTTCTTGGTCGCAGTAGTTGGTGAAGAAGGTCAAATATTGCCACTCCTCGTCGGTAGGCACCGGGGGCGGCGGAGTTGGCTTGGCCCTTTGAGTCGCTGGCACGGAACGCCACATCAGAGGCCGACTCTTTATCGCCGGTGGCTCCATGACACGCTTCAGGGACTCCAGTAATCGATGCATAAGCTCGAACTACGAGAACAGAGAGAACCATCGAATCTACCGCTCGATTCCCAATCCCAATCACTGCCCGCTAAATGAAAACCCACCGGCGAACGGCGAACGGCGAAAGACGAAGATGATCTTTACGTATCTTTACGTAAAACAAAAATGATCCGCAGCGATCGCAGTTTTCTCCAACGATAAAGTCAAATGGCTAAGGGAGAAGAAAAGTCTCTGACCTTCCTAGCAGCTTCCTCGGTCTCCCTCATGGCCCTCAGCTCTTGCTTGAACCCTTCCTTCTCGCAGATCAGAACGACTTCCTGCGGCAGCGTGTCCAGTTGAAGATTCAGATCCTCGTGGGTCTTCTCGATCCACTTCATCATGGAGAAACTATCCAGATTGGCGTCGTTCGGCCCGATGCAGCTCTCGTAGGCGTCCTCGATGAACACTTGAAACCGGAGCACCTCTTCGGAGAACACCGCGTTCCGAAAAGCTCCCTCGAGCAGCGCGTTCGCGTGCTTCTCCAAATCCGCGGCTCTCGTTTCTAATTGGGAGATGATGGTCTACCACCGTAAGCATCGCGAGTCAGTTCTCCGTGCTTCCTAATTTCTCCCCTAAATCCTAAACGTTCCGTGCCTCCTGGAGCTTTGAACTTTTTCAGGTTCGTCCGATGTTTCTCAGGAAGGATGGATTTATTGTCCAGGAAGCACAGCACGCGTTCAACGTCGACGTCGACGTCGACGTCAACGTCAACGTCAACGCTTGAACCCTAACGAATTTTTCCGATCCTGAGATCTGTTTCGGATGAACAAAGCTCAAAAACACAGATTTCCGTAATTAGAACCAGGCTAAACGTTCTACGTAATTCCTTTGAGAACATCGAACGAAAGAAGCTTGCAAAACGATTTTAGAGAAAGATTCTGAAAGAGTCGATTAGTTTCGTTGATACAGGGATTGTGGTAGTTTCAGCGATTTCCCAAGTAGCATTACCTCGAGCTCGGCGATAGAGCTTTCAAGTTCCTGGACTTTGTTCTGGATCTCCACCTCGGCGCTCTCGATCTGGCTCATCATCTGGCTCATCGGCTCTGCCAAGGATTCCACGTGGATCAAAGCGTTCAGATTCTGAGTCTCGATCGCTCTGAACACTCGTATCAAGTCGAATGGATCCTCAAAGTACATCTCCGTTGCACCGTCCGTCGTGATGTCTTGTTCGAACATATCTGGGGATCAAGGCAAGCTCTTCGGATACCGTTTCATCGTTTTCGAAAAGACGGGAACGTTCCATCGGTAGATTACACGCGATCGGACGATGGAAGGATCACCTATCAAGCAGTCCAACGAAGCCACTTCCTCGACCATTCTGTAGCGACCGAATAAATCGTCAGAGGTGACAACGCACTCCCCGGACTCGGATCGATGGATCCAATCGTGCTCCATTCGCCAAGACATCGGCGAGACTTGATACAGGAATCTCTGGCACATCTTCACCATCCTCCAGTTCTCTTCCCACTGGTAGACTTCCAATCTGACTTGGCCGTATTCCCTGGAAAGTTGGTTCCTGATGTTGGTCAAATTCCGGGTCTCTTTCGCCTCGTCCTCGGCTCGCGCCAGGACGTTCATGCTGAGCTCGTGATCCTTGGCCAGAAAGTCCTCGAATCCGCTAATGTATCTGTTGTAGCGACGCTGGAAGAGAACGCACGCATCGTGAGTATTTCGACGTTATTTCTGAAAAAACTGTGCATTCTCGAAAGTTACCCGTGTGTCCTCCAGTCTCTTTTGTTCCTCCGCGAACTGCTGATCGATTCGTATACAGTCGTCCATTTCTTGTCCAGCCAGCAACCGAGCCTTGAAGATCGAGCGAAGATCGTCCACGTATTCGGCCACGGAGAACTTTTCCTTCACCACACGGTTCGAAAACGCCTCGAAGAAGCCTGGATCCACGTCGGCGATGGCCATTGCCTCGTCCAGGTCCTTGTGCTTCTTCGCCTCCAGCGCTTCCAGATCCACGTCAACCTTTTTAAAGCAACGTCGCGTCGTCGTAAGGAAGAAGCTGCAGGCTTCGACGCGTTTACGAAAAACATTAGCAAGTGAGCAAAAATTGGTACAACTTCCAATATCGGAAATTCCGATGTCTCGAGTCTATGCTAATTCTGAAATTCTGAAATATTAATCGACGAAACGCAAAGTAACCGTTGTTAATTACAGGTGAAGCAGAGATGTTTCCTCTTCGGGACTACTTACGCGAAGGGTCCGCAGGAATTCCTTGTTCCTCTCGACGTCCACGGTGACTCCTTTTCTCCGTTCGAGGTCCGCGGACCGCTTTCTGGCCTTCCAATATTGGAAATAAGAGAACATGAGCGAACATGGTGGGTGGGCGAAAGGCGACTGCTCCTTGTTCACGTTAATTGCTTCTCCCAAGTGTTCGTGACCCTTAGTGAAATAATACTGTGTCCTACAGAGAAGAGAACAGTCATCTTGTAGCCAATCAATTTAAAACGGCATCAAACTTTCATCGAGTCGCTGTTCCTTCTCTCGGCAAAGTTTCGCGTATGTATCCGAGCAGCGCAACGTGCTGATCGTATCATTTCTGTTTTTCTTTTTCTTTTCTTCAGAGAAGAGCGATTTTCGAGAATGGAGTACCTGAAGAACACTGGTTTCTTGCCGGTCTTCTTCCGCTTCCGGCGGCTGGTCGACTTGGAGCATCTCTCCTCATCGGTCGTTTTCCCTCGATTCATCTCGGTGCCTTATTCAAGCTGAGCTTTTCACCTAGTCGGTCGTTCACCCGCGACGCTTTTCAGCAGAAATCTTATGTATTTTTGGCGTTTAACGTGTAAACAGATGGAAAATGGAAGCGGCTGAAAGCTGTTCGCTTTTTGTAATTGAAATTTTGTAAATTTGTCTGATATCTCGTAAACGGACTGCAGATCTTTACGCATTTACAGAAAAATTCAGTAGATGAAATTCAAGATTGGAGTGTCAATGTATAATCCATCCTCTGTTAAAGTCGCTAAGGGAAGGAATAACGTTCGACGTAGTTTCTATTTCTTGCAATCGATGCAGACAATTTTTACGTTGCATAAAAATCCGGAGTCTACTAATAGAAATCACAAAATTCACTTTACGTTTTCTTGCGATCGTTATGTATACATATAAAATCTAAAATCAGACTATGAAAGTTTCTAGCGTCGAGTAATCCAAGTGTAATAATAATTGGACGCTTTTAACTCTGTAAACGAGCAAATTTGTAATCGACCGATCAGCGAAACGTTCAATATGCCGCAGTTGACGACATAGAAAGATCTGAAACGAAACTGACTTTTGAACGAGAGGCTCGATGAATCGGTAGATCCTCAAAGAGTTTGGTTTTCCACGCCCCGAGCGACAGAATGTTTCCCTGCCGAAAAAGCTACTTACCTATCCGGACAAAGGCTCTTGGAATCTCTCGCTCTCGCTCTCTCTCTCTCTCTCTCTCTCTCTCTCTCTCCCTCCCTCTCTCTCCCTCCAGTGTTCTGTCTTTCTATAGGTTTGCCGTGACGTTCGAAAATAAAAGAAAAAATGAAAAAGAAAGAGGAAGAGAGTTCGATAACCTCCGCGAACCTCAACCCTCTTTCGGCGGCTGTCACCGCTGATAGCGCGCTGACGTTTCGTGGATCAGCGGTTGTCAAGTGGGATTGTTTGGCATGCGCGTTTTATTTCCGAGAGCACTTTACCCCTCGACCCCTCGCTGTAGACCATTCGCTGTCAATTATCGACTAGCAGGGGGATGACGGAGTCTTTCACTTTTTGCTTCACGTTCTCTATGAACATTGTATCTCGCAGAAGAGCGCTACTGTACGCAAACAATTGTTTTAGAATCGATGTAGAAGTACTTCTCAGAATTGTTTCAATGTGGATTGTGTTGTGTCATATTTGGCAACTAGAATAAAAAGACTGCCAGACACCCTGCGCCATTCGGCGACGCCTAAACTGAGCCCATTTATAAGAAAATTAAGTAGGAGAAATTCAAAATTGTTGAAACATTTTTAATATTGAAAATGCCAATATTTTCACAATTGCTCTTTTGTTAACCCTTCGCACTCGAATCTATTTTAACTAGAAAATTAAACATTTCCTTCGACTGAGAATAATTCCATTCTATATTAATAATTTTCTTTGTACGAATATATACATTTCATATACTAAAGGGCTCCAACCACTGCTCGCTTCGCTCGCCAACCCCCGCGGCGCCTGGCTCTCTATCCCCCTCTCCAGCTTCCCCTCTCTAACACTCTCTCTCTCTCTCTCTCTCTCTCTCTCTCTGTGAAAAATGCAACAAGAAGGCAAGCCGCTCGGCATTTTAGCGTGACAGAAACTACAGAACTATTTTATATAATAGAAAAATTGTATTGTATCGTGCCGTATCGTATAGTATCGCATCGTATTGCATCACCTATCATCTTCTATCGTTACTCATTTCACCGATCATCGTCTATCACCTCCTATCGTATCCTATCGCATCCTATACGATACGATACGATACGATACGATACAATACAATCTTTCTATTATATGAAATAGTTCTGTAGTTTCTGTCACTCTAAAACGCCGAGCGGGTTGCTTCGTGAAGGGGAACCGAAAATCGAGCGTAACGACAGTGTGTATTTTTCAGAGAGAAAGAGTGAGAGAGAGCGGGAAAGAGAGAGCGCGCGCGGTAGAGTTGTGTATTGTATTATGTGTCGTAACGTGTATCGTATCGTGTGTCGTATCGTGTATCGTAGAATCGGGAACAATAGGTGGTGCAATAAATATATACGGTTCTTTATGACATTATCTTTATTCATTCATTATGTTTTCATACATAAAATGTTGATATTGTACATATACATAACTTATATTCTAACGCCTATACGTACATAGACGTAAAGTTAATTAAAGACTAAGGACAAAGTTAGACCGAATAAAAAAGAAAAAATATGTCCTCCAAAAGATTTAAAAGAAATCAAACGATTCTTCAGGATGGTAGGATATTATCGAAAATTTTTATGGAGGAAAATGTCGTTTCAAATAACCCAACGAATGTCTTACAATATTTGAACATCCGTTTAACAATTAATATATCTATATTACAAATAAAATTGTAGACACGGCAATATAAAATACAGATTAATTTGATATACAAACTATAAGTATTATCATTGCACTTATCCGAGCGTGACAATATTGTATATACTAATCTACTACCTTGCGTTTCGAACAAAGTCTACCGTATCCAATGCTATAGTTCTCAAGACTAGACATATACGCAGTGGTGTATTATCCTATGGACAACTTGGGCAAATGCCCGGGGCCTCGAGCAAAAGGGGGCCCCGAACACAAACCAAGATCCAAGATCCAAATTCTACGTTTTTCTACTTTGCCCAGGGGCCCCAACTAGTCGTAACGCGCCACTGCATATACAACACAAAAATCCCGTGACTCTGGCTTCTCTATAATTTTCACAGTGTCTCTAAGTTGTGCTCGATTACAAACTTCTCTAACGATAAACGACAAACTAACAAAACAGAGACAAACGCACAGTGTGTTATCCGTAGCTAATAGTGTAGCCCATAGAGATCATCAGAGTTTCTTTGATAGCAGGATGCAGTTGTCGTTCTATAAACTTAGTGAGAGCCTGGCTAGCACCTCTGAGGAACACGTCCTCCATTTCTCTAGCTACGTGTTCTTTCGACTGCCACCCTCTGCTGTCATTTTCCAAATCAAGTGGAAATATACTATCCAACTGATCGTCAGCATACAACTGTCTATTTTCTTTCGGATCCTCTCCGTTCCGATAGCTATTCTCTCTTTTGAAATTATTTTTCGGCTCGCTGTCGTTCAAGCACCGCAAAAAACTCTCCGTTCTATTCTCCAAGGTATTCCGATGATCGGTAGTACAATTGTTGGTCTCATTAGTTCCCGATCTCTTGGTGGACAACGCTCTTGCGAAATCCTGCGGCGTGATTGTCTCCATGGATCTGAAGATCCTCTTATGATCGCCGGTTTCCTGACCGGTTTCGACAGATCCTGGAAAGTGGCGAACGCTCGACGAGCCTTCGAGGACATGGGATTCGGACAGGGATCTTCTGTCCCGAGGCAACGACTTGGTCAGCCACACGTTCTTCCGCCAAATGCCCAATTTTGAAACCGACGGACTCAGGAAACGAGAATGTCGAGTCTCGTTCGGTATCACAACATCCACCTCTTTCGACACGCCTATTAACTGACGGGGTTCCGCTGCCTCGTAATCGTCGTTCAGCGATACAGGCGCAACATACTGTAAAACACGTTAACAAGATCGGTTGTTAAAATCCATGATACGTAAGTTTTTGTTTTGTCTAACGGTTCTTTACCTCGTCTCGAGGAGGATTGTTAAACGGCGGCCACTTGTCTTGCCTCTTGATTTGCTTGTCCAACCTTCTAGCCTGGCAGCCGTAAGCGTAGATCGATGCGAATCTCGGCTCGAGAAAGCTGGACTCGGTTCGAATTCTCATCTGTCCTCTGCCTCTAGCGATTGGACTGGTTAAGAAATCGATTCCAGCGCGTCTTAATCGTAGACTCATCCTGCAGGACTCGGCTGGGATCGGTGGCTGATGATCTCGGGGCATGAGCGATACCAAACCGGAAACGGAGAGGTCGTTAAACATCACGCGGGTTTGCAGAGAATTGTTATTCGGCTCGTAGACGCATTTCTCCACCCTGGCCCACGGGGATCCTGTGTCTCTGGCGCCTTGAGGTAGCTGAATAATTACAGAAACCGATAGCTTAGAATTTCGTAAAGCAAAGTGAACTGTATCGCCCTAATATACATTAAGTACTCTTCGTGCTTTGCAAGCTGTCCCTCTGCCCCTCGAGACAGCACAGCACGCTTTTCGAATTCCTGCCAGCAGACAACTTGCGAGGCACGCAGAGCAGTTATTTTCAATTGCAGATACGGTTTTACGTGCGACGTGAAATGACTGTGTCGGAGGAAACGCGACACACGTTCTAAACCGGCTGCGGCCTAGCAGACTTTAATACGATTTGCGCAATAAATATTACTTTAACAGCAATCCGGGAGACTGACATCTCAAGTGGTGCAGAACGAAGTTCTTGCTGATAAGACGCGCCCGGCTCCTCCTCCTCCAGTCGATTTCTTCTGCTGGAATCTCTATGGAGCGCATCCAAAGCACGTTCCAGCCTTCCACCGCAGGCCTCCCAGTTAGCGATGCTTGTGCGAGCGAACCCGATCGACGATAACACCAGCAACAACGGTGCGGATAGCTTGAGCGCCAACATTACCTGTGAGCACGACAAATACGATAAAAGAAAAAGAAAATGAACGGTTGTGGAGAGAATTCGAGGAAAAGTAAAACGAAGAAATTGACGAAGAGCTTAAAATTCGATTAAGAGAAAGAGAAATACGTGAACGTTCGTCGCTGAAACTATTTTCAGAAGATGCATCTAACAATAAGTTGATGCCATCTACGTGGCCAGTGCTATTAAAATATCTCCGCCTGGCATATCCTGTAGAAACTCAGTGAATTCGAGCCGCTGAAACAGAGCATGAATGCGTCTCTCTTCCTTCCGTCTGTTTCAGCGACAATCGGGTGAAAACCAGGAAGCATAATTCGAACGGTGCTCGTTCAACGCAGGCCGTCTCTATTGTTCTGTTCGATTGTTATTAATTCTATGCTATATCCCGTTGATTTTAGGATGCTCGGAATATCTATCTCGTAATTGAACCGCGAGGATTTTCTATAACACCCAACACGGCGCTCTCCCAAGTTTTTATTCAACGTCTTTCGGTTTCCCTTCTGGTCAGCGAATAATTGTTCGAATGGTCTTTGATCTTTCACGATTCTGCTTTTGTTTTCTCCACGAGAGTGTTCGTCAACTGCAACAAAATCGCGCTGTGAACTTTTTCAATTCGAACAAGGTTAAATGCTTAATTAGTTTTTCTAAGCCAAACGACGACTTCTACGCTACTACGTGTATTCATTTTACCGGGCACGCGGTGCGTGCACACCGTTGCGGAAAACAATGCAGAATTTTCCAGAGGCGCAACGCGCGAGAGAGTTCCCCAATTTCCTAATTGGCCGATATCGAAACGTAACAGGCCTGCATACTCTTACAGAGTCGGAGGAGGTGCAACAACGCAACGCAATACTTTTTACGACTCCAGATACGAAATCTCATCATTGTTTCCCGAGGAGTGAATGAATCTCGGTAGAATAAGGCCAGTGTTCCACTTATTTTTGCATGCTAATACACAGCGTGAACGGAACAACAACTTCGGTGAGTCCAGATCTCGTTGCCAGACGATTTTCACGGTTCGATAACCGACACGAGGGATTTTGTAACTTTTTCTTCGCGAAAACGTGTTACTGTTCCGCGTCGGATTCTTTTTCCACGGATCGCAATTGTCGAGGAAAGCTTCTTCTCTTCTCTTCTCTTCTCTTCTCTTCTCGTCTCTTCTCTTAAAAAGAAAACGTAGACTTCAAAAATTGCCAACGCGCGTAGTAACAAATACAATGGAGCTAGCAGATTTACCGAGGAATTATTACGAATTTCAACAAAAGCGGTCGAATATATCCACAAAACAATTGAAAAAATTATTCGAACCATAAGCAGATCGATTAGAAGCTTCTCAAAGAAAATATTGAACAAATGCAAAATCTAGACCAGTACAGTCTCGTCATTTTTATAAGCTAGGACAAACTAGCAGCTTCGAATGATCGATAGTTCGAACGTTGATCGACGATACGCTTTTCAATGACCAGCTGTATTCGCGAAGAAATGATTGGACGTCGCTACAGGTGTTTTGTACAGCAAGTCTAAAAAAGCAGATTCTAGTCAACTATAGATGCAGCAAAAGGAAAGCGTTTCAGTGATAATCAGCAGGCGTGAAATGCGAGTCGCGAAAGTGAGAGACGTTGATTGATTTTTTTCGGTACTCACTAGTGACTCGATCGCGCAATTAATCGAGCAGAGACAGGCGTTAAAGGAGTCTCGATGTTCCTCCGTGAGACGGGAAGAAGAACAGAGTGAACAGAGTCTTCAGCTTGCGCCTTCGGGGCAAGGCAGATCGAATAACAATGAAAGTGGCTGGATACGCGCCGCGGCTCCTACTCCTGCGTCTTCCTTTCCTTGTTCTTCCGGCGGCGGGTAGAACACGCTCGAAAGCCGCGAGCTTGATCGTAGCATCGCGTGAGATCGCCGCCGTGAATTAACTCTTTCGTAATTTACAAATCAACTAGCACCATCACCTGCAAACAGATCGAGAAATTTCATTTTCGATTCTATGCATTTTTTCGGCCTCAACACGCATGCGGACGATTCTTCCGTAGAACAAAAAATAAATATACAGTGGGTGTACAAAGTGTTCGTACACCTTTTAAAATAGAATAACTTCTTTATAATTCTACCAAACGATCTGACCTTTTTATCATCAATTAAAAGCATTGGTTTACTAAATGATCCGCGAAAAAGATTTTTCAAAAATTACAATTTACAAGGTTACATGCAATAATAAAAGAAGCATTTCTTTTAATTGTTTTATTAGAGCTTTACTTTTAATTTAATTAATAATCATATTGATTGTTCCTCTCCACTTGCGCAAATCAATCTTTATGTACCGGAACGTGAATCGTGATCGTCCGCAAAGGGTTAAACGTGTTTGAACAATGCTCGAGAGAATATATGTACATGTAGTTGTAAATCGTGTCTTATACCTGTCGAATAAGGGGAGATATATAAGTATACTCGCGAGTATGTAACTGACCCGCGTCGCCTATGACGGTCCGATAGTGACTGAGAAAGTCATTAATCATGGAGGTTACACAATGTCATTGTATATGTTTCTGGAACAGAACAGGTTGTGTACAGCACAATAAGCCGTTGTGTTCGAACGCACCGAACGGAACAGATTTTGTTTACTGTTATCCGAGAGTTGGTAAATACATAATTGATCGTTCATAATTACCTGGTAACCTAAAACGCAACGGAACTACACTGAAAACATTAAATCGTCTTTCGATGTTATCCGTTGAAACTAGAAAAGGATCGATGAAATTCGTCGAGTCTGTTCAATTTTCAATTGAAACCAATTCAAACGAAATGTAACAACAATGGCGACAGATTTAATCACGTGATTACACATCTCCCATTCGTTCATTTTTCAAAAACCTATAAATCTCTCTCTCTCTCTCTCTCTCGTTCGCTCTCTCTCTCTCTCTCTGATGATTGACAACGAAGCAACTTTATCTGTACTATTTCTTTGCAAATTGCTGTTTCGTCGTATCGCGATTACTAATTTTCAGCATTTCTTTTTCTCAAAATATAAATCAGCGTTGTGTACGCCCCTGAAATGAAAGTCACGTGGTTCGTTATTTGTCGCATCTCGATACAATATTTCCTGTCGATACTGGACTGGAAACAACTGGAAATCGACTGATCGACTGGCGAACTTTAGAACAGTCGATTGTATGTACCTGACCTGATTCTACTCAATTCTACCACTCTGTTCCATGATTCAGAATAAAAATAAAAATAATGCAGAAATTTCTTTATTGCGAGTGTCACACGGCGACTCACGAGATAACTATGATTGTTCGCTAAAACACTGTGGACGCATGTGAACGCGTATAAATTCATCGAGATTTGGATGCGTCTGTTTCGCAAATACAAAATATATGAGAGACGTGCGTGCAGTTTCTAGGTTATGTACATAAGATGTTTTCCCCTAGAAGGAAATTTTGTTTATTTGTCATAGTTTTAGGTGAAGTGCCAATATCTTTTTCTCCATGTTCTCTGTAACAAATAGACTGCGGATATTTATGGAAATTATTTTCCAAACTTTTCTTTATTAACGTTTATACGTGTTTTCGTTAACCTGTTAACCGGATGTTTTTCTGTCCATGAAAAGATAAAAAATGATTAACGATGATTCGACGATTAATACGCGATCCAATTTATGCTCGTCGTTTATGTTACAGGTATTAGAATAAAATCAGATCGGAGAATGAAAACGAAAAATAGTTGGTTAACAGGTTAAGGTCTTTATATTTACGTATATGTATATTATACGCGTACATACATATTAGAAATTCATAAAATCTGCAGTCTACTAAGAAGAAATCACTACTAACTTTCTTTCATTCGTTTAGCTCAGGCAATAATTGTTCTTGGACAAACGGACGAAGGAGAAATAGCACGGACTACCCTGTTCGAAAACTCAGATCAAAAATTGAAATCCGAGATAGAATCCCCAGAGTTTAAAAACCTAAACAAAGAATCTGAATCTAAATCCAATGCAGAACCTGTGATAACTTCTACGGATTCTGTAATAGTAAAAACTGAAGAAGTAAATGCAACCATCGAAACGAACGTAACGTTAAACAATTCCTCTTCGAATGTAACTAAAGTGAATTGTTTAACGGATGCAGTTTATGGACCGGTAGAGGTGAGTGAAACCTGTGTAAAACTTTTTAAGGTACTATTTGTAATTTGATAATTGTTACAGATCGTCAACGCGACTAGTTTGATGAAGTTGTTGATCTTGGAGCCTGGACCGCCAAACAGAAGCAGGCATAACAAAGAAAGTAAACCCTGGTATCAGGTACCGGGAACATGTATAATAGTATTATTTTATGCAAGATGGTGCGTATTTAGTAGCCAAGCTGCACCACATTTTAACGCGTTGCCACGTTCGTTTCCACACATCAAAGCAGTGGCGATCGATGCTATGAAATACCAAATGTAATGCTCTGTGATTTGTTACTTCCATGAACAGTGTTTCTTTGAACAAAATTTAATCTAATCGACGTACTATGTGCTCTTACAGTTTCAACGCTCAGTATGGAATTGTCGGAGTGCCCACCCTGATGTTGATTCATAATGGAAAACCAGTGGCAAAGTTTAACAACAATGTCTACACGTTAGAGTCTTTCTCGAAATTTATAACTTACATAACTAATCTACAACCAAATGGATCATTGTACGTTACATCGTTGGACTTTGCTGGTCCGGTGTCTAGCACACCATCAAACGAAACAGATTATTGTTTAGTACTCTCGTGGGTCTTTATCGCTGCCTGTGCTCTCTATTTCATATTTCAAAGTAGTTGGTGGGAACAGTTCGTTGAACTAGTTATGAACACGTGGCTTGAAAGCGATGTACAACACGAACACGCTGACTAAAATATCGCAGAGAGACAGACTGCTTGTCCTCCCTTGTACAAAAAATGATGTAAAATATGAACTTACGGTATTAAAAGTTTATTCAATCACGTGATACTACTTGTGGTGATTCTAATTAAGACCGTGTAAATACGTCCTATTGAATAAGAATAAATATTGCTTTGAGAATCGTTCCTATGTTCTTCTATTACATCTTACACTGTCCCTTAGACTGCGGATCTTTATGCATTTATGGCTTATAGAAATTTTCAAGAAATGCTAGAATATAAAATTCGATAGGATTCAGTACTATTTTTATTTGTTTCAGATCTACAAATTTCATTTTATTGCACTTGAAATTTGTCTGTAAACATTAATAATTTAAGTATAAATTTCCTGTAAAAATGAGAAGAGACATTAGGATAATCACGGGAAATTTCGCAATCACAAAGTTCATTTGAACGGAACACGAAAACATCGCGCGCCTCTTATCAATAGAACATCTATATCGTTATCAATGACCATCATCAAATTCCATATTTTCGGTATCATTCGAAAGATACTACATATTTAAAAACAGTGTCCTCTATTGTTCACTTTTCGACAAAATCGTTATTATATCGAAAATAGCGAGGTCCGTATTTGACCATCGTGGTTCTACTCCGAAACTCGCATGTAATGGCCGACTTCGCGATTCACTTATCACTTCCCTAACTTCATGATTGTTGTGTGCGGCATTTGTTTGCGCTGAAGTTCGTCTCTAATGAGTTTTGTTATTGCAGTTATTGCGGAGACGAGGTGCTGTGTGATTTTGTGGAAAGGTATTTGTTCGACATAGACGACGGTTTCACGAGGCGATCGAGTCCCTGGAGGAAACAACATGACATTATTTGGTGTCCAGACACGTTTGAGCAATTTCACTGATTTTTGTGATTCAACGTCAGGTTAGGTTTTCATCGGAGGGAAGCCGGTTCCGTTTTTGAGTTAACGCTAGGGTAGGCTAGCGTGATAACATCGAATTCCATTAATACGTGAATAAAGGGTCAGGTTAGAGTCAACAACGGCCCTTAATTAAGACGAACGTCTACACGAAAAAGATATGGGATCGTTGAATCTCGTTTGTCCAATGTGCTGCGGAGAAACCTTTAACAATCCACAGTCATTGAAGTATCATTTATTAAGCATGACGGACAACCTATACTGTCCTGGCTGTTCGCAACGTTCCGACTCTGTAATGGCACTTATCCAACACTTGGATCGCTGCGGACAGACCGTCGATCAAGAGGAATCGCACAAGGACAAGGAAGAGTCTACGCGAGAAATTCAACATGAACCTGAAGCGGCTGCAACAGTACTAATGGTTTGTAGAAAGACCTGACTTTATCTTGATCTTGATCTTTATTCAATAATTCTTGTTTCAGGACACCAATGTCGAAGGTATAGATCAAAGTTTCCTAGCGACTGTGAACGATAGTGGAATTATGATAGTCGGAGGGCCTCAAACGATACAAGTCGATGAAAATGGTGTGTAGAACTCCTAATCGAAAAATTGTTAATTCTATCTATTTGATCATTGCTTCTAACATACATATTAGGAGAGATCAAAGTCGTAGAGAAAATGGACACCGAAGAGGCACGGATGGAGCAAAACTCTTTGGAGTTTAAGATGACGGAGAAAGTTCCTAGTACTGGCAAGAAGGACAAGAATTCCTTGACCCAGGATCACATAGTAACTATATCGGCAGCCGAAACGGACGATAAGGATGGGAATAAAAATATAATTACCATTCTACCCGAGGGTTCGGAGCTCCTCGATGGTAACACGGGTGCACTGATAAATATGGACCACATAAATGACGTAGGCGAATTAGATGAGGATGGGTTGCTACACGTGAAAGAAGAACTCTGCGAGGTATAAACAGGAGTTGAAATTTCATTTTCAACTTCACGCGATTTGTTTAACTGAATTGCGATTATTTCACTTTAACAGTTAGAACCGGAAGCTGTTTACAGTTGTACCAGCTGTGATATGAGTTTCAATTCAGTCGTCGAGCATATAAAGCAATATCACGATGGCCAAGAGGTGTTGTTGGAGATAGCTGACCAATTAGACGATCTTCCTACCATACCTGTAGCTAATACTTTACCAGCAGAGTCGGGAAGCGTAGTGAACACGAGACAAAGGCAAAGCATGAATACGCTACGGACAGAAGAGTGCGTAGACAGCGAAGGAAGACTGTACACAAGAAAAGTTGTGCAAATAGAAAGGTTTTGGGACAGAGCCCCTGCCCAAACGGCTTTACAATCGACCAAGGCTCCGATGATAGAAAAGTTCTTTTCTAATGTGGAAGGAGTAAAAGTAGGACGAACTCGTGTACCTGTCTGTAACACGTTCGTTCGTTTAAACTGTGCCCTTCAATTGAACAAATTCATTTCAGGTACGCGAGAAGAGATTGGCGGCATCGCCGATGAGAATGTACAGATGCAATCAGTGCCTTCAACAGTTCTCGAAATTGGGCAACTTCCGAGTGCACGCGTGTCTTCACGGCAACAATCGTTGCGACAGCTGCGATCAAACGTTCGCAACGCCGAAAGCGTTGCAATTGCACGCGAAGGTTCACGAGGGTGAACCGGACCCGAATCAAAAGACGTTTGTATGCGAAACATGCGGTACAGAATTCTGTTCGCATAAAAGCTTGCGCTTGCATTCTCGGATGCACGCGCCGGTTAGGGCAAGACACGTTGATGCACCCGAGGGAACACCCAGCGCTACGTTCACGTGTCCCGAGTGTGGTAACGAAGATTCTTTACTTTCTAACTGTTTCCTTACTGCCTATTAAATCGTAGTGCTTCGAGTACAATTAGTAAATTGTACTTACAGGCAAAACATTAGCAGAATCGTACAAAGAAGCGCACATGGCATTGCACACCGGAGACTCTGTAACTTGTACAGTTTGTAACCGGAAGTTCGACTCCGCTGATAGTTTAGCGATGCATGCAGCGGTGCACACGGAGCTTAGTCAATCGCATTCACCGACGCCACCCGCGACGGAAACCATGACCACGGAACCCACGGAAAATCAAAAGCCTTATCAGTGCCAGCACTGTGGTCGTAGATTCACTAGACCTCATGAGAAGGTGAAGCATGAACGGATTCATACTGGGGAAAAGCCACATGCATGCGAAGTGAGTACAATACATTGGAGTGTTTCTAGGTGGTACGCTTAGCCGAATCACGCTGTACAAAGATACTCACTGAATTCCTATTTATGAACAGGTGTGCGGAAAAACGTTTCGTGTTTCGTATTGTTTGACTTTGCACATGAGGACTCATACCGGGGTGAGACCTTACGGATGCCAGCATTGCGGCAAGAGATTCAAGGCTTCCTCTGTATATAATCATCATTTGCTGACGCACGGCGAGGAGCGCGCTTACACCTGTCCGTATTGTCCGAAAACGTTTAAAACGCGTGTCCAATTAGCTGGCCACAAGAACAGCCACACGAAACCGTTCCGGTGCACCGAGTGTTCCCGGCCGTTCGCATCCTTGTACGCCGCGCGTGCTCACATACAGACACACAAGAAGGACAACAATTTGAAATTTAGTTGTTACATTTGTGGCGCATCGTACGGCAGAGCGTTCGCATTGAAGGATCACTTGAAACAACACGGCACAGATGTATTAGCTCCACCAGAACCAGCGAGAGAAGAAGAGGTTCACGAAGGAGAGGATTTTTTGTTGCCGGAGGAAGAAGTGGAGGACGACGAATTAGTCATTCCCTCTCCTTTGCCAGTTGAACAATCGTCGGAAGCTGAGGACACTGAATGAGACTATGGAAGCTAGTCAAAATGTTTGTTATAAAATTGTAGTTTAATATCGTTCAATATACCGATAAATGTAATAACGAATAATTTCCTATTTTACGTAGAACTCGGGAGACTATGTTGGCAGAATTTTGTTTATTCGCGGGCTGAATTTAGAACTATGAAATTTTTAATTCTAAAAGACGAACATTGTAATACAAACTGCTGTGACTAGTGATGAGATATAGTATTGGTCTGTAAATATCGTATTTCGAATTTGTACATCCTCATTTTGGTACTGTATGGATAGAAAAACGTTAAATACGAATTAGCGATTGTACTATGACGAACTATCATTTTTAATTGTGCCTATTTAATAATATAGGAGTAATAATAGAATTTATATTATTTATTTCTTAATCTATTTTAACGTGTTACGTTCCGTTGTTTGTTGCAAATGCGATTCCCTAGAATTTCATTTTTCTTTTCTCTCTTCGTTTTTCTTCGCTTCCCGATTATTAATTTATTCGATATTCATCCAGAGGAAGACGTGTAATAAAATATTATTTTCAACTCCGGATAAAATGTAAAATTTAGTAGAGATCAAAGATTAATTTTATCTTTACGTTAAGTTCCGTTGATGTTAGACTTTATAATACTGTAAAAATACACATGTATTCATGTAAACTGTTTTGTGAAGAATTTACGATTTAAATTGATTCTATTCTTTTAAGAAGGAACCAATACTTGTTACCACTGAAGGCGACACAGAACTATTTACGCTCATAACTTAAAACATTCTCAGAACATGATATTTATATATTTTTCATATATATATAGAAACAAAACGCAACATACTTGTATCTTATTCTTTCAAAATTATGATAATAAAACGTTCATCCAGATAGTTCTGGGTACGACTGATTAGAAAATAATCAATCAAGTACAAATAAACGCGAAGAGTCTAATATCAAATATATTAATACAAAGGATAATAGAGTCATAGAAAATTTGTATTTTTATTTGAATGTGAACGTGCCAAATTTATATACTTGTATATAAGAGATACGCGAACGAATTCAATCTTTACTAAAAAAAAAAGTTCTTGCACACTGACAATAAATATCTGTGTAAAACACGCGTGTTCACATATTTACAACCAAATAAAAATATAGTTAATAATATCAATAGCGTTATCATAAATAATCCATCATCGATGACTTCTCCAATGCAGTAGATAAACTGTTTAAACAGTGCTTACATCAGAATTTTCTATTCTAATGAATCATATTTTTTCATCCGTTTTTAATATACTCACTAGAAGAGATCCGAGCGTGCAAATATATTTTATAGTTACTGTATCTCGAGAGCTGTGCAAACAGAATCGCTACTAATGCTAATGGGCCATCTGTTCTATTCAGATTAAGTTCTTACAATGATTGTTGTGCCAGTAGTCTATCGGAACCCATGTTGTACTCTCGCAACGAAACCAAATAGTAAACAACATGAAAGTTTCAACGTTACAGAATAGGAGCATGGTTTTGGATGCGCAATGGAATTTTCATGCAGAACATCTGTACGAAATAGCCACCGTCGATTCAGAAGTACGACTCCGCTTCTACTAACAATAATTCATCTAATTTTACGGAGTAAGACTGACAAATCTATGGGTCCTCAGTGGGAAGATATCGACATCAGCAAATATCCGTTCCCTGCAGAGATTTGGGTGATGAAGCCTGCGTGGAAAGTAGCTGTAAAGATTCTTTGTCTTTTACCAATCGTCATCATCGGATCTCTAGCTAACAGCAGCTTGATTTACATAATGGTCAAGAAAAAATTCCTTCGAACCACTACGAATCTTTTAATCGTAAATATGTGCATCGCAGACTTGTGCACTTGCGTAATATGCCCTTGGATGTTCCTCTGCGTAGATCTATTTCAGAATTACATTTTGGGAGAGATCGGTTGTCGTCTGGATGGACCATTGGTTCATGCACTGACGCTGGTAGCAGTCTTCAATCTGAGTGCAATAAGTTACGATCGTGTCTCTACAATTGTATTCAATCGTTCAAAACACCTATCGAAGAGGTAAGTACTACAAAGTATCAGTAAAATCAGAAATTCACGATAGCGCGAATACGCATCATTGTACTTCTTTGTTCGAAGGGTGGCCTACATGTTGCTCTTCGCTACTTGGATTTCTGCTGTCGCTGTCGCTACTCCTTTGGCCTATTTCAGACATTATTATAAAAGACAATGGAAGAATTATTCGGAAGCTTACTGCACTGAAGACACGGCGTTGGTCTATCCGTACTGGCACATATTCGCTAGCTTGAGTGTCTGGGCACCACTGGCCATCATGGCAATATGTTATTCAGCTATTCTAATCAAAGTATTGATACAAGCTTTCTTGTATTCGATAAGTGAACGAATTATTAGAGCTTTATACCGTTTTTTTTACAGCTAGATCGTTACGAGTCCCAAGCGTTAAGAAGTAAATTTCCTATAGTAGTGAAGTACAAAGGCCGAGTAGCACAAGTGCTGGCTCTTATAGTTTTAGCGTTCATTATATGTCGCGTACCGTTCACAGCGTTAATAATTACAAGGGCCCAATTGTTACAAGGAACGCCCAAACCGGGACAAGCGGAAGCTATGTACCCACTGTGGTAAATATGTCTGAAACGTTGAGCTACGGTCAGTCTCACAATTGATGGACCACACTCTAAATTAGATTAAAAAAGTTATTCTTAACGTAAAGAGCTGAGAAGCTTAACTTAATGTGTGGATCATTAGTTATGGGACTGACTCTACAAAATAATACAACTTATATTACAGGTATATAAGCAGGTACCTGGTGTTCGTCAATGCAGCCATAAACCCTTTCTTGTATGGTTGTAGCAGCAGCTCGCTACGAAAGGAGTTAGCACTGTGTTCTGCTACGTCCTGGTTCATCCGTAAAAAAAAGGAGCACGAGTCGCAACCGTGCAGCGTATCACACTTGAAATCGGATCGTTCCCACGGTTTAAGACCACGCTCTCCTTGCATAAGAATTGACTATAATGAAAGAGGTACAAAACCACACACACACGCACAAACAATGTTATGTACTGTTAGACCAAATCTAAACTGAACTCAAATTTAGTTTGCAAATGGTACAAGTACTAGTAACAAAATTCATCGCACATAATGTCTTATCACAAGGACTGGATATTATGAGAAACGTATTTATGAATACAGAAATTTTCATGCAATGTCGTGTCTGTCTATTTTTGTAAATATCACATCTGAAAAATACAAAAATCGTGTTGCTGACGATAGAACATAATCAAAATCACCGGCGATCTTAAATATATACGAATCACGTTTGTTCAATACGAAAAATGCAAATCCTATGTATTCGAGAACAGATTATTTAATTGCTACGTTTTTAAGACTGGCGACTGTAATTTTACCACCACTGGCAGTGAACAAGAGATTTCCACTCCAAGATGCTTCTCCGCTACCATTTACTATAAGATCAGGCTGCAAGGAGAATTAAATTTTAACAAATTGCAGATTTATGAATTTCGATGCGATGAAGAAGGAAAGCAACATACTTGTAATTTTTCCCACACTTTCTTCTTTGGATTAAGTACATCATCGGGAGTCCCATCTTCGTATCCTTCCACGCTAACTTTCTCACCAGGTTTACTGTCTACCGGAGGTCTCAGTGGTTCGACTGCTTTTCTAGGTTCATCCCTATTAGAATACAAAGTTCGTGTAGCAAATCCTAAGACGTATAATAACGAAATGTATTGATTAAGATCGAACATACACAGAAGCACAGAGGACCATTCCATGAGACTGAATACCCCTAAGATTCGCTGGCTTCAAGTTCGCAAGAATAACTACCATTCTATCTTTCATCTCCTCCAACGGTACATAATTTACAAGTCCACTAACTATTGTACGTGGTCCACTGGCGTCACCTACGTCTATTTTCTCAACGTAAAGTGAATCAGCATCGGGATGCTTCGACACTTCGACTATTTTTCCAACCCTAATATCCAACCGAGCTGGCGTCAGTTCCTCTACAGCTTCTAAACATCAGAGTAATACCATTTTAATATTACTACTCCGACATTTTCAAAGTTCTAATTGTAAAACCATATTACTCTGTTTCTGCTGTGGCGGATACGCTTTACTAGCCAAACTTTTCAATTTTCCATTCGTTTCAAATTCTTTTCTTATTGGGTCCAACAATTTGTTGATGTAAATTTCAGCTGCATTCTTCAGGTCTCCAGGGTGTATATCTTCCTTTGCAAACGCGCTCTCCAAATCATTGTATTTGTCAAAGGATATATCTCCACCTGTAATAGATGACTTTTGTTAATAAAACTGATGTAATAGTTTGTTTTAAATCACACCTACCAAATTCGTCAGTTCTTGGTACATTGAATGACTCGCCCTCCTTAAACAGAGGATATATCACATGCTTGGCAAACGACAAAACTCCATTGTCGGTTATGTTACCAGGCTCGCAGAACGCTTTCTTTAACTTTTTCTTCACTGCCGCAGCATTGTCCAACAGATCAATTTTAGAATCCTCTTCGGAAGAGGACATCTTTGATCCGGCTAAACCAGGAACTAAAACAAGACTTACGTTCTTCATTGTCTCTACACTCTTTCTTGTTACTGTATTTATATCGCATACATACTCATTGGATTCATTAAATGGATGCGCTTTTCATATCCAAGCATGGGTAAGTACTTTTCTGAAAAGGTGAAGATCTTTCTTTGGTCCACACCGCCAAATTGAGCATCAACTTTGAGGTACTGTTCATCCAAAGCTTGTAATCCTGGGTACAACAATCCAGAGAGCAAGGGATTCGCTAATTGTTTAACTACTTCTGCTCCAGCCTTCTTTGCATCGTGTTCAGTAACAACAGAGGTCAACCGATAAACGTCTAACGTATATTCCCTGGTAAAAGAAAGTTTGATTAAAATTATATGTAGTATCAATGTACAGTTAACGCGTTAAATAAATTACTTGGACAATTGGTAGTCGGTCCCTTTGACGAACTTCAATTTATCCAAAGGCACATCGATGGATTTAAGCATCGCTTTGATGATCGCCTCGTAATATTGCGTACGAAGGTCCAGTAGCTCCCAAGGAGCTTTCATGTTGTCCAAATAGGCATGAAGATCAGCGAACAATATTATAACTTCTACGCCGGCCCTTAAGAAGTCAGCTATCTTCGACATTGGCGTGAAGTATCCAATGTGAGGTTTTCCAGTGGTCGCAGTACCCCAGTAGAGCTTAAGATCTCTCTGTTTTAGAATGCTTTTCATCTTCTCATCGCCAAGCCATTCAGCCAAATTTCTGGTGATGAGACCATACTTCTCTTCCCATTTTAATTCGACCATATTTGTAACTCTGGATAAAATCAGGAGAAAATTATTCGTCAATGCACTCGATAAATAATAAAATATATTTTTCGAAGAAAATGACAAGCATATGCCGGCCACGTGTGTGACAAGCTTGTCAAGTTGATAGACTTAACCTCTATTACAATATTTCAGTAGAGTCCACATATTTCAACGTAACAACTACGATTTTATTTGAACGATAAATAAAATAACAATTCTTAAGATAATCCTATCACATAATAATAGTTCGAACAAATGACATTACATAATTAAAATTTTTATTGAACCTGTATCGAACAAATTTTTGTTATTCAGCGCAAATAGACTTAAAAATAGACAGCGTAAAGAATTGTTACCGATTCCAACGAATTTAACAATAACAAAGTTAATTACACTGCACAACTTCGATTCAAGTTCCAAAATTTCGCGACACACGAAACCGGAAAAAGCTGGCGAAGTACACGCATGCGAATAAATACGTGAAATGGCTATTGGCTAATGTGTATAGACGGAATGCAATTTCTGATGAAATCCTCCGCAGAATAACAGCTATCGAGTGCATTTAATTATGGCATTCCGCACACTTCGCAGAATGTATGTAGAACATAAAGCATTCATATGTTAAGACCAGAGAGATAACTTGTAAACCCTTCTACAATAATAAATTGAATTTATTATACTGTTAGTTTCCGTTTTATGCAAAGATCGGGTTTTTCAGTTTCAGTAGGGAAAAGCGCTATTTAAATAGATAAAAGGTCAATCGAGGCCACGATCGCCCTCAAAAGTCATATTTTTACGTAATTTTCATTACTCGGAAGCATGTAATACTCGTAAATATATTAAATAAATACGACTTTTGAGGGCGATTGCGGCCTAGATTATCTAACGCTTTTGACTACTGAAAGACGAGGAAAAATTAACACACATCCCGGACCCTTGCAATTCTGGAAAAACGAGCCTATTCCCTTAATTTTCCTTACCATCCCGGGTATTTTCGTCTTTCAGGGTCACGGTCGAGGGTCGATCGTCCTCGAAAAATACTCTATGACTGCTCAACATCGTCATTCTCTCGTGTCTTTCTCGCGCGGTTTTTTCGAGTCTTTTATAAAACGTCGACGTGGTCGAGAACATGCGCTTGAAATCGCGACGATGTAAACGCAGCAATTCGCAGACTTCGAGAGCAATTGCAGATTCTAGCCTCCGTCGGTCGGGAAAAATTAAAGCGCCTTCTCCGAAACAGCCTCCGTCTTTTTCATGACATATCTTCCAAGGAAAATATTAAAACAAACATTTCAAAAGTTTTTTCAAAAGGGTAGATAATTTTCATTGACTCTGTGTATTACTTCTTTTCCTTCGAACGTAATCAGAGCAACGGTACCGCTCACTATAAAGTACATGTCCTCACCTTCGGATTCACTCTCATAAATAATATCTTCCTTCAAATATATAACTGGTTTTAATATTCCTAGACGTTATATTCGTATGTTATAACAAAATGTTAGAAGTTTCATTGGAAATATTATCTTACTCTGTACGTCTTACCCATTAAATTTCCGATAGTGTTACGGGGTAAATAATGAAGAAGAGTAGCTGTATCTAACAGTCCACGAGTACTGTGTATCATAATCTCTTGGTACAGATGTTCTAGATGTAAAAATCAAATAATTGAGAAACCTAAATCCTTAAAAAAATAGTTGTAGGGCCTTTTTATAGGAAACATTCACTTGATAGAGTATTCGATATGGCTTTCTCCTTAAAGAAACTTCCTTGGAAACGATATTCGTAATAAGCAAGAAGTTTGTGTTTAAGCCGCTCCGGGAGCTTTTTCTCATGAATATATTCATTCACTTTGTACATAATTCGTTGATACTTGAGCTCTGGCTCCGCAGCTGATTTCGCCAGTTGCAGAATCATTACTAAAATGATAAATAAGTTGAAAGACATTTTTCTTATTGAGCAGTTTTGTTATCTCAAAGCAGAATTACCTATAATATAAATTAAACACCCTTTTCCTAATATTAAAAGCGAGCAACGTATTGCTGTATCTTTCGTTTGCAGACTGTACAGTTCTGTGAAACTAGATCCGAAAAAATTGCTCACGCCCATGTGGAAATACTGTAAATAAATTTCTGCATTGCTTTTCTTGTATACTCCTGAGGTGATGAAGAACAATTGGCCACCCTAAAACAGCGAACACTGAATTTCTTTCCATTTATCAAGTAGACGTATAAACCTACCTCCATGGTTGAGCGATCCATATGCGCGAAGACAATTGGAGCAGCATGCGTTAAACAGCAACACCAGTGGAATATTAACATCATGAGCAATACTAACCATAAGGCCTTATCCGTAGCATGGGAAATTGTAAAACTCTACAACAATTAAATTCTTTTTCTTCTAGTTTGTGTCAGTGTTTTAGAATTTCTCTTCCTATCGATGCTTACCGTCGTCAGTTGTGTTATGTAAACGCGCAGTGTCCAAATGCGTATCATCTTCATCATCGGTAACAGTTCAGGAATTAAGAAGAGCGAGTTAGCGTTGGGGCCTGGTTTGTCTATCGTGTATTTGTAGAACAATATCAAGGGAACCGAGGATACTAAATCAAAGAAGAAAAAGCTTTTCATGTAATTCCTACAACAAACGTAATGCTTTAAATCAGAAATAAACAATGGATTTCGAACGAGAAGAACGTGAATTTGTTACTTTGTTATTAGAACTGGGTCTAAAAAGATTTCATGACCTTCGGCCGAGGTGAATCCGGTTACAAAATTTAAGGCAATGTCTACTATACAAATCGCGTGCGCTGGATATATGCGAGCCCAAAGTTTCGGGCTACCGCTTTTCGCTATTCTATGAAATGCTAGAATATATGGCACGCTAATGTACATGTAGAGATAAGTAAGCGTCATTAGAATGTCCCAGTAAAATCTACAAGAACGTATACTAACTTTAATAATGATACGAATGCAATTGCATTAGAAAAAATTACCTAAAGTCACTGCACGGATGAATTATCCACCAAAACGAGGACCGTCCGTGTCTTCGTTTCTCGAAAGCAATCGCGGCACAACTGCGTAACGTGTTACGCGTTAGAGGATGATTCTCCGAAACCAAAATCAGCTTTTGCAACTTTCGTTTCCAGCGGGCATGGAATTTCGCGTTAGGTGGTAACTTCGGTAAATTGCTCTGCGACGTTTTCGGTAGCTCGCAAACGTGAACGTCTCCTCCCTTTTTCAATAATTTGACAACAGTCATCGTTAAATTTCACTGCAGTCTTGCAAACGCGTTATCTCCAAATCTATTATTACTAGACTGCGGAACTTTATGCATTATGGCTTCGAAAAATGTTGCAAAAAAAATAGAGTAGAATATAAAATTTAACAGAATCTGGTACAATTTTAATTGATTTCAAATCTGCAAATGCTACTACCATTGGAAATAAGATTCTATTTCATTCCACTTTGTTCACAAAAATTGAAAATTGCATAAACATCCGCAGTTTAGTTATTACTAACTTCTGTTTGCTACTCTATTTTTTTTCTCAAAGCGTTTGATTCGCAATCGCAACAGCAGCTGCAATGAAGCGTAATGAAGAAGAAATTCCTTGTAAACTGTTCGACATCCAAAAATGGATTCCAGAATTTCTTATCGGTAAATAGAAAGTTATTTCTGGAGATGCTAGGCGCAAATGAAATTCCATTCATCTAGAGGAGGCGGACTTTAATTATAAAAATCACCGCGAAGAAGCATGCATCATTAATTAACCAATATACAGCTTTAAAAGCGGCGTGAAAAATTTATATATTATATATATTATTATTATTATATATATAATATTATTGTTGTTCTACACTGTGATTCGAAAATCATATTTACAGAAAGACCTAGACCAAATATCCTAAGTATATCGATAGCATCACACATACGGAAATTGAGTACTGATCAAAAGTGAGTCTTAGGTACTACAGAACGTACTATTAATCGTTTTATACAATAATGGCACCTCGCTGTACAAATTAATGAGTTGATGGACAGTTTACTGTCCTGTGTTTTGCTGAATGTTTACTATATAGTGTAATTTCTGAAGCCCAGATTTATACATATAAGTATATACAGCGAATTATAGGCTTACGACCAATCGCTTTAAAACGCAACGATCATGCACCGTTAATAAAACCTTCAAAAAGTTATCGAATAAAATTATATCGGTCTAACATTCTATTCGAACATTTTTTGTTCTAACTAGGATTTCCCCAACGACGAACAGACACGTGAGAAATAAAAATATACGAACATTCACGAAAACGGTGTGCAATAAAAGCTTGATATAGAAAAATATATATAATATACACATCGGTGGGAGGTTTATTCGTCGTTGGTAAAATCAAGTGTACGTATGGAATGTACTGTGTCTATTCATTGCGAGTTACGTTTGTCCCTACTATTCAACAGATAGAGAAGATACACGTTGAATAACATCGAAGAAGATATCACGTTCCGTATCTCCTAAATGTTCCCTTTCTTTCGTTTGTACTTCAGACAATAGGATACGAGCAGCGCTATGCTTTCGAGAGACTTTAATAGTTTGCTCGAAGAGCGAATTTGAAAGGGACACGAAACCGATAGGTGGTTATTGCATTCTGGTCGAGTCCGTAGGGCCTCGGACCTGTGAGTTTCTGGTGCAAGTGCAATCTTCGATGTCCATCGATGGTCACTTCGGTGGAACAAAAATTATCGGCTCGGCAACGTCGAAGTTGCACTGCCTGGAAGAGAAGAGAACGGAGTTAGTTATAATACGTTTCGTTTGAACGTTTATCACGTATCACCTTTTATACTGAAACATTTCAGATTCGAATACACGGACGACGGTTTACGCGAGAGATCAATTTACATAGGCATAGAGGATGATTCTTACCACGTGAAACTGACGCGAACTTGTCCATGCGATCAACTCGAAGAGACTATAAATCTGAATTTTAATCAGGTCGACGGATTAATTAGCGAAACAGTGAATATACTGCTCATGCGGTATTTGGCGTTAATTAATTACGAAGGGTTACTGTCTTTCCAGACTGTCAGTATAGATGGAGAATTGACAAGATCCAGTTATGTAAGAAAATATGAATTTCTCGTTGATCAGTGAAAATAATGATTTCTTTCCTAACAGGAATGTACCCCAGCCGAACGTATGGAAATAGATGGACACTTTTTAAATGCCTATGCTATTGAGCGCAAAATACATAAACAGGATGGATGCGTGCATATTATAAAAACTGATTTAAGTTCACAAGGAAGGATACTACGACACAATCGGTTGGATGTACCTTACATCTTGAAAATGAATCCGCTGGCCGATCCAAACATTGCCAGTAGCAAAATAAGACTAGAAACTCCATTACACGATCGATGGTCAGAAGATATTGAAATGTTTTCCAAATATTTAGACACAAAGGTAAAAAAGACTGCCATAAATATTTGCAGTAGTCGGTATCGCGCAAAAGTCAACTACTTACATTTTTCAATTTTTCATAGTTCTCCAAGATGGCTGAACACACGGAATATCTGCTTAACCATCCAGAAGTGAAACACCTGATTACAGATTACACTCAAACGCTGCTCGTCGGTAAACACAACTGGATAACCATTCTACAATTTCTTTTTAAACAGGTCATGTCTCTCTTATTTAAAGAATGTTCGATTTTACGAGTTTAAATTTTACTGGTCTCCGCAGTGAAGCCTGAAGATGTAATTGACTTCACGATACAACATTTTAAAGCGTTTGCAAAAGATCCGATAACCTGGGAGACCAGTACAGAGGATGAGACTGATGATGTTGATGTAAAATCACAGCTAGCGGAGGATATATCGGAAGTTGTGTGCGGTATTTGCGGAATGAGCATAAAGTGTCCTGTGCCGAAGGAAACACCTTCAAGATCATCCGATGAAGAATGTCGGGACATGGTAAGTACTCTACTGTCGGGATATGATAAGTACTCTACTGTCGGGACATGATAAGTACTCTACTGTCGGGACTATTTTAATTCGAAACACAAACATTTCTTTTTCCCCACTTTATGCATTTGAAACTGAAAAAGTTTAGGAATCATTATAGAGACAAATGACTTTCAGCGTTCCTACGATTCTATGAAACTGGCTTCGTCGTATGAAGCGGTCTCTTCAATTTCGACTAAAAACGAAACAAGTTCAGGAAAACAATCTACTATCTCTGAGGATGATTCAAAATTAGAAGACGCTTGCAGCAAGTGTCACAGAATCATGAAAATATGCGACGAATATCAAGTAAATGTTTATGTTAAAAACGTACGTACAATATACGATTGTTATTTATTCATCTAATCATTTGATTTCTAGCCATTATCGAAATGTCCCGTGTGCTTTAAAATAACCAATACATGTTCGAAATGTTCTACAATCGATCAAATAATACATATGTTGAAAGGATAGTACACATTACCTGTATCATTTTCTGCTGGAAGACATATCCTTATGCGAATTACATATAACACAGTTATCCTAAAATAGAAAATTACATTTGTGAGAACTTATAAGAACTTTTGAATACAGGAAAATTAAGATACGTACCTCTAGTTTGAAATTTGGTAAGCAATGTTCGTGGAACGAATGTTTGCAATAGAATACAATTAAGTTTCTCGATTCTGCAACAAATAATATTAGAATTGTGTAAGAACATAATGAAAATTATGTTACAGCTGTTTCAGTTTTTTTTATTCTTATAGATACCTCTCACAAGTAGTTTCCTGTGGCAAGCATCACACATTTGGTCATCTGATAAAAAAGAACATCACGATTATTAATACTGTAACAACCGTTACGAATGCTTTCTAATAAGTACCAACCGTCGATAAATATTCCTTTCTGATGACATTTAACCAGTCTTTCGTGTAAATTAAAATAATCTTTGGACAAGGTCTTTTTGCAACCTTCTTGTACAGAAACTTGAAGATTATAATCGGACATCATTTTGACTAAAGCTTTCTTCAAGCCTGGTATCTCCAAGAACCGGTCTATCTTTTCTACCATTAGTCTCGGATCTACGTAAGTCCCTATTTTCTGAAGGAGGAACGTGATTGCCTCTGAGAAAATAAAGCTCTGTTTAGAAATACATTTACGTACATGGTGTGCCATTATTTACGAGACATCGTTACTTACTAGGTTTATCGAGAGAATAATTAATTAGGTCGTTCCACAATTCCTCATCGTTGTGTTCTTGGCAAAATGCAATAGCGCTTTCCATGTCGTTCAATTCTCGCGTCATCAGCGCCAAAGCTTCAGAGGTGTTCCCGATTCTACCGAGCAAGTACACCATTTCTGGATAGAATTTCCGTTGACTACAAATATCCAGCGCCTGCTGTATCGGGTAATTATCAGATCGTCGTAAAAGCGGCAATAGTTTATCCCGAGAATAGTCCGCGTAAAGTCGAACTAGCCGCCCGTGGTACTTGCCCGGATCTTTCGTATCCTTTTTATCTAACGCGTCTAAATACTGGTAGGACGGAGATTTTTATATAATAGATGTCAATTGTTAAGCTTACATTACATTACACCTACACTCCCGCTCGCAAGTCTTAGGACACCTCTGGCTTTTAGTAAAACTCTGGTATTTCCTACAGATTATGAACCTTTAACTCAAAAAACATGATCACTGTCCCAAGACTTATGAACGGGAGTCCCGGGATAGGAGTATTCAGTTTCTGTATCTTACCAAGTATAAATATCGTTGATTGTGCTCCAATTTTTGCACAACAACCTCGGATGGCACTTTATCTAAAAAAAATTGTATAGCTTGATCCACATCCAAATCCATCAAACCTTCGATCATGTCAGAGACAGCATAGTACAGCTGGTACTTCTGTATGAGCTGAAACACATCCTTGTGCCTCAACTTCAAATACATGGCCAAAGCTTTGTCATACCTCTCGTCGTGAATGTATAAAATAGCTAAAGCTTCTAAGAGTACATTTTGACGTTTATTTTGAGCTATAAGATGCTCTAAAACACCGTTCACGACAGCTGCGACGTTATACAATGTCGGTGACCACTCTTTGACTAGCTGAAGAAATCCATCAGGATCCATTTTCAGATATTCGTATAGGACCATTTCATAAATAAATTTATCCAATTGTACACTGCCTCTTGGAAGATAGGAAGAAATAGATCTTAGCTGATGAACTCTTGCAAATTTATACACCTGCGAAAACATACAACAATTATGCAATTTGTAATTAAACGCTCTAATGAAGCAGATGATACCAACTTCTTCTTCCCACAATTTTTTATCCTTTCCTAGAAATTTTACACAAAGTTTTCCTGCCTCGTCGTATCTTCCACAAACTAACAAGTGATCTAAATATACGCGGCCAATATTAACTAAAGTATGCCTTTTACAATCTTTTGCATTGTTTATTGTCACGGCTTCCAGCGCTTGTTTAAATTTCTTGTGGCTCAATAACCATTCGATTCGGTCATCGGCATCGTACAAGCTAGCTACAACAATGTCTGTTGGACTCACAATAAAAAATCTAAATGTAAAGAAGAAAGAATTAGAAAAATATTTCAAGATGTCTTAACGCAATTCTCAAGGCATCAAGTATACCTATTTTCTTCTTTTAAACAATCCAAGTGATAATCGTTACAACTGTAATGCTCGTAGCCACGGAGTGTAAGGGAATTCGCACAAACGATAACTAACACTTGACCCTTTGGTTCGGCAACGTTCAACGTTGGCCTCTGCTTTTTCCCATTTTCGTCTAATTCCTTCAAACATCCTAATAATACTAGCTGATTTTCTAGCGGGGCAATACCAGAAATGTAAAAGTCCACTTGATACGTAGAGACTGAAAGTAATATGCTATTTATTTATCGTATTCTTACAATCTATAAGTGTTCGATTAAATGACAAACATACCTGGTTCCACTACGTATTCCAATATATCTCTATTAACCATTTCCTGCATCGATTTCTTTCTAATTTGAAAAATTCTTACTATGTCCACCCAGCCGATTAGTAATGTTCTATCATCCGACCACCTCAAATTACATCTATAGTGTTCCGGTAGTGCTCTGTAAAATGGAAAAAGTACCTTGTACAAAGAGTACTTTTCTCATTTATTTTTACCTAATTTTCAAATATTACTCTGCCACTTACTCCGCAGATCTTGTCCATTTGATAAAACCTAATGAACACCTCGCATTTAAATCATAAACCCTAACACCTATATCTGATGCCCATGCTACAAACTGTCCAATCCATGCGACTGATCTTACGCCGCCTTCTGCTTCGCATAACACAGTATGTTTCATTCTCGATAAAAAAGTCTTCTCGTATAAAACTAGTTTATCATCCCCTGAAAAACAATAACATTAATTTGCCTTGAAAAAACAGAAGAATAAAACAACAACGATTTCCTTTGCATACCTGTAATAAATCTTCTTCCGCTACTGCTTTTATAATAATTTGGATCTATAGCAATAGTTTTCACCAGTCTGGCTATGTTCATGTTGTGATTATTTTCTGTGCTATAAAGACCGTGTATGAAGATTTTCCCATCGTCGCTACAAGACGCAATGAAATCTCCATTCTGATCTATAGAGATCTGGTTGACAGCGACAGTATGAGCCTGTAGGCTCTTCAACTTAATATTGTTGCCTAGGTGGTCTAGAATGTGGATTACACCCCAATGAGAACCCACGCACAGAAACTAAACAAAAATTGAATCGCTGTATTAAAAGGATTAAATGCTAATTAGAATCCCATCCAGAGTTACCAGACAATGCATATTCTTTGCTAAATGCTTCTCCCTCTATCACTAAACGTGGCTCGATTGTCCTCTAGCAGCTCTCTGCACAAGGAGGAATGCAAATCAATCTAGTTGCATGCATCTCACTGTTTGCATATTCTCCTTGTGCGGAGTCATCAGAGAGGAATCCAATGATAAAGAGGAAAGCGCAAGGATACTTTCTGGCAACGCTGGTCCCATCCCTAAAAGCAATGCTACTCTGAATTTTGGCCCACCCTGTACATTAAGGGGGCAGACTCGTTTTTTTAGGACTGCAAGAGTATGGGATGCGCCTTCACATTTTTTGATAATGCAAAGATGATTACTGAAAAATCTCATCTTTGTATTATCGAGAATCGTAAAGGCGCATCCCAAACCCTTACAATTCTGGAAACAAGTGTACCGCCTTCACCTTCATCTATGTAGTCAACCGTATACTCATTTACTGTATTTCTTTCAACAATTTTTTGATGTTCCTCTAAAAAATATTACAAAATCTCTCTGAACGTCCATTCTTATAGTTTTATAATGAGAATTTCTGTAAACATATTACATGCAGAAAGGTTTTAAATAATCTATACGTTTTGGTCGACTACATAAGGGTTAAAATGGCCTAACCTCCATAGCACGAGACTATATAATTTCAACTAAATAGAAAAATGTTTAAAAATGTCACAGAATTGAAACCTTTGGGTGGACAGCAATGCAGCTAGCCGAATCGTTTTGCAATATACTCTCTAAATCGTTTCGCATCCTGACGTATTTGAGCCTGGGCTCTACCTCGTCTATTTCCGAGTCTGAATCATCCTGATTGTTCTGTTCTTCCTACAAATATATCTTTTATAATCATTCCATTGCGTCTTCTCGTTCGATTATTAAATCAAAAACTCTACCTTGTCTGAGGTGTTTTCCATACCCGTTTCTTCGAAGGTTTTTCCGTAAAACAGAAGATAAACGTTCGTGACCACGAGCTAGCTGTCAATGTCAAAGCTTTCTTTGTCTTTCTTTCGAAGTAATCAGTGCTCTTCTGGTACACGCATGCATACGATTCGAACAACTTCGAACGGTTTCACAGTGAAAACGAGACGAGGCACGAATCGTTCGGAAATAAATAGTTTTGTAATACAACACGATCAATCCTCTGCAGCGAACAGTTCGTAAATATTAGCATAGCTGTTCCACAGCGATGAAAGGTTAACATTTAACACTAGTCCACCGTTCACTGATTACCAAGCGTGAACCAGCGTGAACACAACGAGGGAAGCATTATACTGTATAATTTATACATAATTTGATGGCTGAAAAGTGTGAGACGGAGAGGAGGAAAAGGACAGGGAAATTAGCCGTTATTAACCGCCACAATCCACAATAGATCTTTGAGATCGAAGAACTTTGTTACCGTTGTTACTTCTGATAAGGGGTTTTTTAAGAGATGGACGACACCTCGATTTTACGATCGCCGCAGGAGCGAAAAGAAACTTTAAGAAAAATTATAACCAAAGCTGAATTACTGCGTAAGATATTATGTAAATTTTTATACAGAGTTTCCCCGGCTGCTGGAACAGCTGTTATCTTCGAAACGAATAAAAATATGTCATAGGCAGACTGTGGACCTTTTTGCAAAATAAAAATGTTTTGCATCGATTGTGGGAAACAGGAATAACATAAAAATTGATTTTATGCCTTAACGACTTTGGTACATTAAAAGCTACATTCTTGAATTTTTTCAATCTTTCACTATTTTACATTTTGTCCAACCAATATTTTTATAAATGCATAAAGATCCATAGTCCTGGGCATTTTTTGTCATGTGTAAATAAGTGCATTTTACTGTCGATAGCGTAGACAAAAATGGTTGCATTACATAACAAAGATTGCCACGGAATTGTACTTCTTGGACGCATCGAATAGTACAAATGCAAAAAATTAACTATTAATAATATGTGATTTGCAGAAGAGGCAGTTGGCGACGCCACCATAAACACTCTGGAATCATGTATGGAAGAGACAGACATTATAAACTCTGAAACAACCCTAGAAGAAAAAAGTGCATACCTACATCTTTATTATTTTTTATTGTACCCATTTCTATATACCTAATTTTTCAATATGTTGTTAGTACACAATCAAGAGGAAGTATTATTGGATTCAGAAATGATGAACCTATCTTCCAAGGTTCTGAAACAATGCACGTACTCTTTAACAAAGTATATGTGCTCTTATAATTCTATGGAGTTTGCCAAAAATGTGGTACGTATTAGAAGAATGCGGTATATATTATTTTCAATGTTTTCATAACAAAGTTGCTACGTTTTCTTTAGGCAAAACATGTGAAACAACTACCTGGCTTCGAGTCAAACACAACGGATTGGTCACTTTTGGAAAACAAAGTTACAAAATGTTTTAAAACGATGCCTCAACACAGCACATTACTAGGTTTCAGAAGATTTTACACGTTTTTATATAAACGGAGATAAGTAAGAAATATTTTGGTTTTTTTCCCTTATTGATAGGTACTTTGGCACCGTTGGAGAAAAAGGAAATTGTTAGAAGGAAACCAGTGGTCAGAGAAGCTCAGGCACAGATAAAAAGGCCTGAGAATGTTGTAGCCGTTGATAAAGAAGAGGAAAGTCTGGAGCAGACGGTGAAGATGAAATCCTTCATTACGCGGTACTTTAAAGCTCATCGCGAACCTCTGGACTTTTTCAAACTTGTTTTACACCCGACTGATTTTGGAAAAACAATTGAAAATATTTTGCAAATATCTTTTCTAGTTAGGGACGGAAATGTAAAATTAACAAAAGGTGACTTTCGTTTTTAGTAACTATCGAAGTATATAGTTTCTTGTCTAAGATTATATTTAATACATTTTTGTTCCGATCTTAGACAGCTCTGGAATCCTGATGGTTCAACCATGTAGAAAAGAAATGATTGCTCAAACAGGAAATACTCCAAACATTCAGAATGTTGCCTACCTGAATATGGACCAATGGAGGGTAACAATACCTTGATGCATCACGCATAATTCTTTAAACTATAATCAATTCCAGAACGTAACAAATCTATTTTATATTTCAGATGCTTAAAGACGTTTATCGATTGGAGAAACCTATGATCGATTTCAATTAGTTTTAATAACAGAACGGACATTAGATTCGAATGCTATTCACTGCAAGAACGAACAGTATTATTTGATATCTTACGCGTGCTTTATGAAATTATCTATTTAAAACAATTAAAAGAATTAATTCCTTTAGTTAAAATAAATGTGTATTTTTTTCTATTTCTCTCCCAACCTAATAAAAAAACGAACGTTTTACGAAAACTAAGGACGATTCTGAAATTCCACAATTTATCCGTACGTTTTTGTAAAATTTTTATTAATTTCTAACATATACTATCGTGACTTAAGTATATGTTGAATAATAACAATGTTTCTTCGACTTGATCTATGGCTGGAAAAGAAAACATCCTGAACAGAATTACACAGAATTTCTTAGAAATTCTCGTGGTTAATTACGTTCACGATGCTCTCACCAATTCGGTATGCCTTTGTGAATTTTCGTATAACGGAAAAAAACAATCTTCTAATCCCCGTTTTGCAATTTCGATACAACGATGCTTAACAATTCTGGATAGAAGTCAATGTATTCCTTTTGTAGATAAAAAAGAAATAGGCTTGTATTATTAGAAGATCGTTTTAATTATTTATTAATGACATGATTACGATGACTGTTTCGGCTTATTGCTTGGCCAACGATTCTGCCTTTGCTACTACTTCCTCGATAGGACCAACCATATAGAAGGCGACCTCTGGAAGATGATCGTATTCTCCGACTAAGATTTTCTGGAATCCTTTAATAGTTTCTTCCAATGGTACTAATTTACCAGCATGACCAGTGAACACTTCGGCAACCTAAATAAAAGTGATCCGCAATCATTAAATAGTACAAACAGTAATACAATGAAAATAAAATATCAAAAATATAACCAGTGATATAATGAAATGCAGATTTCCATACCTGGAATGGCTGAGACAAGAACCTCTGGATCTTACGAGCTCGGGCTACAGTAAGTTTGTCTTCTTCAGACAACTCGTCCATACCCAAGATGGCAATGATATCTTGAAGCGATTTGTAATCCTGCAAAATCTTCTGCACACCACGAGCAATATTGTAATGCTCCGGGCCAATGATGTTGGGATCCATAATACGAGACGTGGAGTCGAGGGGATCGACAGCAGGGTAGATACCTGATATTCAACAACAATATTAGTCCCCTCTTCTAAGCTCTGCTGGAACGTTATCAACAGACCGAATATTTATGCAATTATGGCTTTACGACAGAATTTAGTACCACGGAAAATAAGATTCTACTTTATTTCACTTTAAAATTCATTTACGAAAATTGCATGAATATCCGCTGCCTAGTTATCAAAGTAGAAACTCGTTTAATTACCAAGCTCAGCGATAGCTCGGGACAACACAGTGGTGGCGTCCAAGTGAGCGAATGTGGTGGCAGGAGCGGGATCAGTCAAGTCATCGGCAGGCACGTAAATAGCCTGCACAGAGGTAATGGATCCCTTCTTAGTTGTCGTAATACGTTCCTGCATGCTACCCATGTCCGTGGCCAAGGTTGGTTGATAACCGACGGCGGATGGAATACGACCCAACAATGCAGATACCTAGAACGAGTAAGCAATCGTTAATGAACATTCTGGTTCGAAATAGTAATAAAACATTCCAAGTGACGCTTACTTCTGACCCAGCCTGTGTAAACCTGAAGATGTTATCGATGAAAAGCAGCACATCCTGTCCTTCCTGATCACGGAAGTATTCAGCGACAGTCAAACCAGTCAAAGCGACTCGGGCACGAGCACCTGGTGGTTCGTTCATTTGACCATACACCAACGCTACTTTGGAAGTCTTGTCCTTCAAGGAGATGACACCGGACTCGATCATTTCATGGTACAAGTCGTTACCCTCGCGCGTTCGTTCACCCACACCGGCAAACACGGAGTAACCACCGTGAGCCTTGGCTACGTTGTTGATCAGCTCCATAATCAATACAGTTTTGCCGACACCGGCACCACCGAACAAGCCTGACGAGTCCAATCGATTCGGCGTTATAATTTAGAAAATAAATTCAGGTTCTCACGCAATTCTAATCATTTCACGAGGACGCAGACGTATGTAGAAAATCAAATTTACCGATTTTACCACCCTTAGCATAGGGGGCAAGGAGATCGACGACCTTGATACCAGTTACCAGAATTTCCTGTTCAACCGACATCTCTACGAATTCAGGAGCATCCGCGTGGATGGCAGCGAGCTTGTCAGTGGGAATGGGTCCACGTTCGTCGATGGGTTCACCGATGACATTGATAATACGGCCCAGGGTCTCAGCACCAACAGGAATACGGATAGGATATCCAGAATCCAGTACAGTTTGGCCACGAACCAGACCCTCGGTACCTGTGCAATTATATTACGTTGTAGTAAATATTTTTAGATTTGATTTAAAAAAAGAGAAGACATTACCATCCATAGCAATGGTGCGCACTGTATTCTCTCCAAGATGTTGAGCAACTTCAAGGACCAGCCTCGGGCTTCGATTTTGAACCTCCAAGGCATTGAGAATTGGTGGAAGAGCATCGTCGAACTGCACATCAACGACGGCACCAATGACAGCCACAACTTTTCCTTGGGCCCCACCCTTGCTTGCTGCTTTCGCATAATCTCTGCCTAATTGACAATAACCAATAAATAATAAATAACTCGTACACTTTGATTTCGTATATAATGGATCAAGATTAGTCAACTTGAAAATTATATATCGAAAGTTTAAAATATTTTCTTCAGAAATTAGATGTCTGTAGGATGTACAGGTGAAAGAACTATTGAAATAAACTCGATAGAATATTAGATAATGCTCGCTAGAAGCAAGTTACATAATACAAATTACATGTGTAAATTTCAATGAAAACCTATCAAGTTTAAATTTCGACTTGCTCGAATAGTTCGTAATTACTTTGTTAAATACATCGACGTACATTCACTGAAAGTTCAAGCTGTTTCGATAGTTTGTACAACTTCCAAGTATGATCGATTGTCCACGAGACTTGACTGACGATACGAACAAGTCCAAGAAAATCGAATATTTCTCTCGTACAGCGGTGTTTGAGGGATCAAATGAAATTCCAATAAAAAACGAACAACGATCGAAATATTGCCAATTGCAATTGCAGTCTCGGTAAAAAACAATTTTCGATATAGCCAAAAAGTAGTCGAAGTGACCTTAATGCCGCCATGTTGGCACAGTGGTATCACCACTATGGTTCGGTCAAATAATACGGATTATATAATCAATACAATGCTCCTATTCCACGATATTCGCGTATCAGTTCGGAGAAAAATTATATAAACGTTCAATCAGTCTGAATTATCGAATCAGAACGGTTAAATTGTAGAAGATGGTACTGATGGTACTGTAACTTATCGGCTGCAGCACACGATGGGGAGCAGTGTAGAGGAGAGCATTACGAGTTGGATTGTGAGAAGGCGACAAGTAACGTTTGAGAAAATGATTATTTGGCTACTCACTGTTCACAGACAGAACTCCGGATACTTTGGCGACTTCATTTTGGAGTAAGCCTGGTTTGACGGCCCTCAGGGCTCCAGCGGCTGCCTTCGATACAGCACTCAACATCTTGGCCGGTCAAGTGAAGAAAGGCGACCGGAATGGTTTCCAATTCGTATGGAGTGTACCCTATACTGATTACGCATGCGCTTTATCAGAACTCCACCTCGGCGCATCTCTACTGCACAGAGTCGTTATTGGATCGTTGCGCATAATCGTAACCTGTCGTAACTTTAGTGCCTTAGACTATATAAACTTATAGACACGGCACAGATAATTTTCCACATGATATTGAATCCCGGGTTTTCCCTGATATTTCAAATAAAATATATGTATTGATCTTATCAAGACACTATAGTAATTTCGAGTAATAATAAATAACGACGTAACCCTTTATTTCGTTGATATTAGCTAAATACAGTGGGTGTGCAAAGTGTTCGTACACCTTTTAAAATGTAATATAATAGAATATAATCGATTAGAAGCATTGGATGACTAATGATCTGCAAAAAAGATTTTCCAAAAATTACAATTTACAAGAATATAAATAATAATCTTTTGAAAAACCTTTTTTGCATATCATTTCATAAACCAATGCTTCTAATTAATTATAAAAAATTAGATTGCTTGGTACAATTTTAAAAAAGTTATTTCATTTTAAAAAGTGTACGAATACTTTGTACACCCACTGTATATACATAGTGATACATAGCATATAGACAGACCGACATAGGCTATATTGGACTACATATCTATGCGTATTGATCTTATCAACACGCTAGTACAATCAGTATGATTTTTCTATTTCATCCCTATTGAATAAGACAATGTTTAACAAATATTGTTGATTGTACAGGCCCGCCATTTATACATTCTTCAATTATATAACCGCACATGTGTCGACCTAACCTATGATCGCCCATGCGAGGTGTTGATACGGTTCTATAGAAGACCGGGAATTTAATTTCTTTTCATTTAATATTAAAAAATTTTTAATCAAATCAATCAACATGGTTGAGGAACAGAGAAGACGGGTCGAAGAGAATATGAATAAAATGGTGGAGCAGATTGACAAGTCTTACATTAGGAAAATGCAGGTATATTCGGTTGCACCACTGAATCTTTTAAGGTTATTTCATTTTTGCTTGCATTTTGTTTACAACGATGAATAACCGAACATCTCTGCAATGCTCGATGGTAAAAGTACATATGATACAGTTAATATTGCATTTTAGGGAGACATGCACAGGTGTGCTGCGGTTTGTTGCGACAATGAAACTTACAGCATGCAGAAAGTACACAACTGTGTGGAGAACTGCAGTAGCTCCTTAACTAAAGCTCAACATTATATTCAAGGAGAGTTTGAAAGGGTTCAGGTAGATAATTAATCTTAAACTGTGAGAAGAAAGAGCTAATTAATTTGAAGTTAGCATAATCGATAAAAACTATTCTTTTAGAATCGATTGCAAAGGTGCGTCATGGATTGCAATGATAAAATAAAGGATCACATGGGACCAAATCCTACACAGAACGAAGTAGATAGATACAGCGATGAATTTGATAGATGCGCTACCAAATGTGTAGATAATTATTTAGACATGTTACCAGCATTAGAGAAAACGATGAAGAAAGTTTTAGCTAGTAAAACGTACGAATCATAGTATAACCAATGACAATAGTAATTAATAAACTGAAGTGGCTAGACTGCCATCGAGTAAACGCTATGTACATACAGAGTATATAAAATGTAATGGTCATCCATTCTAGAGGTGAATCTACACCTCTGGATCAGTGGACATTTGTAAGAGAAACTTGCCGCAAAATTGTTTATAACAAAGAAAATAGTTGTTAAAGTTTGTTTTTACATCAATACCTTCTACTCATCGAGAAGAGAAAAAGTTTGAAAGTAACCACATGTCGCGATCAAACGGTTATTAAGATATAAGCTGTGAAAGTTCTTGCAACATTTGATTGCATAGAATTATACATATAGACGAAAGCCTACTACTACAGTCCACACGAGCGCGACCGTGTCGATGAGACAGAACATGATCGTGTGCGTGCCTCGACCAACGAAGTTTAAAGGGACATTCGTTGCTAAAGTAATCGAAGTAGCAAAATATGAAGGGATACCTTATATCCAGTTTTATACGTAAGAATATTAATCCTGGGTTGTAAAATACTAATGTCAAGTAATTACAAATTTTTCAGAATCTTCTGTTCCTCCGTCGGATCAACAGGACACTGCCATTTGCGCAAATACGTAATTGTGAAGCACAAAACACCACACTTTCCGAAATCATGACAGCAAACAAGAAGAAGTTATCCGACCACGTTGAAAATAGTACTGCGGTTATCACTTCGGTTTTCTCCAGTAGACTTAGGTGGGGAAATTTTGCGTTTGTTAACTGGACGAGGGGGTGTTGGAAAGATTTTAAGTTGAGAAGTGGGGAAACCGTAAAAAAAATTCCGTTTGTTATTGTATTCGATCGTAAATGACGTGATTTATGAGGGTATGCTGCTCGCCGCACATGTGTCTATCTGTTGGAGTAGGAGCGCGGTGGTTGTAAATTATGGAACAATCGGCCGATTCGGAGCCGATTCGCATGCGTTTTTTGCTTGCTATAACGTCCTTTACAGGTATATTGCTTAATCCGCTCGAGGAACGATGAGGTACTGTAACAATTTTATAATACAGGATTAATATTCTTATACCAATGGACATAAGGTATTTTTTGATATTTTATAAACTTCAAATTTATGATCCGAATGGGTAAGGAGACATGATGACGTCGTACGGGCCTAGCGACGAATGTCCCTTTAAATTTCGTTTTTCTCGAGGAACGTACATGCGTTGATATAAAAACCAACTTTACTCAGGACCGATTAAGCCTAGTAGCGGGAGTAGCAAATGCTACGGGCTCCGCGCTTTTGGAGGACCCTACATCAAAATTTTGTAAATTAAAGGTCATTCATCTGCAACGAGGTATCGACTCGTCGCAAATCGCATGATCTAGGGCCTCCTAGTAATATTTGTTACGAGTCTCGCGCTGGTTTAATCTGACACTCACTTTAGTATCAATTTTGCGGCAAGTTTCTTTTACAAATGTTCACCGATCCAGAGGTACAGATTCACCTCTAGAACGTACGACCATTACTTTTTATATGCCCTTGTGCATTGTCTTACATAAAAGAAAATAATTTTCTATACTGGATTAATAAGACTGGATCTCATTATATAATTACAGATGAAGGTAATCTCAGTTGCATTGCGAATTATGTAGCATTTTGTACAAACGTCAACTGCTAATACATTGTACGTGGATACAATAATTTTTGTTACCCATTTGTTTTTTTTATTGTTACAGTGAATATTGTTGCCTGTAGCAAACAAGAAGATGCTAGTTCTAACGAATTCCATGATCATAATATTTATTAACTAGTACACTTGATGATTGCAGTGGTACATTTTCGTTTCTCTCCTGATTTTATTATTATTATTATATTTTCTCACTCGCTCTCTCTCTCTCTCTCTCTCTCGTTCTCTTTCTCACACTCTCGCTCGCTCAACGTAATAACAAATTCACCGTTGCAATTAATATCATTTCTTTATTGTTACAATAGACATTACGCTTATTGCACACTTTTTTTCATGATATAAAACCTTTCCACCACTCTCGCTCGATACAAAATAATCGGTCAAAATATGTCGCGGTAAATTCGTGATCTAAACCTGTAGAAATCTGCAAATAAATCGTTTAAATAAGAATAATTTAAATATAAATATCAACGCAATAATAGTTTCACTTGTTTCGGTCATGTGTGTATGTGTGTGTATATATATATATGCGAGTGTAACAGTTTCATCTATGAAAGTTGACATTGGGCTTTATATCTGTTTTTTATCGTTTTTTTTTACATTTTTCATTTTGTTTCATGAAGACTGTTTTTAATGTACAGAATTCGACTTCGATTCATTCGTTATTTTTGTTTCATTAAATTTGTCGTCGTAGCTGCAAGACTTTCTTTTCTAGTTTAGGTAAATCGGTGTATTTATTGCGCAATGTAATGATATGCAAACTCGCAAAAATTCGACGAGAGTGTATTCTCTTTTTTTTATATTTTTAATTATATTTGTCGAGCGACGACGCGATCTCGTCTGTCTTGAAATTTACGTCATCGGTACTGCGCGTGTCTCAAAGTTTTTCAAAACATAGCTCAATGTCGTCAAGTGGAATGGCATGAGTTTACATTTATGTATTTTCTTTATTCTCTCTCGCTTTTCCATTTTCAGAGGGCAAACGTGAATTTTCTCCTGATGTCTCTCGAGAGTGAATATGCTGCGGCTACAGTTCGCACCTGGCGTCGCACGGATTGTGAAAAAAAGAACGGTCTATGTAACATTCTGTTATCCCAATCTCAGTCAGACTCTTCGGACTAGATTTCTTTTTTCTTTTTCTCATTTAACAAAGATTGTGATCAACGCGCCTCTTATAAAAAAAACGCTGGACTTTTAGTACGAGTAGCTGGTAAATAGTAGGTACGTCTGGTAGAAAAAGAATAGTAATCGAAGGTACAAGGTGAAAACGTAGGTTCACGGCGCTCTTTCTCTCTCGCTCATTCTCAATCTCTCTGAAACATGTGTTTCTTTTTTGACCGGGTGGTGCGTTTCGCCTTATAAAAAAGTGTTTCATTTCCAATTATTGCTCACATATCTCTCTCTCTCTCTCTCTCTCTCACTCATCATCTTACCGTTTTCATCTTGGATCGTAGAGATCATACTAGACTCGATCGACTCAGTACAAAAGAATCAAAAAGACAAGTACAAGACCTACGTTCCTCTGCGTCGGGACTTTTGAGGTAATCGAATATCACAAAAATACAAAGAACAGTATATTTCGTAGGGTGTCCCAGAATCTTCCTACCCAGGCTGTGCCCCTATATGTTCAACGAACAGAAAGCAAGAGTTACATACATAGTAGTATACATATGTAACATACGCATGATTGTTTTGCGGAGGAGTTAAATAAAAAAGTCTGAACCCAATGTCTTTCTGAAATAACATTTATGATTGTAGCGTGTCCGGTAAATACGTTTAACATTTGTTTTTATTCAATAATCCTGTCGTCACAATTTTTCTCATGGAAAAAAATAATTCGAAATTATCCTAAAACAAAATGGAGATTTCATCCGCGAAGAAAAAAAAAAACATCATCTTTGTTTTTTTTCGTCTTTTTCTTCTTTGCGTTCGTGGAACATACCGATACAATCGCAGCGGGAAAACTCTGGAGAGCCTTGTGTGTTATGTGTGTGGTATTCATCGATTTTTCATTTAGGTTCTTGCGTCTCGAAAAGTGCAAAATTCAAAATGCTGACGCGACGCTCTCTTTCGAAAAAATGGCCTGTAAAATTCTGTTCGACATTCAAAGCGACGAACGCGCGTAGAAATTCAACTAATAGTCCATTTTTATTTTTATCCTCTTTGTTTCCATCCCTTTTAAGGCAAAATAGAAATCACTTTGATTCGCGTACAATTCAATTGCAACTTCGTTAGGTATGTTTTCTTTCATTTTTTTCACATTTCTTCTACGCTCTCCACCCGCGGAGCAGAAAAATTCGCTTCTATAACACGTCCCGGTACAAGATTGAAATTTGCGAAACGTATGTAAGAGTACTGATCAAGTTTTATTCTTTTTCTTCTTCTTCTGTTTTGTGTGCCGGAACACCCATTTTTCGAAAAATTTCTAAATAGAACTGCGTTTCTTTTTTTGTTTTCTTCTCTTGGTCCTATCCTAAGCTATCACCGATTGTAAATTAGTTTCTTCGATCTTCATTGCTTAATTAATATCGAGTTTAAATTGTGCAGCCTGCCGAATGCAACAACGACAATGTGCACCATTCGCAGACTCACATCGCACTATATATGCTATGATTGCGGAGCAAAACAGTCGTTTCGTAGCTGTGCAATTAGACCATGATCGTATCATCATCATCATCATCATCATCATCATCATCATCATCATCACATCATCATCATCGTCATCACTGTCTCTACAATCTTAACAATACACGATCTTCCTAGCATCTCACAAAATAATCGTTCCATTACCGATATTAACAACTCTGCACTCCACAGTGCAATACTTACTCCGATAGCTATGAGTTCTCTCGTTTTGGGGTCTGCACGAGCACTATAGTTTTGCTATACGTCTCGCAATGAGCCCTTTTCTTCTAATACAATTCATTTCAATAATTTACCGATTCATTTTCAACGGCAGTGTATTTCTTGTTGTACATTTATGGATGTTGTTACATGCCACGGGCATGGTTAATCGATTGGTATAACTTTCATGAAGATATAACAAGAAATAGAAAAATTGATGTTGGTAACATTTCACCTATCAGCGACTATTTAATAGATTTCGAATAGCAATGGCAATATTAGAATGAATAAGTTATCATCAGAACTGTTACTCGAAAGAAAATGTTTAATTATAAGGAAACTATTAATAAGCTTCTGGTAGGTAAATTGTTAATAAATACAGGAGACGTTTTAGTCGAACGTACAATGAGAAATGAGCACTACGAAAGTAAATATAATATTTGGCGCTCTTTGCGTAGACAATGTATCACAATTCCTGCTCGACGAATGAGAGCGCTATGGGAATAAGTATTGTATCCTAAATCGTGGCCGTTACGAACCCGCTGCGTTGCTGACCGTATCATCATTGCAACTCGCCTAATATGGCTGACGATAAGGCTCGACCGCGTCGTCGCGAATTCACCCTCTACTTACATGGATATTCGATTTGTACTTTGAAATTGAGTCAACTATTTGTTTCCTTCACGAGCTTCGGTCGAAACCAGTTCCTATACAGTCGCTAAACAGTCGTTCAACAGAGAAACCTTAGAAAATTCATGGAAGTTTTCTTCGTTCGAATAGTTAACAAAGTTCGAATATTATACAAAAGAGAAAATAAAAAAAGGATATATATAATTGCACGGGATGAGGCGACTTTACATGGCAACTGTTTCAATCAAAGCGCAATTGTAACCTGCTTGAAGAAATTCGAACGGCGCGGTTGAGCCTTTCATTTTCAATTAAATAATAACTTTGTTAGCCGACCTAGCTAATCTGCATTTAAAAAAGAAACATCAAACAACTAGGAGGAAAGACTACTGATCGTTTAAAGAAGAGAGTGCGTACTTTTTTCTTTTGTTTTCTTTTTCTTTTAGGTAGAGTAGTAAGTATCTTCGAAGTCGTCGAATACGTGAGAATCTTCGGTAATTCAGAACATATATATGTATATATATATTTTTTTATTCACTTTTGGCACTCCGGAGCCTCGAACATCGTCATTTTTCTTCTTTTAATTAATCCTTTTTTTACGTAGACCACCTTCTCGAGGTATATCTATCTACAACGAAATTCGCATATACAAAACAAAATGTGTGCAATAGATTCAAAAAGTTAGATCAGAAGTATTCGATGTTGAATCGCGTGTTCTTCGGCTGTACGCCGAATTCGAAATAATATAAAGCACGTTGATTAACCAGTGTCGCAACCACGAACGACTCTCACGCATTCCTCAGGCTCCTATCACGTACATAATCCATTTTTTTCTTGTTCTCTAAACGTTAGGGCTACCCATTAATGATCGTTCTCTCTCACGCTTCTTTTTTCTTTTCTTTTCGTTTCGTCGTTTTTCGCAAAGTAAAGTAAGCAACGTTTACTTTGAGAAAAAAGAAAGACTACCCGCTGGTGGCCACCAGGAGTGGGGAACAAAGAATCTCGAGGGAAAGAAACTGGAACGGTAGTCGTGTAAAAAGTAACAGAAATAATGTGAGCAGCCCCTTTGCTCTTCGGCCTGCCTTGCAGAAAACCAAGTCGCGCTTAAAAAAGGCTTAGAACACACTTTGAATATCGATCCCTGTAGGCGAATGAGACAACCCGCGTCCACTGGTACACGTATTCACCACGTTAACTCTAAAAAGAAGAACAACAACGTGTTCCCTACTCTCTTGCTCGCGCGCGTTCACTAATCCTTTCTTTCATTTAAATTAATTTAAAAAATAATAATAAACGAACTGGAACGTCTCGTGCGTTTCAAGTATAATTTGTTAAATGCAGAATGATCGAGCAAAACGTACTTTGAAGGAATACAGGTTTTTTTTAAGGGAGTGGGGGGGGGGACAATCCGAATAGGCTTCACTGAATTACTCTGTCCTAAAATGCGATTATGTTGGCAGTCGTACAATTTAAAACAACACCCTTTTACTCGTAGGCTTTTCCTTCGTTTTTCCTTTTAAATAATCGTTTTCTTAGACTCTATTTTAAGTACGTCAGAAAGATTCACTGTATCGCTCGATCGTTCTCGTGAAGTCTTTTCTCAAAAACCATGACGTATTTCTTATGGTCAAAACACGTCGAAGTTCTTGCTAAGAAATTTTCACGCATCTTTTACAAAATATACTTTCGGTCTTTTGACCAAGTTAATTTTTTTGTTTTTTCTTTCTTTTTTTAAATTAGCCGTTAGAGTTTCTCTCGACTTTGTTTTGCAATCCGTATGACGAGCGTCGCACGAGTCTTCCCTGTTTAATGGTTCTCTCATTAAATTTCATAGAATGTTCGAGGCAATGACCGATCGCTAAGATCTTATAAAGAAAAAAGAAAGGTGATCAGATTTACTTCACCTGGTCATGTGTGTGTACGTGTATATGTTTGTTTCTTGTCTGTTCATACGTTACTAAAAAAAATTCAGGATCTCAACGAAAGAACAGAATCATCGTTCGCTAAGCTCTTTTGACTAAAGGTATGTGGCTCGCCTCGCGATCGGTCTGCGCTCAAAAAATTAATACTAATTTAATAATTAGCTGCTCCCAATGTGTAAAATAGTAAAACTCTAACACAGAAATCAGATTTGCCTACATGGATCATTTCGACAACAATATGCCTTTGTTAGACTTTAGTGTTTCACAAAAGGTATAATGGTTTACCAAAAGTAACCGCCCTCTGTTCCTCCTCCTAGGAAGTTTTTCTTTTGCGATATAGCCACGCTGTGGCTTGCCATTGCAGCTAGTTGGGCGGCGTTTGGAACTGTTGGAGGTGGTGGCAAGACGGGTTGTGAGATACTATCGAATCGATTAGTAGCATCGAATCCATTCTTTAAAAGGAAACAATTAATTAGTCGTAGTAATCACAGATATGCATATACGTTCAAGGAAAAAATTAAGTGGACGCTTAAAAATTGAGAAACTTTTCACTATCCACTTAATTTTGTCTCTGACTGTATCCAAGATAAATAAATCCTTACAGGCATCACAAGCGTAGGGGGCCTAACCGGAGGCTGCATTGCTGCTGCTGGATAATATGCTGCAGCTGCAGCTAACGGTGGGTAATATTGCAGTGGCCCATATGCTGGATAACATGAGCCCAAGTATCCAGGGTATCCTTGACTGTACATCGGCTGGTACATCTGTAAAAATAATTCATTTTTACTGCGCTAATATCCTTGTTAACGCTTTACTTGTTAGTACAATAACTGTGCTGTACCAAAAGAAAGCATAGACATTTTCTTTTATATTGTAATCTTAAATGAAAGTATTAGATGACGTTTTCGAGGGTGATTTGTTTAGTTTCCAATGAAAATTGTTGTCGTTGAAAACTGTTGAAGGTTCTATATGTATATATATAAATTCTCACCATAGGATGTGTAAGAGTCTGATCATATGTTGGCGGTGGTGGACCCTGTGCAGCATAGAGCTGGGGCTGATTGGGAAAGACTCCATACGGTGCGGCACCTGCAACTATTGTAGGATACGCATGTAATCGGATCATTGGAACCAATAGAAATGGAGCCAGAGATGAATCTCTTACGTGTACCACCGTAGGTAGCAGGCTGTGCCGGCGCAGGGACAAAACCTGTTGGTGGATGAGGTGTCACCGGGTATGCTGTAACACATGCAATGGAAAATGCAGGTCCGTTCACTTTGTTGGCTGTAAGTTCTTCTAAGCCAACGGTACGTGGTACCACTGCCAGGAAGGACAGAGGACGACGCGCGTCAAGGATCAACAGGGTATCTAATAGAAACTATTTTCACCTGATATTCGTATACTTTCTTATACTCTTAGTTTCTTGACTGTACCCTGGGGATCAGCTGACTCGCGTCATCAATGTTAGGACATCTCCGACGCCTTGTTCAACAGACATGCGTTTTTCTAAGGATATAATAGCTCGACAACTCTGAGAGCTTGAATTAATCAACAGATGACCAAGCGTCGATTACGTCCCAACTCCAAAAGTGGTACTCCCACACCCAAGTATATCTTACACATGACATACACCGTTTTTATCAAGGTACTATTCAAAGCTCAAACAATGTTAGTCACTAAATAATGGTGAAAAGAAATAACCGAAAAAACGGTATCGCTGCCTTCTCTTGTTACCGTTCGAGTTTACCGCCGGCACGTAAAGATGCAAGATTTTTCATTCAAACGGAAACGTAATCGCTGACCGGAAGAGAGAGGAGACGATCTCGATACAACAAAAACAACGTAAACGATACAAAGTACTCTTTTTTTATATACATACATACATACATATATATGTATACGTGTATATATATATGTGTGTGTGTATGTGTGTGTGTGGAGAAAGAAGTATCCGCGACGCATCCACGTGTAAACTGCGCTGGTACAAGACAGGCATTTGATAGTAAAAAAAACATTTACGCCTCTGACGAAAATCCGTTTTACTTCTCGTTCGTCAAATGGAAAGAGATAAAAAAGATATGTACGTATAATGTATATACAAATATATATATATATATATACAAATATATATATATATATATATATATATATATGTAGTATCAAAAAACGTCGTGCAGATAATAAGGAAATTACAAGGTAGTCGTTCGATTTCCGGTGGGATTCTCGACAGAGGCATAGTTGAAAGCGAGACACTTGAGAATAGCTTAGCGAACTATTTACTTGCGGCCGGTCGGGCCGTGAATTGAAAAAACAACAGTACGTGTACATTAGGAATCTGAGAATGGAGCAATCTGTGGTACATCTTGTCACTGATTTCATCGATCAATCGGATCGTTTCACGGGCTATTTCGCCGTTGGATAAAAAGATTCAGAACAGGACAATTGAATACAACACGCGTCGTGATAGAACGAGTAACCGAAAAGATGTTTTCTTTTCTTCTTTCTTTTTTTTTTTTGGTTGGAAACATAACAAAGAAAAAAATAGTCAATGAAACTCGAATTCTTTTCACCTTCTTTGAACGTAAATATACACAGAAAAATACAGTAAGGTTCTAAGAATACAGCCACTACGAGTAATATATATATATATATACATATACATACACATATCATGTATATTATATATATATATATATAATATAATAAAATACATATTATAATGTATCGACATAGTCCACAAAAAAAAGAGTCATCAGGCAGTCGATTTTGTGAATCAAACGGACAAACCAAAACAATAATGGAGGACGAAGAATAAGAATAAGAAGAAAACGAGAGAAACTATTCTCAAATGAAAACTCGCGTGTTTGATGGACCTACCTTTTACTTCTAAAACTAAGATATAATACGAAACCGATTTCAAAGCAAATAGCGTTACGCAATCAAGGTAGAAGCCAAATACATTCGTCTAATTAATCGAACCATCGGGGACTCGTCGACTGGCCCAATGCATCCAAACAAAGTTTTCCGCGGAATCTCTGAAGCAACTGGAAAATCATTTCGTCATTTTAAATGCATTATTTTCACTTTTTTCTTTGCTGGAAAACAAATTTCTTGTAAATTAAAGACGTGAAGAGAAACTTTCGCGGGGGCCAATCGCGAATCGTGCAGGCTCGACCACATCGAAAAAAAGAAATGACAAAAAACAAAGCCAAAATAAAGCCATGGATAACAGGGGGGGTAAATGGCGGGTTTTTCCAAAAAGTGATGTTAAAAACAAGTCCAATAATCAAGATTCGGTCAAGTAAAACATATCTGATAAAAAACCGATCCAATTTCTATTGGTAAAAAAAAAGAAAGAAACAAACAAGAACGTGGTCTCGATCCGAGAGAACAACTCGTTCGTTTTAATACGTTTTTTCTTTTTTTCTTTGGTTGATTTTTGGTTCGGGCGGTGAATGTGTAATTTATACAATGAGTACAGTGGTACGAATGAACAGAAAAAATGAAGTAGATTATATATATATATATATATGTGTGTGTGTGTGTGTTTATATATATATACACACACATATATATGCACACACACACATATATATATATGTATGATATGTATACATATATAAATATATATCTACATATATATATATATATATATATATATATATATATATATATATATATATATATATATATATATATATATACACATATATATATATGAGTATATGAATGTTTATGTATATATCAAGTTCCACACATTCAAAAACTTGTGACAAGATTCAGCAAACCACAAATTTCTGCAAATATCCATAAAATAAAGGTCAAACATGATTAAAAGTTATCCGTAATTGCGTAATATATAATTAATTAATTGGGCGCTACTCGCGCGAACCTTGCCACGAGCGAGACACATTTTCTTTCTATTTCACCCGGGTCGATCGATCTCTCTCCTCTGTCTTCTCGTTCCCGATGGCAACCGCGAGAACGCCCAATTTTCTTTTCTTTTTTTTTTAGTAGACTAAGTTACGCTCCGTGCCATTACCATTCGTCACGCTCAAGAAAGAACGCTCTGAGAAAGAAGATATAGATAATTTAAAAAACGACGTATCCTTGTTGGATTTGAATTTCGCCGATCTGATGGAGAACTCTTCGGTTCGATTTGCGTGTGATGAATGGCTCAAGCTCAGCAGCAGTGGATGGACATGTTGTACTCTAACATAGATGTCAGCCCACACCAAATTGTCCATGATAATTGAATACTGGTCCAACGCGTGGAAACGAGCTCTCCTCGAATTACGTTCCATTGCTCTTGATGGCCTCGCGTGTGTAGGACGACACCGTTTCCTTTCGTTCATCATAGTTCGCCAGTGTCATTATTTTATGATTCTAGAATGGAATAGGCTGGAAAAACGAGACGGCTTCGTGTCCAACACGGTCGGATCAGTCCCCAATCGAATAATAAATTTATGTGTCAGTGCCACGGTGCAAACAATCATCGAATCCAATAACAATTGATCAGAATATTCAATATATGCTAGTACGAGTTTTACTGGGTAAATTTCTCATTTATTCATTTTTTTTGGTCTCTCTCAGTATTCTCCTAATTTTTCCCTCTTTCTTTCAGTCTCTCCCTCTCCGCTTCCCCCTTTCTCTCAGCAGTTTTAGCGGTCTCGACCCCTCTTTATCTCTCGTACACGCACGCATTCCTTGTCCGTCTTTCTCTCCGTATGCTTTCTTTAAAGCCTGATTTGTCCCAATGAGCATATTCGACCTAGTTCTACCGTTCGTGCCAGATGGTCTTTCCAGTTTCGCCCGTTTCGAGAGAGAAACCGGGCGAATTCCGCCGCTCCGTTTCGTATATTTTTTTTGCTTTCATTTTTATTCGTTAAATAGACGATCTTTCAGTCTCATCGAAATGCTTCGGTGGAACAGTCTTCGTGCCTCGACGGGACCCAGCGACCGATCCTCGACCATCTCCGGCGATGTCCTTTCCAAAAATTGTCCCTTTGCAACACGACGCTTCTTTCGTGTTCAAAATCCGGAGCGATACGATTTTAATAACGTCAGAAGAGAACATCGTTTAAATAGTAATATACAAACTGACACGGGTGATCTATTATACCATACCGGGTAATATAATTTTACGTGAAGTGTATTCCATTGAAAATTACATTCGGTTGGAGAATCAGTCAGAATTTCGTTGAGAGAAAAATTTGCTATGGTAATTCGGTCGCGGTGACCAGAGACGAAGCTTTTGGTAAGATCTAGCGAGTTCCTCGAGTTCTAAAAAGTTATTTACTACACGCGATCTATAAGTTTTTCTCATTTTCGAATATTCGGCGAATCGAAGATCGATTTTCGTGGGATATCGGTCCGGGTCACTGGGTCTCGGCGAGTTCGAGGCACGTCTCGACACTCTCGGCAACGGTCGACCGTTGTCGTTGACTCGCAATCTCATCTTTAAGCTCACTATTAACAGTATACATGATAGATTCTGCCAAACATGCACATGCAGTTCAAAAATGCTCGAGAGAGATTCCTATGATCTTGCGGCGACAAGCGTTGCCAATCGAACCGTTTCGTACACGTTTCAGTTGATACGTGATCCGCGCGTTTCATCGATCATCGTTGATCGCCTCCCGATAGATATATCCGCGGGCTAATTCGAATTTTCACCAAGATGTTAATGAATTCGATGTCTCGTTCACGACAGGAATAGGAACGTCTCTGTATTACTCGACTCCAAAAAGACACACTACGAAACTGTTCGGCTACACGACGATTAAAAAACGACGAAAAACGAGGTCGCTCGTGTCATTCTTAATCGGGCGAATGATTTGCCTCGATAAATAGAGGTAGTTGGATACGTTACACGCGAGAGAAAGAGAACACTGGAATTACGTGTTCCGTTCGCGAAATAGCGAAATAGCGAAATAGCGAAATAGACGACACTGATTAGGAAGGTAACGAGCGACCGTACGTACAAACGTAAAAAAGATAGAATCATGGAAAAGGTCTATCACAACAGATTATATGAGCATGCATTGTAACGCGCGGCCCGAGCACCTTTTGGAATTGTGTTCGACGCGCGAAGCCCGTATCCTTCTTTCAGCTTGTTTTGTTGCCGGTCGATCAAGGATAATGATAAAAGAGATTTTAAGAAAGGTAAAAGGTGCTCGTGCTCGCGCTCGTACGCGCTTAACCGCGCCCGTGCCACTACCGATATACATTCCAAGGCATGCAAAACTAAAATTACAAATACGAGAAAAATCATCAAAGCTATGTATATATTTATATACTTGCACAGAAAACCGATCAGGATGCAGGCAAACCGAATTTTTATTCTCGAGATCTCTCTTCCCGTGGTGCGCCGAGAGCACACGGATAATTGAACTTTTCTTTTCCAAGACACTCGAAACGAAAACACGCCTCGTCGCTTTCGTTTATGCAACCGTCACCGACCAAGCGTGCTTTCTTCTCTTTTGATTTTTCGCTTCAATTACCGATTGGTTTGTATTTCTTTTGGTTTGAATCAGCACTGAGCACTAAGTAGTAATTCGTGATACAGAGTGTGCACGTATATATACGTTTACGTATACACGCTACCGAATTCCTTACGTTTCTTCTCTGTTCCCGTTTCAGAATGGGATTTAAGCTAAACACGCTACCGTCGTCGAAGGAACAAGTAGAAATTCATCTGGATATGTATATAGAAATATCAACTACCAAACACGTGCAGAAACGACCACAAGTTTCGTCTCTATCATCGTCTTCCGACGATTTCTATTTCTTGGCCGAACAGAAAATTCATTTTAATCGTGAAGCTGATCGAGCATATATCTTTTTATTCTTATTTCCTTTTTCTTTTGTAGTTAACAACAAGAAACTTGTAGCCCGAGCCGAAGCGACATGCACTATTGTTAAAAGTGAGCTACCAAGTTTCTATCGAGTAGAAGTATCATATAAATACGCTGAGCTTAGATACAGCATTCGTGTCCACCTCGCTGGCCCATCGTGCCCCGTGGACAATCGTTTCAAAGGCAATTCGCGTCGATTTGTTTATTTAGCAATCAGTCATTCCGTTCATCGAAGAGTTTTTCCTCTCTTTTGAATTGCTTCACCACGTGTGGCACGATGGGCGACCAGAAAAAAATGGAAAAAAAAGAGAAAAAAAGAGAATAAATTAAGCAATCAGCCAATACCACGGTCTCAGTACGAAATATTTGTACACCCATATCAATATCTTACGTTCATATTGATTTGGATATATAGCAGCCGACGTCTCCAATTCAAAAAGTATAAGTCTCGATCGTGTTTAAACGCATTCATCTCGAAGGACTTACGAAAATACCCTTGTCGTCGTTTCTAAAGGATCACCGCCTCATTTTTACGTATTTTTTGTTCTCTAATTGGATCATAGGATCCTCCTACTTTAGAGTTGAATCGTAATTTAATCGACGTCTCCATCGAGAAATCATAAAAATTGAAATCACATTCTTTAGCAATCAAGTAGTACAATCAAGTTTTCGATAAAATAAAAAGTCGGAGAAGTAAATATAAAAGTAAATGCTATTAAGAATGAACGTTAATTTCCTGGATTCGGGAAAACAGAGAAGTATATTAATTAATCCCTTGTTGAACTTTTCCATAACCACTGATATGCTATAAGGAAAATTGAAAATTGTGTGTTTGGCGTAGTAAGTCTACGTTTTACTCTAATTTTGAAAATGGTTGAAAATTATCATGACGAGTCTGACTCTATGCGAAAGGGGGCAAAGGGTTAATCGATAAAATTCCATCGTACGAAGCAATGAAAAATTTAAAACACTAAAGTAGAAGAACCCCTGAACGATTACGCGGCTAGAAGTGTGCAGGTCGTTCTTCAGACGTAAACTCAAGAAACGCAGGCACTTCCGTTTCCATAACAGAACGACAGATTTTCACAACGAGTGATCTCTTTAAGATTCAACGCGTATCTCTCGATCCTCTTATCGCTGCCAATCATATGGCATTTAGCGTCTAACCAACATAAACCTGGAAAAACGAGGAAACTGAGATTAGTCACATTCATTCTATTATCTTTCCCAGATTTCCTCAAAGTGTCAACAGATATTATAGTGATTTTCTATTGCTAGCCATATGTATGGATCGGTTCTGTTACCAACGATCTGTCAATAAGATTAACGACACGAGGGGCCGAAGGGGCTGGACAAAAGTTCGATATCTTGAACAGCCGATGGCAGGAAATCTAGATCAGGCAAAAGCTTTCTGTCGTTATTCGGTCTCTCGTGTCTTCACTTTTTGAATCGGGAGGCGTACGGTGCTTCTATATCGTCATATATATATTGGTGGAATATATATATAATATATATATCGTGTGATACGTAATATATGTTGGTATATAAACACGTAGTGAGTTAAGGTAATATATAGAGTAAGGTGAGGTTAGATACGTGGCTTAGGCTGCGCGAACGCCGGTCTCCGAAGCTCCACCTACTGACTGGGATCAAATCGTCTTTGTAATGGTCCGCTGCAAACATATTGACAGCCACAACTGTAGGCGCTATCCTTCGGTTTTTTAGCGGCTATACCGTGTCACGATAATACGCTCGCAGAGATTTGCACCAGTATTATCCTCGATTCTCGGTTTATTAATTTTTCTTGGCTGCGTGTTTTTTCGTTTCGCACAGCGTATAAAACTGATCTACTTACAGACTAAACTTTTACACATCCCTTAAACGCTACGCTCTGTAATCACACACGTCTGCCTTAGGAACAGAGCCGACTGAATTAGGAATAATCGCATAAGTGTCCGAGCTGTTAATCAAGTACAATAGTGGATTATCTATAAAACAGTGTAGTGGTATTTCCGAGCTGTACGTCGATTCAAGATTTCCATATTCCACGTACCAAACTCGAGAAAGTCTGTTGCCAAAAGTAAAATTGTGTATTTCACTCGTACGAGCCACAGGCTGATATCTTTGCGAATTGTTTTTGACGCATCTTGTTACGTAGAAGCATATTATGTATTAAGTTGTCCCAAAAGATTCTTTTGGAACTGCGTTTCTTTAACGTCGCTAAATAACTATAAACAATGCAATTCTTTATGCTAATGTTTTAGGACTTCCTAACGTGAATTTGCGTTATGTACATGATTCGAATACCAACTTTTGGAACAACTTAATATTTATTTAGCAATATTAAAGGAACGCAATCCGAAAGAAACTTTTGAGACAACTTAATATATACCGATCACTGGTAATACCCGTAGCAATGCTGCACCATTCAATATTGATACATTTGAAAAAAGAATTATGAGATCTAGATAGAAATCATATTTTATCTATGTCTAATCATTGTATAAACGAAATATAGCAAGGTTAACGTTCTATAGTTTGTGAATACAATAACTTTAACTTGTAAACTGTATTACTCTTTGTTTGATTCGTTAAAATAATCAATCGTTAAACGAATCGTGTCTGAATTCAATTTTTTAATGTGTCCTTCGTGTACTATACGAATGAAGATGAATAATTTTTTGTCTATCCCATACGATATGTCAATGTACTTACACGGCTTCCAGAGTCAAAATATAAATTAAAGTTTCTCAAAAATTCGTTCTCTACGTTTATTAAAGTTACGTTAAAAAAAGAATCAGATTTCTTTGTTTGCAGTGAAAAAAAAACATGATTTCGACAGCGAAAAAACCATATTCCCATTATAAATATTCTACCAATTAAATTGCAAAACCGAATTTTTATTACTTTCGAAGGAGAAGGTATTAGAATACGGCGAATTTTGGCGGTGTATAACAATTGATCGGTCAATAATTTTTTTTTGTTCAATCGCACGAAGTACTCGCGACTCGTGAATATATGCATAATGCGTACTTGGATATGCATGTTGGCCAAGTCAATGAAAAGCGAATAAATAAAGGAGAACGTGACATAGAATGAAGGAAACTGATAACGGCGCAACAAAAATCGTCGGTTTCCAAGCTGTATTCGACTTTTAATAAATAGTTGTCGCGAAAATTATCCAGGACGAGCTCTGGAAGCCATTTTGTATTTCCCACACAGAATGCGGTATTGATTTATCTGTCACTGGGCAGTAATTCAAGTTTTTTCTGGTCGCGCGAGAACGAGGGATCTGTCCGCGTAACAAACGAAAAAGGGGTTCGATCGAATTTGAATGTGCACCATTCTTCACAGGTGTCGAATCGCTAATAGCCAACAGAAAAAAAGAATTGTCCGTCGTACGAGTGACAAGTGGGTATATCCTCGACTCGAAAACACGAGATACTCTTAACGTGTGTAACACATACTTCTAGCCGTTATTGCGCGGTTACGGTGTATAATTACCTTTCTTGTCGGTCATTATTGCTTAAAGTTTCACAAATTCTAGCAAAAAAATACGTTATTCCTAATTAAATCACCGATTCAAGTTTCAATACTGAGGAGACGAGCAACGGCTGTGACACTTGACGGACACTAGCGCCCTTTATTGAGCCTGCCCGTGGCTCCCCTGATGCCGTAACGTGATTGGCCGAAAATATTAAGAGCGCCTGGCCAATGAACGCAACGCTTTCCGCCTGATATTGACCGCCAAAAATTTAATATACATTTAGGAGCATGACTGATCAAACACACTTGAAATCAGAATAACTTTTTTATGAATGGATCAAACGACTTCAATTTTTCTGTAAGACTAGGAGAATTATTCTAGTAAATGATGTCTAATAAATATGTTGACAAAATGCATTTAGTTGGAATTGTGAAAGACAATAGTAAAAATTGATTTTTACTACTTTCTTAGCTGGGCCAATAACGAAAATTTCAAAGATGTGTTTCGTAAACTCGTATAAATTATATACATTCTGAAAATTTCAAAAGTGGTGAAAATTGCAATTTTTCATGATTTTCCTCCTATAACTACCATTTTCACCACTTTTTATCGTTTAGAATTCGTAAACCAATTAACCAATTTAAATGGAATCAATCATAAGCATTTACTATGTACATACTACGTACCTTTTATAAATGTTCAACATTTATAAATACAGTTTTGCATTGGAAATGCAACCAGAAATGCACTTGCACTTTGTCGTGCATTGCGATAGGTATAACGCGCTTACATTTTACATGATTGACGCGTATAAATGTTTTTTTTAAAATATAATTGTTCCAGTAAAAAATCTACTGATTAAAAGTCGATGATTTTATTTAAATATAGTGTTTATTACAATTTTATTTACTTGATGGCTTGAAGAGAAATTGCATTTTATCGTGAATTTCACAGTGTTGCGACATCCCATAACAACATTCAAAAAAAGGTATATAAAATGTATTTATAATTGGTAAGAGGGTAATCGTTATAAATAAAATATATCGTCAGAACAATATAAACTATTTCTATTTATATATGATGTATTTAATATATCCTCGAACTTGAACTTCCTAACCTTATCGTTTGTCAGTACTACTTAGAATGAGGATCTATTTATATATGCATTTATAGGAAGATTGAGTAGATGAAATTCAAAATTGTTGAGAAACTTAAAAAATTTAGTTTCTATTTTTAGCAATCAATTTTTATTTTACGCGAAGATCTACCATCATTTTATCAGGCTACATTGCTTGAAACATGGCACACGACAAGAAAACTGTGAGACGAAGTCGATCTCGTGAACGAGACCGTGATCGAGAAAGGGAACGTGAACGTCGTGATAGACGCAGATCTAGAAGCAGATCCAAGGATCGTAAGAAGGACAGGAAGCGTTCTAGATCTCGAGAACGATCCAGGGAAAGGGACAGATCACGTGAGAAAGATAGAGACAGGTCTAGAGAAAGGCGCGAGTCCAAAGACAAATCTAAGGATGACAAGAAACGTAAGCCAAGTCCTATATTTATTATGGAAGACGATAATAAAAAGGAAGGTAAGTCTGAGTCCAAGAAGGAGGAAGACGAGGCGGATGAGAAAGGAAAGTTTGCTCCGAAAAAGGAGCCACTCAGTTTGGAAGAATTGTTAGCCAAGAAAAAGGCAGAGGAAGAGGCAAGGGCGAAACCAAAGTTTTTAACCAAGGAAGAGCGTGCGACTCTAGCACTGCAGAAGAGGCAGGAAGAAGTGGATGCGATCAGAAAACAGCAAGATGAAGTACGCAAATCTTTGTTCCACAATGAGAGTACTGGAAAAGAAAGAGAATGGGATGAAAGGGACAGGTAATTTACTAAACGTTAACATGTAATGTATTCCCCCTATTATTAAATATTAAATTTGTTTCCATAGTCTGTTAAGCAGGCGCAGAGAAGGTCAGCGAGCAAGGGAAGAAGAAATTAAGGACAAGGATAAAGAGAAAGAAGTAGAAGCTATTAAAGAACGTTACTTGGGACTAGTAAAGAAGAAACGTCGGGTTAGAAGATTGAACGATCGAAAATTCGTGTTTGATTGGGATACTTCTGAAGACACTTCTGTCGATTACAATAACATTTATAAGGAACGACATCAGGTTCAGTTTTTTGGCAGAGGAAACCTTGCCGGCATAGACATCAAAGCACAGAAACGAGATCAGAGTAAATTCTATGGGGAGCTTTTAGAAAAGAGGAGAACAGAAGCGGAGAAGGAACAAGAAAAGTATGTGCTTGTTCCGATATTGACAATAATTAATTCGTGCAGTATGTTAACTATTTTTGTTGCTTTTAAGGATGAGGTTGAAGAAAGTGAAGAGGAAGGAGGAAAAACAGAAGTGGGACGATAGGCATTGGTCTGAGAAAGCTCTTCAGGAAATGACTGAGAGAGACTGGCGTATATTCAGAGAAGATTATAATATTACGATAAAAGGAGGTCGTATACCAGATCCGATTCGATCATGGAAAGAATCAGGATTTCCTAAAGAAATTCTTGATATCATTGACAAAGTGGGATACAAAGATTTAACGCCTATTCAGAGGCAAGCCATTCCTATAGGACTTCAGAACAGAGACATCATCGGTGTGGCCGAAACTGGTTCTGGAAAAACGCTAGCATTCTTAATTCCACTGTTACTGTGGATTACCAGCCTACCGAAAATTGAAAGATTGGAAGAAGCGGATCAGGGTCCTTACAGTATCATTTTAGCACCGACTCGGTATACCAACGCACGCGATCATTAATAGTTTTAGATTTTTGCACTGATTTAATATTAGCATACCTTAACAGTTAATTATAAAAATCGTTTCCAGTGAATTGGCGCAGCAGATAGAAGAAGAGACTAACAAATTCGGACAACCATTAGGCATAAGAACGGTCGTCGTTGTCGGTGGTCTTTCGAGAGAGGAGCAAGGTTTTAGATTGAGAATGGGTTGCGAGGTGATTCATTATTTCATATTGTGTGTGCGTGTGTGTGTGTGTGTGTGTGTGTGTCCATTATATCTAAGACACACGCTCTTATATTTTCAATTCCATCATGGCAGATTGTCATAGCAACACCTGGACGATTGATAGACGTATTAGAAAATCGGTATTTAGTTTTGAATCAGTGTACCTACATAGTACTCGACGAAGCTGATAGGATGATAGACATGGGATTTGAACCGGACGTGCAAAAGATTTTGGAGTACATGCCGGTGACAAATTTGAAGCCGGACAATGAGGATGCCGAGAATGAGGAGAAACTTCTGGCCAATTACAATACAAAGAAGAAGTACAGACAGGTGGGACTGCTCTTTCTTTTTAATAAACGAATCCGGATCGTAGATTCTAGTTTTAAACTACATGTCTATTGGTTCCAGACTGTGATGTTCACAGCTACCATGCCTCCGGCGGTAGAACGATTGGCTAGGACTTACCTAAGACGACCGGCTGTCGTGTACATTGGCAGCGTAGGCAAACCGACAGAGAGGACGGAACAAATCGTACACATTATGGGCGAGGCTGACAAGCGCAAGAAACTTATGGAGATCCTCAGTAGAGGAGTAGAACCACCAGTGATTATATTCGTGAACCAGAAGAAGGGTGCTGACGTTCTTGCTAGAGGGCTAGAAAAACTGGGCGTACGTTTCCCTGTATTATTAACTTTTGATCATGTATAGTATGTTCGGGATCTGTTTGAATATTTCATTTTATCTTTCAGTACAACGCCTGCACGCTTCACGGTGGCAAAGGACAAGAACAGAGAGAATATGCTCTCGCATCCCTCAAGAGCGGTAGCAAAGATATTTTGGTTGCTACCGACGTCGCTGGTCGTGGTATAGATATCAAAGACGTTTCGATGGTCATTAACTACGACATGGCGAAGACCATAGAAGGTAAGCCGAATCGGTTTATTATTAACCCTTTCCCCTCAGAACCACCACTTTACATTACTAAATATATCGCTATCGAATTAATTAATAAACATTTAGGTATTGTATGAGGTATTATACCAATTTCATATCCATCAAATTTCAAAAATCATATGGAATAGAAACATTCTAGATCGGGAGAAATGTTTAATTTTCCAGTTAAAATAGCTCCAAGTGCAAAGAGTTAAACAAATCGAAACTGCCGTTATTACATATGTATCTTTGTTTACAGATTACACGCATCGTATTGGCAGAACTGGTCGTGCAGGAAAGGCTGGTCTTGCCATTTCGTTCTGCACCAAAGATGATAGTCATCTGTTCTACGATCTCAAACAAACGATTCTCGCGAGTCCGATCTCTACTTGTCCGCCGGAGTTATTGAATCATCCGGACGCGCAGCATAAGCCTGGCACAGTGGTAACGAAGAAACGCAGGGAAGAGAAGATATTCGCCTAGGAACAAACTAATCGTTCGCGTTTGTTTACAACCGATCCGCGTGTTCGCGTCTCGCACACGGTTGCATATTTTTTTATAACGTACGAACAGAGTAGAATTGCGACTGCGCAGTGGCGCACTAAGGATTTAATCATTTAATTTTACATGTTAAATGTTTTTTTGCTCCAAGCGCGGGACCCGTAGCATTTGCTACTTCTGCTATATGGCTAATCTGGCCCTGCACATTAGAAGCAGCTGTTCTACGGTTTAACTAATTCTCCCGTGTTCTATTTCCTTTTTCCCCCATTCTGAGTGCGCCACTGCGATTGTGTATGTAAGCGAAATAAACGAGGCGTAAATACATACTATAAAAAATGAAACTTTACTTACGTTGTCTCTGTTTATGCGAATCTGAGAAAACATAGCAGGCACATGTTTACCGAATATACCTAATGTTGTTATATAAAAAAAAGAAAAAAACAAGTATATTAAAATTCACGTTATAAGTTAAGAAAGAAAACCATTATTACCATATCCATTTCATGGAACTTAAGTTTTGTAATAAGAGAACATTAGTTCAAGATTTTCAAAAAATTTTTGGCCGTTTGACTTGCCGTTGTACTATTGAATTTCGGATACAACCTTCGACATCATGTTCTCCTAATACAAAAGTAAATTTTCGAGATTTTCAGAAATTTTCGACCGCCTGACTCGTTGTTGAGTTGTACTACTGACTTTTGTGCCACCTCCTTATTAATACGATCGGGAACAGACATCAACGCTCGTAGTGGAAAATGTCGGAAGTCGGAACTGTATTTTTACATAAACCTCGCTGCGAGTCGGTTTTCAGTCGTATTCCGCTCACAGTTTGTTCAGTACTCAAGTAAACAATATAATAGACGTTGCATTGACAATGTATATGCCCCCACTAGACTGCGATTTACTCACTTTTTCCATAAGAGCTCTAGATCTATTGATATTTATGAAAATGTATTACTCGTCAGCTACAACTCTGCCGAATAATGAAACTTACGCGTTGTAAACGTAAAAGTAGGACTTTTGAGGCAAATCGCACCCTAGATTGATCTTTCATCTAGCGCTTTAGATGAATAAAAAACCTGTCTTTGCATTATCGAAAAATCAGTAAATATATGCGGTCGATATACGTAGAGACGACTCCCTTAACGCGTTAGTTAATGTTTTATTATACAAAAAGTGTACAGCATTCTAATTATTTATTATACCAATTCAGGTTTTAACGGCGGCGTTACTTATTATTAATCGTTTATCACTTTTTGTAATGTTCTTCGCCTTTTTATAATAAAACACGTACGCCTAGATAATTACAGTTAAGGAACTGGAGCTGGCGGGGCTGTATAGTCCCCTTCAACCTTACATTCTTCTTTCCAATTGTCCGGTATCATCGGTTTCACGATTCGTATGAATTTGTCCAGCGGACAAACCGTTGTACATTCAGGTATAGTGAGAGGATACGGTTCATGGTCAGTTGTGTTTCTTAAGAACGTCTATATAGGAGAACGCATGAAAAATTATACAACCGTTTGTTTAAATACTTTCCCTGTTGCATTAAACATAAGTTTCTTACTTGCACATTCCAGCCATTTTTGTCCTCGTGTAACTCGATCATGGTCATGATATTGTAATGCGGCATTTGGTTGTTCCACACGTGCATAACGTCCAACAATGTTACAACTGTGCTGTCGTGTCCGACGTACATGAACATTTTTCTGTCTACTGGTTCTATGGTTTCGTCTTTCTTCGCCAACATATCGGTCACGATCTTTTTAAGGAAAGGTCCACCTTTCAGCCTCTTCAGGACATCGTTGTACCCGTTCAGCTCGAAATCGTACAACGTCAGCGGCTCCAATTTATCAGGGTAGTAATCTTTAGTCCATTCGGGGAGCGTCAAATTCATTTGTTTCTGAAATACCGAAAAACAAATTTGTACTTAATTCGAGTGCTTATTTTTTTCAATACTGAAAAAAGGATAAAAAATTATTTACGGTTTTAATAACTTAAATACGTGTGATATTATCAATCAATTTGCAAAAGAAAAAGTTAGAGGGGCGAATTATTTTTAGTAGCCCACGGGCGCCAAGTATCTTAGAACGGCCCTGAAAGTAACAGCCCTATTTTGTAATCGATGCAGAAAATGTTTATTTTGCGAGAACACTCACCTCGGCTGTTAACGTTCCGTAAAGAGAATTAACATCTTCGGGAGTTGAGATCGTCATACCCGTTAATGCCGTTAATTCATTGTACAATTCTGTGTTATCGTCTTGGACCTTTTGCACTTCCGGTAAAGACGTAATTGTGTATCGCAACTTGGTGTATCTAGGACACGTGTCCCATATTAACATCAACTACAGAGCAATTGAAAATGATTACGATCAAGTATAAAATTCAATGTGTACACAAAGTTACATACTGTATCTTCCGCACGCGGTTGATAAAACAAGGTGACCGGTTGCCAGGGTAGATCAGGTTTGAAAGATTGCTCCTCGTTTGGTTTCCATAAAGCAGCAGCTTCCAGCAAAGCAGACATCTTTGTACGATCGACAGCGGTGCTTTGCAAATAGAATATATCTGGACTGTATATTGGCCCCAGAAAATCACCATAACGCTCGCGTAGGTACAGCCCTTGATTATATTGACTCCTCCTTCCCTCCTACACAACAGTTTTGAAGTGTATCATCGAATCAGATCTTAATATTAGGTCATCCAATAACGAGAAGAAATTACGTTCGTCAGTTGACCCCATCCGTAAGGCTCCATTGAATTATTCACGTAGGGATCGTTCGGATATGTATCTTGCGGCGCCCTTTCCCCATGTCTCATCACCTAAAAATGATTTTCTCGAATGTAGACTAAATAATTACTGAAATAGAAAAGCACAAGTAAAAAATTCAGTTAACGTCTCGAGCAGCCATTTAATTACTTTTTTATTGTTTCTTTATTATTGACACAAAGTTCGTGGTAAGTTCATTCGGATGTCGAAATTTAAATACAGCATCTTTGTATACCTACAATAAAAGTTCTATGCCACCTTTTATGTGCCTTCAGATCAAATTAATCCCGGCTCCGACCGCGACGATAGACTGAATTACAGATAATGAAACAATGTTTTTCTCGGATTCGACGCAATCCTTTTCGATTATTAGACGATTAAAAGAAACGGAGTTTCGAAGCTTTGAAATTTCGCCGCTAAGTTATATTTGATACAATTACAGACACTCCTACATTTTGAAAAGACTTCGAAATTTCGTGCACTTCGAAGTTCCATTCGTTCCTTCGAATCTTCGGAAAAGTAACAGCCCTACTACGTACCACTGTGACCAGCCGAAGCGTATTATCTCCAGTTTTCGTCTGATTTTCTCTGTCAATGATCGCGCCGTCTTCGAGCGAAACAGGCGATCCTAGAATCAAAGTGAACGTGATACATTAAATATTAAATTCCAATTTCAAGGACGATCGTGAAACTAAATACCCGATACGGTTTAAATAGTCACGGCAATGGAATATTCGTTTACCGTACACAAAACAGAGCGTGATTTGCATCGGAAAATTATGAACGTTTGTTTTCGAGCTTATCAGGAGAAAACGAAATACCTGACGTTAAGTAGCCGACGATTGTGAGAAGCCATAATTTGACAAGAAACATTTTCAAATATGTCAAACAGGTACGCGAGAACCGCTTTTCATTGACCATCTGACTCCCGCGAACTGTTGCACGTGTAGCGCAGAACGACCGCGTACTGGGACCTTAAGAACCGCCAGCAGATAAATCCCGTGTCCCCACCATGCGAAAAGCTGTGTATTATACAATACATTATAATGTTACTAGTAACGAGATTGACTTGTCTTCAAGTGTCGCATATTTATTCTATTGATGTCAACTATCTCGCGCGAAATATAAAGGACCGTACCTTGCACGTGCTCGATTCTTCACCTTTTCGAATGCGCTACCGTCTCGTAAAACCTGTAGAATACACGATTGATTAATAAACCACAATTAAAACCCACATTTCTTTATACTATAAGACTACGTTCGCCGATTCTATTATGTTGTCCTAAAAGTTTCTTTCACTACGTGCACATTCCATATTGTTGGATTAGTTCTGTTCGTTAATGTTTTGCCATTGGTTTTCTTAAAAACTACTCTGAATTTGCACCGAACATGAACGAACTTTTGGGACAACCAAATATGGTTAGACCGTTGCTCTAAGTTCGAGAATAAGTTCTGTACAGAGTATTTTCATTTTCGATTGTAACGAGGACAATGCCCGTTAGGAGGAAAAGCTGCGAAGAAAATGAAGATTACGCGACTGTTGCAATAAACCAATTGGCTTTGTAACGATTGCTCGTTATCGAGCTCTCAAACCGCTCCGAAATCGGAACGAGGCATTTTAATTGCTATCCTTGAGTACATATATGTGACGCAAAAATTAGATAGCATTTTTTCAGGACACGCTACCGCGTCGAGCATGATTCATCGGAATTCACGAATATAAGAAATGCAAGTTTCGGAGCACGAAGATCGGGTCAAGACGCCCACGCACGGAGGAGGAACCAGCATCGAAACCGGTATAGACTCGTTTTCTTAATGGCATGCGAGTATAATTGCAAACAATAAACGACGCATCGACATTGTTCAGCATAATAAAAATATATATTTATACGCGTGACGTTGCTCCACGAATGCACATTGATAAACTGCAATTGCATAATGCACCGAACGCGAAAAGTCATTATAAAAACGTATTACGCTTCAATGATTTTGTAATAATTGCTAAATAAATATTATGTAATTGTATGCTGACGATAACGATGCTACTGTGCGTCAAGTTGGAAGGAAGTCTATTTGATTTCAATGTTATTCGACATCACTATGAAATGAAGATGGATTTGGGTTCCAAGTAAAGTCGCATTCTTGTCCTCGTTTCAAAATCAGAACACGAATCAAAGTATTTAGAGCAACAGAAGTATGTTGTAATCGTTTCAACTGCTTGTACATGAAATTACAATTTGTAGGAACTATTCTGTTGAAACGGAGTCCGTCTACTATATTCGTTTGGAGCCAGTCTCTTGTCACATTTTATTGTCAGGGCAACGGCAAATCAAGATGCTCATTTGTTTTATCGAGACCTGATCCAGCGCGTCACTCTTGAAAGTTTAGGTATAGAAGCATCTCTAACGAGTTGATCTTAGTCGACGCGATCCACGAGCTAAATAGGAGAGCTCTCCGGGTTAGAAGAATCACGTATGCGAGGATCTTCGTGAAATCGAGGACCGGAAATACGCTGGAAACGTGGATTCGTTGGAAGAACCCGAACGCGTGGATACACTATCAGTTTCAGCCGTGGATCGCATAAACGAGAGTGGTCAAACGGTGGTGTCGAAACCCCGGAAGTCCCGTCGCAAGAAGCCGAAAAACGCTGCCGCCAACTCCAAGGTCCCTTACAAAACGATGCGTGATTAGTTTACGAAATTGTTTCGGAAATTAAATTCGGAATTCATCCAGAAAAAGTTCATTTTAATCTTCGTTATCAACTGATAATTCTTTCAAGAATTTACCGTATACGCAACGTGTAAAATGATTCGACTCGTTTAACACTAGGTTTACGGAGCTCTAGAAATAACTACTTCACATTATTTTATAAATATAACAAGTACGTATTTATCGAAATTTTTGACCATTTTTCCAATAATATATACCCAAGGAAATAAATTTGGTAAATACGTGCTCCCCAGGAAAGCACCTTTACGATGTTAATAGTCGTAAATTAAAAGTGTTAGTACCCGTAAATCTAGTGTTAAAATTGTCGTCGCGATCTTCAATATATTTTCCAATTATTCTCTCGGAAATTTAAAGGCAAAAGCAATGGCTACTCCTTGCGGCGAGTACCGAAAAGATATACAGAAGCGCAGTACGCAGGCTGGATCGCAATCGCAGAATCAACAACCGTGCTCGATGCCAGCGATCCAGACTCAAACTAACTCGACGGCGCCGATGCGTTTGAGATCCCTCTACACGGCGCACAGCTATCACGCGCAAACAGATGAGTCTAACTACCAGGTACATCTGCAAGTACAGCTCGCAAACTTGAAGAAGACTCTTGGGATTTTTCCTTTCGGTTTTGATGTTTAAACTTTCAACGTCCTGTGAGCAGAGGTGTCCGAGAATCCCAGAATTTTTGGGTCCTCGCACACCTCCACCCGCGAGTCATCGATCCTATAGATCTCCTCCGATTTGTTGAGCTGTAGCTTGGAGACCGTTTCTAGATCAAACACAAGAATTGTTTTCCTCTAGCGATACAGTGAATTTTCCAAGTATTTTGAAGCGCCTCCGACGGAGCAATGGGGCGGATTGACGAACGCGCCGGCGTTCCCGAATTCAACGGCGCCTTGGCGGCAGCCACGCAATTCGAAAATCATCTCGCCCTACTATGAGGAGACTTGTGTCTACGCGGAGAATTGGAGGGAACACGATACCGATGCAGCTATAGTTGTCACACCGCACGGAACCATTTCCTTGAGACTCCACAACAGGATTCGAGTGGACATGACGGTGGACAGAGCAGTTAGAGTGATCAATTTCAAGGTACCTCCTTCCTTCCTTTCTTCCTTCTCTACTTCGGAACTGGATCTAAGGTCTCCTGTAAAACGGGGAATCATGAGATCGTCGATTCGCGTTTAAATTCACAAAGGAGAACGTATGCAGTTTATACTCACACAATTTTCATGTGAATTTCATTTGTCGTCAGCGTAGAATAACATTGTATTATCGTTGAGTGCTTCTGGAGCAGCCGCAGCGTTATTACACCCGAATGGAAGAATATATCAATACGGATCACGAGTTGAAATCTTGGCTCATGATGCCCACGGCAATAACAAGTCAGTACAGTATCTGTAACATCACCAAAGTACTGTTAAAGGTGATTAACAATTATCGTCCTTCGTTAGATACGCAAAGATGTGGTACAAAGGAGTCAGTTTTACTTCGGAACAGTGCGCTCTTGTCTACTTAGTGGACACAGCGGGAACGAGAACAACCACAGACTCGTTCTCCGATATGAGTCAGGTATAACGATTCAATAAACCCACAGAACAGATACCTACCCTCTGATGATTCTTTGATACATCGTAGAAATTGATATTTTGATCTACCTTTTTCTTTATACATTAGTTGAAAAAATTGTTGAAAATGTTGAGATTTATAACTAAACTGCGGATCTTTATGCAAAATAAAAATGTTCTGCATTGATCGTGGGAAGTAGAACTAAAACAGAAACTGATTTTACCGCTATAAATGCATAAAGATTCGCAGCAGTCTATTTATCATTAAATTTGAAGGGTAGGTAGCTATTCGAGGGATTTACCAACGATTCTAATGTACGACCTAAGATTTTTATTTACTTCGTATTACCTTCCAGGATTTCGCTGTAAGCGTTTTCTATTCCCGTTCTCGACACGGTCCTGTATGCTTGCAAGAAGCTACAGCAGCTTTGAGTGCTGCTCAGTATTGGTCAACGAACGAAGGCGTGGAAAATTGGATCATCAATAATGTCAGAGTTTCCCAGACACCTGATGGTCTCGTTAGGTACCTTCAACTAACTGTGTATCTTTTCAATACACTGTACAATCGCTTAGCCTAACGTTTCACGTAATGAACGATTAAAAATACGTGACTTCTGTTTCTATCAGGATTGCTCGAAACACTAACAAGTATCAGTTGCGTACATCCCCCAGTAATGGCACCGCCTCATTGACTACTCCATTTTTACATTGCACTGCATCTCTGGGCCAGACGTCTCATCTTTTCGTACGTCGCGGTGAACGACGCATGCACTACGACGGGACCAGTTTTATCGTTCGAAATGCAGGTCACAGTGCCGGGTTCGACGACAATAATCAGCTGAAAGTCTACTAAGAAATTTTCATGAGAAATCCTATTACCGTGCGAGCTTTGTTGAAAGCTGCCGTCACAAGAACACAAGACTCATCGCATCCAGTATACAGATTCACTTTTAACGTCGCAAATACAACTATGTGGAACTGAAAAATATATACGTCATATAATTTGGAACACGAATTCACTTGCAGAGCGACACAACGCCACAGCAGAGCCCACCAAAGATTCTAACCAGTTTTTAAGTTTAGAAATTTATTGAATTCCCTATTTTAAAGATGTTTAGTAATTTAATTGAATTATGCCTTCATTTAGCTCTCAAAACATATAGCACCAGACGTGCAATGTAGTTCCTTTAAATTCGGAAAGATTAATGTTTCTCGCGAACTTGTTTCTTATACTGATTTGTACATTTCTCAATAAATAATCACTTGAGTACGAACACTATTCTGCTTAGCATTCTATATTATATCACAAATTCGTATGTCCGAATCGATCTCTTCGATTTCTGGATTGTCCGTAGAGTCGTTCGAATCCGTTTCATAGCCGTCGTGAAGTAGCGGACGCATTTTTTTTTTTAAGTGCAGTCTCCTACAATTTATAAACACGAATTAAGTAAATCAAAGTATTAATTATCTTATAGAAACAAACTGAAGTATGTACGTCTTGAATTCTTTCGAGGTAGAAGCACCACAATTATACGCTCTTTGTATCTGTTGATTCTTCCTATCTTCCTCGAAATCTCGAATATCATTAATTATTTCCTCTGCGACATTTGAATTAAACAAATTTAAGCTAGAATTCGACTTAGTATTAGACAATAGTACTTGCTTCTGTTCTTCGTAAGCTTTACTTAATTTCTTGATTTTCGAAAGGATTTGCTGATTATCTGTCATGTCTTTTAAAACTGGCAACACAGAGTATGGATTAAACGACTGCATTTCTTTTGTACGATAATGCTTCTCAAGACCGTACTGAAACCAATACATCAAATATAATGTTCTGTCCATAGCTATTCATTAATTATGTTTAATTCGTCGATTACCTCTTTATCGAACATACAAAAGTGAAATGCATTATCCAGTATTAATTTACATAATATATAATTAGCATCTAAATGCTCGGCTTCCCTTATTTCTGTGTGCAGTTCACTAATGCTTTTCCAATCGTCTAATTTGATTCTGATCTTGAATAGATCTGTAGGCATCTTGTAATAGATTCCATACAAAAGATATAATCCTCCGATGCGTTCCTTAAACCGAGGAGGTAACAGAAGCAATTTCTTACAGGTGTGCAGAGCTTCCTCGCAGAACTCAAGCAGTTCGATATATGATGGACGTCCGCTAAAAGTGCCAAATAAAAGAAGGATTTTAATTACTGTCATGTTTGAAAACCTTATCTTTCATATTGTGTATAATGTCTAAGCGAGTGTATATATTCATGTGTAACGTACGTGAACACTAGAGAAAATTTCATGTCCTTCCAAATCTCGCAAAATGTTTGAAATCGAATATCCTGCGCCTGTTCGAAACGGGTTAGTAATTGTTCGCAATCTTCTTTGAATCCACTCAAAATCAACGACTTGCCTTTTGCCATTTTGAAGCTTCTAGAAACGCACAACTGTTATCACAAATTAATCGATTGTTATTCGGTAAGCAACAACGATAGTATCTTTCACGATTTACCTGTTCTACATGTTCACAATATTTGAAAACTCATGTTCGATTCGACATCTATTTTTGTTTGACTTTGACATCGCATCCGCATCAATCCGCATGCACCGCATTTCTCAATTTCTCTCATAGCATGCAGCAGCGACATCTACGCGAACGTAATCTAGAACGCGGGTAATTTTTAAAAAAGTTGATACTTGTAACATTATTTTCTCTCTCAACATTGTTTCTCCATTCTCGAACCGAAATCATTTTTAGCATTAGAAAAATTTTAAAAAAACATACGCGTGGATAATCACGCGCGGCAGAAGTGAATTCGCTACAATTCAAGTGCAAGTTTTATCATTCGCTTTTGTAACAGTTTAATTCATTAAAACATTGTTGTATGCACGAAGAAGCTGAATAATTAAAAACCTATTTAAAATATTTTATTTATTGTTTCTCCTCTACTGCAAAGTGGTTAGCAATTATTCAGATTTACTAATCACTAGACTGCAGATGTTTATTTCTAGAAAGTGGAATAAAATACAATGTTATTTCCTGTGGTAATAGTAGCTTTTGCAGATCCCAAAAAAATAAAAAAATATTCTACTAAATTCTGTTGAATTTAAATAGTCCAACCTTTTTTGAAAATTTTTAGAAGCCATAAATGCATAAAGATCCCCCGTCTATTAATCACTTTTGAACGAAACGTTTCGATGCATAGAAAATTATGGAAAAGTAAAAATCTTAAAAATTAAGGTGTCAGCCGTTTGGGATCACGAGGGAACATGGAGACTTTTCTGATGTTATCCAAACCAAGGTATAACATCACAACACGCTCCATTCCGATGCCACCGCCAGCATGAGGAGGACATCCGTATCTAAATGCGTCGATGTACGACTTGATTTTTTCCAAATCTGAAATATTAGAACAATAATGAATACCTAGAAATATTGAACTCTATATAGGAAATATTAGCTAATCTAAATCTACCGATTCCGTGGTGCTTGGCGCGTTCCGTGAGAAGCTCAGGATCGTGAATACGTTGTGCACCAGAAATGATTTCCTCGCCACGCATAAACATATCATAAGAGTTCGATGATTTCTGTAATGAATATTCAGCATATGTTCAACAAATAATAATTAATATAATGAAAAGGATGTATTTACGGGATTATTTGGGTCCGGCATTGTGTAGAAAGGCCTCACTGCTAATGGGTATTTGTCCAACATATAGAAGTCAGTGTCGTACTAAAAGCAAAATTAAAAGCATAGTGTTTAAATTTAGCAATACTTTGAGGTACGTTCTGTATGAAAAAACATACTTTTGCTTTAACAAGTTTACCCAACAGTTTCTCATCGGGTGTAGATAAATCGTCTTCCTCGCCCAAAGTTACTCCAGCTTCAGCCAATAATTCAATCGCATCACTAAATTCTAATTTCAAAGCTGGATCTAAGAATTTGAAAGGCTCCACGTTGTATTGTTGACGTACAGCTTCAATTTCAGCAGTGTAACTGAAATCATATTAGAAAATCATTGTAAAGAAAAGACCTGGTTTAGTCTTTTGCTAACTAGTCGAATTAACTAACTTATCGCGAAGACCTTTGAACATTTCTGTGAACATTTGTCCAATGGTCTCCATCACCTCGTGGTAATGATATTTAAATGCCATTTCCAAATCGAGACCGACGAATTCCGTTAAGTGTCTGTGCGTGTTGGAATCTTCAGCTCTGAAAACTGAGCAATCATTGGATACATTAAATAATTATATTTACAACGATCGTTCGTTAGATTTCTAATCCTTACCTGCTCCTACAGTGAAAACTTTATCAAAGTCAGCAGCAATAGCCATTTGCTTGTAAAGCTGAGGAGATTGGGCTAGATAAGCATTCCCTTTAAAGTAAGACACTGTGAATACGTTTGCACCACCTTCGCTTGCAGCAGATATAATTTTGGGTGTATGGATTTCCACGAAACCCTACAGATCAAATATTAACTAATTAAATCATTATTATAGTCAACCAACTTCAAAGATCGCTTACTTTACTCGTGAGGATATCCCTGAATAATTTACAAACTCCCGCTTCGACTCTGTATATGGCTTGATTGGCTGGAGTTCTTAAATCCAGAATTCTATTGTCCAGTCTAGTATCTTGATTCACTTTTATGTTAAGAGCGTTATCGTCTGCTTCTCCCATTGGCCTCGAAGCATCCTCGATTTGTAGAGGTAATTGTGGTTTCGCAGCGCTTACCACAAATATCTTCTCGATGTGAACCTCCACATCTTTTTGCGTGCAAGAGTCAATTTCAGAAGGAACGCATTTGACTACCGCCTCCGTATCCACAATGGATTCTTTGGTAATGCTGTAAAACGATTTAATTAAATGCCAAACGAAATTTAATCATTCGCTTCTACAACTTACTTTGATATAAACTTAATCATTTGTTTGCTAGTCTTTTCGTTGACAGCTGCTAATCCCTGCACCGTATACGACTGTTGTCTCAAAACAATAAAGCACTGTTTACCTGCAGCAATACATTTTCACGTTATTCATGTTAACATCATTGTTTTCAGTTTATGTAACCCACCTTTAGCACGACTAGTATGCAAACGCCCTCTCAACCATACAGTTTTATTTTCTAATGCTGGAGTCAAATTCTTGACATCGGTAAATTTTCTCTCTGCGTACTTCTCTTTGCTCTGTATCAATCCTGTGTCTCCATATTTCCCCACTGAAACATCTTCTTCCTGACTAGATTTTTGCTGCGCTTGCTGCATTCGTCATTCAAAAATATATATGTATTTAAATGAAATTATTTACTTTTTACTGCGTCTATGTACAAGAATCTAGCTTACATTTTGAGCTTTACGTTCAGCTTTTTTCGCGGCTTTCTCAGCTTCCTTCTGCTGCTTTTTGAGAGCCTTCTTTGAGATTTCATCCCTTTGGAAGAAAAATATCTTTAAAATAATAAATGTATCGGCACTCGGAGAAATATTATTTGTCTTACCCTTTCGCGGGTGATTCTGCTGGCTTATCTTCTCCCATCTATAAAAAGTAAGATTATTTGTAACGATATTGTTATTTGTATAACGAAAATGTGTCTATCTAAATTTTTTGCAATTTATTATATATATAACGTAAAATACACAAAATAAATCAAACTCTTCAATTCTAATTTATTACGAACAATAATTTTGTACAAAACGCATATGGGAATGATAAAAGAAATAAGGTTAACCTAAATTCGTACCCTAATTTGAATAAAATCTTGATTATTTTAATGATACGCACCTTCATCTATATATCGAGAACTTAACACTCGCTAAAATTCAACGCTTATTTGTAGCTTCTTGTCATAAAACGACAGTATTTCAGCTATTTAATACGGTCGCACAGCAATTTCAAACTTTCCGGAATTGTGCAGTGTGCAACCTCGAAATACGATCTGATATTATCTCATCTTTTCGGCGCACCCATCATTCAAATAAGACACTAAAATTTACAATTATTTTACAACTAAAATAAAATTATACATAATTCAACGTTAACAAAAATGTTATGATAGTATCTTGGTACAGAAAATTGTTAAAAATGTTCTCTGTACTTCGAAACAATTATTGTATCACAAGATAGAAAAATAAAATATATGCCTTTATTTATTTCGTACCGACATTCCTTATGATCAGAACAAATCACAAGTTAAATGTTATTTACGACTGTACTGATAGCATGTGACACACACACACACACGTATTCAGAAAATGATTGCAACTTTGTTACAGAATTCTATTAGTATAACTTAAAGCACTTGAATATCTTACAATGGTAATAGGATTCGGATAAGGAACGAATTAAAAAAAGACGAGCTCGCATCGCAAGATCTCTTCAGATCCTTAAGGTTTGCAGTTCAAGGAACTATCATTTTTGCTCCGTTATCTGCTGAATCCAATAAAGTCGAAATTTGCTCCTCCGTAGTTAAAGGCATGGTGTTACGCGACGGCACTTTATTGATTTTCAACGATGGCTCAGGATCGGATTTTAAGGATTGCACCGCGGTTTGCGTGGCGTCATCCCAGCTTTTCCAGCCCACTTCTTCGTGACCTGCAAGCATATGAACTCGAGATTTGCGAGCGAGCATCATCACAGTATAGGGGGACAAAATACAGGTGCAATAATAGTTTGCATCCAAAACGTCTAATGAATCTTATTGACATTTTTTATCAGTATCTACATAAGTAACATGAAAAAATCATTGTACGCTGTAACGTAACATCGTTCATAATGGAAAAGTATAAGCATTAAAAAGTTTCACATTGCCTTTATTTCTTACTTCTCAATTTGTCCGATGAGTCGTCGAACGACGGGTCTTGAATGTTCAACATTAAATTAGTGCCGCTAAGATAAATGCGATTTTGGGAGGCAGCGATCTAAAACAAGAATCACATTGATTAATCAGTTGTTTAACCAAAGCATGTAATTCTATCAAAATGGAATAGTCTTGTATAACTACTGTGCGGGAAATAGTCTGCGCTGCTCGAAGTTTCCTCAATTTCAGATAACCAGGATTTTGGCTAACAGCTAGACCAAGGTGCACAGGAGTTAAGGATATTTCTTTATCGAAGATGGTAATTATGTTTTTCTATAATAATTTGTATCGTCGTTAAAGGATATCATTTTAGCAGCTTCAGCTTCTCCCTCTGCCTGAACTATCTTTTGTTGTCTCTCTTGTTTCGCTCTTTCTACAACAAAAGCTGCTCTTTGCGCTTCCTGTTGAGCTACTTGTTTAGCTTCTACAGCAGCGGTGTACTCTTTACCAAAGCTCAGCTCGGTAATAGATACATCGTCTAGTACAATATTAAAATCACGTGCACGGTCGGTTAATTCTTTTCTTACTAAGTTCGAAACCTGTTGTCTCTGTGTAATCAGCTGGGACGCGTTGAACTTGGCTACAACTGACTTTAATACTTCGTTACAAATGCTTGGCAGAACCTGTAACACAATTGTATTCTTAGTCGAACCTTTATAATTCAAAGGAGAACAGTCACCCTGCGTTATTATAAAATGTTTACCAACCTTCTCGTCGTAATCGAGACCCAAATTACGGTACATTATGGGCAATGTCAACGCATCGGGACGGGAAAGTACACGAAGAGAAATATTAACCATCTGCAGATCTTTGGATCCGGTGGGGGAAGAGATTTTCCTAGGTCTGCTTCTTATGTCGTAAATAATTGGATAATGGAACCATGGAATACGGAAATGAAGACCCTCGGTCATAATATCTTTTTGAATACCTCCTACACGAGAAAATATAATTGCTCTATGGCCAGCCTCCACTGTAACGAAAAACGAATCTTTTTATCGGTTGCATCATTTGCAAAAATAAAAATATTGGTAAAAGACAAACTTTCATATCATGACAATAACGACAACACTTGCATTTAAGAGTGTAATATATATATATATAATTAATTAAAGAGATATTTAAAAATCATATATTAACCTGTATACATAGATTTCGAAACACCATAGATCGCCATGCCGGCCGTAGCGAGGACTTTAACTCCCAAAGAAATTCCATTTGGGTTTTTCGCGAATCGTGATGCGAAATCATTTAGTTTGTTTTGTGCCATTGTTAACTCCAAAGCGTGTCGTTGCGCCAAATGAAAAATCGACTATTATCACAGTATTCTTCCAGTGTGATTAAAATCAAAGTTCCAATGCCGACGGTCTTCGGTTCAAAATGGCAGACAACGTGCAGAGTGCGGTGGAGAACTATCGATATTTCTCCATAACTTGCAGCGACCTTCACAACGAAGAAGGAGCACTAGGGCGACTTTACATGTGATTCGATCAGGCTACTAAGAATAAACCATAACCATACTCATTTTCATGAAACGAATTCTAAATAAGTACATATCCAGTACATATCTCATTTTTAAAAGCAGTTGAATTTCTCATGTATTATCTTATTTTATTCGTGTACAAACTCGCCGAAAAATAATCTTTGAATCACAGATAAAAATACAAACGTTCACAAAAAAAACATGGCGCTGTGCTATACGAGGTAGTGAAATGTCTCTCGATTTTATGTTGTATTTCGATTGCAGTTAATAATGTTCACGGCGCAAATTAATATTTTCAGGTTGCTTTGCCGACGAGGCGTCGATTTCCGTAATTTCCGTAGCTTGTACACCTGCAGGTAACATTACATAATGTATAACCTTCTATTTCGTTTCAGTGTCAATTTAGTTTCGGAACAATTAAATCGATACATGTTCATGAATTAAAGTCACCGAAATAATACACATGATTACCACTTCAGTATTTTTCTTTAGCATCGCATGACACTACTATGTATATGAAAATTAATAATTATCGAAAACTAAATGATTTAGCCCGATGCTCCATGCCGCTCCTACTAAACCACTGTTTGCTGGATCTGCGGTTTGCGAATCTCACGATGAAAAGAATATGCGTCTTAAGCGTCCCATGTCGCCTCACTTGACCATCTACCAAATTCAATTAACAGCAGCCCTTTCGATAACACATCGCACGACAGGCATGATACTGGCCAGTTACGCCATGTTACTTGGTTTGGGTAAGAAACAAATTCTATACCAAATGAGAAACGCAGCAAGAAAAATACAGTAATTATGTTAGACCTGTGATTATAGGTACACTAGTCATTCCTGGAGGTATTCCGTGCCTCATCGAGATGACTCAAGATTTAGGCTTGTCCACAGTTTCTCTTTTCGTGCTGAAATATCTTCTAGCTCTTCCTGCCACGTACCACACGTTTAATGGATTCCGCCATTTGGTAAAATATCAGTTGCATACCCTTTGTACAGAAACATTTTTTCTTGTTTCATTTTTTTTATTCACATTCGCAGGCTTGGGACTTGGGACAATTCCTCACCATCAAAGAAGTATACAGCACTGGTTACGCTGTAACTGGATTATCAGTGATCGCTGCTATTGCCCTTGCCGGGATGTAATTTTAACTAATGGCATGGCGAAATTGTGATACGATTTTCATTGTAAATTTACAGTATGAGTAGATCAATAAGTCTCCCGTCTTGTACTTGGCAAATGTATTAAATCTAGAATAAAACGTTTCGTTAGACTGTATTATTAATTTGTAATGCTGTTTAGAAAATGTATAATAATTTATTAAAAAACCTATTTATGAAAAAGTAGAGCTGTACTCTCGATACATTCGAATCTATCAATAAATATATCACACAAAACCCTCGAGCGACGAGTCGATGAATTTCTTATAAATCGCCATGAACCGAGCGACGAAAGCTTCTAAATGAAAAATCGCTTTCGATCCTCTGTGCATTTTATGCTCGTATTCCGCCGCAACTGTTGCGATCTCAATTTTCAATTGAAGATCGCAATTCTTGATGCATTCTTGCAGGAGTCCCTTGAATATCAAATCGGTTGGAATAGCGTGCGTTAACAGCTCGTATAATCTATTTCGTATATCCAGCAATTTCCTTGGACTCTGTTCACTGACCATCATGTTCGCAGTGTTTCTAATATATACTTGCCAATCTGGTTCTGCTATCTTCTGATCTGCAGTGAACGGGTATCTGAAAGCATGAGATTGAAACTCAAAACTTAAGCTCAAAATAGTACATACTTTTCCTCTACTTACTGTTCAACTTTACAAGCTTCCAGCATCAATATAGCTCGCCTTAAATTCCTACCGCTAGCTTCAGCCAGTCTAGCAGCCAATTCATCCGGTAAAGTTAAACTTACGCGTTTAGCAACTGAATGCAAAATACTTTTTATGTCTGATATCGATGGTGCTGGTACTCTAATTCCTAGACACCGAGATCTTATAGCTGGTAGAACTCTAGATGTTGAATTCGCGCAAAGTATTAATCTGCATGTGGCAACATATTTTTCCATTGTTCTTCTAAGCGCGTGTTGTGCATCTTTAGTGAGCTGATCCACATTTGTTAAAAGTACCACTAGAATGAAATGCAATTCAACTGGCTAGGTAAGAGTGAGTGGTAAAGAATTACAATAGACGTACCTTTGAAGTCTCTTTGTCCACTTGAATCTATTTGGTGAGTTTGAGCAGTCGTTTTTACCAAATCCATAACAACCACTCTATCATAGATACCCACGTCGCTAGGATTCACTTCTATGTGATAGTTGCTGCTTATGGTTGTAATCTCCAATTTCTTTTTGGACGGCGTCTGAAAATGAAATCATCCAATAAAATCTCAAGTTAAAACAATAAATAAATAAAAGATCAATGTACTTCGAAATGCATGGTCTCCATTCTTAGTCTTTCGGATCCGTTTCCGTATAATTCTTTTATAATACACATTATACGAGTCTTTTTTCCTGCACCTGGTGGTCCGTATACTAATAGATGTGGAAAATCACCTTTTTGCACCTGTAATTATGATGTTCAATTAATAACGCGATATAGATTTGTTTGAAAATGATTCTGAATTTTGAATTTTAGTAGGATAACCTCTTTCTGTGCCTATACATGCACCGATAAATGAAATTACCATATTTTTTAAATATTCTGCTTGCTCCTTGTGGTAATCTAATTTTCCGAGCGTCGTTGGTCGATATTTATCCACCCAGAGACTCATTTTCGCCTAATTGTTGTAGAACTACGGTATAAACAATCTCCCGCTTCTTTCGCTAAACAAAAAAAGCTGCGCAGGCGCATCCTGCAGTACCTTCCTGCTGGTTCCTACCGAAATTTGCGCATGCGCGAAAAAAACGCCCAATATCTCATCACTGCCTGTTAGTTTAAAAGGCGCGCGAAAAATATAGATCATTATAGCGTTCAATGGGTTCCTTACTTTTTAAATTAATTCATTGAATGAGATGCATATTTAATTTTATTCGATCTTGACTTTTATTTGTATATTCAATTATACGATAAGTGCTTGCTTTTGCAATAAAAGCTAACACACTTTGGTAGATACAATAAATCATTGTACGAAACGTATTAGCATTATCCATAACGAAATTAGTTCGTACTAGAAAGTAATATAAATTCTATATATAAAATTGAATTATACACAAAATAATCTGAATTATTAGGTTTTCAAAATTAACGCTAATGATAATGGCAGTGTGTGAATACGTTTCTAGAAATGCATGCTGATAATGAATAAACGATGACGATTGCTACAGAAATCTATTACATAAGATGAAGGAAAGGTGTTCTCGCTTTAATTGGATAAATCGCGTATAGAGCTTGATCTCGGAATGAAAGTTAAGAAGACAGCTTCTTCTTATCTATCTAAAAATACGTGTAACGCAAACTAGAATGTTTCGATAATGTCTCTCAGACTTCGTTATCACATACTTTCAACGATATGTACAAGACACATATAGTAAATTTACTACATTTGTATTTCAACTATATAGTGCACCAGTAAGTAAATGCTTTTAATTCACAGAATTATTTTGATTATAGAAAATATAGAATATTATCTTGTAACAGTGTTTCATGCAGTTTGCAACAAAGTGATAAATGACATTCTCTAGCGTCGTACAATTCGTAATTTTTCAACACTTTGGATAAATGTATTGTCCGATATACCTATAGTCCTTCATTATACGCGAATAATATTTTAAATGATTATTAGTACTATCCTTACAGCTAGGTTTGTTGAAAATTATATGGCCAGTGGATGAAACGAACAGCAATAAATTCCGTTCATATACAATACAGAAAGAAAATACTTTCTTTGCGTTTAACGTTCCCGTTTGATATTCTCCACGTGAAACGTTTCGAGAACGAAAGTGCTATCATGTTCGACTTATTCGAATAGGTTGACTTATACCCAGACACCGTGCGGATTTTTGCTAGTGGGTACTGCAGTCTCTAATTGTCTTGGGGAACCTATCATTTTTCGTGTACTGCCTGGTTTATGAGCACCTAAGTATATATTGGAGCACATTATTAGAGCAAGTCAATTTGTTACCGAGTCAATGAAATTCAAATACCTTCTAACAGCGACTTGACTTGTTCGTCTTGACAAGCAACAGCCAGGCTTTGTAAATTGGCTTCTTTCATATCGGCCACCAACCGTTCTACTTGTAACTTCTTTTCAACAATCGCAGACTCTAGGCTGACTACTTCCAGTTTTAATGACTCTGCGCACTGCGAAGCTAACTCTGCGGAGCGTTTGGCTTGTTCCACCTCGTTTTGAAGGTGCTCTACCTCGGTAATGATCTTACGTTCCATTATTTGTCTTTCGTCTGTCTCACGACTTATATTGTGCTGCTCTATGGCGAGTTCTTCCATGACTAATCTGTAACGTGGAAAAAAGGAATTAATACTGTATCATACACCTTACGAATCAGAAGAGTAACGTCTCAGTTTTTACCTGATTTTATTTTTACATTGAAGCAACTCTGTCTCGCAGTTCGCAAGTTTTGATCTTAACAGCGTAATCTCTGACTTCAGCGTCTTTTCTTGTTGTCTGACTATTTCACTTTCCTCCTCTACGTGCGCCAGTTCTTTTAACTAAAATATAGACGAGTCACGGTACATCGAATAACATTAGAAAAAGCTATCACGATGCGTTTAGAAAACATACCTGCTCTTCGATCAGACGACCGGTAGATTCCATACGGTTTACTTCCTGGGAAATGTAATCCATTTGATGTATTTGCTCCCTATTCTTAGTTTCCCAATACAATATTTCAGCATCGAACTGGAAACAATTCATTTCATAAATCGTTAATTTCGTTTACCTACGGAAATAGCTATCTCTCATACTTTTGTAAGGTCTGCTTGCTGCGCGTTTATGGTGTCACGTTGCTTATTGACTAGTCTAATAAGTTCAACGTATCGTTGAGTGTAAGCAACAGTGACCATGTTTTGAGATTGACCAGATAATTGATTCGCAGACTGAGTCTGCCCCTTTGTATCCTGGAATTCCTGAACACACGAAATCGTTTAAGAGTCTCGATAGCATGATCGTACGCTAACAATCTTAAAAAGAATCGTTTCTGTAGAACCTGTATGAGATTCCTTTTCAGCTTCACGGAATTACTAGAAGATGGTTGATCCTCCTTATGAGCATGAGGACTTCCACTATTTGTACTAGATTGGAATTGCGATCTTCCAGGGCTGTTCAAGTTAGGCGGTGGAGGATCTCTATACGGTGGCAGAGTTCTTAACGGCGGAGAACCAGGGCCAGGAGGATCCCTGTATGGAGGAACTTCCCGTACTTTCTTTTGCGATACATGAGTATTGCTCTCGCTACTGCTAGCACGAGTGGGAGATTGCGCTGGCTTTTGTATATTTTTTCTTATGTTCAGTTCCTTATTTTTTAAATGAGGCGTGGGCTGAACTATGGCAACGTTTTCCATCTGAATCTGTGTTACGATAAAATACAAACATTAAAAAGAACTGTTCACACTTTCAAAGATGTTCAACGCAATATATAAATTAACTACTTCTGTATTATTTTCCATCATATTTCCATGCAGCCCTCCGAACGTTAATGACTTTCTGGTATCACGATTTCTGTCGAGGCACCCTTGGAAATCATCGAACTCAGAGTTTAAAGTTGTTGCAGGGTTCTTTGTATCATCCTGTCCACTAGGGGATATCGCAGAGTGCTCAGAAGTGGAGCTGACCACGCCGTTTGACCGTGGACCATGATTCAAGCGTGTTCCTAAGGAACTTGGTGCTTTATTACTATCCGGAGTGGAGCGTCTTAATATTAGCTGCACTTCCGACGAGTATTCTCCCCATTTTATCAAAATCTAGTAAGAAAATGTAGTTACAGCAAAACATATTTAAACTTTATTCCATAATCTATTCACATTGTTAACCCTTTGCCTTACAATATTGTGTCTGAGATGATTCTATTTCGGTTTCGCTAACGTACTTAAAAAAAATGTTAGAGCAAGGGGTTAATGCTATAGATGCTATTAACGTTGTATCGATACCTTCAAAGGGTTTTCATACGGAGCTAGCAGTCGCTCATTAGTTCGCCATCTCTCTACCAATGTGAATCTACCTGTTTGTCCCGTGGCGTGAGCAAGAGCATATACTACATCCTGCAAGTTAATTTTAGATTGTATAGGATTCACAGTGACTGGAAGATATTTAAACGGTACCAACCTGACATGTAGTGGTTTCTGTAACACCACAGACAATACGCTGTATACCTTCTACCCATACTTTCAGCTCCATAACGTCACCAATTGATAATCGTAAGATTAAGCCTTAGCATCGCTAAATCGTGATACTAGAAGATAGTGAAGCATTTGTTGGATTCGAAATTAAATGATACCGTTCGAAGGAAAGATTGTTGGGCGAGGAAGGTTTGACGCGCGTCTCCTCAATGATCGTTTTTGAATGGGTCGACGGTACTTTTGAAAGCTTCGCTAATGATATATGACAAAATCCACCGTTTCCTTTTAACCTGTAACGTGTAATTATCAAAATGACAGATTTACGTCCATGATAACGCAGAAGACAGGCGTTCGCTTTTCTCTAACTCTCTGTGATAGCAGCGTTACATACGTTGCTTTGCCAGTGCGTCATGCTCTTCTAATTACAGAGACATTGCGCGCGTGCAATCACTGCACTTTTCTTGCACACCCTCGCTCAAGCTTTTTATAAATACGAAAACTGTTTATCCGGATCTTAATAATAATGTGGGATTAAAGCAGACTCGGTCGATAATTCCAACTAGCTGACAGTGAGAATATATACATATAGCGGTTTCGTACTCTATTCAAATCGTGCAATTGCTGCTCGATAAAACGAGAGTTCTCTCTTGGGCCTTGATACTTGATACGTACGTATATACATAATGGTAAAACATGTGTGGCTCTTGTTACGGTACAAATTTTAAATTTTAAATTTTAAATTACAGTAGCTAAAATAGTATGTGAATTTGCACGCAGTGGGTTCAATAAATGTTCAATGTATATACATTATACGTATATGTTTATGATTTAACTTGAATATGTTTGGCGGCTGAATGTAACATTTGATGATAATCGATACGGTTTTATGATGATCTGTTTCTTACTCCAGCCGCAATATACTCTAGAGGGCGTAAGAAAACGTCAAATTATTCGAGCGACACGATCTTTAACAGTATCTCGTTGGTCGGTGCCATAATGTAATCTTGCGACCGCCCTCTAGCGGACGTGTTTCCCTTCGCATTGCTATGGCAACATTTATGTAAACTAAGCTGCTGTGAACTGTCAAATGTAGTCGTATTTTTTAATTGTACCAGAGAAGATATTTTCTCTCTGATAATTCGTAATGGAATTAATTGCTGGTTTTGTTCGACGTATAATTAAGCTATATAGGGTCTAAATAGTTCAACTGTTTCAACTTTGAGGAAAATGTAATCATTAGACTGTGGATCTTTATGCAAAATAAAAAATGTTTGCATTGATTGCAAGACACAGGAGCCAAATACAAATTTGATTCTTCTTTTGATTACCTTGTTAAGGTGAAACTATTATAGTGGTGGCCTAAACTGTTTTACATTGTACGTACCCATTTTTCTCATAAATGCATCAAATCCTCAGTCTAGTAATTATTTTGTATGACAGTTTGCATAGAACTGCTGAGAGATAACAGATAAAAAATCATGTCATTGTATTTCGATACTCGGGTGCAAAACCCTGAGACAGCCTCGATAAGTACTCACGCGCTTTGGCACCCCAATGATCCTATATTGGCTGTTGCTGCGTACTCTCAAGATAGAGGTGGCTTCGTAACGCTTTACGATGATCAGGGCGAACCTGTTCAGGATGTCGAGTCGCCAAGACATTCTGTAGCTCAGGTGACTGCGCTGGGATGGCATCCTGAGAGACGATGGCTCGCAGCAGGATGGGAAAGTGGAGAGCTGAGGGTAAATAATTGACCAATCACAGTGGAATAATCCTATATGATCGATTAAAACATGTATTTTCTTGTGTAGGTATGGCCTGGCGATACTGGTAGCATAGAATTCAACGTAATAGTTACTCCACACCGAGACCCCATTAATATTTTACAATGGAGTCAACATGGAGGAAGATTAGTATCTGCGGATGCAGTTGGGTCTATAGTTGGTTGGAAAATAGATTCCAGGGGCCAATTATTAATGATGTTCCACCACGAGCTAAAAGACACCTTCGCGCAAATTGTTTTCAAGACTGTTCCACCAAAACCTGTGATCGATATAAGGTCTGTGTTAGGTATTCTGCTTTTGGATAGAAATATAGGTGGAAAATCAAAAAATATATATGTTTTCCAGTGGGTTAGCTAAAGCAGCAGTCGCAGGGGACGAGAGAGCTTTAGACATGTTCAGTTCCTGGCGCCCTAGAACAGCTGCACCGACAACAATTATGTCTCAGCGGGACAATCATGCGTTTTACATTGGCACCACGAGCGGCGTAATATACTTCGTGGATAATCAAGGACAGTGTACAGAGGTTCTTAGTACAAGCGGTGCTACGTTGCAATATCTTTTGCATCATCAGACCAGGGATTCTATCATCATTATGACGGAAGGGTTGAACATTGGGCATTTTCAGGCAGATCCTATCACCGGACGGCTTAGCGAGTTAACGAGCGTGAGTCGACAATTCCTTTCCTCGTGTGTTCAATTAAATGCAATTCTATTAAGTGTATAACACGTTTGTTTTTTCATCGTCAGGTGAGACTTAGCAGTAGGTGTGACGTATCAAGGGTGACTCCATCCTTATGTTGGGTCAGTGGAAACACTTTAGCGATTCTCACAGGAGATTTAGACATTCGTTGCTGGGACCTGCATAATGGCGACACCTACGTAATGAGTCCGCCGAATTCACCTTCGGGAAATATTGCTACACCCCAAGAAATCTGCACGAGCATAGCTTTCTGTAAAGCGAATGGTACAGTCAATGTTTCCACTTGCGATATAAAGTAGGGCTGTTACTTTACTTCGAAGGCCGAAGATTTTGAAGCTTCGATTTCTGAAACTTCGAAGGTGATGAAAATTATTAGAAGATTAAAAGAAACTTCGCTGTTATGTTATATTTGATACAATTACAGTGATTGGACACTCCTACATTTTGAAAAAAAATACGCTACCACAGCTGAAATATTGAAGTCGAGCATCTGAAATAAATACCCCACTGTTTGATAACACATAACGTTTATATTAGTACACTTCATACGATTTGAAGACTCATTAACTTCGTACACTTCGAAGTTCCCTTCGTTCCTTCGAATCTTCGGAAAAGTAACAGCCTTGGGGTGTAAAGCGCTCACGCATCGACTAATAATACCATCAATATTTCAGGTACTTTGGCAGCTGGAACAAATTTGGGTACAATTTATTTATGGAAACGCAAAGCGGATACGGACGGCGACGAATCCGCTTGGATACACGTTCCAGAAACTTGTACCATTCATGGTACGGTGAAGCAACTGGCATGGGGTGGAGCTTTCTTGAGAAGTCCGCTATTAGCGGTCAACTGTATCACTAACGTATTCATACTGCACCAGCAACCAATGTGTGCCGCGTACAACGACGGCGTTTGCGCGAGCCAACTCAGTCCCACTCAGATCTTAATCGAAATCGAAGAGCTCTCTTACGCTATAAAAACAGACATTCAAATGCAGCTCGTCGCTGTTAACAGAGAGTACATCGCAGTGTCCTCCGGTAGACAGATATCCGTTTATAGAATCCAAAAAGAAAACTCTTCGAACACTTCGTGGATTACAAACTTTAGTTGCGACACGGAGAAGCTTTTAATCTGCGATCACACTTTGATAATCCTGACTCCCGTGGTTATACAGCTGAGATCGATGGAGGGTACAGTCATTCAAACGTTACCGACGTTGCCAGAAGAAGGTGAACCAATTACTATGGATCTGACCGGACAGTACCTAACAGTGGCTTCCTTGAACGGGATACTAAAGATCTGGGATTTGAGTAAAAGGGAGGCCAAGCTGCACACCAGAGCAATGGCTGCCTATGAAGCGATCAACGATTTTGCAGAGATCATCGAAGCCAGGTGCAACGCAGACTGTCGCTGCGTGTCCATCACGGTTGCTATGGCAAACCTGATGCCCAGTTCTATTTTATACGTATGGGACATCGAGAGCGATCAGATACACGAGTTCGATTTCGCGGAATCCCACGACATCGACGAAGACGACGCTGCTCTAGCTGTAAAGTGCAGAGGAAGATTAGTCACTGCTCATTGCTGGGACGTGGAAGACCCTAGGCTTTTAGTGTGTCGTGCCCAAAGGCTGGAGACACGGGACTCCAAGCACTCGAAGCAGAACGATGAAAACGAGTTCGACATCACGAAGGCAACCGTGGTGTTGGTGTCGATGTTCGCCACGTCTGATCACGGCATCGTGGTGCAAGACATCAAACCGATAAAAGACGACAACTGCAGAGTTCTGGGCGTACAGACACCGCACATAATCATTCTAAACTCCGAAAAGACCGTGGACAGACCTAGCAAAGTCCACAAACTCCGCATGAGAGATTTCGAAGAGTTGAGCTCGTGCGATTCGGTCACGAAGAAGGCTGTTCTAGACTTCAGCTTTCACATCAGCATCGCAAACATGGATGACGCTTTCAAGGCGATCAAATCGATCAAGAACGAGGGTATCTGGAAGAGTTTGGCGAGAATGTGCGTGAAGACGAAGCAGTTGAACATGGCTCTTCTGTGTCTCGGTCATATGAAGCAAGCTAGAGCTGCGAGGGCCCTGAGGGAAGCTATGCAGGACGATAGCTTGAACTTGGAAGCCAAGGTGGGCATGTTAGCTGTGGAATTAGGATTGTACAATGATGCGGAGCACCTCTTCCGGGAAGCCAACAGACTGGACCTCTTGTGCAAGCTGTTGGAAGCTCGCGGTAAATTCAAAGAGGCTATAGAACTCTCGAGCAACGAAAATAAGATCTGCGAGAAAACGAGTTACTATAATTACGCGAAAACTCTCGAGCAAGAGAAGAAAATCTCAGAGGCGATCGAAATGTATAGTAAAGCGGATTGCCACAGATTCGAGGTGCCGCGGATGTTGCTGGTGAGACCGAGGGAACTTTTGTCGTATCTGAACAATTCCGACGACCCTGAAATAAAGAACTGGCACGCGCAGTACATCGAATCAACAGGTGACATGGAAGGCGCTCTGCGCTTGTATGAACAGGCTAAAAGCACCCTAGCGATGACAAGATTACTTTGTTATTTCGGTAGGGAAGACGAAGTCAGCGAATTGGTGTCGCGAACTAATCACGCCGCGTCCGCCTATCACTTAGCAGCACACTACGAGTCAAACAACAATGTGACACAAGCCATTCATTTTTATACCATCGCCAAGGCGTACACGAATGCCATTCGCTTGTGTAAGGAGCACGACATGTATGAAGAATTATGGCCGCTGGCCGTGCTGGCGCCACGGCAGTCGCAGATAGACGTTGCCAAATACTACGAAGAGAATGACCAACCGGATAAAGCGGTTTTATTATACCATAAAGCTGGATTATTGCACAAGGCTCTCGATATCGCGTTTAAGACAAGACAATACAGTGCTCTGCAGCTCATCATCATGGACGTTAACGCGGACTCTGACCCCGCGTTGATAGTGAAATGCGCTGAATATTTTGTAGAAAATGATCAGATCGAGAAAGCGGTGGATCTGCTTGCCACCGGAAGAAAATACATCGAAGCTTTGGAATTGATGAAACAACATAACATATTGTTGAGCGAAGATTTGGCGGAGAAGATGACGTTGGATAAGGTCGACAATGACCCAGATCAAGAGAAGATTCGTATATCTATACTGGAAAGAATAGGCGAAACCGCTTTCGAGCAAGGCAATTATCATTTAGCCACCAAAAAGTTCACTCAGGCTGGTAATAAACTGAGAGCCATGAAGGCGTTGCTGAAGTCTGGCGACACCGAGAAGATTTGCTTCTTCGCGCAAGTTTCCAGGCAGAGGGAGATCTACATCATGGCTGGCAATTATCTTCAATCGTTGGACTGGCAGAACCAACCGGAAGTCTTGAAAAATATCATCAACTTCTATTCCAAGGGGAAAGCGATGGATCTGCTGGCGAACTTCTATGTGGCTTGCGCTCAAGTGGAGATCGATGAATTCCAGAATTATGAGAAGGCCTTGGACGCGCTGAATCAGGCCAGCAGGTGTCTTGCTAAAGTTGCCACGCCGAGGGACCCGAATATTCACAAGAGAGCTGTTGACCTGGTGAACACTAGAATAGCCACGATCAGACGTTACCTGGACATAAAAAAGTTAGTAAGATTGATCGTGATTAATTGTCGAAGAGTGACCTCAAAAATTAGGTGTTCTTACGTCCCTCGAATTTTGTTCGAAAAACCGAGGGACCCAAAAGGCGCGAATTTTTGGGTTGCTTTTTCCCTAACCTGTTTCAGCTTCTTGAATTGTACTTAACGACAATGTTACAGGATGTTAGATAGGGGTGATACGGGCACGGCGATGCAACAGGTACGCCACTTGCTCGATTCTCAAGGCTCAGATCTGGAACAGTCTGTACGACGTGGTGATTTGTTCGCCACTATCACTCAGCACTATATAAACATCGGTGACACTGACAAAGCGCGTGCCACCGTAGAGGAATTAAAGCTTTTAGTACCTGGAATTAACTTGAACTATTATTACAACGTTAGCACGCTGGAGGCGCTCGGCTACAAAATAAAGATTCATAGACAAGAGAGCTCTGACAGGGAGGACGACATTGAGGAACTCTTAGGAGAATAAATTGACGCTTAAATACCAATCCGTCCAGAATTGAGATAGACGCTAAGCTAGATGTTGTTATTTGTCTAAAATAGTTTATACGATATCGTAATTTAATACGTTCGCTATCACTGTTTGTTTTTATTATACATATACAATGTACCTACTTGATGAAACATTGAAACGTATAGAAATGTATACAATTAATTCGACTACCTCCGAGTAAACTAATAGATCGCGAATGTCGCATATCTGTTAACGGTGATAGCAAACGTGTTAAGTATCATTTGTGTGACGTGAATAATGTATGTATAAATGTTCTGCTGAACACTTAGAAAAAAACCATTATTTAACGTTTATTAATCAGATTTATACAAGAACAACCTTACGCCTTGATATTCAAGTCCTACGAAAGATAAGAGTTAGGACAGTCGTTCACAGCTGCAGTTTCAACTGTCGGGACACTTATTAGACGCAATAAATAAAACAGATATTGATGGAAAAGAATGAACTAAACACAAGACAGTGAGTATAATCATCGAATAAAAATTGTAAGGGAACGAATTAGTCGAAGAGCGATCCCCGTGTCTGCTCTTATTTTCAAACGGCTGTCGCACATCGTCGAGTCTCTCTCTCTCTCTCTCTCTCTCTCTCTCTTTCTGTCTCGTTAGATGCAATGTATTTAACCCTATCTTGGTCCAACTCTTCGAATTTTCAGAGCGGTACAGTTTTTAGTAAATCACTCCGCGAAACATAGCAACGATTAAGAGTGTTCCAGACTTCACCGAACCAGTCTTCAAACAGCTTTCTCCGGCGTCGGCTTTTTGCAGGGCGAAGGGGTCTCCGTCTCTTGCTCGTCAGCTTTCCGCTTCTTGCGCACCAAGTGAGATATATCGCTGGCTGGCTTTTGGACTTTTGGACTGGAACCGGAATCGCTACCGCTGGGACCGGCTCCGTTCGAACATCCCCCAGCGACTTTGCTTTTAATACCCTCTATCACCATCTTGCAGGCCTCCTGCTTGAAATCCTTCATGTCTGAGATCTTTTCTCTAATCTCCGGCAGCAATTCTTTCAGCTCCTGGATCTCTCCTTCGACGGTATAAAACGAGTCTTCGGTTTTCGGCGGTTCTTTGATCTCCTCAAGCTCTTTAATGCGAGCCTCCAACAGCTCGGTGGCTTTGTTGAACTCTTCTATGCTGGAATCGAACTCGTTGCCCAGAGAATGTGCCAGCGCCAGTTGGTAGTGGATCTCTGCTATCGCCCGTGGCTCGTGTGGCTCTATCTGTTCCAGAAGCTCCAGACACTTGTGTAGATCGTTCAGAGCACCCTGGAAGTTCCCTCCTTCCATAGCCACTTCCCCTAGCAGTCGATAAGCGTCGGCTAGAAGCTTCCAGCCGGGTTCTCCTCGCTTAATCAACACCAGCTTCGCCAACTCCAGGACCTCCCATGCTACCTATGATCGGAGTATTTTGTAATGCTAGAGTAAATATGTATGTAATTACTATTCCATTCGAAAAATGAAATTTCCATTTACCTGCAAATTATTTACTTCATCCTCTTCGTCCTCCTTCCCTATGTCCTCATCATCCTCCCCGTTTTTCTTCAGATCTCCGTTGTGTTCGGTTGAGCAGGATGGTCCATTCGCATGATTCGTCTCCTTGCTGGAGCCAGGTACAGTTTTCTCATCCTCTTTCTGGTTTTGCTCAACTTTCTCCTCGGTCTTCTTCGAATCTGACTTCTCCGGTTCTCGTTTCTCGCTGCTCGCCTCTGTTTTCTCTTCTTTCTTCTCTGATTCTGACTTTGCCGTCTCTTCTTTGTCCTCTTTCTTTGGTTCCTCTGCTCCTGGCTTTCCCGACTCCTCCGTTTTTGGCTTCTCGGCTTTAGCCTCGGTCAAACTTTGCACTTTCCCCTCGGCAGCTGCAGCATCTTCTTCCTCTTCCTCGTCTTTCTCGTCCACGTTGCTCAGTTTTTCGTCGTCACCTTCCTCTTCGTCATCGTCGTCCTCCTCTTCAGCGTCTTCTGACCCTGGCACTCCACCACCTAGGACTCCTGCCTCTTCTCTAGCCAAACCGAGAAGCGCACGACCATAAAGGAGATAGGGTTCACCGAGCTCGTCCGCTGTGTCCCCGTGCTTCTCTACCAGCAGCTGGCAGGCTTGCGCCAACGCGGTCACAGCCATGGTGTAATCCCGCACTAACAGGTGCCGTTTCCCGTGGGAGATCGCAGTTGCTGGGTCGGTGAATGCTGCACTCTCGGCGACGTCAGCCATCTGCAACGCGAACATGTTCTCGTTACGCAGGGGCTGCGAAATAGTTTAAACGTTTTACCTCTCTGACCCTCTTCCTCTTTCATTTTACCATACTACTTTGCCATCTTGTTTCTAACATATTACAGTATTTTATCGGTATACGTCCCAAATGTTTAGCACGGTAAATGTCATCTTGAATATCTTAGGACAGCCCTGCTTCGACGAGCATACTTGTGGCATTTTTCTAATAAAAATCATACCAAGTATGATATAATTCCGATGATATTTACTCGTGTGATAGACAATTAAAGTTTCGGGCGACAGGAAGGACAGCTTATGGTAGAGAAAGAGACGCGGAGAGAACGTTCCATAGGCGATTGTTCAATTCGCGTAGAACAGAAGTGGATTCTTTGATCATTCACCCACGACCTCATCCGACACTTTACGTCGTCACGCAATTAATACCTGAACGGAGCAATCCGCCCACGTACGGCACACGTGTCACACTCTTCACAAGAGACAATATCGTGGATATCCAGTAAATGAAATTCACCGACGTCAACGGTAACTTAACGTAAACCCGACGCGGAGAAAATGTCAGGAGAATTTAATGGTCCTTTAACAACAAACTAGGTTCTTTTATATCTCAATAGGATTCGGGTAACAGAACCGCAGTGAGCCGAATGCGACAGGATCTTCTGGGGCCGAACCATTGTGTATCCTGACTGCAATACGGCTCATGGAATACAAACTGAATTAGCAAACTGTTGGAACTCGTTAAGGCATGGATCTCCTCTGGAGAACGGATTACCCTAAGGCCAGTTGCCTCGTCTAATCAAGCGATTATTCAGCTAGAGCAGGTTCCAAGATGACAATAAGGAGAAACAAAGCTTGTAGAGAAAAATCTTCCGTACTACTTCCATGCGGGTCTCGCCTAAAATCAAAGACTAAAGAGGATTAAACTACAGAGTTTAAGGCCTCTTTACGTCCTGAGAAGCTGGAGCTATAAGCCCTTCGAAGTTCAATCTCCAGAGAGTTCCCCATTTACTACAGTCTTTCTAATCTTCAAAAAGGAATCAAATTACACAGAAGAACATTCGGGGTTTTCAGCCTTCGATTATATTACTAATTACCAGGCTGTGGTCGTTTATGGAATTTTCAATTTTCGTAAACAAATTTTAAGAAAGTGGGTCCGAATTCAGTTCTATTTTCATTGGCAATAGCATTTGTAGATTCAAAATAAATCAAAATCATACTAAACCCTGCCGAACTTGATGCTTCAGCATTTTTTGAAAATCTTTATAAATACATAAAGTTCCGCCGTCTACTAATTACTAATACGATGATAATAATTAGTTGAAAATATATCGACGTTGTTAAATTTGTTTAATCTGTTCGCAGTTTTTAATTTCATCTACTCGATTTATCCAGAGCCTACCGATTACAGACAAAGAACAGAAAGACTGTGCGTCAAGAAGCTCTCGTCACAGAACGACTTCGCCTTTGTCGGCACGGGGTCAAGGGGTCAATCGGCATCCTTGCGCGATACAACACAGTTTGGAAGAGTTCTTCTTTGCTCTGGAAAGTTCAAAGCTATGCCACCCGCTGGGTCAGCGTCGAGTGTGGTGAGTCGATCGCGTCTAACCATTTCGGATCGGGGATTCGTAGTCGAAAAGGGCAACCGGAGTGTGGTCGATGAAGGATAAGGGAAGAGACGAAGGAAAAACAGTCGGAAGGGTGGAGGAAAAAGGCTGCGAAGGAGCAGGAGCTGTTTGCCCGCAGCATCCGGGTGGGGTGGCCGGTCGGGGTGGTAGGTCGGGTCGGTCGATTTTCGTGCGCTTCGACGCAGAACGGAGATGGCGTGTTGGTCGTTCGCCTTCCCAGAGTCTTTGGGGGGTGTCGATCGGTCAGTGCGTAACTGGCGGCTGTCGGTGCGGTGTGCGAGTTTTCAGTGGGTTGCCAGCGGTCGCCCTGGGCACCACCTGCACGGATGGAGCCTACCCGTGTACCCAGGGCCCCTAATCCACGTCTCGTTTTCCTCGTTGGCACGCTAGCTCTCACCTTCGCAGGTAAACAAAACCCCCCGTATCCCCTAAACGATCCTCAACAACCTTCCCAAAGATCATGTTCCTCGCGCTCAGTTCCGGGGCGCCTTTTGTTATTGTTTTGCGGTGGTCATCAACCGGTCAAATCGCACACAATCTCGCGGAATAACAGGGATAGCTTTCCTGCATGGTTTTATGTAGCAGTTAGTAATTTAAAAATTGTCTCATGTTTACTTTTTCGCGAGGGAATCAAATCCAGTGGGGATTTTCGCTTAATCATCCGATGGATCAACCCACTGGCAGTGAAAGACTTACGGTACAGGTCTTCTTTTGTTTGTTTGGCTCCGCGACATGTGGAGTTCGTGATCAGCTGATCGGAGGGCTGCATTCTTTGCACGTTTCTTTGGAAGTTTGCATGGAGTTCGGGAGAGGGATGATGCCAAAGTTTGGAATCCTGTTCTACAGGGGATTTTCTGGACTAATTGGGATGTCTGTCTGTTGCGTAATGAACGTTGGAATTGACTTTAGAGCACATATACAAATGCATACACAGATGCATCGTATCTGTGCCGTTCTCGTCACGGGATTCCCATTTTTGCAGTTATTTCTTAGATCGTCGTCTGTTTTTTTCTAGAAACGAGTCTCACTGTTTTCGCGTTTGTCGTATTGCAAAGACGCGTTTCTCTACGTTCCTCCATAAATAGATTAATTGGAATAAACTCTGTTTCATATTTTAATTATAGCGTGTTTCTTTCTGTTCTCGTTTACCAATAATGAACGCGTTAAAGAAATTCATTCGACCATTTCCCACGAAAGCATCGGTACGGCTTCGATTATTGAGAAATCAAGATCCGAAGTAGATCGCTTGACCGACAGTAGCACGCTCGGGCGTTAATAGACAATATTATCCGTGCGAATCGGTATGCCAATTAATTTCCCGTTCCGATCACCCACAAGCGAATGAAAGCTTGGAATCGATACCCTGGAGAGCACGTGGACATGAATCGCAAGCATAGCAACTTCCTACATAGTACAGGTGTTGAACTATAGATATCCTGCGGGTTTTGGGATCCCTTGCCACGCTCTTTCTTCCAAAGGCAACCTCTGGAATCTCGTCAAATCTGATATAAATCCTGTTTTTATTGCATCGTGAAACGCGATTATCAGTTCGCTCGTTTGCCAAGGAACGCAAGGACTAAAACAGCACCGAAACAGTTAATTAACCGTTAACTCTCGAATGAAAATTGCTGTATCATTATTCAAAATATTGTTTACATTACTAAACATTGATATTGTGATGACAACGTGTGAGGTATTACGTATATCAATTTCATTTATATGAAATGAAAAAGTTATATAGAATGGAATTATATATTCTAGGTGGGAAGAAACGTTTAATTTTCCAGTTAAAACGGTTTCGAGTGTAAAGGGTTAATAGACTGCGGATTTGATGAATAAACAAGCAGCGACAGAAAAAGGACTTGGAGAAATCGAGATTTGCATCTAGATTCGACCAAAGTGAGCAATATCTTGTCTAATCATGGCTGCAAGCGGATAACATCTATCCTCGATGGTCTCGGCACAACCTTCGGTGGTTTTCCAGCTAATCGAGCCATCTGAACGCGAACAATCTGACACGATTCACCGCCGATCTATAAAAACGCGCTACTTGTTTGCCATTCTTTTAATAACTCCTCGACGAAGATCGCTATCGTTTTTTCTCTAAGTCATCGTCGACGAGTCTTCGAACCGGCGCCAAGCTCGTTAACGTCCCTCTCCATCGACTCCGGTGGTTGAACACGGTCAGCAACCACCGGTTGAACTCGTTGCAGTTGCGTCGTGCCCTTTTTTTCAACGGAAGGAGGATATGGTCACTCGAAACAAGCGTGTCCACGCTCGAGGGCTCTCGTTCGAGCGACAGCCACTGGGATTTCTTATGCAATAAAGTGTCATAACGCGCAGATTGTCTGGCCGTGACACTCGTCGGTTACCTATCGTAGTTCTCTGTCTATAGCATTAACCCACTGACAGTTTAATCGGTCAACGGATAGCCGAGCTTATTTTCTCGTTGTTTGGAAACGATTGACAATGTCTCTGTGCTTTCTAACAAAATTTTGAAAAGTTACCGATACCTATTAGACTGCCAAAAGGTTAAACAACCACATTTTAATCCTACGTCGACAGTTTTATTGGAAACAATAACAGAAATAGAATCTTTCCCAGCAGGAACGAAGCGTTAATGGCTCAGTAGTAAAAGCCGGTGTATGGTCAGAGCGGTATTTATGGGTCGCTGGAGTCTCGTCGATCAGTCCCTCGTGATTAAACGCCACTGCGAACGTTATGCAATGGGATTTTCTGCAGTAATTGCTATCTGCGAGTTCCTGTTACTCAGATTTTAATATTCCCTTACGAAAATTCAATTTCCGTTCCCGTATCATCAATTCTTTTTCAGTTTCCCAAAGAGAACTGTGCATTCGTCTTCCGAAGTGAACGTCGTCGCTGGGGTTCTCGCCAATGTAAACAGAAAGTTACTTTGTCGGAAGCCCGGCAAAGGGGAGGGGGAGGGGGTCGGTATTCAATGTTCCGGATTCTTCGGATTCGAAAAATCGGCCCACGGATCGCGTGTCCATGTCCGCGCGTTTACGGGGGAGGTAAATGTATGCGGGGATCGCAGACGAGGCCCGCTTTGTCCGGAACGACGTAATCCCCGGATCTAACTATGCCGGTATTCCGCAAGATCCTCCGAATCCTCTTGGATATCTGTCCAGACTATTCGGTGGCGCGCGAGAGAACAGGTTCCTCTGGATCATTCCGGTCGAGTTTTTCGATTCTCCGCGACGCGACGGAATCCTTTGGAAACCAGGCGCCCGGCACTCCGTTCAAAGGATTCTGTAACTCTTCCAGGGCCGTTCCCATTATTCTTGTACACTGTCGCGGCCCTTCATAGCCCGCCTTAAAGAAGAGTTAGAGGAACGAGGCCACTCGGACACAGAACAGAAAAGAGACGACGCGGCGAAGCCGATCTCGCAAACCCCGAGTTGCGAATAGATTCCTCGATCATTCTGTTGCAGCGACCGGCCTGCTATGCGGCGCGATCATGTCCGATCATTGGGAAGAAATTCATTGGAACAAGGCAGCTCTGACACACGCGAACGTCACCCTTACGTGGTACCTGGACGGACAGGTGGCCATGCTGGAGAACGGCCATCGGAATCATCGGCCAGGAAGACGACCCACCTTTCTGGTGCCCATGTACGGTGGAATTTGGATCATGTGTGTCTCCCTAACTGGTAAGTCAGTGTTAATCTGTAGACAATCTTCTCGAAGCCTCTGTTTTATTTTATTTGAGACTAGCGGACTCCGCCGAAAAATACACACTGTCACGTCGCTCCATTTCCTGGACGTTCCTATTTTCGATCAAATATTAGGCTCGGTTCAAATATTCGCCACTGGTTTTCAACTTCCCACCGCAATCTTGCAGAACCTAAAAGCCCTGTCGAGTCTCTGTGCTATCGTATATGGACTTAGCTAAAATGCCATTTCTTTTCTATCCATATTTTAGACGAAATTTAATATTTTCCACCCTTGCTTAACCTCCTACGGCATTCTTGCCGTACACGAGGTCCATGTGGGGTTTTTGCGACAAATCAAATATTTGCCATCTGTTTCCGACGTCTCACGCTATTCTTGAGGTACTTAAAAGCCACGTCGAGCTTTTGTGCTAGTATGTATATTGACTTAGCCGAAGCGCCATTTTTTCCCTTTCATATTTCACAATATAATAGTAGGTTCGACAATCCCTTGTACAATTTTTATCGTACAGAAGACAACGCACAACCATTTAAAAAAATTCATTATTCGTTTTCACACCGTGCACCGCTAATCTCTTCCAACTGCCCACTTGTGGAGCTAAAAATTGCAACCCAATCCGCTTGTATTAACTCGAGCCTAATTACCCATTAGCACGTTCCTCTAATCGGTTTCTAATTCCGGCAATCATTTCGTAGAAAAATCGCGACTCTCGCGTGACGATTTAATAAAACAGTTTCGCGATAAGAAAGAACCGAGAAGGTTGAATAACTACTAATAAATCACACACGCGCGCGCGCTACCGGCCAAAAGTTAGGAATCACCGCGTGAATTCAGAGAAACAGGATGTTTCTAAGAAAAATTGAATGTCGGTTTAGAGTAACCCAGAAAGATTTATTTGTCAACAAAATTACGAGCAGCTTGTTTTACATTTTCTATTATTCGTTTGTTATCGAGGAATGCGTATTTTTCTTCAAATTGCTCCATTACAAAACCGCGTCATATTTAGGGCATCCCGGTCATTAGTTTTTTAAATGCTTCTAATTTGGTATGTTTCCATGCTTCTCGTAGAAGTTGCCAAAGATGTCCATTTAAAAAAGTGTGTCTCGGGCAATGTTTTACGCTCGTAAACATAAGGAAATACTGAAATCTGAACTAGTTAATATTTGATATAATAACGATGAATCGTGCAAAGATTGATCGGTACATTCGGCTTTTACAAAAATCAGCAGGCGATTCCGAACTTTTGGCCGGTAGCGTAAATTCGAAGGAAGGAATTCGGTTTCGGTCGCGTCGGTGATATTCATGGAGAATCGATCCATCGTGCACAGGACCCGATGATACACTTTCCGCCTCCCGTAATCGCGGCGACGTATCTGTACCGACTGCGAAATGCGTTCTATAGAAGGCCACCACCTTGACTCTGACTCTGAGGGTTATCGATCAGTCGATTACAATCTGAAACACCGTGCAACGTCGAGGCATGCCGTGACTATGAACATCTTCGATGTTTCTTCCCCCCGAAAGTTCCTGCCAATCATTTTTACCTTCCCTCGAACCTTAGAGAGGAAGAAGCCCCTATCCGATGCAAACTTTTCCTTGATCCAACAATAACCAATTAATTATTAACCAGCCTTGTATAATATTGGGACCATGCGACCAAAAGTTTTTTCGTGAAACTGCTCGTTTCGTCGCAATCTTCGAGATCTTTCCTGCTAAATTTACCACGGGCATAATAAAATTTTAACATTTAAACGTTGATCTTGTTGCGATAATTATTGTGTAACTGGTATTCCTGTTACAGATTTTTGTGGTTCAAGTATGCATTTGAAAAATGAGAAAAGTTCGAGATTTATGCGGTAGAAAATAGTGTTAGATGTTCAAGGAAGCGACTCGAGTTGTGTCAGAAAGGAACCTCGCGCAGGATCGCGTGCTTTAGCATTTCTCCGTCAAAGAACAGTTTTAATGACGAACGGTGCAGCTTGTTAGTCCCCGCGTTCATTTTCAGCCGCTAATTGTCCGGCTGTTTCATTTTGTCTTCGGATGAACGAAAAGCAACGTCGGAAACCACTGTGAACGTTGAATGTAAAAGGAGCACGTGAGATATTCAGCGGTTACTCGAGCTTAATTACGGCGACGCTGTTAATCAACGTGTCTGTCGTTCCATTATCGTAAAACCTAAAGTTGTCGTCGTGTACGATTTTTCGTGACACGCGACCTTAAACATCACATATCATTGTTGTTTCCTGAGACCCGTCGAATGTCGTTAGTCAAATGGAGTTCAGGTTTTGCCTGAGAATTTCTGAATAAAACTGCTGGGAGGAAACAGGTCGTGGAAAAGTACCAAAGGGTGTGACGCTGTCGACGAAAATACTATCTACTCCGGGAATTATAGTCTCTCGTAACGCGCGGTAGGATGGTTCAGCTAATCGATTAATGTTCTCTGAAGAGTATTGTTTTCACCCCTGAGATTAGGTAAACGAATTTGGTGGGACGAGTCTTCATGGAATTCTACCGCTTGATATAATTTTTATTTTCTTATTTTCAAAAAGTGGAAAAGACGTGAGATCCTAAGCATTGGCCAAAAGATCGGAATAATTTCGATAATGATGGAACGAGGAGACTGATTTCGGCTTTTTCTGCAATTTCGAGCAGCTCGCGATAAAAGCAGATAATTAAACGTCTCCCAATGATGCAGCAAACGGAATCGGTAACAGGATTATCAATTTGTGCGGACCGGTAATGAGCGACTCGATTAGTCTCGACGTTGAAGAAGTATCGGTGTATCGGTTCGTTAACGTTGGCGGAACATTCTCGTTAACCGCGCATCCCGGGCGACGCGCGACGTTTCCTCGTATCGTCGTCCGAAAAGCACGTCGCGACTATGCGACGAACAACGAAATTGTTCCCGACCGTCCTGACGTCGTTCCCCGGACGTTTAATTGAGAAAACTTCGCGACCGAAAGTTTGACTTTTCGTTTCCGCAAGGACCGTCGGGAACGGAGTCCTTGCGACAGCGTGGGCGTGCAATCACGCTTCGATTGTATACAACAGACCTTTGATTTTCTCGCTTCGCCGAGGGTCAAGGAAAAATTGGAGAGACGATGATCGTCTCTATTTTCCGACCTGTCCAATGTTCAAAGCGGATTTCGACGTATTAACCGAGATCTACGATCATAAACGTTCTTTATTCCATACTATGAACGAATCTTGAAGGTGAAAAATGTGAATTTTTCAAAGGAAAATTACGAACTACTCCAAGAAGTGACGCGCGCGCAGGAATCATTTCTTCATTTCCATCGTGGTGAACATTACGTTGAGGGGAGGATGCTCCGATGATCTTACACCGGGTACATGTAATGACAAAAGTTGTTCAGAATGTTGTCCTTGATAAGATATGTCAAGATCAAGGTCATCGGAGCATCCTCCCCTAAACGCAAGTTTTACCTCCATTGTTTTTCGAAAAGTTGCACTCTCCCTCTGATGGTTCCCGGTCACGCCAAGCACGAAATATTGCCGCGCGCCACAGACGATGCACACGTAGTGCTCGACCTTCCCATGAAAATCAACCAATAGTTCTAAACACATAAATCCTGAAGCAATTTTCTGACGACAGACCGGTCTTTCCTCGCGCGCTTGTAATTTACATCTCAATCGTGTTTTGCCACGCGCTGTCGCGTTGTAAACGAGTTTTAGGATTAATGTCCGAGAATGTTCACTAGGAAAAAGAAACATTAATCTGAATCTCTAGGCAAATTTATCGAGATACGCAACCTTACGATATATTTGGTTGTCCCAAAAGTTTCTGTCGCGATGTGACCATTGGAAAATGTTTGACCATTCGGTATCTAATTTACCCTGTAACTACTCTTGGCTAGGTCCTTTTTCAGCCTCTTGATAAGAACATGGGTGGATTTCGCATGGAAGCATAGTAAGTACAGGCGCGAATACGAACAGTGGGTCCCTATACTTTTTTCCCTGCATAAATAGACGAGGGAAAAAGGTTTTCATGGGTATGGATTTAGTCCCGTTTCCTCCAAGTTTCAGCTAGGAGGAGCCGAGTCCCACAGTACCCCCCCCCCAAAATTTCATCGAAGGGGGTGTGCGTAAATGCATTTCCTCACCGCACTGCCCTGAAAAAAGGTCCTTTTTCAGCTTACAGCAATTCTGTCGCGCGCAGAGTTCGAATCGGGGTAAACCGATAGAAATGAGCAGCGCGAAAAGTATCGAAACACAATCGGGTCCGACTGGAACGATATTCGTCGAGCGTGGGCGTATACCCGCGTATAAACTGCAATTCCGTGGAACGCCGATCGATCGCCACGGTTTGACAACCGTTAACGATGGTCCATCTTTAATTATCCCGAGCAGCGAAGCGCGTTATTCAAGTTGGTAACGAGCAAGCGAGTTTCGAGGAGAGTAACCTAGACCTGGTGAACTTGGCTCCGCGATCTATTTCTGCTTCTGGATTTATTATTACTCGATCCTCGAAGTTTCCGCGGCCTCGTCCTCTCACTTCCCTTCCACCTTCCCTCCCTTCCTGACATTTCACGGAAATCCGCGTTCAAGTTCATCCCTCTCCGTCTCGGATATCAGATATCGAAGCTCAAGCTCGAGCGATTCCGCGATTGCTATGCCCCAAGTTAATTGGACACTTCTGAGCTAATCGGCCGTACGTGAAACAATCTGCGAAAGAGAGCCGAAAAATCGATCGACGACAATTAACCCATTCTCTCGTAGTAACGAGTCTCACTCGCGATGGAGACTGCGACAAATGGAATTTAATAGAATCTAGGCTTCTGGAAGTAATACATATTTCGACGGGTTATTTCGGTGGGTTCCTCTCATATTCCACGATGAAATTTTAACGAGATGCGACCGGCCTATAATTTCGCGAATTACCCGCGTAACTACGGGGAACGTGGGTTTTGAATCGCTAGGAAATTGGTAGAAACGCAGGAAAATTAATTAATTACGGCCACCAGACAAATTTCACGGGAGACCGGGCGCTTTTAAAATTTGTTTTAATTGTCGGAATGTGTTCCGGAGGATCAAATTAATTAAGATTCGTGTCGCGAGGGCGGGTAACGCGGATTTTCCGGTCCCGCGTTGGAACCCGACTGCGTGACTGCCATTCCTTTTTCGCTTTCTCACGTTTCAGAGGAGGAAATACGACTTCTGGGTCAGGTAGGTTTCCCGCAGGGGAGGTGCATTAACTACTTGACGCCTGACGAAGCCCACGAGGAGATTCGCGTCGCATGGCAAAACCGTGAGTATGATTGACACCACCTTTCTTTTACCTCGTACTCTCATCGATCTCGGCGCCAGTCTTATACTTCCGTTTGCCGTTCGTTGGAATCTGGCACGATGATTTTCAATGACGTGTGTCTCAAATTCCTGACGAAAAAATATTACACAGAAAAATGATAATTTACTCGAAATGTATACCGATTTCTAATTTATCCTATCCTGGGCTACTAAAAATAATGCGCCCATAGGATGGCTAGCGGGTGACCTACAAAGTTATACAAAAATCTCAGAACTAGGAGAAAGTCTATTTATTAGCATTAATAATATTACCATAATTAACCATAATTTAACCATTAATAGTCCTGCATTATAGTGTACTCGAAATGTCTAGGTTTCTTTTCTTCTTCCAGGCATGCAGAATCTGAGTATATCCTGTTCTCTAGTCTGCTTAATCATTCTGGGCACCGCGGTTCTCATAGGATTTTTCGGACTGTGCAGACATCAGTTGTCCGCAGTGCTCGTCACAGGAGTGATGTATCTCTTGGCGGGTAAGTTGAGCGATCTCGAAGCGAGATCACCGGTAATCGCGTTAACCGAGAAACGGTTTATCGCGTTGTCGCGGTTGCGGTCAGCAAGCTCTGTGACCGCCGTGAATTCCTAAGCACTCGCGAAGTCGACCGCAAAATAAGCGGTTTGTCTTGGAGAAGGAAACCGGATTGTATATTGCTGACACCTAACGATAAATGTTATTCTATCGATTCACGCTTTCGCGTCTCGAACTGTCCCCCAATATTTATTTTCTATAGACCTACGTCCGGATCGATAGGCGCGGGCTTTCAATTTACATTTCCCTGTTGAATATTGCATCCAATTGTAACTCGAGGTGGTCTCGTTTCAATTTCAATTCGAACGAGTCAATAGTACCTCGATAAGTTTTTACAAACAGAAAAACGGGGTGTTTCCTTGGACGCTTTTTTCGCGTCCTCTACGCCGCAAAAGGCAAACACTTTTTATCGCTGATAAGATGCTCTTAGATTCCTGAAGCCTCTCGCCGGGGAAACCGTCTGTTCCCGTTAACTCGATTCAAAGAGATTTTCTAGATTTAAAAGAATGGATTCTAGGGATATGTATATAATACTACTGATCCTGAAGATAAATGATTCTGCAGAGAGTCTTTAATGTAACCTACACAGTATGGTGGTTTAAAATTCTATCAGGGGTGTGCATCGAGATGAAAGGTTCCTGACTTGGCGCAATTGTTGCAGCGACGTTTGCGCTGTTCACCCTGACGATAATTCATTTCAAGAGGGCCCAGGATCGGGAAGCAAGGATACTGGACGGCCCTGAAGACGGTGTGATCGGTGGACCTGTTCCCAGGAACGTGTTGAAGGCCAGACGTTTCAGCAGCTCGTGGAGCATGGATTTCGGATGGGGTGGCGTCACCCTATGCGCCCTCGCATCCGTCGCGTGGATATTGCTCAGCAAGATCATGCGATTCAGCCCCGTCGCCGCTATGATAGCGTAGCACTGGGACGCCTCCGAGGTCTAAAAGGTCGTTTCCAAGAGTTGCGATAGTGTGTTTCGATGTCGACGACCCTCTCGATGTGCCTGAACCGCGAGGGTAGAGGCGCGTTTTTCACAAAAGGGGAAACGGATCACCGAGAAATTCCTGTCTGTTCCACTATACTTAATGCGAATAGGCCGGCCGAAATCACGGGGGAATTTTTCATTAGGCGACTCTCGATCGGTCGAGCTGGCAGATTGTAATTAAGGAGGTCTGACTGCGCGGCTGTTAAGCGTTAATTATATCAGGAACGGTAGGAAGTTTCTGCCAGAGACCAAGCCGGTGTTACCGGAGCTTGAACACTCGTAATATCGATTTTTGTTCTCGTAGAATCGAAGATTTCAACGGTTATCCGTTCTGGTTGCATTCTACATCGTGTATATTCCACAATCGTTATTTTTTTGCTTCCAAAACGGTTCCTAGATGGATTCCTGTATATTCCAGTTTTCAGTAATCGATATCACAACAATATATCGGTATTTGGTCTCTGGTTTAGACGCTAGTACACCCTGGGAATTTTCGACGGCTCCAGCAGAGCAGCGTGAAAAACGGGGCCAGGCATTGAAGCGAATTTTGAGAGTATTTTTTCAGAATCGAAATCACTACTGAAACCGACCACCTCGAAGGCGGAAAACCGCGTTTTCACCGGCGGGTGAATGCGCGTTGCGTATTTATTTGCCTACCTGACGGTAAGGCAAGAGAGGTAACGAGTACAATTTTTGTCCATCACTCAAAATGCAAGTTTTGTATAAATTTACCAAGTAATACCTAGTCTTCTTTAGGGGAAACAGCAAGTAAAGAACTATACGAACCAATAATATCCTGATCCTGGAGGAACACACTGTTTTCTCTGAGAATTTTCTAAAGTACTATCAAACGTATAGTTTCAGCCTAGAAAGTCCAATTGCCTCGAACAAATTACAGAAATATCATATTATTTTAGACCGAGAGAGCCAAGCGTGCTTTCTCAGGATGACTTGGATCGGTTTTTTAATTCCAAAAGTTTTTCCAAAATATGGTTCTTTACTACGGAAGAAAATCATATGTGGATGCACGATTAAGAGACAACGCGTAGGTAAAAAAAGCTTTTTGGATCGAAGGAGTATTATATGTTACAATAATTAGAACAGCGTGGAATGGCGTATACGTTTACCTCGGTTTTGATTTGCGCACGGATTAGTCAATTAACGTGAAACCAGATAGTCTGTCTATTTAGACACGTTTTTACCAGTCTCGGACAACCTATTTTTTTATACAGTTGCAACGGATATCTTGTTCGGTTCCTTTCAGGAAACATCCATCGGTATTGATTTCCAAGTAGTGTCGCAGGTTCTAGAAGCCCGAGGGAAATTTGTTGAAATTTTGCTTGAGAAGTTTAACTACAGAGCATAATAAGATATAGATGCCTATAGCGTAATTCAATCGCCTTACGATTAGAGAGATAAGCATGTTTGTAACGCACATAGTATAAGTAGCGTTCAACTTGTTCGAGCCAATATAAGCAACGACACGCGTGTCTGCAAGAAAAAAACCTTTAGCTTTTGCTACAACTTGTTACAGCGAAAAAGAGGACTTATGCCAACAAAAAACAAATGAAAAATACATCGTACACCAAGGGATTGTGAATTGCAATTCGTCCATTAAGATTTAAGAACTACGATGCTTTCGATGGAAGCATCCAATCGTACCCGGAGTTCAAGTTTCGTTAGTCGAACGAGAAAGCAACAGAGAGAAGAGCGTAAACGCGCAGAGACGAAACTTGCCTCTGGGTGTTGATTTCAACGAAGCGCATTTTTCTGATAATATTTTCTTGTCGTATTTTTTACCAGACCCTTGTTATTTGTTATATCAGAATTAATGTATCCGTGAAGTGCAATATAAATAATAAGCTACGTATAAATACAGATGCCCTTGACCTTTTGCTTTTTATCTATCCGAGTCACAAAAAAGCATATCTCAGAATTCTTTTTTCTTTTGTAACGAAATCGCTTTTACGAGAGCTTTGAAAATTGATATATACAACGGAGACAGCGAATATAGCTCGGATTCATCGGTTTCAAGAATAACACACTCGCGTGTTATTCTTACTACAAAAATAGTTATACGAAGTATCGTATTATTACATCTGAATCACGCTCGTATAGATTTGTACAGAGCTGTAGTTAGAAATAGAACGATTTACAGTAAACAATTTCAACGGAACCTATACCGCGAATTCCAACGATTCAGAGGTTATAGAACGCAATACATTGTCTAGCTCACATTGTAGGTTATGTTTGTTAAACGGATTTAATAAAAATATGGATCCTCGGTGGGCAAACACGCACACAACGATACAGTGCGATACGGCGAGCATTTGAACACGTGATCGGTCGTCTCGAATGTGTGTGTAACGCGGGACACGCTTATACACAGTGTTCAATAACATTCTATGTATACATGCTACACACGCACTCACCAACACGTCACGTTTGCTCATGGATTCGACAGATTATATTTTTTGTAGTGGTAAATAACAAAGGTAGTAGAAGCGTGAACCGATCGGAACTCGAGAATGTATGTACGTACAAAAATACACACCGCGCGACGCGGCCAGTAATCTCCGTTGAAACCGTTTGAACACGGAAAGCAACCTTATTTTGCGAACGTCTCGAGTATTAGCTCGTTGAAATCATTATTTCTGGGATTACCATTGGTCGTTGCGTTCGAGAAAACAATGTTGCTATCGAAGTATTAAGAAAATGCTCTCCTCTTACCTTGAATTTGTTGGTTTAACGGATGTTTGACGGTTTCTTAACGACAGACACACTTTCACCGTTCTTTCGGGGCTGCGTGCGCGTAATTTCGTTTTCCCGTAGGCTCGATTCAATCGTTCGAACGTAAACTTTATGTACAAACAGCTAGGAAGATCGAATGGAACGACCGTTACACCAAACAACGGTTTATTACCGGCACGCGTACACTTGTGCGAGCGTCAAGCACACAGAAGCAAGGCGGATGCACCGATGTGAACGACACGCTCGATGCGCACGCGCTCTAGTTTTGCCGCCATTTCTCACCTAAAGGCGGGATTGGTTCGTCTTCGAAATGTAACCGTTTCTCGAATCAATTGTTTATTTTACCGCCACGTACATCCTGATTCTACGTTAAACAAAACTGAACGCGATTTATTTAATTGTTAAGCACGCAACGATCGAAACCTTGCGCGTTGGTCCGATTGTTTTGAACGGGTTCTAAGCGACACGTCCTGCTCTGGTTCGATATATCGAACTAGACATAGATAGGACCGTAAATCTTTTATAAATACATTTGACGTGCTTCTTCGATTATGATTATTATTCTGGGAACGGTAATACGCGACTAGAATGAGAATACAAAAGGTGAAAAATATTATACGGACAGATATGGATATTGGTTAGATTTATAGATCGATATATTTCGAGAATTGCAATCTGCGCACTGCACGTTTTTCGAATTTTTGCGCAGCCACCATTTGTCGGGCACCGCGGTTCAGCGAAGACAATAAAAGGACCACGATAATTGTCGATTCGTTCGTTTAGTAGATATTATTTGAAGAAAGTTGTAAAAAGAACATGAAATTTATCGATTCGTTCTTTCGAGGAAGGTTAGAGTTTAATCATCCAGTCACATCTGGCAGTTCGTTTTTAACGGGGCCGTCGTTGGCGTCCACAGTGCTTTTAACCGAGATCCGACTATTCGATTTGTCGAGTGTCCGTCGAGCTTTCAACTTTTCCACCGTGATATTCAACCCTTGCGCCACGTCCTCTTTGGAAGGAAGCTTCTTCCGCGTCGTGAAGAATTTCTCTTTGATTTCCGTCGTGGCGTGTTGTCCCCGGTAATGGTAGTTCCTCCAACAACGCTGAAAGCTGGCGAACGCGGTGTTCCAAATGCAGAGCTCCTCCACTGGAGGCAGGTAACGGAATCTCAGTCAATATAAACTGGCTCTCTTAATCGTGCGATTAACCCTGGGAAGACTGCGGAATTAAGCGAGTTATCTGTTGTCTGTCTTACCGACCTATGTAGAGTTGTAAATGATTCTGAAGTTAAAGTTTAAAGTGTATGGTAGTCGATAAAAATGCGAGATCGCTTTCATGCATTTTTCGGAAATGCGTAAGATTTTTCACTGGCAGCTCTTTAGGCTTCGTAAATTACACTGTCCAACAAATTTCACCATTTTTCATGTTTCGATAACTGTATTTCACTGGAAAACAAATATATTTTTCCTCAAAGTCATGTTTCTGAAAAACTGTGCGCGTAGGAGAAAAATTAAGGGGTATGATCAGGGGAAGGAATCAGCGCAAGAAACTCTATAAGATCCATTCAATGGTGATTCGCAAAGATTTTTAGCGTTGGACGGTATTATTCGACGAATACTCCGATGGGAGCACAGGTTATTTTATGAAGCTTAGAACGATAGTCTTCCTCGGGTTAATAGTTTTACAGGCTACTATCGCAGGCGTCGCGTGTACCGAACACAACGACAGTCATGGCCAAGAAAACGCCAGTCGGCAGCGTAACGTTAGGCAAAAGTGCGGAGACCAAGTTCAGAATAGCGGGTCCCTCGCATAACGCCATCCCCTTCATGGTATTCAGCAACCACGGCACATAGAGATAAGGGATGCCATACTTGTCGCCGAGGGACATCATCGACGTGGTTATCAGGCCGGCGATTACATTCGTTAGTAGTATCACGATCTTCAAGTCTGCAAACAACGTGACTCTTTGATCAGGACATTTTTCTACGAGATAAGCGAAACAGGATACTCGAGACTGCGTGCAAATAATTTTTAATAGCTTGCACTTGGACGCATCTAATTCGGTTCGATTAAATATGTAATTTCTTGTTTTGAAATCGATTGGGAAAGATATAATTCGAGAGGATTAAAGTTTGCCGTAGCGAAGGAGTTAGAGCTTTGTTATTGTAATATCGTTACTGAAAGTTCGCCGGAAAAGAGCATTGAAAGCGGCGGATTTGGTTGTCGCGTTTCCTAAGGGGGTTCGGCCTCCGGCTTCGAACACGATCGAGCTCAAACAGTGTGTCGTGAAGCGTATTAGACCCAAGTATAGTGCTTCTATCTGCGATAACACGTTGCGAGATCATGTATTTTTCAACGAACGCTAGAACGAGAATGGCGCAACAATCCGCGGAACACGAGCGAACGAGTACCTTGCAAACGGTTTTCGTAACTTCGGTCTGTTTTCGTTCTTCGATTAGTTCTTCGACGTAGGAGCAGCTGGGACTCTCTTTCAATTTAAGTGTCATGTTTTCCGGATATTTTTTCGGTTTGGTTAACTTATCCACGTGTTGTACGTTGCTCGACCGTAATAAATTAACAAAGAAACACGCAGCGTACTACTGCAATTTCACGTCGGTGGTCGTAGTCTTTCTTTTATTGAGCACACGAGCGCGCGCGTGGCGTGTACCCGGTGGGAACGTTTTACAATAATTTCGACGGCGCGGCGCGGCATCGAATAGAATTCTATGTTAGCTGGTCTCGAGAAAGTGAACGGTCTCGGAAAGTTTAACGAGATTGCCGAGCCTGTTTGTGGAACAAACAAAACACTTGCAGCCAATTGTGCACCGTTAGAAAGGACAGCAACAGCTCGTCGCGTTTCACGTGGAGCCCGTCCAAAAATACTCGGACACAGAACAAGAGCACTTCGACGATGATCACGCACAGTTGCATTAGCAACCAGGGTGTATGCAGCAACGGGTATTCCTAGAACAATGCAACAGCACTCCTTAGCGTTAAGCTAGCAGTGAAATCTTGCTGATGTCGCTTACGGTTATCGCGCCCAGCATGATCAACGTGTAGTGTTCTATTCCCAGGATCGAAGTCATCAGCTTCAGGTCCCTCTCCATGTCTGGAGGAACTAATCAAATTCCAAATTGTTTGATTATTAGTCAGTTCGTGGGTTCCCAGAGAAGAAGCGAATGTAGCGTACAATGTGTAGACTATATTTCATTTTTAATAGCCAAGTATTCTTTTTAATCGAATCGTTCAACGTACCAGTTTCCTTCAATCTGCAATGTCCCGGTTGCTTCTCCTGTCTCGTTACGTTCTTGTTCATTATCCGAATAATGTCGAACGCAGTAATGATCTAACAATTAACATAATTGTTAGGATATGAAAATATAGGACTCGATATCGATTGAACAAACTCAATAGGTCAATGAATTAATACTCCGTCCACTACATACGCGAACTCGGTCAGTGTTCAATTATGCAGAAACAATTAATGAGTATTACGATCGACTAACGGTCCCAATCAGGCCCAGCAGGATCACGTAGATCGAGAGTCCCATCGTATAATGGTCGCACAGGTTGCACGCTAGGTATCCAATCCGCTGAAAAGAGGTCGCAATCATTGTCGTCTATTTTCTGATCGATATCCACAATTTTCTTATCAAAACGACCATCAAAATCGATAAATCGAATTTCATCGTAGCGACTGACTAGAGATCCACCTCGCTCGTTAGGCTTTCGTCTACCTCGGATCCTCATAGTTCATCGACGAAACGATACCGATCGATCTCGTAGGTTGGGGTTAATTAAATAGGACGGACGAATTTAATTTAATCTCCACTACCGCACACGTCGTAAAAGAATTTGAAAACTTCCTTTTCAATCCGATGAAGGATCTCTAAAAATTTCTTTATCGATGCTATTCGTCTCCCTTCGTTCAAGATTATTTTTCGCAACGACGAACGCAATACTGTTACGTTGCAACGACGTGCGAACACATGCGTACACGCACATCGATGCACATGTTGACGCTCACCGAATGTCTACTGGTCCCTATGATCGACGTCATAGAGGAAATCAGGGAGCGTTTCCGGCGACGCGCCATTTTCTATATTCTTTCTGTGATTTAGGTTCCTCGTAACTTAGACCACTTTTCCAGAGGCAGATTTCACTGGAAGTTTTGCTGCCAGGTTATACAGTACAATTTTCGCGAGCCCGCAAACCACCGCGAACAATCTGAATAACGACAAAAACATGCTCGACCGCGTTCAGTCGACTTCAGTCGACAGTTTTGGCCATTTTCGGTTTTCATCAAAATAGAAAAAAAGCGAAAAAATACACACGATGAATTACCATCCGGATCAAATTGAGATCGTGTTAGGCGAACAGAGGAGGACAGTGCGTCTGGTATACATATTTTCGTGAATACCGCTTAGAAGAATTTCTTGCTAGTGCGATCTTTTTCAGAGGAGAGATCATGATCCTCGGAAAGTTGGAATGACCTCGTCCTATGGAGAAATCAGAGGAAACGTATTTGTTAATAAGAATGCGCACGAGAAAGAAGTACTGCGAGTTTGTCAAGCCTTGTTATTGTCCACGTGCGTCCTGCTTTTGAGTTACCACAGTATTTTCCATGGCCGAAGCGAGTTTAGCATCTTGAAGAATGGTCAATTTGTTCAGGGATACAAGCACAAGGCTGTGGTCACTTTGAGCTTGGGTTATTCCGCGCCATACTCCTCGGTTTGCTTCCTGGCCACCGGTATGCTCGCCTATTCTCTTGTGTCGGTGAGAAACGCTATCATTTAGCTTGGACATCATCTTCTTAAGTTTAAGTAGTACCATAATCTACTGTTTTTTTCTTTTTAACTTAACAAGACCCAGTGAATTAATAAGGCTGGTAGTTGAGATATTTCGGTAAATTTCGATTGTACATACAGGATCGAGCAGAGAATATACTGAACTTTATAATTAAAATTGTTAATCACCGTAGAAAAAACCACGCTGGAGCCTTCCATCTATAGTTCTCTATTTGGCTGATATGGTGTACGATATCAGTGGCGTAATGGTGGCAATTTGGTTTTTTTTCGCCAACTTATCGCTGCCATCAGCTTTGGCTTACGCAATAGGATCTATCATATTGATGCGTACGTTTCAATGCAATTAATTATCTTTATTTTTTATTTCTTCGAAGCTTACAATTTAACGATTTAACTTCCAACTATTTAATACCTTCCCCAATTGAATCAGTCCTAGACATCTGGATATGGTTAGGCGTGCTCAGGCTCTACGAACAGCGAACCTTCAAATAACAAATCCCGTGGGAAAACCAAGGAGAATAAAAATCACGCATCTCTTAAAAATGTTACGCAACGTTTATATTCTACTATATTGTACACAAGTTTTAATAAAGAAGTGAATCGTCACGTAACGAGTCTGTGTGATTCGTCCTCGTCAGGATACTCGAGTTGACTGTGGGACATTCCAAAGAATCGGCCGAACACATTGTACCGGTCTTAAAAATCCTTATTTCCGGGCAATAATACAATCTGAAAATTCAAAGATTAATCAAGATCGCAAAGACATGATTTTATGGTATGTTTTACCTAGGACAATATTTCCTCACGGCATCGTTGATCGTAAATTCCCCATCGAAACTGGTTCTTGATATTTCCTGCACGAGGAATCCCATGAACGCCTGGCAAGGGACTCCAGTCGCTTGAATATCGTTCTCCGGTTCTATCGTCGCCAGTTCATCCGCCAGACAACGATCCTTATCCCCGCTGGAAAGCGCAGCAGATTTCGACCGTATTCCATTAACGATATCACTTTTGTTTCCGAACCAGACACTCACTTGCACAGAAACCGTTTTACGGTGTCCAACGCGCAGAACATGCTCGGCTTCGCGGCGATTCCAGGGACGGTCCAGAGCAACTGCGCTTTCGCAGCCAATTCCAGTAGATCGTCGTTCAAACCGCTTGCAACTTGCGACAACTTCGAGCTGAATCGAAACGATTAGATTCGCGAGAACGCATTTTATTTCTATTAGTTGTACAGAATTTGTTTTAGAACGCGTTTACGTTGGAATTGCAATCGAAGATCTCATTCGACATTTTCTCTCACCCATTGAAGAATCTTTCGACAGTCATATCGACAGCTTGTACATTGGAGATCTCGGTCCTCAATCGTTCCCTAATATAATCCACAGTTGTTTTAAGCGAATCAGGATTATTCGCCGAGGACTCGTTCACTTTGGAGTCTGATTCCGTTTTACTCTTCATTACGTCGTCCAGGTGCCTCTCGATGAGTTCTTCTTTCAGTAAGTTTATTAAATAGAACTATATATAATGAATAGAGCAAACATAAGATTTGGTTTGTTAGGTGTAACCGAGCGAGGTGGATGGATTTTAATGGATCGAATAATTACGTGTAAATCTGGATGCTTCCGAGCTGCAGTCTCGATGTAACAAAATTCCCTGATGGACCAATCTCGATCAGCCAATTTTAGGAAGTATACGTTCGACGATTCGTTAACGCCGAATGCTTTATTGACTTCCACTCTGAAATGTTGATCGCGTCGTTACTAATTTTTAGTTGAATGCACGGTCATTTTTCGTTTAATTTTCCTGGTTTGTTTGATACACCAATATTCTCAAAGATGAAAGTGAAAGATTGAACGCGTTTAGTTGTGAATGGAGAGCGTAAGTAAATAATATCGGTGAACGAACTGCTGTTATCGCGGGGTATTTCGAATGATACCGACACCTGTTACCGATCACAGTGGGCAGGCAAACGGCGACCGTGACGAACGTCAGCAAGATCAGACTGCCGATAATTAGGCAGACTGCCAAAAACGCGCAGAATAGGTCCGCAGGCCATCTTCTCAGCTGGTTCACCACGCCTTTCACTATCGGAGTGTCGACGTTTTCCGGAAATCCGTGGTGTTTTGCGGCACAGCTTGGATAGAGCAGCAAGACATCTTCGCCGAAAGGATCTACGTGGATTCACAGTGATTTCGAGATATCGAAAAGACAATAAAGTGCCCACCACTCGAAGAACGCTCAATAATTTTTCGTAGAAAGTTGTTGTCGTTTAAAGTGCAACGTATCACGATATTACAGATCTTTTTTGAATCAACGAAATATTGAAATTATTGTTGCTTACGCAAAAACATCGTGACGCTTCAGATTTGTGTTTTATAGGCGCGCCTTAAATAAACGAAACTACGTCCTGTTTTTAAAAATGTTCGATCGCTCACGGTAATGGCTTCGCTGCAGATTTTATGCATTCACGTGCATTCTGCATGCACGCATTTTTTACCGACGTGTTCCAGTTACTTTTTCATATTTCTGCATAAATGCCCCGACAACCGCTTAATTAGGCTCTTGACTTATTTTTAACTATGCTCCATGATTACAATGATAAAATAGCCTTGCAAACATAATCGAAAGGAAGAACATTGGAAAATACAGACACCGTAGTGTATTCTATTATTCTTTCGAGTGACACAAAATGCAATCGCACATTTACATATTTTTACAGGAGTATCGTTGTCTAGAAACATTTAAAATAACTTTCGAAAGATAACACTGCTCGAATGGCTCGAAATTATTAGACTGTGGATTTTAATAAAAACACGTCAAAACGTAGCTAAACTTTCCGGTTGGAATCTCGCCTAAAGTTCACCCAATCTCTAGACAGAAATATTGTTATCTGATTCTTATTATTGCGTGAATAGCCGCGCGGAATGATTTCGTTCGTATAAGCACCAGCAATCTAGCCGCGATATTTAAAGCTCGCGATTTCTACAGCGACTTACCCTTCGTGCTCGGCATAATGTTCGATACTTTTTCACTGCTAATATCGTCCGCTTCTCCGGCCGTTTATGCGGTCGGTATCGTTCGCCAAGTCAGCATTTCGCAATAATTGGCCGTATTTAAATTGAGTCACGACGGCCCGCCATGCTAACGGAGGTGCGCGACCGGCATAGTGTTTGAAGTGGAGCATCGAGTACGAAAAACATGCGATCGCACGCATGAAACAGGAATTCTCGAGATAGAGAAAAGGTTATCGTATCGTAAAGACTGTTCTCGATTGTTTCCCGCGACGAAAACGGTCCGGTTAGTCGCGAATTTTGCTCGATAACGAGTCGGATCCTTTCGCGAGACGTATGATTAATTAATGAACCGTGATTTATCGAGAGGTCGGTAATATTATTGTATAATATGGACGATAAACTGGATGAATAGGAGTAGATGATATACAATGGATCTAAGCCACTTTTTTGGGGCTAAAAAAGCTGAATTAGGTAAACGAGGGGAGGGGGAAATTGGCTATACGACGAGCCTTCTTATCTTGCAAACTGATACCCCTTCTTATTTTAAAAGCTCTTTCGTTGGCGAGGGGGGAGGGGGGTGGCTGAGTTGGTAATACAGCGATCCCTCTTGTCAAGGACAGTTCCTTGGTATTGCGTTCAAGGCCAATTTCCTGGTATTGCGTCAGCCCCGTTCATAGGCGATGGGTTTTTCGCGGAATGTAATACGATACCCATGAGGAACACGTGCACGCTTTTGCCAGGAAGGCTTGACCTTGAACGCGTTCGAACGTGTCTGTACGTGTTTTGCGGTATAAAGTCGCGGTTAAGTTCGAACACAGTTCAAGGTCAAATTTTCCTGGAAAAAGCGTGCACGTGTTCGTCATGGGTATCGTATCACATTCCGCGAAAAACCCACCTCCCCCTCGCCAACGAACGGGCTTTCAAGATAAGAAGGGGTATCAGCTTTCAAGATAAGAAGGTTCGTCGTATAGCCAATTTCCCCCCTCCCCTCGTTTACCTAATTCAGCTTCTTTAGCCTCAAAAAAGTGGCTTAGAACCGGTGTGTATCATCTACTAATAGGAGCGTGAATATTTATTAAGGTGTCTCGAGGTACTGGCGTGCAGATAAGTTCGAAATGTCTTTATTACAAATAACATTTGCACAATTTACGGCTAGAAGTCACGATGGCAGGTGTCCATGACTCCAAAAAAACGACGCGGAGCCATCGCTGAGAGTTTTCCAGTGTGCTCTAATCTAAACGATCTCAGACCTGATTGCTCGACGCTCGTTCCACGGATCGAACGATCCAGCAGAACAAGGAATTCGTCATGATCACTGATTCGCGTCGAGCTACTCGTTTACGATGATCTGGAAGCAATAAATATGAACGATGGCGATTCATTCGAACGACGAAATTTTCAGCGACAACTGAAACATGCGAAACGAGACGCTTTCGCGTTTAAACAAATTAGATAAACGCTGCTCGAATTAACGCTATTTTAATTGATCTCGTGCGTCGACGTGCTTCCAAGCTTTAGGATACATTCACAGAATAATCGACAAGATTGATATACCAAAATCTGGAAATTTGTTCCATGAACACGCGTACTTTCGTTGATAACAATGGAAAATTATGCCGTACAAGTCGACGGCGAAATATTTTGTCAATAGAATTCCTGATTTTAATAATGATGGATTATCGAAGTTTGACGATTTATTTCGCGGTGAATTTGTAGAAAAAGCACGAAACGGCACGTCGACGACTCGGATCACAATTCCAAGCTGAATTCGTCAGGCACTCGTGCGCTCTAGATTACAAAAATACAGTTTCCGCTCTGTTCTCGGTTCCCTATTACTATACCTAGCCGATTTCGAGTTCCCGCGACCAGCCGATCGTCCATTCGATAGAGGTAATAGTTTCCTTTCTTTCACGGAATATCAGAGCAACGTGTCGCGTTCGATACTAGTCCCAAGGACGCTCCTAACGAAGCTTTCGGGAAAGTAACGCGCTATAAGGAAAGGAGATCGCGAATATTACGCGTTTGGAAGCTTCGCGTGAACCGACCCGCGGTTTTCAAATTGATTTAGAGTGGAAATGATAGTACGCAAACTCGAAACGGCTCGAGGAAACTATCGTGCGGATTAATTACGCGAGAGAACTAAATAGATCATTTATGCTAGCTTTGTGCTGCGGCCTTCCAACCCACGGGCACATTCGTTTCAGTCGATTCGATGTCACACAATTTTATTAAAAATCCATAACCAGTATTTATTCGTTGCTGAACGGTGTAATCGAAAATTCGTCGCAACGTAGCAATTTAGGCTTCGATGGGGTCAGTCTCTAAGTTTGCGCAAACATCTTTGAATTCGCAAGTTACGCTTGAACGTCGAACAAACAGCAACCTAATCAACAATTCGAACAGGATCTGAAATGCAACATTAGCCTGTCGATTAGCTGAAAATAGCAACCGGTCGCAAACAAGGCTCGACCAGTCACCAGTCTCAGGATCTCTTATTTTCCCCTAATCAGCTGAAACTCAGGTGGCCAAAGGTTGAGCAACGGCCAATTACGAATACCTTGTTTCGGAAGCGAGCGTTAGTCCGTCAGTATGTACAACACGATTGCACTGGCACTTGTTCGGAGAGAGGCACACGCGGTTGTCAGTCGTTCACAAACAAAACGAACCGTTCCTCGCCGGAGTCTCTCGAGAGTTCAAACGCTCGTGTAGGAAACCGGTTGTTTCGCGACAACAGGTTTCTCCCCGAATTTCTGGGGAGCACTGGTGGGATTCTTCAGGGATTCGTCGCTGTCCAGAGAACTGTGATCGCTGTTCGGCCTGGACAGCGCCTCGTTCACGTCCTGCAGCTGCGCGTTCTCGTAGCTCCTCCTGTTCCTTGTGATCGCAACTTCTTCGGGTAGCCGAAGATCCTTCCTGATGTATTCGGGACTCGAATTCCACTGAGCACCTTCGTAGAACCCTGATTCCGGCGTGAGATTGGACGTCGGTGAGACGGCGGGCACTGGGATAGGGGATTGGCGAAGCTTCGAGGAAGAGTAATCGATTGGTGACAGGTTAGGGTCCGAGAGAGAGGTCCTGTTTCCTTCGTTGACCTCCTGCAGACACGGCACCTGTTTGGGGAACTTTTCCATCTCGATCGTCAATCTATCATCGTTCAAACTGGGTCTTCCATTCTCGTTGGATTTCACAGAGATGTTTCTCTTAATCGAGTTCAGTCGTTCTTTGCTACCAGTATGTCGCCTGGCGATCGTCAAGCTCTCTTTTGGCTCCAAAGATTTGTCTAGAGGAACCAACAGATACCTTCTGGACCCGTTCAGACTTCTAGACCCGTCCAAGGACCTTCTATCTTCCTCCAAGCCTCTCAGGATGTTTCTATGATAGAGACTCCTCTTGCAGGATCTCTTCTCGTCGTCCCCTAATTGCGGCCTCGTTATTATCCGCTTGCTAGCCTGCCTCAACAGAGGACTATCTTCTCTCGAAGTCTCCGGCTCTTCGTAGATGATCTCCCGACTGTTCTTCAGGATCTCTCGGTTCACTGCCTCGGGTAAATGCTGCAGCTCAACGTCGCCCATCACCTGGATACCGTCAGAATCCACGTCTAGGATCTTGTAATGATGTCCTTGGTGACTGGTGTCCCTGTGAGCGTATCGATACGGGGCATCCTCGACGCTAGCCTCGGTCCTCATGCTGTCCACGCGCGACAAAGGATGCGGTTGATGATGGTTTGGCAGAGTCAACGGAGGACGATGACCGCAGTGACATTGGCCGTCTATGTAAGGCTCCCCTAGGATGTCCTCGTCGATTATCACACCTGGAAAGCAGCCTGCTACTTAGCAATTTAGGGGATTACTATCCCGGTTACGTTTAAGGACACCACACCGAAGGGGATTTCGAACGTTCTCGGTATCTGTTCGAGTTCGAACCCCAGCCCCTGAACAATCAGCTCGAGAATTAGTTCGCCGGATGTTAATCGACCTTGGGAAACGCATGCTAGTTTTGAGCCGGGGTCGCGGAAGAACCAACCAACAGTAACGTACACCACCGAATGATTTAAAAATCGCCTGGACTCGATGGCCCACGACGGTCTTCAGCAAGGCCGTGAACGAAGAGTCAGGACAACGCGAGAGACAGACAGAAGCGCGACGGACATATTGGACTTTCACGGTTTTGCTTCTTCGTGATCGTTATCTCAGAATCTTTGGCTTGCCCCATCTCGAACACGTTTTTGCGTTCGATCGTTCGGGATTCTTCGTCTCTAAGCCAGGGTCTATCGTGTCCCGATCGCTCGATGCTGGTTTCCTGGATAGGTCAGACTCCCGGACAGTCGTCGATCGATGGGATGTCGATGTGCAGTTTCGAGGACGCCTGGGAGGAGTGTCCCTGCGGGACTGTGAAGTCCGTGGCGTCGTTCTGGTTGACGGTGGTCAGCACGATCGGCACGGATTTCGGCTCGCTAGGGATTTTCCGCAGACCTCCATCTACGGGTATAGATCCAGCACCAACAGTCAGACAAGAAACAGGATCGGGAAGCTGCGGAAAGCACCCGGAGGAGCAAAAGCGAAGCGTTAAGCTGCGAACACACTGGCGAGTAACCTGCGACATTTTCTTGCGAGACGACATACATATTTTGTTTCGCTCTCTGATAAGAACCGTAGCGAGCGAGTACCTCGGAGACCTTTACAAACAGTCGCAAGTAATTTGCCAGCGTATTCGCAGCTATAATAGTAATCGCAAGCGAAGAAAAAGAGAAGCGAGCACGAAAACAAATAAAAAATAAAAAGACATAGAGACACAGAGAGAGAATGCTTGGGTGGTTGCTATCGATTAGTTTGATTCGCATGTGCATCCCAATTAGCGCGGTTGGCTGGCCTTGCTGTATCGTTAGTGGTTGTTTTGTAACGCGTTGCATCGTGCGCGATCTCTCTCCCTCTCTTGATGCCATGTCGATGGACAATTTTAATTGCGCCGGACATGCCAGTCACTAACGTGCATCGAGCTATCGACTAATTTTAGTCCAGGGTTAATCACGCTCGCACGGCGGCGAGGTAGACACGTGGGGATCGTTCTCTTGACAAGAAGAGAGGGAATCTTGAGAACGTGAATCGGTCCACGGGGGATCGACGTTATCGACAATGTCATCATTGACAAATCAGATTCGATTTTATTCAATCTACGAGGAGGTTAGACTTCAACTACTGCTACGATCGGATTAGATAATGATCAACTAACTCGGACCACGGTTGACGGCGCTCTTCGACGAAAGAGCTCTCTAGATCAGACATGTGCCACTGCCCTGGCTCCATTGAACGCCGGAGCAACTAAGCCACGCCCACTCTGGGCGGTCTGCACAGAAAAAGGGTGGTCCGTTGACTTTGTTGCTTCCGGGGGACTGTGTGGAGCGTTTGTTGCTCATGGCTGATCTAGGTTTGGTACCAGCTATTCTAGTCGAAAGGGAAACATTCGGAATAGAGAATCATCGAAGTGAAAGCTTAGTGGATTCTAGATCGGGCATGGACAAAGACAGTCTTGGCTATACTAGAACCAAGAGCGACCAAGCCACGCCCACTCAAGTCAAAGTGAACGCCTTCCAACAAGATCCATCTGCCCCCAGGAGCAGTCTAGAGCATTGCCTGGACAAAGAGCACGATAACCCATGCCTGCGTCATTTCGTAAACGTTGTTTAACCCTCGAATGATCTGAAACTCACCGTTCCCATGGCGAAGCTCCTCCTGCACCTTATAAAATTCAGCGAGCTCTCTCCCGGAGCAGAGGGGCGTGTCCACCTGAGTGGTACTATTGAACAACGAGTAATCGACCTCGTAGCCCTGTCTGTCCTTCGAGTACGTGACCATGGACTCGAACCGGTGTCCCCAGAGTATCTCCTGCGGCAAATAGCTGGATCTAGCCTGAGTGGTTTGCCCTGTGGACTCGATGGTGCCTTCCAGTATGGCGACGACCTCGAACCTCTCGATGAGCATGTCTTCGGCGGACATGTTGTAGAAAGGGGACTCCGAGTTGATCTTGTGGACGATGGTGGTGGGCCAGATGAAGAAGAGGTTGCCGTTCTGTCCGTCTGTGCCGACGGCGAGTTCCTGTTGATTCTGGGACAGGATTTCGCCCTCTTTGGTGGTCCTGGATCTGATCAGCTGCGCCCTGACCGCAGCTCCGATGATGTGGCTCTTCCTCATGTCCCCTACTCGGAACATGAAGCAGAGCTCGCCGTCTCGTTGACAAATCACCGCGTTCCTCGAGAATAGCAGCGTCTGCGTCCTTTGCTTCGGCCTGCTCATCTTTGCGAACACTATACCGACCATGAACGCCTGGATCATCACCCCCGCGATACTCTGGAGACACATCACGAAGATCGCTTCTGGACACTCCTCGGACGTCGAACGACTTCCGTAGCCGATCGTGTGCTGCGTCTCGATACTGAACAGGATGCAGCTGGTGAACGAGAAGATGTTGTAGATGCACGGTGTCCAATTGTTCTCGATCTGGAACGGCGGCAAATGGCGCTCGTCGAAGTCACCGTGGGTAAACGCGATCAACCACCAAATCACCGCGAAACCCAGCCACGAGAGAATGAAGCTCAGGCTGAAGCACAGCAACGTCCAACGCCATTGCGTGTCCACCAGGGTCGTGAAGATGTCCTGGAGAAAGCGGAGCGAGCGCCGAGAGATCCGAGACTGCAGAACGTTGCAGTCGCCGTTCTTCAGTACGGCGCGACGGCGCAGCTTACGGGTTGGACCTGCCCTGTAACGGCTCCTGCAAGAGTCGAGACCCCTACTCAGTGATAAATATCAGGAATTCAAAGATATCGTCGATTACGCGAACTACTCGCTGGCCAAATCGATTCACTCCACGGAACGTCATATATTAGAGAACGTTGAAGCAAATTGATCAGATAGCGTACATTCATCTTTGGTTCTTTCAATTTTTGACACGCGTGAACTGTAACCGAATCTGAACAGTGTCCTATAAATTTTCATTTGAAATCTGTAATTTAGCTTCCCGAAGAAAATATTCCAAGTATTTTCAGAAATTCTACAAAGGCTTGAAATTGTTCTCGAAGTTGCAGACGAACGATGAACGATGCACGTTCGACAAACTCGAAATCGGATGTTTCGAGTCGAAACGGGGAGCACAGACCCCCTCAGAAGCGACCGTAGTCCAAGAGCCCGATTAGGCACGGCCGTAATCGGTAGTTAACATGCGCACCAACCGACGCCAATTACGTTTTCTACGCTAATCTCGGACGTTGAGAGCGGAACTCGATTTGCATGCGGCTGGCGCGAGATGGAAAACGAAGGATCCGTCACCGCGTCGATTCCAGTCGCATCTTTGAACGGACAACAATGCTATGTAGCATTTCTTGCACAATTCCTTGGGAATGAATTATGCTAGTCTTTCCGAAGCCCGATGTTAGAGACGCGCGTAACGAACATGGCGCAAAACATTGTCACCAAGGTCTCGAACAACTCGCCGCGAACATATGCAAGCAACTCGGTAATCTATTCTACCTGGCAGATCAAAGCAGATTAGAATAACAAATTTCGTGGATCATATTGTGTTCTGGAAGATCGATCTCTGTTCTTTTCCGATGATTCACGCCGCGGGAAATTCATCGTGAGACGAGCACGCCTTGCGAAGACGTTAATCGAAGCTCGCGCGAGCCTTTCCGATGATTAAAAAATATGTATTGTTGTTCAATGTTTTTCTTCTAGAAAAATGTTGTACACGGTGTCTATGTAGAATGTTTGATCGATTAGTAGCCCGCGGAAGGTTTGGTAGTCAATGGGAATACTCACGATGGATCTCTGCGCATTGTACGTCATCGTTCTTGAGCCTTTCCATGACATGCCTGATCGAAGTCACGGCAATCTCGCCTCGGCGCGACGGCTGGACAGATTAACACGGGAACAACGCCGCGTGCGGGCCCGCGCGCGCGGTCTCGACCCGACCGAATTTCTCTTAATCGCAGGATTTATCGTGGATCTCGTATCTCGTAATATTTTCGATAAACCGTTTCGCCGCTCTATTCGCACGATCTCTGGTTAGAACCCGCCATAGTTCCCGCTCGGAACCAGTCGACAAATGATCCCCGAGTACGTCGAGAGGGCTCGATCAGCCGTTTTATCAGCACTGTTGCCGCTCATGGCTACTGTCAGCGTTGTTTGCTCGCCCAAGAAACGAACGGAACGCACACGCTTCGCTTAGAACCGACTTCTTAATCAGCCCCCCGATAAAGTAATTAGCCACCGACTGTTGTCGCGAAGTGTATTACCGAACGCGAGAAGATTCAACTTGTTTATTGATGAGAGGGAAACAGAGAGAAAGAGAGAGAGAGAGAGAGAGAGAGAGAGAGAGAGAGAGAGACGATGTTGTGCGACACACTGTCACTCACTGGAACAAATCAATGCGACCGGTTCGATGATCCCGTTCAGACTCCTCGGGCGCGACTCCCTTCCGGACGGCCGAAAGGAAGTCGCCATTTTGACTTCGAATGATAACTGCTATCTACCAATTTATTTATTGTCGAGCGCAAATCAACCACGCGCAGCGAACGGACACGGTTCGGTCGATTTTCGTCGGATCGATTTTCCGCTTTCTGATTGAAATCTTCGTTTTCGAACTTCTCAGAAGACTTACAACCCAGAAACAGTAATAAACAGTGATTCGAATTTCTTTCTCTCGAATCAGACAATTTGGAATAATTATCCGTGGTCGGCGATGCCTTCGACTTTGTTCTACGAAATTTTAGATCAGCTTTGGAATCTCTAGGTCGATCGAAGTCGAGGAATGCTACAGAATTCCTCATTTAAATCCCTAAGAAGATTCCGTCATCGAGAAATATCAAAGTATACCATCACACGAAATATACCTCCATCAAAATATTCCCACGAAAGCGTTCATTATCATCAAGCCTATGCGTTCAGCTAAATCATTCGATCGTAAAACCATGATCCTGAGAATCTTGCGTTACAAATTCTAATACGTACGCGCATCTGTCAAAGAATTCTACGCGTCCTCCGGTGACGATTGGTCGCGATATCGGCAGGTCTTGATCCGTTATCATAGACCAACGATACGGCTAATGGGCGACCAAGAGCCTCCACGCTCTCGGTTACTTCATCAAACGCTTTGCAAGGGTGATCAGTTCGTATTACACGATTCGCGAATTAATCAGAGGTGGCTGACCATAAACGGCAGAACCAGATCCGAAACACTGTCGCCGCGCGAGTTGTCGTAAATTAATCCGCGGCATTAATGAATAATGATTAATCCCGAGATTCCACATGATCGCGCGGAATGTATTGCGCAGCGAGAATTTCCATCGATGAAGAATTCCGTGCGACGAAACACGATTTACCTGCTGCGAAAGGATGCTGTTGGGCTCTTTGACAGCTGGACGATGATGGGAGTCGTTGGTGTCACCGGTGTCAACAGATTTTGCTTCTCGTCAGAGTTCGATGGTAGTTTCACGCTTAGCAGCGGGCTTTTCTGGATCTCCGTCGTCATTTTGAAATTGAAGGGTTCAATTCAACTCGCTGCTTAATTCTCTTAATTTATTACTCTTTAATTTGCGTTGTGTACGACTCGATTGAACTTTTTTCCATCGGCTCTCTTTAATTGGCCGCTTGTAATTGGCCTCGTTGCAACTTCAATCACAAGTTTATTTGTACGTGGTCCTCTAATTTAATCTACTTCTTGATTTTCGTAATTTATTTACATTTAATTTGCACTTTGCACTCTTTCATTTGATTCCGCTCTTCTTCCAGTCTCTTCCTCGAATCGCTCCGTTTTCTTGATTGCAATATCAATCGAGAACGTAATCTTTGTGCTCAATTCAATTTCATCTCTTTAATTTACGCCTTGTATTTCCAACCATTTGGTTGTATTACGTCCTACTGAAGTTCTCCTCAACCTAGATCCCTCTTTATCGAACACAGTTGCAGCGATGTTTCCGCGATCGAGTAAATCGTTCAGATAGCAGAGTCTTATCGGAGAAATTCGCACGTGCGATTTAAGAATCGTGCTGTCCAAACAGACCACGATAAATCCAACGGTTTCACACGGTTCTTTGATTAGTCGAGGATCAAAAATTCTCGGTTAGGTTATCCCGATCGGTATGATAATCGCGGCGGAAGTAGGTCGTGCGCGAGGTTCAGTAGCCGTGGAACGGGAACGTCATTACTTCCCTCTCATCGTTAATTATCACACTTCACCGACCTTTCACTTATCGTGGCCGATCTCCCGCGCGCTTATCGCGCTAATCATGGCCGAGTCGAAAAGAGTCGTATATACCATTTTTATCGATTATCTCTCTCTTCGATGATGCCTCTCAAGGATCCGCCAATCGCCTTCGTCTGAGTACACAGCTGCCACAAGTCGATCGATCCAACTCAAAATCCCACGTTTAATCGTCTGCGAATTAACGAGGCTTGTCTTCTATCGTCGATAACATTGAGCACCTTATCCGTTATACTTGCAGACGTGTTCGTTAAATTTTTCTTGCGCTGCATCAAAGTTGATTAACTTTTCCTGTTCACGTATTCGCGGGGAGAGAATTTTTCCTGAAGGAAATACCCAGTTGTTTTGAAATGAAAAGTTGATTCACGTCTTACGTTTTCTGCAATCAGAGATTAATTTTTCCAAAGCTCTTTCGACGTTGAAACGCCTGTGTGAAATCCGAAGAGAATTTGTCCTCAAGCAAATTCTCAGCTCTTCGAAGGTTTCTTTCGAGTCGAATCGCTTCTTTTATATTCTGTTCACGGAGTTGAATTTTTCTCAAGTTTTTCTCTGAACTTGTTTCGAAGTCGGCCGACTTTGGCAGTTTTTATCGCGGAAAACAGTCGATTTGGAAGACAGTGGCGGTCGACGACGGTGGATCGCTGTCTAGTTTGCTAGTGGTGGATCTACTGATGCCCGAGGAACGGAGCTGCTCGTCTTATACGCACGAGCCAATACCTGGCCAGCGGTCTCCACTTATCAGTTACTAACAATAACGTTTGCTCTTTTCATTTGCGAGAAAATGGGCTGGCTGGTTACGTCACACGGAGCACGCGCGGGCGGATCCGTGTCCTGGAGTGGCTTCTTCAGGAGCTGTTCCCCATTCTGGATCGATCGCTTCATTTTAATAACCATTCAACACCCCAATCTTTCCTATTCTATTCTTCTCCTTGATTTCACTCTTGACTCTGCGGGGTCCGAATAAAAAGCATTTTCAACGTGCTTCTCAACAATTCGAAATCTAAGAATTTCTCAATCAATCTTCCTGTCCAAACCATCGTTTCTGGCACACAATCTAACGATTCCTTCAACGATTATTTTTAAAACATGCTTTCCGACACCTCGAGATTTTAAAACGTTGTTACACAATGCGCTTCCGGTGGCTGGTCAATCGTTCAACCTACAGTTCGCAGAAATCACCAAGTTCCTTAATGGCCTCCAGCATTTCACGTACGTACGTTGCTCTTCTCGCCTCTCATCTATTAAACGATATTTATATTTCAACACAGTTCCCCGTCGCGTTCCAAGATTCACGTTCCTATTCACTTATCCGTGGAACGTGCGATTAATTGTTGTCTGAACGAGCGACAATTCGCTTCTCCCCTTGAAATCGACTGTCTCCGACTCGTCGCCACCTCTCCGTTTCAACAGAGACATCCTCTCGTTTTCATGCGGTCTTGACACGCGTCTAATCTTTATTGCACCGATCTGCAACGATCCGACGATAGCGAACCTGACGGCTTGCGTGTCTCTCTTTGCTTGGCACTTAAAGGAATTACTCGGGGAAACGGCGTTCGCCGACGTGTGTCCTATCTTCTTCGACTCTTTAACTCTTTAACGAGCGCGTTCTCGAAAGCCGTACCGGTTGCGTGACAAATTAACCAGCGAAAATCGTTCTCTGATCGTTTAGACGTTGCTTCCGAGAGTCTTTAGGAATATTTGGTTCGGTGAAGAGTCAAGAACGTTTACCGACGATGCACCAGCGACTTTGTTTGACTGACTGAAAATGTCGGAGGCATGTCTTATCGAGCACGATGCATCTCCTTATCGGAATCGCGTTTCGCGAAATCGCTGATCGCCCGCGAAAACCGTCGATCGAGGAGCAGAAACGCTGGCATTGAACTCTGGCTGCTTACGTTCGCGAAAACTGAGATCACAGATACACGAGGGCCAGCAGAATTTACTAAATTAAATGCAGAGAACATTTCTTCGTACGTTCTTGCTTCTAATCTTAATTTCTTCAGTGGAGTTGAAGCATTTCTGCTTCGGGATGGAATATTTTCGTACATTTTATAATTCGATAGAATTGTTTAGCGAAGATACGTATGATACACGACGATGTTGGACAGTTATGAAGTTGCAGTGTGCCAGTGGATAGCACGGTCCCACGATCGCGGCCCTTTCGCGTTTAATGGGCCACTATACCTTTGTGAACGACATTTTCGCGCGTGATTCACCCTCCGCCGGCTAATTCGATCCATTGTCAACGAATTGGAGCTTCCTTGGAAAGAAATTCGAGCCGGAAGGGCTCGATCAACACCGGTGGAACGGTGAATCGCATTAGCCGCCGGTAATTTATTCCGCGCGCACTATAATGGCGCTATTCCATAGTGGACCGAGGTATCGTGTGCGTCGTTTGTAGGCGTCAATTGAGAACGGTACTAATTCTAGCGAACTCTTCTCTGCTCGAAAACTTCTGGCCTATCCGTGCCTCTCTGTTTCGAGCATGGCTATTCAACGCGCTTACCCGTTAACTGCTATTTCCTAACAATAATACACCAATTAGTCCCACGTCTCTTCGCAAAAATTCCCTGCTAATTTCCAGTACACTTTTCTCCACGGAAAAGAGTTGGATTTTATTTCGATTTCAAAGAAGCGACTGATATCCGTACGTAGCGAATTCTATAGAATACTTTACGTACGAAGAATCTGACGTGATATTATAGGGCAAGGGTTAACGACTCGTAAATCAAGCTTATCGGAGAGCCACGAATGAACATCTTCGCTGACGGAATTAATTATCATCGCTAGAATATAATAATAGAATTCAGTGCAAAGACTGAACAGCCTCGAAGAGGCAGAATGCCAGTCGATATTTGCTATCGAAAGCGATAAAAGGGCGAGGTTTTGCAAGACTGTTATTAAACCTGACCCTGATTAAGTGGAAATTAACTCTGAACGGAGACAACGCCTCTACTTCTCTCGGCGACAATGTTCCTATCATTTGTTTCTCAGACACGATATCGCAATTTGTTTTTCTGAAATTGCTAGTACAACGAAAAACAATTCTACGCGAGATCGATTCGTCGGGAAAGATCGCTTCTTTAAAATTCATTATATACATTGGTGGAGATATATACGCAACACCGATTTGTATGAAATTGTAGTCTACCTCGTCGAACAAAACCAACCAGTTGTTCCGTTTCTCGCGTCGCCGGGCAGCGTTGTATCTCGATCGATTAGCGACGAATCTTGCTCTTCTACAGGAAAAAGAGCCGGCCGATTTTCCGCGATCAAACATGTTCGCGAGGTGAAATTCACTAAAGAAATTCGTGTTTCCAGCGCGGATTAAGAGTCGAGCGTTAATATCATCGGGTGCAAGCTCACTGGCAGGCCTCGCCTCGCGCGAGCTGTCCGAGCGCGTCGTCGCGCGTCGCCCGCTTCGATAACGAGCTTTTAATTAATCTAACAAGACCGGACGAGCCGCTGTGCTGAGGCGCACGAAGATTTTTCCTTTCGTTTCTCCGGCGCACGGGACTCCCGAGGAAACTAAACTTTCAATTCTCCAGCACTGTGTGCTTTCCGAAATTACTTTCCCCGTCTGTTTGATTGATAATTCGATCGGTAACGGAGATTGGGGCTGAAAAATCTCTGTTACTATTAGAATTTTAATCTCCTTGACGATAACTCGGCAAAGCGAATAGTAATTCGAAGAGGCTGATTGGAGAATCGTTGAATTTTTCTTGGAGCCTGAGGCGAATTAGAAACCGAAACGTTTCGTCAATTTTCACGATTCTCGTGTGAAGTGTGATTCCGTTTTCAACGACAACCGAGGAAGAGACAAGCGTTAGGTGCACAGGGTACTGAACTTGAATTTCCATAAGCGTTTCTGCGGTGCGGACACTGTGTCACGAGCGGCTCGTTAAGCGTATCTGTTGCACGCTTAATCTGCACAGATAAATACGACGTGCGGTTGATAATTGGTTTTGCTATATGTATAATCCTCGACAGTCTCTATCGTATATGTATAATTTACTTGGCTTCGGATGATGTACGACCGTGTTCGTTCGACCGTTATTACCTCGAGAATTTATACGAAGCCGAATCGGTTGGTATGCGTAGGGTAGAATCGTTTCGCAATCCTTTCGGAATCCACTAAATCGAATTCAAGTTCAAGCTTGGACTTCCTGGCGCGGACGTTATTACGAAGATAAAGCGGAAGAATCGGCGAGAAAATCGCGGAGATCCACGAGAGGTATCGTCTTTCCTGCAGGAAACGCGAAATCTGATACAACCGCGAGGATTCGTTGCGAGTTTCCGCGATTAATTCTGCGACCGCGATGCGCACAGATTAATCTGTTAACGACGACCTTTCGACTGGCGAAACCTCGATTACTTTGCTGCTCGTTGGTCAAGCTTCATTTTTACTTTATAATTTTCAATTAAATGGTTCGACGCGATGCGACGGTAACATGGAAAATTCATTATCAGATTATACTTTAATGAGATTAAAGTTGAAAGTCGATCGTTTACGAACCATTCTAAATTTTCGATCGTCACGCCCAGGGAATCCGAAAAATGCATTTCAAATTTTCTCTCGCGAAAGACGCTGACGGTACAAAATGAATTAGGCTGGCAGAAACGATTGAACGACAAGGTGGCGAGAGCGTCGACGGTCACGGGGACCCCACGGATGCAAAAGGAGTCCTCGAGCATCAATGTTCTCCGAGAATTAAGGCGAAACGCGGTAGATCCTCGGCGAAGGACGGTCCGGTCCGGTCCGCTCATTTGCAAATTTTGCAACCTGCTGGACGCGGGTCGCATTCGTAACGCTGGTCCCGGCCGCGGCCGGTTGATAAATAACGACAGACAGAGGGTTTGCCGAACGTGAATTACAGGTAAAGGGTAAATAGAGACCCGCGTTCGCAGAATTGTGTTCGCTAACGGAGGCTCGTTAGTCGGACGCGTGGCTTCGGTAACAAAGTGAAAAACATATGGTATCGTGCCGCCGACATTAATAGAACTATGCTCGATAAATTTACACCTGTCTCGCGTATTGAACAACACCTTCGGGTACTTAAATATCGTGGACGAATGATAATAATTGCGAACACGACCGATACGCCACGAGCCGTGTCCCTGCACGAGACAAAGCGAACGCGTTCCCTGCCGAACGAGTATGACGGATTACGAGAGAGGCTTTGTAACCGAATGATCATGGTACCCTCGACGAAGGAGTTTTTTCCGAGGACAGTGTACTATTAGCAGTTTGCGATTCGCATTATTAGTGGGTCGATGTTGTTTTTGGAATATTTCCGTCGTCTATTTCGAACGGCAAACAACGTCTGGCGCCAGAGGATGTCGACAACGAATCCCTCGAACAAAGCGTGGCGAATGATCTACGCTTCGAGAGCTATGTAAGTACACTGCCTTGGGAACGGGTCACGTGACGGTTAGACGGTTAAACTGTTCGCGACTGTTTTGTTTGGTAATTGTCGAGCGATTATATCTGGTTTGTCGGTAAATACGTTCGCTCTCCGCGCGCAAAGTAGACGCTTCCGGTCGTCTTCGATCGTACTCAAGATCCGGATTCGACAAGCCGGAAAAACGATTTCTGCGAACTCTGTCTGTTTGTTCAACTTCTAAGTCCAAGTCTACATTTTCATATACATACGCGTAATCGTTGGAACGTTAAACGTTTTAAGGTTAAACCTTCCGCGTAAAAATGTGGGTGAAAATCGACTTGGCCAGCGCTACGTCAGACGCTGTTCTACAGAAAGGCTGTGAACCGATGAAAAACCAGAGGAACTAGACTCACCTGGTGGAATCTTGACGACCAACGCCACCGATGCTACTGCTCTGCGTGCTGACCCTGACAAGAGTGACGTTTCTGGGTAGGCTGGACAGAGTGCCAAGGTTTCGTTGACCAAGCAAGGGTGAGTCGGCAGTGACCGGGTTCTCGGGTACCGTCAGCTGTCCTCGAACCTCCGTATCCTTCTCTTCCTCCTCTTCGATGGTACCCGGAAAGCGGAAAAGCTTTTGCGGTTCTTCCATGTTTCCAGTCTTCGCTTGTTCTTCCGCACACTCGATCTTCTTCGGTCAATTCACGTTCATCGCGTTCACCGCGTAGTTGCTGTTGTCGGAGGCGTTCTGTTGGAACCAAGACGTTCTCAAGAACGATGTCCTTCGATCCTCACCTGGCCCGAGGACGAATCTACCTGGTGGACGTAGTCTGGCGACGATGACTCACGTCTGCTGGCCACCGAGAGCAAAGTTCTGCCTCTTGCCATCGTTTCTTCGTCTCCTCTCACTTTCCTCCGGCATTCGCACCGCCCTTCCGTTCCTGGAATCCCGGCATTCCGCGTACCCTAAGCCAAGCGAAGTCGCTGTTAGTCGAACGAAACTTTTTCTTTTCGATTTCGAATGGTTACTTCGCGAAAGTAACGTGGGACAATTTACGCGAATCGATTCGCGTCATCCGTTTCCCTGTTTCCGGTTCTTACGAGACATTTTTGACGGGAAAATACAGACGGGGATAACGAACGCCGATTACGATCAGCCGACTGTGAGACAGCTTCCCGGATCGTCCTCGAACAGAGTTCACCCAACGATCCTCGCGAGCTTCGACGCGTTTCCGAGTTAATTGCTGAAAAGAAATTCTCAGCCGAGCAAACGAGTCACCCGTTATCGCCCCGAATCGTAATAATGACACGATCTCGAATGTTTTTCGACCGCCGCGACATTGTTACGAAAGATCAGTCTCGCTCGAGAATATTCGAACCTTGAAATCTTTATGTTCCTTTTTCGAGGAAGCCGGAGACTGAGAGCGACAAAGATACTTTAACTTCTCGACGGAGAGTAGAAAAAACGTGAGACGAACGGCGTGTACTGAGAAAAATGAGGATCAATTAGGACTTCGATGAGCGGCGACTGCATAATTATTTTATAGATTTACAGATTGCACCGAGGCGTAATCACTGAATCATCGAACGTATCATCGCGCAACGTTCCTCATAACCGAGGGAATTCTCGCTGGAATAACGTTCCTCGATGATTTCCACAATTTTTCATTGATTCGCCGATCCTACGGATTTATTATTTTAATTATCGTTGCGAAATTGTATCTCGACGAGACAGAAAGGGATAAACATTGTGTAAATGGATATTTATAGCAGATAAGAGATCTTATGTATCGTGGAAACATAAATTACGTTTTCCGTTCCCCGATTCGCTGTGCTCTCCTCATACCATAAATATTCCGTTATCGTGCTACCGTCACCTATCGCGACTATCTTCGCCGTTCTCCAGGAGATCGACGACGTCTCGCCTTCGTTTGCTGGCGAAAGATCCATAGATCAAAATGCGTGACCGTTGCTCGCGGGAACGAGTGAAAGTTCGACCCGTTATTCGGATCGTGGAGCTATTATGGTACACACTGTCTTTCGATAGTTATCAATGGGAGGGTAATTTCTGGAACCGTGAATCTCACGAAGATCCGGCTTCAAAATCGTTTCCACTGAAATTCGAACCACAATGAAACAATGATCGCACTAGTCCAAGTTAACGTAAAACGGTCACTTTTCGATATCGTTCTTTCGTGTAATATTCTATTCCGAACTTGATCTAAACACGAATGAAAAATAAAGTGAAACTATCTGTCTGAACTTTCTTAAAAATCCATATACTATATAAAAAAGTATAAAATCTCCGGCTATGTCAACAGCTTTTATAAGATTGGCGAGAAATTTGAATAAAAACGAATCGAATAAACGCGATTCGAGGCAATCGAAGGAAGATTGAGTGCTACGAAGAGCGAAGGGTGCGGATTTAAGTAGAAGCGGATCCTCACTGATCAGACTGGTTTGGCTCGGGGGCTCGAGTGTTGAATCTCCCCTTTGTTTCCCTGAAGCCCTGAAGGAGCAGCGCACGTACCTGAGCGCGTCGCACTCGCAACTGTTTCGGATTCGCGGCTGTTGCACGAGATTGTGCGAACGGATGCCATGGCGTTTACCTCTTATGGCATGGCGGGGATAATGCAGACACACGGTGTGGCACATACTACATACGCGAGCGAACACGCGCCACCGCCTGGCACGTGTGCCAGCCTGCGAAACACGCTGCATGATTATTCGGGAATTTCGCCGGATGCGAACCCCTGTCCTCTTCCGAGCCGCCAGATGCCCTCGACTGCATTTTTACTTCGCAAATCACACGCTTTGGAAATTTTCGTAGAAATTTCACCAATTTTAGAAAAGTTGTTCCCTCTTAAAGAGAATTTGATAAACGATTGCGATTCACAATGCACTCGTGCAAGTAGATCGCGATTTTCGCGGCTCGATCGAGCATTCTCTCGATCGTTCGTCACGATCACGAGTAGTGGAAAGAAGTTTATCGATAAATATCGCGGGCCCCGTCGCGGCGGGCATAATTGCGCGTTTAATCGTATGCGCGATCATTGCACAGTCGCGATCCAGGGAGAAGAGGGACGTTTCCGGTAGGGAGAATGCAGAAAGCTGCGCACGTGAGCAATGCGAGCATCGCGCCGAGGATTGACGGGTTAGGCTGGTTCGATGCGGTTCTTAACGTTCGAATTCGCATGCTGAGCCGCAGATCATCCGTATCCGTCGGCGGTGCAACGCTTTAATCGAACGATTCCTCGTTACCGCAAGTCCTCGCGTCGACGTTTCCTCTTGCGAACCTAAACTAGACCAACCATCGTCTCCGCGATCGATAGCATAGTTGCGACTGATAGATCGGTGGAGTAAATTACGTTACGTAAATCTCGCATGATCCGTAATCCGTAGCGACATGCAAAAATTGTGTAACGGGTAACGAAAGAATGTTCTTTAGTTGAGATTCATTAGCGAAGAAATATCGAGCAAGTGGGTTCGCTATTGAACCTTTTCAGAAGAATTCTTGACGAATGGTTCTTAATGATTTTTATAAGACACACGTTATACGTGTAAACCGTTTCAGAGAGTCGCGTGTCATAAAAGTAACGAAGGCATAAACTCCATAGTTTATCGACCAATCGCGTCCCTAGATTATGCGGGCATAATTCCTCAATTTATCGATCATTATTTCCCTAGAGTATCGCGTATATTACGAACGCACACGATCTTCGTTTATATTCTGCACTCGTTAGAAAATCTAGCATATCGAAAATGTCTATCAACATTCTATTGTCCGCGTTCAATTAAATCTGAATGAAACGAACGAGATTCCGATAGCCAGGTTTCTCAATTAGCTTGTGGATCCGCGCGCGCATCTGGAATTCATTGATACCGGCGCAACGTTGTAAAGTCGACCTCGCAATTGTCGTAATACGCGTGGCAAAAGCAATCAACGGGAAACACGCTTTATTGCTACAGGTCTCCGCGTTTCGTAAGGTCACGATCCTAATCTTTTACCGCGAAAAAGCGGAAGGCTGAAGAACCGCTCCGCGATTCCAGGTATTTCGTTCATCATCGTCACGCTGTTTCCGCGTTTCCATACGGAAAATGGTAAGCAACGTTTCACAAAGTTCTTGGTACCGAGAGACGCGCGATTCTCAACTATCTTGACGAACTTCCACGGGATGTTACGCGCAGTCGAATTTTGACAAAGGTTCGATCAATTTTCTATACAAAAATGTCCGAGAATAAATTTCTGCAATGTATCAATCGCGTTTTCGTCTTTCGACGCGTCGCGTCGCGACGCAACGTTTCGATCCGGCACGAAGAAACGAGGTCGACACGCGATCGGATGTCGAAAAATTCGCGTCTCGCTCGATGATCATTAATCACTGATCATCCGACCGAGCGGCTCATTGTCTTTCCGGCGTGGATCACGTGAACAGCCGCGCCGCCAGAGCGATCGCGCGCCGATCAATTAACGCATTCTCTCACGTCATCGACGTTTACCTTTCAAACGCGCCAGTGATACCAACGATCGCCGCGGAAATCCATGAAAACCTTCCCCTGATCTTCGTTGAAACTCTTTTTCTAGCTGCCCTGGATCGTTCCACCGCTCGAAGTAAGTCAGCGAAACTATCTCTAACGAAATCGATCGATATTAATCCAGAAACGACGAGCTCGATCGATTGGCGCGGTTGGCCACGTGGTCTTCGACCGCTTCACAGATGTCGTTCGAACTGCATACGTCACTTTTCGAATTTCAAATCTCCCGCCGAAGGGATCTTTGCAACTTGCCGGCGGAGGCTTTCGGACGATCGAAGCGGGATTTCTCGACGGTTTTAAAAGTGAAACGATGGAGAGACAGGTCGGAGAGGCTACGACGTCGACGTCGAAACCTCGTGAAACTGCGATCGCGTCGGCAACGAGCGTACCGAGCAACGAGTTTGCCCAGTGACGTCAACACACCTTCCTCGCCCGCCTTTATCCCTTCCCTGTTCTCTCTTACTTAGCCTTTTCCTCCTACTTCGCAACGAGATCGAGGATCGTCGATCAACAGCCACGTAGAACCTCGTGCCCGTCGGCCCTCGATCCTTCCTCCCTCGATCCTGGATCTCTCTTCTCCTCGAATTCATCGGGCAATTGTCCTCCGGACGTTCAGATTTTGCCATTTTAGACGACACTCTATGAGAATGGAACGTCGACTTAACTTTAATCTTTGGCATAATTGACTTATGAAATTATTCAGGTCTTGGCAGCATAGTTTCAGGTAAACTAACAAGATGAAAGAAGGCATAAAAAGGTTCCAAGGAAACGTCAATAAATCGCGGATTATTCCTCAAGCTGGTATACAGCAAGTATACAAACTTCTTTGTTCGCGGACAAGAAAATTCTCCCAAAGAACGATTACTGCGGTAGAAACGGTCGTGTCCCTGTTCAGACCACCCGCTGTCATAAGTACGTAGAATGATCCTGGATTGATCGTTACCATAAGTAGGGATTGTGGAAAGTTTTTTTCGACGAAGCTGTTACGTGAATTCGTGGAATCGATGTTTAGAGGCTCGCACACCGGTTCTCTTGCATATTTGATGAGATCATTCGGAGGCGGGATTTTTGAGCGTATGCTAATCAGACGACACGGTCTGTTCTGTTTTATTATGCGAGTTACGGTAGTGGCTTGTATCAATTTGTCAATGGGACGAAGGCTACCGCAAATCGTCGCGTCGTCGTGCAACACTGTTTTCGATGAATGGTGTGCCGCTCACTTTTTCTACTTTGTTTCTGGTTTGTTTAGCTTGTTTTAAGAGTTTCTTTCCCTACGTGCACGTTCCATATTGTTAGATTGGCAAACATCAGCATATGCGAACAACGCGATCTTCTGTTCGTTAATGTTTAATTAATGTTTGTCAAGTTTCGCCTTTCTTAACCATGCCATTGGTTTTCTTAAAAACTACTCTGAATTTCCACTGGGCACATTAATCGAGAACAATAAAATATGTACGCCGAAAATAAATCAGACAATTTTCTTGTGATCCATGCCGCCATGCAAATATAACGGACAGGATCTTCAAGCGCATCTTCGAATTCGTTTCCCGCGAGCGGCGTCCGATAATTCGTTTGTGGAACGGAATAGGGTACGAACGGAACGGGTCGTTAAATTTCGCTGGAGTCGATGATTTTCCCAGGCACAGCGGACAGTCATTATTTAATTCGCGGTGCGCACGAAATGCTTGTTACTCGATTTTTCGCCCATACCGACCGTCCGCCGTCCCTCGGATCGTTTCGCGAGCGGAGCACGTGCGTTCACGGTGCATCGGCTTGTGTGCACACCGTACACGTTAATGCGCACTAACAAGGGACAGTGTGTACACTGGTATCCACTAATAGGGGACACACTTCGCCGTGATAATAACCAATTACGTCAACGAGGCCGGAGGGCATGACCGTGATGTTTCGATGAGCGAGCACCACGACACGACGGGACCGGTCGAGTGCCTCGAACCGGACGAATTTTCGTTCGACTTCGTTAATTAGCTTCTGGCCTAGTCGTTCGAACACACCTTGCGGTTTATGGAACAATCAGTATTGCGACAATTTTCATTAAAAATTTTTTATTTTATCTGTCGTACAGTTACGTCTGTCGAGACTTTCGGGTGTAAGCCGTGTCCTAAAGGAAGACATTTTCCTATTCGTTTCGCAGGCATTGCAGCTAGCTTCATCGGGGAGTCGAAAAAATACACTGACACTAACCGATACACGCTGATTTTTTCCGAATGTCGTAAATCATGAAAAACAGCCTTCCAAACGAAACGAAATAATTTCCAGATCGTTAACAGAATCAATTAGTTAATCAACAACCTCTCGTTAACGATGAAACGTCGAATCGTACAATCCAGCAAGGTCAACGAACGGTTATTTAGGTTTCGACATCCATCTGGACGGAACACGTTCCCATGGCAACAGTCCATCTCGATAATTAATTTCGCTATCACTCCGTCGTCGATCGATGCAATCAGAATTCGAAAGGAGCGTTTTACTTGTTTCTCGACGCACACCACCGATACGAAAGTCGAGTTAGGAACACTGGGTCTCAAGGTCTACAGAACACGAATTTAAGAAACACCTTCTCGTCTCTTCTTCTGTTTGATGAGTCACGAACTTGGCGAGAAAGCGGACGCCGCGCCGCGCCGCGCCGCGCCGCATCGGGATTCCGCGGACAGTGTTGATTCACGTTACGTACGTGGGTCGGAAAAAAGTTGATATTTAGCTGTTTCACGGTTCGCCGTGATCCATTATAGTGACCACGGTGTCATTACCGGCCGGGGGCCGTCCATCTCATTAATTGCGTCCGCGGACTCCGCGAATTCATTCATGAATCCGACATCCGACATCCGACGATCCGCGATACGCTAATGCTCTCTCTCCTTCTCCACTCGTTATGCACTTGCAACTTTAACCGTAATCGGTGCAAAAAAACCGGCAAATGATTTTTTAATCGGATGCTCTCGGAGAACGGTCGTTCATTCGTAATCATCGTCGATTATTATTATTACGTCGTTTACTAGCGAAGATCGTGCTGTGCTTTGTTCATCGTGTCCATGTTCGTTCAATATCTTATGGTGTTGTTATCGAACAAATATGGACACGTAACTACGTAGACAATAAAAGTACGATGAACCTAAGAAAATCAAGACGGATCGATCAAGAAAATCCACCACGATCTTGTACGTTCTCGCGCGTCGTTTTATGATTGTTCGAAACATAAAATCGAATCGTTCTACTACGAAAAACATTTTAAACGTACGATCGGCGACAACTTGAGAGGAATTCAATCTTGCTGGTCAAAAAGAAAAAGGTTGTGCCGGTTTTTCTCGCAATAAACGACGGGTATGAACGGCAACACGAAAACCCGCAGTTTCCATTCAGCAAAGGAATCGGCCGGCCCGCTATCGTAACACTTACGCGCTCCGCTCGGCTCGGCTCGGTTCGAAAAGTGTGACGACCTTCGGCCACGGCTATCTTAGTCACTCACGACTGCCGCCGTGAAAATGAGGTAAACAAGCGTGTAATAAAATTGTTATCCGAGTAATCAGTCTTTTTCTCGCGACGAAACCAGACGTGGACGGCGTCGTGTGTGTGCCAGCACGCGGTGATTCCGACTCGAGAAAGTCGAGCCTCTGTCCGTCGCGGCGACGAGACTCGACGACACTGACGATACCCTTCTTTTCTTCCTCCTCGACGATACACCACTGTCTCGACTTTCGCCTTTCGTTCTCGGCAAACCGATACCGCAGGATCAACGTTGCAACGCGTTCTATATTTTGTTCGGTACAGCGCGATAACCGTTCCGCTTCTTGTGCCTTGTCCGTTTCCATTGTTCCTCGTCTGTTTGCGCGTCGAGAAAATTCCTAATTATTCTCATTTCATTCGATACAGACGTTTCACCGAGCGAATCGATTGAATACCGAACGAATTCGAAAATCATCCTGACACGTGAAAACGTTAAAAATGCTGTGAACGCGTTGCTCGTGGTGCCTCCAGCTCATATCGTTGACAATTTAACGAACCATTGCGAAGTTGCTTGGCAGCGGTTTCGTGAGTCAGAGCGGGTGTTAGCGTCGTCCGTAGAAAGAGCGAGCATTCGAGGCGCGAACAGGAGCACGCGAATCGTTATTCGCGAGATAGTGCTAGCATAATCAGCATATCAGACCGAGGACAGTCCCGGAGGAGGATGTCGCAATTCTGCGTAGCAAGGTGATACGCTTCGTCGTTTTTCCATCCTCGCGCGCCGGCTGTCATTCTAGACAGCGCTCATTGTCGGACAGACAATGGACTGTTTTGAATAAGAAATTGAGAGAATCGCGATAACGCGGTTGTAGAAACTCGCCTCGGGAACGCGGAATCGTCGATCGCGGGCCGTTGACTTTCGAATCGACGAAATAATGGCGAACGTGCTAACATGTAATACCATTAAATTCAAGTTACATTAAAGAGTCGGTTGTAGAAAATAATTGGATGAATTTCTTAACTCGCGACTACGTTATTACGAATAAAAGCTGGAAAAAAGTTCTCCCGACCGGCAACCGTCAGGCGTCGGCCAAGGGAGACAAGGGCGACAAGGGAGACGAGGGACAGCCTGGTGGTTGCTAGCGTTCACGGTGGGCGAGCTCACGCGGCTCTCTCGAAAGAGAGTTTGTTCGCGAGGAAGAAGGAACAAGGACACGGGCCGTGCATCTGCACGGAAATCTACGTGCTCGAGGAACATGATAGCCGGTTTAGCGTGTTTCGCGTGGTGTCATGGCTCGTCGCGCGTGGAAGTGGAAACCTGGCCCACGGCGCGTCCGAGGGACGAGATTAAACAATTGACTGGCGTGATAACGAGGGCACTTCCCGCCACTAAACTCATCCTGTCCTGTCGTTTCGTGTCGTGCCGTATCGTGTCGTGTCGCGTCGCGTCGCGTCTCGTCGTCTAACCTACGGCTCTCTGGATCCATTTAATCCTATGCTCATCCATCTGCCCTTCAACCATCGCGCGGACCATTCGTTGTTGCATCACGACGCGGTGCGGCACAGCGTCGAATACCTAGACGTACGTGCACGAATTCGAACCGTTTCCCTGCTACCTTGGAATACCGTGAACCGACACTCCGCGACGTTGGTTATCTACTGGTTACATATCCGACATTCCATTTAGTTAATTTCATAATCGAGGTCAGGAGCTGAGCATACCTTTGCTTTGCGGCTTTTTCTCCGAATTGGTTTCTTGACCTTTTTGACCTTTTCGAATTTTCGAGCAACAACGATCTTTTCTACGTTTCTAGATTTTGTGGATTCGTCGACTATTCCATCGACGCGAGTCGAGTGGAACGAAGGAAATAATTTCTACCAGCTGAGCGCCGGCCAGATCATCACGGCATGCCATTTAACCGATGATTTCCGGGCTCGTTTAGTCTCAGCCTACAAGCGCACGCTTAGATCTGCGAAGCGTGCCGCGATGCTGCCTCGCGATCTTGCAAAATTATACGTTTACGTGCGCGGAAAATAAACATCGTTTTTCCCTGTACGCATTTATCGTGCCTCTTACGAAAAAAAGAATACGATGGAATTCATCCACCGATTGATTATTACCGAATGCGTTTGCAAAGGTCAGACAGTGTTCGGCATTTTCTACTGAAAATTTTGCCATCGAGCGTCAACGCGTCTCCAAGATGAACAGTATAAATCGTCTGATTTTTCTTGCCACTTAAAAGTTATCATCGTAACGACGATTAACGAATGGTTTGAACGAGTTAGAAGTTGGAATTCCATTATAATTGTTTGAAGAGGGTAGGGTGCAGGAGATAGGTCGCAGAATTCAACTGGAATAACGAAGATTGAATGATTCGTTGTAGTTTGATTCGCGTCGACCTCCATTTGAGTTCAAGTTCGCCCGATTCGACGTCACGTTCTAAGAAAGGTCGGTTCACCAGCGAGATTTACCGAGTACCGTTGCCGAGATTCGCTCTAAACTTAACGCGTTCGGATCTATTTATACCTAGCGTGTAATGCAGCCACCGATGCATAGGAACTGTGAAACGCTGATCAACGATACTGTGACTCACAGTTATCGCGCTCCTTTTAATTAGAGTTCCAAGTAACCGTGGCTCCGTTCGATTCACCGAGATCCTGATCGAACAGAATTCCTCTCGGCGGTCTACATTTTTACCCGAGTCTGAGGCTGATCGTCCAGAAAGCTTCGAGCAGCGCATTCCCTTGTACGGAATTGTACAAATTCCAATGCAAACTCGAATAATTACGAAATTATTTCGTTCCATTAGGAATCCTTTTTCATCCCATTTCGATATGCATATCGTATAAACTTCTGTTCGAGGATCGTTTCGTTGTTTCAACCCTTGAAAAGCCTGAGGTCAGAAAAGCAAAGATATCGCTTTCGGATCAATACGGTTACCATTATGTATGAGGGAACAATATGAATTTTTAGTGAACAAAATAGTAAAATAATAAGTGTTTACGAAGCAATTTGAAAATGTCATTATTCGCAAGAAAAATCATAACGGATAGCGCTTTCCCGACGCAGAAAAAATAGGAAAAATTGCGAAAAGCGCAGAAACGGGAGCCTCGAGCGATCCGGCGCGTACCGGATGCGGTCTAGTTGAAGGAACTCGAGCGTGCGCGTGTATAGTGCGAAGGCAGCCCGGCATGACGTCTTTGTGCTCCAGATAGAACAATTTAGAAGTCCGGTCTACGGCGAAGTCGAGTTGTTTTAAGAGGGCGATCGTTGCGAATCGCCTGGGGAGTAATTGATCCTCCACGCTGGAAGCGCGCTGCGCTGCGGCAATTTGCCCGAGCACAGGAGCCCGTGCCTTCGTTCGTTCGATACCGGGTCATCGTTGCCGAAGCGGAAGGACCGCCGCGGCAGGTAGCGAGCTGCGGGGATTTTAGCTGGATCCGTGCTCGCGCAACGTCCGCGGAATCGTTAAACGCGAATCAGGGTCGATCACTCACCTATACCTGCTCCTGCGGTCCTCTGCTCAGAGGATGATGGTTCGTCTTCGACGAGTCGGAGTCCATCGGGTCCGAATCCCGGTGAACGCTTTCGGAGATCGTGATCACGTGATCGTCGTCGCCCAGAATGAAGCTGGTCTTTTTCTGCGGCTCCTTGACGGGCTTATGGTTGTCGCCTAAGCTCGATCTTCTAGACGAGGAGAGGGTGGGAGGGGCAGGCTCGCGGCAGCCCTCCGGTGGCTCCGCGAATTTCGGGTGCCTGCAAAATGTAGCGCGTACGCATTTCGTTTGCATTATTTTCTTCTATGAATTTGTTAGGTGTGCCAGAATTGGACCCGCGAAGGGTTTGTTCACCTAGCTTCTAAATGCAGTCGGGACGGTGTCTTCGGCGGGGGGTTGACAGAGACTGGAATCTGATCGATGGTGGTTCTCGAGGTGGATCTCCTCAATGCGTCTACGTTCGTCCTGTTCTCGCTCTTCTTCGAGTCCAGCGTGCCCCTCGACGCGTCTTTGTGCATCATCCTCCTTTCCTCCTTGACGTGCACTCGATTCCTCCTTAACGTCGCGTTGATGTCCTCCAACACGCGATTGTAATCCTCCTGATTTCTCGCGTCCTCTGCTACGTGTCCAACAGGGTGGGGCTCGCTGTCCAGTAACTACGAGAACAGATAACCCGAGTTAATCGAGACAGCAATTTTATCCAACGTATTTTCGAGCTTGCTTATGTATTATATATTTTCGAGCAACGTAAAAGACACAATTTGATAACGCTGTGGTACGGTACGGTAAAAGAACAAGAGTCGATACTCTTGTCAGCTTGGTCAGGATACGCGTACCAGGATTCAACGTTATACGTATGCGCTTGCAGGGAACCTCGAAACGATACCAGGCCAAGTTCGACCTCTCACGTAAAATGGAACATCTTCTCGGGCCTCTCAAAATCTCTTTGCATCCAAATTGCTCCACGTTGTCCCCGGCGCGATAAGAATTTCTTTACGTTGCGCGATCTCCTACAAATCAAGGAGACTCGACGAAGGCAAGAAAAATTCTAAAGACTATACTCGTAACCATTTGTAAACTAACACGTAACGCCAGGAAACGACATCGGGAAAATTCGATTCCTCTGTCTCGAATTATATCTCTTACCGTAGTTACAATACTCAACCAGTCCTTCCTCCCACGTCGATTATTCTTCTTTCGCGCAATCTTTCGGCGGATTGTTTTTCTGAGCGGCTGAGATGCACCATTGAACGAAACGATTATTATCCCTGCTATAAATAAAATCTGGTGAGACCGTACCTCGTTCTGAGTGTAAAAGACGGGCTGTTTGCCGTCGGGCTGCACGCTCTGCATGCTCTCGCGCCTCAAGGAACCGTCCGGGCTGGTGATCATAACCGGGATCGGCGTCAGCGGAGTCATCGGTACGTTCATGTGCAATCCGCCGGTCGACGATGCCAGGCTCGAACCGGATCCGGTGGTCAACGAGCTGCTGGACGCGTCCCGGTAATGAGGGAACCCGCTGCTGCTCATGCGCTCTGAAATCATCGTACGCGGTATCTAAATCTGCCGATCGCTCGGAAATATCGCGAGAAACGGAAACCACCGGTCAACTGAGTCCAGGAATCTCGTTTACGAGTCGCAACGAGCCACCGTGGACCATTAACCGTTCCCAAACGTTTTAAGAACCTGTCCGGGATATTAACCGTCCCGTTGCTTATCCTGCGAATCAGACACTTTTTCTGCATCTTCGATTTGTACACGGCGCCACAGACTCCGTACGTATTCGCAAGTTTCGCAAAGTTTTAGCATTCGAAGAAACGATTATCTTGGACAATTTTACGGACGTTGATAACGTTCTTGTGTGTTCGTAGAGAGCTAGAACCATCTAGGTGTGCATCTAACTTTGTTTCTTACTTGAAACGTAATTCTTTATATTTCTTTACGAATTTATGCAGATTTCTTTATGTTTTTGAGAATCTACGTAACGGCAACTAATAAGTTGATCACCAACGTCCACAAAATATACAAAATCTTCTACGCTTTCTTCCGAAGAGCATATTTATCCATACTACATGGACGGTATAATAAATAAAAGCACTCCGGTTGACCCGTCAAGTCCACGCTTCGCGATTAGCATCGGTGCAGATTCAGCGAACGCGATTCATGTTAATTGGGGTCAATTACATTTGGTGGTCGGTCGTCAACGATCCAGAGTTCACTTTTTACGACCCGAACAGTGACCCGCGTTGTAGGTCGTTAAAAGAATCGTTCCCGTACCTCCCTTCGCGCGTTGCATCGCTCTGATTTTATCGAGATCGGCTGCGGAACAGAGAGGCGTGTCCACCTCGTAGGTGTTGTTGAACAGAGTATAGTTCACTTCGTATTCCCCCGTTTCTTTCTTGAACGTGATTATGTGTTCGAATCGGTGTCCCCATAATATCTCCGAAGGTAAATAGGAGCTCCTCGCTTGCGTTGTCATGCCGGTCGATTCGATCACGCCTGAAATCATTACGACGTCTCGATGCAGTCTTTATCTTTTTTCGAATGTATTTTTTGAATCATCGTTTCGATTGCTCACCCTCTAGTATCACTACGATCTCGAAACGTTCCCTCAGCATGTCACTGGCGGATATGTGATAAAGAGGCGACTGCTCGTCGATCTTGTGCACGATCGTCGTCGGCCAGATGAAGAATATCTTATCCTCCTCGCCATCCCCACCCACCTTTAATTCTGTCTGGAAAAATGGCAACAGCTCTCCTTCCCTCGTCACCTGAAATTTACCGAAAAGAATTCTTTAAACGTTACAGCTGCGTCCTTAAAGCATAAGCGTTCGAAAGAATCGTATTCTTCCATTTAATTGCGCTGCCACGCCGAAAGATTTGAATCGCAGTGCGTTAATCAACCAACGTTCGTTGCCTTCGTTTTGACGTATGCTCTGAATTTTTCGACACTGGTTTAAAATCAGCTTCTGGCTCGACCGGTTATTGTATAAATATATTGAGTTATTGCGGAATAAATGCGACTTTGATAAAAATAGAAATAGAAGAGGACGAAACAACGAGAGAGAGAGAGAGAGAGAGAGAGAGAGAGAGAAGGAGAGGAGTAGTGTCTTCTGAGGAAAGCGAAATGTGTTTTCTCTCGCGGACTGTTCAAGGTTCGCGCTCACCTTCCTTTTGATCATCTGAGCCCTGACGTGGGCCTCGATGATGTGGCTCTTCCTCATGTCACCGACACGGAACATCAGACAAGGCTGGCCATCCCTCTGGCAAATCACGGCGTTCCTCGAGAACAGCAACGTCTGCGTTCTCTTCTTTGGCCGAGACAGCTTCGCGAACACTATGCCGACCATGAACGCTTGCAGAATCACGCCGGTCATCGATTGGATGCATATCACGAATACCGCCTCCGGACACTCGTCCGTCGGGTGTTTCGAGCCGTACCTAAAACGTTCGTTCCCATTAAAAACATGTTCGTTTAATCGCACGCTATTCGCTATCGTTTCGAGTTCTATCGATTCGAACCGCTCCGCTAACTCTTTGCACTCGAACGCGTTTATGCGTTTCGTTGCGTCTCGTATCTTGCAAAATCGTTCTTCGAAGAACGGATGGGAATACAATTATTAAACGAACGAACTCGAAATTGCTTTTCTAGATGAACGTCTACAGGTGGGATCTCCTTTTTGCGCGTCTGGACGCAGCGTTTCGTTATCGTCGTATCTCTCTGCTGTGCCTCTGGACGCACAAGTTCGCGTTCCTATCATGCGATTTGGTACATCCGATATCAATATAATGTCGCTAGTTCTTTACTTCTACAGCTCGCTGTCATCCTAAACAAACGACCAACAACTGCATCGAGTTCTTGTTTACGGGATTAAGCATTCAACGGACAATGAAATTCGTTCGAATCACCGATCCAAGAAGAATCCTGCGAGATCATAATAATGTATCTTCTAGTCACCCGATAGTGTGCTGCGTCTCGATCGAGAAGAGGAACGAGCTGGTGAACCCACGGATGTCTACGATGCATGGGGTGAACTTGAGGTTCGGGTTCGAGTAGTTTTCCGGGTCCAGGTCTCCGTGGCTGTACGCTATCAGCCACCATATCAGAGCGAAACCGAGCCAGGAGAGGAGGAAGTTCAAGGAAAATACTAGCAGCGTCCACCGCCATTGCGCGTCCACCAGCGTCGTGAAGATGTCCTGCAACAGGTTTAGCGTGAAACGATACGTCCAACTGAGAAATGCCATTTTTAATTTTGCGACGGACTGCGTCGGAGCGTTATGCGAAACGATAAGTCTGGTTTCTAGCACGCAGATTAGGCGATGGGGGCAGAAATCGGGGCCCAGAAATAGCTAAGCGTGCAACGGTTCGATTTTACATAAGAGAAAGGTAATTTTAGATCCTTGGAGCTTCGTGGTCCCGCGGAGTAAACGTTTCTAGAGGATCGCGGAGTCAGCTGTTCGCGCGGAGAGCCCTGCGCAGCTATAGTACCGAGCAATTTGGCAAGTGGTTGCAATTAGAAAGAGGGAGAGAGAGAAAGAGTAGAGGGTTCGGCTATCGGAGGGAATAGAGGATGTTGAGGATGAAAATATGAAATCTCGATTTTGCCGCGCGAGGCAGTCGTTGGCCGTGGTTGCCTTCGGAATCGCCTTGAAGCTGCTGTTCCGATCGTTGTGGTGCCTAGCACGGCCGTACGCTTTTAGAAATACTTTAAAATTACCTGAAGGTAACGACGCCGACGCTTGGCGACATTTCCTTGTACGACATTGCAATCGCCGTGCTTGAAAACCACCCTCTTGCGGATCCGCCTCGAGCTGAACCTGGTCTGTCGGTATCTGAAAGCAAACGATCCCACCGAGAACCATTAACACCGTAGAAAACCCGACGCCGCGAGACACTAGACCGCTGCTAGTCTAGTGGCTGTAAACGTTATTCGGAGCAATAAAAACCTCGTTTCTGCACGCTCGGTTCGAGGGGATGATTTATTAACAAGAATCAAGTCTTCCCGTTTCCTGCTGCTCAGCGTCGGCGACGCGTTATTACGTCTACCGAGAGGTGGACAGGGTTTTATGAAAATACAAACGGATAGTTATCATTCTACTCGGGAATGCTCTCAACCTCTCCTTTCAATCTGACGTTAGTGGCGCCTCTTGGTACATACGTCGGCTTAGAACTCGGGAGGAAATAGCGATGGATCGTTTCACTGCGGATTTCATGCGTTCACGGAACAAAATGAAATTTCGTTTCAGATTTTTCTAATTACCATCGAAGCGAATACATTTTTATTTCGCGTACAAATTGTCCGAGCTTTCGATCTGAGCTTTGTTCTCGTTGTAAATGCATCAAATCCGCGGTTTAATCGTAAACGAAATTGGAAGTTTTATCCACAGTCATCTTTCTCTTTCGAAATTGCATTGAAGATCGCGTTTCCTGTTATACGTATTTTAAGAAATATTCCAAGATTCGGAAGAAAATTAGTATTTCGCGATCGGAACGTGGTCGCAAAAGCAGCCAAACCCTTTGATAAACGAGGAAACGGAGGCTGGAATGCGAGTAACGCTGTATTCCCAAGAGCACCGGGCAGTAATTTTTATCGATGGGAAAAGGAAAAACGCTTCACGGTGTTGCGTTTCAACGAAAAACGAGTCGCTCTCGCCTGCCTCTCCCACGGGTTCTCTAAAGGCCGTTTAAAACGGTAATATCGTCTGCTCGGAAATATACGGAGCTTAATGCCAGAGGACATAATTTACGGTCGAGCGGCTTTCGTTCGAGCCAGGATGGACCGATCGGTGGCAATCTGCCAGGAAATCGACAGACGAACCTCTGCCATCGATGATCTTCCGTGTCTACGTGATTCACGTAGCCGTCGACCACGCGATGGTCTACTCGCAAGTAGTTAGCGAAACCGCGAACAAGAAAATCCTCCAAAAAACGTTCAACCTCCCTCGACGAGCCTCCTGGTACGTTTTCAACGAAATTCTGCGAATATTTTCATCTTTGTCTTTCGTTGTATTTCGGGAAGGACGCGCTCCGATCGAATGTTTTTCCACTTTTCTTTTTCGCTGCTTTGCGTCATTGCTGGTCGAACGCGAGTCCAGAGTTCATGATCGGGGGATGAAAATGTTTTATCATCGTCGGTGCGGAGTTACATCGAAGTTTAGCGAAATCAACAATCTTTCCTGCTGTTTGATCGAGGAATCGGGCCGCACCCTTTAGCTGATCGTGACGAATCGATTTCCATGGTGGATTCTCTTTGGTATTTACCGTGGCGCGACGGAATTATTACAGCGTCTCTTCTTTCGTTGTAAATCGTGACGCGACTAATGATGGATTAGACGATAAACAGAAGTAGCGGGCGATCTTGTTAAGAGGCTAGTTAATCATCGAGTCTATTATTAAAGGCGTATCTCATCCGCGAGTTCTAAAAGCGGCGCATTTATAATTCGTTCTGATCGAATCAAAGAGAGGATGACGCGAATTTACAGCGTTCGATTCTCCGCAAAGTGGTCCCGGTGTACCTAGTATGCGTTTCACGCGAAAACACGTGCGGCGAGACTGGTCGGCCCGAATGTTTGGCCGATCCCGTTTCATCTGGGCCACTGACGTTAGCCGTTTTATAGGAATGTTTACAGCAACGCGTTTGCCGTCGAAACCGTGCTATTTCGCGAAAATTAGCAAGGCTACTTGGTTTCGCTTTCTGGCTGACTTTGAAAATTCATAAGCGAATCCGAGTTTTTATTCGAAACTTGATGACAGCGGACACGTTTGTTATCGGTGATGTTAACGATCAGAGCATCAGAACGTCGAGGGGTCCACGACACGGGTTCAGAGTCGGATCGGTTGTTGCGAATGGATCAACGAAAGTCCGCTTCTTTTGACGCATACGCCAAGCCAAAAAGTGGAGTGACGGTATAAATAATAAATCCCGCCATTGGCGCGTATATTTCAATAAAGTATCGCGCGTCACAGCTTCCGGATGACGATGACGGTGGAAATTCCAGAGCGTCGTGTTCGCCAGACGACAACTTCAACGCTCGCGCAAGTATCCTCCGTCTGATCGAAACGAAACCAGCCCGAAATAAATCGGACCTCGAGGGACTCCGAAATCTTCGTAAACCTAGACGATACTCAAGATTAGAAACGGCGCGGCGCGACACGGCGGCTGTTTACAGGCGACCACGGTTGTGTTGCGCAGTCACGGATTATTACGATTCACCGTGTATCGAAGGCGCTAACGTTTGTTGGCAAAGTCCAAGGATGATCGCGGTGGTCTCTTTGAACTTGTCTTTCCACGGCCGCGATCGACTTTGTGCCGATTCTCGCCGAGATACCCTCTCGCGTCAACGGATTTCTTGGGAACAAACACTTACGCGGCTTTCCGTCGCTTTGGCAGCGCTCTGTCGCTTCGCGAATATTATCCGGCAACTGGCTGCTAACTGCATGGTTATAATACACTTTATCTTCTCAAGCGGAATCAGCTAAACAATTCCCGATTAAAGTTGATCATACGTTAATAGCGGTTCGAGCTTACAAAGGATCAAAAGACAACGGTTCAGCTGGTCTCTCTCTCTCTCTCTCTCTCTCTCTCTATGTGTTTGGCTCGGGGAGGGGTCTGCTTCTAAACTTTATATCGTTGCTGCAACGTAAACGAACGTAAACCAAGAGGATGTATATTTGCCCAGGGATGATGGGGCAGCATCGTAAGCTTTGTTATCCCGTCGATCCAAAGGGAGATGTCCCTTCTCCTAACTTCAAGTACACCAATTTCCTAAAGTTTATGATTTTGCTCGCTCTCTCTCTCTCTCTCTCTCTCTCTCTCTCTCTCTCTCTCTCTCTCTCAGGGAATCGTCTCAGTTTTTTCCGCCTTTCGTCAGACTATTTGCCTCGTCTTGAACAAAAATAGCTCGATCACGGCTTCATGGAGCTATTGAACTTCGCGGGACGTTTATTCTCGGCGTCTAAAGCGTCTCGATTCGATGAAGGATTTCCATACGTTCGTTGCTCCCGTTGCCCTAAAACAGGACAACAGGCTAAATATTACGATGTTTTCGATGGTTCGATGCTCGTAGAAAACGGATTCAAATATTTGGATCCGAAGATCTTGTTCCTCGGGAATTCAGCGATCTAATAACAGAGTATTGTGATCGATTTTGATTGCCTCGGGTATTATTTTGATAGAAAATCGCCTGACCCATCTGCGTTTCGTATTAACAAAGTATTTGATTCGGTGCTAAAGATTGCAGGCTGGCGGGGAGAAAATATTGTGATAGATTTCCCGGTTGCCCGGTGGATAACGTTTCGATCGAGGGATCCAGGGGGTCCAGGTGGTAGGGGAGAAGCGTTTATGGATCGCGTCCAACGTGGATCGACGGCGGAAGACGAAGTCAACGAAAAGAGGATAGGAAGAGAGCATCCGGCTGCGATTAACCAGGCTTCGTTATTAGTTTTCTCGAACGGGCCTAGACCGCGGCCGTTCAATTTTGGCTTGTTCGTTCGTTCGTCTGGCAAACGACGTTCTAAATTCGTGTGGTTTCGCATCGTTCAACCCTGACATATTGACCCGAGATGAAAATAGACTAAGACTTCCACACCTGTTTACGGCTCTGTTGCTGGCGAGCCTGGAAAACTACGGGGATTTTCTTCGGGTCGGCCATTTTCATCGGCGGTGGCTCGTGAGACTTCTCGAAATCGCGCGAAATTTTGCTAACGACGATTTATTTTCTTTTTCAAATTAAAGACATTTCCTACGACCACTGTAGCAATTGTTTTCATCACGGATCAAAGTGTACGTTATCGATCTGTTGAGTCGACCGTTGAGTTTGCGAGAGCAAACCAAGTCGGAGATCGTAGATAGAAATTCCTAGAATCGCGATAGAAGTATATTTAGCCTATTGCTTTCCTCTCCTTTCTCTTTCGAATAAAATACGGCCGATCCGCGAGTTGGTCGATTACCGACGCGTTGATTATCGAGTTACGGCGAGGCGACAATTTGTTCACGGACACGTATCAATGGGTCGGGCTTGAAAAGTCCATGAAACGGGATCCGAGAGTCCCAGCAATCGGTTAATCGATTAGTGGAACCACCGGTTAGGAAACACGCTCCGTGCAGGATTTCGAAAGGTCCGGCCCACGCTCGCGCCGAGCCGTGCCGCGCGCGTTACAGAGGCTGAGAAAGTGGCTGTGATTATGATAACTAGCGGCAATAAGCCTAATGACATAAACCGTGCCCCCTCTCCGAACGTAATTATCGTCGCGATTGGGACACTTCCATCTACGATTCGAAACGAACAATAACGTCCATTGTCTACCATTTCCGCAAACATAGTGTTCTTTGACCAATGTCCAAACTTAGACGCCCCAGAGAATTCTCAATGAAGTGGCAATCCCGAAGGTCGACGTCTACGCAATTACTAGACTGTGGATTTTCGGCATCTACAGTGCGCCATTTTAATTTTACTCTCGCGACTTTGACGAATCGCTGGCCAAGAAACTGCTAATACGTTGTTCAGGAAAATTGTTCGCATTAAGGTTAGCATCTCTGCGAATATTTCCTAATGATCGCACCGAGTTACGTTTGGCTGTGGATAGTTTGAAGGTTTGTTCGCGATGGCCTGAAGTACACTCGTCAACTAGCATACTAAATGTTAGGTTGTCCCAAAAGTTGGTTTTCGATTCATGCGCGTAATGCAAATTTACGTCAGGAAATACCAAAATTTCTATTTATTTAGCAACATCGAAGGAACACGTTTCGAAAGAAACTTTTCGGACAACCTAATACGTTTCTATAGATTTGTATGCAGGAATTAATAAAATACAGGGTTTCGTTTTCTATGTACAGGTTGCATTGGTCGTTTTAGCAAACGGTTATCAGAAGCGGGTCTAGGTCAACTGAAAGGAGAAAATTCGTGAGGAAACAGCATACTTTTGCAGTTCCTCTCGCCACGCGGTTTCCCCGGAATTAGTAGCCTTCACGACCAGCATGGACACCTGGGAGAGCGCCCTCCTCAAACCGGAAAACGCCATGCCGTCCCCCAGGTGAACCTTCCCAGACCCTGAAGAGCTTGGCGAGAGCGTTTTCGACGTTGGTCCATCCATTTTCTTCATCTCATGCCCGACCACTCTTTCGCAACCCCAAAAACAACGGTGTTTTCACTTTAAAACGCACGCCGACCTTCCCACGAGACCGTTGCACACACTCGTGCGAACCATCGTTTACCGATTATCCAATCGAGTTCTGGCGCACGGGTCGTAAAAATAAATGCGGATTCAATCACACGTGGTCTCTCTCTCTCTTTCTCTCTCTCTCTCTCTCTCTCTCTCTCTCTCTCTCCCTCTTTCTCTGTGCGTGTACGCGTGTACGCGTGCGAGCGTCTCGAGACACTCTATTCGGAATGGAAAAATGAAAAGAGAGTCCCAAAAGGAAAGAAAGAAATTCAGGTTGAAATAGACGGACTAAGAGGTCGATTCTTCCCAAAAATCGGACAAAAATCGCTGTTCCTTAGAGTGCTCTAAACATCGGTTCTTCGTCGACAATTGTTATGGCAACGTTGTTATTGCAGGATGTTACGCGGAGTACATCAAATAAACGTGCCCATATTTCTTTTCTTTTCAACGGTTACGCGTACTTTCGCGCTTTGCATAATCGTCGACAAAACTTGTCGAAAAGATAATCTTGAAGAAGAACAGACTCAAAGAAAACCAGACTCTACAATGATTTTACGCAAAGTTGCACTAGTTCGAAGAGACGCGAGGATGAAACTAGAGAATTCCCTGTTCGAAATGAGCACAGGCAGAATATTTTACGATTTGTTTCTCTTAAGTTACGCGAGTCCAAAGATCACGAGAGCGATGCAGCTATCGAATCGAGTCGCTTATACCTATTGGATGCTTCTAGATCGAATGATGCAAAACCCGTTAATTCAAAGAGCCGTACACCTTGATATCTTTGTCCCATTTTTCGAAAAATCGACCACAGGCGTCGGACGCGTACTCTCGCCGGGGAGCAACGGAGTTAGACGTCTGCGGTTGGTAAATCCCGACGTATTATTTCGGTTCGACTTGCACGAGAATTTCGGCGTCTAAGTTTAAGCGTTCACGCCCGAGGCCGCTGTTCTAGCGGTCGCTGTTGAGGCGCAACGGACGTTGTCGCAGCGTGTCGTCAAAGCCAGATATCGCAGCGCGTCCATAACCACTGGAAGATCCAAATCCGCCGTTTGCACCACATCCGTTTAGCAAAGATCTAGCCGCGTTGTCGCCCGAAAGACGATCGCGACCGATCCTCGAACACAACCTCGAAAGCAAATCCACCTGGTACCACTCCACTCTGCACGACAACTCCTTCGACCACTATACCGAAATCCTTCGGGTTATCCAATCGTCAACACTGCGAACAACGCGGTCTTTCTCTGTGTTCACGGATTTTGCGTAACGTTGGCGAACGCGCGTCGAGAACAGCGACCTTTCCTGGCTAAATCGGGTAGCAAAAGGAGCGTGTTCCGCGGACAGGCGAGATTAGGGGTGCGCCCGCTGCCCGAAAACCGATGTACGCACTTTCCGGACTATTTATAAAAACGGCCACGTCAGCGGGTGAAATCATTGAAAAGATAAAAAATCGGAGGAAAAGAAAGAAAAAGAAAAGAAAAAGGATCGAACGGATTCGTGACTCGAACCACGGCGAACGATGACGAGCGCGCGCGCTCGCGCACGGTTCGAGCCTCTCTCGGCTTCGTTGGGGCGCGCGTTCAATTAACCGGGCTCGTTGGCGAGCAGAGAGCTCGGCCGACACTGTCGAGCGATCCAATTTCGACCCTTGGCCAAAACGATTTTCCTTTTGTACTCGCACACGCCAAACGTTGGCACCGAGACCGGTCCCCGGCTAGATTCGTCGACGCGGATAGAGATGGAGCCGCGATGACAACCGACCACGGGGCCAAGTGGCTTGCTCAGGTGAGAGACAGTTGGCAGTTTGCGATCATGAAGAAACTCGGGGATTCACTGCGCCGCCACGATGGGACGAATCAACGAAAACCCGCGACGTTCGCTAAAATTTCAAGTTTTGTTATAAGCGTAGGAACGCTTCGAAACGTTCCACAACGTTTCACTGTTCAGATCGTTCGACGGCCTCGTCGTTTGTTTACGTGTAGTCACGACGACGACGGTAATCTCGACGGGCCGACAGTCTGATTTTACGCCCGAAACTCGAATTTTCATTTTCTGGATACAACATAGGGAACCTTCGAATCAGCAATACTGATTTTGATACTGGAACAACCGACTCCGAAGAACTACACGATACTAAAAATACATCATCCCGTTTTTAGCGAACTTTCTACTTTTTTATCGTTTTGAGTTGAGAGCTTAGGAGAATTCTAAGTACTCGATGTTGAACGTTTTTGCGTCGGTGAGAAGTAAAATGCCGTTTCCCGAAGGAAAGTGAAAATGCGTCCACGCGGATCGGCGCGTCTTCCGCAATTAGGCGAATCTATTCTGGTCGCGAAAAGCGAGGATTTCTGCCGATCGCGGCAGGGAAACAGGAACGGCCTGTCGCTATTTTAGCGGGGTCGCGGCCGGAGTATTGTGATCCAGTTTTCAACAGCGTGGCGGCCCGCGGCGCCGCCGTATGGCAAGAATCGAGCGGCGCCATTGACGGAGTTATCGCGATACACCTGGCCATCGTCTCAATGGGTTCTTTGCAAAACACTCGACGGATCAGCTTTCTATGTTTGCGTCCGGCCTTATGACGTTCTTCGTTAACCACGGATTTTATTCGTTCGCTTGAAATAATCGTTGAAGCGATAACACAAAGAGTCTGCAAAATAGATACAGAGACGCGATTATTGCAGCGCTTGTTTGACCGCTTGTTTGTTCGCTAATTACCTGAATATTTTAGCATCAATTTGTTTGCGAACGTCCGCACGGTACAAACATTAATTTACAATTTCCTCGTCTGTGAAAGAGTCTTCTGCACGGAAGAACGAACGTGTGGAGAACGAACATCTTTCATCCAGAATACAAATACGCGAGACCGAATCATCTCCAAACACCGAAAGTACTTACACGCGTTGAATCCATCCGAAAACATTCATCGAGACAGTTTAAAAAACTTGAACAAAACTCTCCGGAGTCTCGACCAGAAAACGTAGATACACTGACTCGCGTTTCCCGAATGTCCTCAGTTTTACTATTTCCATTATCACACGGAATAGCGAGCAATTTGCAATAAATATTCAACGCGATAACAGATTTCCATAAAAACGTATTAACTTATTCATTAGTGATTCGTCTCGGTTCAAAATGAACTTGGTCAAAATACTCCTGAAGTTCTTATTCGAAAACGTCGCTACTGAAAAATAGTCCCAGATCGTTATTGTCGTTCAATATCCATCGTCACGCGATCTTCGTTGTTGCTAACATGTTTAAGCTTTTGCTCGTCGCTGTTACCACGGGCAAACGTGCTCGAATGTTAATCGTTGAGAATAAATATTTTTTTAATGCGTTTGCGCGCGTCATAGAGCTTCGGGAAAAAATAGAAGGAGAAATATGAACGAAGCGAAGGGAAGAGACAGAAATAAAGATACGTATAGGCACCTGCTCAATAAAGGGCCGGTCTCTCCCTTGAAGCTGACCCTGCTGAACGTTCTCCTCTGGAAGTTGCTAAGAATACCTCGCCTCTGTTTCTCCGGGTTGGCTCTTCCGTTCTCGTCCGCGGAGTCCTCGCTCAGTTTGACCGCAACCGTGGTCGTAGGAACCGTCGAGTTAACGAATAGCTCGTTCAATGGCAGAACGCTGTTGCCGGTAGCAATCGACGTCGAATGCTCATCCGAATCCACGTTGGTTCCTTCCCTGTGAGACCCTTTTTCGGTCATGAGCATTTCGTTGAACGATGTTCCCGATTCTTCCGACCGGTGTCCCTTCTCTCGCTTTTTCGTATTTATAGCTTTAGCCGCGATGAACTTCGGCAACGACTACTCTCTTCTCTCTCTCTCTCTCTCTCTCTCTCTCTCTCTCTCTCTTTCTTTCTTTCCGTCTGTTCTCCGATGGACCATCGGGGACCGCTCTGTGTCCACTCCCTCGGGAAACTTGGAAATAATTCAATTACACGAGGAGAGCATGCTTCCACGGCCCAGCAGAGGCTTCCTCGACCGGTCCGAAAGGCTATAAATCCAGCAATAGTCTCAGCCAAGGTTTACACGGCTTAATGCTCCCGCGTTTCCCGACGCGGCTTTTGCGTAGACGTCAGTCGAATTTACGATTTGCCACGGACGCCACTTACGGACCATTCCCTTACGATCCCACGGATTTAGCTTTCCACGCGAGCCTTTTGTTCCGGAAACGCATCCGACTTCTCTCGGATCGTGTTTTCCTCGGTCCGTTTTGTGGCGGCAGAATTTTCCGAGCTCCCGGCACTCGGGGAGATTGATACGGGAGATGAGGGAATAGTTTAGAGGCTAATTTGACTAAAGAAAGACGTAACGCGACGTCAGGGAACGCCCCCCAGTTTGCAATGCAAAGCGGACGCGTTGAAATTCAACGGAGCGTTCCAAGTTCCACGGCCACGTCCGCGTCCACGGCACACACCGCCACACACCGTACGATTTCGCCCGCAAACGCACATTCTATCGTTTATTCTCGGCCCGTTCCGTCATCGTTATCAATTTGCCACGAGGCCCGCGCAAACGACGACCGATATTTCCGTGGTTGCTGTTAGATGCGAACGATATTCGTATCGGAAGCGGTCGGTGCGACTTCCTCGACCAGCCACTTTCTCGCTTATCAATGTTTCCACGCTTCCTCGAGTTCTTCGCCAATTTCTTCGGTAAATCAACTTTACAAAGAGATCGATGATTCAGTGAAGTCAGCTTCCTTCATTGGAATAGTAAAAAGCACCGAATCCTTTGGAATTACACAGCACCGGTATCGTTCTCGGTTCAAGGAATAAAGCGTTCTTCAAGATCCTCTTGTTGCTCGTTCTTCGACGTTTGTTACCGTTTCTTCGAGATCTTCGATCGTCGAGAAGTCTGTCAAATTTATTAATTCTCAGTCATTTTGAAACCCTGCCTACCTATCCAACTACCAAAGGAACGTCTTTTAAATCGTTTCTTCTCTGAAACAGCCAGAAACGATTCTCTTCACTGGTGCTTCTTAACAACAGGAAGCGCACCGCTCGCGTCACACAAAAAAGAAATCCAGCAGATCCGCTGAAAAACCTTGTCGATCACTGATTGCACGACTCACGTCCGGCAACTTCCTCGACACCAAGATCGTGCCCGATCGCGTCTTCCTGTCCCGTCGCTAATCAACGTCTTTGCTAGCGTCGCTGTCAGCGTTGATACGATCGAGTTTCGTCCGATTCCGAATCCCGTAGCTTCCGCGAGCGTATTGCGCGCAACTCGCTCGTGGTCGCGGGCACCATTCATAATTCACGACGATAACGCGCGCGTTCTTTCCATTCGTGCGGGGTTATGGCACGTTCACTATGGGTCACGATCCATCCGAGAGCCAGCCCGTTGTCGCGCCGGTTGTTGCATAAGAATTCCACGTCGGGTGTCACGTTTCTGGTGCTTCGGCCGTGGCGCCGGTCGATCGCGATCGCGATCGCGAGAAACACATGCGCGCACGCACGCACGCACACTCTCTCTATCTCTCTCTGTAGATCCCGGCAACCGGCACGGCGTGGATCTAGGCAGGATCGGTGTTGGATCGCCTCGGTACCGTGGCACTCCTCGGTCCACCACGGCTTCGTCGAAAGCCGGCGAAAACCCGCTCGGAACCTGTCAACGGGAGAACCACTTCTGAGATTGCGTGCGCCGAGGCATAAGCGAAAATAAGCCACGCACACGAACGCATACGCGCGCACACGCGCCACCAACGCGATTGTGATCCAGAGAAATTAACAGCCCGGCTTTTAGGTATTGTGCTAACAATTGTGCACAGACGGATCAAATCCTTTACTCTTCGTTCTTTTTACAATTCTTGGACACCTCTAAAACGTTCGGTTAGTCTTATTCGTTTATCTTAATATTTAACGCGACGAGGGAACTAAGCCTGTCGTCGTCGATATCCGTCGTTATTTCAAATCTTTCTGCTCGGAACTCCAATCGCCGAACGTAAATCCATTCGCGAAGCACGATAACGCGTCGAAAATTAAATAACCAGCATACGAAATATCGAGTACTGTTTTAGGAAAAAAGTTATTTTACGATTATTTTCGTGCAGACTACGGTTACACGGTTGCACACAGTCGCGAGCGTATGGAAAGGTAGCCGCGCGCGAGTCCACTGAGTTCTCTGCGTGTGGGAAAAAAGGATTGTCAACAGGCTAATACGAGTGTTCCGACGGAGATATCAATCGGTGTGTGCATAGACGTTCGCGTACTCGCACGATGTGTGGGTGATCGTGCAGACTTAACACGTGGGCAGCGGCAAAGATAAGATTATGTGGGCCCGCGACGGAGTTGAACGGTTTTTCGCCGAGCGACGCATTTTTTCCGCTGACACGCTTCTGTCGTGCACAACGTCATTCGATATCTACGCATACAGTAGCTCACGCTACACTAGATACGCGCGACAACCGCGTACGAGCCAAACCGACGAAATTCAATTTTTTAAAAATTTCATCGTTCTACCTCATTTCCATCGAAAGATCTTTGATTTTTATACAGATTTCGTCAGTTTAGCCCATAGTGCACCGTTAACGTTCCGAAACCTCTCGAAGGCCAGTAGTTTCATTCTTGTCACCAAAATTGATATTCGTTCAACGAGTACTTTATTAATATTCGAATGGCGAGAGTTGGGTCCAGTTTGACCTACAGTTACAAACACCCGTTCCCACTGTCTATACCACCAGCTGTGCCTTCGTCGTTTCACTATATCTTATTAACAAAGTACTCGTTAACGAAATACTCTTTCCTCCGGATTTTTCTGTTCGACGAGTGGATGGACGGAGCATACGGCGCTTATCGCTGATGCCATTGCGAGAGTCTCGACGCAATAATACGATCTAGCGATCCAAGCGTTTGTTTTTCGATATTATTTTTAGAGCTCGTTCGCAAAAGGAAGCGAAGGACTCTCTAGAACTGAAAATTTCGGAAATCCTCGACCAGGCGAGGCGCGGCGCGACAACGTTGATTGACTTTTGTCTGTGCACACGCACGCGGAATCACTCCCTTTCTCTTTTGTCGTTCTCTCTTTTACCGTCTCCCTCCCCGCTCTCTCTCTCTCTCTCTCTTTTTCTCTCTTTTTCTCTGTCCGCTGATTTTTCCGGCGCTTATGTGTCACTGGCAGCATAAATAGAGAAACGAGCGGAACGAACGCCTCCTCGATCGCCAACACGTTTGTACGTGTCACACATTCTCCCGACTGGCGTAAGAGGCACGAGTGCCTTTATACATATGCATGTAAATGCAAAGTAAGCGACCAAGCGGCGCAAAACGTGCGCAAAAATACGCGCGGACGCCTCGATTATCGCGGAGCGTGCTTACGGGGACGTGGATCTCGACGAGAGATCCTTCGCACTCGATTTTGAGCTCTTGTAGGTGTCAAGGGTCACGACTCGCTATAGAAATTTGGAAATTTTTGATTTCCGGCTCATCGAAGCCTCGATCGGTTGAAAACGTGCACGAACGTTTGCTCTTTGGTGAAATCAAGGCTTCCCTGGAATATTTTTATTATCATTTATACGCATTCCACTTAATAATTCCATCCGGTCGCGTAATCGAAATTAGCGCGGTTACCGTAATTTCCCAGAATTTCGAATTGCGAGGAACTCCGAAAAATCGAATCTACTAAATTTACTTACCGGCCAAATAGCGCTGAAACGGTACAAAGTTGCTTCGATCTCCGCTAGATGGCGCATCCTTACCTGTGAACCGACAATTTCCCAGTCCTCAAATTCTAGGTAGAACGTTCCAACGAATATAAATGAAATAAACCGAAACCAATAACCAAATAGACTTTATAGTACATCTGATTCAATTTACAGAAAAAACGCGCTATAAGATCTATTTTAAACCGCATCGACTATAATATCTTTTTCGGTAATCTCGCTAAAAACGTCACACTATCTGGTACTATCGATCAAAAAGTCTGTACTGAAAGAATATACAAGAATATGTTAAAATATTCAAAAATATACAAGAACCGAACTATCAGACTGAAATCTTTGCGATCTACGTGAAAAACATGCCGGCGTTTCCGCTGCATTCGAATTGCACAGCGATATTGGACCCGTTTCAAGAATTGCGGACAAGGTAGTTCGAATGAAAACATTGGGTAATTTTTAATTCGGTACTGTACAAAACTCGATTACATCTATCTTATGGTACATATATACATTTTGCGCAACAAAGTTACTTAATCTTTCAGAAGATTTCTGCATCTGAGTTCCATCGAGAGGAAAGCTTTCATATTTGGATCTTGTACTTTCTCCATGATCACTTTCTGCAGATTTACGTCGCTGTTTTCAAGTTTGCCGCTCAATTTTTCTGCATACTGAATCCACACGCAATTCACGCAGCCAGACATGCAACAATTCGTTGGCTCTGTCAGATCGTCTATCGAAGAGGATTCTTCGGCTTCCTTTTTCTCCGTTGTCTTCTCGTCGGACGCCTCTTGAACATTGTCCAAACATCTTCTACACGTGGAGTAGATTTGTCGACATTTGCACGATTGATTTTTAGTAATCAACCGAACCGAGTTCATCGTTGCTTCCTTTGCACTTTGCGGATGCACCTAACTGTCAACATAAGACACGCACGCGATTATAAAAATGAAGTTTACTTTCTGGTTTGTGTTCGCGACGCGTTTAAATGAATTCATAACGATTTACAAAACGATAGGATTCGTCCTCTAACCTCCTTGGTCACTGCAATTTTGCATCTAACATTTCTAGATGTCTCCACTTGCAAGATGTTTAAATATATATTTATGTTTTACTATATTCTTACTATTATATTGTACTTCGTATAGCGTAATCCCTTTAAAGAAATTCTGTATTTGTTCGTCGACGAAACGGAAAATGCGGGAAAATTGAAGAAATATAAATTCTTGTAATAATACAAAATGAAACAAAGCGAAATCGTTAAAAATGCGTAGGTGTTAACTGTATTTAGATGGTTGGGTGCGAACGATTTTGAATTGAATTGAAAGCGCGCCATTTTGAACGAGATTGTTTGTAACTTGTAGCTGGTAGCAAACGACGTTGTGAGCCACGTGAGAGCCGCGCACGTTTGTTTATCAGCAGGAAATGGGTCGGAAAATTCCGGGGAAGAAACACCGGGGTGTGAAGGATCCTTTCAAACAACACGCAAAGCGACAGGCAGAGTGAGTTGCGAAATAATTCGATATCGTTTACGCGTGATTTACATAGATTTCGATTTTCCGCGTCATAGGTTAGAAACGAAGATAAACGCTCCGCCGAAGGATGTGGACGAGCAAGCGATACCGAAAAGTTTGAGCAAAGTGATAAAATTGAAAGAAGCAGTTAAATCGGGCAAGATAACGAAAGTCAAAAAGAAAAGGAAGAAGAAGAGTGCGCTGATAACCGTAGGCAATGATATCCCGAAGAGTTTGCACCCGAAATCGAAACCGGACAAGGTTGTTCCTGTGTTTAAACAGAGGTCTGGCGAAAGCGATCACCAATTTTTACAGAGAGTCAACCGGGACACTCACAACTTCATCAACGAGACCGCGTTTGAGAAGAAATATGGTGTCCAGGTGAACAGGAATCCGGAAACAGGGAACATCGAGGGACTTTCCAAGTGCCAGATGACCGAGTTGGATAAAATTGAGATGCTAAGGGCAAAGCATAAAAATATTAAGAAAAAGAAGAAGAAAGGTGCAGCTGAGATTAAGATGACAAAGAGCCAGAAAAAGAGGGAGAAATTGAAATTGAAGAAGGAGAAGAAGGAAGAGGAGAAGGTAAAGGACTTTCAGGATGTCAAGGACCAAGTGAAATTCGGCGAAGTTGCTCACGGACCGCCACAGATAAAGACTAGACCCAAGGCAGCTGATCCTGCCGCTATCGTTAAGGTTGGTACTTTTCAAATTTCATCTTTTTTTCTTCTATGGAAACGAAAAGATCTTTGTTTTCTGGTCATAGCCTGGCAAGAAGGATCTTCTGCTGCATTCCTTATTGAAGAATAATGAAAAAACAAACAAGGAATTCTCTAAGCAGACGATAGACAGGACGGGCAAACTTAAGAATCTACCGATTGGAGAAAGGCGGCAGCTGGAGAGAGACCAGAACGACGTGGTAGAAGCATACAGAAGGCTAAAAGCACTGAGATGACCAGGTATTACACACGATTCTATCGTATCGAATTAAATGTTGTTTTTCTTAAATGAAATACACAATATTTTAATCATAGGAAATTGTATGTGGTTTTGAAATTAAACATTGTGTTCTTCTTTTTTTCCTTTTTTTTACTATACAATTGATAGGATTAACATGAAAATAGACATATATATATATTCATATATATAGAGTAGATTTTTATAGAAGAGCTTTCTGTGCAAGATGCGTGTAGGTACTAGAAGTCTCAGGGTAAGGATTGTTAATACAGATTCGTACCAAACGTGAAAAGAAAACACGCTAAAAGGAGAATTCTAACAGGTAGATCCAAATCGTGTTAGCACCAGTGCAACGTACTTCCGGGTATAATTTAGTTTTTCTACCTCTTCGATGCCTTCGACAATTTATCCGGTAGTCCATACAAACGGTTCCAGTCTCTCTTCTATAGGTAGAAGGTTATTCAATGTCTCTAGGCTCTCCAGGGTTTGATTCAGGAGAGAATGACACTTGGTTAGCTGCTTGCTAAGCTCGTGTACTTTGTTCAGTTGCTCCGCAAACTTAGCGAACTTCTTTTGCCTCTCTGTTGCCAGATTGAAGATCTTGGCGACCTCGGGTTCTACGTTGATGCACAAAGTAGCCTGTTCACCGGCGATCATTTGAGCATTGTTGTTGAGGTGATGCTGATAGCGAGCGCACAGGTTGAACAGACCGATCGGATCCAGCCTCTCCAGTACTTCCGGGTCTCTGACTCCTGGAGGCAGATTCAGGGTACCCCGCATGATGGGTAGGAACATGGGGATGCTTTGTAACCTGACCAAGTCAGGATCCTTGTCGGCCGTAGGGTCTGCGGCAGCTGGTTTCACTACTACTATATTGTGGATTTTATCGGAGGTAGATTTCCTGAAATAAACCGTTTCCGTTAAAACTTTCCTCTATCCGAGAAATGATTCCAACGCTTCTAAGAGCTTATTACCTGTAACTGCTAGAACCTAAGCTATTCTTACGTCTAGATATATCCTGCGCACCCAAACTTTTGCCTCTGTACAACTGTGATTGTTTGTTAGTCATCTTCGGCGAGTCCCCAATAGGTCTGTTCACCGTGTACGATATATACGGTAGGTCAGAATCCGAACAAATGCTTGCGCCGGGGCTAATGCATCTCGGAGGAGTGTCCTCGGGCACCCTCTCGCGACTAGGGACGCTTTTACCCCGCCTTAGGGGAGCGTTTCTGGTCCTACTAGAGCCAGCATTTTGCGCGCCGCCTTGAGAGCTTTGTTCCGATCCCATCCTGACTAACTCTGCGCTCCAGACGAGTCGACGAAGCTCCGATAGGATGTACAACTCCTTCAACAGTTCATGATTATTGGAGCGGACCTTAGCGTACTATGTATGTACGTACATATACGTTATAATGCCATTGAAAGTTTCATTCGGTTGTCCCGTGATTAGTCTTCTAAACGTTACATAATAAGTAAAGTCGTAAGAATAATCGTCATGTGAGATATAAGGCCATTCGATGCTGCTCCTTCGCACGTAACGTTCTAAACAAGGGCTCGCTCCAGTCGTTCATGTTTGGTCATTATTGCGATTCCTAGCGATCGATTGGACGTTAGAGCGTTCTCCTTTCGTTCTGCATCGTGACGCACACGAAGTCGATCGCGTTGTCGGAACGACGCCGTTCAAATTGCAGAAACCGTATCGGCTCGCGCGACAACGGCACTCCACGAAATTCGGTTCCCGTTCTCCTCTTGTCTCCTCTGTTGTCAAAAAGTAATTTCCCTTTCCGCCGTCGACTGTCGTAACCATTTGCTAGAGCGGATTCGGGTGTCGCGATCGTCAACACGGCGGGAACACCATCTGAGAACCTGCCGGCGAAACTGCAAGCCGGATCCCTAGTTTTCGCTCGATAACGGAACTCGGATGAAACGTTACACGTTACATTGTCCGACGAACGTGTACGAGTTACACAGATATTTCTGACGCTGTTTTGGTGTTGGTTTCGAAGGTTTAAAATATTCGAAGCAAAACTAAATCAAGAGTACGTATTTGAATTTTTTTGAAGTTAATACGGTATTGTGTTCAAGCGAATTATTTGCAGCTGCTGTGCATCTCCGTAAATCAAAAATTTTGGCGTCTTTCTTATGTTAAAAATCCAAGTTTCGATCCTAGGAGATCATCAGATCATTGATTCATACGTTATGCGCGTTTAGCACTGTTCAATTTCAAATCAGGCAAGAATGCCCGCCATGTTTGTATGTTGTAACCGTCGTACGCTGCTTACCGAGCGGTGCCGTTAGGTGGCACCACAAGAGCACGGCCGTTTCTACCTTTCAAAACACGCGTTTTGAACCACTGACCGTTTAGGATCGTCAAGCGTAGGTTTTTCGTATTTTCTCGCGAAAATCTACAGGATTACGTAAGAAAGAGTGAAGAATTTTCTGGTTTCCGTATGTAAAGTTTAATCTTATTTAATTTGCATCGATTTAAATTCATTCTCGAACCGTGTTGCATTCTCGCGATAATTTGCTCTTGCGTCGTGACGACCAAACCTATTTAAATTCGTTTCGTGGTATAGAAGTCGAGTTTATTTAATTTTGGTTCGCATTAATTTTGATTTTCTATTCAAATTGAATTGTTTGTTCGCTATTAATTCTGATTGGACTGTTTGTTAATATCGGACTGTTCGTCTGTTCTTTCTGTTACAGATTCCGCATCGAAAAAAATTCCATCGATTGAAAGCATCGATGCTATCCATGTGTTCGAGAATCGAAATCAAGACGCAACGTTATGTCGTACATCCTTCGAGGAGGGAAGAAGGACTTGAGCGTGAGTACCAATTGTCTTTTCAATTATCCCGTGTTATTCGTCACAGTTGCTTAACTTTGCGGGACGATATCGACATTAAATCTGCATCGTTTCAAGCGACGACGCATGTCGTTAAGTCTTCGTCTTTACCCATCTGGACCGGAAGGTTCTTGTGCAATGGTGCTGGCGAGTCGTCAGACGCCATTTCCTAGAATCTCCGAGCCACGGTACATTTATCAGGATCGTTCACGTTCGCGAATGTTTCCTTTTACCAGAAGCTTCTATTTCATCGTCACTCGGTGACGATTACCCTTAACAAAACATTAATTTGCACAAAGATTTGTGACCGTTCGTCAGAAAAATATTGAAAAGGGCCTAGAAAAATAGAACTTTTGAGAGCGATCGCGGCCTGGATCGATTTTTCATCTAGCGTTTTTCACTACTGAAAAACTCCATCGTTCTATTACCGAGAAACGAGAACGCGCGTTGCGCACTCTTGCAACCCTGGAAAAACGAGTCTACCCCCTTAATTAGTTATTCCGAGCGTCCATCGCAAGGAGAAATCAAACGGAATTTGACGGCGCCACCGCGCGTCCCGCCGACGGGTTATCGAAACGTTTTCGGACCGTCTTCCAAGACAATTAAGGCCGATTAGCATACGCGTTAATTATCGACGGTGGATCGAAACGGTTCCGCTTTTTTTCCGAACTTTCCACTGGCCGGGAACGTATCCGATGCTCTCTGCTTTCCACTTTCGACGGGTCTCGTGTGAGCATGTTCGAAGCGGGCGTCGGAAGCGATTTAGAAAGCGGACACTTAGCGAAAAACAGACCGGTCAATTTGCATGGAGAACGAGCATATCAACGAGTCGTCACCCGATTCGATATATTTATCGCGCGGATTAACGTAATCGGAATAATTGTCGTTTCTCGCCGGACTCGCGAAATTTTTAATCTGGACCCCATAGAGCACAGCGCTCGAAACGCTCGATCGTCCTGTTGCATCCTCCCGTGTTTTTTTAACGAGCGCTCGTTGCAACAACTTTCCAACGCATCGACGTATCCGCGCATTATCTTCACGGGACGATGGATAACGATAGAAACATAAAGATTCGCAGTCTAATCATCGTTCTACAAATACAGTAGCCGCAGCCACCATTTGGCTTGCGATTTTCTCACCGTTGGTTAGAAATTGCTCGCTAGGAATTTTTTATAATCGAACGGCTAGGTTTAGATTTTGAAAAATTGTTGGAATAGTTGAAGCATTATCAGATGTTATCTGGACATAAATCGAAAGTTGTAACGAGGCGAAGGGAGCCGCGCTAATAAGGGCGGCGAAGTAAATGAAATATGCATGCGCGAGTCTGTGATGTCTCTTGCAGTCGGGTTCGCACAGATTCCAATATTCCCCTCGACTGCTGCTCTATCCTCTCGGTTATGACCGGACAGAACTAGCCTGAATTCTCGAAAATTCCCTACTGCTCTCCGTCCTGTTTTTTAATCTCTGCACGGGCCGGCAAAAAGAAACACTTGGCTGGTATTTTTCTCATAGCTCCATGATACCCTTGTGAATAATTCAGCGCGGAATTTTGGACCGCTCCGTCGAAATTTCCCTAAACTACCGCGCGGAATTGTTCGTTTTCATTGGGTCGCAGTACATAAAATTGCAATTCTCCGCGAACAATATGCAGACCGGCCTAATAATTTCCGAGTTACGCGTTCGCTGAAAAATTCTTTCGAAACGGTTGCCTCCCTTATTGGCAATTTTGTTCTTTCGTGCGCAGCGAAACATTCTTTGTCGCGGAGTCCAAAAGAACGTGAGATTTCCAATCTAAAAAATAGTTTCTCGATCGACTGAAGTATTTCCGAATGCATTTTTTAGTCACAGCGAGTTTATCGTCGTCGGAGTGTGGTTCTTCGGGCATGTTGCGAGAAAATGAATTCCTGAAGGTCTCCTCTTTACGAGAGCATTGCGAAAACAAAGCAAAAATCTTGCCGGTGCTCTCACGGTCAGTTTATTCAGTTGTTTAAACTTCGGTTTCGAGCTCGCGGCGCGTGCATTCTTCTCCGAAACGCGGGAGCGGACCCTTTCGAAAACATTGTCGTCGGAGGAAATTTCATCCAAACGTAAATCTTGTTTTTCCCTCGGGTGGCCTCCGCACGGCTCGTTGTGCGGTTAAACACCGCGTGTGCCGCATCGGGGACACAAATTAGACGTTTCAACAACGTCGGGAACACTGCCCGCAGTTTTTCAGTCCCGAAACCGGTGGTTTTCAACAATTACGGCAATTGGACTAACCCGTGGCCCGCGATAACTAATTTTCTCGCGTTTAGACGCAAAGCAGTGCTCAAAGACCTCGCCAGACGCTGTCTTAATCTTATTTTCAAGCTACATCGATCGTTCAGCAGAATCTAAAAGGGCCTAGCCCGATTAAAATGGTCAAAACTGCTTCTAGAGGTTTTTCAATGGTTAGCGGACCATTCGAAAGATGATCAAGAAAATTAGATTTCGCGGTTTTCCGTGTACCTAAAAAAGGTGACATATTTTGAATCCTAAGGCGCATTTTACAGAATTTTTTCAGATTTTTTTTATAGAATGTTTTACTTTTCTAGGAGAAACGGTGGAGTCAAGTTCGTGAATTTTCGTGTAAAAGTTGGGGGGGCACGAGCTTCTCGATAGAATAAATGTTGTAGGTTACGTTAAAATCGGCGCGTGTTGCTTGCCGATCCTAGCTTGAAACGCGCGGCCAGAACTATTCTAGCGTTTGAGATATAGGATTCAATTATTCACGGGATGCTTCGGATTTTAATAGAACGGTCCCGGTCTCTCGTAGCTATTTTGCGCTCCGCTTAATGTTTAGACGATTTGGACTACGAGCGCGATTTTTCATTTGCGAAACTTGCGAGAGCGTCCCACTTAAACAAACCTTCAGCGATCTTTCTTATTTCCAGGATAAATCGAGTGGTTACTACGGTCTTTCTCCTTTGAGGAATTTTATCGGTTTATTGTGCAATGAAAATTTTAGAGTAACTCGTTTCGACGAGTCGCTGGGAATTCGTAGAACCGTTTTTATTTATCGGCTTCGTGAAATACGAATGCTTATCGTTTCGACGTAGACTGTTTTGTTCGGTTGGAATTCTTGTATGCAATATCACGTTAATTTTCGCGATAACTAAAAGAACGTTTACGTGATTTTACGATAAGCAAATGAAAGCATACGGTTTCTCGAAATCCGCGTTAGAACATTCGAAGATCGTTACACGCCATAAATTTGCGATGATCCTCGGTCCAGTGATAAACATATTATTACGCTCTCGTTCGGAAATATTAATACTCGTCGCGAACGGAAGATAAACGTGAAAATACCGTACGAATTTATCGGACGCCACGAACGAACATTATCTGGAGAATGTTCGAGCTCGATAGACCGTATATTAATACGACGTAATAGAAGCGGCGCGGCATAATTTACGTAAAATATTATGCACAGAAACGAGATCGTACACGGAGGTTTCATTCATCGGAGCTCCGCAGCGCTCGGAAATTCGGATGCCTGGTAAAATGCATTTCCGAGCGTCCGTTGCTTACACTGTCCGACACTAATTTTCAGTCCTTGCAGATTTCTGTGCGAAAATCAATCTCCGTCACCTTCAAGTTTCGAGAAAATTCATTTCGGTGTATCCGCTATCTATTTCGGAAATTAAGGGACTGATGAAAAAACATACCAAACGCGTGTAATCCTACGTAAAAGAAAAATTCTCGAGTCGCCGGCTATCGAGAAGTAAAGGAAAAGGTAAAGTTTATTGTGCTGCGTTATCGAATAAATTCTCCCGAATAATGGATGATCGCTGTTCGTAAGGAATGGTAGTCGGCCATTGCTCTGTCGAGAATATCGATCACGTTAACAGATATCGGCGGTCATAATCCGCTAACGACTGTTTACACAATATCGGCGCGGCGAGGAGCAAAGCGGAGCCGAGCGGCAGGATTTGCATACATCGCCGATTAACCAATCCCGTTGCGTACAAATTATTTTAATACACAGCTTATCGCGAGCCCCGGCGGACGCGTTTCACGTGTCAACGAGCCGTTTCCATGAAACGGGCCGGCGCGGCGCGCGGCGCGGCCCAGCGCTGTGGCAATCGAGGGAAATACAGCCGGTTTTCGCGACCGTTTCTTCGCGCGATCGTTTCTCTTCTTTCTGTACGGTCGCGTCGTCGTTCCCTGTTATTTATTAATAGGGCAATCGCGTATTTCGCGAGAGCGGAACACCTCCGGACACAGAAGAGTCCGCAGACACCGCAGAAATTTCGTTTCTCGTTCCCACAACAGTCACCAGACACGACTGAATAAACAATCTCTCGCTTCAAGGCGAATCTTTCTTTTCCGAAGTTGACGCTCCGCGGTTTCAATTGTGCAGCGATGCGAACGCGTCGCAATATCACTCTTTCCACTCCTAAATGTTCTTCTATCTTTTCCTTTTCTCTTCCCCGGGATTATTGGTACGGCGCGGCGGAAGTTTGCTTCGCTGCACTTCTACGCGTTATCTTTTCTTTTTCAGGAAATTCTTTTGTCTCTTTGGAGACGGAGTGATCGATTCTAACTTTTACTAGTTGGGAAACGAGTTGTTTCGGTCGTTATTGATTTTTATCACGGAGAATACGTTTAAACTCGTAGTAATACCACGTCCGTAGCCTCCAATTTGTCTCCGGGTAGTTCCGAGCATCGCATCGAATAACCCTAGAGGACGCAATCTTTTTTCGCGCGCGTCCAGCTGTGTCTGCTCGAGTCTCCGCTAAACAAGAGCCACGAGAACTCCGGGTATCGCGTCCTTTATTCCAAAAAGATTGCGGTAGACAGTACCGAGTCGCCCAGAGCAGTGGTCGCTCGTTTTTCCATCAGATCCGTGGATCCAGCTTGATCTCGGTCTCGACCTCGAGCGACGTGATTTCGAGGCGCAGAGAAACGTTTCGGGTCAAGGCTTGGCTCGATTGGGGCCCCTGTTTAGTCGACGGAGCGTATCTAGATGGATCGGAGGCGGGGGAGGGCAGTGCGGAATAAGGCCTCTTTTCAAAGTAGGCCAAAAGAGTATGGTCGTCGCCGTTGCTCCCTTGGTAGCCGGCAATCTCGAGATAAAAATCGCGAACGCATTGAGAGAGGAACGCGTTCTATGCGAAACCGAGAGGAAGATGGGTGCGAAACCGTGCACGGGGGGAGTTTGGGATTGAAGAAGGGAACGGAAGGAGGGAGGGCAGGGGGAGCGTAAAAGCGGCATTAAATTTAAATTGCTCGTATCCCAGCGCGCCTAGCGCGAAACTTTAAGAGGCGGCGTCATCAAAAAATGGAGAGACGACGACGTCTCGTCGTAAAAAAGACGTCCGCGATGCGTATCCCCCCTCGACAGCAAGAGATTACACCGCGAAATGTGATTGTGCAAGACTATCAGCCCCCAACGAGATCTGAATTACGATTTTATTCCGTCGATATACTCCTTCTTACCCGAGCCCCGCCTTTTTTCCCTCGATTTTCTTCGGTGTTCTACACAGTCCCGGATTAGATGGGCAGGCCAGTTTAGCTCTTCGACACTTGATTAGGGTCCTGATCTTCTCTCTCTGCCCTCGGCGCATCATCCTTGATCCTGAAATTAGCCTCTCCAGTCCTCCATGATAGAAACTCGTCTTTCGCGCTTCTTCGACAGAATTTTGTGCAAGGCTCGATATCGTGGCATCGATTAAACAGGAACAAGGTAGACATTTTTACAGAATTTATTTTGTAATTACAAATATTGTCTTTCGCGTAAAATTGACCATCTACGTGCTGTTAGATGGTTCGCAAAAGAGCCGATGTACCTCGCGACAGCTTTCGACAATTTCTAAATCAATGTTTGATCGCGTCACACGAAATAGAGCCGCACTTGACGCGTGACTGCCAAATATTTATACCGTGTAAACACGTAGCTTCGCGGTGAAGAAAGCTGGCAATTACATCGTGGTCTTCCCTTCTGCTCGTGTATACGGAAAATAGTCCTCGAGTGGTCCCTTTCGAGTGGTGCAACTCGATGATCTCTTGTCGTTTGCATTCGTAGATCGTTCGAACGTATACGGACGTACACGATCGTTCCCTAAAATATTTACTCTTCCATCGAGAAAGATGGTTACGTTTTCAGGTCACGCATTAAAAATATTCTCAGTTTTAGTTAGATAGCGCCTATCAAACAGACGCGTTTTTCGACTATAGGTATGTTTTAACGTATACGACGTTCTACGGTCTCTCGATGCTGTGGCAAACTCGTGAACGAGTTCGAAGTTAATTGGAAATTTAATCCGTAACGGCGAAGCACTGACGCGCGGTTAAGGGCGAAGAAATAATGCCACGGCAGATTAGATCGCAATAAAAGTCGCGTAACTTCTGCGAACGCGCCAGGGCGCGAGAAAGTTAAGGGAGAGCGGAGCCTTTTGGAAAAGGTCCGAGCGATTTGCGGCGAGATGCGAATCTTGATCGCTGCTTGGTATGCAGACTAGTTCGGGCAAACATCGAAATTTCGTCGAACCGGCCGAGAATTTGGTTGCTTAGGGCTGTTTGCCTGGCGGAGAGGCAGAGAAATCTGCGATTCGTGCCTCTTCCCTCGCGTTCTGCATCCACGCTACCCTATTATCAACTTTGTGACCGTGTGAACGCCTCCTCGCATTTTTAAAGGCTCCCGTAACCCGTTTACACGGTTCCGACCCTCTACGGGCCTGAATTATGTTATCCTTTGATTCCGGATCCGCAAAAACTGGCCAAACGACTCTGCTTTAACGTGGGAGTATCACGGGCCTGTAACGATATTAGGAATATTTTTACAAACACTGGTAATAAAAAAAATAATTCGATTATCGCTGTATTCAATTTTTACGAGGATGCGGCATAAATATCTATATAAACACGACTGAATAAATATCCGCGTGTCCTGGACAAGTTACAAATCGACCCAGGTAAGTCACTGTACATCTGGACACGCTTATAGAGGAGAAATTCACGGGTGAAGAAAAATACCGCGTCGGTTTTTTTTCCGCGACCAGAATGACTCCTTACTTTCTTCCGATTTCGCAACGACCACCACCGAATCATTTTTCAAAGCAGGAGTGCTGAGGTCTCTCGAAATTTTACGATCAAACGAGCAGATCGAATATCGACCGTGAGGCACTATGATGGATCGCGTTCGAACTCGATTAATTCGAGTCGTTGTAAACAGCTTCGCCTCGCATTCCTCGCCATCGAAGAATAATACCTCGATTTGTCTCGCTTCGGAAGAATAGGAGTTGCGTTCGTTCGACAAAATTTTCCGAACGGTACAACATCGTTTAAACCGACAAAGATTGAAGGTATTAATCCTTATCTGTACCTTGGACGAAGTTCGTGCATTTTTTCTCGTACACTTCAGAAAATAAATGTTGCAAAGCGATGCTTCGGAAGAATGATTTTTCAAAAGTTATTACGTAGGTACTGCATAGACATTGACTATAAAAAATAGACATTGACCCGCGAATCGAGAATGAACCGATTGAAGAGACGCGAGCACGAGCGAGTAGTAGGACAACAATAATAAAACGATGTTTAACCAGCAGGGCAGTTAGCGTGTCGAAGGGGTCCAAGGCGGAGGCAGAGCGAGGGAAGAGCGGCGCGCATAAATCCAGCCGCGGTGCATTAATCAATTTAAGCTCGCAATTTCTATCGGCGACGAGGTTAAAGTGGCCGGGGTGGATGGGGCTGATTTCGCCGGCGTAATTAATAGGAACAAGTGTTGCGAGAGCTGGTTCGAGGCAGCTCGACTAGTCAACTGGTACTCGGGCCTGTAGCGGACGAGCGAAGGAGCCAGAGAGCGCGCGATAACTGAAACGCGATGATGACTCTGACCGATGGAAAGCCAGAGCTCCCCGGGGGCCGGGGCAGGACTGGCAGTAAATGCAAACGACTTGACCCGGCCCCGAAGATCGAACGAAGACAAGACACGTACGGGGCCATCCTCCCTCTCATCCTTTCCCCTTACCCCATCGTCTACGAGAGAGAACAGATACTCGAGAGTGTCTACTCGTGACGGTGCACGAGTGCATAAGCTGCGCAAAGAGGAAGACCGTCGCGATGCACCGCGCGCCCGCATTCGAATTCAATTACACTCTTCGCCCATTACCGCGCGATACCATCGGGGGACTTCTCTGAACTCTCTTCCCGAAATTTTGATACGTCGCGTCGCGTCGCTCGGAATTATTCGGGAGGATCGGCATTGTAGCGTCTATCGCACGATTTTTTATTTATCGTGGATAGGCTTATTATTCTTTTTAAAAGCGAATTTGTCGTACGAGGGCTCCGACGTCCTTATCGTTCGAGTGGCTCGAAAGCGTAGAAACGTAAACTCGCACTGGATTGAAACTGGACAAAGCGAGTCTGAGACCGGTGAGTCCGGTAAGTCCGGTGTTTAGTTCCAGCGTTAAAATTGGAAAATTCGACTGACAAACTCGTTATCGAAATATACGGAAGTCGTCGGACCGAGCCAATCGTTGACATGCATTTTCCTTGTTGTTTGGTACGAGAGGGGATGCTCGTCGGCGGTAAAAGGAGGGGTGAGGTTGCCGCGCGCGCCGTCGTGGTCGTGGGTTCAGTGAGCAGCGAGCTCTCGTCGCGGGAACATCGTCTTGTTACGGGTCTTTCGGAAACCGGAGAGCCACGTGCTTCATCGTTCCGTCGCGTCGCGCGTCGCGTCAGATATTCGTCTGTGTATGCCGGTGTGATCCGATCCGCCGTGGAAAACTACAGGGAAACAACGTTTCCCATCGTTTGTGTACAAAAGCGAGAGTTGCAACCGGTGCATCGGTGCATCGGTGTCGCAGCGGTGACGGGACATCGCGTGTTCGCGTGACCGACGAAAAACCGGGTCGAAGGTTATTGCAATTCAAATCGAGCCGAATTATATCGAGCCACTTTGCTCCTCGTGCCGCTTGCTCTTTTCTACGTTCTTCCCCCGTTTTCGGTCGCCTGTTCCTAATTCAATTTTACCACGGGAATTGGTAGACCACTGTTCGTTTAATCGGTCCGAGTCTTTGGGGCTCGTTTATAGTGGTACCTGTTGTGTCCGATCGGTGATTCTTGTGTTTCCGTGTCCCTGTGACTGTGAAACGTAAGTAGTTAACCGTAAAGTAAAAATGTTAACCTTCGGAAAAACGAATTCCGAAGTAGGAATACTTCGCTATTTGATAGTCGACTGTAAATCGTAGCACGAGTTTCTTCCGATTCTGGGGATAGGAAACGTTTCAGGCAATTTTAGTTTTCGGAGCAGGGCTCGAAGATTGAGCGAGCACGGGAATAGATGTTTCAGATTTAAAAGACAAATATCTCGGCATTTAAAACGTGAGAATAGTCCGTGTTCTCTTGCCTTGCAACCAGGCAAGTTTGTTTGTTCAAGCCGAAGTGTCCGTGGTACGAAGGCGGAGACGAATACCGGGTAAACAACGTTTTAAAAATAATTCTACAAATTCCTAGAGCTAGCTCGGAAACCCACCCGTTAACATCTTCGTAAATAGTTTACTCTCTATCATCGTACCCGTCGTACTTTTCAATGTTTTCCAAACATTTATTTCGATCTCTGCGAATCACGTGTTTAGTTTCGAAGTCTCGCGAAGACCCGTGTGCGGTTCCATTGTAAATTGAAATTTTATCGCCGCTGTGACTCGTGCAAGAATCGAGTTAACCAACAATGACATTAAGCGTCGATTAGAGGGGAGCCAGCTCGTCGGAATCAGTTTATCGCTTATCAGCGTCGCGCACGTTTCAAATTCTTCCTGTTTGCGGGTCCCCGAGTTGCTGCTGGCGGGTATACGTATACGTCCAGAAAATCGAGCGATATTTCTCGGCACGTCGTGTTTGTACAATTAGAAGCTCGTTTCGCGGAGTTAACACCGAAAGTGTCGAGGGAACCGGGCCCCGGAGCGGTTTGTTGCGTAACGACGGCAATTGCTCGGTGCTAGTGTGTCGTGATAAGGCATGTGCTCCTCTCGGACGTTCTTCAGGATACCAGGGAGCACGACTCCCACGTCGTTGACGTTTCATTGTAATTTCGCGGAAGATACCGCGACCAGATATACCCACGTACACCGTGTTAACGAGCCCGGGATCCTCGTCTTTCCCGTTGACGAACATCACCGAACCTTGTACCGTTCCGTCAATAACTTCAGCCACCTCGTAAATTATCCACTTGTCGGATACATTGAGAACAGCTGCAAAATTGATTTACGCCAGTTTTTTAAGTACGTGCTTCGAATGCTTCCCTGCAGGCTATTGCGCGCAGACTCTGCTGCCGAAGGATTTGTAGCTCTCGACGGTGTTGTCCTTTTGTAGATTTTCTCCGCGAGTTGGAACTGGACGAATCGAGGTCCTAGACGCGTCTCGGGCACATTTTATCCCTGAATTTTCTACCAACTTCTCCCGGAGAATTTGGTTTGTTTTAATTGAATTCGTTTTGGTTTTAAGTTGAAGGGATTTCTCGTTCTTCCGGTAACACGATATCGTCGATATTGTTGGCCTTGTTATTAACGTTATATATGTACCGGTAAAATCAAATCGAATCCACAAAAAATCGATAGCGTCCTTAACACAGCGTCTAAACGGGACGGAAATCCCCTGTAATTTTAAATGTGCATTCAATTTACCTGTGCAAACTCGATTCGTGTTACATTAAATTATAGTCGAGAAGAGACTTACGAATAACTACCATTAATTTTAGCGCATCTAGACTCCGTTCGAAGCGTTCTTAAAACAGCGTTCGCAGATTTAAATTCACCGTTCAAATCTGATTTCCGTTTAGATTTAATTACAGTTGAATCTAAAATAACCCTGTTCCATATTAATTAATTCAGTTTCTGACGGAATCAGAATTCAGTGTATATTCATACGAATAATATTATATTCGATTTCTGTACGAGCATAAAACGTATGAAAAACATAATCGCATTCGAGTGAAAACGAGCGTAAACTCGATTGGAAGTCCCGGTAGGTTTCGTTCGGATGTCGTTTCAAGTTCGGACGGAACAATAGGCAGAAAGTTACGAGTCACCTGCGAACAACGTGGCAGTGTTCAGCGTAGTCACGCGTTCCCCTGTTGCATAATGTCTTGATTAACGACAGACAGCCGCGCCATTGAAAGATTTCGTGAAAGTCGCGGTGCATCCTCGCTGCACCCTGTACTAACAAACGCCTGGTACACCGTGGCTCAAACTCGCTTGGCTCAAAGGAAAATGAAAGGTTTTAAAGGTCGTATTAGCGGCGAGTTAACCGGCTGTTTAACCGCCAGTCAGCGAACCTTGCATTACGTTGCGTGGGTTACGAGAAGCGCACATGATAATCGTGCAAATATTTTACTTATCGGCTTCTTCCATCAGTCGTTTGCCGTGCACTCGCCAATAAAAAAAAAGAAAACTCCAGCAAAACTAACAAGAGGTTCTGCTTGAAAAAACCTAAAAAAAATACAATTTTCAAATACAAATACAAATTAAAATTAAATAAATACAATTAATACGCATTAAAATACAAATATAATTTCACGCAACGTGTCCAAAAAATCTAAGAAACCTTATTCGTATAATTTGTTACTCGGGGAATGGAGTGCGTTCATTGTTATTTTTTCTTTTGCAGAGAAACGAGGTGAGAAAACCTGCAGCAAGAATCGTTCCAGTTGGCCTGGATCTCTATCTCTGGATCAGCGGTTGCAGAAGAGGATCGACAGGTTGCCAGACAAGTACGACGCTTTTTTTTCCGTTTGATTTCATTGACCTTTTTTTCCGCGAAATGCCGCATTTCCGCGTGGCGAAAGTGAAAGTCATCAACGCAGTGGACAACCGCGAATTTTGCCGGTCCACTCGCCCGCGCCCGTGTGTCCGCATAAAATGCATCGTTGATGGCGCATCGATTCGCTTCTTGCACTCTGACACGAGACTTTTTTTCTTCTGCCTGTGCTTTTTCTCATGCGCATAATCGTTGGAAAATAATAGGTCAGTGAAAAGACGTTTGAGAACCGTTGCAGTTTGTTGGTGATTTTTCAAATTTTCCTTGCTTCGATTTTACGATAGCGCTTGGTTTTCATCGAAATTTGTGATTACCTTTCGTGATTGCCTCTCGGTGATTAATACTGGTTTTATCGCGTGACTCGACATCGACACTGTTTTCAACCGGTTCGCGTAAACCTGAGCGCGCTCTTTGAAATACAGCGTGATAACCGAGACGGACGCTCGATTGTGCGATATGTTAATGTTTCGATATTGCTCTGCAGTTTATGATCCTCCTAGCGAAGATTGCTCGGTTGAAACCGATCCAATTGCCCGGAAAGCGCAAATTTTCTGCAAATTCTACTCGATATTTTCATGTAGTCTCAATCGCGCTCGTTTTATTACCTGTTTCAACTGCGTCCATTTCGTTCACATTTTCAAATACATTTAGCTTCGAAAAATGAATGCACTCGCAAAATTCTTTACAATTTGTTTCAAAATCTGATCTTCGGTGAAGAAATCTTAGTCACACTCAGCAGTACCTCTTGATAAACTTTTATAGTTTCGATGAAATTGATCGTTATACTACCTGAATATTGAAAAATCAATAAATTCAAAAGAGCAGCATAGCCGCAATAAAAATAAAGCCTCTAATAAATCAGAGAACGGGGTTACTGGGTCGATTTCATTTTTCCCCGCCGAATATCGAGCATCGATAATCGACGATAGCTTAACTTGGTTTCATTAGGCTCTTTTGTCGCCCTATTGGCGCATCAACGAACGGTCGCGTCGGCGATAATTATTCGCCGTTAACGAGTTTGAAGCGCGCGAGTCAAGGTCCTTGGTTTATCCTCTCGTTTTTTTCCATTTTCGTATCCGGCGCGGCGCGCGTCCGTTTCGCGATGGCTCGTCTCGTCTCTCTCACGTTTCTCGTTCACGTGTCGCGTTTCCGCCAGCGAAATTACGGTGGCCGCTCGATAGATCCTTAAACAGATACATTTCAAATAACTGTTATCGCACGACGACCGACTCAGTCATCAGCTTTCCGCTGGCAACCATTAATTTTCCGCTGCTATCGCTACACTTCAGAAATTATGCACTGCGATCCCATGCTGCGAAAATATTTTCTGCATCGTTTGGATCCGACTCTTTATCCAATCATTATCGCCCAAGTGAATGCGTCAGGCGCAACAAAAAAAAAATCAATGCAGTTTTCTTGTTTCTTATTATTCTCTCGAAAAAATGATTGGAGCTCGTACGCTCTTCAGAAATTGTTGCGATGAAGATCTTTCGTCTCTCTACACGTTCGAACGTTCAAAAGAAGTACATAAAATAAAATTGCAACACAATACCAAATGGATAAAACTTCGGCAAAAGAGCATACACGCGTCGATTAAATAAATTAATGCATACATTGCACACTGCGATAAAAATACCAGATGCGTTGAAACGTTGTAGACTCGATGCATTCGTGTTTTAAACTTCAAATACGAGTGTACAAGTATTCTCTCATTATTATCGGAAACAGAAAAGCGCATTTCAATATTTCAACACGAGTCACTTGCGCATAATGAGAACAGTTCGACTGTTCTTTTTGTGCTCGTTCGAACATTGATGAACAGCTAAAGTTAATGATGACTACACCAGATGTCGGTCGTCGTCATTGCGATAGTATCTTTTCGATTAAATTGAAAACAAACTGAATAAAGACTACATGAAACGCGTAGAATCGTTGAAAACACTCGACTTCGTCGAAGCTTTTCCGGGATACAAAAAAGACTTCGTGTAACATTGATGTTTTACTCCGCGCGTTTATGTTTTGACATAAGCGCACGCAATTTGCAGCCTCGTAACGAGCAGTTTCGGAACGGTTTTATTTTAATGCAGCGAAAGTTTTGTACGAATGCATTTGTAATTTCGCGAGGTATAGTTGGCCAGCCACGAACAGACCCCTCATTCAGAAGCTTGAGAGTCGAATATTCAAATTCGGCTCTCTCTCTCTCTCCACAGAGAACGAGCCACGATACGAACAAATATTATTTGATCGCCGACTTATATCTTCGCGCGGAACATCCCATTTTACTTTTTCCCAAATTCCACAATTGAAACCGCAATCCTATCAAATGCGTACGTCCCTGATTATTAGATCTGTCAACTTTATGCATTCGTGTCGCGCAAAAGTCGCGAGGAGTCTCGAAACTTTGCAGAATTTGATTCAGTGCGCCATTCAATGCCAAATTTTCTGAAATATTTTTTAATATTCCATTTCAGGAAAAATTCATTTATATTCCGTCGTAAGTGATTTCCAACGCGACTTCTAAAGAATTATCGAATGGGCTGAAAATAATGAGAATGGTTGGAAAGAATATTGTACGTTCTTTCTTATGCAAATCCGTAAAACTAAAACGAGAACGCGTTTTCCAAATTAACGAACGGTTCGCTACGCACGCAATTTTCCCAGAAGCGATGCAATTATAATAATCGGACAAGCACTAAAAAACACAGAGTGCAGCTTTGCATAAATTTCTGCAGACTATTAATTACATCGATAGTCTCTTAGTTGCGGGTTTTTTTAATTGTTTAGCGAGATTGTCAATCGATGACTCGCAATCCGCACCGGTGCACCAATAGTCGATGCACCGTCGCGTCGCTAGGATATTTGATTAGAATCGCAGACTGTTGGTCGATTATGCTCGGAAGACGCGATTGCCACTTTGTCTCGGTTCGCTCTGGCGTTTCGTTTAATCTTGCATCGAGCGCGAGTATCGTTTTTATTATCGACAATATCGGGAAATTTCTTCGACCGGCCGATAATCGAAGCTCTCCGACGGAGTAAAATTTTTATCACCGGCTTTTCCGAGAATCTGTTAACGCGGGAAATCGCGTTCTGCAGATCGCGCGAAAATTTTTCCGCCTTTCTTATAAGTCAGCTTCTCGTTGCAGCGGCGCGCGCGAGTGCGCGCTCTCGTGACACACGTGGAGAACACGCTTCTTTTATCGCTCGTATCTGCCCGGCTACTATCGTCCCGACCATCCTGCAAAAATCCTGAACGACTTTCAATACCTCCACAACTTCGGAAATAATACTGCGAATCTTTATGCATTTATACGCGAATTCGCAAAGTGCAACCAGCTAAAGGCAGTTGCAGTTTTATTTTATTGTATTTTTATGTCCTGCTCTGTGCGTTCTGATTTCTTCGTAATAGCTTGTGTTGTTTCTTTTTCAGAATTCATAATAGCGATGCGCTCCTAGAATCTTCAAGCAGTTATCTCTCGACTATAGTTGCGTCATCTTTATTTATGTAGCGACAACTGTGTTTACCGTGCTAAGGATCAAGTACAACTAGGTGGTCTAGCTTACATCGTTCTAATAATTTGTACGAATAATGGAGTAATCTAAATACAGTATAATGAATTCCATCTAATTAAAAAATTGTTTCTCTTTGCGAAGTATATCACGCATGTAACACGAACGGATAAGCTTCGGGGCGAGATAGATTAGAGAAAGTTTTATAGCGGTTCAGGTTGGATTTCGATAGAATGTTGAATCGTTCGTATGTGTCGCGTGTTCCGGGGTTAAATAAATAGTATAAAAGTGGTCGGCAAATAAAGTTTGATGGGCAAGCTGTGGTCGTAAAATATCTCCGCAGGCTATGGGGTTAGAATTCGCATGGAATAATCAAATTCCTGTGTCGTGTGCCCCACGCACACGATCCTCGTCTCAGTTCGTCTTAATGTAGCGGTCGTGGGTGGCCGGATAAAGGCCAATCTAGAAGATACGTGTCTTCCACGCTCGAAAGTGAGACATATTGCTACTTACGCGTGAATGTAATCGAGACGTGAGCACAAGCAACACTGATGCAATCAGGCAGAAATAGTCGTAAAGTTGGCGGACAACTTTTTCCAGCCAGATCGCTCCCGGCGTATTCTTTAACCCCTTTGCACCGCTAATTCTCACCATTAACTATCGCTCAAAGTTTACATTATCGTTAGAATCAAGTAAAAAAAACGTGATCCGTTTACTCGATATTTCCTGTGCATAGAATAGATCCGAAAGGAATTGCTTGCCCGATCACGCGAACGATGCACGAGGATTGCGCAATCAATCATAATTTTAAATGACTTGCAGTCGCGTTACACGAAAGTGCATAAACATCCGTTGTACTACTACAATTTTATACTCTGCTTCTGGTATTGGTAATTCAATTAAGAGGAATTAAACGGCAGCTATTAGTAGTTAATTACATGTAATTTTAAATTGGTTACAGTCGCGTTACGTAAAAATTGCACGAACGTTTAAACTGTATTTGCACTACTTTCCGTGTTCTAACGTTATCTAAAAAAAGGTAAAAATCCTGCGGAACATTTTTTATTAAAAATGCGTAATCGAATAGAATTTAGCGTTATCGATTGCCGGATAGTTTGTTGCTGGCCGAGGGAAATTTCAATGATGAAACGGACGACGGCGTTCGTCAGAGCCACGAAATTTCCCGGACGATCGACGGAACGGTTAGCCGGCGAACGAACTTGAACTATTCTCCTTATCGCGACGGGCCAAGCACTTTACTTTACTTTTTCCTCGACGGATTTTTCCTTGGGCGTTCGCCCGAGTTTGCCCGCGGCCCGCATATTTCGACCCCGGGGCAGGTGTATTAAGGCTTTTCATCTCGATATTGGAAAACTTGCCGGAATAAATGAAGTTTTTCGCGAAACAAGAATGCTCTCGTCAAATTGCAACCCCGGTCCCGGCGAGAACGAGTTTCTTTCCTCGCGAATTTCACCTTCGTTCCATCCTTTTTGCATTCCCCGGCTCGATTAGACCAACAATATCTGCACCGAGTTCTGCCTTTGCTGCATTGATCTGGATTTGTCATTTTTCCTAGAAACATCTATTTCGTTCAAACTATAGTTAACAAGACAAAATATAATTTTGTCAAAATACGACAACATCCATTACGCCATCTAGCCTGGTTTTCTTCCAATTAATTCCCCGAAAATGTCGTGCCTGAAAAATATTCGTAAAATCGACGACTAGTGAAAAACAAAAATACAGTGGAGCCTCTCTTCGATTAGCAAACGATCTCCAATTTTTAAATATTAAATCACAGTTCGTGTGGCACCGCCAAAGCGTTTTTCTGGTTAAAAACGGTAAGAGGAAGCTTCTCACTGCGATAACCCGAGCACCGGGTGCTTGAACCTCTGGGGAAAAAAACTGGTGGGATAAGCATTAATCTTAGAATTCTTTCTGTGCGATTCGTTTCTCTGATTCGCTAATTTGTTACGCGTTTTAATTCCCGCGTCGCGACCGAACCTGCACCGAATTCCATAGGATCCGCAATTTATGGAACGATAAACGCTTTAATAAGACGCGAGGTGTAAACAGAGACGGAAAGAGAGCATTGTTGCGAAGGGGTGGGTGAATATTCAACCCGCTGCGTTCTTCCGAGGATATTCCTATTTGAGAACCTCGCCCTCGCTGCTCGTTTTTCTATCTGCAGTTTTCCGAGGCTTTGCTTGGGTAGCGCGTATCGCGAGGCTGTACGTGGATTACATACGGATGTCGGTCTTATTAACATCGGTGCCAGGTGGACGAGATAAGAGTTAATCGGCGAGACGTGGGCTTATCCTTTCGTGGGCCGAAAGGAGACGCAACTACTCATCCGAGAGCGGACGGGGCATTGTCACGTAAAACGCTCGTACATCTTCCTTTCTCGCCGGATATTTCGCGCAATGTGACTTTTCATGGGCTCTCTCACCGTCCCGGAAATGCTTCTTCGATTCATCGCGTCGCTTCCCCTTCTTTGATCGTTCGTCTCATCGTTAGAAGCATTCTTGGCGGTAAACTACAATAATTCAGTGGGTGGTGCAGTGGTTCGACATCTTGTCGAGTACATCTTCAGCTCCAGACAAATATTTTTCTTTCGGGACTCGCAAACGAATTGGTCGTATAACAACGTTGTAGCGAAAGTAAAAATATGTATGTTCGTAGAGTATATTTTCTAAAATCGTGTGAGAGGCGGGTTGCTTGAAACGGATCATCGAGAGTGTCTTTTTATTCGTTTCCCGTTAAATCCGACCCCGCAATCTCGATTTTTGCATCGGCAGTCTTTGTTTCTCCCGTTGTCCGTTCCTATCGTCCTTTCTCTCCTTGTTCGTTGCTTGTTCGTCTTAATATTGGCCATGCTTGGCGGACAGGTCGGGACCTAATCAAAGGGATGCGCCGTTATCCCTGGGAAAACGGAGATGTACACGCGGCCGCCTCTTCCAGCCCGTAATCGCGCGTCGAGAATACGTGCTCTCGAGGGTCCAGAGCGAGAGAGAGAGAACGCCCGCTGTGATCTCCCTCCGCGTGCCAACGCGATAAATCTATTTCACTTGGCACCGGGACAGGGAAAACCAACTCCTGCGATCATCCCGTCCAGTTAACCCTTGACCTCTTGTCCCTGGTCCACCGTTTTCTCGAAACCATCCGACGAAAGGAACGCTTATTGTACTCGCCGCTCCCCATACCTTAATTCATCGCTCTGCGCTTCAATTTTCATGGAATTCTTTCGATCAGGATAATCAACCCCTTCAGCCAAACGCTTTCCGATTTTCCCCTTCCACTTTCCCTCGAAAAAAAATCGAAGCAGCAGAGTCCATCGGAATTTTGAATTCTGATTAAATTCGACGCTCTCCCATTTTATGTTGTAAAAGTTGATGGAATTTTTCATAAAGTCAGCTTTCAGATTTTCTGCGTAAAAATATGTTAAGAGATCTTTCGATCTTGCATTCGCTCTGTGTCTGCGCGTTCGAATTCTTGATTTTCTGCGCGAGACAAATGGAATGCGCGAATGGACAAGTATATCGTGAAGTTCTGGAAACTCTGCATTGACGATCATCTACACCGAAGTTAATTAGACATTCCTGAACAGATTGGCTGCCAACGGTTTGCCTCTGCCACAGTCTATGTAATTACGGTATTCTATAAAATATGATGGATCCTCTCATAAAAATCTCATAAGAAGCTCGTCCATCACCGAAATTATTTCTACGGTAACGCAGTTTCGTCGGGATCTTATAACGAAGACCGTTCGGAGACGTTTAATTAAATGCGACAACGTCGCGCGTCGGCGCGGCGTAGTCGTCGTCGAGTGCAGCATCGGATTGCATTTCATACGAAATCAGGTTCGTAAATTCAAAGCCGGTTGTGGGCAGGGTAAAAACAACGGGCGGCCTGGGAGCAGATAATTAGAGAAGTATTCCGAAAGCGCGGGACTTAATTTAATTTAGCGGGATCCAAGCGATTTGGTCGATGCGAGAGCCGGTTATGAAATATGTTGCAACTGGGCTGGCCCAAGTATTTCTGTGCTATTCGAGGGACGCGGGTGCAGCGGGTTGCAGCCGCTCGAAACGATGCTCCTGTCTGCCGCGATTTAAGCAGAAATTATATTCCGCAATAATTAATCCATTCGATGCAACGTTTCGTTGCTTTCTCTCTCTTCCTCCCTGGTCCCGAGTGCCTAATAATATTTAATGGCTCGGGCGGTTCTAAGAACGAGCCGTTTATTCCGGCGAATCAGACTCTTGTAATCGCGTTATCCGCGAAGAGACGTGGGCCGATGCTTTTCGGGTCGTTAACGTTGGCCGATGCTTTTCGATGAAGACTGGACTTCCATTAGGAATTGTACGATATAATTCAGAATTGTTATATTAGAGGAACGGGTTCGCGAAGACAGTTTTACACGTTTCGACTACTACGTCCAGTGATACTTATCTAATCGAGAAGATGTTGGGATACTTGGCGAAGGGTGCCGGTGCCAATAAAATTTTGCGCGATGGTCGATCGACCGCGGTTTATCGGTGCCTGTTATCGGCCGGCTCGGATCGGCAGGCGTGCGGCGCAAGAAACTCGTTACCTTTTTCTGGATTACCTTTCACTTCGTCGCCGTTCGTCAGATCGGAAAATCTCGTTCACCGGGAGCGAAACTGTCGCGGAAACCTGTAACCTCGTTGCAGATAGCGACGAGAGGCAGGAAAAGCTGCGAAGGAAACGTTTCGGCAGCTGATACAGTCCGACAGATAAGAAATTTTCCGACTCTTGTCCTCGTGGGAACGAACTCCTGATCCGCTGAAATTTTTTACTTTTTTATTCCCGATTCGCACAATATTTTCTGTCAAATTATATACATGTAAAAAGAAAATATGGGGCAAAACATAAAATCTATTCTCAGTCGTCATTGAGCGTTTCAGGTTTTCCAACAGTTCTTTGCTCGGAAGCATTTTCTCGATTTCTGTCTAAACCACCTTTTTCTGCCAGCGAGTAGCCTTCGCCGGAAACATAAACACGGTTTTACGAGCGTCAATCTCGGACTTGATCGACTACGTCCGTCTAAATCCATTTTCATCGGTCTTCGAACAGCTTTGTCATTGAAACAAGAATAATTTGCCGTTCTATATGCAAACTGTCGTAAGCTGTCGCATCAGTAGCCACCTTTCGTGAACATTGTCGTCCGGCCAGTGACAAGTCGACCACACGATGGCTGCCAAAGTAATTGCTTACCACGGCTTCGAAAAAACTTTTGATTTGCAATTTCAGGTGTCCAATAAAATAAAAAAATAGAATAAAAAGCGCATCGTGTAACACCCGACGGATGACATTTGCGTGTGCACCGATAGTATGCTTAATTACCTCCAATTACTTTTATTTCGCGTAGCGGGAGCCGCGTGTTACCGAACCGTAAATCTTTTTGTCATTCCATCCCACCATAGCGTATTGTTTTATAGGAATTCTAATGACGGATAATTAGGAGGAAGTGAAACGCTCTGTCGATTCACGGCTCGTCGATTCGATTTTCTGCCGTTGTTTTTTCGTTTTCTAATGATAAGTCTGGTCGTTTGAATAACAATTCTGCGGGGAAATAAAAATAGTTTATTAACGTCCACGAGGCGGATAAAAAAAGAAGGGAATTGAAGGGTGGAGTGTATCGCGACAGACAGGTCGCAAATTACTTGTTATCTGCACGCGAGAAAAGTCTCGAGCTCGAGAAATATTGACCGGAAGTGGCAGTCGAACGGCGAACGTGTTGGGAGCGTTATTTTTCCCGAAGATGGATGCCTGCTACATCCTCTAATCTCATTGCTTGTCCCGTTTCTCAGCGTTGACAGTGATAGAAAATCGAAGAGGCGCGCAACGGTTTCTGTGAATTATGTAAGTACACCACCGCACACCGCAGCGAATTGCGGGATCTAAATCATTATCATTTCTCATTGTACGCGATTCTTCTCTGTCTTGGACGAATCCACCGTCATTAGAAAATGTTGGAGTCGTCTACCACTGCTGGTTCAACAAACCTTGGACCATGGAAATCAAATGATTCGCGAGTCTTTGCTATTTTCATTGAAAACGGCACCATTGAAAAATGATAGACGCGATTCGTTAGCTGCTGCGCGTTCTGCAAATTTTAGATCAAGAGGAAATTCAATTATTTGCGCATTCAAATCACAAGATTGAAACATTCCTATCTTGATCTCTGCACATGATATTATCCAATGTTAAATTCTGCACGCTATCGAACATTCTGGGTGTTTGCTTGCTAGCACCCGAGAAGGTTGCGCACGGATATCGCCGGCCAACAGCGAGAAGCGAGAAGAAAGTAATTAAGTAATGTTTTCGTTACAGTCGAGGTGGCAACGAGATTACGTCGAGTTACGTTGCAGAATAAACAGTTGCCTCTATCCGGTCACGGTGGTTGGCATTTCGTTCGATGACGAACCGCGCCGAGTTTTCAGTTTCAAGACCCTCGTTCGTCGAAATAGACGGCTCGGATCGCGAAATCATCGCGAGTCATTCTCGGTTGGACTGCAACCGTGTCCTACCACGTACGCAATAGATTTTGCCACGTAGACGATGCATCGTACTTGGCACGGCTCTCGCAAATATTTAGCAAGGATAAACGTTATCGGCGGGCACCGCTCGTCTCTGTCGTTAGACACTGGCGATAACGTTAAAATTTTCTGGGCGAACATAGTTTCGCTCGACTTTCTTATCGCGTCTACATAGATAACGTCGAAAGACGCGTATATCGTTGGAAATCTGTTCGTTGCAACATTCCCTCATGAAACAATTGTTCGGCTTCTCTTTCGCGTTTATACATTTTTCTGGGCAGATTCTGAAATGCTGGGAATTTGATCAATGTTAACGATATTTTATTTATTATCATTTTCAATTTGTTTTTTCGTTGACGTTGATTTATTTGTTCATTTCGACACTGTATCGCAAACGTATCGTTTACCTTCTCATTGCCCCTCGGACGCACAGGTCTGTTGGCAAACGTTTCTTACAAAAAAATTGTCAAGTGGACGAAGACTTGAAGAAATCTAACTATAAACGTCACGTATCTGTTATTAATATTTATTGGTAAGGAATCGATCGTTCTTACCAAGTCGAGTAGGTTTTCTTTAAATTCCGCATTCAATGGTGCGTGCATAAAAGACGCTGCTCTCGATGGGTAGCGTAAGAATTCGCGAAGAATCAACCAAGCTTCGAGACGTCGCTAATTCTATTCGCAGGGATCGCAGATATTCGACGAACCGGATAAAGGGAGCTGGCTCCTCGCCGAAAATCCCAAGGTTCACCGATTTTTCCGACTTTATTCGAACCGGTGCCGGTGGTCTCTTCTCTCTCTCTCTCTCTCTCTCTCTCTCTCTGTGTGTGTGTGTGTGTGTTTTTATCCTCCTCGAAGCGAGAGGACTCTCCTGTTGACATCGAGTAAACTTTCTTGGCTCGATGCACCGTCTCTGAAAGTGATCGGGCAGCTCGATGCCGAGCAAATAAACGCCACGCGCTGCTCCGCCACACCATCGAAGTCAGTCGAAGCGTTATTAGCGGCGGTGAATTTGAAAGTCCTCGATATTCCGTCAGCCACGCTGTCCCTCGCCACCCTTTTCCCGGGCTAATGAAAGTCAGATTAACCGCGGAACGCGGCCTTTCTTCACCGAATTGTTTACCCGTCAAACCCCTATCCACCCCTCACACCCCCGATTTTTATCGATTTCTCTGGGAGATCAATCAACAAACACAGGACCCTTTGGTTCCATGGTTTTTGGCACTGCCTCTATACTCGGCATAGATTTCGATCCACATGGCGACGATTATCGAGGCAAGTGGGAACTTTCGGAATCCATCGCTGCCAGTTGTCCCGGTTATTAACCCTAGAGGAATTGTATCTTGAATCGATTGTAACTGCAGAAAATGTAATGCCATTTTCCTCCACGTTTCGATATCGAGATAATCGAGTTCCAAAGTGTGTCACCCCGAGGTAGAAGCGGTGCGCCTCGCAGTCCGGCGAATCTTCGAATTCGATTTCTTGGGGAAACCATCAGCGTCGTTCTACGCAAACTCTATTCTATTACTTCGACTTATTTTTCCACTGAGAATGACCTGCCGTGCCGTCATGGCGGCAGCATCTTTTCTAGTTCATTCTATATACGGTTCGTGGGAACGTGAACGTGTGAAATTTGAATACTTGTTACGATGGTTCGCGAAGAAAAGGTTTTCCACAGTCAAGAAAACGACATTTCTGTGAGCCTAGAAAACAACGCGAGTCACGTACACCAACGCTTAGAAAGATTTGAATCGTACACGGTAATCACAGTCCAACCGAGAAAAAATAGAATAAAACACTTCCAGAGAGTCAGTTTATTGTTTTATGATTGTTGGTTCACCGGTTTTATGCAGACACGCGTTAACCCCAATCGTATAAGAGTTCAAGCATCCATTTGTGTATTATATTTACCGCCGAAAGAGTTCATCGATCGGAATGCTTTTGAGCGGTATGCGAATTCATTTTTTTTCTCTTAAAAACGTGGCAAACCAATTTACCCCGAGCTATTTTTTCTGGGTCCGTATTTCCGTTTTCTATTCCCATCTATGCAAGTTTCTATTCCCATCTACGCTGCTAACATTGAACAGCTGGATTTAGCGCTCGTTCATTTCTAATCACCTATTTCTCTGCAGAAATATAACTCTGCCTTTAATGTTTTACCATCTACCGATTCAACTTCGACTTTGCAAAATTTCAGAACTCTCCAGAAATGTAAGTTTCCTGGATTCACCGAACAATCCAAGCGACCAATTGATACGATTTTATTGTAGAATATAAAATCGGAAATTAAGAGACGATTCAGGCTAAAAACATGATTCAGATCGTTCCGTCTCAACGGTAAGAAGTTTCCTTCGCTTCGCTAGTTTGGGATAAAGTGAAACTGCCTGCAGGTTGCACAACACGAAAACTAGCGGAATCCCGCGGTCAACGTTCTCGAGGCGCGTGGAATCCTGTCGACGACTTTTCAGGTGATCAGAGAAGTCGCCGCGGGATTCCTTTTCCCGTCGAAACATAGTGGATCGCCTACTTTACGACCGTAGTTCCACCGTCGCGTCGCGACGTCGTCTGCAGATCCAGAAAGCGATGCTCGAATGGATCCACGATCGATCGCGGGTCTCACCACTTCCCCATCCATCGAACGCGAAAACATCGAAATCTTCTAAACGCGTCCACATCGATTACCATTATGTTTTCTCAGGAACGAATAATCGGTAACGCGACCACTCGCACTGCTTCGTTATTTGCCCTATTTGTCTAATTTGCTAATTTTTTATGTAGAACTGGTCCGCGCGTTCTAATTATTCGATTATTGTGCGCCAGATCAGAAGTTTGATTAGAATCCTGTCGGATGCGTTCCAGAGCTGTTCTTCTGGTTCAATCGTATGGGAAAAGCGACCTGAATGCATGAAGAGCAGCTCGCCGAAGTATCTTCGAAGTGAGATCGAAGAGATAGCGGATCCCTAATTTAAATACTTTTTGCGTGGTTCGCTTCATGAGAAAATCTTGAGTGCCCGATGATTTTCTTTTAAGCTGCATCGCGAACGTTCGATCGCTTCGGTCCGGAATGATTTGTCGATTTGTTATTCAAATCGCTGTGTTGTCCCGAAAAAGTTTCCAAGATACGCATCGAGCATTAACGAGAAGAGACGCTGTGGTGCTTGAAAGCCATCGTTATTCGATGAAAAGAAGGTGGTGATAGAAGGAACGCAAAGGGTTCGCTTCCGTTTGTCGCAATCGACTTGGAAAGTTTTTCATTTGTAGGAATTGTTTCTGCAATTATTTTTTAACGGAGTTTATTATGGCTAGCAATTGGAAAGGATTTATTCGTACGCGTAATATTATATCGCTGCACGTGGTTGATCGTCCGCTCGGTTTCGTTGAACCATGCTCGATTCAGCTCGTTGAAATCGTACACCGCGAATCGTTTTACCGTCTCGGCTCGTTCGGAGTGTTTTCAGGGATCGTAAACGTCTTTGCTGATGTTAGGGGAACTTAGGATCGAAGCGACTAATTGCTCGAAATAAGCTAAGTAGACGACGAGGAAATTCCTGCGACGCGAAAGACGACAGAGTAATAGAGCAAGAGAGCAAAAGACAGGGAAAGAGACTCGGAGATTCCAGCGACGTATAATTTCGTTGGAAATTACTTTTATCCTGGCGCGTTTGCGGCGTCGTTGATCAGGATGAGAATGGAATTAAATTCTTAGAACGGTGTGCGCGTCGTTGTCGAGGCGTGGGCGTGGATTCTTCGTGGTACATTAGTCGGAGGATTTCCCTCGCTCTCCGCCACAATGCTCGAAACGAAATATTGCTTTCAATGTTAATCCTTCGCTGCTTGAACAGGTTTTATCGGCCGTAAATTGCTGTAAAAATTTTATTTACTCGATTCTTTGGCTCCGCTCGTCGGAACTCGAAACCGGTAACCCGAACAACGCCAATAAAATTCTTTTATTGTTAATCCCGATGGTTTACGACTTCCTACATGCTTCGCATAAATCTTATTCGTCGCTGACGCAAAACTTTTTACCGAGGATGTTTAATAAAAAACCGTGTCCCCGATCGATCTACCGCTATTGGTACAGTAGTACTCGGCGAAAATTTGATTAAAATCGTTCGAGTGGTTTTCCAAAAAATGGGTCAGGGAGTTCGGGAATTTTTCATTCGGGTTGATTCGATTGTTTCCTTAAATCATTCAGTCCCGTTTAACCGTAAGCCGTTTCGATTGATAAGTAATCGATGATTAGCGAGGCTGCGGGTCCCCTAATCAATTTTTCGTCGGCGTCGCATTTGGTTCGGTCAACTGGAGTTTAATTGCAGCAGACGTAATCGTTCGGGAAGTTTCGCTCGGCGAAGAAAGCCAATTTCGAGTGAACTTTTATCGGAACGATAATCCCTTGCGATGACTTTCTCGCGATCGGAGTCTCGTTAAATTTTTACGTTCCCCTCGGCGCTTGCCACACCAGGGCCGTTGACATTTTTCCAGCGTTCCCGTCACCGATTTTACGCGATCCGCTTCTCGTGCTCGTTCCCCCGGAACTTTCCGTCGAGGCGACGCGACGCGACGCGACGGTTCGCCGACTTTCAGCTTTTAAGCTCGTTCGTTATGCTTTCTTTATCTTTAGCCGGCCCCTGAACAAGAGAATTTGATCGGATTTGCTATTTTCTTTTCATCACCTCTGCAAACAAAATCTCATTTTCCGTTGTTAACGTCTTCTTCTATATTTTAATGTAATCTCTCGTATCGACAGACTTCCGTGTACCGTTAAAGTACAGTAAAACATTTTTATTTGCACCGTCGAATCTCCGTTACAATATTCCGTGGAGGGACGCCGCGTCCTTGAATCATTCTGCGAGATTATTAATCGAAACGGACGTGTCACCGCGGAAAATCGATATCCGAATCGAGCGAGGGTTTAATCGCCGTGGCTTCAGCGCGAATGCGTGAAACGAGAATTACGGCGGACGATAAATCGCGTTCCGAAAAAAAAGAAGAAAAATTGCGAGAGAAACGGAAAGACGTGGAAAGAGATGGAAAGTGGATAGCGTGGCCTATAACGTTGGAAAACGATGCTGCGAAGGTGGCGGTCGCGCGATTGTTTAATCAATGGGACGTAATGGAAAGATAGTGCAAATAATTTAACATCCGGAGCGACGCGACCGAGCGAGATTATACGGATTTGATCTGTGCCCGTTTCACGCTTGCGAATATTAATCACCGGCGAAAATATTTGCCTGTAAATTTGCAGCGTTACTCGCGCCCTATTAATCTCTGATTAATCGGGCCGTCTGCCAGCGACGATTTCTCGTTGTTCGTTGGCTGGCGCGAATTTAAGACGGCCATCGTTTCGATATCGAACGTCATTCGGATATCAATGAATTAATATCGGTGATCGGTAAACGACGAATGCGACGCTGCAGCCAGCACCGCGATCGACAGCGCAAACAACACCCACGACGTTCATTAACCTTTGAAACGCGATCTAGTTTTATTTTTGCTTGGACATTGTTTTCTATGCAGTCGTGTCACCTTCATTGTTCCCTGGAATATTCAACGGTTCGCTCGTTACTTAAATACCCACAAACTACAGAGCAAGCTTTCGTATAACCATTCCCGAGGTTCGCGAAACGATTAAAACAATCCAGAGCGTTCTGTCGGATCCTAAGTTGATTTACGGCGAGATCCCCAGATCCCCGATGAAGCAGCGACGCCATAACCGCGAAACCATGTAATATTTCTCCGGGAAGGACACTGTTTGCACCAGAAAGCCTCAGCCATCAGATCTCCGCGACTCGGAGAGATCCTCTATCCACACTGGTCGCTGATTTACGGGCCACCGTAGCACCGGTGCAATCACTCGTTATCGCCTGTCTCGGAACGGTTTCTGTTTCGCCATATTTCTTGGCAGTTAGCGCCCAAGGACACGGATAATCTTCCTTCGAGTAATGTTCCGTCGAAAATGCACGTCGCTCGTAACGCGCCGCAGGATATACCTCCTCTGTCGTACGCGTATTTCATCGGTCTCTCTCTCTCTCCCTCTCCGCGAACTTATCTTTAACGCCTGCTTATCGAAAACCATATTTCAACCGCGTATTGATTAATCGTTTAACCGCGTTATCGATAACGCTGACGGTATCGCGGTCTAGAGGCATCTATTTCACACCTTCCCAGGTAATTGCACTTGCACTCGCACTCGCCGTTGTCCTCTTGCGTATGCAGGTGGGTCTCCTCCGGTATTTCATAGCTAACCGGTAAGCTGAAACGAACGCAGGATGTTTTCTTCGAATGTGCCCCCTGAGAGAATTTAAAAACTAATTATATGACGTGTTTTTCTTAACGTATCCTCTTGATTAACTTGTTGTTGAACTTCCGCTTGAGATCATTTCGTAATCTCGCAGTTTGGTAATTTTTCAGTTTGATTTGGTGCATACGTCTTGTAGAATTTTTGCGAGTCTATAAGCGAATCTTCGGGGCCTTTAGCGGAAAAAGACTGAACCGCACGTGTCCAATCTGATCGATAGCAGTAATTTGGTATCGCATGAAAATAGCAGCGGCGCTGGTGTGATCTCGATTTTTCAGCATCGCGCAGTCATTCTTTCCATTTCTCACCGGGATGTGATCGATTCGACGTCATCGCCGAGGTGTCCCCTGCGTTTTCATTTTAATTCGGCATCGGTTCGGCGTATTTTTCACATTTCGAGAACCGGCCGCGCGTCCGATCCGCGAGTCTCGCGTTTGTTTCTGCATATTTCATCGATCCGCGAATTCCCGCAATTTTCCATCACGCGAGAATATACTCCTACTCTTCCGCGTGGAAATCGCGTTATCGATTTATCGACATCTGACGCGCTCCGATACACACTGGAAATCAAATTTAATCCACAAATTATCGTGATCCACAACAATTTTACGAGAGCTTTTTGGGATACGAGCAGATAGTCTTCAAGTACCATACAAGCGTTCTTTTAGTTTCGTTCCTCTTATCGTTTATCGTCCAGTTTAAAACACATAGTTTGAAGATTATCCGCTCACATTCCAGAAAGGTCTACTCCCATATACATACATACGGTCGTATGTACATGGAAAGCACCCGATAAAGCGAATTAGAATGAAAAGCAATCGTTGGAAGTTGATCAGGAGATTCTCTTGAAATTTTTCAGATCGGAGCGAAAGATTGAAAGTGGTGAAGATGATTCTCTACTAACAGAGTGTGGAAATTAACCGAGTGTTGAAGCGAGAGCCGCATTAACGTGTTATTAACGTCATGTAACGATCGTCGCGAAAGTAATCATGGAGGAGGTCTGCTGTTCGACTCGGTGCGATCCAGAAGCCAGCGAGGGTAAGTCGATTTTCATGTTCTCGAGCTATTCCGCCGACCTTTTAATTCCACATTAATCGCATGCGCTCGAGTCTGTAATTTATCTCTTTGTAAATATCGCTTGGATCGCGGTTGACGGTCACCGCACTTGCTGCGCTGTCGCTTCGATCGCGAGTTATCGATGCTATTCGAAGCATAATTGTCGAGCTATCGAGCTATCGAGTCGAGTCGAAGGATAAGCTAACGAATGACCCGCGTAACAAAGTCTTTAACGGGAAACTTGTCACAGCCTGTCTGTCCAAACACCGGTTTTCGATTCTTTGTTTCGTCGACAGCGAAATTGATATTGTTACGTAAAACTACTTGTAATAGAATAGAATATAACGTTAACGTGAATTTAGTTAGACGTGGAGTGGAGTTTGAATAGAAACCGAGTGTCGAGCATTGCACGCGAATTAGATTAAAATTGAGTGGGAAAACGAGGTTGCGAAGTATAGCTGCGTTACTCGTAGAATCGGGATCGATGTTAAATCGAATTAGACATAAAATCGACGCTGAACCGCGGCCGAATTGGCTGTGATATCGGGAATCGAATTGGAATCAAACAGGAATTGAAACCGATCGAGATCCCCGTTTAACCGAAACCTGTTTTGTCTCTTTCGAGCGAAATCGATCAACACCAAAAACCAAAAGCGCGATTGACTGTTACCGGACCAAAAAATCCATCCGGAATTTCTATTCGATGTTTCTCGAAGTAACGGAGCTACCTTCACGGAAAATTGTAAGCTAAATTAACAACGAATCCGAAGCCTCTGTTCATCCTATAGATTCGTCGTGAGATTCGCTAATGAATTTGTACACCTAGTAAATTAAGGAACATATTTTGGCGAACAAGTCGAGGGAAAAAGTGCGTTCGGAAATAAGTCGCGGAAATTAAGCATTCCCCGTGACAGCCGCGTGTTTCCAGTTGCGTACAACGCGATTAACTCCAGCATAGTAGGTTCTCAGTCATAGGGACTGTAGAGAAACACTCGTGGAAGCACTTACAGCCATAGTTACGCTTTTCGCCCACACTTGACCCTCGCCGGGGCCGCCGGAACAGGTTCTTCGAATTCGTTCCGCGAAACAAATTAGCCGAGCGGAGAATTACACGACTGCACAATGCGATATACATGCACTCTGGGTTACACCGTTCTTTTTCTCTCTCGCCCCTTTGTCGAACGAGATCGCGAAGCAACCGGTCGCTCGTCGCTTTCCTTCATCTCTGTGTCGCATCGAGAGCCCTCGTATAATTTCATCTGGAGACCGCAGACGGGGCGGGAGTCATCCGATGAAGAGAGAAAGAGAAGGAATCGGCTGTCTCGTTTCCATCGAAAGTTACCATTGTCTCTGGTCGTTGTCGGAGAGTCAATCCTTTTTCCGATGGTAAACCGAGCTCGTTCCTCGATTTCTGGCTCGTTCCCTGACGAGTTTTAGCTTCCCCGATCGAACAAGCTGTGATTAGGCTCGCGTCACAAGCCTGGGAAGAGAAAATACACACCGGCAACACTGCCATTATGTAAAGGAACTAGTTCCTTGTAACGATAACCTGGATCGACGGTTAATCGACCGTCGATCATTTCGCGTTTCTGGCACACGCAAATGTGCCGCGATAAACGCTAATAGCTTCTTTAGTTGATTTTCTGCTGAACGAAAACCCTGAACGATCTTTTAAGTGTCCGTCGAGTAATAGAAGTTTCGAGGCAAATTTCAAGATTGTTGCTTCGTTACTTAAATTATTACGGTGCTCCGAACATGGAATTAATTCCACGTTTGCGCAACGCAAACATCGGACAGAACCGGAAATAAATGGAGGAAGAAACACCAGACATGGTTGCGTGGGGACAGAAAAAATCTCCGCTCGACGAAAAAGCCATAAAGGCCGACGCGAAGCCGGAAAGCGAATGAATGCGCGATAATTGACGCGGCAAATGGAAACCGACGCTTGTTTGCGCTAGCGGGAACGCGTCCCGACGCCGCGTCGCGTCGCGCCGCGCCGCGCCGCGCCGCGCCGATCGTCCCGTGGAAACCAGCCACGTGCTTTCTCTCTCTTTCTCTCGTTCGACGCGAGACCTGCTCCCGTTTCACGCGAAAACGACCAACGCTAATTAATCCGAACCTACGTCCGATCGACGCTCTGATGATTAGGCGCGTAACGAGTACGTGTTCTTTCAATTTTTATCCTTCTACGGAGGGTGTCCTCGATTCGCTTATGATATCGAGACACGCTTTCAACGGCCTTACATAAGATCGACCTGACTCGTTTATTAAAAATAAACTTGTCACGATATTTTGCGTCTTCGAGCTATGCGTAATTACTGGATCGCGGATACTTACCGAAAATGTTCGAAAAAGACGACAAAGGCTGTTCCCATTAGAAATGTAGTTTTATTTAATTCCACTTTCTTTAAATTATAGAACATCTCGAATTATTTCGAAAACTTATTCAACTCCAACGCGATCGTCCAGCAGCGCGTCGACCAACACCGCTCTTATTGTAACGAATCGCAAGGCGATGCCAAGTGTTGTTAAAGGTCAGGATTGAAACCACAGCCTCGTAATTTGCCGAGGATCGAGCCACGCGAGCCGCCTAGCAAGTAACCGGGATATAAAAAATGAACGTCGACCGAAAGTGAATCGAGATGGGATTTCGCGCGGCGGTCTGCCACGGATACCAGGGATTATTCTATGAAAATTTAATCGGGGATGTCGTGGTCCCGCGTCGACCGTTCGCGTGACTTCTCTTTATTTTGATCGTGATCAAGAGCAGAGAGCGAAGGTAAACCCGGGCTCGTCGCTCGCGGCGAGCATTTCAAGCGCCGCGAAGCGCCGCGATCGGCACGAGGCTCTATACTCGTCTTGCATAATCCACGATGCACGTGCCTCCGCATAGGAACGCATAATTTGCCGCGGCGCGCGGCGCGCGGCGTGCACGCGGAATGCAGCCTACGGGGTTGCACGCGGACCTCGATCGCGAGCCACGTCGTCTTCGATTCCTCTTCATCGATCTGATCTCTTTGGAACGTTCTTCTCAAGCAATTTTCTTCATTGTGTAACCGTTTGACAAGTGTTTGGAAATTAACACAGCGATAACAGTTGTGATCCCTTTGTTCTCAGAGTCTTTCTCCTCACTCAATCTTTTGATTTACTCTTCGGAAGACAATGGTTATTCGTCTTGTCTCTTTTCGGTGCTATTTTTCTGGATCTTCTTCGAAGAACGCTTCATTACTTTTTCCTTTGACTCTCGTATTTTTCCTTTACGGCGAATCAGTCTTCTTCGGGGCGACTCGATCGAGGTAAAGTGTGGGTAATTGTCAATATTAGATGTCTACCTACTACAGAAGTTTCTTGTTTTTCAATTGCCTCGTTTCTTCTTTAAAAGACGCTTATTTGGTTTGGCCTTGCATTATTTTCTCGTTTCTTCTTGAGAAGACGGTTCATTAAGAAACTTTTCCCTTTATTCCGTTGCCCTCGTTTCGTCTAGAACTGATCAATTGCATTTTTATCACGCTCGTTTATCCGCTGCGACGTTTGTAAGAATAAATTATTAAGAACATTTGCAAGGAAGGGTTAAAAAGACGAAGAACGGTTTCGCGAAGGGCGTTTCTCTGAGACCGTGGCCAACAACAGGTGTCCCAGCGTTTCCTAGCAGGTGTGCGTCCGCGTGCTCCGTACGATTCACGGTACCTCGCACGTTCCGCAACGTTTAGACGTTTATTCCTCGTCATCGTTAACGAACAGTTCACCCGGAATCGATAGCCGCTAGCCGACACAGCCGAGCGACCTCAGGAAACTCGGCTCGTCTCGAGTTTCGTTTTTCCACGAACGCAGGGGATGCGTTTGCTAGCCGTTTAATTGCTCGCTTTGCTTGTCTCGCTCGTCGCTGGTATTTATTAAATTTCCGTGGCTGTACGGGGCATCGCGTTACACCGTCTCGTCTTTCATCGAGTCACGGTTCGCGACCGTCGGTCGGTACGTCTCGATTTTTCACGGGATGCGGGATTCAAGGATGCAAAACCTCCCGCGAGAAGGAGAAAGAGAGATATTTGCGTATATTCCCGGTCTATTTGTTACGTAGTCACGTACCGTGTAATGACTTCTGCCACGCTGCGCGCCGTGTATTTCAACGATCGGGAGATCGCCTTGTAAAACTTTTTTGCCGTGGCGAATGATCGCGGACCGGCACGAGCATCGTTTTTGCCCGATTATCGTGCGCGACGACTATACTCGCGCTCCCATTATCCACCGAGACTAATTCCTGTCCATCCGCCGTCACGGAAGCGCCGACTTCTTCGCGAACGGCTTCATCGACTAACAAATTGAGCGCTCGAGGCTTGAAGTGCTCGGATATTAAAAAGAAAACACGTAATTTCTGCTCTTGGATATGCACATCGTTCGCTATTATAAACGCGTGCCATGGAAACGAATTTGGAAAGTCTGCGAACTAGTTTCCGTCGCTTTAATTAAATCCCCCATCGATTACACGTAAGAAAATGTAAAAAGCGCAAAACTGATTTAATTAAACGTCTGATCGATGCAGTTCTAACCATGCTTCAGAATTTTCGCCCTGATCGATTATAATAAAATTGAAAACTTCCGGTACCGATGTAATTGTTTCGTCCTCAAAAAATTCACTTGGCATTTTCTTAAGGCAATTGCTTCTCGTTTAAACTTTTTCCAAGTATCGCAGAGTTTCGTGGTGAACTTGATCCCTTCCGAGGGCTGAGGGAAGCAGTTAGGTGGTCGGGTATCGCTAATCCGGGGCAGAGTCGTCGCGCTGATCCGTTAACGAGCCCCGAAAACCCGAAAACCGGGGCGCGGCGTTATCTCCGCGAACCAATTCTTTTCATCGGAACCGCGAGCGTTATTTCCCGAGAGTTTCGCGGAAAAGCCGCAAAGGTTCGTCGTCGACGGGTCTGTTCGTCGTCTCTGGCCGCGATGGGGTTTTCGTTGTTTCTGGCCCGCAGAAGGGGAATTCTATCAGCCGGGTCCGTGTAAAAGCTCGACTGTGGGCCGAGAAGCGTCCTCGGGAATTTAACCCAGATGCTGTTTTTCCTGGCAGCATCCTCGGCATTTCAATGAACTCTGAGTCCCGGAAGGATTGCATCCGCCCACGCTGCTTCTCGCTCGACGACACTCTTAAGGGATTAGCGACGCCCGATTCTTCCGCTTCGCTTTTTCCGCTCTTTCTCCGCTCTTTCTTCGCGTCCTCGTTCGTCGAATCAAAGATAAATCAGAAAATCATCCGGACGCCTCTCGTAGGACTTGCTTTGCAAAAATTTCTTTGCACAGTTCAGCCCTTTGACGCCTCCCTGCCGCGATTCCTTGTCGGCCAGACACGGATCCGCTCGTTTTGTTCTCTAGAGTGCGAAAGACTCTGTTCGTCTTTTCTTTTGTTTTTCCAGCTATACGCGTATTCCGATGATTCGTATACAGGTTTGGTTACAGAAAGTTATTACTCGCAATGAATTGATTCATAAAATGATTTAGAATGATTTCAGAACGCGTTTAATTGAGCATCGCAGAGCCGTTCTGCTTCAAGAAACTCGATCGGGAACACAATGATCGGATCATTGAACGTTGAACAGACGATAAAACTGATCCGCGCGCCGCGCCGTGGCTCAAACTTTCCATCGATGGCAGAACAAATCTTTGCGTTTACGAGATTTACGATAGTCGTTGATAACGACTTGTTTGTCACGTCGAGAAGATAAAACTCATGTAAATCGCCCGACACCGCTGACGAGACTCTGAACTATGACTAACGCGCGGCTCTTTTACATCTCAATTTTGTTGTACTCCGTCGACCTTTATACTTCCGCTTTACCGCTCGGTAATTTTCTCTCGGTACTCTTATAACACGATCTCGCGTCGTTAAAAATTTATTCGATTATTTTGTCGGCAGACTACTGCTCGCTATCACGTGTAATTACTTCAGGCGCGAATCGGTGCTCGCGATTAACACGTTTGCCATCGGCGAAAATACAGTACCTGCCAAAAGTTTCGCATGACAGATTTAGTATGGGTATTCAAAATAACACTTGTTGTGCACTGTAATATAACAGATCAAAGAATCGAAGTATCAAAACAAACGCTGCTATCAAACCAATGAAAACCAGATCGCTTCTGTCGTCTCGGATTCAACAGAATCAGAGATAACGAAAGCAGAGAGAGAGAGAGAGAGAGAGAGAGAGAGAGAGAGAGAGAGAGATATTGTTGCGTAGGTCGACGATCCAAAAGGTGGTCGAGCGTTCTCCTTGCGTAAGACGATAATTGTCGGATAATCTGGTCGGAACGGCGTTTAATTGACCGGACTAGCCGGCCAGGGAACAGGTCTTCGATTTTTCGGGAGAGGTACTTTTCACTGTGATAGCCGGTTTGCTCGATCGAACAAAAAAAACGATAAGGTAACCGAGAACCAGCTTCTCGAAGTTGCAATTCCTTCGGCCCCGTGTCTCGCTTTCCTTCTCGCAAACCTGTCCCGGTAGAATCTTTTAAAGACTGTATCCCGCGACACAGATCGGTCAACGTGCGCGAATCGCACGGTTGTTTTTAATGAAACCGCAAGGAAACGCGAGAACCATCGTTCCGAGAGGGGAGAGAGAAGTTTAGTATTCGTCGGCGGTCGAGCTCGGTGTACGATTCCAAAATACCGGATAAAAATTCGCGATTCGACGTGCCGGCGCGGCGCAGCGATCAAGGCTGTCGCATTCTACTGAATTTGAAAGTGCCAGGTGCTGCGCAATCGCGCACACGACCGATAAACAGACGTCGAATCCGTTCGTGCCGACGCGACGCGTTCTTTCTTTATTCCGAAGCGATACTGCGTGGAAATCGACGTCTTCTTGTCGAGAAAAAAGTTTCTGTCCGTTTAAATAGCTCTACTAATTTTTTATCGCCAAAGTAAATACGAGAACGGTGTTTGGCTGACGTAAATAAATTCGTCCATGCTGCTTTTAAATGTGGCACAGTCGGTGTCAGTCAAAATTTATTTCAGGCTTCATCTCGGGAAAGGTTGACGAAGTTTGATATCGTTTGCGCGTGTTAGCGTTCAAATAGCCTCTCTTGGCCCAGGGAAGAATCTAGCATAGCCGAGGCTTTTATAAATTATTCCTCGCCCGGTTCGATTAAATACATTTTGGGAATATCAACGAGAAAATTCAGCATTTTACGGCTTCACCGATCGATTCTTCTCTTTCCCAGGTACTTTAGGCTCCCCGCAGGATTAAACCGTGCTATTCTACGAGCTCGGAAAGATTTATTTCCTCGGGATTTATTTAGGCGAAAACGTGTCTTCGATTTTTTCAGTTTTCTTTCAGAACCGCCGCGCTCCACCGAGTAGAATTGATTCGAGTTTCACGAGTTGCAACCCGACGAGACTTTTTTTACAACCCGTTCGCGAAATGCTACACGTTCAAGAATTCGCTGGGTTGTCGGCTCGCGTAATTACACGAGGCGGTGCCTCGCGGAATTAAGTCGTGAGAATTTGTGTCTTTCTCGCCGTTAGCGAGAAAGAAAAGCACCCTATCTCGGCGAGAATTGCAGCGAACCGGCAATTTAGGGGCTGTTTCAGGTGTTATTCAAACCGCGAGCGGCTCGTTCACCCTCGTTCTCCCCTGAACGTTACCCTAAATTCGCTATCGATAGCCTCGGTTCGCGAGAATCGTCGAAAGTTTCCATTTTACACCTGTCTCTCGGAATAGCGACATCTTTCGGTCTTACCGTTATCATTGTAGAAGTTTTATCATTGTCCGATTCGTCGTTGTATCCGAAAACCTTGGAACTCTATTCTCCTGGAATTACACGATAGACACGCATATAATATTTTTATTTACGTTGCGTTGCGCTACGAGATAACGCGGCGTTTAGCCTACGGGACTGAAAATTCACCGCTGTTTTATAATATTCTAACAAAAATTATGGATACGCGTGTTCCAATTCCAAGGATTTCATTTGGAGTTTCATGAACGGTAATAACGAAGATCATATTTATAAATGCAATACATTTATACAAACTAATTCGTATTACGACCTAGTAGAATTGTAATTTATGTAGGTCGGAGCTATGTATATCCGATCTGATGAAGAGTAATGATGGAGTTTGTGAAAATGTCATTGATAAGTTAAGGCAGCTCAAATGTTCCATTCTCATGGAACTCGTCGTTACGTAGAATTTCGTTTCAGTTGAAATATTTAAACGACATCCGTATTTAGGACTTCCACGTTTTATTTCGATGTTCGAATACTTATCACGGTGGATTGAAATTTCATTTCTGTTTAAAATAAGCAAATCAAATTCAAATTTGGTAGATCCTCTTTGAAAGTTTCATCAGGAGTTTATCCCAGCAGAGTTTAAGCTTCACAGAAATTTTTCGAAATATTGTTTCGCGGATAAACGCCGCGAGTATTCGCGAAGAATGTATTCGGCTCGCTTAATTTCCTCGGCTCTTCTAATCAACGCTCACTGATTTCGCGAAATGCGAGACTTTAGTTCAGATTTCGCGAGGGGTTTCTGTTTCTTCGGGCAATCTTGCTCGACAGCGCGGCGCGACGTTCCTCCCGCTCGCTCCCCGTTTAATAAGTGACTGCGAAGTAATTGTATCATTGCTTCCTGCCTTTAATCCGATTGTGTAAGGGCAGACATCTCGGCGAGCTTCCGCCTGGATCGAGTTAAGTGTCCTCTTCTTCGACCGACGCGCGATTACTCGCTCCGGCTCGCTCCGGCGAACTTCCGCGAAAACGCTTCGCCTTGATTCCCCTCGCTTAGCCCGACAAACACCGTCTATTTAATTATTTAGACAACGGAAGTTCAGTTCATGCCGTTTCACAGCATTCCGAATTTTCAGCTGAATACTTTTGATCGCTTATTCAATTTCTTCCTGGAGATCGAGTTGGTTGACAAGTTCTCTTGTAAAATTTGTAAAATTTTAAGTAAAATTTTACAGCAACTTTTAAAATTACTCGTTTCATCGTTCTCATTCGTAATTCATCATTCTTATCGCGTAACTATTACCGAACATACGACGATATTCGTATTACGCAGTTAGTACAGTTAAAGGTCCATACGAAATACCAGTTTTACTAAAAATCAGAGGTGTCGTAAGACTTATGAGCTGGAGTATACGTTGTGTTTTAATTTCGCAAAAACGTGGTAGCGTGCCGCGAAGACATCGAGCATGTTGCCGTCGATGCTGAAAACTCGTCGCATGTCGGAGACTTTATCGACACGGTCCGATCATGCGACGAAGAGGAGCGAGCATCGTGCTCGCGGCCGTCGACGAGCATAATCGATGGACACGCGTTACTTCATTGTTTGTTAGGGTCGTGTGCTCGGTGGCCGCGAATCGAAAACACGCCGAGTATATTTAGAGGCGGAGGATAGAGTCCGCTGTTACACACCGACTGCTAAAATTAACTCGAAACCGGTGGATACAGAAAAGAAACGATGCCCGTTCCAACCACGGCCAGCTTTCCAAAGCTTTTCTCCAGTTTTTCCCGAATCTTTTCCTTTTGCTGCAACCTGGGCTAACGCTGCGCCGCGTCGTGCCGATTGCTCTCGTCGCCCGCTTCGAACCTTCGGTAATAGTTCCCGAATCCAATTTCCGATTTGTTTCCTGATCATCGATAGTCCCACGATTTCGACATCGTGAACGAATAAATCCGAATTTTGCGCTTTCTGCCTGAATCTGCAAAATATATACCGCAATAGAATAAGTCAACGCCAGTCAGACAAAGACCAAAACCACCGAACCAAGCTACCCCGTGATTCCGATACATATAAATCAAACGTCCCAAGATCTACGTCTTCCTATGCTAATATATTCTCCAGTAGAATAACTCCACGTTAGACGAAAGCCAAAATCAGAACGGAATTTCCAGCAGAACTCTTCCCACGTCTCCAACGCTTATAAATCAAGTGTAGTCCGCGATCTTCTCTGACCCGGTGCTAGCATATTCTACGATAGTATGAGTCTACGTTAGCCAAAATCCAAAAAGTCAAACTCGGAATATCCAACGGAACCAGCCTGGCGATCTCGATACGTCTGAATCAAGAAGATCTACGTCTTCCGTCTCGGTGTTCGTCTACAGAGTGTCCGACTTGAAGTTTCACACACGCGTTTCCCATGGGGGCCATGAACCTTTAGGTGGAGAAACAATTACGTGTCGTATTACATCAAATTGGACATGCTCTACGTTCTACGGCAGAAGACGCCCGCGCGTGCGAGACGAGGGCCAACGTCAGCCCCGATATCGAAACGCGGAATCTGGTCGCTAGGTCGAGGCAAAGATGGAAACGTTACAAGGGAGACGACGCGAAAACATGATCCAACACAGGGTGACGTCAACGCGGTACGCAGTCGTTGCATTTAAAAGCGAGTGGCTTTCGATGTCTAAAACTGTCCTATTGCCCTCGCGTATGATCGTTCTGACGCAAGTGACGCAAACAAGTGCCAGATCGTGGTCGAATTCCGCGCGCGTACGCGTATTCGTCCTCTGTCACAGTTTTCTAGCAATCGTTGGTTCACTGGAAAAAATTATTTACTCGTACAACTTGCCCGGACACCGGACGCGTTCAATTACGGTATCGTCGCGTCGTGTCGAATAATTGATACTTAACTCGGACCAATCAAGCAACGCGTCTACCGTCTTGCGCGATGTCAAGAATCGCACGTGCGAGGAACTTTTCTTGTTTCACGCTGAGAAAATTCTTGAGACGCTTCCAAAAATATAAACGTTCGTTTCTATCGAATGCAAGAAAAACTTGTAATTCTGTTCAACAATTCTGGAGAAGTTCAAGATTAATTTCCCAATGAAAGTTCCTTCTATAGTCGTGCACGAAACTCGAGCATGGTTCTCTAACATGGACGGCCTTGAATCGCGACGAATCGATACTCCGCACGGAAAACTTGCGGGTGAATTTTGGGATAGGTCGCGAAGGACAATCGTCCTGGGATCGGTCGCGTTCTAAATATAACAATGTTCGTATATCGCGGTCACGCTATTATCTTCGTTATCTCTCGAAAGCGACTCGGATGCCTTTAGAAACGGCCAACGACATTATCGCGACTGCACCCGTGTCGTAGTACGCACAGCACCGTACGCTGTCGCTCAAAAGTATCAGCAACGTTTGTTTATTTTTGACGATGAGTCGTTCGAACGACAGATAAAATGCCCTACCGCCGTTTTATCGCGTGTACAAGTTTTATCTGCGAGTTGCGTTCAAACAACAGAAAGTATCAAGCCCGAAGTCGGCAAATCTGCAATCTCGTTAGAAAGAAGTAAAAAGATTACATTGCGCGTGAACATATTCGAATTTTCCCTAAATCCTGACTAGCTTTCTAATTATCACCAAATTTTTCACAGTAACGTTCAAACAACGATATCCGAGGTCGGTGAATATACGTCAGCAAAAATTCAATTAAATCCGCTAAACGAGTACGGCACGTAATTTTCCCGTTCGCGCCCGTGTCTGTTTCTTTCATTCGCATCCTTAACGAGGAAATGATAAAAATTGCTGGTTTACTTCATTTCGCCGGTTCGTGCAATTAATTAAAATTCATGAACCGTTCTGCAGATGCACTAAATGTCACAGTTACGAGCGACAGTGTACCGTCGTGTAGTCGAGCGATGTACAAAAGCGAGAAAGAGAGGCAGATCGTAAACGACACTCCCGTTCGTCGAGATGCACTTTGAACCGATGAAAAGTTGGCTGAAAAGCGAAGCAACAGTTGACGCGTCGTTTAATTAGTTTCGCTTTCTGCTTCGCCGGGAACGAACACCCCCTTCCCCCCTCTCGTTCTATCTTGCTCGCGCGAACACGATATCCTATGAACGCTTCCGTTGTGCCTTTCGCGCGTATTCGCTACATTCGTTTCGGACCAACTTTCCAATGGAGTTCGCCCACGAACGCGAAAACAGACCGATTTGTCAAGGTTTTCTTTCTTTTCGGTAATCGATATTTCGGAGATCCCGAAACCGAGCCGAAACAATCCAGAAAGACTATTTCTAAATACTCCTCTCGGAATTCCCTCTCTTGGGGCGAAATAACAGCGTCGTTGATTGCGCTCGGATTAATACGAATTCCTTTGTGGCAAGGAACCGCGCGTAATTTTATTTCAGCTGGATGTTAATTAAATTTCCAGCAGGGCGAGTTTATGCGTGTATGTGTGTGCGCGTGAGGGAGAGAGAGAGAGATCGATCTGCTCTTCCGATATTATTGATACGTCCGAGAAACAGGGGTAGCGAGAGGAGAGGAACGTTTGTAACCAGTGTGAAATACAATCGTAACGCCGGCATTATTCTACCAGGGCCATTAATTAAACGTCCGTGGCGTTGGATGTTTATGATTGTTAATGTGCTGCGCGGCGTGTATCAAATTATGTCAAACGGAACGGATGTTCTATCACAATTCAACGAGAAATGAAACGACGAGGTCGATCCGCGTCAACGGAACTGCCGAGGCTGAATCTATTTAACGGCCGCTGTCGCTTGTAATTTTTGCGTTTCAACAAATTGTTCGACGGTAAAGAGCAACGAGAGAATCGATTAATCGTTTTCGTTAAAATTCACTTCAAGATAAATCGAACAAACGCGAACGCGAGAAGATTGATTTTTTGAGCAAACGTAACCGAATTTCCGGCGCACAGTGCGTCGAGAACAAGCATAACATCTGTGATTCAACGGCTCCAGCCGTAGTATCAACATCCCGCTGTCAGGTTCCGACTTCCCGACAACCGTAATTAACCTTCGACAGACTTTCGTCGTTCGAAAACTCGCGTGGCACGATAAACACGCTCGTTAACTCGTCCCGGAATTCCGTGTCGTCTTCGAGTCGCGTATTAACGCGACACCATCGCGTCGCCGGCGTCACGAGAACGCGGCTCCTATATTCTCTATTTTCGACAGCGGTGATTAAACACCGCGAGATCAAACGCACCGAAGCGCACCGCTCGACGCGAATCGTCTTCGCGAAATGGAAAAAAGACTCCGGTTCGGACTAATTAGCTCGGCACGATTCTCTTACGAACACGTCTCTCGTATACGTAGGAAAAAGGAGAGAACAAGAGGATTGTCCCCTTTGGAAAGTGAATTTCAAAATGAAAATCTTCCCGTAGGAGTTAGATTTCCTGCGATTACGTTCCTGAACGACGAGTTCTCTTAGTCCCCGGCGTCTTCTTCGCGTAATTAAACGGTGCTTCGCCCATCGTTTGTTGCGTCCGGTTACCTACCGATGCTGCTCGAGTTCGTTTTCCTCCCAGATCGTGCGATTCGATGCTTCGAAGTAACCGAAAACTGCCAAGTTCGCAGAACGCGTCACCTCGTTCGAAGAACGCAGAAGCAAACGAACGATGGCGCTCAATTCTAGAAATATTACAAAAATATTTAGAACCTATTTCGGAGATTTCAAGACCGCGTGTTTTTAGGCATCGTTTCCTTTTTACCGTGTGCACTGTGCAGCGAAGTCAGATTTCGGAAAAGGAGTGCGCGTTTAGGCTTCGAGATTCGTTTGCTGAGTGCAGAGAAGCCGAGTCGCGGATAATGCTACCGTCTCGTTTAGAAGAGAGCATCCTCTTGCGTCGAATGTGTCTTCCGGCTGTTAGGAAAATGTCGTTCTTTTGTGCAGCCCGAAGAAGAAAGCGTGTTTCCGCGCATTTGCGACGACGACGTCTCGCGACCGTTTCCGGAATATTGCTACGAAATGTTCGCGCCGAGCACACGCCTTATTTATCGCCTGCAAGGCTCTTCCCTTTGACGTTTGCGAGCTGCTATCCGCCGAGGAACATAAATCTATCCGTGACGCTTGAACCGCGACACAGAAGAGGCGGGCACTGACAAATAAATGTCGATTCATGCGTATATTTGCTTCGACTTATCGATCACCGTCTGGGACGTGTGGCGAGGGACAAGTTTCACCCGTGAACTTCGTCCCTGCTACGAAAATAACATTGCCTCTCCGCTTGTTCCTCGTTTGGGACTTTGGGACCGGTGGCGAACAGTTAGCGAGGCAGGGAGAAATTCACTTCTGCAAAAACACGCTATTCGTTTCTCCCTCGTTCGGAGGGATAGATATTTTAAATTTTCTTTTCTATCGATCGTACATTTGTTTAACGAAGAATGTTGCTTCGTTTCATAAAGCAAGTGAGTAACATATCCCAGAAATTTAATTGGTTATTAAACAGTTTCATCGATTAACACATTATTATTGTTTGTTTTAATATTTCACAGACGGAATTATTAATTTTCTTGAGAACGTCGAAATTTGAATTTTTATGAATCGCAAAATTGCTCCTCTAAGTAATAATTTGATCGCTATTAATTTTTTTGATTCTATTGCCTGGATATAAGTTTCCTATGCAGGGGCACTGACGGACAAATAAAAAGGCAGGAGCAATACCCTTCCGAGGACACGCTGTTGTTTTTCTCCGCAAACACGTTTACTCGTGTTTACCGAACGTTTACGAGTAGCTCCCTGGCCGGATCGGTCTCGCATCAAAAACGTTCTCATTTCTCGCTGCTATACGCGCGATGTCAACTCGCTATTAGCGCCACGAGTATATTCTTGGCCCGCCTGTTTGCCACAGCCGAAAATAATTTGAAGACGATACGAAAAGCCGCGTAACGCCCGCGAAACACCTAACACCGTGTCCGAAGATGGTGGTCGCTACTCGAGGATGGACCTTGAAACTATACTTGCAGTCCTACAAATCGACCTCTAGTCACAATTGAATTTTAGCCTCCGAACCATTGATTTCTGAGCTGTGAATTTTCCTAAATGCAGGAAAATCTCGACATAAATCCTCGTGAACGTCACGTTCTCGTTTTATTCTGAGCTTATGAAAATTTGTTATCTCTCTGACGTAGTGTAGCACGAAAGCGCGTAACTCCAAGCGTAATTATAAAATTAATTGACCATGTATATTGTTACTTACCGGAATAATTCATTTACGAGGTTTCAAAATTCTTTACCCGAGTCAAAACTGCCCTCAGAGGTTTTTCAACGACTAGCGGAACCATTAATCGGCTAAGCCCTTTGTTCATCGGTAATCTGTTAAATACTCGCTGGGGAAAATTGTTTGTCTTCTTCCGCGTTGAACAACGGATCCATTTTAATTGAAAAGAATGCGAGTGCTCCAAGTCCAGCGTACCACGGAGATTACGAGTAGAATCCAGCACGTGGAAATAAGGCGAAAACGTGGAGTAATACTATTTTGCACGATGCTTCGTTTCCGAGGTAATCGGCTTCGAAAGTTCGTCTGATTCGTGATTACAAAAAGTAGAAAAGGTAAGCCACGAACAGACGCGTCGCGACCCTTCCACTCCGATTACATCTCGAGAACTGAGCATCGCAGCGAAAACTTTTGTTCTAAGTTTTCGATTACCTTTCCCACGGAGAATAATCTCGTGACCTTTTATAAAATAACTCTGATATCTCCCTTTCCCTCTCGCGTTGCTCGGAACAAAATATTTTTCAATTACGTGTTATATATGGAGAGCAAAGGAGATTTTACCGTTTTAAATCTCGACCACTCATTTCTGTCGCAAATGCGTAACATCTACTCACCACGCGACAACTTCGCAACGCGAACGTTCACGGATACAGAAGGAATCTGGCGTCTATTTTCGCAGCAATCCTGGCATTGCAAAATTGCCGCGATCGGGCACGATTCGCTTTTTATACGAGACTTTATGTAGCCCCGGATAAAAATGAATAAAAATGAATATATCCATTCGATCGCGGTGGTCGCGCAAACCGACAAACCGTCACATAAAAATCTATATTCGCATAAACATCGGTGGCTGGACGGTCTCGCAACTAGCCAAAGCAAACACACGCGTACGCGAATAAATAAAATCACGATGCTGGATAAACTTCGACGAGGCAAATTCGCGGGGTAGTATTATTGCACAAATAATACTATGACACCGGAAACGTGTCAGAACGAAAGAGGGAGAGAGAGAGAGAGAGAGAGGAAACAAGTAAATCAGATCAGTTCAATGAAGTCCACCATTCGCAAGCGTGCCGCGCGAAAACTAGATGGCCAAACGAAGCCCGAGCGCGAAACGAGAAGTGCAGATTCGATTCCGCCGAATAATGCTCCCCGAACGCGAGCTAGCGACTCTTCGCGACCGTAAACTTCTTTTCCCATGGTTCCACGGGTGTTAATTGCCGTTAATTGAATCGCCGGAAAGGTGGGACCGGCGTGGAGAGCTTAATTAAACGTTTCACTCGGCGAAACGTGTGCCAGATTTGTCAGAATGCTGCGTGATACGCAAGAACACAACTCGCCGATCTACAAACTGCACGCTCGGTTTCGCGTTTAATTTAGTAGAACGATCATTTTCCTCGTTCGTATCGCTCTTCTCCATTGTCCAACGGTATACATAGTTACTAATGCGCTGATGATTTTTCACATACAGTTATTGATATTTTCGCTACGCGTTTGATTATTTTTCCAAGCAAAATAATTGAAATTACGCGAGCGATATTGCATTTTTTTCTAGAGCATGTTTTGGAAAACATGGTTTCTTCGTTTTCGGCCTTAATTGCAATGGTTTCATTTATATTTATATTCGTCTGGAGCAATACCACGACGGTATGAATTTATCAGGGACACGAAGTGCATTCGATGCGGAACAATCGAGCAGAATTTAGATTATTTTTTGAATAAAATATCGCCGAGATTACCAGGCGCTGGATAAAAGGTCCCCGTGGAAAAAAACACATCCGATGGTTTTTCGGCTGACATAGAAGCGCGTGTCGGTCTTTTTGTAGTCCGTAGTTGACAGCCGCGTGTGTTCGGCACTCCGGTCTCTCATGCTCGCAGTTTTCACGTTGCAATTCGTTTTACGACTTTGCGAAATTACGCGTCTCTCCGCCACGGCGTGTAGTCTCGTTACGCGTGGCGAAAATCGCGCTGGATTTCCACATTTTCGGCCACCGACCCAAATTTCACGTGAAATTCAATGAGCCGGCGTGTTTGCCGAGACACGCGACGACGCTCCGTTGTCGTCTCGCGTCCAGTCAACGAATTACCAGAAAATTGTTGTTCGCAAGTCCGGCGTCGCGTCGTTTAATTAGCTTCAATCGCGATGAATCGCGCCCCGTAAAAACCGTCCGGTTCACTTGAAATTCATCAGCTCGTAATTCCCAAGCGTTCCCTACCACTTTTCCATTAACGCTAGGTTTATGGAGTTCTAGAAATAACTATTTCACGTTATATCGTATACGTAATAACTTCCGTAGACTGTGTTTCCTCTCGTTGCCAAGTTTTTCTGGTCGAGTCGCATCGGTTCGTCGACGCGCGAAACAATGATTCGAGCTGAAACGATATTTATTATCGGCCTTTCGAAAGAAAATAGTTGCGAGAGCAATTGAGACTTGCAGAAATTAGAATTTGCGACTAATTAATCGAGAACGGTGTTTCGTGAGCGATTCGCGAATGGGACGATGCCTAGGTTACTGTTAGCGGATCGCCGCTAGTTGTGATCGACAAGAAGTCTTAATTGCCGTGACGATTGCACGTCGACCAAAGCGTGAACGGCCATCGAAGATAAGGAAATAACAGTGTTGCTTTAATTACTGGAGTGCGGATCCTTGAGCGTTTATGGTCGTCCGTAATTTAGAAGAGCGTGCATCGACGTGACCAAACGGTTTTTCCACTGTACTTTTACCGTGGAGGATTTTATTCGTCCACGAAAGGAATCAAATTCTTGATCGTGATTTTCATTAAGTATAATAATAGCATTCACTTGGAACCTACGATTAATTTATTTCAGAGGCAGCTTAATCATTTTCCTGCATATACGTATAATCGAACAAGGACTTTAGGAAGATGCTTTTTGCGAATAGTTGATCCGTGATTTGGAAAATACTGATAAAATAGCAGTTAATTTAACAAACGCAAACATTAATCAGGTGGTACGGATAGAACACGAATGAGTTTTTCCTGGGTTAAGTGCCTGAAATAAAATGGTATTTGGAAAAATATTGAATTCGATTACTCCACTGCTGAAAAGTATTTAATACCTTGTTGGATGATCGATAAACTTGGCTCTTTTTAATGGAATGAAATACGAGTGGACGTTCTCGCTAAAATAAATAAATAAATTTTTGATGTTTTTTCGAAACCGGGCTGGACAAACTACGCAGTGACGCACAGTGTACAAATAAATGTTTAAAAACAGCTTTTCCTCGTTTTTTCTTTAAAGCAGACATATATTCGCCCGACTTTCTGTTCTTCCCGCGTGACGTGTTATAGTCCGAGAAGTTTCGTGATAGGACGAGAGGTGGGGTAATGATTGTCGAGGGCGGATCGTTAATTACGTCGTTAATTAAATGCACGGAGATACTTGGACGAAATTAAAGCGGAGCTAATAGTATGGATTCGCTATCGCATCGAACGGAGGAGCGGCGCGTGTAAGAAAATTGTGATTCAGTAAACGCGGGGGTCGAGTTATTAATTAAGTTAATAATCAGTCGACGAGCCGGGGGCACTGTAAATCCCGCTGGCACGCGCATGCGAACAGGCTGCACGTAATTAGTGTGCATAAGCGGGGCCGGGATATTAGGGGCGCGGTACTTGCGTGGAAGAAGAGCACGGACAATCGTTTTTGTTTTATCAGTCGGAAAATATGTGAGTTTCTATTAATCGAATGCTAATGCGCCCGATTATCCTGCTTAAAAAATCACTTTCAAACATCGTCCGCCAAATGATCCGCGAATATTCCCAGTAAAACTGCTGAGCTCCGGTTATTAAATTTATCGGCTCGTAATGTAATGTAATATTCAACGTTCCATTTTATTCGTTATCACGGTACAGAATTACGTTCAATCAGACATAGCATAATCTCCGACTGGCAACGGCTTCTTGTTAATTACCCGATTTTGCAATTAATCACAACTAAACTCTTAGAGTTAAAACATAACCATATCTGCGATCGCAGGTGTATTATACATAGAATTGCGTTCAATCAATTCTATAATATCAGAATGTGTGTGATTATAGCTTTTTGGTTAATTGCGTGTATATTTGCGATTCGAACGAATCGGTATCGAATAAATAGAGTGAAAACGTACTTATAATCACGAAAATCGTTCTTGCTCTTAAACGTGAAAAACGTTCCATTTTCGCAGAAAATCTATCTTTCCTTTACGCTCTGTATTTTATAAAACAATCCGTGAAGATGAGAATTTGCATGAAGATTACAATCTGTGACTAACAGCAATGAATATGCAGATTTAATAAAAAGTAAATAGAACAGAAAATTACAAGAAATTTGACTTTCAATACTTTCCACTTGGCAAACAATATTTAGAAACTAAAACGCGACGTTGCTTCTTCTACGTTTTTACGTCTCTGCCAAATGCAGGTTCTCCATTTACTTTCCAATGCCTGTACTGGGAGCAAGGTCGATAATTAAGGAAAATAACTATGTATTACAACAACGTATATTTCTTCGGGGAAACGTATAATTTGTTAGAAAGATATACGCATTATTTATAATAAATTTCGGTATAGTCCGAAGAAGCAGGTTTTGTGAAACTGGGACAGGAGCATTTTTTAATTATTATTCGAGAAGCGTCAGCCGGATCGCATTTCCTTATCCCGTTTATAATCACCTTTAATAATTTGCCGGATAGTGTTGGCAGAGCGATAGGAAACTAAAGAGAAATAGAGAGTGAGAGAGAGAGAGAGAGAGAGAGAGAGAGAGAGAGAAGCAAGGGGGTTTCCATCGCCATAGAGCTTTTTAATACGACCATTCTTCCGGGGGAGTAAGCTCTCCCGTTTCTGCGGAACGGATTGCAATTAATTAAGGCGCTTAAGCGGTCTGTGTGTAAAGAAGAAGCCTGGAGGAGAGCGAAAGGAATCGGCGGAACCCGAAGGGAACGATTCGCGTTTATAATTTCTAGCCTTTAAACGCTAAACTTTCAGAAAATAACTCGACTCCAGGGCTACGGATCTTCCGAGAAAATAACAAAAACATCTTGCACCATTTAAAAATAAATAACTGCTACGAAGAAATTCCGTAAGTCCCGCACTCGTCGGTAGACAATTCCGTTCAATTTCATAGGAAACGGCCACGAATCGTAGAACGCATGAATTAAAGCAAGACACGTTTCACGACCGTAGGAAAACGTGTTTCTTATTTTAATTCCGACTTGCTCGTTTTGGATAACGTCTCGATAAAATAGAGACGATCAAGCCAGCTATCAGAACGAATACCATTTAATCGCTAAAATTAATTATTCTGCAAACATTCATCCGAAAGAATTAATCCCCGTACTTCGCCTGCCAATTTTCTATATTTATGAGAAAAATTAATAAAGCCGAAGACCCTTTCAGCCCCTTCTGGCAATTTTCGCGGAATTAAAGTAAACGCGGTGGCGTTTGCATCGATAAAACCACAGGAACGTCTTGTTGGTGCCTCTAATTTCCAATAAAGCGAACGTCGAACGACGCGTTACGACGATGGCACGTGAGGCATTTCGATAAAATTGCCATGCGCTTTTCGGACATCTCCTGGCGCCTGATTCCAGATTCCACTCGTACGCTCGACCTTCTGTTTTATTTAACCATTCCCCGTGCAATATTTAAATGATCCACGAGCGCACGAGCGGCAGTCTCGAGCACCTATAGACTGTTTCTCTCGTGGCCATTTCCATGCCGCCGCATCCGTCTGCTTTGCATATTCTTTGCCCTCGTTGCTGCTGCACCCAATGCAAGCCAACACTTTAACCGTCTTCTGAATTTTTGGGGACCTAAAACTACGTCAAGATTCTCGGAAATGCTTCGTTCCATCTCCGAGATTTTTTAATTCAACAATTTACCATTTCTCGAACGCCCATAGCGTAGAAACTTCTTTTTCGAAATCGCAGGGTACGAGTCGCGAAGGATTTCAGATTTCGCGAACGCGAGGTCGTATAAATATGCCGTGTTTTCCATTTACGTGTGCGAAACGTCTAGAAACAGCAAGACGTTGCGTCGCGTCGCGATTCCTCCTCGTTGCTCCGGTATTTGTTCTCACCTTCGGTTCCTCGGGAGTGCTCTCGTGGACCCGTTGAAACGCAATTCGAAAAAATGTATTCTCCTGTCCTGGGATGGAACGTCGACCGTAAGCTCGAAAACGAATCCGGCGTTGTTTGCCTGGAATAGAATCTCTTGGGCTATTGTTGGACGAGTGTATCTTCGCTCGTCCGCGTTTATTATTCGCCGTGCACCAGATCCAGCGCTGGAAAATAAGAAGTATATATCTGGAGATTCGCTCGGTATTATCCTCGTCTCCGAGGGAACAAGACTTCACCGTTACTACCGACAACTTCGGAAACTCGAGGGACCATCGAAGTTAGCGAGAGCTTCTCTCTTGATCTTCCTTTCTTAGCGACCCGACGAAACACCGTCCAAGATCGCGTCTCGATTTTTTCGCAAAGAAAAAAACGATTCAATTATGTCGCCAAAAAGGCGAGATACTTTCTGCCGAAACTATTTTTCTCGTCGTCCCTGTGGTCATCGTCCACTCCGTCATTTTACGAAGAAAATCCTCTTTCGAGAAGTACCCGACTCGCGTTGCCGAACTTTTAGGGGGTTGTAATAGGTTTTGTATCAAGATCTTGGGATGAGATTCGGTCGGAAGAGGGAAGATTGTTTCCTTAGCAGCTTCAACTTTTATTTCGAAGTTTTTCGAATCAGTCGTGACAAGTAATTTTCTGTTGTCCATTGCTTCTTTACAGATTCGTATCAACGAACAAAAGCATTCTCCCATTGGAAACAGCTACATTTCCATCGTGCCAAAAATTCAAAAATTAATCCGAAAAGTCAATTTCCTTCGCGGCTCAGTAAAAGCGCAATTTTATGAAAACATGCTAGAAGTTGTAAGTAATCTGGCCATTATAAAAGAGGGTCGCGACCCACAGAGTTGCAAGAGGGAGAAAAGGGGGCGATCCGGGCAAAATTACGTCACCCTATAATCAATTTACAACGATGCTCGATTTTTCTACGAGGCAAATTTCCTCCGGAAGATTTCTTATCTAAATAGATTATGTGAATCCGATCAGACCGCAGTCTGCGAAGTTTCTCGATCGTTTCTCTCATCGATCGATAGTCCTCGCAGCCGCAGATCAGAAAAGTTCAAGAGAGCGAGAGCAAGAGAAGAGTCCCTGGAACTATTCCGCAAACGCAGACTGTTCGAGTTTCTAATCCAACGGCTTCTAATTATGCCGCGGCGGCGCGACGCGTTCTCTCGACGGCGCGGCGACCGTGTATTCACCTTAATAATCGAAATTTCTAATTAGAAGGGAGCACGCGGGTCGAGTTCGTAGCGTTATCGCAGGAAATCGGCGCCGGCTTACAATTAGCCTCGGCGTATTTATATTCGCGGAGTCGAGCACGTGCGGCCGCGAGGGCGACGGTTTGTTTTCCGCACGCGTTCGCTTTCGGTCGATGGGAACTACTCTTCATCTTGGACGGTTTCTTTGCTACGGATCCCTGGATTAAATTGCGTCCACGGGTTTTTCGATGGAACGTGCGAGCAGAGAGCAAAACAAAGATGGTTGCGTTTCAGGGAATTTTCAATGTTTTATTCGCTGGTGTAACGCAGATCGTTGCGCAAAATGCGTCGGATAATTCTCGCGGACTATAAAAATCGATAATTCTTGTCGGGCTGGCGAGATTAAGAAAATAGTCTGCAGCCACTTTGCACTACTTTGTAGCCGGATGGAATCGTGTCTCGTTCGCAGACGCCTCGCCATCCATTCCTGATAAAAACAATAACTTCGTCAGCAACGTGGAGAGCAGAGCGAAGTGAAAGAAAGAAGGAGAGAGAGAGAGAACGAGGGAAATCTCGAGTTGAGAGTTCGATCACGTGTAAGTAGAGACAACGGGGTCGCGTGGTTCCGCGTTACACTCGCGCCCTACAGCTTTATGGCGGTAGCTCCTTCACCGGGGAGAGAAATGTCAATGGTTGTAGCTATCTTTATTATCGGCGAAGGATGCGCGGAATTTCAATGGCGGTTCGACTCGTCGGCGGTATCGGAGGGAGGAGAGGACCTCTGGAGAGAAACTTACAACAACTGGAAACGCTTTCGTTTGGACGGCGCGCGGGAAACGATCCGCTTCGACGAAGCGAAGCAGAACGGAGTGGAGCAGAAGAGGAGCGAGAGAGGGGGGAGGGAGAGAGTGACGGAGAGATCACTGTGTGCCCTGGTGGCTGTTCCGATCAAAGATTCCGCCGGAACGACAACGATTTCCAATCATTCCGCAGATGCTACGAGGCACACCGAGCGGACCAGTAAATCGTCGCGTAACCGTCTCCTACTCGAGGCATTAACCGAGGCAATTCCACGCGAAACTGCGACCTCGGTTAGCAAAACGGTTACATCGAGAAGTTACAAGACTTGCTTCCTCCTTCCACGATCCTGTCCGCGCTCATCTGCCGTATCTGTTCGACGGATTCGAAAAACTAGCCTGAAACAGAAATCGACTGGGCGAATCGAATAAGGAAATTAATGGGGATGCGGAGATACGTTGAAAGCGTTCGAGGTGATGATATTATGTTAAAATAACTCCGAGTGCAAAGGGTTACGCGTTTAGGTGGCTCCATTAGCCTCGAGTCACAAAACGCTACGTCCAGACGCGCATAGGAGATCCCACCTTGAGGCATCAGGAAGACGTTACCGTATCCTGCTAACCGAATCTGACCGGGTAACATTAAAGTCGGCGGCCGTTCGCCGCGGATATTGAATTATGCGGTCTGTCTGGACGGGCGGAGGATGTTTACCGATATAAAAGAGCCTGGGAATAGTATAGCAGCCTTTTACGATCTCGGCTGGGCTATCCTCTAGCGTCGAGAGAGCGGCCGGCATCCTCTCTTTATGACGCGACTTTTGCGATAACTGTAATGGCCACTCCCGCAACACGAAGCACGCCATTACCGTCACTCTATTTCACAGTTGATATCGCGGCTCTTTCAGAGGCTTTGAGAGAGAGAGAGAGAGAGAGAGAGAGAGAGAGAGAGAGAGAGGTACCACCCTCGCGCACACTTATACCTTGAAGCTCCACCTTGACCCAGTCCATCCACGGCGGGCCGGGCCGACTCGTGTGCACCTGCAACGAAACTCGATAAAACGCCTGCAACACGGCTATTATTATACCATCGAGCGTTGAATTATTTCTGGAGAGGAGCTGGCTTCTTGGTCGTGTGTTCCCCCGTCGTTTTCTTCCGCGTGGCCACCTCGTTACGATGCTCCTTTCAGAAGCTGTTCGACGGGGTCGTTGCTCGTCAACCGTGTTATCTTTACCGATAAACACGCTATCATGCTACAGAGTTACTAAAATCCACTACAATCGCTGGACCAGTGCTACTCTGGCTGATATATGTATATATACATATATACACTCCATTTTTCTGACGGATGTGGCAATGACCTTGTATCCGATAACCGCGCCGTGATTAGCTATCATATCTTCAAGTTGATTCGGTATTTTTATACGAGTTACCTTCCGAGAAGTATGATTAATCTCGTTCATCTGATTTTTGGACAGACTCGTACCATGTAAAACGCTTGAAACGGTAGTTTGTGTTTCCTCGTACTCAGCATTCGTCATTCGTATGTTCCAGGTGGTGCATCAGAGTCAAAAGGCTGACAGTGTCCCCAGCACTATCAACAGCCGAAAAGTTAGCGTCTCCGATGTGCAGGCTTGGATTAAAACGATCTGACCCGCTATCCCGTTAACGATTTCGACGATCCACGATCAACGCACCGCGACTCGTTGTCGTTTTCAGCTCGAGAGGAACTCTGGACGAGAGGAGATGTTCTATAAATGGTTCGGGGGCCGAAACACCACGTTCAAGCCGCCAGATATTCAAAGATAGCGAGTGGAGATCGTCCGAGCAGCTTATCGACGGTGGGACACCTTCCCGAAATTTGGTCCCCCCGCTCAAAGATGAGGACTCGCGGTTCCGGTCTCGCAGAAACGAAGGAAAGATCAAGCAGAGTTTAAGCGATCGAGTATCATCCTCGAGTAAATCCTCCAGCCGCTTTGACAGGCCTCGATTCAAGTTCTCGTTCAGCGAGAAGGTCAAAAGGCCCTCCGCCAACCTTGAAGGACCCCACACAGCTCCCGTAGACTCCACAAATGAGAAAAAAGAAACACCTCGCGGCAAACTCCAGAAAAGCGATTCGTTCCTGAAGAAGCTGGTCCGCAGCTCTAAAGACAACATCACCGAAGGCTGCGAGAGACTGGTGAGGAACATCCAAAAAAGTCCCTCGGTCTTGCGAAGAAAGTTCCTCTGGAACGAAGAAGCTTCCACCGCGATCGGCAATCACGAAGAACAACCGGTAGCTCCCGTGAGAAGACAGAGGTCCACTCGCAGACCTTTGAAAGTCGAAGAGCCGTCTTGTTCCTCAGAGTCTCCAGCGTGTTCTCCGGTAGTCGATGTTTCCATCTGTCCTATCCAGTATACGATCTCCGTGACAAACGAGGATCGCAGTACCCAGGAGATCGACGGCGAGACTGCTGTAAACGAGTCTGTTAGGCTAGTCCCCGGAGAGAGGAGTGGTTGTATATTAGTCGACGACGGTAGCTCTTCGAAGAGCGTTTCCGTAGAGGACGTGGAGGATTTGATTAGGTCTGAGAACAACCTGCGGCTGTTGGAGCAGCGCGTGCTGATTCGACGACGAATAGAAAAGTCTGCTAAGTTGTTTGAAGCTTTACAGTCGGATCAGAGACGGTCCTGGAGCGAGGAGAGTTTAGCTAGAGCTGAGAAAGTATCATTCAAAGCCGCTAGGTATCCTTTGGACGCTGTCGATTGCTCTCCGATCGCACACAGACGATCAGTTCTTCGCGCGGATGAGATAAGACCTGGACTAGATGGAAGGTTAAAGGAGAAGAAGGTGGAACGAAGCTGGAAGGCGTGTAAAGCGAAACGATCGCCTCCGCCAGACGAGTGGCAGGTTCATAGGTCGACGGAGCTTCGGTTCTCCGGTGATAAGGGGTCAGACGATAAGCCCGAGCCGGCTCGGAAGTCGTGGATGCCCAGTGAGGAGCTGCACGCTCGTCAGCCGGCCACGTCGACCGCGGTAAAATGCAATCTTGCGAATTTCACGGACTGCCAACAGCTCCGGGCTGGCCACGAGGAGGGGACCGACCGATGCCTGCCTGCGGGAAGCATAAGTAAACACGAGCTAGTCGCGAGACAGCCTGGGAACTCCTCTGAAGAGGCTCGCAGCGAGCTGGACATCGTTCCTGACCTATCGACGTCTATCATCGACATAGCTCGCATCGAAAATGAACAGGCCGACCTGCAGGTAGCGAACAACTCCACCGTGGTCCAAGTGTCCGAAGACTCCGCTTCATGGAGAACTACTCTACAACCTGCTACAGCTGCTCCGAACTCCGATAAACCGTCAGTGATCTCGCTCGCTCTCGACCAGGGTGCAACCAGGCTAAGCGGCAAGCCTCTATCCAGACCAGTTCGGAAGAAGAGGGTTAAGATTCTTGGGAAAAATCAGGATCCCAACGAAACCAAGATGAAGCTCGCTATTAGGATGATCAGGATAAGGGACAAGCTGATGCTATGTCTCAGCGCGTTCGCCATCCTGTTCACGATTCTGTTGGTCATGGACCTGCAGATGGATCTAGGTTATAGTGGACATCATCTTGTCCCCAGTCACGCGAGAGTCCGTTTTGGAGATGATCCCAATGCGGATACGATTTATAATAACTTTAGGAGGAAGTTTTTACAGAGGATGAACGCTAGCAAGGAACAGACCAGTGGGGATGTGCCCGGGACTACGCAGAACAGTGTTAAAGAGGATGCCAGTGAGAGGAGAGATTCTAGAACCGAGAAGACCGTCGCGCACGATGGTTTTCCGGATTTAGTGGACATCGTGGTGAAGGGTTACGGTGTTAGCGTGTACGAAGGAGTGGCTAGGATCAGCGGAGAGGATCATTCTTATAACCCTACCTTGGGCGAGCTGAAGAAGATCGGGCCGAAGTGAGTTTATATAATATTAGTTCTGTATTTGTTTCGATCTTTTCTATGCGGTCGATGTCCTCAGTTGTTTTTAGTAGACGGTCCGTCGCTCGTTTCCGACTGGATCCGATGATATTTTGCTCGATCTTCGATCGTTTAACGAATACTTCTGTCCATGAACAACATTTTTCCTCGTGTCCGATTTGAGTAAGATCGACAGCCGTTACTTTGCAGACACGGCATAATTAACGGCTTACAGTTTCTGTCATTTGAAAGGACTTCGGCCGCCACGGAATTATAATAAGCTTCTCGGAATAGCGTTCATCGATCATCCATTAGTTTCAAAACCGATGAAATCTCCAGTTGCGTAGATAACACTGGTCGGTACAAAAATTTTCTGCTAGTCCCGACCTCGGTGAAAATATCTGTCCCCGTTTCGTCCGGAGATAAGCCATTTCCATTCAACCGGCGAGTTGAAATCTCGCCTGACCGGGCCGTCCGAATCTCCTAAACCGATTTCTCGAACTTTTAACAGAATCCACGGGCTCCATGTGTTTTTTATCCGATCAAGTTTCCAACAGCCCCAGGTGAAAAGTAATTAAGGGTCGAGTTACGCTGGGACGTGATTTTCAATCGCGAGGCGCGCACTGGCCGATCGTTTCGATAAAACGAAATTCCATTGCATTCGATCGAAACGAAACTCGCTGCGTAATTATTTTCCTCGCGATGGCCTTAAAAATTATATATCTTTAGAAACATTGATCTTTGCGCGACCTAACACCACAGAAATTGCACCGAAACCGCAGTTCGACGATAAACGAAGAAGAAAATGTTTAGACGATATCGCAGCTTTTATCGCAGCACGAACATAAATGATCGGGAAAAAGAGTGAAAGAGAAAACGAGATAGAACGATAGAGAGAGGTATAGAGGGAAGAGAGAGAGAGAGAGAGAGAGAGAGAGAGAGAGCGATCCATTGAAGAAACGTCGCGTCGCGGGGATCGAGCACGAGGAGGAAACGTTTGGAAAGCAGCTGCGACGTCCGCGTAATTCTAATCGATTGTTTACGCGCGAGGTTCGCGATCACGTGGACGTCGCGTCGCATCGCGTCGCGTCGTTATGGCCGCGTGTTCTTCTCGACAGAAGCTCGATTTGCGGTCAAGCCGCTCGATTTGCGCCTTCGATTCCCGACTCGCGATTCAGCCGGATCGGGGACGTCATTCTCTCGCGTAACAGCCAGATAAAAGGCCTCGAGAGCCGCCATATCTGGATCACTAACCGCCCGAGTGCCGGCCACGTATGCGATGCAACTTGCTCGGAGAAATAACACGCTCTGCGAGTCAGCTGGAACGGTTTTAGCCTTCTCCAACCGATGCCCACGACTAAAACCATCCCGTTTCCCGTTTTATAGCGCTAGACAGCTTTGTTGTTCCATCCGCATTCGAACTCGATGCCACTTTTCGTCCTGCTGTGCGTTCCGCGCTCTTTCGAGGGACTACATGCGACTGACTACGGCATTTTTCAAAAATGATTCATTCGGATTGAAATTTTCAAGAGATGATCTCTAAAGTTCGCAGTTTAAAACGTACAGAGTTTTTAGAGAAACTCCGATTATGAACCTGTAACTGTGTCAACTACGTAATATAAATATTATGATATTGTTCGAAAACACACGTCGAAAATGTGTAAAAACAATTTGGTTTATCTTCGTTGTAATCATTCTTGCATCGTTTTATTTGTACAGAGTTGAATACAAATATGATCACTGTTCTAAGACTTACGAGCGAGAACGTATATCTTATTTTCTGATGAAACGTAGATTGAAGCGTTTTTAAAATTGCTAAAGTCTTCTTTGCATTGTTAATCGAATCCCGATTTTCGAGCAACTACAGCACTAACGCCTGTGATAAATTCGTGTGCACAACAGTTATTATTCGCCGTCCATCCGGCGCGGCGGTGTAATTCAAATCGGTGGAGTAATCGAGCTCCGAATGAAAATCGCGTCGAAGAAACACACCGGACCGCCGCCAGCGGAATTAACAATCCGATCTAATTCGATCCGCGGCCCTTCCAGATTATAACGACTGTACGCGACCTGAATAGTCAATCGACCGCTGCCATTTCGCTCGCGACGATTACACGCAATTCCGTTCGAAGCGCCGCGCCGGTCAAAATTAGCTGGCGAAAAGAATCGGTTCGAGGGGGATGAGAATCTCGACGGGCGAAATCACCTTCGCGTCAACTGCTGATTGGAACAATACCGTGTAGAAAAGAAAAAAATCAAACGCAACTACGAGTGCAACACGATTCATAATCGAGCTCGTGTTTCTTATTTCGTCTCGTCCTCGAAGGTAATTAGTAGACCGCGAAATTTATGCATTTATAGGGGAAATTGAGTAGGTAAAATTTTAAATTGTTGGAAAATTTTCAAAATTCTACACGTCAATATGTGATTTCTCTTCTATTAAAATCATTACGGGAAGAAATAACGTTTAATTCGCTTTTTACCTGCAATCGCGTGAGATCATTTTTATTTTGCGTAAAGATCCGCAGTCTAGTAGTCACGTTTGTCTTGGAACGGATTCTGCATGAACTTGTGCGCTGGAAATATATCGTAATACGTAATCTCGTGTGCGGATGACACACGTTCGCCGGCAATAAAATCGTTTGAGCGGAATTGATTGCTAGGCGCGGCGATACTACTGCGAGGAATTGTTCTTTGAAGGTCTCGCTTGATGGATGATGGCCTGATGATCCGATTTCATATCGTAGCTCGATTTGTTTCTCGTTTGGACCACCTGAATTTTTTTACGGGATAGGAGATAAATTTTGCAAATCGGGATCGCTGAATAGAAAGTTCGATATGTATTTTGCGTTAGCGCGTTCCCAGTCGAATCGTTAACGTTATCCTGCAGGCGCGAGGTTCCGGAGATCGATAGAAAATAAAAATTCGAGCGCGAGTAAGGTAATATCCGCTGTGTATATTTGCTTTTTCCCGGTGACGTATAGAATCGCTGAAAAATACGAGATCGAATGCGCGCGTGCAACGAACGGTCTCGCACACATTCGTCAAGGTTTACTCGATGTTTCGCGTATTAAACATCAGACAAATTTGTTCACATTTAGGAGGAACGGTTGACGCGAGATTGAACGGGACTTTCGTGGCGTGGCATAAACCTTGTCCGAAAAAAGTGTCTTCTCTCAGGTATATTATCAACTGACCACGGAGGTCCGTAGCGAGCGTCGTATCAACGACAATCGGATAAACTGGATTAATCTGGGTCATGTCGGGTCCATTCATTATCTTACCATTACGAACTGTCGTGTCTAAACAACAATTCCAGCCACTTGGCTTGCAATTTATTCAGCCACTTGAGGATATTTATTATTCCGTCTTCGATGATTAGAACTGGAATCTTGCAGATTAAATATTGTTTCTGAACTGTGAAATAATAGTGGTTTCATTAATTGAGAATTATACTAGTAGTCATAATTGTATGTCCGAGGTTGTACTCGGCATCGTAAAAAGCTCATGGTGTCCCCTAATCGTTCAAGAGTCAAGCCGTAACAAAGATATTTCGATCCTCGGGCACATTGAAAAACGTGGAGCCGCAAGTAGCTAGAAGAGCTGGGGCAGACTGCATTTTTCATTGCATTTCTCTGCGAAGATCGATCCTCCGGAGAGGAGCTCGGTAGAGAGAAGAGAGAGAGAGAGAGAGAGAGAGAGAGAGAGAGAGAGAGAGAGAGAGCGAGAGAGAGCGAGCGAGAGAGTCGCGCGCGTATTATCGAGCGACCAAGCTAAGGAAAACAAGGAACAGCGTTTCCCTGATGGTTACGCGGTGTAAGCTCGCCAGATAGAACCCTCTCGATCCTAGTGACCCCAGCGTCTAGGGAGCAAAGCATTGTTGCACGGGACACCGTTGACAATGCCTTTAATGTCTCCTTGAAGTAGGATTGCTTCATCTTTGAATAGGCCACGCGGCCGTTCGCGAACTATACTCTCGCGATATACTCTACGAGCAACAGATCCACCGAGACCACGTTCTCTGGAAGAATCTTGAGCACTCGATGCTACTGCAACTGCTCTAGCGTGCTGAATAATTGGTTGGTTAACAAGTTTTAATCTTTCAACTCCTGGGAAGAAGCTGGAACATAGTCCTCTACGACAGGCGTTCTCTGGATGACTAGACTTTTCAAAAGTTTCGTGCGAATTTATTACGATCCTTCTCTCATCACTATATAACCTACTTTTATACTTCGCGTATAAAACCCAAATGGCAAAATATTTACAAACTTTTTTGTTTCGATAAAAAAACATGATCGTGTTAATTCTTTAAATGCCACTAAGTACTTTTTATTACATATTGTTATAGCTGATGTCGAGACGAATTCAATGACCTACGTGTTTACCTACGGCCTTAAGTCTAGAATAATTTTGTTCAGCTAAACGGTCCGTTCCGACCACTGTGCGTTGATACGCCGATACATAGATAAATTGAAACTGATCGTGATTTCCACTATCCAAGGGGCGAATTTTCGGTGGCTCGGCTATCACGGTTGAAGGATGGACCAAGGTCATGAAGCAGAAGTTAGAAACGGATCTAACCCCATTAGTCTCCGGCAGTGAAACATCGCGTTGACCGTTCGTTACAAGCCCGGTCGAACTATTTACGGTCGGCGGAATCGTTAATTGGCATCCGTACAGGCAATCTGCGGAACCAATTCCTCCGGACCTGCAGCAGCCACAGCGGCGCACCGGTTCAAGTGTTATTCGAGGGTGCAACAAAGCGAGCGTAATTCTCCCCGGTGCAGCGCGGGTGCAACGCGGCATGGCGCGGCTCGACGCGGCGCGAACGAGCGTATTCTTACACACGTGCGCGCGTACACCGTGCAAATTACCGTCGCGAGTGTACACATTATTACCCGTGAATTTACATGTGTATAATGGCGTGCACCGTGGCCCGAGTGCGCGGGGATTCGAGACCTGTGTTTGCCAGAATTCTGTGTACACGCGTGTACGCGTGTGTGTACATCACTGAGCAAACATGCAAATAATAGTGCGTCGTAGGGAGCGGGTTAACGCGCCCGTCTTGCATCTTCGCCGGATCAAATATGGTTGTTGCGGATAAACAACCTGGATCTTTTTTCTATTGAAACGTGGTAAGGATTTTTAGTTGGACGGAAGAAGATGGTCGAGGATGTTGGACGATTCTGGTTTAAAAAATATTTCAAATATTTATTTCAAACGATACTAAACGTAAAAGTTGTCGATTAACCGCTCCGATAGGCTACCGATAATATCGGTCAACGGTTTGACTGGTATTTCCAGTAATCCGAGAATCGTAGAAATTATGTAATAACACCTTGTGCCCTGACCCAATGATATTTCGAAACCTCCCGAGCACGATAAGTTTCCCAAAAAGGCTATTCGTTTCTTTATTTCAGAACCATTCGCTCGATCCCCGGTAATTAATTATCTACCACACGTTAACGCAACCAGTTGTATCACGTCCGTTTTCGTCTCCGTTAACAGCTTAATCGGTTTTTGTCGCAATCGTACGATTCCCCCGTTTTGTTCACATTTCACTTTACATCTGATCCGACGCAAAGAGAGACGACTATGGTAGTCGATAAATTCGTAAGTAGACCACAGGTATCTCGCCTCTATCGAATCACCGCGAATGCTAATTTATTATATATGAAACTTGCTGCGAGACGTTGACGCGATTTAATTAAATTCTTTTCACAGAAACTGGATCGAATCGCCAACCGAACGTGTAAATCGCATTATGATTACGAATTCGTTAAAAGTCAATATCGCGATGACGGTATTAGCAATTAATCGAAACACACGTTTTCCACGCGTTTCTACAGATATGAAACACTGAAACATTGCAAATTCGCTAACACCCCCACACCTTTTACAGAATACATCTAATTGGTATTTTTCTAAGTACAAAACAAAAAAATAAACGAATACGATCAAATGAAATTGTCGCCTAAAACTTCCTCAGGATTCTAAAGTCCAGCAAATCGATTCCAATTGAATTTGAATTTCCCTTCTCGCTCGCGTAACGCATTCGGCGAATTTACGGGAACCGTTCGAAACGAGCCAGAAATGAAAACGTCGTTCAGTATGCAACAATTCGTCATAGTCATCGGAAAGTTTCTTGTCCCAGGTACGAACAAAGAGAGGTAGGACTCTTTTGAATCTTTCACCGGGATCCTTTTCGCTATCCCCCGATCTCGAAGCCAAGTGGTATGAATATTAACGCATCCTGAAATTTATCGGTTCGATGAAATTATGAATGACGGCGCCGAGGCTCCGCGCGCGAACCTCTCGTAGACCTCGTAGACCTCGTAGACCTCCTCTCTCTCTCTCTCGGAGGTTACTTCCTATCACTTGAATTCACCTGGCCACGCGGGCCCGACCGAGTTACGGACGATGAATTATTTCCGTGCAAACATCCGGCGCCCGGTTCGAGCACCTTTGTCATTCTCGCTTCCACCCAAAGGGATCTACCCCGTTCCCTTTATGCTTTGTGCGCTCCTCGAGCCGCCAGGACGGAGCCCCCAACCACCTCAACCCCCGAAATTACGACAAAACGGCCTGTACCGTTCCTGGGAACAAGTATTGTCCCCTCGTTTCCACTCCTAACTTATGCAACTTTCGTTTGTACGATCGTTAGCTTGCGGTTTTTAGAGACTCTGTTATCTTTCGTCTCATAATTGGAACTGGGAGCGGAGGAAAAGTGGTTGAACAGGTGTCGCGTCTACCCCTATTCTCGAAGTTCTGACCAATAGGGAAAATGTTAAATAGGTTCGTGATGCTTCTTACGAGAAGAACGTACCTCTAGATTCAAACCATTCTGCTGATCGATTAAACAATCGTCCAGACAGGGAGCGTTTTCGCAAGCTGTTCCGGTCGAACGAGGATTAAAATCGGAGGGAATCTCTGATTCGGAAAAATCTGGCCAGCGTAAAATCGCGAGAGGATCGTCCTCGATCCCATTAATCGCGCCCCGTCGATCTGGATTATTAATCACCGGGTTCCCCGGATCGGAACGACCAGGCGTGCAATGCTTCACGATATTCGTATTCGCTGGTCGAAGGAAACGTATTCGGTTTCGAACAGCGTTTCGGGCACGGAAAAAAGTGGAGGACGGGCCATTCGTAGAGTTCAAACATATCGTAAAAGTTGCAGGTAGCATCCGGATTCGAAGCCGGGATCGCGATGGGCGAGAGAGCGTTGCAGGTGTTCGGGCATCGCACATGCACCCGTGTACATTTTCCGAACCGGCGAGCGGCGCGGTGCAGCGTTTTCCCTGGGACATTTTTCATCGGGCTTTTCCGCGAGCCGATTTAGAGGCAATCCCGTTCTCTCCTCTCCTTCCATCTCTTTCTTTGACCCTTGACGAAAATTAATCGAACACTCGGCCCCACAATATCCTGATTTCCGGCGGTTTCCCTACGCGAACCGAAACAAACGCTGGAGATTGAAACACTTGGCCGCCAGCCGAGATACGGACCCGATCACCGGCTCCTCTGCTTTCGTTTACCGTTCCACGTAAACCCATCCCTTTCTGTTCTCCGGATTTCTCTAGCTTTTCCACTTTTTTTTATCAATATTCATCCCATCGCGTCGCCGTGGTTTTTCCACATTTCAATTACAGCGCAGAATACGCCACACGACTCTTTGTCCGCGCTGGAAAATTAATTTTCGAGACAACGCGTGGCTGAAAACGTTCTTTCCCTGGTCTACCGAGTGCTGGCTGGTTTTCGGAAAACTTGTGACACGTGTAGGCTTTTTGATTTTTGTGCTGATAAACTATTCGGTGGTCGATTTCTCTCGATTTCTTTGATCGCATATTTTTATATTCCCATCTTGTTGCTGGCTATATATTTCTGTGAATCGTGTTACATAAATCAGCTGTGAGGTTGCGCGTAGAAGTACAGCTTCCAGAGCAGTCATCGCCAAGCAAAACAATTGAATTTGTTTGGTAGGTATTCGAATTACAAAATCATTTTCTCCGGAGAAGACAACGACTGCGAGGAAAGAAAATTCGATTCGCCACGTTCTACCGCCTGAGACTCGCAACGGTATCGTGTCAAGTCTGATACACCCTCGAGCATCTAATCTGAAAATTCCTCCAGTCAATTTCCTGTTACCTCTCTACCTTCGTTCCCACCCCTTTTTTCACTCGATTTATTTGTTTTTTATTTTTTCATCATTTCAATTTAGGCCCTTCGTCCACCACGGAACGTTGCGTCATATCAAGAATAAATATCAACGAATACTGAGAAATTTAAAATCAGAGGCATCGATTTTATTTTATTTTAAGATAACAGAATTTAAAGAATTATTGGAAAAATCAGAACAAAAAATATATTTATTACGATAGTAGATGGGAAATAATTTTTTAACGAATTTTAGTGAAAATTTCATTCCGATGTTCTTTATGGTTCAAAAGTTATAGTAAAATGCTAGTCTGAGAACAGTCTCCCCCTCGCCCTTGCGCCTTGAGCCGAGGTCGGCGCGAGGCTCGCGGTAAAATGTAAACAGCAGCGTTTTCGCGCAAATAGTAGTGTCCTGTTGATTCGACGGAGTAACAGAAGATTCTGAAAAATTAGTAAGTACCTGTACTTGACATTAGTATTTTATAACGCAGGATTAATATTCTTACGTATAAAAATGTATATAAGACCATCTTAATCGGCTAGACCCTCTAATAAGTTCATAATCAAGCCAGGTTGCTCGCGGAGGGTTAAGAGCGTATCCCATGGTTTCCGTCAATCTGTAAAGTTATATTTAGTGGAGCCAAGTAATTCGGAAGCGAGTATAATAAGCAGTTAATCGATTAATGATGCGTAACGGGCCCGGTCGGGCAAGAATAAGGAGGGAGAGGCTGTCGAGACGAACGATTGGAAGTCGACGTCGCCCGAAGACGTCGACGTTGTTGTTAGGTCGCTTCCTTCCGCATCGAGTAATTGCCCTCGCTAACGAACACAGCGTCGCTTGCTTTGTGCCGTCGGAATCGCGTCGCTGGAAACTAGGACGGATCCCATTTCGACGGGAACTTTCGAACGGATGTTGCTTGTTCTGTGATTTTCGCGACGACGACGAGGACGCGCGTTGTTCGCCGCTCTCCGAATCGAGTCGATTCGATTCGAACCGAATCGAAGCTTTTCCAAGACGAGCTACCGAACGTCTTCGACTCCCAACGATCGATACCAGAATATACACCCACCCGTTCACTGTAATTCGAGTTCACCGAGGATTCATTTATACCTCGTGAAATCCTTCGGATATCTTGACGACTCGGTTCCACCGCTGTGTTTCTCTCTTTGTCTCTCTCGTTTTTGTTCCATCTGTCCCTCTCTCTCGATCCAGATCCTACTTTAGACATCTGTCGTGTCTCTCCGAACACTGTTCCCCAGTGGCTATTAAATCCCCTGTGTTTAGAGGTAAAGGGATTTCGATCCTCTGCAATTGTTTTAGCCCGGATCTGGTACCGTTTAACTCCTCAGCGATTCTGAACAGACATTGTTTTCAACGGCTTGGGGAGTCCTTTGTTTCAGTGTACCCAGTTCGTTTTTGAATCTTCGAAAAATGAGGTTCGCGTTTGTCACTGTGTATTTTTATGCAATTTAAAACTTTTTTTCTGCAAAATCGACAAGAAATCTTCCCCTCGTCGAGTACACCTAATGGGCCAGGCGTATCGCTTGAATTACCGCAGACACGTGCACCACTAGAAAAAGAAAGATGGTACAGATTGAGATCGATGGTGCTTGTGGATTAATTACAATGCAAATTGATTCCTTCTACTTTCTTTTTCGCTCGGCGACCGGGGAAATTGATTTTTCGTTAATTAAATGTCGCCGTTCGACCCGATCCTAATTAGGATTCTCTCTTCGTTAACCACCGCCGCACGAAGATGTCTCCCGACCACACTTTTTCTCTCTACCTCTCTCCTTCCATTCTCCTTTCTCGCTCTTGATCCTCGATTCAGAGGACCTCGAGGAGATTTCAGAAGCTTTTAAACAGCTTTTCCTCTCTGGCAGAAGCGACTGGGTGAAAAGGAACAGTTGGGGACAGAGGCCGCGAACGAAAAGGAGACTGAAAATGAGAGAGACCCGTGGAAAGAGAGTGAAAAATAGAAAGAGGGAGGGATCCAAGGTTTCCAGCGCGAAGGACGAACTTCGTACGCTTCGTGTACTTCGTCGAATAATCGATAGGATTCGATTCCACCGCGGCTTTTTGCAAGAGTGGTTCGGATGTAACGGAGAAACCGACGGGGAGAGTGTACTTCCAGTGCGAGAGAGAGAGAGAGGGAGAGAGAAAGAGAAGCTGAGAGGAAGAGAAACGGAAACTGGGAGACCGAGAGGTGTTCCGCTCTGGAAAACAGAGATGCATTTCTCCCGAGGAAAAGCCATTTTCTCGCCTCGCGCCGCTTGTTTAGCCTGGCTCATTTATAATTTCCATTGCACGCTGGCTGCGTCTTGTTTACGACGTCCCAGCGATTCGTCCGCCGAATCGGCGATTCCCGTTCGCCCTGGGGATTCTCAGACTCCATCCGAGGGGAACTTTTACCCATATATACCCCGTGTCCTGATATACACAGTAAAATTTTCTGGTAAGCGATTCTAACCTGGGAACCCTATTTCGAGTCCTCGATCGACTACTGACAACTTGTACCTATCGATATCGATATCGAGAACAGACTACAGGGGCCAGTCGAATGTTTAGGGATAATTTCCGGCTGCGGAGGTTGCTCTCATGAGCACGATGGCTCGGTAGACGGAATAACTTGGAATATTTATTGACCTCCTTATCGACTGGCTGGAAATTAGGCGAGCAAGATCTCTTGTCCCACGAAGGCCTATCCGTTCCACTGTTTTCACATCGTGGAATCTCCTTTCGATCGTCGGTAATGTTCCGTAGAGCTGCACTGATTCACCGAAACGATGCATGGTGGGAAATTTCGCGATGTTAGAATTTTGGGTAACAATTATTATAATTAACCCTTGCGTCAATAAATGGGCATCTGGGCAGCAGGAAACGCAAAAAGTTTCAGATCATGATTTACATTCTGTATATTATCGTTTACCATTCCAGATTCGCCATAGGTCCTGCCCATCTTGAAGCTAGGTCCATTTAATTTAATTTCACAGAATCTCCGGTTCGATTAAACTCGGGACACTTGATGCCTCGGAGCAACGATGAATCTTTAACGACAATCAATATCCCCGTCTGTCGCGTGTCTGTTCCGTTTATGGTTTCATTTAGAATTCCCATCGACTTCGGGACGTTTGTCATCGTCGATAGGAACGATGCCAGCTTAAAAGTGTTTTAATTACACCGGAGCAAGATGGAATTCCCAAGCGTGCTATATGCGAGAGATTTCACGGTGGTCGCGGATTCGTTTCCCGTTTCCCGCGATATCGCTTAAGGTCCGCCTTCCGGTCGTCGTAAATTTTCCCGTCATTCTAATTACACTGGCCGCCATCGAGCGCGATTTTGTTTTTTAAATGAGGAAAAAATGCATCACAGGTCGGACACGTCTGCAACGTTTTGATAATTCTCGCCAGAGCCTTTTCTCGATGCGAATACGCATAGATCGTGAACGTTTTTAATTTACCTCGCGTTGCTCGCGCACAGTATATTAACGGCTGGACACGGTCGTTTCATTCGGATTCGGAAACACTGTACGAAAACAGATGTGGTCAGATATCACGGCTCGGCAACTCGATACCAGCCGCGAAAGGATGTTGCTACTAAGGATAATGAAACGCTCTTCTTACATCTTGCACGATATAGATAAGAAAACGATGTTCCCCAGAGTTATCATAGTTTATACCATGAAACACGTTCGAACACGTTCGGACACGTTCAAGATCAAGTCTTCCTGGAAAAAGCATGCGCGTGTTCCGCAGGGGTATCGTATTACGTACCGTGAAAAACCCCCTCCCCCTCGCCGACGAACGAGCTTTGCATCTTTCGAGTCTATATTCGTTATTTGTACTATTATTTCAACAATAGATTGTTATTAATCGATTAATAATGTTCCCCAGAGTTAGAATAGTTTATACGCGAAACACGTACAGGCACGTTCGGACACGTTCAAGGTCAAGACTTCCTGGAAAAAACGTGCACGTGTTTCTCATGGGTATCGTATTACATACCGCGAAAAACCCCACTCCCCCTCTCCCCTCCACCGTCGACTACGAACAGAGCTTCGGCAATACCAGGAAACTGGCCTTGAACGTAATACCAGGAAACTGTCCTTGACGAGAGGGATCGCTGTATTACCAACTCTCCCACCCCCTCCCCCTCTCACTCGCCTACGAACGAGCTTCGCATCTCGCAATAAATGTATTCATATGAACAGATAAACAGCCAGCCCAGATTGTACTCACCGACTGAGGAAAATCTGATAGTTCGAAGTAATAACACATCCGGTGAGCTTGGATTGGCGGTGCTATTGCCAAGTTTGCAGGCTCGCGAAAACGATCGTTCGGAATTTTTTTCTGCTACAACAACAAGTATAAACGGTGGAAAATGTGGAAAAGTCTAAAATTTCGGATACAGAGCAGTGAACAGAAAATACAAAACAGAATGCGGAACGTTGAATATCAAGAAAAGGTCCGCGTACGAAAGTCGATGGAAGGCTGGAGCCCGAGGAGCGTTCAACTTCGCCGACGCGTCTCGTTGAAAAAGTGTATTTAACAAATTGACTCGTCCCTTAAATAAATAACTCTCGAGGCATCGGTGTGCTTTCGCGATCGGGATGGAACAGGTTTGTTTGCGAAAAAGTTTCCTCGCGTGATTCGAGAGAGCCACGATGACAAATCAGGGATTTACGTAATGGAGGCAACATCCGCCACGCGACATCCTCTCCGTCCGGTCTATTATTCCTGTTTCATCGGCGAGCACGTTTTTCTATGGGCCTTGCGTAATCGATTGTCCGACGGTCGAGGATGGCGAAGCGGTACTTTTGTCCGTTCGATTCAATTTCCACTTTGTTTTCGTGGGTTCGTTTCGACTTCCTGCACCATACGAAACAAGCTCCAGCCATTGGAACACAAATTCGTGTCCTTGGCTCTGCCACGCTTCGCAGCGTCTTATCAAACTGAACACTTTACAAAGCCAATTACAATTTTTATTACCGCGAGGCAGATGATGACGCATAGAGGTGCGTTTGTATTTATTTTCAATGTTTTAATTGTACCATGCCAAAAAATTCATAAACCGAAAAAGAATTTTCGCAGAGAGGTAAAGATTGCGAGGCGCGTCGAGATTTATTATAAACGTTAGAATCGCGAGACGAGATACCAGGCATACGGAAACGAGATAGACGCTCTTAGCTGACGACACGCTTGCCCAGAGAAATCGGAAACGCCTATCTCACGAGCAGCGTCCGTGTCCTCGTATCGTCATCTCGTCTACTGCTGATTCTTTAATCAATTTCTCGTCGTGTGAACGCTTTCCTAGACTCCGTGGTGAACGACATACGTTTTACAGTGAAACTTACTCTCGCTTCAGTCCTCTACCTGATACAGAGAACATCTCAATCCAAGTATGAACCTCTTTGCGAACCACGAGTTTCCTCGAACATCTAGATGCTTTAAAATGTTTCCGAAACGCCTGTTTCACGCCTGTTTCACTTTTCTGTTGGAATATAAAAGGACGGTGCAAGCGTATAGAGCCTTCACGTGCAGACCAATTACCGAAGACGTTGATTACCTCGCGCCAGGAAAATAATCGGATTCGGACGCGGGGAATCGTGTCGCGATTATCGAGGACCATTCCCACAAATTGAACGAAACGGCCAGCGAGAAACGCGGCCGAATTTAGGCGTTCGTTTCTTTCGCTCGTCGCGCGTCGGGGTAAATACTGTAGCAGAAACGTCCTCGAATCGTGTCGTGCGCTGTCGGAAGCCCGTTCCGTGACCACCGCGCCGCGGAGAATAAAATGGATTTCGCGGAGCTTCGTTCCCCCGTCGAATTATTGTCAATAATTCCGGAGAGCTCTGCGCCCCATAATTGCGGTACGTGAGGCGCCTTTTATCCGGAAAAACCTTTTATTTCGCGAGTGCTTGTCAACGCTCGCAAATCAGCTCCCATTGTTCGGTGTATTCGGAATTATTCGTCGAACGCTGCTGCGTCGGAGTTTGCAAATTCTTGTGGGTGATCATTTTTGTTTGCGATAACTCGTGGCACTGTATTTTTCGTCCATTCGTTCTGGAGATGCACGATGTAATTTTGTAAATGAATTCGAAATAGAATCACGTTAAATTTCTATGGACAAGCATGCATACGCGATGGATGTCTTTATTACACGGGCTCCGTGCGAGATAAGATTGAATTCTATTTTTGAGAGACACTTATTACGATGTATATTGTTTGAACAGTCTCGCAGTAGAATAAGATTAAATTCTTATAAGATTAAAATGTACTATTTATGGAGCCTTACTGTACAGTAAGATAAGGTTCTTTATAGTCCTGCGAGCGAAAGATTAATTTTTTAACGTCGTCTGTAGATTGAATTTCTCGATGAAAAACACGCGGCGTGAAAATTTTGAGAAAGTCTCGCAGTAGAAGAGAACTATATTCTTTATAAATATTATTGAAACGGTATTAACGAAAGAAAATGGAGATAAGCAGAGTGGACTTCCAAGCGTAGACACTTGAAATCCAAGCACGAGATATTCCTATTTTTGTTAGTTTATCCGCTTCGCGGAAGCTTTCGCTTCGGGCGAGACGTTCGAATCGGCGGAGTTTTTTTTCAAGAAATTCCACGTTAATGAGTTTTCCAGGTTGTCTCGCTATCGGGGTAATAACGTCACGAGGAACGAAGTTCGTCGCTGAGATCCGTGCAAATGCGAGGTTCTCTCGGTAGCTGTAGGTAATGTGGACACGGTGCTCTCTCTCCCCTCTCCCCTCCTCTCTCTATCACGACGCAAAATGCGTTCTCCACGGCACTACGGATTCCGAATGCGTCGTTGATGCGTCCAATGCAATCTCGCGGCAGCTTCCAGTTCCATCTTCGTTCGACAATACTTCCAGAATTCTCGCCGGAAACTTGGCCCACTTTCCCGCCACTCCGACAGTCTGCCGCGTGAACTTGCCCACTTCCGGAAATTGCATTTCCTAACGACGAAAAACCCCCGCGCGATCGTTCGTTAATTTTATCTGATCGAAAATTTTTAAAACCCTCGTAAACGTTCTACCTCCCTGCAGCTGCCATATTTTTTCACGGTATCAGACGTACACGATTACAAATCGTGGGAAAACTTGGATCTCTCTGGACGTAAAAACAATTCTTTTTACACGAGGTTGCATTCGTTAGAAACAGAAATTCAGGTATTCTTGCCCCGAGACATCGAATAGAATTTCCACGCACATCCATGCTTCTCAATGATCCATACAATTAAGAAAATGTCCGATGGATCGAGGACCGAATACACCGTTCACGGAATCAAACATTCCACGAGCTATGGGTCGATCACAGGCTCGTTCTCTTTGCTCTGCAATAACGTCACTCATTCACCGATCTCGCAATTCCCAATTACCGACTGTCCTGATATCCGCAGTTTGGCGTCCTTTGGGAGACCACTTCCATTCACCTTCTCGCCCCGTGCCTCTTTCATCGTCGCAACAGCAGTAGCAGCCCGCATTGGAACGCAAAGCGCGGTTTAGGACAGCGACTGTATCCCCTAATCCGTGCTCGATTCAAATCGACGCCGATGTCCGTCTGATCTGCAGGCCCGTGACCTAAGCTGCACGTGTGGAGCATACTCGTCGCTGGAAATCGCGAACGAGCCCAAAGACCGATTCGCGAACGTGTGCGCGTGGACGCGTGTGTTTGCACGCGTGCTGGCCATCCCGCGCAACCGGTGACATTTGCGCTGATTAGTTATTCGGACGCCCCTCGCGTCTGCCTGGCCTCCGTCTCGGCTACGTTGCATCCGCAATTAAGGGCTTCGCTGAAATTGCCCGGGTTTTCCGACGAGCTGATCCCACCAAGATATTGCCTGTTAGCGTCCACGTATTTTTAGCGAAACTCGGCTTTCTCAGGATTTTATGACGCCCTCGCCTCGGTCTCCCTGGAACAGCGGTCTGCGAGTTTCCGCAGACGCGACACGTTGTCCAAGAACGATCCTGTACTTTTTTTATATTGTATGTAATCTTTTATCGACGACGACTGAAATTTTGTCTTATCGATTTGATCGTTTTACGAGAACTTTATTCGCCGGAAGATCCTCGAAGTCGCAGGGAAATTTTCTTCGATCTTTTCTCCGCGGTTGGCCATTTAAAGTTCGACGTTCCACGGATTATGGATTGCATTGAAACGCGATCTCCCATGGACCGGCAACGACCGGTTTCCCGGAGCTGAAAAGGGCCTCTTCTCGGCAGCCGCTGGGCTCTCTCTCGCTTTTCCCCGCCTCGAACTTTTCCACCAGTGATTTTTCCAGCCGCCTCGCTGTATACAATAAACGATTTTCATTAATTCTTGCATTGATTCTTCGGGAGTCCGATCGACCGTGCGGCTACTGGTTTCCGACGGAGTTTCTCGGCGAGTTCTTCGCCGCATTTCCGTCCGGTTTCACCGGACGAAGAAGTCGAACAGAAAGAGAGAAAGACATTTTCAAAGGAGTTTGTTGAATGTGCCGCGTGGAACTAGGATCAAGTTCACGATAACTATAATTCATTCGCTATTCATCGAGAACGCGCGCGCCTCTCTTTCATTCGGGCATTTATCGCGCGGCTCAAGATTTATCTCCGACGCGGGTCTATTGGAATCTCGTCTAGAACGTTTCGAAATGTTAGTTGATCCTTAACGAACCAGCATGATTCTGTATAATGACCACCAGCGTCTTCAATAGACACGCCGATAAAAATCTCTACGTTGCATGTACTAGCCGAATTTTATTTTTTTGTTTGTTTTATACTATAATTAATTACACGTAGAAAGGAATATTTAACTAATCTTTCTAGATATTTCGCGTAGAACTAACCACCGGTCACGCGATTTAATCGTAGTTTCCGTGGCTACGAAACGAAAGTACGACGAAAGGGAATGTGGAGTGACAAGATTGCAACGGTCCGACACATTTCGCTTGCCGCGCCGCGCTTTCGTCGTTTTTTTACCACGCGCTGATTAATAGAGAGGCCACGCGGCAACGGCCAACCAGAATGCTGTAATTAAAACGCGAGCGAATAAATTATAACTTTCGATCACCGAGAGATTTTCAATATCGTCCGACCGGTCCGGCGCGTCGCCAGACGGGTTTTCGAACTTCGAAATTAGTTCGCAATTACCGGCTCGGACCGTGTTAAGCAGATCGTCGTGCGAACAAAAGCGATCAATTTGATTCCTGCTGCGGAAGTCTGGTTTAGGCTCCTGTAATGCGACCCTAAATCGAGCTTGGACTTCTAACTTTATTAAACATTTAGAAACATTGTAGGCTGGTAGAAGCGTTTCGTTTTCGAGTTAAAATAACTCCGAGTTCAAAGAGTTAATGCGACGAAACGCTAAATAAATGTTCGACATCGTTCCCTTACAAATAAACATCCAAACGTCTCGTAAAGCAGGTGTCCGATCGAACAGGTGCAACTTGGATAAGTTCGGGTCGATTTGCCGAACGATCAAGCGAGGAAAAGACGGGACAGCAGTGAAGAGGGTTCTCGAGCGAGAGGATGGTTGAACGTTTTCAGAAAAATCCAGCTCCATCGAGCGGTCTCGTTACCGTTAGAAGCTGGTAGAGAACGAACGAATGAACGTTGTGGCACGACGAAGCGTAAAAGCAGCGTCGTTACGTCGGTTAACAAACAGCCGGGGCGAGAATGCTCGGAAATCCCATTCATGATTCCGATTTCAGCCGGGGACCAAGCTCGTAACTTTCCTTCTGTCCGCGTCCTATTATTTCCAACCCTCTCTCCCGTAAGCACGAGCAGTCGCGATACGATGCGAACAGTTTCCCCCATTCATTTTTACGGTGTCCCGTTAACGGGGGATCGGGAAACGGACAAACGAGATTATACGGCGTGCTACAACCCGTAACTTTTAGTTATAATTAATATTCCCTGCGGCGCGACTCGCTCCCGCGACGCGCCGGGGAATCACCCACGGTCGTTTAACGCGCTACGCCCGTGAATGCAGGTGAGCCTTTGTTTATCGGGCCCTGCAGACTATTGATATACGATACTTGTGCTTGATGCATACGCGTTTGCATCGGGCGAGCCTTCCTCCATAATATCCTGAGTCGTTCCTCTTTTTCTCAAATTCGTTTAATTTACCGAATCTCATTCTACACGGTTGAACGTCAATGAACGTCTTTTCACACTTTTGTAGGAATTTCAACTATTCTTTGCAAAAAGTAGACATTATACAAATGTCTCGCGTGCAGGTTCGCTCGATTATTCGGTAGATCGACGAAGGAATTTCGAAGCGGTAATTGTGACTACCGTCCGAGCCACAGCGATGATCCTATAGCGTAATTCTGCAAAGCCACGGACCGTTTATCTTGTAAACCTCTTGGACGAGCCGGAAGACACAAGGTTGCAATCGCGATGCGCCTGTAATCGCCAGTCCCAGGCTAATAAAATGCAATTCGTGGTAGAAATTCTTGCAGCGTAATAATGCGTCTTGCATACGGAAGCGGATCTGCTCCGTTCGTGAAAAGATCCTAGATGCGGAGTAGAAGAATTTCTGTTTTCCTTAATTAACGATCATTGCCATTTTCCTTTGCCGCTAAAACGGTTGCGTTCGTGGCTAGACGCTGTAACGCGCGCCGCGTTAATATTTAGTTTAGACATCGTTTTGTTTCGTTTAATGATTTTGAACACCTGGATACCTTGTTTTGATATTATTTGAAACGCTTCAAACATTTCGGTAAAACGGTCTAACATCGCTCAAAGAGTTACCGTGGAAAGTTATTTGCAATTCTTGTTTTGCAAATTTTGGTATATCCGGTGCTCGGACATGAACCGAAGGGCCAGCGAAATATTTAACGAGCAGATGAGGCATGTTTCCCAGCGAAATCGTGATCAATTACTGCGTTTGCCGGTTTGGAAATGTTAAGTGTTCCCTGATCTGAGCAGAGAAATTGATTTTCGCGGGTGAACCACCAGCCAACAGGAATTTACTGGGCGAGCTACACCAGCAGCAGCAGCCTCGCATCGGAAAAAGATCGCAATTTCGATCCTTTCTTCGTTTCTAGTCGATTACCTCCAAAACACGTCGTATCTACGAATCAGTCCAGTTTAAATATCTGGACCGTGTGGAATTCCAATTGCCAGGCTCGCTCGTTAACACCTGTCGCGTCGGTCCTACGGGGCACGGTGATTTAATTAAATCAGGCTCGAAACTGATGCAGATTTGGCACCTTCCTGCTTTTTATCGTGAAGAATACCGTTGCCGAAGTACGTGGGCTGAACCTAGGATTCGCGTAATTGACGAAATTTGAACCGTTCGGCAATTGCGAAGCTATGTCGAAAGTTTGAAACTTCAGATTCTCATAAAGAAGTGTATTTAGAATTTTTTCGTCCCGAAAAAATTTTTCAAATATTCTTGGAACGTGTAGGAGAACGTAAAGAAAAAGTTTTGTGGTCCCACAGGAAAAAATCCCAAAGTTAGCTTATTCTCGACAAAAATGTTCTTTGAGAGAACAGAAAGAAATAGCAACAAAATGGGAGTACAGTACCAAGGTATGCAGAATAGACCACAAACTGGTTGCGTACCTTTAATGTACCTGCCACGATGGTTACAATACTACAATTATTCGATACAATTTTTATTCCAATTTTTATAGTCAGGAAAATTTAAATAGCACTTCAAACGTCGCTTCAATACCCGTCCATCGGCGGGGCCACCGCGATTGTTCGCAACAGCCTCAATTTTCATTTTTCCATTGTCAAAAAATTTGAATACATTGATCAAACAAGGTTGGAAATTTCCAAAATAAAATCCGATGACCAAACGTTTGACAACTTTACGGTAAAAAAAACCCCCGAACGGTCCATGCGCGAAAAAAGTAATTGCGTCTCGGAGGACGTATTCTCGAGTTAGCCACCGTCAACGACGACGCATCCGCGCAATTTACGAGTCCAATCGTTGCATTCGCAACTGGTAAAAGGGTAAAAAGTGGACGAGGAAAGAGAGAGGGGGAGAGGGAGAATCGAGGAGAATTTCGCCGACGATATTCTCGCTCGTCGCGTCGATTCGCGTGGATTCAGCCCGAGTAAAACGGAGCGTTTCCCTAGGAAAACTGATTACTGGAATCCGACTGGAGGCTCCAGAGCCGAAAACCGTGTGTCGTTCGAAGCCTGGCACGAAACTTCTGGCAACGACAATATTCGTCGACCTCTGTAAACACCTGTCGGTCCGGTAACTCGGTTTAATCGGAAACTTGTTTAACTCGCCACCACCACTTTTTCCCGGCGCACAATGGACAAGCGAAACACGATTATTTAAGTTTCAACGCGGTTAGGCTCTTGACGCCTCGAATCGCTCACCGTTTAGGTCTTTTCGATCTACCAATGCTCTTGAGCAATTCCTATTCCTTCGGAACTGTTATAGTGTATTTCTATTTTTATATTACATATTAAATACACGGTTTAACGATCGTTATTATACCGATTGGATGCGAATGGCTCTGACTAAAGGTGGGATCTCCTGTGCGCATTTGGACTCCGCGTTTTTGTTAACCCAGCGTCTTTTCTACTCCATTCGTGATGGCATTTTACTATAACCTTGCATTTTACCGATAGCTATCGTAATAATTGGACGAATGGAGTATGGATAACAAAACGCTGCTTCCAGACGCGCAAAAGAGATCCCATCTTAAGAAAGATCCAGCGCGTAGCAGTTGCGGAGCACTGTGAATCTTAAAGATAGCCATCTAGTCCCTCTTGCTGGTCACTCGGTGGTCAAATATTTGAGACACATCTTTTTCTTCTCGTCGGTCGACTCGTCTCGTCTTTTTTCCTCTGTCGCTGTCTCTCTCTCTCTCTCTCTCTCTCTCTCTCTCTCTCTCTTTCTTTCTCAGCTCCCGAATCTTCAACCCAGATGGCCTATTGACTCGAAACGACCTCTTGAAAGAGCCGCAGAACTTTTGAAAAGAGCCCCGGAGCCGCAACGACACTTTGTACACTGCGAGAATTAGAACGAAGTGGACGAAAGTGTACCGTTGGATACGGGGCGGATGGAGGGTTCAGGAAAAGAGAGAGAGAGAGAGAGAGACCAACCAGGCCTCTCTAATTGCGCTTTAAATATCTTACGAAACATTAATCCCCGTAATACCGGAAATTAAATAAAGCGCCGAGAAGACGGAACATCCCTCCAGGGAGATCGCAGGAGAGATCGAGCTCGAGGAGATTTATCGGTCGATGAACCGTTTTCGGTGGACCTTGTTCCATTCATTTATACGGCAGCGTAGACCTGCCCGTCTTACTTTTGTTATCTGCACGAATCTAATTATACCGAATCTGCTAAAGTCGTAGAACACAGTACATTCCTCGATTATCCCTTTTAAAATATACCTCGTTCTATCAAATGAATCTAGAGTACCTATACTTTTCTAAATAATTTGTTGCGCAAAAAATAAAATATAATTTAATTCGACTCTTGAAATACATCTGGGACAACAGGAATTTGCATAACGGTGTCCAGTAACAATTACCAACGCGTTAACCTTGTGAACGCATGCTGACCATTCATCCTGCATCTTTCTCGTTGATTTTGGCCATTATTGCAACTAGGGGACGAAATAACATGAATTCTGGATGCAAATTGCAGCTGTAGAAAAACAAAAGTAAACCGCAGTGTTCCGTCGGTGTTAAGGCGTCTAAAATGGGCGGGGGGAATTCGCAATAACAATCAACGAGGAAAAATAATGAACGAGGGGAAAAATGACGATCGACGACAGCGGGCCGTTTGGAATTACTAAAGCAAGACCGCGGCACCGGCGCGGCGTGAAGGAAATAGTAAATTACGCGGGTAATTGTCGATGCGAGCCGATTTATCAGAGCGAAATCATTAGACCGCGCTTTGAATCGAACTCTCACGCTCTCTCAGCGGAATTGTGAGACCAAGAGAAAAAGGAGACACGCGCGTGCAACCAGATGAGCAAACAATACTCCGCGACGAATGTGAGAAAAACAATCCTGGGCATTCTTCTCGAGGCATTCGCCGACAATTGCTACCGGTTCGTTGTTTGTTCCCTCTGATTAAACGGCAATCAACAGACTCTAATTACCGCAACGATTGAACGCGGGGAGTGTTGTGTGCGTCGACAGGAAACGCGGAGTTTCAGAGCGTAAGCTAATAATATTCCATCGAAGATGCATGACGTGACAGTCTGCCGGGAAGTTACGCTGAAAATCCTCGGTTAATGTCACTACACGGCAACTTCGAATATGCCAGGATTATTATCTTTCAGGAGAAGCTCGAGGAAACTTTGAATTTCGAAAAGACTTGCACGCTGTAGAATCCAGCACTGCAACTCCGAGAGTACGTATCAGACAGTCTCGTAGTTGCAGAATTCAATAAAAGACAGGGGAGACTCGTTCGAGACAGCGATCGTTGTAGTTGGTCTTTGTTACTGGCATTAATTAGAAAGCCCTGACGAGTGTGTTGTACGTACAATCGGAATATTCGTTAGCGAAGCGTGCAACGACTCGCCTAATCGCCGACCGAGGCCAATAAAGCGAAGTTAGGCGAACGCATCGGTAATAATGTTCAAGCATGCGGTCCAGACGTCTCCCAGGAGACCTCCGAGGCAAGTTAACCGACGAAACCACCGCGGAAATCGCACGGAATGAATCGTTGCAGGAGGAGAAGAGGGAATTACTCTGAACGTAGCCGAAAAAATCGACTTCGGCTTTTAGCGGTCGATCCTCTCACCGAGCGAACCAGACATAATTATTCCGTGTTAAGAGCAGCCCCGGCACGAGAGGGGAATAGACCCTCCGTCAGAATATGATAAATGGCTGATCCATATGCATGGGGATGCGCTTCGCCAAAGAACCGCCTATTCATCGGCAAAGTGAAAACGTCACTTTGATATTTTCGTCTGTCTGTCAAACCGGCGCGGCCCGGCGGGAGAAAACGATCGGTTTTTAGGCTCTATGGCAGTTTAATCTGCATCCCGTCGAATATCATTCTTGCCAAATTGCGAATATTCCTTTTCTTTTATTCGATCCTCGCAACAAGTGTCCAAACGTTTTCAAAATCCTTCATTTCCGTCCGATATAATCTTCGAAGAGCCACTTTTTATTTTAATTTTATCATCCGATCGATAGGGCAGTCTCTTCGATATGTATTAATTCGGTGTTTTATTTCGTAACAGCTGCGCTGGTCTATTTTGACTCGATTTTTATCGAACTTTTCCGAGTACATTTTTATCGTTCGACGGAACTGCCTGCAACTTATTAAAACATTACACCGTGTCGTTGTATCGTTTTGGCGGAGGAAATGGAGCGAAGGTTTTCAAGGTAGTGGATTTTATTTTTCGGCCTGGTGGTGGCACGATCTAAAATCGTGGACCGCCGCGCGCTCCATGTACGCCGCAACGTCGCCAGGCCATGCATAATGCATATTGTGCACTTACCAGATCTGGACTGCATCACCGGGAAATATTATCGACGCGGGAATATCAATGCGAGGAGGTGAGAGTGTCGCTTCCTTTGTCCAAATTCAATTCCGCGACATACGTCGCCCGACCTCGGGTAGAATAGGAACCGCATAAATAATAAAGCTGTTCGTCTATTGCGATTCCTACCGCGAGTCCAGTCGAACGCGTTCGCGACTACCTAAAAATAACCTCTTAGCCGACACGGTTGATTTTTTAAAGGATAACACACGCCGTAATCTCACGCTGAACCCCGTGTTACAATGTAAATTCGAATTGTCAAACAACGCTGCTGGTTTGATTATCAATTCTAGCGGAGGGCAATAAATGCGATAAATTATCGATGAAATTTCCATCTGCGGAGAATCTACATTGAAAAACGCTTCGGACATCGTCAAGTTGTGGAAGTTGACCCAAGTAGAACTGGTCTCTCGTGCACAGACGATCTGGACTAGGCATTATTCCACATCGATTCTCTCGAAAACAGATCGTCGAATGGAAAAAGTTCTTCTTTTTTGCTCATTTCTACACGTAGAATCATCCCTTATTCGATTTCATCCCCAGCAAACGGATAATTCTGTACAAATTCACGTTTTTTTCGAGATTTGCTGAAAGGAACATGATAAATTTGATCCTTTTATTTGGAGCTTGATTAAATTCCACGCAATCGATGGAAGCGGTTGCGAGACAATGCAAACCAAAAATCGGATTCTACAAAATTCCTGGCGAGCACACCCGCTGCGATATACACAGGAAGTTCAGCAGTTCTTTATTCGAGAAGCTCGAAATAGAGCAGCGCTCGGATCTGAACCGAAATTCGGTGCCCAATTATCGAGAGATCGATACTTTTTTTAATTAAGTGTCGTGGTATATTGGTTGCCGGTTGCAAAATTATCGCTGCGTTGTTTTTCGCGTTCGATCGATACTCTCCGACGAACAGCAGCATCAAAGGATCGTTTTCCATTGCTGTTTCTTTTTCTTTTATCAAGAGAGCTTTTAATTTCCTTAATTCCCCTTGGGAGAATGCTGGACGCTTTCGAAAGCAAGAAGAACGCGTTGAATTTTTCCAAGTACACAAGCGGAAAAGGTTGAAGCGATTTTGATCAGAGCACGGCGCACGAGAACGTATTAATGGCTTCTTAAAATCAATAGCAGCGGCGCATCAATCTCCGATTACCATCGATCAGGCACTCGTTGCCACGCGAACGCGACACACCGATTATTCAAATAATTATTTGCGCTGCCGATCGAATCGAATATCACAGCCAGGCATCAATCACCGAAACGACTCGCGCCTGCGAGCCGATTCCACGAGAACGTCACTCAACGACGCCCGTTACCGTCTCTACAAGTGCCATCTAGAAAATTCACTATCATCAGGAATTCCCGTGCGTCCATAAATTAGCTGCGATAGGAACACCTCGGTCTCTCGACGATACCTCGATCGTTTAGTTCACCGTCTGTAAATGCGCATACGCCTAAATAAAAGGGTACCTCCTATAAATATTGAGCATTCCCTGACAAAATAATTCTGATAGTTGCTTAAAAGTTCACTACTTTCATATTAGCGATTCGTTCGTCAACGGAGCAAACGATCACACTATCGGCGCGGCAGCGCGGCGCAACGAATTAAAGATTCATGGGCAGAGCGTGGTGGGGAAGATGGAAGCCTCGAAAATTCCATTGCACGTGGCTGTGAACGCGAAGAGCCCCTATCTCGAGGGGCGAATTTTGGTTCCGCGGGAACAACGCGGGCTGCATTCGTCGCGCATAAATTTTGCCCGGTCGTTGTTGGAATTCGTGGATCACGGGGCGCGCGCGTGTACCAGGAAAGAGGGAGAGGGAGAGAGAGAGAGAGAGAGAGAGAGAGAGAGAGAGAGAGAGAGAGAGAGAGAGAGAGAGAGAGAGAGAGAGAGAGGAGAGAAGGCACGCGCGAAGACGAGCGTGTTCTCGCTTGTTGAATCGCGCGGCGAACCGCCCCGAAAACAAACACCCGGCATATTTGCCGAGGTGAATTGCTGATGTCTCGTAAAACACGCGGGCCAAGCTTTGTTGTCTCCGTTTTATTCGACCGATAAATCTTCAAGCCGGAATCGGCGGCTTTCCGATCGTTCTCTGTATCGCCCGTCATGCTAATTTTAACTCGATTAGGCAGCGGGATATCGGCCAGCGCGTCCGATCGAGCCGCTTTTCTCTGGCACTTGAAACGACGCTCAATGCCTTCCTGTGATTTGTTGGCCAGTGTCGAGATCTTTAGCTGTTCGACATCGTCTCGTTGATTTATCAACCGACCGTCCTGCACTGCCTCCGAATTGTTTTATTCCTGCTTTGGCTCGGCCAATTCGCGTCGATACCTCAAACATCGAATTAGATTAAACAAACAGTTCCCTCGCAATAGAAATCAAATAATCGAGTCCTGCGTAAATACGATTTATAACAAACTGTTATACTTTCCGCGAAAGGATAGTCTCTGCAACTGCATCTGCAGGATGCGAGATGCGACGAAGACCTCGTGCGCTATGCAGGATGCAGAGTCTTTGAGATGCCGACCTAACCAGAGACTGACTCGAGCTGCAGTGTTCACGCAACGAGCCGGATTTATAACGTACACATATCTCATAATCAGCGCGTAATTCGAGTACAGTTCTGGTCCAGCACGGTCGAAATTATTCGCGGTTCGGACAGAGAACGGTTTTCTAAAGTATTTCCGGCCGGTAATTGCTTGGTAATTAACGGAGCCGCTTGCCGGCGCTAATTTGGCAAATATTGATTCGTCGGACCTGCTGATTTCACACTCTACCTTCAATTCGTAATTGCACGCGATCTCGCGGACCTGTTGAGATTGCCTCGTTCTGTTCCGTACCGTGAACGATTGAACAGTGGAACCGTCGCATGTGTTCAAAATAATTTGTATATCGATTCGCTGCACCCACCAATGAGATTTGTGCCTCGAACATTCTTAAAAGAAATGTTTCCCATTGGAGTTTCGTTTCCACGCGAGAGGAAGATCCGAAAGCCGGTGGCTGGACGTCCGAGATAAAAGAAATCTGTGTAATTGAAGTTGCCGGATGAGTTTGCGGTGTTCGCGGCCCTCTCTGTCTACGTGTTCGAAACCTGTTCGACGACGTGCCGGGGCTATGGCGACCCTATGAATAACAAATGAACGCCACCTTCGCCCCCTCCTTCTGCCCCTTGTACCTTTTTTCTCTTATCCGCTCGCCCTCTCCGCCCTCTCTCTTTCTCTCTCTCTTCCTCTCCTTTCTTCTTAGCTTCCTCCGCGACCTCCTTGTTCCACGGCGCGAAGAAACCACGCTGAAAGATTCAGTGGTAACTGCTTGCCATTAACCAGCCCTGTGTCCTATAATTTTCTGAAAAGATTCTCCTCCGACATTGTTGATTCGTGACTTGGAAGCCTCGAATAAACTCGATCCTCTTCCCAGAGATCTACTCGAGAAAATACGAGGCAGCGAGACCACTAGGAAAATTGCAAATCTTTATTCGGATATCGGACAAGTTTACTTTCTAATCAAATTATCGATTCACTCAAAGTTCACTAAACGTTTTACGCGTATAGCGTAGGAAGGTAACTTCAACAAAACAGGGCTGAAGTCAGATATCTTTATACTGTACTATATTTTCGCTCTTTTTTATAGTAAATGCTCGTCGCCGAAATCGACCAATCGCGAGATGGGTCTTTGACGTTTTCCGCATCACGGCGACGGGATCGACTGTCTTTTCGATGAAACGATCGGATCCTTTGGTCGACAACTATGTCGCGTACAGAGGCGGCGTGTCGACGATAACCATTTTTTATATTCTTTGGTACAGGAATACTTGGATCAAACAACCTTTTAAAGCGTACACTTATCCAGTTTCTACGTTAACCTTAGATATTACGGGACTCAGGCTCGGATCGATTAAATCTGCAAACTCTCTCTTGAATCTCGACTCCGCAAAGTCTTCGAGAAACACTCTTAGCAATCCCGGGCTCCAGAAATCGCTGATACATATTTCATCGAACTTGTCCATCCCGGCGAGGATAGTTCGCCTGGGTTCTAATTCGCGAACTCGAGGAAAAGATCATTCAGAATTCATCGAGCGATCGCGTATCGATATACACGGCGAGGAGAAGAGGAGTGGAGGAGAGGAGAGGAGGACACGGACGTCCGGAGCTCAATCTCGGATCCGGTGCTTTACGATCGGTCGTACATACGAACCGGGCTTAAATTCGAGGTTCTGATGGAGTTACAGACACCGTGTACGAGAGCGGGGAGATCGAGGGACGAGAGAGGCGTGTTTCGGAGGATCGAGATTAGTTGTGCTCGCGCGCGTGTGTTTCCGAACTCAATCTACGCCGGAAGATTCGGTTTGCAGTTTCGCGAGCACGCCCGCGCTGCCGAATACACACGCGTGTGTATGTATAAGCGCGTTTCTAGGAAGTATCTCGCGATGTGGTTCGGGATCGCTCGACTTCCGGTCGCGTCGCCAGCACGCGCGAAAACCCCCTTCTTTCCACTCCCCGCGCACCACTCTGCGTCACCCCAGAAACAGACTAATCAGACAATGCCGTAATCAGGCCAGGCTCGTTTCAATGCCAACTCAAAGGCGTCCGAGCTCTTTCAGGATGATATTATCGTTTGATGGTGGCCGATGAGCAGTCTCCCTCTCCCTGCTTTCTCGAGAACTATTCCTTATAAGCTTAATTTTCGCGAGTAAACGAGTTACGGTCGATTTTAATCAGGAGAGAAGTAGTCTAAAATTTTTAATCATTTGTCACATTGAAATCTTGAGGAAGAATTCTCGAACTGTTTCGCAGAATCCTGAATTTTACGAATTTTGTTTCGCACAACGTTTTACATTTTAAAGCGAAAAAGCAGGCAATTCGAAGCCGAGATTCTCGGTTAATCTGGTAACTATGTACAGATTAGTATTCTCCGGTTTTCACCTGTGTCCGTTGAATCACCCGGCTCGACGAATCTTTTTCGATTATGAATTTCGTGGGGTAAGTGGATTTTGAGGAACCGGAGGTGTCTCGGAGCCTCCTTTGAGGCGGGATCGACTTCAAAGAACCCTGAGGAGGTCGCGGATCTCTCCGCACCTTAATTAGGTAACTTGAGAGGCGTCTGAATTAATTGCTTCAAGCCCCTCTTGGTATATGGCATACATTATCGACGACACTCTGAGGTAACTCGCCAAAAGATCCTGTAAACCTTCCAAAAACATTTACAGAACAGAAAATTCCTCTGATCTGGCTACCGATCACCAACCCGAGGTCAATCTTTATGCAAAATAAAAGCCTGCGTTAAAATTACAAAAAATGAATTCTCTAGTCGTAAGAAAATTAAATCTTGGATATCTTAGAACTTTTCTGTTGTTAACGATTATCTAGAAGAAGAGTATTCGTGGAGGATGCGATCGATTTTCTAGGCGTTTTCGGCCCGGCTAGAACGCGAAGATAAATTCCCCGAACGCTGGATCAAGCAGATTGCTTTCCGAAGTCCGGGAACCGGTCGTTGAATCAGTCACCGTCATCACGAAACGAACCTTCGTCATGCTAATCCTCGTTGGCCAAGGTCCATCGCGTACAACTTTATAAATAACCTCGGGCATGGAATAAATATTAACGCGGTTATGATTCAGTGTGATAGTGTCATCTCTTGTCCGAAGCTCCGCGAAACAACCAATGTTCCACGATGACTAATTTCCCTGCGCGACGCTAGTGCATTCGTCATCGTCTCAGCACCACCTTTTTACCGGTCTGTTATCGTTTTGAATAAAAGTTTCCTGTTCCCTCTCTGTTCAAACCGTCAACGACATCGTTTGTTAACATCGAAGAACGATTTTTACGAACTTGACTCTTCGGTGAAATCAACATCGACGTTCGCATCGAGAAAGTTGATCGGCTTTCTTCATTGTTACCCAGGTGGATCGGTGCATAATTGTTTATTATCGCTTCGTCTGGTACTGTAGAAACGAGTTTCGAAACGTTGACTGGTCGCGTGGTTATCTTCCAACCGCATCGCTTCCGATGTAGTTTTCTACATTTGGTTTCTATCGATAATTTATCAAACATTGTTGCGTCCAACCGTCGTTTATCGGAGGCATCCAGTGCATTATAAAATAGTCCTTGATCGTCGAACGTACTCGAGCATCGCTTGCTTTCATTCACAACGAACATTAGCCACGCGACCGATTTAAGGACAACTCTCAGCTAGATTATCGTCAGCATGATCATTGAGGCAGATCATCTTCGAAGACTCTGCTCTAGTTCCTCGTTTTTACCTTCGCTCGAAATCTCGGCGCACGTTGTTCCGCCTAATCCATGCGTGCGTCTCCGTTCCGCATAGATGCGTTTAATATGCATGGGACGACGGTCTGTATGCACTCTCATAGTATGGACGTATCCGGATTGCCTGTTGCAAAACTGTACAGTGTGTCCGGTGTCGTCACGATGCTGAGACTCGTCGATGACTTCGTTCTAATCAACGTAGAATTAGAAAATGTTCGTTCTGGAAAGAGCGCGATTAAACTCGTCAAGTTGATATCGATCAATACCTTTCAAAAAGATTAACGACAGAAAGGGTTTCGATTTTCTGTAAGCCGACAGAGCAGCACAGCCCTTAATTAAACGCAGCAGGAAGCGAGAAAAAGAACAGCGATGATTTTTCGGTATTGTCCCGGTGCATATTGAGCAAAAAATCTGTGGACACCGTGAACATCGGGAAGAGGATTAACGGAAGGGCCCGTGCGGATCCTTTGAAATTCCGACCATTCATTCGCGGATTCCGATGCCGGACAATGACCGCCATAGCGCGGCGACCGGCCAATAAATCCGTCAGCAGAAATTAGTAGACTGCCGCCCGCCCCCACGGATTAACGCATTACCGGAAATTCAGACGCGCGCGCCTCCTCGTTTAAGCCGTAGTTAGACCGTGATACACTTTGCTATAAAAATTACAAGAATGAATTTATATTTACGAATAAATTTTATCGTTTATGCTATCTATATGTTGCTTTATATGTACCCACGATAAAAACTAAAATTCTGGTGGATGATGTTCGGGTCGCAGAGTGTTAATAGCGTAGCAGCTCAACAACAACAGGAAAAAGACACCGTCCTTCCCTCGTCATCGAGTCAGCTGCGACCCAAACACCACCTCCGGTCAACGAACCGATGCCCGCGAAAACCATAGACGCAAACAAAGAGAAACAGACCGCGTCCTTCTCCTTGTCACCGAATCAGCTGCTTCCCCCCTGAAAAAAACATAAACGCAACGCTGGCAAAGTCATATCACGCAACAGTCATCGCGACACACGTTACCTTGTCGCGTCCGTAACAAGCGAGTCGAGCCAACCTCTCCTGCCTTCAGGGAAAGTAGTTAAACGATAACCAAACCCTCTGCATGGCGACGGGTCACCCGGGGTTGGTGCAATAAATTTGGGAACCGAACGCACCACTCGAAATCGTACAAAGGACGGAAAGGCCTGACACTCGGGGATACCCAAGTGCCAGAATGCGCGTGTCTGGTTCACGTCTTCGATGACTTTCTGCATCTCAAAAAAGGCAATTGCCTAATCGCGGGTGGGCCCATCTGGAAATTCTCAAGAACCTTTCCTCATTTCCATTTTTCCCTTTCCATGGAATTTTCCCATGCCTTTCCCATCACCCCAAAGGACAGGACAGTCTTATGACGGTGTGGGTTGAAAGCCTCATTTATGGGAACGTGATCGCGGGTTTCGTCTCGTTCCGGTTCACGGATCGCGATTAGAAACACAGGGAACACGTCAGTCGGCTGTGTTTCACAATCAGTCGGCGAGCTAATTTCCGAGGGAAACGCGCGCGCGACACCCGAACGGATTGTCTTAGTCTTTAGTCGTCACCGCAACGACACGGCACGGCACGCGGCGACACGGGCACGGGCGTTGGGAGGGCAAACGGGACTTGCTTCCACGGATTCCGCTTCCAATTATCTCTGGCGGGGCGACTGCCGCGTCTAGACATTGCGCCGCCTTAATTTGTAATACGATTGGACCGGGAAATCGCGCGACGGATTAGAATCGTCTTCGAGGACACGCTCGGCATCTTCGGTATCGGGTATCAGGAATTCCGGGATTCGTTAGGGGGATTATCCCCTTGTGAACCACAGAATTATTTTTCACCCCACCCCTTTACGATGAGAATAATTTTATTTCGATTTTGCTAATTCGCTAAGAACATCGCGAAACAGTTTAAGAGAAACTGTGGCTTATCACCGAACTAGGTATCCAGTGTCTCCAAGAGAGTACTATCGCGTTAATCGATTGGTGACACGACGTACCACGGATCAAGAGAGTGAGAGGAAGAGAGAGAGAGCTCTCGTCGCATATATTGGTTAGGTCCGTCGATTGATGAGATCGTTAAAGTAGACACACCGTGTATATCTAGTTGGGGTTTCATACAATTCGCGCTCGTGTACACGGTCCTCCGCGTACGTGTACCCGGTCGCGCGTCCATGTGTGCACAGGTCAGAATGCACACAGTCTGCCTCAATATGCAGTGATCACTAATGCAATTTCATGGCGCATGCACGTGCAGTAACGAAGGCTTAGGTCACGCTTTCATGTACACTGACTGATTACGTCTTGCCTGTGGACGTGGCCGAGCGACCCCCGTGTAACACCGACTGTGTCCCACTGTCGTTTTATCAAAACGATTCGACACGGAATCGAGCTACCACCCACACCACCCACACAACGAGCTTCACACTCCGTATTAATTAACTTTCCTGTTTATTCTCGCGGTTCCGTGGATTTCGATGCAATCGTCCTTACTCTCCTCAACCTTACTTCTCAAACGGCTCCCCTACTTGTTCGGGATAATATGTTAACGCGAAACCACCCAATCGAGGTTATGAACTCCTTGGCTTATAATCACAGTGTGCATCTTTCTGCGGAACAATTTTTTCGAAGCGAGATGCACTGTGTCGTTTAAAGGGGAAGAGTTGAATCGAGCGGGGAATGCGTTGGACAGGGTCAGAAGTTTCTGTTAACTGGACGAGTGATTTATTTAGCGAAAAAAGTGTGCTTTATTGGAAACACGTCGTGTCGGATATCCAACGAGGCAACGGCATTGAGAGAGGCCCAGACGGCGAGCCTGGTCACGGGATGAATTTCAATTATGGTACGCTAGCCTGCAGCTTCTTGCACACCTGTACATTGTGTTTATCAGCTGTCGTACAATGTGCTGGACATCTCCACGTGCATTCTATTTAACGGTATTGATTTCTGCGTCCTCGAGAACCGATCATTCTTCGTTGTTTTTGCACCTTTCGTACGACACTTTTCTTCATCGACGATCCATTTTCTATGCTTAATGTTCGAAATAAATATTACCATTGAATAAGTAACTCTACGGACAAAATAACTAACTGTACAACGCGGCGTATGGTCTATCTTATTTATCGTGTAAACATGCCAAGCAAGAAATTTCCACCACACAATCCACAAACCCTGGAAATTTTAGCTCGGGAACGACGCGACGTCGTGTTGCAGCAAGCTAATTTATCCGGTAATTTTCGCTGCAAATTAGTTGCAATCTTTTTCCCCGGTAAAACGGAAGCGTACAGAGTGGACGCTAGGTGAATTTTCGCAAGTCCCTGAACCGGGCGCAACAGTAACCGCGGACGGGGATCGGCGTTTCGACGGACCTGGAATTGGGAAACTTCCCGGATGCCACGGTCTCCCTCCGCTGGCCTGGAAAACTTCTTAACGATAGCCTGTATTTTTATTGGAGTAAGTAATTACCGGTGCTTGTTCGACGTAACGACGCTCCGTACCTTGTTTTCTCCCTTTTTCTTCTTCGAACGAATCTCCTTCGATAAATATAGGATGTTTCTACGATCCTGGTACAACCGATGATCCTTTGCGAAAAGAGTCGCTTCCTTTACGTTTTCACTTTTTCGCAACCAACAGTGAAAATTCACTCACCGTGTACTTAAAAGCAAGCTAATTTTCAGTATTCTTAAAATGTGCAGTCAGGCAACGCAGCCGAGCACGTTTAAGTTCTCTCGTCCGGGGCGAGTATTTAAATTGAATTCTCGTAGGGTGTTGCACTCTCTCTAGCGCAACTTTGTAAAAACAATTTACATACCGCCGCGCGCATTCGTCGTCGTCGAGAAACATATTACGCGTCGCGCCCGGTATAATCGCGCCTGACTAGAACGAGAGTATGATTAAGGTGGCAATTAGCCCGCTGATTAATTTTAATAGATCGTTGCACGAGCCCGTAGTTGTCTGGCCGTGATGGCTGATAAAGTTTTCAGGAAAAACAACTTTTACGATCGCAAGCTTGCCTGTGGAACTCGTTATGAAAATTCCTCGAAAATTTGTAGAACAGACGTCCGAATACCGAGCGCCCAGGATTTTATTAGAATCAAACTACATACGGTACGGAGACTGTAGTGAGCGTGGTGGAAAGTTGAAAGTTTGGAATTTCAGAGCTCGATCAGAACTGATTTTCTCTCCACTATTTTCTAAGATTTCGCCTATTGGACTGGTCTGTGCACCATTGCTCTTCTCCAAGAAGCAAATAACTAAGATTAACATAGGGGATAAATAATTCCAAGGGTGATGTTTTCCAAGGAGTACGATCATTTTCCGAACACCCCGATAGCGTTGCCGGTCGAATATTATTAGCTAGCACGATTTTTCAAAGAAACAACGGGATTCTTGAGGTAGGGGAAGTCGAGACGAGTGTCTCCCGGAAGCTCATCCCCTTCGTCCGTCGAATCTCGAGATAATTCACGAAGGTTTAACGCGGCGTCGTCGAGTGGTTAGTATGCAAGCCGCAGGGGGTTGCTCGGCCATCGTCTGGCTTGCTTTCCCACGGAAAAAACGAGGAGACCGAAGGTGAAGATTTTCTGCTGAACCGGTGGGATCCTCTGGACCACCAGCCGTGTAACCAGCTTTCTCTCCCTCTCTCTCTCTTTATACCTCTTTTTTCATTCTTTCTTTTCCGTTTCCTCTTTCGATTCCACTTGGCGGCCGTATGCAAATTGCACAGACAGTATCCAGGGGCGAGAAGAAAGAGCTTCTAAAGCGGTGCGCACAAACTTCTCGCGGATTTTTGTGTTCGCGAGCTTCTCGCGAAATTGCTCGACTCTCGAGAGAGTACTCTTACTGTTCCTTGTATCGACACGGGATTGGTTTCACCCTCTATAAAGATCTACTATTTTTTATCTCGCTGATTCCTTTTTTCGTAAAAGAGAAATACGTGTACTGTGGTTCAATGTTTTTCAAACTCCAATTCTGCTATAAACTCTTTACAATGTGTGTCTACGGTGGTGTGCAGTTTGCAAAATGAGAACACTTTAATCCAAAGATAACGTTTACCGTAAAGTTTAGACGCGGTATTAAAACGACCGAAAACTGCAAGGCTAGATCTCCCAGAGAAGAAAATCCAGATTCTCGTGGACGCGTGTCACGCGTGCAGTAAACCCCCTCGCAACCGAAAGATAAGCCAGGACCATCCTCTAATGGTATTCGCGTACCACCATGGGAAACACCCTCGTTCTCCATGGTATAGCCTATCGGACAGCCGGGCAAACCTTTGGACAGGACGCGGAACGAGGGGCCAGACTCGTGACTGCATTCCATGCATTTTAAAAGGCCACGAATTACGTTTCCTGAATCATCGCGTTCGCATAAGAACGACGTCCTCCCCGTGAATCGAATTCCTCTGGCAAACAAAATCCATCCATGAATTTTCACTTTCGTCTATATTCGTCTCTTTTCCCCTTTAATCACGGCGCCGCACCGCGCCGCGTCGTGGGCGCAATCAAGGAAATCTCTTAATAAAAACTAATTAATTCGTTCTCGTTTCTGTTCCAGGAAGAATAGCTCCGCTCTTGAGAGGTTCCATTTGCAGATCTCCAGGACGGAATTGTACCCGGCGAACTCGAAGTACGTGGATCAGCTGCTGTGGGAAATTTCGAACAAGCCTATCGTGCACGTTGGTAAGCATTTTTTTATTAATCTTTGATGAGTCCAGCAAGGGATGAGGTTGCATGTTTCGGAAGTCTAAAATTTTTTGCAATTTTTTGGAATTCCGAACGGCTTTCCCATGTTGTATCTAAAACGAACGCCATCACGCTTCGATTCCTTTTTCTACAAGATTTTTTTTTATTTATTTATTTATACAGGTCGCATAAACATCAAGAATATTAGCGACCACAAGGATTATGACATTCGATTACAATATTATGACTTTATACTTAGACATATTTATAAGTATATTGTGGGAAAATCAATTTGCAGTTGTTATGTACAAGATTACAGAGTGTGGAAAATTTTGGTGGATTTCAGAAATTGTAATTAAGACTTGGACTATGTTCTTACTAATATTGAATGAATCGCTTAAATTGTTAGGGACAGCCACGCGTCTTCTTTGGAAGGAGAAAAGGGGGCATTGCAGGATGAAATGTTCGACTGAGAGTGGAGTATTATACAAAAGACTATCCAAAAGACTTGTTTTGCACTTTTAGAGCCCCCATAAAAAGGGTCTAAAGTTTTCACAGCAAAAAATAAATTGTTTACGACGGTATTCGCGAAACAATCGCCTTGGATGAGAGTTAGCTGCGGCGTTCAGTGGAATCGGACACCACGGGTCAGACGTTCTTTCTCCCTCGCGACGTATACCAATCGAAATTCCTGGTCAATATCGATCCCTCGTTCCCTGGGTAGGTGAATTCGCAAACGATCGGGACCCGGTGTAATATAAATTTTCGCGAGTGACAGTGCACGCAAATCGTGCCCGGAATTTTTCCTCGGGCGAAATAATGGACGGTAAGCCGTGCGTGGACCTTTATTAAATTTTCTCGCAACGAATCGACTTCCCCTTGAGAGGGTTCCCTTTTCACGGAGACACCGGGTTGTATACCTAGCAGACAAAAATGTGTAAAAAATCATCTAAAATGCGCCTTAGAATCCAAATTTTGTCACATTTTCTTCAGATGTTTAGAACGCATCAGAGACCCGGAAAATGCACGGAAAAGAGCAAACAAAAATTTTATTCGGAGGGGTTTTTCTTGGTCAACTTTCGAATGGTTCGATAGTCATTGAAAAACCTCTCGGAGAAACGCCTGCCACTTACTGAGAAAATTATTTCGAGATATCAGTTCGTTCACTGTTGAAAGAATTCTTGATCAATTTTTATTAAAATGCTAGACACCGCCTATAACAGAGACGCGTAATAACGTAAACAGACAGTTTCGATATCGTATAAAAATCCGCAGTCTAACGACAAAATCGAGGTATCGCTGCAAAGCCGAAGCAACAAATGAAACGTGGACGCAGAGGAGGAATTAGAAGGAAACGCGGGCACAAAATTAATCTGGAAAGTCCGGAGCAACGATCTTCTCTGTTCGAATTAATTTCTCTCCGGCCCATGAAGCCAGTCAATTAACCGGTGTTATTGTGACCGTGGCTTTGTGCTTAGTAATTGCTGGGACGCGGTTCATTGACTAACAATGCCGCGATCGGAACACGGTGGAAAGAACGAAACAGATAGCGGCGGTCTCGAAGCGGAACGTTTTAAAATTAGAGCTGGCACAGCGTTGCACGCGCAATTTCCGGCTCGATCGTCGTGTCGACTCTCGAGGCTCGATTATTTATATTCACCGTGCACATCGTACTATCGCGCTTCGAACTCTCTTTCTATTCCGAAGCGGAGCAGTTCGAATGTCATATAGAAACTATCTTCCTCCATTTTTCTCTCTTTCGACTGGGATTGCAGTTGCGGAGAGATAAGGCGCTTCGTTGTCGACTATCAATTATTAAACTAGCTATCCGAGACCGGTCTTCCCACGAAATAACACCGCTATTATACCGTATCTACGATTTCCGTACTGTTAACGTTGGACCGTTCAATTGTTGCGAATTCTGTAGCACTTTATTCGCAAATTATCCTATAACAAGAATTTTTCATTGTTTCGCCACGCCCATTGTTCTTCTTATCATTCGAAGGGTAATTGCTGCTACTGCGATTTTAATTACCGTTTTGCGATTTTAGTTTCGTCATTATTATTTTATGGGAATTTTAAACAGCCCTTAAAGTTATGCGTAATCGGTGAATATCAGCACTACCGCCGATCCGAATTATTTATGAAACGAGGCAAACGACTCAAATCGAAGCGGCAGGAAAGTAACGATCGATTTCGGCGTGATCGGATCTCCGATGACAGTTTGTTAAACAAATCGCACGGCGTGGGGGAACGAAGTTAAATCAGCGCCGAGGAGTCCCCGGTCGCTTGGGATCCAATTATTAAGCAGTATCGGGCTGCCGTAGGAAATTAGATCGTCGATCAAAAGGGTGGGTGGGACAAAGACGCCGCTCGGGCATCTCGGTGACAAAGCGGGTCGATCCAAGTTGCTAAACAATAATTAAATTGCGCGGAGAGAGCGAGCGAGACAGAGAGAGAGAGAGAGAGAGAGAGAGAGAGGCTGCCGGCATTCGATACTCTGAAAGCTGATTTCGATACGTAATCACGATCCACGAAATTAGACGTTTAATCAGCGCGGTAGCTCGGCGACGCTCTCGAACCGAAACTTTCTTGGAATTCAATTCGCTAAAACAGAAATTTTTGTTTGTCCTCCTGATTTCCCATTCTGTATTTTCTCCGCTGACGTCGCCTCGTTTGCCTCGCTTAAGAAAATTACGCTAACTTTGCCAACTTTTTCCCCTTCCGGCATTTCACGAGTTTCTTCTTTTTTATTTTCACTTTGGAGTCTTTCTTTGGCCGATATTAATTTCTCGCGAACGATGAAGGTTTCTGAATTTGAGATTGTTCGTGGCTCGTTTCGTTTCCCGATATTTTCACGGCCTTTGTCCATACAGTAACCTTCGAACTTTTCTCGGATTCAATGGGAACGTTCTGCTCCAACAGCAGCGAGAGATGTAAACGATCTCGTTTTTCGCTAAAAATAAATCTAAACAATCGCGTTCCGAAATTGATGTTTTCTGTAACAACGGTTGCGAAACACGCGCGTCAATGTCGCGTTTAATTGCCGGTTTACGTCACCGCCGACCCGGTTACGCGAACAGTCCTTTTTAACGTCTTGGTAATCTGTGACAAAGACGAGTGGTCAGAAGTCTGTTTCTCGTAATGAGAAGGAGATAATTCCCTTGTAAAAACCTTGGTCATTTACTTGTTTCATAATAGCCCCGCAAAAATGAAACGTTTTAGTCGAAATGAAATCAATTTAAAAAAGTCTATTTTGCATAAAGATTCGCAGTCTAATTATTGTATTTCGTATTTTAATGCGAGGACGTAAAAACATTTTTATTCGACGAAAGGCCATGCAAAGGAATCGTTTCATTAGAAGATTGAAGACCGAAGTTCGCTGGAATGAACGGAATGAAAATTTTTACGGCCAGTTCCGGAGCAATTTCTGCCACGTTAATTAGCAAGATTGGCGGAAGAATCGTGTCGGCTATACGCGAGGGACGCGCCGCGCCGCGCCGCGCCGGTCAAAGCGTTAATGCGGTTCGGCCGCGTAAGTAGTTCGAGTCAATGACTTGCGCGACGCGACAGCATGTCGACGATTAATTGCCGCGCGTGATAAATCGACCGCGGGTAACCTGCGCGGCTGGTACCTAAATTAGGCATACATCATTTCTGAAATTGACACAGCGAACGACCGATCGATACACCTCCGTGCACATCTCTGCCAAGAATTTCCCCGTGTCGCGAAAAAATCGTTACAACCTTCGACGTGCTCTGAAGGAGACTGACCGATTCTAGAACGGCGTACTACATAACACGGAATTAGCATGCTGCCGTTACCAAGAAACTTGACGAATAAACATGCCGACTCACTGTTAAAAACGAAAACTCATCGTTAAATCAGTTTGTACGTTTTAATTAGAAAAATTAATCGAATACATAGATATTTGAAATATTGCAAACCAATGGGCGGCTAAGTAACGCGTTAAGACCTGTTTTGCGGGATCAACGGCGGGTGCCATTACCAAAATTGATTCAATTAAAAGTGGTTTTCATCGGAATGACGAGCGATTCTCGCGAACGGGTCGAAGCCGATAAGAGTAATTCAGGCATGTTCGCGGGATCGGTGCTCGACAATTGCACTCTGCTGATTATTGCTTGATATCTGCTCACCGGCCGAATGCAATTAGGCGGCATGGCGAGAGGGGAAGGAAGGGGCTTAATCGCGGCGGGACCCAATCGAATCGAAAATCTCGATCGTTTCGGTGAAATCGAGCCGGAAAACTACTCCTAAGCAATTTGCGTGTTCCGCTCCCACGACCGAGATAATCGGCACGGGTTGCCTGTCTTTTTACTCTCGTCGGTTGTAAAATAAACAATCTGATTCCCGTTTTGTTTTCTTTTTGTTCTCAGTCCAGAAGGAGGGCGGAACGCAGCTCAAGCTCGAGATCAACTATTCGTACATGCAGGCGCTTTTCAAGCCTATGAGGTGAGTGCTTTTCCATTTCTCGCGGAATTAGGAGCTTGGCAGAGTGCTCTTCGTTAATCGGAATAACGCGAAATCTCTTTCGTGGTCTTGTACTTCTGCTTATTTCTGCGCTTATCGTCGGCTCGGTTGCGATCCAAACAAAAATACACCTGTTCAAACCGTTTCTGTGAGTTTAAACATTTTTTTAAATGGATTCGGAAGTCGAAAATCGATTGCGACGATAAATGTTGTTGGTTCCCTATTGCGTTCGAACGAAGAGGCTGGAGCTTTTTGCAAAGTTCGAATACATCTTGCCGGTTAACCGAGGATAGTTGTTAGAGTTGCGCTGCTTATCTCCGGCGAGAAGCGCGTGGGCTATAACTAACATTCGGCTCGGCGAATGCACTGCTTAGTGGTGTTACAAATGAACGCGCAAAACTTTGAGGATGAAGATAAGAGGAGAAAGTTTCGCGCCTTGGGATCTCTGGGTTTACCGTAGATTATTTTGAAAGGTAATCGAATCGCGGGGACCGTTCCCCGTCCTCCGAAGTCGGCTCGATAAAATCGTGGAAGCGTTGTTGGGACACGTTCGTTCGAAGGGATTAACAATTTATTTAATCGGTAAACTTTGCGAACGCTTTCCTGCAATTTCATCTCGCTGCAGTCGGCGCAAGCCTGCAGTCACTGCATTAGCTGCATTTCCGCCCCTCAAACTTGCCGAAGTGTCTCGTTGTTACCGAGAACAAAGTCTCTTGTTTTTCTAGAACAAAAATTCACTCTCGGTGCTGCAAATAATTTATTTCTTAGTTAACCGAAGTGCTGGAATGATTTTTTCAGGAAAATACAGGAGTATCGATAGGGAAAGGTAATCTGATTAGCTAGGCCTTACATTTTTGTAGATTGTTATGAATTATTTACCAAAAAAATTGGCACGAAAAATCATCTCAGTCGTCCCAGAAAAACGACAGGTCTACGCGTTGAAAGCGTACAGGACGTCGCGTTGTATCAAGACTCGTGGGACATCTAACGAGGTTTAATCGGTAAAAACTATTAGCCACCGTGCGAAATTACGGGATTATCGTCGCGTGTTTTCTCACTTTCCTCTCTTTTCCCTCTTCTTTCCTCGGGTTACACCTCCGGACAGGCCGTGCATCGCGTACACGCGGTTGACGAAGTTACGTGGGATGGTATTAGGAGTACAATTACATAAGTGGATGGCCGAGTGCCTCGTGCCGTGAGAGAGCCACTCGAATCGTCCTTGCCTCTTCTACTCAATTAACATCGCCCGCGTGCTCTCACCGTCTTTCTCACTCCCTCCCCGCCGTCGTCATCGTCGACTATCGTCTCGCATTCTTTTCGCTTTCTCCGTTCGGAAAACGTGATACGTCACATCCTCCCATTGTCCGAGACCCAGAAACGCTTCCGCGAGGGTTCGCGATCGTGACTTCTCGGATGCGTCGCTTTTCTTCGGGGCGTTTAGGGTCCGAGTCCTCGACGGATCGAATGCCCCGTCGAGATCACGGTTCCTCGGAGAAACGTGCTCGAGTACGGGATATTCTTCTCCTTTGCGTAACAGATCCTTTTTACGTCTGGTCGGCGCGACAGTCCTTTCTAAAATGGAAAAATCCGTCGGCAATAAACGGAACATCCCGAATCAATTAAGCGATAAAAACCATCGAAAACCCCTCACGAGTCATAAATTCGCGTGGTTCCGATTCAGGAGGGTCCAAACCATTCCGAACGAGTTAGGGACGCTGTTCTGGTGGCGGGGTGAGTTGGGGGCGTGAGAGAAGGGAATAAAGCAGAGGAAACGTAATATCCCGAAGTGGAGAGAAAATTCGAGACAAGCGAGGGTCGTCGTCGCTTATTGCGACTCTTTTTATCTGTGCCGCACCTTCCCGACTCTCCTCGGCGACTCTTCTTTCCACCCCCTGCCCCTCCCGCCGAACTCCGAGCGCACACACTCGGCCCTTTAAACTTCCGGTCGGCCGAAGATTCCGCGATAAGTGGCCGAGAGGTCGGCTTAAACTCCGGTAATAAGTTCGGCAATAAGTTCCATGGAAAGTTTCCGGGCCTCGGCCAACCCCCAGCCACCGGAGGGACAGAGGAGAATTTTCCACGGCGAAATTGCGAGCGTCCCGACGCCACCAATCCCGCAATAAGCTCTCGTTACACGTTAAGGAGGACACCTCTTTTTCTCGTTTCGAAACGAACGAGCCTCGGCTTTCTTTTCCACTTCTACCGAACCCCTTCTTCCTTTTCCGCCACCCTTGGCCCCCTCCCCCTCTCACTCTGTCTCTATCTCTGGAGATTCATTGAATGGACAATTTCTCCCGACGCTTCTCTCTCTCCGCGGCAAATTATTTCTTCGAGGATCTTTTTATTGCGACCCGCGTGAAGGCCCTTTGATTGCGCACTTCGACCCATGATGTACATCCACGAGGACCTCTCTCCACGATTTTCGACGACTTTTACCTCTCGGAAGCACACTTTTCGTTTGATTTTTAGTTCGGACGAAGTCTCGGTAGGATCCAACTGAAATCGGCCGTCTTCGGGATTTTTTTACTCGGAGAAAGGTGCAAGGAGTGACTGGAAACGATCGTCGGTAAGAGTATTTTGTTATTCTACTCGTGGTACTTGTTTTATCGTTACGTAATTTCCTAAAATTCACCACATACGGTTAGTCTCGCACATTCTGCACCTGTACACATACTGTGAATATACCTTTCGACATACCGAACCCCCCGTACGCTCTTCTATTAAATAGTTTCAGCGTGTTATTTTCGTTGGTCCATCCTCGCGAGTGCGGTTTATTCTGTTCCGCGAAGATTACCTTGTACTCTCGGGTTGACATCGTTTATTACTTCATCTCGGCTGCATATTTTCGTAACAAGTACGACGTTCTCTTTATTTCCAGCGCGAAAGTGCGCAAGGCCTGTGTGACGTGCTCCTGTCACGGAAATGTTAGGACAGGTGTGCTTATCCGACATTTACAAGTCGTATGGCTCATTACGACTACAGCATTTTATTTACGCCGTCTCCAAAAAAAAAAGTTCTAACTGGCCAAATTATACTTTTGCTCCCGTAACAAGCAGGTGCTCTATTGGTGCTCTACTTTTTGCAAACTTCCGAATAAGAAGCATTTTTTCCGATTTCGAAAAAGTTAAATTTCCCCTCTTTACCATAGTTGTCAACGAGTCGAAGCGTCCCCGTTATTAAATTTCACGAGGAACTTTCCGCGTTTCAATGCCGTCCACTTGATTATTAAAAACAAATTCCCGTTTTTCTTTGATTTTATCAGGTATCACCGATGTTCGAGACATTTTTATAGATTCTTTCTCCGGGGATTTAATTGTGAATTTATTCATGAAATATGAAATTTTGTAGATTATATTTGCAGGGAACGCGTGGTGTAACACGGCCGGCATTTCCGCTATAGATTTTATCGAATATAGCCCGGTAATGCGTTCCATTTAACTCGTTAAAAGCGAATGGCTCCGCGGCCCAGTCGCCATTTTTCTTTCGCGGTGCCACTCGCGGCCCGATCAAGCAGCAACAATTACCATCGACCTACATCATTAACCGACTGTAGTTAGCGTTAGGCTGCGAGCACGGGTTTGCGGACTGCTGGCCAAGTGCTTCTCCAGTTTTTTCAGCGAACCAAATTGGTCGCGAGTGGCTGGGAATTAAGCAAATATCGGAAATTCGTTCCACAAATTGTTACTAATATACATATAGCGACATCTTGTTCGCGATCCTTCGATAATTTCTTATAATCTTATTTTATATGTAATTCCTCAGTTTATTCGTTGTACGGGAAATTTAGAAATTGTATCGAGCGTCTAAATAATTTTTTACACTCTGTGGAAATTTCCAAAGACCGTCCGAGATCGATGCAACCGTAAGATAGTAAACAGAAGCAACCAATAGCACCTTGTGCACCTTATCTCCGTGTTCCACGGAGGTCGTCGTGCTCCAGATGCTAAACACGGCCCATAAATCAGAAAGTTCGCACCGGTTAGGAACAATTAATATTCCCGAAACTGGCAGAATAAATTCGACGGGGTCCGTATAACGGGTTCATTTGAATACACCGAGTGACGGGGTCTTACACCGGGCGTAATTATTCCGGGGCAAACGCAGGTTATCTTTTCCACACACTTTCCCGAGTGGGAAGGGTTGGTAAAAGGATGGGCCGAAAATTCGCGAGGATGCTCTCGGTAAACAAAATTATGCCGACAAAGTCGGAAGGTCAGGAGATGAAGCTTGACTCTCTCTCTCTCTCCTTCTCTCTCTCTCTCAATCTCTCTCTCTGGATGGCTGGCTGGCTGGGCTCTGGCTGGTTGCCCCGCGACGCCAGTTAACTTTTAATCAGATGCAAATTACGCGCTAATTACCCGGCGACCGTCGTATTAATTAGCCCGGCCTGCTCGGAAAAGTTCCTAGTCCCGGCCAGCCGCGCCACGGCGGCTTTTCCAAGTCTCGTTGCTTCGTTTCCACTCGTCGCTGTCTCGACTCCACAGCCATATCGGGAACGATCCTCCCGTGCCATGTTAACGAAGTTCTGGATGACAGAGGGAATGCGTTTGCGTACGCGTGTGCGTCTCCCTTTTTCCACGAAAGACACACGGTTCTTCTGTACTCTCTGTATCCTGCGCGTTCTTCGTAATCTTTCTACCCTCCTGTTTCTCTATGTTTTCTATGTACTCTCTCTTCCATCCAAAGCCGACACAATTTTTCGAAATATTTTTACTTCGGTCGTCGAACTCTCTGCAATCTAAAACGATTTTACCACGGAAAGTTAACGCTTGATCCTCCTTGACAATGGATGTCTTCTCTTATCTGAAAGGTTAGACATCCCTTCTCCTATCTATTTTCTATTTTCCCCGTTAGATATTTTTTTCCACGGACGGTGAAGAATTTTCTATTTAAAGATAGATCGCTTCCCCCGAGGCAATTTATAGTTTCTTTGATAGAAAAATGGTTTCGAACGACCGATGGGCAATGGTATGAAAATATATCAGACTATTTCGGAGCGACAATCTTCTCTTGATCATAATATTTTCAATTTTCCTTCTTGATCCGTTCGTTATTCGACACGAAAAATCAGACGAATGACACGATTCTTTGGTTGGTGGCTTTAGTTACTGGATACACGATTAGTCGCGCGGAGAAGGTTTATAGTTCTTCCATCCGATAAACGCTAGTTTACGCGATCTTTGAGCCGGTACGGAAATATCAAACGATTCGGGGACGTCGATCTATTCTCGCCAGCAGTCTCGACCACCTGCAACCTTTCGAGCATCGATAAAGCGACGCAGTAAAACGGTGAACTTCTCGGCTGACATTTCCGAGGGGAATGGTCGAAACTCGGTGGAAACGGTACGAAACCGTTGCGTCGAATAACTCCGCCACCATGTCGATGGCAATGAATTAAAACTTGCCTCGTTCCTTCGCGAGACTCGCTTTTACAGTCGTTCGACTTCTCCAACCTCTTGCGATGACACGCAGTTCCTCAAGTTTGTCTGTAATTGAACGTTATTCGAATGCACCGGATCCGTTGGTAGCGCTCGATAGAAACGTTATACCTACATAGATCCCGTGTGTAGATACCAGTTGGCTCGTAAAATCCAAGATCGCGGGTAAATATTTGATCGAGCTACGAATCTTTCTGCTACCCTCCACTTTTCTTCCCCTACAGTTTATACCCGGGATTTTTCTGTCGCTAGTTCGAGGAACAAATTCGGCACGGTCCATTTAACAATCTCAACCCCTTGCTCTTCGATATCGGAACACGTTCGTTACGAAGATTTCTGTGGTTTTATTTCGTTTAATTCGTCAACTTGTCCTTTTTTGTCCTACATTTTCTACACATTTATATCTTGTATGTAGATAGACGACGAGTCGAACGAATAAATGTACAAAATGAACCTCGAGTTTAACCCTCCGTGAACCAGGGTAATAAAAAGAAATGTTCGGTGAAATATAAGTCCCTTTTTTCCAGTCCTAGTTTCCCCCCATTTTCTTGAAATATTATTCGCTCGCGTAAATCCACAAGGTCGAATCTGTTTTCGTTGGTCCTGCGTCGCGCAGAATTTCGATTAACAAAAGAATAATTGTTTTCAGGCCGTGGGGTTTCCTTCCATTATTTACATTCCCATCGAGTCCCGTTGGAACACGGTCGTTCAACGACAGTACATCGCCGGAATTCAGGCTCTCCTTGTTCCCTCTCTCCGTATTCCGCAAGAAAAGGTGCGCACGTACGGGAAGGATTCCCCGGGGATGTCTTTTTTATTTATCGCCGTCGACTTCCACGATGGAGCCAGGCTAGGGAACGGTAGCAGGGAAGACGGAGACCATAACGTTTCCACCCCGCAGCCTTCCCGCTTTCTCTCGTATCGCTCCGTGTTTTCCCGAGGAATCGTCTCCTTTTAGATTCCGACGTAGTCGACGTTTCTTCGGTCGTACGTGACGCGCCCTTGAACGGGCAAAATATTTTTCGAAAAACAACGGGAAGAGCTCCGTGGAAACGTTCCCCGGTGGGAATTACCTTCCCGACTGTCGGAATCGACTTCCCGTCACGCGATTTTACCGTCATTTAATTCTAGCGTCTTATAAATTCATTTCTTCGGTTTCGCGTGAACGTTTCCACAGTTCAATGTTGAAACGTGGTAGCTAAGAACGGAGATCTTCGTTTCGTTTTTCCCGGTGGAAATACGTTTGCGACTGTTCAAGTCGGTTGCATCGAAAGCGCGGATACCACTTTCCGTTTCCACTTTCTCCAGCCCTCTCGCGCGCTTTCACGAGAACTTCCCCACCCGTCTGTTCTCATTGGTAAACCTTGGCGATGCCCTTGAACGGAAAAGTATTTCCCGGGAAACGACAAATTTCCCTGGGGCCTCTCGGCAGCGCGGCGCTGCGCCTTCCGAATACGTTTCGGCACGTGTGCGGTTTTCACGTTTCTTTTTTGCGGATCGAGTGGGTGGAAACGCGTGCAACGCATTAGGGAATTGTTTCGATGCAGCACACTTTCCTGTCGGAAGAATATTTTTTGACGATTCCGGCAGTGAGAAATAATTCTGTCGTCGTAATCGTTGCGAGAACTACCGAATGACTTTACAATAGATACGTTTGTAGTTTCTACCTCGCGCTTGTGTAATCGAAATTCTGGTTGAATTGTATTACGCGAGCATTGTTTTGCGACGATGTGGTGGCCAATGTTTTTTTTTATGGGAATTGATTGTAGTGATATTTAGTATTGGCAATCCTCCTCGGGGAGTAATGTCGCATCGTATCGATTGTAGCGATATTCGATCGTTAGACGAAATAAAAAGGAACGAGATACAGGTGTATTCGCTTTGTCTATCGGATCGGCGAAGCGCGGCGTCGATTCTGACAATCTGTAGGGGACCTTATACGTGCCAGTGGAGCTCGAGTGTTTGGTGACAACAGTGTTTGTTTCTGCGACAGGTTTCCTAGGGAGCAACAGACTCTGCCGAATCACTTCTATTTCACCGACTTCGAGAGACACACGGCCGAGATCGCAGCCTTCCATTTAGACAGGTAAGAAAATACTTTAGCCATCGTACACTTGAGCACTCCGTTGTCAAACATCGTTACTGCACTCCGTTCTTCTCCCTTTCTCTCGCTCCACAATTAACTAAATTACTAACGTAACCTAATTTCGTGGGACTGGCACTCGGGACAATCTTGTGCAAACAATGGAAAAATAATTTTAAATTGCGTTATATCGCAAGAAGATTTTTAAATTACGAGTTAACGCCAAATAATTATACAGTATATTCATGAACATTCTGTGGTAATCTGAATCGAATAGAAGCCTGTTTTGGAACTATTTTAATTCTTCTATTCGGCCGCAAACTAAAATAAACGCGTTACCACCCATCGCAACCGTAGAGAATGCTTCGCAAATTGATAGAGTGCACAGTTTACTGCTCAAAGTTCGCTCAGAGTTGAATAATCCGACGTCCAATAATTTTCTGACAATCCCAGCTCTACCAAAAACGATCACCGAATATTCTGCAGGCTTTCGCAACCGTAGAATGCTAGGAAAACAGGTAGAACGGTGTGGAAAGCCTGGTAGAACGGAGTCGGTGAAAATTCCACGGTAATTTCGGTCCGTCGATCAGACCACCGGCAGAGTTTTCCTAATCCGATCGAAAAGTTTTTCTACTCCGGAAGAGAGGCAAGTAAGAGAGAGAGAGAGAGAGTGAGAGTGAGAGTGAGCGAGAAGTGTCTGTCTGTGTGTGTGTGTGTGTGCGTGTGTAACAGTTTCTGGAGCAGTTGGAACGATTTGTTTGCAGACTGTTAGGATTCCGGAGGGCGATGCCAGTCACCGGTCGTACGTTGAACCTGACGACGGAGATTTATCAAATCGCCGACGGCGAGCTCCTGAAGACGTTCTTCGTCAGTCCCGCCGGCAATATCTGCTTCCACGGCAAGTGCAGTTATTATTGCGATACCGCGCACGCGATTTGCGGAAATCCGGACACCCTCGAAGGCAGTTTCGCGGCGTTTCTACCGGATAAATCGTTCGCCGCGAGGAAAGCCTGGCGACACCCCTGGAGAAGGAGCTATCATAAACGCAAAAAGGCCCAGTGGGAGCACGGTAAGCGATCTAGATTCTTACAACTGTGTTCTTTCGCTCGAGACTTACGTCGCTGCGTCTCGTGTTTCGATCGCTCAATGGAGTCGCGATCAATGGCTAATAATGTCAACAACGTCAATCCGCCAATGCCATTCGTTTGCCCATAGATACGCCTCTACGTTTCATTGTATTTTTTCTATTTTATTATTGCACGATCCCATGACCACGATAAGAGTCGCACGACGCGAATGGCCCGGTAAGGCGGATGATGATGCTCGGTCCTCGATTCTCCATTTTGTTTCATCTTGATAGGTGCATCGGTTGCCGAGATATCGGGCTTTAAAGCTTGCAGTTGAAACGTGTCGGCTGCGTGATGGGATGGGGTGTACGAATGGGATGCTGGAATTCCTTGGAAACGGTACGGTGGCCCAGATATTTTTTTTCCCGGGGAAAATGCGTACGGCAGACTGGTGCTAGTGGAAAACCCGCTGACTCAGCGTCTGTAGCTGACCAGCGCACGTGCTTGTAGCTTGGGGCCGGTCAGTGTTCGCTGGAGAGAAGGTTTTTCGAGCGCTAAGAGAGATTATTAAAAACGATCGTTCGATCAGCGATATCTCGGGAACGGCCGGTCGTATCGGGACGAAACAGAGCGGATTTCAAAGAGCAGCCGTTGCTCTATCAAACGTCAACAGTTGCTTGAGAATAGCTCGCCCGATGCCACAGCACTCGGACCCTTAACGGTGATTTGAATTTAAAATGCACGCGTGCTACTCGAGCATTTAGATCCACCTACAGGATAATGTTCTTTTTTCGTACACTAATGTGCTTTGAAATATTAACGTTCTTTAAAATATTCTCGATGACTAAATTGTAGCCTTGATCGAGGGCCCTCGCGCGTGCCTCGGTTCTTTCGTATCGAAACGTTCCTGTGTTGAGTTTGTTACGTTAGAGATTCAGATTGCGGTCGTTCAGAGTTGGATGCATTGAAATGGTTTCAGATTCCGATTACTGTTCCCTGGTGAAGGAAATTCCGCCGTACGACGAGGGTCGAAGGCTTCTCGATCTGATGGACATGGCTGTATTGGATTTCCTCATGGGGAATATGGACAGACACCATTACGAGACGTTCAAGATCTTCGGGAACAATACGTTCCCCCTACATTTGGACCACGGCAGGGGATTTGGGAGGCCTTACTACGATGAGATCTCCATTCTGGCGCCCATACTGCAATGCTGTATGATCAGGCAGAGTACTCTGAACACTCTGCTAAAGTGAGTTTCTAATCGGTCTTTGGATAATTATCGAACTACGGTATTTTATCGATACGAGTCCTCGACACGGGTCTGCGCAGGGTCGTTTATACGCCAGGGATACTATTCTTTGAGTTTTGCCGAACGTAGAGAAGGACAGGCGAAGTTTGAAATTCGGATTAGTTATGTTTTTACGCTTCTCGGCGACCGAGGTCTTCGAGCTTCACTGCCCCTCAAGGGGAGGGGCGGTAATTGGGTCAGCGACAAATTTCGTGCCCGATTTTCCATTAAAACGGAACAAGGAATCTGGCACGATCTTTTGCACTGACCGAAATCATTTTTTTAAATCCCTTATCGCCAATTAATTTCTCCCGATCCCGTTGAAACCGGCGCAACGGTAGAAAATCGATCTTCCTCTCGTGTTTCTAATTCGATCGCGATGGTATCGAGACGGGCGGATGTTCGCTCATGGGAAAGGGCTCACCGAACGGAAGAAAACGAAGCGCGAAACACAACGGAGAGAACAGGGAAGAGGGAGAGGATCGATCCGATGAAAATTTACAATTCAGAGCGAGGGGGACGCGCTGGGGTTTCGGAAAAGAGGGTTCGCGCGCTCGTGCAAACCACGGGAAAAGTTTACGAGCCGTGGCCCGGTTGGTGGAGGGGGCCCGCGTGCGCTTGGATAAGGCGGATTTCGGAGTGAAACGTTTTACCAGAATTGCCCGCCGCGCCGCGCGGGCCCCGCTGTGCCGGTACCGTCGCTCGTGAATCTCCGCTTTGATACGGATTCACGGGGACGGGCTTTTTACGGGCGCGATAAATTCGACGAGAAGCGGATTTCGTCGACACGCGTGCACCGGCTACGCGGTGACCGATGCACGATCATCCCTGTACACGCGATTATCGATTCCTGCACGGGTACGAACAAATTTGCGCTGCGTTCGCGACGTTTGAGAGAGGAGGTTCTAATAAACGTTCAAACGTTTATTACGTTGATTTTCGAGTCGAGACAGCTTCCTATAAATTGATTTCCGTGACCTGTTGAAATTCATTTCTGAAACGATAAAACGATTTTGCGGGCCACTACGCTGCCAGGTAACGGACCGATATCTTTTGGCAAGCAGACGCGTATTTCGCCGCCGGTGCGCGACACCTGCCACTGTCTCTCGATAAAAATGGAGCATTCCGCAGATTGAATTCCCCGAGACACGTCGCTTCGATTGCGCCCCAAGATACCGGTGAATTCTTTAACCCTTCGCGGTCCAATTCAGTTTTCCCCATCTCGTGTCCGACGAGCTGTATCCCGTATCAACGCTCCGCATCTTTCCATTCCTTTCGGCCGCTGAGGGATGATCTTTAAATCCGTTCGTAGCTTTCGGAATCGTTTGATTCTACTCTTTCGGTCCTTCGATATCGCTCGTATAGGATAGTTTTAGTAATTGTTTCTGCGCTAAAAGTATTCATTCGCGAGGTTCCCGTCCGTAGAATATAATGAAATTGCATTTAAACTCGGTCATCTTGGCACTTCGTTCAACGATTCTCCGACTCTCTCGCCGGAATCGTGTGCTGCTCGTTGAGGCCGCATCACAGAAGCCCACACGCCGTCCATTAAACCCGATATTATAGGATAATTGCATCCTGTGGCTGCTACATTGCAGCTACTTCGTCGTATCAGCCACGGTTGCTTCTTTCATTATAATTACGTTTTCATTCAATTCCCATTCACCAGCACCGTACCAACACAAACACACACACACACACGCACGCACGCACGTAACTCGTCACTGGTCTTTGAATATATTATTTAAACGCTTGAATTTATTTCACATATAAATATTTCCTGATTAATTCACCTAACGAGACACAGAGAGTTGCGCTCTGGCAATCCGAAATTCAAATTTTTGTCTGTTCCGCGCAAGCTTTCATTACATTCTGCGAGAGACAAAGTAAATTGGAGAAACGATGGTGCATCGATTATCAGATTATTTTGAATGGTTAATGAACTCGCGTCGATTCATGAAAACGTCTCTGTGTTCGATCGTAGAATGTTGTCGCGGTTTGGAAATAAAAAACGATGATACGAGAGGGAAATTGATTGCGCGTCGTCGAATGAAACTTCCGGATGATGGACCACGGCTCTCTAGAGTTTCGATCGAGTAAATACTCGAAGGATCTGTCGCACGGGGTCATCAATTTTCACCGACGCGCGACGCGCGGCTCAGCGACCATAATCGTTCAGACGGTATAAAAGCTGTTCGATCGAGTCTTTATCCGTACGACGCGACGCGCGACGTCGCGAGTCCGCCTTTCTCCTCCTCTCCCTTGTGACATCGAGAAGTAGTCGGCCAGAAAAGTACTTTTATCCACTCGCCTACTGCAGGATGCGTCTTTAAATATACATACACCTACCTGCATACCGGGTGACGTGCCAGAAAATTATTTCAAGTGTCAGCATTCAGCTCGTTCCTCGAGGAAATCGAAGGAGTATTTCCTGAAAGACAATTTTACTTTTCAAGGATTCTCCGGAGATTACGTTGGTTACTTCTAGGAGTAAATAACGAACTTAAGATCGATAACATCAGCGACTCGACATCTTGTCCCACACAGTGTATACAACACTAAAAGCATCGTAAAGCGTTCAACCTAAGCTCGATACTCCATTCATTGCCTCTGCTCGTAGAATCTCCAGCCCTCCGTTACCAGACCCTCCTTCCAAAAATCTGAGAAACTTTCTTATCCTTACGAAAACCTCTCGAACCACCACGATAATAAAATAATCGTCGAGCAGTTCAGGAAATCCGATCGCGTGCGTTTTTGCCAATCGCGAAGGATCCGTGTCTTCCGTCTACGGTCTTTTCTAATTACGCGCGGAATTTGCATTTTTATTGAAAAATTCCTTCCCTCGTTGATCGAATCGAACGGGGAGAGGGTCAGTCAGGTTTTTTAATCTTACCTGTCCCGTCGCGTCGTCGACAACGACTTCCGCGGATTTGCATGTTTATTAAAAGAAACGATCGACTACGGACTACGAACCTCCGATTCGGTGAATATCGAGTCGAAAGTTTTCTCTGGCCAAGATCGTTCTCCCTCTTCCTCGGAATCGTTGATCGGTTCGCTAGACAGCGTCGAATACACCCGGTGTATTCAACGTCTACTCGATCGAAGCGCTCGTCGGTCACTGGACAATCACTTTCACTGGACACGGGGAGAAAAAAGTTTTCCCGGAATTCGGAGCACTGAACCGAACGGCGTACAAAAGAGGAAGAAAAAGAGACGCGCAGCGCAATTTTTTTCTCGTGGACGAGTGTCAACCGCGTCTCTGTTTCTATTTTCTGGTTTGGCAGACTGGTTTTGTTCCGGCAAGCGTTGCGGGAACAATTCGAATTGTCTGCTGGAGGTACGCTTTACTCGAAGCTCACCGCTTTAAGCTGCTGCTTTATTTATGGCACGATCCTTAAAATAAACGCAAAATCAATTGTAAAATTAAAGTGATCGCGATGCACTCGATCGCAGACTCGGTCGAAAATGTTGAATTGCGAAGAGCGGGTCGAATTAAAATCTGTTGTGGTGTTGTTTTTCAGATTTCACAACGGGCCGGTGCGTCTGAGCGAGGCGATGCGAAAAAGCATGGCGAAGGACCCCGTGGCACCCGTTTTATGGGAGCCCCACCTGGCAGCCCTCGACAGGAGGGTGCGCGTGATATTGCAAGCGATAAGGGACTGCTTGAATCGCGAGGACTCGAGTCAAGTAATCCACGAAAAGACCGAGGATGGTGCTTCCTAACCCTTCCGCGAGTTCGCGTTAAAAGGGACAACGAGATCGTCGACGAAAACCAGAATAGAAACGTTGAATGGAAAATATACTGTGAGTTAATCGCGACGGTGCCTCGTTCGTTGTAAAAAGAACCTGTACAAAGTCTGTAAAAATATGTGCGTGCGAGAATGAACCGTGAGTTTGCGAGTTCTTACGCACACCGTGGTTCAAGGGAATTTTATTTGCGAACGTTCGTTTTCAGTGTTGTCGTTGAACGAGCTACTCGCAAACCACGTCGATTAACTTTCGAGTTTTAGTATATTTTACTGGCACGGCACTCGATCGCTTAACTTTTTTTTCATTTAAAATGACTATGCTTTACCTCTGAACGATTAAAATTGAAGGAAGTTGCCGATTGAACGAGTTTTTACTTTTAGCAGTCGATCGATTTGGCAGACGAGCGGCTCGATTATTTTTATCTAAACGAATTTATCATCGAGCTTTGAAACCCCTTATCGATAGCATGTTCGAATCGTCGATTTAATCCTACTTTCTGTCACTTTTATCCCTTTACGTTTCAAACCTGTACAAAAAGGCTGTACATAGTGTACGTACGTTAACGTGGGAGCAGTTTACGAATCAAAACCACACTCGCTGTGCCCCGCTTTTCGTGTACATACAGAAGAGACTAGAAAACAAGCGCCTTGGGCTAGAGTATTTTCGAACTTGACTTTGCGCGCGTACGATTCGCTGTTCCTCGAAAAGCTGAAACACGGTGTTTTCATCGAAGCGTCTTATCGGATCGTTATCTTCTTGTTCTTCGGGAAGAACGCGTTATCCGTCGTCGAGAGAAACGGTCTCTCGATCGTCGGAAATTGTCGGAAACCTTTCGTCTTTTTACAGAGGACATTCTGAAATCGTTTCGAATCGAACACGCGCGAAGTCTTGATGTGTGGAAGTCACGATGCGTGAGAGGTCTTTTGTAAAAGTGTGCTTTTCATACGCGTGTACGTCCGTGACCGTTTCCGAAGTGCACCTGTAACCGTAAGTGTTTTTTCTGAGCAACGAAGAAAAGAAAAGAGCTCCGTTCGAGTAACTTTTGCGTGGTGTCGTTCCGTTGCTACTACCCACGAACTCTCGTCGATCCTTTTTCCTGTCTTCCCGACCCTGCAGGCAGGTACGATATAATCTTCTAATTGTTACTCGAACAATTCGTCGACCGAATAAAAGAATCCCGGGAACGTCGAAACGAACGGCGGACTTTTCTTCGGAACCGCGTGCACGGTTGTAACAATTAAACGCGCTTTGAACGCCGAAGGGAACGCGAAACGAATTTCATTTCCATATCCCACGCGCGCGCGAAAAGTGGAAATAGCAATTTGTAGAACGCCGCGCTTCGCGCGCTCGCCTTGTCGAAACAACGTTAAACCGGGGGTACTGCAACGAAATTACGCCGACTTCCACTCGCAATTAAGCGGTACGGGCATCGGAGGATCATTAAGCCCGCTTTGAGTATCGGGGACCGTGTTTTGAAAAGTGTTTTCGATGGAATAACGTTTGTTTCTCGCGCGAAATGGGATGTCGCGATCGTGGACCTTTTTTCACGGAACGCATCGAATCGAGGTTACAAAACCTAATGTCCGACCGGTGCGGTGGTGGACATTTTTACTTACTACCGTTTAGAACTCGACAAATGTGTTTGTTCTTCTCTACGGCTGGTACTTTTTCCTGATTCCTGTGTGCAACGATTAAGCGAACTTCATTAGAGAATTCAACGGCTGACCAGCGCTATGATTTTCTACTGAAATATCTTCCGAATTAGAAATATATAAATATATATATATTCAAGGAACAGCGCTTAAGAAATCGGGATTATTAGACCGTTTTCAAAGCTGTTTACCGCGTAAAGAAATTTCAGGAGGCCGATCAGCGTCGGTTTTTCGTCGGTGCCCGATCACTCGCCGTGATTCTGCTCGGGCAACAACAGCAGTTCCCGAAGTGGAACAGGAAAACAGGATTGCTAGATCATCTCGCGAGCTGTTGACAAAAGAAATGGAGGTCACGGGGAAGGAGACGGCTGATCAATGTCGGAATTTTCTAAGGAATCGGATTTCCAAAGCTCGGAAAATATTTGTTTTCGCCGTGAGGTGGGATTTTGTGAATTTTTAGACGTTCGTCACGGCGAAGTTACTTGTTTACGGTGTTATTTTTCCATGGAAGATTCGAGTTCGTGACGACGGACCGGGTGAACGAGATTCCCCCTCTCGGAATGTTACTCGCAACGTTGTTCCGACGATGATGGTTCCGCGTAGATAGCCTCGTAGAAAGTTGCTCCCCGCCGCTTTATCGTCGTTCTTATTCTCGAAAAGTTTGGTCTCGCGGAACTTTTCGCTCCCTCCCGTGAAAAGGTAAACGACGATTTTTCCGAAAGATCGATAATGGAGCTGGACGCGTGCGGTGAAAATTGTTTCATTCGTCACCGAGGACGTTCGGAGTGTACGCACTTGCGATAAAAATGGAAACGTCAAATACAGAATTGAAAAGACATTAGAGTAACGTCGCGACCGCAACACCAAAGATCAACCGTAAATACCTCACCGTTACTCCAGGGGACAAAGCGACATACCTGAAAGGGATGTTTTTAACAGCCGGAAAAAAGCGCATGCAGCGTACTGTGCCAAAAAGTTTCACACTCGTTGTATCTCAAAGGTGCTCGACGGTAGTTATTACGCGTTGAGAGAAGGCAACTCGTATCGTATCCAAATATAATTTCTGTCGATCGTAATTAAAGGAAAAGGCTTAAAAGATCGGATCTTAAGACGATTGGTGATTGGTTAATTCGATTCTCGAAGCGTTCGAAACACCTAATCCGCGACGCGGCGTGTCCATCGCCGGCAGAGGGATTACAGTTGAAAAACAATCGTCTGAGTGGCTAAGGTGACGTTGCGTTCGGCTCAGGATCCCCAATCAGTCTTGGTAGTCGTCTTAGGCGAGTTTAGCAAGTGGTTCCTGTAACCGACAGGACCGTAACACGATCTCAATCTCCCTTTGCCAGACGATAGGGGGAGGTGGGGGAGAAAGCGGCGCTCCCGTTGGCACCGACACAGGAGAGGATTGGGGAAGGATATATCCTGTTAATTACGCGATCTCGGGTTTGCCTATGACGTTAGACGTCCCGGCCAGAACGTCTGTTCTCTGACAGCCCGAATTCCCTCTGTAGACGAATGTGTAATCTCGAGAAACCGGTCGAGGGCGAGTTCCTGCTTCGTTTCTGTCCCCGATGACATTCGCCTCGGTAACTCGACGAGCACCTCGAATCGTTACCGAGTATCACTCGACCGAATAAGGTTGTACGATGGTCAGGCATTTTATTTCTATCGGCGCGGCGGCATCTCTCTCCTCGAGATTCCAGATGTCCCTTCGCCTCCTGAACCATCCATCGGGATTACGGGTCGAAGAAACGCAACACTCGCACGCTTTATAGAAATCTCGCAAAAATTATGTTTAACTTTTCGTTTATTTATCTTTATTATTATTATTATTATTATTATATCGAACGAGGAAACAGAATCTCTCCCCGCTCCAGACCCCTCCCCGGTCGATCCAGATAAGGAAGGCGAGGGTCCTCGAGCGCAAGAATCAAAAAAATGAAAAGGAACCAATTCGGTACGTAAACTCCTGCAGCTTCTCTCGCTAATAATGGTTATTTCGCCGAACGACTTGGCGATTCGGTAATTAAACGACGTCCATAGACAGCCCGAAAGTTTCCTGTCGGTAAACAGCGGCGCGACGTAAAACCGGAAGCGAAATAGATTGAAATTACAGCGACGGGAGAGAGCAGGACGCGGTTAAGTAGAGGAGGTCTCGCGCTGATCAGACATCGGAGAGGTTGCCAACGATAGCGGGAGACCGGGGCGCTTATTTTGCGCCGGTCGTGTCTCTCGTTTCGAAGGGGCTTTAACGACAATTTCGAGGCACTTCCGGTCGAGGCGACGTTGTTCCAAAAGTTGAGCGAGTTTCCACGCGCGGGGCTGCGCCACCGAAAACTTTTCGAAAACTGTGGAAGACTCTCGAGAACGGAACTGCTTCACCCCGACTCCCTCCCTTCTCTCTCCCGCTCTCCCTCGTTAGTCTTTCGAAAATCACGGGGAACTCCGATCTCCGCCGATTCCGCTATAATTTCACAGACACGTGCAAATAATAACTTCCCCCGGAACAACGCGCCACGCCGGGCTCGATCACTATCTCTACGAGCGTGTGAACTTTTCGCGCGAGAACGTTCCGCGGAACAGTTTGGAACATCGGAAAAATTGATAGTCCAAAACGATCCATAAATGTCCACGGGAACGACAAAATTATTATCACCGATAGGTATTTTTCCTACGTTTTTGTTTAGAAGGTTCTCGTTGATCGGAGAAGGGATTTTCTATAAATCGACGAAAGGCGTTGTTCGAAGCTCGGAACGCGTTCGAGAATCGTCCTGTTCGTTCGATCGTTCGGACATAATGGAAAAGCCCAGGATGAATATTAGCGTCTCTGCCCTCACCCCTCGGCTCTGTTCGCTCCGTGCCGTCGAATCGAATCGTTGTTACTTTTACGAGGAAAACTTTTCTTCTTCCGGCTAAGCAGAAATCTTCCGCTATCGGTCCCGGCACAAAGAGGGGGCGAGACAAACGCGCACACGCTGGCCAAAAGCGAAGAAAGCGGGAAGTTTCCCGATCTCGTTCTCGCCTCGAACACCACACCGGCAGAAAAGTTGGATTGTCGTCGCAGATCACAAAGGGACGAGCGTTAAGGGTTGATTTATGGGGACGGGGCGACGCAAAAACCGAAGCGGCGCGGCGCGGCGACCAGTGCGTCGCGATAAATATTATCCGCAGTTTCCTCTCGACCCTTTCTTTCCTCCAACCCCATCCAAACTGCGATTTCTAACCGTGGAAAAGCTCCGAGACCGGAAAAGCGAACATTCTCCACCCATGAAGTAAGTAAATTTATTCTTACGATTATGCCACGAATTTAACGCGTATCGAATCTTGCATCGAAACGGAACTGTGATCTTTAACGATAATTTCGTGGAAATTAAACGTCTCTCGTGGACCCGACAAAAGAGTTTTACTCGTCGGTTCTAAACGAGAGAATTAATTAATTATTCCGCGGTGTCTGCTTCGGAATCAACGTTGGTTTGTTTCAATTCGATGTACAATTCCAGCGCCCCGCGTCAGCCAGAACAATCGGAACGATACGATCCGTGGAGCATTCTATCGAAGCGTATTCGGTGATCGATATTCTGTTTGATACCTCGCGCGCGTTTCGGTTACTCCCCGTTCAACGTTTACATCACAATATTAACCTAATTAACCATTTGCCTTGTGTTCTAATTAATATAACGAACAAAGTATTCGGCGAAATTTAATGGGCTCCGAGAGTCTTGTCCCGGTAAAACCCTTAACGAAGAGAACAAACGATATTCCATCCGCAATCGATTAAAAGAATTCTCCGTTTCGGTCAGTTTTAGGATGCAGATTTTTTATTTACTAGAAAACCAAAATAACGGTGAAGCGTAGTTTTTCGATTCTCGATGTAAGCCCGCTCACGCGAAACGGTTACCAGCGCTGCGCGTACTCGGCAAAAGAAATTACGATAGAAACGATGAGAGGTCCAAAAAATGAATCTTGTCGCTTCTACGAAGCAACCGAAACATCCAAATAAATTTAGTCTCGTAATTTTTATCGAGCAACGCGTTTTGTTCCGTTTTAGCGCTCGCTACCGTCGTTGAAACCATCGTTAAAAGTTAAAATACACTCGCAAATTTCTGCGATAATCTAGCTTCCGTTAAAATCGTTCTCTGAAAATTCTTCATCGAAGGAACCTCTCGCGGAAAATTTTCGAAATCGCGAAAGGCGAATACAATGTGGCGGAGGGACCGTAGATTAAAATTATGCTTTCCGTCTTGTCGAAGACGTCGTTGCAGCGTTATCGCAGCGGAAAGGCTGCGGGAAATGGCAGCGGCTCAAATGGCGTGGAAGAAAGAATCGGGCGAAGACGTGGATAAACACGATTTCTCCGCGTTGTCAGGCGAGCACGCGTGTTTGCGCTAACGCTAACGCCTTTTATCCGCGGCGAGGGACGTTAGGGCATTCTCGATGGAGCGGTGAAACCCTTCGGCAACCATACTCGCGCGTTCTCGTCGAGCGGTTCACGCGCGACGTTTCGATCCGACATTTTATTCGCTGAAAATCTTTCGAGAATTCTTTTTGGTCTCTTCTGGTAAGCATTGCCGTTTTATTTTGCTATTTTTCGTATCGAACGTCGGCGATCGTCGCTAGAAAATTCCTTTTCCAGTCTTTAAACGCAAGATCTTATCGGTGAATTAAGACTAATAACGAAACCGTAACAGGTTACTTTGAAACTCTCGTTCCATCGATGTTGAGAAGATTCGGATTGTTCTGGCTCTACGTCAGTTACGTTAAATCGTTTTAAATTCTTCCGAATTGGACTGGAAAATTTATTTGCGAAGCGCAGCCGGAGGAGAACGGTACGAAAAGGTTTAGATTCGTTTTAGGGGCCGATCCACGGTTCGAGAAACAATTTTTCCGAAAAACAAAGGCCGTGAACCCGCAAACAGTGCTTACCGCGTAACGTCCCCGAGTCGCAGTTTCCGCGGGGAAAGTCGAACGTTTCGATGGGATGAATTTTAACGGATCGTTTTGCATAATCGCGAGGGATTCTCGCGCGACGCGAAGAGCGTCGTTTCTTTTCACTTGGCGAACGGGTTTTGTCGTTTCGAGCGGACGCATTCTCACGTTAAGCACCGTTTAAGAAACTTTCCGGCGAACACCGGTTACGCGTGTACGCGTTTCTTCCAGAATGCACCGGTATGCGCGCGCGAACTTTTCACGATTTACGAATTTCCGCGTTCGGAATCGCGGTCGCAATCGCGTTCTTGGAAAATTGACAACCGCGTCGCGAGGAGGACCGCGGAAGGAGATTGCATTTCTAAACGAATCTTTTGTACCAAAAATAACACGCGTGTCGGTTGCATTCGAAACGACAAACGATCCTGTTCTCTGTTTTAATCGTTTTTACGACTCGTCGGATATCGGTACGGTGTACCATTTGTCCGGATAAGTACACGTTATTACCTCTGTCTTTTACAGCGGTAGGAGCTGCAGCTTACAGAAGGGAGAGCATCGCGTCGCGGATGCATACAATTATGTTAGTTGCCTTCGGATGTTTATGACAGCGACGGAAGCGACCTGGTTCTTCGGACACGTTTCACTCCAGGATAAAAGTATCAACTTTACTCGCGCGAGATAACATTTTGCATACCGTAACGTCGCCATTGTTAGAAAATTGAATAACGTGTAAATTTTATAATATTCGTTGCGCGACTGCGATGTTTGTAAATTGCGAAATGTTCTGTTTAATAACCGAATATTCTACCATCGATCTACGATCGGTACAATTTCGTGGAAACCAATACCGTAACTCTTGTTACGTACTAATTTGGACGTTTAGAAACGAGATAGAAAATTCAAAGTCTTTTACAAGAGATTAGAGAGCTCTCTATCCCTCTCTCCCGCTCCCCTTCTCTCTCTCTCTCTCTCTCTCTCTCTCTCTCTCTCTCTCTCTCTCTCTGAAAAATTCACACTGTCGTGACGCACAATTTTCGGTTCCCCCCTATAGTAGGCATCCCGATTCTCAGTTGTCGGTTCCCCTTCAGAACGCAACCCGTTCGGCGTTTTAGCGTGACAGAAACTACGCAACTATTTTATTTATATAATAGAAAGATACGATAATTCAATTGGTAATTATAATATTTAACGTTATAGTTCTCGTGCAATATCGATATAATGAATACGAGATGAAATTCAGAAATTATACGATGTATAATATGATTGCTTTTATTAATTATTATCTATGGCAGAATCACCGAACGTAACACTGCGCAAGTCGGACGTTCGGGAGAAATAGTTGGTTCGGTAAATATAAAAACAGATATACCGTTTCATTACGTTGTCTTTATTTATTCGTTGTAGATTCGTGCATAAAATGTTGGTGTGGAACGTGCGTGTACGTAACTTGCGTTTTAAACGTGTTGAACGTTGACTGGCTCGGAGAGAGACCGACAACGCTCCTTCTTCTGCTGCAACCTCGCGTAGTTCGCTAGCTGATCGTAGCCAGAAGAATGTATAGATCTCAAGTTTGTATTGTTAAACGATCGCTTAATATTCGATTATTTATTCCAGCCGCGGATGATTCTTGCCGCTCTCCCCATAAGACGCAGTGCTAAATTCCTGGAGGATGGAAGATTCATCTGCCTTCGCACGGCCTCCGTACAGCGCCAAAAGACGTAGCGGCGAACCGCTCAAACTGTTAGCCAAATTTTAGTTGGATTCGTTCGCTCGGATGGCGCCACATACCGATTCCTCGAAAATCTCAAAATAGCAGCACTGGACGTCGTGGCAAAACGGTCAAACTGTTAGCCACATTGTAGTTCGTTTCGTTCGCACAGATGACGCAACATACCTTCTTCGCTTCAAGCGCTGCTGAAACGTAGCTGGGCAATGCTGAAACTGGTAGCAAAATCGTATCGACAACTTGGGTCAATTAGCTCCATCTCTCCTCTCCCTCACCCTCGTCTTACTCTCGCACCCACCCACTCTCTCTCTCCCTCTCTCTATCTCTCTCTCTCCACCACACTTCCACTCGTTCGCTGAAAAATACACACAGCCACGTTGCTCGATTATCGATTCTAGAAATTATTTCTAGAATTATGAATACACATGTAATATTGTAACCTTTTGGTCAAAAATAAAGAATATTAGTTACAACAATTAATGTGTTCTTTCTTCCCTACCCTGTACGTGGTGTGCGTTAGTAGATTTAGAATAGTATTCTAGAAAGTTTTAATAAAGCAAGAACTACTAAAATTCAATTTACGAGATTTCGAACAATTTTCGGAAATTTTCGATCGTCTGCTTGGTCGTTGAGTTGTACTACTGAAATTCGAATACCTCCTTCGACATCATGTTCTCCTAATACAAAGTTCAATTCTCGGGGTTTTCAAAATTTTTTGCCAATTTTCGACCGTCTGACTTGTCGTTGAGTTACACTACTGAATTTCGAATACCTCCTTCGACATCATGTTCTCCTAATACAAAATACTATTTTCGGGGTTTTCGAAAATTATTGCCAATTTTCGACCGTCTGACTTGTCGTTGAGTTGTACTACTGAAATTCGAATACCTCCTTCGACATCATGTTCTCCTAATACAAAGTTGAATTTCCGGGGTTTTCAAATTTTTTGCCAATTTTCGACCGTCTGACTTGTCGTTGAGTTACACTACTGAATTTCGAATACCTCCTCCGACATCATGTTCTCCTAATACAAAGCACAATTTTTGAGGTTTTCGAAAATTTTTGCCAATTTTTGACCGTCTGACGTGTCGTTGACTTGTACTACTGAAACTCGAATACCTCCTTGGACATCATGTTCTCCTAATACAGAGTTAAATTTTCGCGAAAATTTTCGAAAACCTCGAAAATTGAACTCTGTATTAGGAGAACATGATGTCGGAGGAGGTATTAGAATTTCAGTAGTACAACTCAACGACAAGTCAGACGGTCGAAAATTGGCAAAAAATTTTAAAAAAACCCCGAAAATTGAACTCTGTATTAGGAGAACATGATGTCGAAGAAGGTATTCGAAATTCAGTAGTGCAACTCAACGACAAGTCAGACGGTCGAAAATTGGCAAAAATTTTCGAAAACCCCAAAAATTGAACTCTGTATTAGGAGAACATGATGTCAAAGGAGGTATTCGAATTTCAGTAGTATAAGTCAACGACAAGTCAGACGGTCGAAAATTGGCAAAAAAATTTCAAAACCTCAAAAATTGAACTCTGTATTAGGAGAACATGATGTCGAAGAAGGTATTCGAAATTCAGTAGTGCAACTCAACGACAAGTCAGACGGTCGAAAATTGGCAAAAATTTTCGAAAACCCCAAAAATTGAACTCTGTATTAGGAGAACATGATGTCAAAGGAGGTATTCGAATTTCAGTAGTATAAGTCAACGACAAGTCAGACGGTCGAAAATTGGCCAAAAAATTTCAAAACCCCAAAAATTGAACTCTGTATTAGGAGAACATGATGTCAAAGGAGGTATTCGAATTTCAGTAGTATAAGTCAACGACAAGTCAGACGGTCGAAAATTGGCAAAAAAATTTCAAAACCTCAAAAATTGAACTCTGTATTAGGAGAACATGATGTCGAAGAAGGTATTCGAAATTCAGTAGTGCAACTCAACGACAAGTCAGACGGTCGAAAATTGGCAAAAATTTTCGAAAACCCCAAAAATTGAACTCTGTATTAGGAGAACATGATGTCAAAGGAGGTATTCGAATTTCAGTAGTATAAGTCAACGACAAGTCAGACGGTCGAAAATTGGCCAAAAAATTTCAAAACCTCAAAAATTGAACTCTGTATTAGGAGAACATGATGTCGAAGGAGGTATTCGAATTTCAGTAGTATAAGTCAACGACAAGTCAGACGGTCAAAAATTGGCAAAAATTTTCGAAAACCTCAAAATTGTGCTTTGTATTAGGAGAACATGATGTCGAAGGAGGTATTCGAAATTCAGTAGTGCAACTCAACGACAAGTCAGACGGTCGAAAATTGGCAAAAATTTTCGAAAACCCCAAAAATTGAACTCTGTATTAGGAGAACATGATGTCGAAGGAGGTATTCGAATTTCAGTAGTATAAGTCAACGACAAGTCAGACGGTCAAAAATTGGCAAAAATTTTCGAAAACCTCAAAAATTGTGCTTTGTATTAGGAGAACATGATGTCGGAGGAGGTATTCGAAATTCAGTAGTGCAACTCAACGACAAGTCAGACGGTCGAAAATTGGCAAAAATTTTCGAAAACCCCAAAAATTGAACTCTGTATTAGGAGAACATGATGTCGAAGGAGGTATTCGAATTTCAGTAGTATAAGTCAACGACAAGTCAGACGGTCAAAAATTGGCAAAAATTTTCGAAACCCCCGATAATAGTACTTTGTATTAGGAGAACATGATGTCGAAGGAGGTATTCGAATCTCAGTAGTACAACTCAACGACAAGTCAGACGGTCGAAAATGGGCAACAATTTTCGAAAATCTCAAAAATTGTACTTTGTATTAGGAGAACATAATGTCGGAGGAGGTATTCGAAATTCAGTGGTACAACTCAACGACGAATCAGACGTCCAAATATTCTTGAAAAATTTCGAAAATTGACTTTTGTATTAGGAGAATATGATGTCGAAATAGGTGGCTCGAAAATTCAGTAGTGCAGCTCAGCGGCGAGCCAGACATTTGGGAAGAAACGGTGGTGCAATAAAAACACATGTCCGGTTCTTTTTGACAATGTCTTTATTTATTGTATTTTCATACATAAAATGTTGATATTGTATATGTACATAACTTATATTCTAACGCATATATATATACATATACATAAACATAAAAAAATTATCTGCAGTTTTATACTATTTAAATAAATATTACTATTTCGAAATCGAGAGGACCATTTCGGTGTCGCGTCCAATAAAATCCACAGTTTGCGTAGTTAGGCGTACTAGCGAGAACAGGCGAGAACTGAAGACTGTAAGACAAGAACATGCGTGGAAGGATCCCGATTTGTTTGTCCAGGAGTAATACGGAGAGTAGGTCCCTGGAGGACAGCATATCAGGTTCATGAGTGATAGGGGGCAGCCTATCGGTTGTCCCGGAAGATGGACAGTTTTCCGGCAGACCGGGTTTCAACCACCTTTCCTTAACAAAAAAAAACGGCGAGAATCGAAGATACCGTATACCTCATTTGTACTGCAATAAAAGCACCGACAAGGTACTAATAAGGACTGCGAGCTTTAAGGGAGTTCGTATCACTCGAACAGTTCGGTGTTTTTTTAAGGTTTAAGTAGTGTTCCTAATTGAAATTGTAAAACTAACGCGATCCTATTATATACATATTAAATACATTTTTGGTCAGACTGTATACCGTATACTAGAGTGGACCTAAGTTATATCTGGAGAAAAATTTTTTTGTCGCTATACGATGCAACGCTTTCTCGATTATCGATCCATTATGTAAAAAAAATTTGTGCAAATGAGACCTATCGGAAAAAAGGATCACGCGACGCGTTGAAATTGAAAATTTTCAAATTCACCTTAACTATGAAACAAAAAATTATAGGAGCTCCTGTAAATAAAAATAACGATTACCTTGAAACGTCGAAAATATGATTTTCAAACAAAATTTTTTATTTTCCCATTATATTTACCATATTGAACGCTGTAATTTTCTCCTGTGGCATTTTTTCGTATAATCGGTCATAATCAAAGATGGTAATCAAACGTTTGTATTATCCCGTATAAGTAAAATAACATATTAGTAATTGCAAATGAATATATTCCACAGGATAGTAATAGGGTGAATTAGAAAATTTTCAATTTAAATGCGTCGCGTGATCCTTTTATCCGATCGATTTCAATCTTAGCACTTTTTTCTCACCTCGAGGAACAATTCTAGAGGGAGTCGAGAAGTAAATTCGTTGGACAAAAATTAAGGTCCACTGTAACCGTATACACGCGAAACGTGTAAAACAATAGAAACTTAAGAAGAAATACCCCGAAAACCAAGAATGAAAGAAGTATAGAAATATTTACACCGTTTATTTAACTGACCACGCTATTCGTTTGCCTTCCGCAGCGAATTTACATTTGTTACAGAAAAACGATCGAACTAGTTGCCTGCAAACAGCCTTCTAATCGTTAATAGGCGTTTGCTATTTTTAACTAAAATATTTACACTCTTTGCGTGCGTTCGTAAAAGTATAAATATAATCACTGGGCGCGTTTGTCCTTGTTATCTAATGAACATTAAAAAAAGACTTACCCTAAATTTTATATATTGTACAATCTGGACCTACGCTAGAAACCTAATAATTAATCAAATACACACTGAATTTACTGGCACGACTTAACGAGTTTTTCCAGCTCTTTAAAGTTTCGACAAACATTTCAATAAACATCTCTAATCTTAAATCCTATCTATACAAACGAACTATACAAACTATACAAATGGACAATTTACTAGATAAGGGCACTTGAGTAATCGATTTTCGAAACGTCAGTCACATTGGTTTTCTTGGTTCTCCAATTAAGAATCTAATCGAGTATTTTACAGACAAGAACGAACCATGTTCGAAACATAGTCGATAAGAACGTACATACAACGTAGAATCATCATCAAATACTCAAACGGTACATTCATGCGTTTCCTCAGCCATCGCACTGGCCGTTGCATCACAGGTTCCAAAGAATCAGCTTTCAGTTAGGATTTTCAAGACTCAATATTATTTACTAATTAGTCCAACGGTCAGCGCGTGAACCCTCGATCGACAGACTTCTCAATCACAGTAGACAACGAACGAAGTCGATTGACGATAACAGTCAACCGACATATTAACGCTAGGTTTACGGTTCTAATACTTTTTAATTTAGAAATTTCTTTCATGACACGACATATTACAAACATACGTGTCTCGGTATTTCGACCGACGCGTTCTCACTATTTTTCTAAAGCAATGCAAAGTAGTCGGTTTCAGTGGCTCGTGAACCTAGCGTTAATGGCATACACGATTCACCATGAACAACTATGGGATAAAACAAAGTCTACGCTCTGCCAGTCTACCAACTAGACTGTGGATCTTTATGCGAAATGAAACTTGTCCGTATCGATTGTACGAAAAGAAACAAGAGAGCCAGACGAATAGATCCTTCTTTCTTTAATCGTATCGATCGATTAAAGACGATAACTTGTCGATCTCCTGAAACTCGTTTTCGTTATTACCGCAGAAAATCTACAGTCCAGCAGAGGGTAGAACAATTGTTCAGAAAAATGTCGCGTTCAACCAACCAAACCAGTTGGCAGTTGTACATTAGTAGACAGCGGATCTTTATGCAAAATAAAAATATGAAGTTGAAACATCGAAGCGATAAAGTTAGAGAACTCGATGGCAAGCCTCAGTACCAGCTGTAGAAGGGTTGATGAGGAGTAGGTCTCGGTGGTTGTTGGAAGCCTTGAGCACTATAGTGGCTAGCGAAGGCTTGATGAGGATGACTGGCGTGCGCGTGAGGTTGTTGAAGGCTAGAAGGTGGACTAGGGAGTCCCACTCTTCCTCCGCTTGGGATCGGTAGATTCCAAGATGGCGAAGCGTTCCCCTGGCTAACTTGCTGCTGTTGTTGCTGTTGTACAGGGGATACAGAGCTGATCGGAAGGTCCGAGGAGGTCAGGTGGTCGGACGAAGGGTTCGAATTGCCAGAATTGGGACCCATAATGGTAACCAAGGAGTTGGGAGTGGGTGGGAGCTGGTGACTGCTGGGTTGCTGGTAAGTGGACGATGCTGGAGCCACCGGAGACGCTTGATGCGTCATGTGACTGGTGCTGGTGGACGATGTTGCTGGCAGCAGAGAGCTGGGATACGACACCGACGGCGGCAGGCCATAACCGGGTGCCGAGCCAACCGACGAAGGCATACGGCTCGATTCCGACATCATTTGGTGAGACATGGTGGTGTGGTGAGAGGAGTACAGTTCTGGAACTGTTGAAAATAACGTTTATTAGTCGTCAACGTCCCTGGATACTCGCGATCGAAGTAAAACCGTTTCTATCGTTGCGTTACTACGGCGAACGTTGAACCTACCTTGACCGGAGGAGAAAGTCGTATCGGGCAAAGTCTGTCCATGAGGATGAGCATGCGGGTGACTGGAAGGCACGGTAGCTGCGGTGTGAGGGTGAGGCGCAGCTGGAGGATGAAGAACGTAAGACGCAGCAGGATAAGCCACGGAACCGACGTAGCCTCCAGAAGCGGTCGAAGATAATTGTTTCCGGAGTCTGGCTCTTCTGTTGCTGAACCAAACTTGGATCCTAGCTTCCGTCAATTTCGTTCTCGAAGCTAGCTCCTCTCTGGTGTAGATGTCCGGGTATTGAGTCCTCTCGAAAGCTCTTTCCAGCTCATCCAGTTGATGCGCCGTGAAGGTAGTCCTACTTCTTCTTTGCTTCCTCTTCAAGGGGATACCTGGCTCGCTTTCGCAATCTGATCCGGAGCTGGTCTTACCTGGAACGAACAATTAAACCAGACTATTCAAAATTTGTTCGGTCTTTGAAATTTCCGAATGTCCGAACAGATAACTTATAACTTAAAATAACAAGATAGAAAAAATTTACAAATATTAATTTCTTCTCAACGTTTCGATCCAGGTGTGGATCTTTCTCAAAAGAGATATACTTAATGGAATACCGAGTGTTTCACAAGATAAACAATAAACACATTATAATCTTTTCACCGTACTTGCTATGTGCAGAAATTTCGTTTATAAGCGAACACAACCGAGTTCCACGCTGGTCTAGAACGAACCGAGGAGAAACAACCATACAAACACCGGAACGACGCATATTGGCACTCAGCCGATTAGACGCAGTGATCGACAAGTTCTCGAATCGATACTTGGCGGTAAATTCAATTTGAGAAACTGCCTTTTCCCAACCTCAACACATTCGCTTGTATACCGTTTCTAGTTATGGTAAAAATTGACATTCGTAAGATTTGACAATTTTGACATTTTCAAAATCAAATGCGTGGTCAAACAAGAAAATATTTCTTTTATGTTCACTAATACGCGTGTCCAAATGTCGCGACGTCTGTCCAATGTATGTACCGTTGCAACCCTTACGTGGTATTAAATATATTATGTTGCTATTTTTTGAAAGAGGTAATTTATCTTTAACCGATGGGAACCAATTTTTTAAATACAGTGGTATTTCGTATATCGTGTGAATTCCGACTCCTCTAAATTCTTCTTACATCGTTGAAAATGTTTTCAATGTATGGAATAACCGCTGTATTTTTACAATTTATTGGACCTAAGTTTTTAAACCTTCCTCTTTTCGCTTTTCGACTGATAGAGGATAACGAAACGCTGCGTCCAGACGCGCAAAGGAGAGATCCGATCCGATTAACGGAGGAAGAAGAAGATGTTTTACGACGCTTCCTTCGCGTGCTTCCACCCTTATCTCGCGTTAACAACCGGCACGCAACTGGTTAGCAGAACGAGCAACAAAATAATAGAAATACATCGAAATAATGGGGTGCCATGCCGGGGACCCGGACAAGAGAGACGAAATTATGGGGTCGCGTCTAATAGCTATTAATTCCTCGTGTCACCTGTCTGGCCCCGTCTCCTCCAGGTGAACGCACGTTTATGGTTTGTTTTGCCGAGCCCGGAGTTCAAAAGGAACCGCTCTTCGCGCCGCACACATTGCGCTGGTTATTTCACACTCGATTCGCGACCGACTCGGGTTCGCCACACACTACTCGCCCTTTTACTCGTTTCTCTTTTCTCTTTTCTCTTTTATATCGGAGTCACGGTTACGTCGATTATATCGACAGGCAGCAGTAGGTAGGTCTCATCGACGCGACGGGACATTCATTTTTTCGGTGGTGCACATCGCCTCTCGTTTTCCGATCGATTAGTCGATTAGCCACTTTGTCGAACACTGGATATGCATATTATGTTTTGTAGTTGACGATACGAGTGCAAATAATCGTGAAACCAATTTTGAGACCCATGCGACTAATTTTTATGGTAATTGGGGGTAGGGGGGCGGAGGGAGTAGCGGTAGCTCGCGAACAGCCAGAAACGCGAGCCGATGCGAGAAAGGAAAAGGAAGAAGAAGCGGGTCCGGGTCCGGGAATAGAGTCCGTGTCGAATGGGCATCAACGCGGGGCGTCCCGGCGTCAGGCGTCGTCGGCCGATTAGTCGCGGACCGCGCAAAGCCACTCGACAATTTCAAGACGCGACGCGCCGCGCCGGGGCCTTCGCTCTTCCGCGACTTCTTCTTTTTACGGACGTGTCGTCCGTCTCCGCGGTTCCCGATGATAAATTTACTATAATCTAAAAAATGCGAGACGTCTCCGAGAGCCTTTCTTCTTCGTCGCTCGAATTCCTCGCGAAACGAACAATTCCTCGAGCTTCTGTTCCTCGAGATTGGCTCTCCAACATCCTCCATGCTCGTTCTTCGATATTACCTTACCCGGAACAATTTTACGAAGATCTATTCACGACTTATCCTTTGCATTATCGATCATCTTCCTTGTTCAGCGTACTCGTGAAATTCATCGGAACGAGATTTTTAACGTTTAAACGCTTTTTATTTCGCCGATGAAGTAAAAAAAAACCTTTGTAAAAAAGCAATTCAACGAAAAAATTGATTTCACCGATTGAAAGATATTCTACGCTGCAACAATATTTTGCCAGCGCAGAAATATCTGCAGCGAATTAATGAACGGGCAACGCACTCCTAAAGGAAGCAGTTTTTTTTAACAAAATTGGAGTGAAATGACAGGTTACAGTTCTCAGCAGTGTGCTTACAGCAGGATCATTTTTAGACTGCAATCGAGGTTGAAATTGATCGATAAATCTCTGCAAATGTATCTTTTCGGAATTTATCGAGTCCTGCCCTTTTCTCTGCAACACTTTCCAACGACTTCTTGAAACGAAGGAGGGATCGGCAGAGGGAGAGAGAGAGATAGAGAGACAACGTTGTTCGGTATCTTCGAACGAAAAGTCGGACGAAGGCGATTTTGCTGGGTCACGTCAGAAATTGCAACCTCCGCGAGGCTAAGCGCTCGCTACCGGCTAGTCATTACCAAACTTTCGAACCCCGACATTAACCCGTGGGGTGTTAGAGATTGCTAGGTAGCCGGTCTCTGCCGTGATTCTGCAACACCGATCGTCGGAAGACGACGATGAACACGCGGCGCACGCGTTTATTTTCTCTCGGGAAAACGGACGCACGAAGAAACGCCGATAAATTTTACGAAATAGGGACACGGGACTCCTAATTCGGATAAAAAAAATTATTCGGCTGAATCGTAAGAATTTTATGATTTTCGTTCGTTTCGTCGAGCGTTCTCGCAAGAATCCCTTCGAGCGAGGAACAAGTCCTAGAAAATTGGATTCGTACCATTAGAGTTCGCTTCTGGTGGTCGGCGAGGCGATTTTCTGTGGCTTTCCCACCCCCGCGCGGCAGTTAACGCGTTGTTTTTGCCCTCCTCTTTTTGTTTCGAAAGGGCGGCCGACCATCGGGTCCGATCGACTTACAAATCTACAGGGCAGTTTCTTCTCGTTTCTCTCTTTCAAGTCCGCCGACTCTCTCTCTCTCTCTCTCTCTCTCTCTCTCTGTTCCGAGTTCCGATCCCACGTCGGACCACCGCAGACGTAACAAACATGGGTTGCGTCTTGTCGTCGAGGTTAGAAACAACCCCCTACCGTGAGAAATCTTTAGCATCGATCATTGTACCGCGCTCACAAAAGATAATTCGCCGAAAGACCAACGGATAATCATTCCGTCAAAAAGAATAGGCATATCGACGCGCATAAAAGAAACGCCTAATATTCCTGACCGCACGAAGCATTTCCGAAGAGTCTCTAAAGATAGTTCCTCGAGTCTATGCCTTTTCCAGACTTGTCCAGTTTCGCCGAACGAATTAGTCGCATCGTTCGTCGATGATCGAGTGCGAGGAAATCGCGTAGGATCGTTCACCCTGGAGAGAACGCGAAGATCTTCTGGATCGTGGAGCGCGCATCTTCTTCATCCTCGTCTCTCGATACCACCTATCGAACTTTCGGGGCCGTGCACGTGGGCATGTACCGGGCGGCGAGAAAATTACAGAGCTACCCTCTCGCTCACACGCGGCGGCCCCGGTACTCGACGAGAAACCGGTAATTTCCAAGATCGAGAAACGCGAGGCTGATTAATGCGCGACCATTTAATTTATTCGTTCACCGTTTCTCTTCTCGGCTACGGACCCTGGCAGCAGCTACCGTGTTCGACGGTGATACCTTGGTGGTCTTAACGGCCAGCTGATGGGGCGTGTCATCGGAACGCGTTCGCGAACGCGAACTCGCTACTAAGTTCCGACGTATTCGCAATTTTCCTATTCCGATCGGTTCTGGTGATTATGCTTATTTCGTGCCACTTGCCCGCCGCGAAATCGCCGAAATCGCCGAGATCGCCCTCGGGCGCGGCGGCACGGGGTTGGTTTTCAGGAATTAATCGAGGCCGCGAGCGGTCTAACCGTTCTAACGGTTTTGGTCTTATGGAAACTCTGGCAAGTCCGTTTTATTCGATATCAAACTCTCGTCGATTCGAAGACACGCGATTAAAAGAGCCCACGAAATTTCTAAGAATCAACGGTATCGCGTTTATTACTTCGTAAAAGCAACGAAAAGCAGTTGGGCAGCCTCGACGAGCGCAACCGACACACTTTTTCTACCGCGCATTCGAGAAGATGGATTCTTATCTGGAACGCTTCGTAGCGAGGTACCGGAAGGGCATAAAGATGTCTTATTTTCCCTTAGGGTCACGGAATCGTGCGATATCCAAGACTGTGCCTCGATCGTATCAAAAGCGTTTTAGATCCGTGAGAATTGATAAACGTTTGCACCGCGATGGTTGTTGCAACTTTCGAACGGTTTCGAACTACGTACACTGCGATATCGAGCCCTAACATCTCTCCCTAAGAAGAGTTCCGTGCAACCTTAGCTTATTAACCCTCCGGATCTTCATCGAAGTTAAACGCCCGAGGGGAAACGGCGACTAAGCAACACTTTTTCGAATGGTCCGCGATGATTAAAGAGTCCCTGGAGAAAAGTTTCTGGTCGGAGCGCGAATTAACTGCGAACTACATCGCTAAGCTCCACTTTTGATCTGCCTGGTAATTTCCTGCGTGGATAATTTGCCCACGGATGGAACATTACCCTGCGCAGGAAGCTGTTACACCTTAATGGTCGCTTTTATCGCGGACACACTTTTTACTGGGGGAAAATCGCCTAGCGAATTTCGCGAAACGACGCCGCGCCGGGAACTTCAAACGCCGAGAACTCGGGATCCTGTCGCGTCGCATCGGTTGCAGAGAAAAATCTTCGATTATTTTTCACGCTCGAAAGGACACGGTGGTATCGAGGGTTAAACAAAAAATTCTTAGCGGCTACGAAAGGGTTGGAGAACGACGCCAACGCGGTGTATCGATGGTTGCGAAGTTTCGCGATCGCGAAAAAGTGTATTCCCGAGGCCAAGAAAATTAGGAGAGGTAAAAAGACGGGTCGATTCAATTTCTGACTCGAGCTCTGGAACCTCGAAGGCCAAATTACGGAACCGGTGTCGTTATAATCTAATTTTCCACGGTGGCGCTGTCGCAGGAAGATTCGCAGCAACCCGATTCACCGATTCAGCTGGATCATCAATCTTGGTCGCCTCGGATGGGAAAGAACTCGCAAAAATTTCTCGTTGGACTCTTCTTCGAATGTCCTACTCGTGGATCGTCTATGCTTTCAACTTTTTATTTAAGAGAATACCGAGTACCTCCGTTGACTAACCGTGTTCTTGTTCGCGTGGGTGAGGGTGCGTTTAGAAAGACAACTTTAAGTAAAGAGACATTTCAGGAAACTCACCGTCTCCGAGCTTAGCATCATCCTCGGGATCCCGACCTCTGAGCAGCCTGGAGATCGCAGAAACACTGGGAGCACTGGTTCTATCGCAGATTCCTTCCTTGATCAATCGATCGCGAATTTCCCAGGAGAAGATTCCAGGATTGTCGCGCTTGTATTCCTCGATCCTAGCCTCGACTTCCGGCGTGGCTACCCTCGGTTTGCTACCGCCGATTACACCTGGCCTGATGCTTCCGGTTTCCTGGTACCGGTTCAGGATTTTTGAGACGCACCCGTGCGATACCCTCAATTGCCTATCAACCAACAAACAACAAATTATATTAAATCCGAACGTACATCGGTGTCGTCGCAAAATCAAATCGACATAGTTCTCGTTTCGTTACCTCGAAATCACGCAGGGTCTGACTCCCGCAGCTGCCATCTCGACGATTTTCAGTCGAATATGGTTCGGCAGAGGCCGTCCATTGATGAAGACACCTCCGAGTTGATTGACGCGGCCCTGGCCAGGTATAGATCCCAAATCTGGTGACAGAGAACGATCGAAATTGAAACACTCTCGTTAACACCGAATAACCGATACGATGAAACAAGGATCGTTTGCGACGGATGATTGCGAAATGGTCAAGCTCCGTTTGTTTCGCTGTCGAACGAAAGAACCAGGCCGAGCGAGAGAACGGTTACTCGACGGCGAATAAAGAGAAACCTGGATTTATTGTTCCACCTTCACCTCGACGTGTTTCCTGCGTTGTCGAGGGGAACAACGAGGAAAGGGGAGCAACGCGAGAAGGAAGGAGGCTCGTACTCGAGAATGAAAGAGTTATCGACTGTGGCACACACGGGTCCCATAAATTACGATAAGACCGATCAAATCTAAGGGTTTACGACGCACAACACTGATAGCGTATAATTTTGATCGCGATCGAGAGACCGCGGAGCTGGCCGATTTTTTAGAATCGCCTTTTTACGAAGTTTCGGAGCATTCGCAAGATCCTGTGTCTCCGGACTTCGTGATTAATTATGATAAGCGTTTTTCTCGCCGTCGGCAATTTATTCGGTGGACCTAGATCTACGCTGGTAGCAGTCGCAGGTGCAGCAGAATTTTTCCTTGAACCGCGGCAACGAACGTACGTACGAGGCGTACGAGGCTGCTAATCCGAACGCGTAACAGTTCTTGCACTGCGAAATGGCAGGCTTCGAACTAATCGAGTCGAATATTACCGCGGCAACTGGATCGATCTGCAGCGCGATCGAAACGAGCAAAACAACGCTGCTCCGGATCGGCCCGGACCGGCCCGACCGCCGAGACTGCGTGTGACTCACATTTTCCGTCATAGTAAACGAGATGAAAAACTCTGACCGAACGTGTCCCCACACGGGACGAACGCGGTACACACGTACGCGTACGCTATGTATACAAAGAATATCGAGCGTGTTGCGGCGCGTGGTCGCCGATGCGAGACATCGACGCGAAGAAAAACAAATTGTTAGTTACTTATTACCCGATAGGATAACGTATCCAGCGATCCGATCGATCAAAAAATCTTCACACGATCGAGCTGGCTTCTCGATCGAAGCCAGTTTTCTTCCTCGTTCTTGCAGCGATCTCCGACAACCGTCGTCTTAAGAAATTTTCAACTTCGGAACAAGAAATTGTACCGTTTTCTATGGAAAACCTCGGAAATTGTTACATCGAGCAGAGTAAAACTTGGCCATTTGAAATCGATAAATGTCGAGAATCTTTTAACGTTTAAATAACGCGTAGTCGATGTTTAGGCTTTGAAAAAAATATTCCCAGTCACTGGAATTCATGAGAACATTTGCATGATTGAAAAGTAACGAGCATCGTTCAATGGCGATCGGTAAAAAATGGATATCGGACAAATTATGACATCACTGCGGTCGAAGAGTATGTTCGCTTAAAAAACAGCTATACGGTCGTTCGATATTGGACGAAAAAAAAAATTCAAGCATGATCGCAAAGAAGCAGGAAGCTCGATTTTCATAGAAAAATGCTGAGAGTTTGCGGTCGAGGAGAATATTTAATTGAGAACCGATTAAAGACCTTCGACAAAGATCGAGCAAAAACCGAACAGAAGAATTTTAAGCACGAAGAAACGCGCAGTGTGATTTTCTAAGAAAAAATTAGTGCAATCGAAGGATATATTTTTTCGGATGAACGATAAAAGTCCTTCGACAACGATTGAATAAAAAATATTTGCCTAAATGGTGTCGCTAGCGAGCGAACGCAGTCACGTGCCGATTACGGAACGCGATTGTTCTTCGATTTTTTAGGCCCATCGACGTTATCATTGGATTTATCAGAGTCCCAAAAACAAGATCGATCGGTGCACGATCGACGATTAGAAACCTGATTCGATTCCCACGGTGCGGTGATCTCGTGCGTCAAGGTGACGCGCGAAGACGAGCGGAGCGGGAGAATTCGAGCGAATCGTTCGCGTAATGAGACGAGGGACGAGAGAAAGAGAGAAAGAGAGCGAGTGGAAAAAATGGAGTGCAGGAGAGGAAGCAGATTGAATCGGGTGGTCGGAATTGCGCAGAATCCGCCGTCAGAGTTGCATAATCGGCGTTGCACCGGCTCGAATGCAGCCAACGTGCGACGGCCGAAAAACTGCGAACGGGAGCCGCACAACCTTCGAAAGCGTGGGTGGAAAAAATGACTGTTAATTTGTTCGACTAATTGGAAACTCGTGCAAGGTTTCCGGTCGATCCTCGACCCGATTCCGAACCGATTTACACGTCATCTTATTTAGCTCGTTCGCTATTAGCTAGAATTACCGAGTAGCAAATACGTATTACTTTGTGATATTTAGATTACGGATCTTGGTACAATAAATGATATTCTGTTGCGGTAAACGCGATTAGTCGCGCGTTAATCGACGAGAGATGGTACCGTTGATGGTACTGTTCATCCGCGAACGATGGAGATCGACTTCGTTACGATGCTAATCGAGAGAGGCTCGGCACGATTTTCGCCCTCGCGCGCTTCTCACGAACGGGTTTCGACACATTCAGCGAAATAATTAACGATCGCCGATGCATCGAGCGCGTAATTGCGAGAAACGCGTCCGCGGCATTATCAATCTTCCGGGAATATTTAATTACCCGTTCCTCGCCGGGCGTTAAACGCTTCCATTTTGCATATACGAGCAGCGCGCGCGCAAACGATTCGTTGACTAATTGTCCGCCGCAATTAAACTCGGCAACAACACACGGTACGTACCACCCGGACAGTGACAAATGACGATTCCCTCGGGACAAGCGTAAGCAACAAATAAAAATGCAAAATTCAGAGGCCGCCTTACATTTGCATCGCAATTACGTCCTCTCCGACGACGTTTCAGACGCCTTATCTTACGGCTGCGCGTTCTTCCAACTGTATCCTTTGTTGTAATCGGTACACAGTTTTCTTATTAATCAATCGACTCCGGGCAAATGTAAATTTTCTCGTCGGTACAGCAAGAGACGCTACGGAAAACGGTAGGATACTGAAATTTATGACGCCATAAAACTGAATCCATGGGGTTTAGTACCTTTCAGAGAATCTCGAGACTCTAGAAACCTGGGAAGTTGGAATTTTCCGGAGGAGAAGGTGACAATGAGAAACAAGTTTAAAAATTACACGCTCGATCACGAGAGGAAACGAGCTCCTGGAATTGCTGGAAATTATTTTCGGTATGATCCTCCGTTTGCGGTCCATTCGATGTAATTTGTTAAAATAATTTTAAATAGATTTATCGATCGTTTGCAATTGGTTCGAATCGAGGGTAGTTGCGAAAATTCATCGACGAAAAATCAAAATTTGCGAGATCAATTTCTAGATGAAGCGCAACACAAAGAACCCAAACTATTCGCAACGTTGAGTAAAGATTTGCTTCGGCTCCTGAAGGGGAGGAAGTTTTTAACTGCGCGTGAGGGGGTGGCTGGGGGTTCGTGGGCCACCAGGTATCCTAATTTTTTCACCAAGAAAAAAACTAAGTGGTACAGGCGTGCGAACTCGGAAAGTTTTCCAGAGCGACGGCGCGGTGCGGCGCGGCAAAATCCCTCGAAAAATACGTTTCATTATTTATGGCCGTCATTAATGGCAATGTTCCGGTCTTCCAGGGTCAGGTAAGGTTATATATCAATGGGCCGTTTAAAAATCTTAAGGGTATCCTGCCGGTCAATTTTCTGGGAGACTTTCTGGCCACCGGGCTAGTTGTAAAATCTCGATTCTAAATCAGACTCGAATATCGCACAATGGTAACGCCAATGCTCCCAAAGGATTAAAGATTTCGCTGGAACCGACCGAATCAGCGAGACTATGATAAATTCTGACCCCGTTTTAGCGTACGTAAAATCGTGGGAACGTCAAATGTTTAAACGATCGGTGAAAAATAATTGTGAACGCGAGTGAAATTTCACTTCGGAATTATGTAAACGATCTACGCAGGCTGTTCCACTGTCTAAAGAGAGAACGACGATTGGGGTGTTTCGACGAAATGAACTAACTCTTACCTTGAAAAGGATATCCAGTGAAGCAAGGCCGCATCATCGAGAAGTTCGTGGTCACCGTCATCTCAGCGCGTCCGAGCTTCCAGTCTCCACGAAAACGCTACGAAAGCCGTGTCTGACGCGCACAGATCCCCGAAGGATCGATCGAAATAGATCACCAACCAATTCCGCTATCACCGAGACACTTTCCAGGATCCTCTCTTCAATCTCGAACTCGACAATTAAAAATACTGCCGAAATAATGATCTCGAAGTAACACGATCAGGATATCGCACTGAGAATCCTCTAATCATAAGGACGACGAACTGTCACTGAGGGGCCGTCACTCGTTTGCACCACGATCAGGATCGGTAGCGGTTAAAACGAAGAAGAAGAGTCCAGCCTCGTTCGAGTCTTGCTGTCTAATCCTTGGATATATCCTTGAAGAGACACCTGCGTCCTCGTAGTCGTTCGACAAACTCGAACCAGACCAAACGGCTCCTTGATCCTGACTAGTCTCTTCGAGAACTCGCCACCGGGGTAACTAACGCTTGGCCCCTCCCATCGTCGAGGCTTCTTCTTCAGGGTATCCCTGGTGGGGAGGAACGCTGTGGCCACGATGTTAAGTCCTCGGTTAGGTGGTTTGCGTACCTGTTCTACCAGCCACCTCGACCAATCGAAGCCCACGAGCAATCCCCTTGCCGAGACTCACAAGTCACGCCCATGACTTCAACCAGCGCATGACTGGAAGCTCGCGGGGGAGGACTGTCGGAGACCATGCTTGCCTGGCGACCACTGCTCCTTTTTTTCGAGACACCTTTTGGTGGGGGCTCATTCGTCGGATTTTTATTTTTTTTTTATTATGAGCGTTTTTCGGGACGGATTTCGTCGGGGGTTGCCGATTAATTTGATTTTTACTATTGCATAAGTAAGCTTGTGGATGGTTTTTATACAGTAGGGGATTTTAGGTCGTTCCGGACGATCGTCTTTTGGGGGTGATTTTCTCCAGGGTATATCGACCGAGTTTAATTTTGGTTTTTTAGTTTCTTTTTTCAAAGCGACCCGAGTATCCGTTCTTGCGGATATTCTTTGCTAGAGGCTGTTCGACAGAGTGACTTTTTGATTCTCTTTTAAAGAGATTCTTTTAACCGCAGACAATTTCATGAAATATTTAACGTTTTCTTCGCGCTGTAATTTTTCAAAAGTTGCAATCCAGTTTTTCGTCTTGTAGTAATTTAACGAGACTCTAGGTTCGGTGACAGCAAAGAGACTTCTTATCGAACTGTGTGCCATTTATCGCTCGCCGAGTTACAACAGTGTCTTTCCCCTTTTCTTGCAATTACTATTGTCTCCCGTCTGCGACTGTGTTTTTCTGCGATTGTTCTGCGATTTCTTTTTACGTACCATGTTTTCTAAAGTTTCATTCGATGGAACGTAAAAATTGTCTGAGGGTTATAAATTTTTTTTTATTAATTTGCAAAAAAGTGGATAGATAATTTTCGAAAATCATAAATTTGTAAACTACACGTTATCGAAAAAATTCTCCAACGCGGCGCCGTCGTGATAAATATTTAACGAATATCAAAGCGGATGAAGAAACAATTCTGAAAATCCAGAAACACCGTCGCGTCGCGAGAGTTGAACAACGCGGTGCGGCAAGCTGGTTGGGCAAGAGACGAGGCTCAAATGCACGAAGTCGACTCGCTTGAAATCGCGTTCCCCTAACAATTAACGCATGATCACTCCCAACTTTCGCTTTTTAGGGCCAACCATTCTTTTTCCACCGAGGAAATGACGATGCTTCGTTTCGAGCAGGACGTGACACCCGGCGCGGCGTCGACGAGTAAAAAGGCTAATTGAATCAGAGATCTCGAGTTCCCATTTTCTTTTTCGATTTCTTGCCTTTCGACACCGTGCAATCCACTGCATACAGTTTCTATTATTGCAATCGGCCAGTTTTTCCTAGACAATCTACACAAACGTTACGTCTTGCGCAAACAAAACTCCTTTTTCCACAAAATACTGCCCATTGTTTTCAACTACGAAAGAGAATAATCGAAATCTAAGCACCGTAGACGACAACCTCGACGTTTCACATTCGTCTAACGTTGTTTCATCGCATTCGAATTATTAAGAGAAGAAATACATTTTGATGCGTCTTCTATTTCTAATCACCGAACGATAGGTTCTGCTTACCGCGGCTACGGAATAGCGAAGACGTCCTAGGCAATTGGCTAAAAATGTTTTTTCTCGATTCGGAACGTGCAGAAGAAAATGGACGCGAAGATCCTGCAGGAGCTGTTTGCGCGAATCGATTCGCGCCGCAGTTAGGACGCAGAGATCATGGTTCCCTTCGATTTTCCGTGGAAGCTCGGTTGATTCGTTCCATCGCCGCCATGTCGTCCTGAGGGAAAGCCCGGTAGACCTGCGGAAAAAATCTCGGCTGGTCCGTGAGAGGATATTGTCCGGAAGATTTAGTTTTGAGAAAGAGCGAGAGAGAAAGAAGGGGTCGGGGGTCCTCCGCTGATGCCCCATCAATGTTTATTATCGTCCCTGTTTGTGCGTCCCGTGAGCTCCGGAGCGCGAGAATGGCCAAACAGAAGGCTGTCTTAGGAGGCGACGCGCATTCACTGTCGCGGGAGGTGGCGGAAAAGCGGAAGGAAACCGGCAAAGGACCACCCGCAGACTCCTCGTCCTTACGAAGTAATACGGCGTTACTTTTAACGGGGCCTGTCGGGTCGACGGTGTCCCGCGGCGAGGACAAAACAAACTCCCTAATGTCTTCATGCTACTCATCGCGGACCATCTCCTTCTCCTTGCTACGGGGGCGAGAGGGCCAGCAGCATCTAGACAGACGGGCAGAGAGGGACAGGAAAGCGAGGAGAGCCAGCGAGAAAGAGAGAAAACTGTCGAGAACCGTCTATACGTAGTAGTTGCGTCACGTGACGATTTTAAATACTAAAGTCGAACGAACGTAAAACTTTTTTCTAAATAAATATCATTTCTCAAAGTGGCCTATTTTATTAACCAGCTACGAGATCATCGATCGTATTACTGGTCGTTCGCGTTCACGTGGAAGAAAGAGGAAGCGGAGGAAGAGGAAACCGGCAGCCTCTTTGGTCAGTTCCTAGCCAGTTGGTAGCTCCGAGGATCACCGCAGTAGCTCTCTTCAAGGTCGCAAGGAAGATCGTCACGGTGTCGTCACAATATGTCGCTGATTGCCGAGCGTGAAGCGGAGAATTTCGGATCACGACGGATGGATAAAGACGTAATTGATTTACGGGAATGCCTGATGCTCTATTGGGAAACTGAACCCCCCACCAGTAGCTAGTGTTTGTTTTCGGTGAGTCCAAGGTGACCAAGCTGGATGGGTCTGACTTTGTTGAATTTGCGATCGTGGAAGGGACATGGTTTAGAGTTTTAGAGTAGGGACGAAGAGGGAGGGTTAAATCTTGAGACTCTGTTTGGAAACTTTGCGTGGGGATAATTGGAGATTAACGCGAAGCATGGAGGATCGTAGGAAACATATTTTTAGAATCACAGAAGAAAATTAAATACTTGAAAAAATGAACGGTAAAATAAATTCGTAATATTTGGACATTCTTATCACACCGCTATCGGTTACAACTCTCGACCTGGCGCAGAAAGAAAGTCGGTACGTATAGTTCCACCGAGGTCATGCGTTCTCCATCAATCGCCATCATCCCTGGAGCGTGACTCGCGTCGAAGGAAAAAGGCGTCGAATCTCGTGACGCGGTAACCGATCCCGATCTAGCACACACATCTTATCGCAAAAACAAGGACCGGTCGTTGTTGCCGTCGCGAGAGTGCGAAGAGCGTCGAAGGAGTGTGAAGAACGGCGTGGGCGAGATGAGTATCTCGCGTCTCATGGGGAGCCATGAAAAGTGGGCGTAGTCAGGAACCCGCAAATAAATGCAAATTGCCAAGAGACGTGCGATCCGCCTACCCGACACGGCGCGGCGAGGAAGACAACAGCCCCGGAACACCGTTACGCCGTAAATAATCCACCCCCTTTCAAGCATCGACCAACAACCCCTTCTCTCTCTCTCTCTCTCTTTCTCTAGTTGCTTGTCTCTTCTTTTGGTTCTTTTTGCTTCTCGCTCTTTCTCTCTCTCTCTCTCTATTAAGAGTTTTCCTGTTGCTATTGAATGCAGTGGGCTCGATGGGTAAATAAGGGGATCGTAAATATCCAGCTTCGGTGCGGTTAGAGTTGGAGCTACATGAAAATGCGGTTCGATGCTGCAACTGTAAATCATCACCGGTTCCAGGGAATCGGTAGTCGGTGACGATCTGAAAAATTGCGGTTTCAGGATGTTCAGTGCTTGCGGTCGGGTTGTTCATTGTTCCCCGATGCTCGATTCCGTCGTTTCTGCTGACGATTGTTCCGACACAATCGAGCCTCTGCTAATGGTGGAGGAAGGAAAGAAGAGAATCAACGCTTAGGGGGACCGGGATCATGGCACGGAATAGCCAGGCATGCTGAGGAACGCTAGTTCGAATTCCAAAGAAATCTCGCTTCGATTCGTATCGAATGAAATAATACGAATACGAATATCAAATATGAATCGTTGATTCGTATTGATTCGGAGGACAGAGATTCCGTAATTGCGCAAGTAGCTACCCAGCAAGCGAACACAGAGGATCATGATGTCCGCACAAAGATGGCGTCATCCTCCTTGGAACCATAAAGTATCTCGCTGTCGAAATCGTTCACGGCGCACAATGAGATCGATCTCGACGCGAAGAACCATGCAGAGCATTCTTCCAAAGAGTTAATTTTTTGCCAGCAAACAACCTGGCAGTCGAGGATTCTTTGTCGGTCCACAAGAAGAGAGTTCAATGCGACTTTGACGAGGATGTTGACGGATTCGCAGCAGCAAGACCGTAGGGGGTTCTCTCTTCGTCGGTAGCTCTCCGATCTGCGTTAGCTTCCGAGAGAATGAGAATTTGAACGTAGGGCTTGTCTCTCGCGGGCAAATCGGTATTGAGAACGCAAGGGAAAATCGCTTTCAACGAACAATGATCATTAGACTGTGGACTCGATGCGTTTATCGCAAAAACGAGTAATCGAGTTTTGCTCGTTCCGTGTACAGTCTTCTCGAAATATTCCACCTGTTTGGAAAATAATCAGTCGCGTTTGATAACGATAAAGAGTTGGTAGCAAAAGACGAGATGAAGATGTTTCTGGTAAAACGACAGCGACGGACAGCAGTCGTATCAACATCACAGCAGCAGCCTTCTAATTTTTTGCCATCTCCATCCCCCGCCAGGTCTCGTTGAAAGCAACCCCGTCAAGGATGTTGACGGCTGGCCAGCGGGATGTCCTGTAAACCAGAAAAACCTCCACCGTCCGAGGCTGGAAAAGCTCCTGGAAGTTGTGCATAGTCTATCCAGAAGGCAGCCCCGACCGCGTTAAAGCCTAACTTTTGGCCACTCTCGTCACGGACCGTCGCGTCGCGTCGTAGTTATCGCACAGAAAATTATTCGGGGCCTCCTTTTCATCTCGCAGTGGCGTAACAAAATAGCCAATGGGAAGCTCGCACGGACGACGATAAATTTCGCAATTTCAAAGGCACTGCACAGCACAAAACGTCTATACGCCTTCCGAAATTCTTACAGCTCTTTCATCTTCTCTTCCTCCTCGTAAACATTTTACTGGGTCTCCAAACCGACTCCGATCCTATTGTGCTCAATTCGCGTACACGGTGTACACAGGACATGAAAATTATTCAAAATCATACCGTACGTGGTACAACGTTCGCGGAGGCCACAACGATACGTATAAATTAACATACCGTCCATTATTATATGTATACGCATATGTATATGATAGAACGAATAAATATTTCTACCGTGATAAAACTAATTTCTACGGATAATCGCTTCGTTAGACCTTCTTTCAGCCTTGTAAAAATTCTTTGCAATTTTTTATTGCCATTCTAAGCGATCGTTTCGCACTTCCAAGACGACTTCTACGCCAGTGTAGGGGAGCAGGAACGTGAAAGGAAGAAAGAAAACGAGGAAGGAAGTGCCAGGACACTTCATAAACGTTGTTCCGCAGGTCCATCGGTGTTCCCGGACCGATCGTAAATCTGCAGCAGCTCGAAAATCGTTCATTGTTGCGACAACATTCCGCGCGAAGAAGGACGAAGGAAGGCATGATGGCTATACGAGGATGGCCATAAACTCATCATTCCTGATATACGACTCCGGGATCGGGCCGATCATGCCAGCTCGAGCAAATCTCCGCGCCAGCTTTTAACGCGTTATTACCACGCTATTACGAGAAGCTTGCCTCTTCCTCGGCGTGTCTGACAATCGGGAACACTGGCGATTTATGAAATCTGACCAGGCCAGCACCGACTTTTGCGAAACCACGCCGAAAACTGGCGGCGTGGCATCCTGGAAGAGTTACGACGATCACGGCCTCGAAAACTGTCCAACCGAACGCTACGGTGCGCTACCATGCGACGAAATCGCACGGAAAGGGCCTAGCCGATTAAGAAGGTCAAAACTAACACTTAGAGATTTTTCAACGACTATCGAACCAATCGAACACTGACCAAAAAACCCACCGAATAAAACTATCATCCCTCTATCTTACCTACGAGGGTAGTTACAGGGTAATCGATGCATACTTTGGATCCGGAAACGTATTTTAGAGAATGCTTTGTTGCTAACTGTGCTCGGAAAATATGAAAGACCCAAAATAAATCGGAGCTTTTCACCGCTGTGACGACGTTCATTTCCCGTTTAACAACAGTGCAACTGTCCGAATAAAGAATTCACGAGATCGATGGTTAAACAGTGGATGAGTGGATAAGCCTGTTGTTCCGTCGATCGTTAAAACCGAGACAGTCGCGAAACAAAGCTGGCAACCTCAAAAACAAACGAACAGGAACGTCATCGTGTAAATCGCAATTAACGAGCTCGATGTAAACCACGGGTTAACCAGAAACCGGAAGAATCGGTAGGTTTTTGGGCCAACTAGTAACACCGGTGAGAGACGGTTTCACCGAGTCGATGCGACGCGACAGTGCGAATCCAACAAATCGATGCATTTAACTGTCTCGCTATCCAATCACAGCGTTACGATGAAAAATAGATAAAATTTCCGTGAGAAGAAATCAATGATCCCAGACAAAGAAACACATGTTTTATTCAACTAGACTTTCTACGTCGTTTTATTACTTAATAGTAATTCTGATCGTTTCCATTTAGTATGTCTACACCGATTCGCACTGCTCTCCACGAACAACCATTAAGTACAAAAATCGTTTTATAGACTCGTCGTTCGTGTCTATAGGCCTTTTAAAAATCTTCCGCGATACCCGTTTATCAGAATTTTAGCGAAAAGTGCAAAATTCTAAGCAGAAAGCGTGCGAACAAACAAATTCCGAGGCAACTTCCAAGGGAAAAAAGGTGGCCGAAGGGACAGGATGCTCCCGGATCCAACCACGTGACAGGCACCCTGCCAGGACTCCGTCGTCCCCGTAAACTGGGATAACGTCCTTCGCGTGTAGGCGGTAAAATCTCGAGTCGTAAAGTCATCAGATCGTAAACTCATAAATATTCGTCATCATTGCTCATAATCCGCATTGTTGCCGTTGAACTAGGCCCAGTTCACGGCTGCAGCAAAAAAAGGGCAAAGGGGCGGAAAGAAAAATCCGCCAGACGGCACGGCCCGAAAGTACGACCAAAAACGTAAACAGAAAAAATTTCGTGGTACCTGATTCTCATCCGTCTCTCTCCTCTGTCTTCCAGGAACCTTTTTGAAAATTTACGATTCTAATTTTTTGCTCGCGTGCTTGACTCCTGCCTTCGGGGCAGGAAGTCTACGATCATTTTTCCACTGCTTTGTACCGTTCTAACCCTTTTAGGACCAGTGCGACAAAAAACATTTCCAGAAAAATTGAATTCTTCCAAAATTTTGTATCGGAAACGCGCTATTTTATCGTACCGTTAAAAATTCTTTCAGGTTGTTCAGTGTTTGTACGAAAAATTTTTACGTTACCATCGTTGTTCTTACGTTTTAATGATTTTGTAAATGTTCGTTCCGTTTGGAAAATCAACAAGCTCCTATCATTCCGTTTGAAGGATTCATCGGGTAAATTAATCTCGTCGATGTACGCTATCTTATTTAGAAAAATAAGTTTTCTCCGAGGTTCCAGACGCTCTTCAGAAAATAAAGAAAATTCGTAGCAGCCTGAAAGGTACCTCGTCACGACTTTATTTAATTCCCATCCCCCGTGGACCTGTTGCTTCGTTATCACCTCTCGTTAATCAGCAATTACACCGACGCGACGCGACGCCTCGATCCTCTCGGTGGTGTAGAACGCGCGAATAATCGTCCGCGATCGAGAACAGGACGATCACCGTGAAAGGAACAGAGAATTTTTGCGAAGAGGCGGCGAAGCAACTGTTACGGCAGGACGTTGTCTCGGCCATGAAAATCCCGAGAATGCTTTTTGTCTCGGTTAATATCGCGTGGTTGTCCGACCGATCGTTAAACGGAGTATCAAGGCTGGTGCATGAATCGGCTGGATCGCGCCGATCCATCGAGATCGTAGGCGTTCTACCGCGTCTATCCATCGATCGCCGCTTTCCTTCGAATCCTTCGTCAAGAATTATCCTCGCGTCGCGATCGTTTCTGGTCAATTGTCCGGCAAAACATCGTGAGAACGATTATCGCGATAACGAAGCCGAGCCGTTTCCGATCGTCTATTGCTCCGCGGAGTCTGATAAACAAATGCGAGCGACGACAGAACGTATCGAGCTACTGATTCCGATTAAAGATCCTTCAGAAGCAATTTAGCGATGGAGGAGCAGCGAGATTCACGGTAGAACGAATGCGATAGAAATTCGTTTATCGAGCCGATTCCCGGCCAATTCCCCAGCCGATCCCGAAACCCTAACAAGCATTCAATCGTCACCGACGATTGAACGTTTTTATCAGACCCGAACCGGCAAGTGAACGTTAATCGAAACTTAATATCACCGGAAAGCGGAGTCCATCAGTGAAACTGGAAAGGACCACCGTGGCACTCGAGACGATTAAATATTATTTACGCGGTTAAACGAAACGATTACGGTTTTTGCTCGGCTCCGAAACAGTTTGTCACAGTCTGCAATGCGAACACACGCGCGATAATAATTTCAACTAGCTCCCATCAACGAATTCTTTCGCTGGAAAGCGTAAAACGAGCGCAGAATTTTAATCCTCGATTTCTTGCGGTTTAGCCTCTCTCGATCAAATTCTTTATCGAACAGAATTTCCCACAGAGTTTTGCCAGTCTCGTGTCCTAATAACCGAGGTGAAAAACCGTCGAATCGGTCGAGTCGATTCGGCGTGGATCGAACAATCGATATTTCTCACGGGGTGCTGGATCGTACGCGCGCGTCGCGTCGCGTCGCTTTGAATTCTAATCTTGACCCGTTATTAGTCACGCGCTTCTTTTTTTCCTGTTGAGGGAGCACGCTCCCCGACACGCCGTCAACAGTGTCAACGCGCTGTCATCAGCATTTTTTACGAGTAAAACGAACGCGAGGTGTTCGGAAAACGGAGAAAAGAAAGTCGCTAAGTTCACGGGCCATCCGGCGCGGTGGCGTCCTGTGACTTTGATCCACATTCCGGCTTTGCAAACTCGTCGGCCACGACGTTGAGTAATCGGAATTGCGTCACCGTGTTGGTCGCGAAATCGCGGACACGATCGATCTCGCTAATAATCGCTGCCAACGCCGCCACCGCGCCGTTGCGAGTATAAAGTCATTAGTCGAGAGTGATGAAATCACGCGAGTCCTTTTCGAGTGACGTAACGAACGATCGAGACCTCCGCTGTCGATCCATCGGGCTTCCCGTCTGCCGTCTGCGATTCCGATCCAAGGTGTACCACTGAATCATTCACCGTGCATCGACCATCGTTGTCGATCGAGACTCAGCAGCATTCTCATTCTGTTAGCGAATTTGCAGACCAACACCCCATAGAATTGGTATAAAATGCTCCTTTGATAGCTCCATTGATATTTTTAGCACGTTCTCTTCGATTTTTGGTAAAAGTGTATTTTTCTCTGGTTCAGCGAAGGTCGAAGAACGTTTCTGTATTTTCTAGTAATAATGCTTTCGGTAGTGGAGTTCAAAACAAATTTTTTTCCAAAGGCTGGCGTCTGGTAGACGAGGGAGAAGCGGTCGAGCAAGTGGAGCAAATAGATTCCGAATCCCGATATAACTCCCGCAGCTCGAGGTGCAATTTCAGCGATGTCTGATGACTCGAATTACCCAACTGCAGCGCCAGCTGTCTACAATTGTCCGATTTTTACCGCAATTTCGTCCGGCAAATCCCTGAAATTTTCGTCTCTGCGATTTCCCTTCACCCGGGGAAGAAAATCCTCGCGGAAGGCCGCGAGAGCGGTTCGAACGTACGATTCATCGGCTATTTCTGAACGCTTACACGGCCGGCGAACGGTGGCTGTCGGGAAAAAAGTGGTTTGCATATTTTTTCACTTAGGCGACTTCATCAACGATGGTCATTAAGCGGTGCAATTTTATCGGGCGCCGGCCGACGCGACGACGCATGCGACCCGACACACGAGAAGACACGCGACACGGGAAATCACGCCGTTTTTTAATTAATCGCGATAGCGACTTCGCGTTTGCCAATCCGCGGAATCGATAACGCGCTGCGAGACTAATCAACGCGGGAATAATTTCGCGAAAGGTCCTGTTCGCTCGGTATGCCACAATTTCGGAGAAACGAGAAACAAGAGAAAAATAAACGAGGTCGTTTAATATTTTTCATTCGAACGATAATTGTTCGTGTTCTAGAGGAATTTCTAAAGGTTCTTGGAAACGTACCACTGAAACTGACTTCGAACCATTATCTTGGACGCTAATGTATGACATCCGGATCACAATGACGCCTCCCATCGCGGGATTCTCTTCATCATGTCGAGTCTCACCGCGGGTTATCACGGTAGCCACGACTTCATTCAGGATCGAGATCGAGGAATTCTTTTCAGACTGGCTAGTCTGCTGGATCTATCAGACCTTAATAAGATCAAGAAAACTCAAAGAGCAAAGAGAGACAGAGAGAGAGAGAGAGAGAGAGAGAGGAGAGAGAGACGCGGTGTAATTTTGTACGCGTATTGTCGAGTAGAATGATGGAGGCCGATGAGTACCTGTTTTTTCTTGGCCCGACTAAACGAGCTGGCTTCTGGTTTCTGGAATCGTGTTCACTGATTCTCTTAAGATTCGAGAAAAGGTCGTTCGACTTTCTTAATTCTGGTGAAAATCGATCGAACAGCCGATTCGGTTCCTCGGAAATTTCGCCGATAGCCAGGACAGCATACGCCAACCACCATCAACACGGGCCAACAAATAACTCGTAATCGACGGCCGATGACAGTCGATGGAAGAAAGATCGATTTTCATCCGAGATGCACGCAGGCGGCATTATAATTTCGCCCGGCCTTTGGCGGATCTTTTAACGCAGCCGGGAACGCTACGTATATGTGCGCGCGTGTGCGTGCGTATAGGTCGCGAGTCGCGACGTGTGTATGCCCCTCATTTGCTGCACGTCGACCGCCACGGATGCATTTATCATACGGCCGCCTGCCTCGAATGCACGCACGCGTACTCACACGCGCTCGCTCGCCTCCTCTTACCAATCCAAAGACGAAGAACACCGCTCTCTCGGCTCTCGGCTGGATTCACCTGGCCGGTGTGCTGCTGCGAGGGTGTGTGCGTGCGAGAGTGCACGCTGCACACCGCAGACGATGCACGTTGCACTCGCGCCGCAGGAAAACACGAGCCGGTTTCACGTGTGCGACTGGACAATGGCGGCCGTCACGGTGAAACGCATCGAGCTGCTACCGTCTTACGCCTCTCTCGACTTTGCTTTCCATGACGAGATATCGAGTTACCGGGAAACTGGATGTACAAATCAATTTGGTATAGCGTCTTTTTTAGTTGCCGATATTATTCGAAACAACGCTATTGGATTTTTTAGATCTTTTACCATTTTATATTTTATCCAACGAATCTTTATCGTAAACGCCTCAAAATTCGCAGTCTAGCGATTAGCGTGCATCGTTTGGTCAATTGTTTGGAGTTTAAATAGTTCTAATAGCATTTCGCTAGAATTCTGCACGGGCGGCGAACACACCGAACCCATTAATTTCTACCTCATACGTAATCCAGTCAAATTGTCAGCAGTACATCTGCCTACCAGTTAAATAACGACTTCGAATTTTCTAAAACCACGTGAACCAGAGTGCCCGCAACGTACCGCCAGTCTTCTCTTTGTACGATCCGAAGATTTGTAACTTCATTCCCAGAAACAAAGACGAACGCGCGCTAGGTAATTGATAGGTGTATCAAATTTGAATAACGCGGCGCGTCTCGTCGTTTTCCTCGTTTCGAAATCGAGTCTGGCGGCAACAGAATTTATTGCCATCTACTGGGCGAGATGATATCGAAAGGAAGTTTCGACGAAGAGATCGACGTTTCGATCGAGATCACCGTCGGCGAAAGGGAAGATCCGATCACGATCAAGACGAAACGTGGAAGGAGGGACACACAGAGAAGAGGGGTTGATTTTTCTCATTGGCCGGGAGCGTGGGACGCTGAGGAGCCGCGTATACGAGCCAAGAAACAAGCCGGCTTCTTCAAGTTTTTACCGGCGACCGGAGTGACTCAGCGGCTATTTCTCATTACCAGACCGATATTTTTGTAAAATTGGATTTTCGTGTGAGAAAGCCCGCGACCCTGGCTACTCCTCCTCCTCCTCCCCCTCCTCCACCGCCTTCTTCTTTCTCATCCTCTTCGTCCTCCTCCACCTTCTACAACACCGTGCCGACACCATCTTTGAACGCGCGCGGCGTCTTTCAAACGTACGCTTTTTAACTGTGAACTGGAATTCGAGGGATCCATCGATCCTCCCTTCCTCGCTCGCTTCGCCTTTCGATTGAAATTGCACCCTCGAGAAAAAATGTAACCCTCCACCGCACATTCCTTCTGCTGCTTTTTAAGTACGCTTTCTCGTTTCTACCAATTTCTCCAGTTGCAAGGATTCCTCGGAGTTGGACTGTTGGAAGACAGAGTTTTTATTTGCTGCATTTTTGTGGAAGAAAAATTGTTCTGAATCGCACGATGAAAATCCGAGCAAAAAATCTGCTCAACGGTTTTTCTATCGGCGCAGAGGATTTAGCAGGGACAAATCGAATGGACGCGCGAAAGTGAATCGAGACCGCCCGATCTGAAATTGCAGCCCGGAGGATGCGCGCGTGCAGGGTGCAGAGCGGTGCATCGTGTGTAGCGTGTGTGGTCCCCTAATTCATCACGAGGCTCTCGCTCTCCTCGTCGCAACGCTCTGATGTGAAGTATGGCCGGGCCGGGAAATGATCCCTTAAATTGGTCCGACACTGCGGTGGGTCAGTTACAAGCCATTTGCATCGGGAAATTTCGCGGCACGCAAACGATTCCTTGCGACGCGACGACGGAGCCAATAATCAGCGAAAAGAAGAAAAACAGAGTTATCAATCCGGAGAAAATTGCATAACTCGCGGACCGCGCGCGGAACATTTGAATTCGAAAGTGGGAGACTCTGAACGCTACACGTATAATACTTACGTAGGTACAGTTTCGATTCCTTCGTCGCGGCTCTGCAGTCGATCAACGCTTTTTTCCTGCGCACCCCGAACCCCGCGTTTTCACTTTCGCTAAAAACAGTGAAGTTTCGTGGCGAAACTTCAGCGCAAAGAACTTCCGACTTTGTTTGTCGGTTGGTAGACCGGGTAATTTCTAAATCGTGAGAAGCCGTCAAATTCTCTCTTTTCGTCGTTGACCCCCGTTTTCTTTATTCAATTTGTTCCTTGGTGCGAGCGAGTTCGTTAAGTCGTAGGTGGATTCTAAGTCTGTGAAAATTCAGGTTGTTGATTCGTGGTAGTTTGCAAAAGCAGGCGATTAAGTTCTAACAAGAAGAAGCGTCGGTGTAAGGATCAGTCGGAGCAGGGAAATCAGGTTGACCAGCGGCAGCTTAATCATGCGCGCCAATTAACTCGGAGGATGATTAATTTTTCTACCGAGGTCGCTTCTTCGACACCCTCACGGGGCCGGTCTCTCCACGCTCGATTTATGGGATTAGCCGCGGTTCGTACAACCGGGCGTATCCTGCAATTGAAAATTCTACTTTGTCACGAGTATGACGAAGCCACGTGGGCGCCTGATTCCGGCTGATCAGCCTTAATTCGGGGAAATTTCATCCTCGGACGCTGACATCGAACTCTTGGTTCGATCTCCTCAAAATAAATTAAAAATTTCAATCTTCGGTCGTTTTCGTTTTAGTCTCGTTAACTTCCATCAAGAAACATTCTGACGGTAGAGACGATGAATCTCTGTACACTTTGATGCGCTTACCGCGTGGACGTTTGGAAAATTTGTAAAACTAAAAGTAGACGGAAAAATAAAATCTTTTCGAGCACAAAGATTCAATTTAATTGCAATGCAAATTAAAATAAATAGTCGCATCGAAGAAAAAGCATTACCGCCTGGTTGTTCAGAAATTCTTACGGCGAAATTTTTCCCACATTCTGCGGTTCATAAAATGGATAAAAATAAAGAATTTGCATAAGGACGTAGGATAAAAAGGACATCGCGATGATGCAAACGAAACAAAGTATGCCACCCGGTAAAAAGCCTCGCAGTCTCGTTCGTTAGACGTTCTCACGCTAGAACACCAACGAAATTAAATCTTTATACGAAATGGTATTCGCGGTAGGTGACCGTGACGAAATAGCAGCAAATAGCTCCACGAGGGAGAGATCTATCGATCCTCGGATCGTCCGATCGACGCGACGATTCGTCCAAGCAGAAACTGTAAATCAACGGGCACGTACCCTGTTCCATCGAATCGAGATAGAGAACTGTCCTCGAACGTCGACGAGACAACTTTTTGTGTGATTGCAAGACTCGTGGGAATCGTGTCGATATCCGTTAGTAGTTCCACTTTGTCTAGTACTTTCTGTGCGGAGTTGACTGATTCAAAGGACAACGACTAGGAACGTGGCGATATCGATCAAATTGTAGAGTGGCAGCATTTCGGTAATGGAGGCACGTTTGAAATCACACAATACGCGAAGCAGACTGCTGTCTTCGTCACCGTAAAGTTGCAAAGTTTCTGGGAGACCTGGAATTTCTTATTTACCAGAGAATCCGAACGACGTTAGCGACGGTAAGGATTAGCGATCGATCGAGCATAGTTATTGGAAAGTGCCAACAGATAAAAATCGTGTCCCCTGTCGCGTTCAGATCGATTCGGAACGATCCGTCACGTTTCCCTCGCGATTTCGCTTCGCGACTGCGTTGAATCGTTCCCGGTCGGAATGCAGATGGCACGCGCATGCATTCCGGTGCACTCGCAGTGCACGGCAGCCTCATCTCGGCTGATGCATGCCGACACGGCCCATTGAGCTCGCAGCGAGCGAGCGAGTGCACGCAGATGCACGCAGGTGCACGCACGCTGCCCGTATACGTGCTGCCTCGAATAGTTCGAATCCACGAAAAAGGAAGAGAGGACAGAACTGCACGCGGTGCGGCTCGGCTTCCGCGTTTTTCGCGCATCGCGCGAATTAATCGCGTTATTAGTTTTCTTCAACGCTGTGGACCTCTCTTAAGTTGGTTCTTACACGACGCAACGCGCTTTCCACCTTGATTACATAGTAGAGATTCTCTCTCGGAGAGGTGCAAGAACCGCTGGGAGTGACTCCCAGCTGCGTGCAAACGAGTCCCGTTGATTAACTTCGGCCAAGACTATTATCCGGGAATAGTCTTGACTCGCCGCCTCGCCGCCTCGCCGCCTCGCCGCGCAACGGCGACGACGACGTGACTAGACCGGGGATCGTGATCCGAGGGTTTCCGATTTCAGCTGACGTGGCTCGATTCGATTAACGCGATCGCTCGATCCTCGTACCTGCCACCGGAATTTTTCCAACCTCGATCGTTTCTCTGTCACACCCCTTTAATTAGTAACGCGAAGCATCGTTCGCAAAGAATGCCGTGAACCGTAGGGTACCGGTTACAGATGTAATTCTCTTTGCAAAGGAACGAGGATTAAAAATATGATTTCCGACAGACTAGGTGTCGGTATAAACACCGGCCTGTTCCTCTCCAGATCAGTATGCGCAGCACCAGGCTCCCCTCGGTCGGCGCTAGTGTAAACACCAAATTCTATTGCCTCTCGATCTCGATTTCATATACCGGACGCAGGACTTTTCGGTTTGCCACCGACTGCGGGGGTGAAAGAACGAGGGAGCCGAACTGGCTTCACAGCTCTCGCGTTACAAACGATGCCGACACCCACCTGTGTCCGACACTCTCTCCCTATTCCCTTCTTCCTCGTCTACCTGCCGCATGCCGCCCTCTTTTTCGTACCGACGCTCGAATTCCTTCTTCAAATCTTAGTACAGTATTTTATCGGTATACGTCCCAAAGGTTTAGCATGTAAATCCCCATTACTGCGGGGTGTACCCTCTTGAGGGGCCGCGAAGGTCAAAAGGCCTCGGTCACCGAGAAATGTGCCACCATGCGGCTCGAGTATATCGGTGAGATCACGCTAATCGGAAATTCAAACTTCTTTATTTTTCATTGCTTTTTGGTGGGACTTCGATAACCATATTTGTGGTATCTTTCTAATAAAAATCATACCAAGTATACGTAGTCATCGGAATTACATCATATTTGGTATCATTCTTATTAGGAAAATGCCACAAATACGGTCATCGAAGTCCCATAAAAAGTTATGTTTACACTTCTCGGCGACTGAGGCCTTTCGAGGTCGACCGTCCTTCTCTGCGTTCGGCAAAACTCAAAGAACAGTATCCCTGGCGTATAAACGACCTTGCGCAGACCCGTGCCGAGGACTTACATCGATCGAATACCGTACATGCAACGTACGTTAAGACTTTTCGAATGAACGATAATATTAATGGAGAGTAAACATTTTGAAAAACAATTTTTCCCGAACGTTTTAGAGCAGTCTCCGACAAGGCCGGCAAACGACATGAGGTTGGACCCGTTTTTTTTGCATTCCCGGGAAATAAGACGGTTTTCTTCGTGGCAGAGCTACGCGAACAGGGAGCAGAGCAGCAGACACGTGTGTAATACGCGTTCCCTTTTTTCCATCCGTTAGTCCACTTTCATCCGCGACGCGACGCGACGCGACGCGACGGGAGCAACAGAAGCCTAGTGTAAACAGACGAGGAAGCGAGACATTAGAGAGGAATGAATGCCCCGGGGCGTACAAAATCAGTAATTTCGCCTTCGGACGCCCAGACGGCCTAACCCGTCTCTCTTAGCGCTCTGCCTTAATGCTCCCCTATGCAACGCCATCGCATCTACCGTACCCGCAATAAACCGTGCAATATTGCGACTTCTTCGCCACGTTCACAATGTCCACGAAATCTCATCGCTAAGACGACGACCGCTGGTTTCCCTGATTCCCTTTAATTCACTGAAATCAAGACAACTTCTACCCGACTTCTCGCGCCATCAATTTCACCTGGCTTCTTATATTCAACTCCCCTCTATTACCTGCGAAAACGAACAGAAGTGCTGCGCGCATCAGCTCCCAGCTTGATAGACTTTTCACGTTTGATATCCTGACTGCTGAATCCGCTTGTATCAATTTTTCCCAAATATCGCTTTCGTATTATTCACCGGCAATTTTGCACAGAGACGAGTAGGGACTTCGAATTGAAGATGGAAATATGGATTATCCGATCACGGTTGGGGCATCGAAATAAATCGATATTCGTCTCTCGCGTGCTCCACGGTGAACAGTATTGCTCGCGTCAATCATGTTCCGTGCATTATGCACGAAAATGAGAGCGTGTAGCGCGCCGCGGGCGCGAAGCCTTGTTGTACGGTAAAACTAATCAAGCTTCTGGAATTAGCCTGTCGGCTCGAGCTGTGGTAGAAGAAAGGCGCAGGAGCGAGGGGACCGGACGGTATAATAAAAAAAGAAGAAGAAGGTTGGGAAGGATATGAAATTTTCCCCGGGGGCGCAGCGGGTCGCCGAAAAAACCGGAGGCCACAATGCGCCCCAATTTTTATTCGAACCTCTCGTTGCTCGTCTCGTCGGGCCCTCTATTCGATTTTGTTCCTTTTTGCCGGGGACGCGAGCAGTTCACTCGGAATTCTTCGGGGCATGAATGAACCAGGACTCGGGCATCATTAATTAAACTTTCGGGCTACCGGGCTAGCGGTACTCAACCCGTTTTTTCAGCCAAAGTGTGCTCGAATGACGCCTACTACAACGTTCCGATACCTTCCTTTTCAGGCACGTTACGATGCTTTACTCGAATTTTGAATCGAATAAACCGAAAGCGGAATAAAACGAATACTTTATGGAGAACGCGTACCGAAAAGATCTTGAGCACGATGCTGCCCATCTGAACGAATCAAGAGGGAAAGTTGATCACCGTCAGCGCGCATCCACCTGTAAACCGACAGATGCGTCTTGCCAGTGTCAGTGACATCTTGTCGAGCTGACTTTCACGGCGAAGAAGCCTTTCGAAAATCATGGTTGCCCCGAAAAAATGGCTGTGTCCCGATAGACTAGTTCCCGTTAGACAGGTCTCAGAAAAAGGTAGGTAGAAGCAAAAGATGGAGAACAGAGCGATTCGAAAACGACGAAGAAGAGGAAGAAGAGGCGAAGAAAAAGAAGAAGAGGAGGAGAAGGTATCCTCGTCGGCTCGATCAAGCGTCGATGACTGGACAAGTTTCCGCGGATGGGTATCTGGTAGGCCCGAGAAATGGCGGCTGAGGCGACAGCCTCTCCCGCCCATCCTCTTTCTCGCCACACCACTAGAAACCGTCGGGCAAATTAGGTAAAAACAAAAACATACTCACCCTCTAGTGGAAAGGCAGCGGCGACGACGGTAACGGAGGATTGGTAGGCGAGAAAAGGTGTTGGGCTCTCCGGCTTCATTGTGCGCGATAATGGGCCCTCGAGTAATTAACCGCGCTCTCCGGACGCTGTCTAAGCAGTTCGATGGCTCCCCTCCTATGGTCGCAGAACCGCGAAAAATGCGTTTGTACCGCGCCGAGCCGACGACCTCGTGTTTCCGCTCTTGTGGAGGCGATGGACTGCGTGGGGGTGAATTTCGCACGCTGACGAGAGTTTTCCTTGGTTCTCGAGGACTCGACGATTACGGCTTTATCGAATACGGTAAATAGACTATGGATTTTCTGCATTTATGACCAAAAACTTGGATAGCCTGAAGCGTTTCTGCTCGAGCGTGAACAGTGCGCTATCGCAATGAAATATTGATTCGGTGGGATGTCTTAACGACTCCGAAGAATCGCAAAGCCTGTCAAGCAACAACGTTGTTTCTACGGCAACGTACAAGAGGACTCGCTGTTCACGCTGTGTACGATCGAATCGTGGGTGAAAAGAAAACGTGAAATCGGCGCGGTGTGCGCGAACGGATTGCCGGTTCTCAGGTCCGCGTCGATAAAAAACTCCTGACGATTTAACAACAGCTCGCGCGATGACGTCTCCGAGGCGAGTGGTAATGGGCCCACGTCATCCGGCCGGTGGTTAATTAAAACGATCGCTCGGAGAGATCGGGATCATTTGTTTAGCGATCGTGCACGGAGAGTTATCTGGCCGTTACGATCGTGCCGTGTCGGATCGCAATCAGCTACCGGATTTAACATACGAACAAATCTTGCCAGAAGAGAGAAGGAGAGAGGTAGGGAGTTCGAAGGGGGAGACGAATTCGGTGGGCCAGGCTCGTTTAACGAGGACCGAAAGCGTCGGTCTGAGAAGAAATCGAGCTTCGGCCTTGAAAGATCTTCGATCCGATCGAAGAATGCGATCAACCTTCTCGGCTTCGTTTCGATCTTGGTACACCTTCCGCACCTGTAATCGGCGCTAGGATCTTCGAGGATAGAGACGTTGTGGAAGATGTTCGTTGGTTGTTCGCCTCACAATTTTAGACATTTCTTTCTACGCGCTAAATTTAACGATACTTCCAGTTTTGCGAGGTGGACGTACGCGTACGGTGACCGATGACGAATGGAACATCGTCGGAAAGGTGATCGTCCGGTGGCGACAACCAGCGAAAGGGAGACCAACCGTTCCGCAAACAGGGAACAATGCGTTGCGACGCATCGAATGAAGATGAGTCGGTGGATAGCTACCTGAAATGTCACGCGCACAGGTCTGATGGACCGCCGAGAAAACAATGAGCGCCGGCGCGACTCGTTCCCGAGTGGCTTGATTAGTCATTATCTGGATAGGTGGTGCATCATCCCGGTGTTCGGGCGGTGTTACAAGCGGTGGGATCGCCATTGTTGTGCCAGGAAAAACTCGAATCCACCTTGGCCAAGAACGAAGAAGAAAAAAAAAGTCGGAGAGAGAGAGAAGAGAAAAAGAGGAAAGGAGACCGGAGGAGCGCTCGTTTGAGGTAGCCGCCGGCTCATTCACGTTTCGAAATGAGATCGTCGTCTATCCTGCTCCTTTGATCCCGCCTCTGTCTTTCATTCTCTCCGATGTTTCTTATTTCTCTCTCACCCGCGCCGCGTTCAGTCGTTGGTCCCGTGCCGTCCTACACGGTATCGCTGTCTCTCAGGATATTCTTTGCATATGCTAGATTCTAGATGATTCTACCGACGCGTCGGCTCCGAAAGGCCGGCGATTCTTAAAAATTTCTTATTGAATTCCTGCGAAGATCTACTCGATAACGAGGAAAGCCTGCCAAACCGAATAACAAATCTGCCACGGAATCCACGAGGCATCTCCAAATTCCTCTCTCTTCGCGAAAAAGCAAAACAAACTCTGATAATCTCGCTGCTCCCTGCGAACACGGGTAGCAAACGCGTTAAAATTAATAACTGATGGATCCGGGGACTCGGTGGAGTATCCTGTCGGGTTCCAGGGAGTCATCGAGAGGACCACGAGGAGTCTTCAGAGTCCAGGATCGAGGCAAGAACGAGGAGGACGGGTTTGCCGGCGCGGCGCGAAGATACGCGAAATGGCTGGACGCAAGAAAGCGTCGTTGGGCCCTCGTGACCGTTCGAAAAAATTGCCGAAGAGGCTCCTATGGCGACGGTGATCAATCTTGCCGCGATTTCGTCCCCGAGCCCGGGACGTATCCAGCCACGAAATCCAATTTTCTTCGGAGCGGGTAGCAGCGGGACGCGGGCGATCGCGCGCGGAGCGGAGACCAATTGGCTCCTAATTTAAGCGAGCAAAAAAACCCGACGTAATTTCGTGGCTGGTCCAGGAAGGCTTAACGACGACGGAGCCTCCGCGAGAGGACGAAATGGTCCCCGGCCACTCCTGGCCTCACGCTTCTTGATAAATTAATTTACACCGGAAACGCCTGACAAGGAAATGACGCCATTACATGCTACCGGGTGAGCCGACGGGGGTTCCTCGTTCTTTGTTCCTGGCCGCATTAGCGGTCCTCTTCATTCTTCTTGCGGGAACGCAGAATAGAATCTTTTTCTTCTGTTCCTTTACTCTTCTTCGCCGCAGTCTCTAATCTTATTCCCGGCACTGGCGCTCGGCGCGGCTGTTTCGATACGTAATCGAAACGGGGCCAGAGGATTTACCGTAAATTCGACGAAGTCGACAGCGTTCGAGACACGCGTTGTCCTAAGAAACGATTCAACGATCCCGAGGTAATTAGCGCGCAAGACGCGCGCACAGAGGCAACGTGGGAGCAAAACGAGGAAGGTAGAAAGGCTGTTACGCATCAGTCAAGCCTAGATCCAGCAGAAATGTCTCAATCCGCGGGTTTTCGGGCCTGAGCGGATGTTCCGCCGCTTTCACGGATGCCATCAGGTGTAAAGGCCGATCCGCGGCGACTATAAATAAGCAAAACCACGTGTCGGCGACGACGCGAAGGCACACCTATTATTAGTGGCAATTAATGAGATACGGTTTCCGCGGGGAATGTGTCCGTGGTAACGCGCGTTCGACTCGCCTATCCCGCCGTGGAAACTTCCTAGGCAGCGTAATTGCGGCCGCTTATGCTCGTCAAAGTGTATTCTCGACTTCGCGCTGAGCGCTGACGTTCGTCGCCTCGCGCGATCCCTTTCTCCGGAAGATTTGCCAGTGAACGAAATTTCACGAATACTCGTCGGATGCTATAAAAAGTGTTTTGAAAACAACAAGAGCAACGAGGAAACGTCGAGCCTCCATTTAATCACTAGTACGCGGCAGAGTTTCCTGACAAGGACAAGGCCAAGACGATTAACCTTTAGAGGGACCAGCAAACACCTCGGTAATGCGATCAAGCAGGTTGATCGAAGCGATCGGTAGCGCCAGCCAGCGAATCACGCGCGTCGCCTCCCTAATCCTGTTGTTACCAAAACATTTGCATGGATACTGTCGTCGGATCTTTCAGCCGGAGGACAGCATTAACCAGATTATCTCGAAAGTTTAGCCAATTCGCAGTGCGGACAGAGGGCCAACAGTCCGCCTAATCCCTCTCTAATATGTCTGCCAGTGAATGCTCGGGGAGGGTGTCTGGTCTTCGTGGTTAATCCCATAATCCCTGTTGTCTGTCATGTGACCGCTTTGTGGTGGACGTCCATTAACCGGTCCCACGAGGCCAATAACGCTACCAATGACCGTTGAACGGTGCCAGTGGGCGTCAGGACAAGAGGAAATCCTCGCTGTTTAACCGTTTCGTCTTCTTCCTTGCAGTAAGTATTGTAAAAGAGAAGAAGAAGAGAGAGACGATACACGCGCGACAAGCTGGTTAATTTACAAGCTCTCCGTTCGTTGTAAATTCGTCAAGATGACCTGTCCGAGGACCACCACGCCCACCGAACCACGCTAATCCTTCCTGCCGATTTTCTCCGCATCGCAAACGAATAATGTTTTGTCGATGTTTTGCGGTCCAGCGCGATCATTCTTCGAATTTGCTTCCTTGGCATCGGCACCCTTATACAGTGGCAATTGATATTGGGTTTTCTCGATTTTCAGCATCATCCATGTATACAGTTTCGTTCGATGGTTACTCTTTAGTTTGTGCGTGTTAAACCATTGTTTCGTAATATGTGAAATTGGTGTAAATATGTGAACTAGTGAAAATTTCAAACAGAATCTACGGAACATGCTGGCGTGCAAGTTTTAGGGAGCACCGAATATCCGATGGAGAATTGGCGATCAAAATCCTCAAGGCTAACTATTAGATCGTCCGAAAAACTTTCTTTCGCAATGCGTACATTTAATGTTGTTACGTCACGCGAGTATCAGGTCAGGTTAATCCAGACTTAACCCAGTCCATTTTGTTACCGAGTAATGAAAAGTTAATGTACGCGTTGCGAAAGAAACTTTTCGGACAAGCAAATATTTACGATTCGGTCAAAAGGGTTGCTTAAAACTTTACACGTAGATTCCGAAGGGACAGTTTCGCCTAAGCGTTACCTCGCTAAGCAGTATAACTGGGCATTAAACGAGGAACCGATACACACTGTTTCCGACAATTAGTTGTAATTCACGGTAAAATCGGGGCCCCGGCAAAGTAATAATCAGCTCCAATTTCTGGTTGTTGCCTGCGGGCCCGGTCGTATACCAATTACTTTCGTCGACGGTTTTACGGTGTCTGGGCGTTTAACGCTTGCCGGTAAAATCTCTCTCTCTCTCTCTCTCTTACTCTCTTCGTGTTTTTCTATATACAGAAGGTCGCCACGCGGAGACCAGCTATCATAAATTTCCAGTATACTTCATCTCTGGAGACCTTCGAGAAATGGGTTTCGAAGCTGTCCGTTTCGAGGCTCGCGCGCGCGTTTATGGCAACCGAAGCTACCTAGCTGCAGATGTTTATTGGGAGCTCTCAATAAACTGACTGACGAATTTGCTATTATGCCCTTAGGCTAACGTATTTTTACTGCAGCCACGCGTGCTGCACACTCCAAGAAAATTGCATTCGCGTGGCTGAAGGGAGTGGCGCCACGATTCATCGCAGACACTTCGATCCTTAGGTCATTATTAGTAAATTAGGGTATTGGAGGCTTCGGAATGGCGTATTGAACGGTTTAGGGTTTTAGAGGAGGACGCGGTAATTATTTACATTAGGGGCTTCCTCATCGATTTCGATGACCATGAAATATGTTGTCAAGGTCATGATTATGAATAACTTTTTCCTACACGTGTTACCGCCGCTCGATTTTAGTTTTCGAGATATTCGCAAAAAAATATTGCTAATACTGTATTGAATTTTCCGTACCCTTGGACGCTCCGTGGCAATGTGAGCCTATACCGGCGCAGCGTTTGTTTACTTTTTGTTTCTAAACACGCTGTGGAGATGAGAGCGAAAGCATGGTTATGACCTTGACAACATATTTCAAGGTCATCAAATTCGGTGAGGTAGTCCCTAATGTAAATAATTACCGAAGACGCTTGTAAGAACGATGACCAGGTGTAATCGATAACAGGAAAAGCATAGAGAAAACATTAAAAATAAATTTCCATTTCACTCCAGTTCAAACATTTTTATTTTGCATCAACATACGGAAGTTTCTCTGCACTGTTGTATGCAGTCATAAACATGAATGAACGTGAACACATCCCTCCTGAAATGTCAAAAGAGGAAACTGTGAAACCAATTGAACGTTCCAATAAAACAGCCAATTACCATTCGATTATGACACTATCTACGATCAACTATTCCTAGAAACGAGTATCAATCTTGCTGGCAAGTAAAACCAGTTGCACACATTGAACGAACAGCAAACCGTTGGCAGTCAGCGCGACAAAGACAAAACCGATGACGCACGCTCGCTCGTGCGGACACTGAAAACTTGAACTTGTTCTCGCTTGTATCGATCGCGGATATGATCCATGATTAGGGAGACTTCAACGAACCGTGGCCCGGTTGAATGCTCGAAAAATCCATGGAAATCAACACCTGTACAAACGTGTAAGAGGCGCAACGTTTGTATCTGTCAACGCCACTTACTGGGGATTATTTCACAGCAGTTAAAAAGACTACGATGCTGAGAATTTCACAACGAATGTTTCAGTAGCAATTTCAATCGTGAATTAATGCGTCGCGCCGAATAACATTGTAATTTCTCTTGTACTATACTGAAATGGTCAATAAACTTTCGGTCGGTAAAGTGTTAATTTTATTAAAAAGAAAGGTCGACAAAGGGACGATGAAATCAACGACGGAGTAAACGCGATCGATATCTTGTGAGTTCTCGTGGATGGTGGAAACCATGAGACCAAAGGATTCGTGGATTCGTGGAAGGAGGATTGACATCAATCCCCCACTTTTTCATCGAAGCAGCACAGCCCCACCATCGGACGCAGTCTCGATCGCAACCGAGGTGTGGGCGTTACGGAGGCAGGGCTTGCGATCCCACCACCTGGCCAGTCCTCGACGTGGGTGTTTCGATTCCTTGGAAATGCGCCTTTTGATCCCTCCGAGCCCCCTGATCCCCCTCGCCTTTGAGAATTCACCGCAAAAATGTTTGTGATGCCGCCACTCAATATATTCGTCCAACATCCATTCGATTGGCAAGTAATTGCAAAAACAGTACTCCAAAAAGCACTTCAAACGTCGTACGCCGTTTTCAAAATTTTTACAATACCTCAGTTCCTCAAGAATTTTGATAAGACAGAAAATAAGGGAGACCGTATATTCTCAAGGAGTCGATTATGCTCTGAAAAATTATTCGAGAATATTAAACGTATTTTTATGAATGCTCTGCTGAAGATTTTAGAACTACTGCATCGACGTTTATTTCTATCAATAATGTTTATAGTAAGATTTTGAGATTCTCGAAATATTTCCTCGATTTTGTATTTCATCTAGTCATGCTCGTCATAAATACATAAAATTAGCAGTCTGATAGCATATTCGATCTTTTGAAAGAGTTCGGTCTAGAAAATTATTTAAAAATACATAAGAGACGTGACAAATAAAATACGACGCTAAACGAGCCTGTCGAAGAAAAACCTCCACATGGAAACAACAAAAGGAGAAAACAATAAAAACAGTATTTAATCTGCGGTATGATTTACGGGGTTCGATAAACGTGTCGCACGGAAAATCTCGAGATTTATCGACCCTCGCGAACGTAATTGCGGGCTAGCAGCGTAGGAGGCTGGCTATGGATCCTTTTTCTTCTTGTTCGCGTCGAGCATGCCGTTTCGAAAAGGCCTCGCGCGCGCGTACGCGCACGCGCCCTTTGTAAAACCGAATCAGCGAAACGAGGAAGTCGTATTTCGTCCCTTTGAGGGTGCCGCGTGATACAGGGTACGTCGCGTTTGATCTCGGCTCCAATGACGCCTGCTTGACACGCTGCTGCACCGACTTCCCTTCTCCCTTCTCCTTTTTCTCACCCACACCGTGGAAAACAACCGTCGGGGGAAACTGTGACCGTTTTTTTATTTCAGTTTTTTATAACAACGATCTACAACCTTTCAACTAAAAATATTTCGGTAGCTTTTCGCTTCGTAATCAGCCAGAAAGAATTCCGTAAAGTGTAAAGAATTGATTATCTACCGACAAAGATAGATACCAAAGACCTAAATCATTTTGCTAATTGAACAGTTAAAAATGCTGGAGGAAAAAGGAGGAGGATTGTTGGAAAATTCCGTTAGGGGAAAACGAAGGGCATGCGACCAGGTTAACAAAAAAGGTGCCCATTACCCTCGACCTTTCGTCGAATCCTGGACTAGGCTCTTCGCGTGCACATAATAATGTGCATTATGATTTACGAGGTCGTGCCTCGGTACACGGGAATGCGAGCGAAAAGTCTACTTTTACGAGTTTATGGGGGTACCCGATGGCCGATGGTGGCCGGCGTGTGGCCGTCGTCCGACCATAGGAAATCGTTGCGTCGGGGATTCTACGATTTTAGGTGCTCCTTGTCAAAGGGCTCCATTTTCCTTCAACGGGTCCACGACCTTGCGCTCTCTCCTTTGATTTATTGCTAAGCCTGCACAGTTGCCTGGAGTCCGGAGTCCTCGATCGATTCTCGGTCCCTCCAGTCTGTTTTGCATTTCAAAAAATGATTTTCCTCGTCGATTATACTTAGTGTGATAATTTCGTCGATAAAGATCATAGCCGTTTAAGATGGTCAAAACTGTCCTTAGAGGCTTTTAACGACTAGCGAACAATTCGCAAGCTGACTAAGAAAACTCTAGCTTTCCCGCGAGGGTACGTACAGGGTTCCGTTTCTCTAAAATTCTGAAAAAAAGTGACATACTTGGGATCCTAAGGCCCATGTTAGAGAATTCCTGTAGATCTCTTTGTCGCAAACTGTGCTCGTGCAAAATGGAAAACCAATAAGCGTAACTTTCCCCCTCACAGCAGAAACGTTGAAAAGAAATTCGGTTCTTTTATTATTTTCTGTACAAGATTACAAGATTTTGAAAATTTTGCGAGACTGTCAAGTCGAATCGAAGTGGGGGAATTTTTTAAAATATGCGAGTAAAGAAAACTGGAGGTTCGAGGATTGATTTTGCAACGTAAAGTGCAAAAGCGAACGCAGTTGGCCAAGAATTGCAAAAGCGAGAGGCTGGGTAAGTTAAAAGCTAAGAGAACAAGAGGACAGGGCCCGGTCTCGTCTCGAAGGACGTGCGATGGGACTTTACGATCGTATTTATGGCCAATTTTATAGCTAAGTCCCGTGAAATGTCCTTTATCCGTTTTCGTCTTTCCGCTTTCGAGGACAACGGTCCTGAAATGAACGCAAGCTGTCGAAAATCCTTACCTCGGTGAACCTGGTCGGAGAAACTTTGTTTAATATCCACTCTGACGATAACTGTACCCCATCATCGCAAAATATTAAAAAAATATATCGTACACACCATGTTCTAACAGTTACTTTTTTAATACTTATTCGAAACTACAAAACCGAACACGCCACGCATTGTTGTACTACGAAGAAGATCGTTCCATTAAAAATTTGAAAATAAACGATCAGGAACTTCGATACAGGCTGGAAACCTGTTTATAGTTCTATTAATAAAGGACGTCCGTAATCATGGCGTTTAGAAATTCAGATCACCTTCGGAATGTGTTAGCAATATTCCAATCATCTCGACGGTGCCAATTACAAAACAGAAAAAACGCCTAATAGTCGCTACCGGTGTTTCGGCATCCTCCGAGGCTCTCGCTACCGCTCCTTTCCGAACCGTGACATAGCAGGTTTCTCTTAACTACGTATATGTATGTATGGGCTTCTGATCGTCTACCACGCATCACGCAGTTGTTCCCCCCAAGTTTGACAGCATGCTGCTTCTAAATATCGTTACAAATATTTTCTGAAACGTTGTTGGACGATACACGTACCATAACAATTTCTAGATTTCCAGTGAATAGACGGAATCCTGACGCTATTTCCGGTGGTCGAGTAGAAAGGGGCTAGCACCACTCGAGGCGTGATTTATACGGGGGAAATCGAGTTGGCGAATCACGATTCTCGGTACACCTCAGACTGCAATAAAATGTGAAAAATCCGTGTTCCAGCCGCTGGCCACGAGATGCGGCTACCGTAAGGCCGTATTCATGAAAAACCGCTGGCTACCGTGCGCTAATAAAATTTACGAGACCTTGCGGTGCCCCTTCGCTAGCTTTCGGCTTAGGTTTTCGAGGTTCCTCGGAACTTACAGAAGCTTCTGCTGACCTACTGCCGACTTTATTGTCCCGAACCGAGCCTTGACTCGCAGGGGCGACTTTTACCCCGCCAACGACCTTGGAAATTTCTCCGAGGCAATGTGGGTTACCGGGACATCATAATCTCGATGCCTAGGGTCGTATTTCTTCGAACAGCATCTTCAAAAAATTCTGGGATCCTTCCTATTCTGGTTGCTTGAAAAAGTGCAACGAATCCTTGGTGCATTCAGATGTATATTTAAAAAAAATATTTCCGGACAATCCATAGGGATACAAATGTAAGAAGGTTTCGAACAACAATTTATTTTTACACGGAGTCTTGCATATAGAGGAAGCAAATATCTGAAAAAATGGATTTTGCCGGAAATAAGTGGCATTGGAGGTGTAACAAACAGTTTCGACACGATGGGACGCGACGCGACGCCCAAGGCTCAAAGTGCTCGTATTAAAATTTGTCGCGGCGTTCACGGCTATCTTTCTCTCGTACAGCTGTTTAACCAGCTGTAACGCATCACACTTCCCCTCGTAACACCGTTGCACACCATCTACACGCCGGAATTTTTTCACAAAAGGCGCGCGTGCATCGATAATGCGCTGGGTGGTGCGTGACCGCCGTTTCCGTCCGCTAACCGACAGGATTTTTGCTCCATACGAGCAGAGAGTGTCAAAATGCACGATACTCCATCGAGAAATCATCGACGACAGAAAGAAACTTTTGCGACAACCCAATATCAATGAAAATATTCTAGGTGTTGGTTTTTAAGTTAAAAACAGCATCTAGCGCAAAGGGTTGAAAACCGACGAGACGTCCAAAAAGAGAAGATGAGAGACGAACACGACCTTGAGGATCCGGCTCTATGGTTCGAAAAACGTCGTCCTTGGAATATTCGGGTCACGAGCATCCTCAGAGAATTTATGCGTTTATAACCCGTACGAACACCGGTAGCGATCGCCAGAGGAATAATTCAGTAGAGGCAGTTCGTTGCGGGATACCAGAGGAGAGTTCATTGTGCACGGTCGCCAGCCGTAAAAGTGGAAAGTCAGGGGAAGAAAGGCTCTCGTGGCTGGCACAGTTTTCGAAAATTTAGGGCCACTGGGTCTTTGGGCCAGATCGAGATGGCTTGTCCCTCTCGTTCTCTCTCTCTCTCTCTCTCTCTCTCTCTCTCTCTCTTTCTCTTTGCGAGAGTAAAATCGTGTCTAAACGAGGTCTGGAGCGAGAAGAAGAAAGATGAGGAATTTTCACCGAGATCCACGCTTTTCTCCGGGCAGGGTGGAGAAACGAATGTTCCCACCCCCATTGTGGCGGTTGATTTACGATCAACCATCCGAGAAAACAGGCGACCGACTTCTGTTTGGCCACGCGACCCTCTGTACACCAGGGGAAGAGAGATCTTCGCTGTTCGCCACCCCCAAGACGTTTGACAAATAGCCTGAGGAGTCAGGGGGAGAGAGAGAGAGTCACGAGCCCACCCGTGGTCCACTCGCGACGAGATTGAGATGTTTTGAAAATGTTTGGGACTGTTTGACAGGGGGCGCGTGCCTGTCGCGCTTCGTGCCCACTTTCGAAAGTTGGGGACATCTTGGAGGATGGGGATCTCAGGTGAAATCGCCTCGAATTTTCTTTTTTTTAAGATTCAGGTACTTTGCCTGTCGTCTCTTGCTTGGACTGACCGTGCACGCTGACTTCCTGTAGAGGCTGTGCAGGCAGAAGCGTACGGAGGCAAATATTCAAATGGCCGGAAGCATCCTAGAGTTCTAACAAAAAAAACTTGGAGTTTCTACAGTAACCATATGTCGGATAATTTCGTAGATTGATGGAGAATTTCACGGAGCAACTGACACCCGTATAGATATTCCCATGGAGCGGTGATGCCGGTGTCCCGTGTATTATTCGCCAGGGTGAATTAATCGAGTTCCGATGGCCGGTTAATGACTTTCTAATTTACGAGGAACGGGCGTGTTGCTGTCGACACCTCGTTTTCTGTTCAAACAATCGCCATCCCTGTTTCAACTCCAAACGAGAAGTCTTCTAGAAGTCTCGTCTCTTCTCTATTCTTATCGTTGTATATGTTTTGTCTAATCAAACAATCTTGTATTCTATAAGAACACAAGATGAGAGCAATCTAATGTTTCAAATCTGCCTGAATGAGTTGAATAGGTTTCAACAATTTCGAGAGAGAAGTCGATGATCGAGGATCGAGTGGATCGAGAGATATGCAGAATAGCGTGCGTGAACGAAAGGGGTCAGAAGCATTTAAAAGCAGATAATTACGAAACAACCCCTTTCAGTCTTGCTGAATGCATCTCCGGCGTGTGTGGCGCCCGGTTCAAAGTTCGTGGCACACGTATGAATTATGAATTCGGTGCAGCCGGATCGAACAGGGCCCCGGCCCCCGGTGCATCATTATCCATCTGGCGCGAGATCTCGCGGCTTTCGCTGCGTTCGTTCTCTCGTGCTACTCCCCGGAAAAAGGAGAACAGATCATGCTGGCACACCGTCTACAGAGCTAATTGACAGGATGGTTCATTACCATCCGGGGGGTCCGGGTCGTTCTCATCCAGTGGATTTCGGCCGGCTGATAGAGCAATTTGTGGCGGAACCATTTGCAGATCGCGAAACGGTACGCGGCGTTCCTAACCTTCACAGGGCAGAACCATCATCGTCGGTTTTTACAGTTTTTTTTAATTTTTTAACAGTCTTGTATAACGATGAGACTGAATTTATTCATATTCGAATTCGATCATTGCCTATGGAAATATTTTGGCCTGACCTACGTCGCTGGTTCTAATACATACATATAAGAGATTTTTTTAAGTTATAATTTCAGGAACGATGATTCTCTCTCTCTCTCTCTCTCTCTCTCTCTCTCGGGTAATAGTGTGTATTAGTTGCGCTAGCTTTTACTTTCGTCGGGAGTTGAATTCTTGAGAAATGTTCACAGAAAGTTAATGCTCATTGCTGGGTTACATTGGTGCGAACAGAGAAGTTAATGGTCTGCGAATATATTCAGTTTCCTAGCTGAGAATATTTATAGTTTGAAAAAGATCTGTAAAAGGCTAAGTTTTTTTTTCTGGGATCCGACGTGTGAAGGCGTGCTAGAACTTTTAGCAAGCAGGAGAAATGTCGAATACTGAGCAGAAGGTAAAATTAATTCTCTTTAAAAGTAATTTGATACATCCAACAGTGTTCCTTTTCTTTTTCTTTCTCCAAAGCCTCGGAAAAATGTCTTTGACTGTAGAACCAAGATCAGACTCGAGAGAGAAGAGTTACAGACTGTAAAAGGTAGTATTTTTGCTGTAAAATAATGATCGAAAGATGCGTATTAATATTTATGAATATTGCAAGGACTATTGGGATGGATAAATCGAGAGAAAAATCGAGGGAACACTGAAGAATTAAAAGGAGACGAGGAACGCGTAGAAGAAAAGGTTAGATTGTAATTTATCCTACAAATAATTACAGTCCCAGTCCCGATTAATTGAGAACGAATTTAGACTTGTAAATAGTTTTAGATTCACGAAGAACTACAGGTTGCAACGAAATCCCACTCGCGTCCAGGTAAGATTGATAAATTATTGCATGATCAATTAAATACCGAATACTTTTTTCTTTGATGCAGATTATAGACTGACGAAGTTGTCCAAGTTAAAACTGATTCAATTGAGGAGTGAGACAGAGAAGAGAGAAGCATTATCGCTACAGCATAGAAAAGAGAAGTTTTGTACTGCTTTGACGAAACTGAAGGTAACATGATTCCGGTGAAACTTGAATGACCAATGAACTGAAATAATTAACTTGAAAATATTGTAGACAAGCTTGTTGCGCCAACAATGGAGTTTGACTTGCCATTACAAAGAGAGAATGTTTATTCGTGAAAACATTCGTTTAAAACATATTGAAAGGTATCGATGAATTCCTAAGGTAATGGTATCGCTACGAATTAATTATTATAGCGTTCCGTTTTACAGGATAAAATCGGAATACGAGATTTTAGAAATTTTACCGCCAGATTCCATGGTGTTCGACAAAGTCAGTCGTTTCTTCTGTTAATAAAGAAGTTTCTAATAGAGAATAATGTTCTTCTAATTAATTTGTGAGATTTTTATAGATTTTGAAGTACAAACTTGAAAGGCAAAAGCAAACGAAGCTCCGGAAAGAAAGAATGATTGAAATCATTCGAAAGATTGTCCGCGAAATGCAACCAAAAAAGAGGAAATGTTTCAAATTCAGGAAAGTTGTGAGCGAAATTAGCGACGAAGAAAGTTCCATGAAATTTCCTACGGAAGAAGAGAATGTTTCCAGTTTCCACTCGGTCGGTAATATTCATCTGTCCCAATGATCGCGAATAATAAAAGTAATATTTAGGAAAAGGAACCAAGATCGAAAGACTTGGAAGACGTTCCACAGCCTGACAAAATAAAAAAGTCAAAAGACGACCAGACAGAAGCAACAGAAGTTAACGAAGTTAATAAAAAGGAAAGCACACCGATCAAGAAAATCGAGTCATTTGTTGCAGAGGTATACCCAAAGGATAACAGTTTCTTCTGGATCCCAAGCATCGTCACTTTCGACGTAAGAAAAATGAGAATTTAATCTCATCAATACAAACATGAGACTGATAAACGATAACGTTCTTTACCAGGATATCAAAGGCGGTAAGAAATATTCGAAAAGAGTCCAGATCGTCAACAAGACTTCGAAATGGGCGTATCTACGGTTCAACAAAATCTACATCGACACGTGGGAGCCAGGAATCGTCGAGGTGATCAGTATTTATTAGAATAGATATTAGAACTAGGGTTGCTCGAATCATTCTCGCGTAAAAAAGCACAGCATGACGGACGTTTCTGAACCAGATTGACATTATGGACGCCGCGCGAGTCAAACCGGGAATGCATTCGACGATCAACGTGAAATTCTCTCCCATCTACGACGGGAAAGTGACAGCGGAGATTTCTTTTCTCACATTGAGCCCGGATAATACGAAAACTTTCCACGAATTCCGCGTTCCTGTGATCTGCAAGCCTGAGATGTCTGAGCCTGTGCTGGATCCTGCAGAAATCAGGTAATACAGAACCACGAACAATTTAGACGAACTACTAATTTAGAACTTCGAGAGCTTCCTCGAAGCTCCTTCGTTTAAAATTTCACAGAAATAGACGCTCGACAGAAAAATTTTGGTTTAAGATTGTATGTATAATATATCTTTAGGTTCCCTGCAGCTCCTGCCTGGAGATTCGGTGAGCCTAAATTTGGCGAGAAAACGCTTACCATCTCGAACGAAGGTCGAAAATCCTTTTCAATTTTTGTTGGCGAGAGAGACGATCGTAGAGATTGCTTTCTGTGGCACTTTGACCAAGCTGAGATGCTGAGTGCGAGATCTTCTGTTCTCGACAGTTTTACAAGTACTCGACGTTATCTTACAAAGTCAAGTTTCTGTAGAATTTTGGTTTTTACCAATTTAGTACAATCATTATTACGATTGAACTGCAAGCGCATGAAGATGCAAATGATGAGGATGTTGAAAATTCTGTGGATACACCTCGAAAATTGCTTCACATTGAAGTTCCTCCAAAGGTGAAGTGTCCTTTGAGAATCACCTTCCAGCCACGCCATGTTGGATTGCATCACGAAACGATGAAAATTTATTTTGCCCATGGCAGTCGAGTGTTTGGAAAACAGGTATCCTACAAGTATTATTTGAAATACTTTAAAGCGATCTTTGCATGAAACTTTCTGTAGATTAATCGATACACGTAGGAACCTTTTACTTAGGAAGTTCCAATCTGGGCGGTGGTTACAGCTCCTCAGGTCCAGCTAGATCCACCATGTATCGATCTTGGAATCGCTATAATGGATGTGGATGTCTGCCAACAGAATTTTAACATCGTTAATATCGGTGTGCTTCTTTGTTACGTACTTGTACCATATATCGATTAAAGCAACTATAAGACGATTGAATGAACAACACTGTAGGGAATTCCAGTGTTCAGGTTTACATGAAAACTCCGAAGCGATTGGGAAATCAGGTTACCGTTCATCCGAAGTCCACGATCTTGCAGTCTGAAACGATTTGTCCGATCAGTGTCAGGTTGGAGCCTGAATCATCGATTCCGATACTATCTAAGAGGTAACGATGAACCTTTTACAATTGAAAAATAAATATACTTGTGGTTATTGTTGCTTGCAAGTACTACGATCATCTCCAGCTACTACGATCCTGTATCCAGCATGCTAGAATTTCCTGTTCAAGTGCATACAGGATCACGAGAGGAGGAGAAGCCACCGCCATTGATTCTAAAGGTTCTTGCCACCCTGACCACGTGTCGTGGATTAATTCTAGGTCCACTAACTTTTAACAAATTTTCATTGCATTATAGAATTAATTTAATTATACATACGTAAAAGTAGACTTTCTTCGTAGAACCAGCATACGTGAACCTCGGCACGGTGCACACACACGAGTCAGTCTACACAGAAATACTTTTGACGAACGATTCTCTCTTGATCCAAGAGTATGCCTTTCATTTCCTGCCGATATCCATGGAGGTCCAACCGAACGATGGTTTCGGGAGTATATTACCTGGCGAGACTATCAAGCTCCACCTGATTTACTCAGCACGTTGCACCGATATCCCTGGAAATGAGATTGGAGCGAATGGGCTGGCCGAGCTGCGAAGGTTATTAAATTTTAATCAGCCATACCAATTAACGCAGCTTTTCTCGATCCTTCAAAAGTTGACTACCCAGCTTTCAGATTCAAGTGGTCACCCTTGCCGAGCTTGCTTCCCAGAAGAAAGATATGAAAATCGAAGAATTAAAAGATCTATGTGATCGAGAGAAGCCGAATTTACTAAACCGCGGCATTTCTCCGCCCCTTGATCGCATACCGACCGAAATAATATTGAACACGGACACTGAAGATCTCGAGGAATCTGGCAATTTGGCTCGTCGAACGATTGGCGACGTCTCACCGGATGCGGAGGTTTCAGGTGAATAATTTTTGCATCGAACGTGGTGAATGATTTATTCTAAATGCTCAGTTTTATTCCAGATGCTGAGGAGATCGTGGATCTAAAAAAATTGAATGGGAGGGACGGAAGGCCGCAGAAGAATCTGATCAACGTCCAAGTCCACATTGTAGACACTTTCTGCGAGATGAGCGAACAGATTCTCGAGTTCCCGGCAACGCCTTGCGGCTCTTTTTCCGCGGTAGCGTCGCGCGTAGCACATCTAAATGAAAACGGACACTCTCGGATCATTTATGGAGAAGTCGGAACTAATGAATAATAAATTGAACCAGGTCTCGGCGCATCTGCGAGCCTACAATAACGCCTCCTACCCTAACTGCACCTGCGGAATCCTGCAGAACCAGGACAAGCATTTTACAGCAAACTTCGAGTTCAGAAGCTCCTCGAGTCGCGTGAAGATAACGCCACAACGTGGGACTTTGAAAAGCAAACAGTTCGTCAAGGTTTTCTTCATCTTCAAACCAAGGCTACCAAGAATCCAGAAGATTGATGAACCCAAGCATTCGGAGACATCGAGAAGAAAAGACAAATCGAAAGAGAGAAGCCCAAAAAGTAAATCGAAGATTTATCATTCTCGGATCTCGAAGATCTTCTTCATTGAACTGATTTAAATCGTTGCTCGGGTTCAAAGACTGATTTCTTTATGAAAGAAGACGCGAAAAAACAGAAGAAGAAGACGGATGAGGATGAAGAGGCACCCGATGTCGACAAATTGCCAGAAGAAGCGTCTGTGCTGGAGACTCTCGATCCTAGAGTCTGCACGATCTTCGTCACCTGTTTCATCGATTTAGAGACGAAGGATGGACCGAGAAGGGATGAATTATTGTTTCTGAAGTTAGTATGTCCTGTTACCAGGCCGGAAATAGTGATCCTTAATCAGGATTCTGACGTTTCTTTTGGACCGACGGCTATCGGGGTTTCTTCGAGGAAGATTTTGCAGATTAAAAATATTTCCACCAAGTATATACATATATATTTTCAATTCAAATTTAAGTTATTCGATGGTTTTGCTGAATTTTTGCAGGAGCGTTAGGGTGAACGCGAGTTTCCTCGATCCATACGGATCGTTCTTTGCGCCTCCGGGACGAATGATCGAGACTGGATCGATATTAAATCTTCCGATCACCTATAGACCCTTGCAAAATCGCGAAGAGGAAGTAAGCTACATAAAATTTAATTTATGCTTTCTCTCTCTCTCCCTATGTGCAAAAATTTAGTAATTCTGATTAATAGACTGTAGATTTTTATGGTTTTATCCCTGTTTTCAGTGTAAAAGATAAAAATTCAGTCTGGCGATCGCTGTATCAATTTAAAAGCTCCTGTAATTTTGAATGACTATAAAATCTGTCCTCGGAGCCTTGCTCTTGAACGCCCAGGTCCAGCCATGGCCTTGAACATCCTTCGCGTCCTTAATTCTGTATCTTCCTGGCCCAGGATAAATCCTGAACGGAACGCCGGGTCTCGGAAAATCGATGTTGCTGTTAAACGGATAATTCTTGGTGTTCATTGGTTTCCTAGGTGATTTTGGATGATAATGACCAGGTCCTGGATGAGTTGGGTCCTTGTAGGATAAAGCTAAGTCCTGCAGCATCAGTCGCAATCCCGACATCTTCGGGAATCTATTAGAAACTTTGGTTACTCGTGTGGAAACGTTTCATACCATTCGAGATGTCATAGACACTTGACGATCGTAAATCTACTGAGACTACCTCGGGCAGGTGGTCCAGCGTCCTTTAAAATAGTTTGACTTGTGCAATAGCTTCTCGAACTCGCCTGGCAACAATTTAGGCCAGTCGCCGTGATCTACCAATTTTGTGCGCTTCTGATAGCCTATCAGAGTTCTTTCGTTCCTAGGTCCTGGAAAAATGCAATTCGACGATTATCTATTCAAATTTGCTTCTCAATTTTGAATCTTAAATACCTGTGAACAGATCGTAGGGACCCCTTTTCCCAGTGACTTTCTTCAGGAATACTTCAAGACTGTCTGGATGCTTCACGTTATATCTAATCAGAAAATGTACCACGTTTATATATATATATATATATATATATATATATATATATATTTTAGACGCTGCAGAAAATATAGTTTTTCCAGTACAAATTGCAAGGTTGGCTCCAGGGCTTCGAAATTCTGGAGAATCTGGGCCTCCGACCATCGTATTCGAAAGTAGGTGTGCAGGAGGATCCCAATCGCTTCTTTTCGTCGATGTAGTGATAGGGATTCTTCCTGGTGTATCCTGAAATAAATTAATAGTTAGTCGAATGAATCAGATTGTAGATATTAATAAATTTAAGTGGAAATTCGAAATTTTGGAGCAATGGATTTAACGGGACGCGTCCCTTTGATATTTTTACCTGGTCCAGGAGTGACAAATTTTTTTTCGGGCTTGAATCGAGCAACAGTTCCAAAATCCACGTCTCTCTTAACGCTTTTACAAGGCTTTTCTAACACGGTCTCGGGCCATTGTGCGATTTCATGGATTCCAGGACCTAGTCCAGTCTTCTTTCGTTCTCTTTCGTTCATGTATTTTTCCAGTAGATGACCTCCCATCGTTTCGGAAAATTCTTCTGTCTCTTGCTCTCTCTTCCAACTAATCATTGCGGAAGAATCTTACACTCTCTATTTACAATTTGATTACTAGACAGCAGATTATCTGAATTTCTTACAAAAATGTATACATACGTAAAATATAAAACGGTGAAAAGAGTTTAAGGATGTGAAAATGATTAAGAGAAGAAATAAATTGATTTGTAACTTTTGGTTATTGAAATTGATGTAGGAAATTTGTAATGTGGACGCGAAAGGAGTACTTTGTAGCTGTGGATTTCTTCTTCAAATCTGGCAGATCGTATGTACCCACACAAGGTGCATCGGATACACCTTTATAAAATTTTGGATGCATTCCGATATTTTTGTCGCGCGGTAATTTGCTGTTGAATGGCGGTGGAGGAATTGCCTTTCGAGGAACAAGACACCGACATTCCCATTTCTGACAGCATCGACAGAGTTTGAACGATATCGTGGTGGACTTGCAGGGCATCGTGATCTTTCTTAATCAGACTACAACTCTGAGAACCATATACAAACATTCAACGAATTACTGAATTTTATGTCACTCAAGATTTTATTTTTTTCTGTAATCCAAGTCTAAGTTTTCTAAGCTTTCCATTTCTTCTCCAAAATAATGAAAGAAAATTCGGTTTTCCGAATCCCAGCACAAAGGTTAATTAGACTTGGAAATGCAAATTCAAATTTCTGATGACATTCGATGATTCGATTCGATATCTATCGATTTGTCCGCATGTAGCCGATTTGTATCTGTTCGGTGCGCGAACTAGGGCAATTTATCGTCGCGTGTAATTAAGCGATAAGATGAATAACTTGATTGTTGGGTTACTGCGATTGTTATAATTTAATTTAGGAGTTTTTCGAGGTGTCCAGCTCTGGAACGAGGACAAGGTTGCGTATGAAAGTCAGTGGCCGAGGAGTGGTGCCATCTTATGTCCTGAAACCTCGTTTCGGTGTTGCTCGGCTGGAAATTACCGACGACGAACCAGTCGAAATTAAAATATCCGTAAGTACCCAGCCATGTATTAAAAATTTATTGACGAATAAGGAAAGCGTGGGATCCTACAATCCCTTAGACCGATTTCCAACATTTGACATTATCAAATGGGTGGAAAAATATCAACAGTTGACGCTATCGCTAGAGAAGGAATCATCAGGTACCTTCGGAAGATAAATTAAATCCCAACTGACCATTTTCAGAACTTTAGAGTATTCTTAGGAATAATTTTATGAATTTTTCGAAAAACCAAAAACTTATAATCTGTAAAATTACAAGTCCAAACATTTTCTGTCAATGAAACTGCAGATTATCTACGACTTTCTGCGAAAACAAATTTGGAGAGCCCGAAGCGAATTATAATTTCATTTTGTTCGGCAAGGGTTTTCCACGAAATTCCAATTATAACGTGATTCGTCAAATCCCGAGATCTTCCAATTAACTTCTCTCTCTGGTGAATCGGCGATTGCGAATAAATCATAGGTGGTTAATCGCAAATTCGTAATAGACAGTTATTGGACACCCGAACAGCTAAATTGTGTTGTACCATCGAACATCTCGAATTACGGTCAGCTAATTGCAGAGGCAATTTAATTCGGAACATAGAAATGATAACACGCGCGGGTTTAATTCCGGGTTTGTAACGTGTCGTGGCCAGATTTAATCGCACTGTGTAAACTCGCCGAGCTCCGTCGAAAGATTAATAAAGGGACACGGAGAGACATTAATTGCTCGCGATTATATACTTTGACTGTGAATTCATTAATCTACAGAATTCTTATTACTAATTATAAGTAGTTACTTCCTAGTCACGGAGCTCGAAAAACGAAGAAATCTCTACTTGGAGTTCGTTTAATCTTAATTAATTCGATTACTGCTCTTGTACGCCCCTCTCGGCGCGACGCGGCGCTTTCTTAATTTTCTACGAATATAACTTGACACTCCGGACGACCAGGTCTCTGCGATCATCTTTCATAAATCAAGAATATTTTGCCACCGCGCAAAAACTGGCCGGAGGGTGCTATGTTCGAAAAGTATAATGCGTCCCTGCTGGTAAAAGGCTGCGATCCTTGAAGCGACGACGGCGTCGACCACTTGGAAAAATATTGGAAATCGCGAAGACAGGAAGCCCAAGGCGAGAAGACCGAGGCTCGAGCAACGGTGGGCGAACGATAGAATGGCAGAATGGTAGAATGGTGGACGGGTACAGTTCGATATCTACATCCCCCGTGACCGCATTAAAGAGCCGCATGCAAACACTGTGTTCCGCTCGAGAAATCTCGCAAAAGGATCTCGTGTTCCGATACATCGGGCAAACGGGACGAAAGAGTTTTTCATCCTCGTCATCGACGACGGACACGACGGATTACTTGGAGAACTATCACGCCCACGCAACCGTGAAACTTTCGGGATCGGTTCCCATCGGCGTGGCGTCCTTCTCGAATTTTCCCTCAGAGAAATATCTACAGGACACCAGGTTCCTTTTTCCTGTTTTTCCTACTGATCGAGCTCCTTTCGATCCGGGAAAATTTTCTGCGCTCCTAACGTCATCCTATTCGGTACCTGAATTAATCGTGATTCGCTATAAATTGGTATAGAAACATTTATCAAACGTCTGCATATGTATCGGAAGATGATCAACGAATCACGAGAGCTAATAAATCATCCTAAAGGCCTCGATGTAATCGATGGTTCGGAGATAGTTCCAGGTGTTAGGTTGCCATTAGCTCGCTCGAGGCGTTAGCCTAATCTGTATCGAAAGAAACCGATGCTTCCGTGAGATAAAGGCTGTGGCAGCGAGGACTAAACAAATCCCGTTGATTGGACCGGAATCCTCGAATCTGAACGTTTAGGGCGGATCAAAGCACAAATATATGAGCCGATCCATGGAACTTAACCGTCGCCTGACCACGATCAATTAATAAGGTTCCCCGGGCCGTATCGTATCATTACAGCCTATTTACCTCGGCGAATCATCCTGGTAATCGAGTAAGGTCGAGCTTAATCGGTCTCGTGCGGCGAACAGTCGTGATCCTGAAGCAAAAGATCCGTTTTTGTTCTTCGGTTCGCTTTCACATTTATTATTCCATAGATCAATCAATTTAAAATTATTATTCTTGACCGTCGAATCCTTTCCTCGAGTATTTTATTCGCTTGGATATTTTTTGTTTGAGTCAAACCTCATCCTTTACATCTTTCGTAATTTGCAAAGGTTTCTCTACGTTTTTCACGTTCAATTACATGAGATCCTTCGCGAGGTTACTTTCACTGTTACACAGCTTTTTAAATCCCGTCCACGGTCCACCGTTAATCTAATATCGATCACTCGAAACCCCGCAAGCAATTACTCGCACTCTGTTTCATTTCAGAACTTACAAGATAAGTTGGAAGGAAAAATACTGAAAAGATTACTACCAACGCTGTACAAGAAATTTAAGAAAAAAAATGGCGAACAATTTTATTCAAAGATTCCCTGATCTTTAACGTATTTTAATATTTTTCAATATTACAGCTCGATCGAGAACCTAACGAATCAATGCCGCCTCGACCAGCCGTTTCGCAAATTAGTCCATAAATATTAATATTTACCTAATTACGCGCCAACGTCATCAGTCTCGTTATAACTGGAAACGACAAACTTGGTACACAAAATTGATTCGACATCTGTACGTGTTACAGTTTCACAACGCTGCGCACAATAATATTTTTCGAGTTGAAACAGTATTAACTCTCTCAAGGAGAAGAACCCATGTTGACAGATTTTATTGAAAAACTTTAGCTGCTGAAAATTCCTAACATTTCGCGCGAAGTAAACATCCTCGACGATCGTGCCAGGAGTATGCGGTCCCTGCATATTTCTGCACAGAACGCCAAACTCGAAACTCGGGTCCCTAGAATCCGCAAGGTTTCGATTAAATCAATTCGCAGCTGACAGGCAGTAAATTTTCCATTTACCGCCGCATATAGGGATCGCACCGACTACGAATCGCCGTTGCCTATCTGTTTGCTCACGCTTTTCTACCCCCAGGGAAAATTGGTTCTTTCCATCGAAAGGATTCGGGAGTTTTTCGAGAAACGCGTTGCGTTTACATTCCAAGTTACGGTTACATGGAACGATCTTCGTTTCTTTTCTTCTTCCTTTAAACGGCTTGCTCATTATTATTATGCGTTTACGAGAAAAATGTGAACAGAATTATTCTAAAAACGAGTGAAACTGTTTGTCCTGAGGTGTCCGTGTGATTTCAGGTGCAGAACACGGGAAAATGTCCGCTGATTTTTCGATTTCGTATAAAAGACATTCTCGAGGGTAATATTCCGGTGGTCCAAGACGAATCGCCTCGGGAAAATCGGAAGAAAGGGAAATCCGATGGGAAAAACCTTGGAAAATCGCCGAGGAACGTGAAGCTCGATGACGTGCTTGAACAACACGAGCAATTACTGATATTCGAAGGAGGCGGTCTCGCGAGATCAGAGCATCCTGAATGTTTTTCGTTTTCGAACCTCGACGAGGATATGCGGTTGCTGGTGCCCGAAGGAGGCAAAAAGGTATTGGCGGCGGCTCTCGGAAAATCTTCTGTTTATACACAGAAAGAAACATGAGAGGTTTCTCTGATAAGTAAAATTCTTACTTTGATATTCCACTGCGATGGAAATGCATGAAATCGTTATGTGTGACGTGTGGCACGTCGACACGCGGTGCGATATCTAGAAAAGGAACATGGAAACGAAATATTTTTGTATTCGCTTTAAAGAATTCAAATGTTCATGTTGGCTCGTATTTTCTTTGCTGGGAATTAACTGCGAACATTTCTATCTTAAAAGAACGTTTCTTAACTTATTTAAATCGTCGATTCTTTTTGGTTTTTTTATTGGTAATATTTTCAACAATTGATAATTTTTTAACGTTACGCGTACACGCACACAGATGGAATTCGGCATGATTTTTCAAAAACCAAAGGTACATCTCTCAGAAAAAGAAAAACCAGATGAGAAGTCCATCAAGAAAAAGAAGAAGGGTAAAGAAAAGAAAAAAGAAGATACTGAGAAATTAGATAATTGTTACGTGGTTTTAGTGGAGTTAACGTTAGGAGACTCGCTACACGTTCAAGATTTTATAATAATATGCTCGTTGAAATAGAGATTCATTGCTTTGATACCTGATTCCATTTCATTCTGTTGATTTTCATGGAATTTTGATGATAATTTCCTGTTTCCTTCAGGCTGGATTTGCGTGGCATTAATTCTGTTATTTTTAATACCTTGACCAGATTATTGGATGAATCAAGATCGACGACTCCTCTTAAACGATTCAATCGTTTGTTAATTGGAGGCTGTCGGGATTTCGAGAACGAATGCTACCGACCACCTCCACCCCTGGTTATTCAGCCCCTTTCCAGTGGGGGGAGGGAGGGAAGCTCCCCCCAAAAATACCTATTCTATTTGGACCCCGTGCGGGTCACCCACACGATGTCCCCCATCCTAGGAGCCTTCGACTGAGATTTCGGAGTCCCAGTCCCAGCTCGGTCCACTCACAGCTCCCGGTGACCCCCTCCCCCGCTCGCGTGTGAAGCCCGTTGTGCTCCCACCCGGCTGAGAGAGGGGGTCGCCGCTCTTATAAAATAAAATAAAGTCAAAAAGAATAAAATAAACAGGGACAACAAATAAAATAATAAACAATAATAAATAGGACGGGACGGGATAGACGAAACAAACAGACAATCACATGGGACAGTAAAATAAATAAAAACATTAAACGAATCCTACTAAATCTCCAACTATTACAGTTTCCTCTTTCTGCTATAATCTTCGAATAATCCACAAGAAAAAGAAATTTGATCTTTCACCACGAATCTTTAATCGATTATCCAAACAATCGAACGAATTTGCAAACAGTCAGCAGACTGCAGACTTTCCGCATCGCCAAAAAAATTCAACGACCGTGACAAGAGCAAATCATTGATCGGAGTTCCTCACCATTTTATTCCAATATTTACATGCAGAGATGTCCGCGTAAAAAGATCGATACATTCTGTCACCGCGTGGACCGTCGTGAAAAAATAAATACAGCTGTCGAGGCGTGGTGTTTGCGGGTCGCGCGGACAGCGCAGCGCGTACATTGCGAAATTTTGCGAGGCTCTATGAATTTTCCGCGAAACGGCTACATAAATCACGACGCGACGCGACGCGAAAACGCGTCGTAGAATGTGACGAACTCGCAACAGTGTTTCCCCCAGTTTTGACAAAAACAATGGATCCAGTGACGGGAGAGAACGCGACACTCGCACGCACACATAGTTTTCACTCTTCCACTCCTCCTTTCTTCTTCTCTTTCGCGCTGGATAATTATGCAGAACCGAACGGAGTCGTAATTAACGCGGAACGGAAGCTCGACGATCGGACGGCGCGTACGTTAAGTGTTCGTATGCCATAATTGGAGGCGGGACAATTGTCCCAATTGAGCGACGACCGCGCGCAGGACATATTTTAGAAAAAGTTCTATATTCTAGGATTTGAATTCGTTATCGTCATCGTTACAGCTAAGACGCACTATAGTTCTCGATTTAGCAGTTCAAAAGTACAACTTGTACACAGGATTACGTTCAGAACGCATAATTTCAATGAAAATTATCTAAAAACTATCATTCGTAAATTCGTGATTTTTAAGGAAATTCGATGTTAATTAAACCTGCAAGTAGAATGAGACCAATTAAACACAACGTTTAGGAAGCGATTTTTTACCGTATCAATGAAACACTGATTCTATGATTCTTAGTTCAATATTCTGATAAGATTCGCTCGATACTATGAACAATTGTAAACACATCCTTAACGATGCTTTTTTTAATTAAAAAAATGTCACCAGTGAAGTGCTAAATCTTGATTTAGGAGCACAATGGAATGCAGAAAATTACGCTCAGAGAAATTGTTTGGTTCTCCGTACGTGATTAACACACAGAAGCACGACGAAATTGGAAAAATACACTTACCAGACTGTCGAGAGCTCTGGACCATCTCGAGGAACCTATCGTACGGGTTTAAGGATCTAAATTGATTCGATCAAGGTCGATCGGGATGTTAGACTTCGGTTGTCAGTCGATTAGCGATTCGTTTCCCCATTTCTACGATGTAGATCATCGAAGAGTTCGTTTTTTTGCTTTTGTTCGATTACTATTACACCTATGTACGTATGTATGTATATAGAGTATACGGGTATCGATCTGTTAACCCTCGGCTGGCCAACCATCCCCATACTTTCTCACCCAGTTTTAACAGTTTTTATGATCCTGTGAAAATATCGAAAAATTCCTTTATTCGATCTGATTTGACACGTTAATTTTTTAAAATGTTCATTCTGGTTCGATGTGCGAGAAATAGCGTGTCAGAAGAAGTCGATTTTTATGAATTTTTCTTGCGAGAACTAGTAATTTTTTTTGTTTTTGGTTGTCCACGCGAGGGTCAATCACGCTCGAATGATATGACGAGAAGAGAGAAGAGATGCGATTAGTAGTCTCCCTATGATACAATTAATTTTACAATATTCGATTCGCTGCACACTCCGTCGAGCGTCCTCTATCTTCGAATTAGTTTCCTAGAAGCTTAACGAGCGTAGATAAACGAGCGAACACGCTCAATGGGCGGCTAACATTTAATTACTGTCCCCGTGATCATGGAAAGAGTCCTGCGCTCTCCTTTTCAAACCATTTCGGAAACTGTGCCGCATGTTCCATAGAAAGCAATTGATTAAAGAGGAACTTCGATTCAGGAGTCGCGTTTTTCAAACCCATTAACAATCCTCAGCTGCTTTCTCCCTTTCTATTTGTTCCAAGTCCACTTTCTCTCGAACTTTTACTTCCGACGCGACGACTTTAATGGATCAAAAGCTAATACGACGAACTCACTTTTATATTAAAAATCAACGCTTCCAGCGCTTCCAAATACAGTCGGCCTCATCGTTATTAGCATACTTTTTAAATCGGAATAACTTTTTATAAATCGACCAAACAAATTCTGACGAAAGTATCGGCACGCGAACTACTTATTTTAAAATTCAAAAACACAATTTTGTAATTAGGAAACTAAATTTAGTCGTTTGGTCCATTTACGAAACAGTTGTTTTTATTTAAAGTGTTCACTATCGATTATGAGACTTACTCTGTATATTCGGTTCGTTCCAGAGAACTTGACGATTAAATGCATTGTACTCGCGTGTGTGTGTATGTGTTTCAACGAGATTCTCTTGCGATACGAAACTAGAAAAAGTATTTGTTTTGTAACTGGCCATTGTTTACTGTTCACGCGGTGAAACAATCACCAAAGTTGTACGGAATGCACGATCGTATTCCATGGAAACAATTAATTCTACAGATAGGACACCGTGCTACACCTGTTGTTTTCCCGAAACAGATTTAAAGAAATTCAATTGTATAGGACGAAAAAATCAACGCTGGTCTGAAAACAGTTGTTTGGCGAAATTTTGTCAAAAATAAATAAAATGACCAAATCGATTTAATGGGCAGTGTAAATGAAACAACGACAGCTTGTAAACCATAAATTGACGATCTTATCGAGTTTAGTATCGCAATAGAGGTTCGGTTAAGACGTAAAGGGTTGGCTGGACACGTTTACGGTGGTTGAAGAGAGATGACGGGCCGAGAGATTGCATCGCACAATTACCGACTTGAGTCGCGGCTGAAGGGGTTCGGCTGGGCTAAAAGAAAAGTTTCGGTCCCTCGTCGCAACTTCTGAATTAAGAGGCAGAGATTCTTGGTCCGCGTTCCGATGGACAAGGGCCACCACTCTTCTTCCGGGGAGATGAAACTTTTTCCTCCGAGCACGCGGAACACCTCAGCTTTCTCTCACGCTCTCATGTTTCCTCCTATTAGTGTTTTACCTGCGAAAGAGCTGCCTGGCGTGGGCCGGCCACGACGGTAGAATCAAGCCCATCTGAAAGCAAACGCGGTCGAAATGGTGGCGGATATAAACAGATCCATTACAGATTTACCGGCTGGGAACGTAAAGCCAGCGTTCCGATCGTTTTTGGGACTGGTATCGAATAAACGCGTGGGACGCGGTCGTCCCTTTTATCGAGATGTTGTGTGCGACAAACTCGGCCAAGAGGATTGGCCTCATGGCGAAAAAAAGATTGTTCAAAAGAAAATCGTTCGTATTATGCAGAGTCACCATAAGACATTCAACAATACCACACCCGTACATAGGCGGGTTCTGGATCACTTTTGGAGCTAAAAAAGCTGAATTAGGTAAACGAGGGGAGGGGGGAAGTTGGGTATACGGGGAGCCTTCATATCCTGAAAGCTGATACCCCTTCTTATCTTGAAAGCTCGTTCGTTGGCGAGGAGGTAGGAGAGTTGGTAATACAGCGATCCCTCTTGTCAAGGACAGTTTCTTGGTATTACGTTCAAGGCCAGTTTCCTGGTATTGCGGAAGCCCTATTCGTAGGCGACGGGGGAGGGGAGAGGGAGCGGAGTTTTTCGCGGTATGTAATACGATACCTCTGGGAAACACGTGCACGATTTTTCCAGAAAGACTTGACCTTGAACGTGCGGAACGTGTTCCAGCGTTATTCGAACGTGTCTGAACATGTTTCGCGGTATTAAATATGATTACTCTGGGGAACAAGTTCAGACACGTTCAAGGTCAAGTCTACCTGGAAAAAGCATGCACGTGTTTCCGAGGGGTATCACATTACATACTACGAAAAACCATCCTCCCCCCTCGCCAACGAACGAGGCTTCCGCAATACCAGGATACTATCCTTGACAAGAGGTATAGCCAACTTCCCCCTCACCTCCCGTTTACATAATTCAGATTTTTTAGCCCCAAAGAAGTAATCCAAGACCCACCCGCCTATATATCCTACCGATGGTAATGTCCGGATCGCGTGGTTACGTTAATCGTGCGATCAAACGCGAAAAAAAAATGGTATTCGATATTGCGACTGTAAATGAACACAAAAGCGGCAACAAAAATTCGAGAGACAGATTAGATAGAAAGGGAAAGATAGACACAGTACTATGGGGTGTGTGTGTGCGTGTGTGTGTGTGCGTGTTAAAAAGTGTGAAAGCTGTGGCAAGCGTTACTATAGTCTAAGTTGAACGTGTCAGTAAATTTATTTTCGAGAAGATTTATACTTTAAATTTATTCGTAATTAGATTGCTCGAGCTTTTGAATTACTCACGGGAACCTCGGTGATATGCGAATTTTAAAAACAGATAATTGTGTAAGTTCAATTTTTTATTTTAATTTGATCGTTCGGTATTTGTAAAGTTTATAAAAATGAGGGTATTGATTAAAATATTGATGGCGTTTTTAGTTTTTTTTTTGTCGCAAGAACTCCAGTAGGTGACGAAAGAAATTGTTCTCTCGTTCAGATTTTCGTAAAATAACCTACGAGCTCGAGAATACTCATAAATCTCCTCCAGTCCATTAATTATCGACTTAGACATAAAATAGTGGACTTGAATTTCTTAAATATGATGCATAGCAGTTTTTACAATTAACGTAAAGTCCCATCGATTTTTGAATAAAATCACAGGAAATATCTCAGTAATTTTCTCAAAAATCATAGTTATAATTTTCTTAATGGCCTTAGACGAATGTACGTATATAAATCCAAGAAAATTCGTCCGATTAGAAGGTACATAAACTAACGTTGAAATAATAAATCAAAGTTGTTAAGGTGGTCACAAGTGTCTACAAGTGCCGACAAGTGATTGGAGTTCCAAAAAATTGAAAGCAATACGCGCCAGAGATAAAGTGGAAGAGCGAAAAAATTCGTAAAAAAATAAGTAAAAATCCGAAAATCACCAAAGAAATATTTTTAGAACTCTCAGCGGCCCTTGTCCACCAATGGCCACGCCGCAAAATTGCCGGAATGTAACGCGAATCCGTGTAAAACGACGGCCATCAACCAGGAACACTGTTCCGTTTTTAGTTTACCTATATATGAGAATCGTGCTCCCTGACGTGTTTTATACGTGTTTTGCGTTGTGTTCGTCGATTCGGACACTGCCAAGCTGTCGCACTATAATCTGCCGTTTGGTCGAGCTTCGATAGATCGATTTCCCTGCCCGTCATGTCAGAACGTTAGACTGACTATCAAAGAGCAACGATAACATTGTGCTTATTCGGTCTGCAAAAAAGAGAAAATAGTCAAGGTTCCCGAGCATTCGCATTAATCCTGGAAGATGATAGCACTAGCTACGCTTCGAAGAATCTAGGATCGAAAGCACACGAAGCTAAATGATATATATGGTACTATGGTTTACACGAAGCTGTTGTACTCTGTTTTGCAAATCACAACTTTGTTCGAGCAACTACGTTCTCGTTCGCGAAACAGAATTATGTACCTCCAAAACTATTTTGCTTGAACAAAGACCTGACAACGTGTAATCCCCCGTTTCTGCGCGTGTTTCTGTTTCTTCGTGTTTGCGCTGACGGAAACTCGCGTGAAAAAATTAACTCAAACATGGCGGAAAGGAAAAGTGGAAACTTGAGCCGTTATTAATGCTATTTTTGTGCCGAATAGAAAATGGAAATTCCGAAACAGTTCTGTAAGTTACGAATGAATGGAGAATTATTAATCGTTTTCCTTGTACTCCGATCGTCGACTAAAATAGCGACTTCTGCAACCAATAAATAATTTTCAGAACGACTGCCTCGTTAAATTGAATCATGGGCAGCATCTCCAGCAGAAAATTCGCGGAATTTCCAATTTTGAATCGCGACGCAGCGAGGGTGAAGCAATTCCGATTGAAAAACTTTGTAATCGCTCGAGCGACGAATTCCCATCGCTGGGAAACGAATCAGGACACTCAACCGGTCATTCTAATCCCCCAGTTAAACGAAGAACAAAGGGTAAACGATAATCTGTTGATTAAATCCGATAATCCACGATTTTAACGCGAACGATCGATCCTCGTGGCATCGATCGTCGTTTGCAGTCTCCCTCGTACCTTAAATTCGTTCGAACTCGCTCGTGAAGGACGCGTAAAATCGTTTTACGGTGTGCACACGCGTCGCCACGGAATTTATGGTCAAATTTACGGACCTATCCTGTTGCCCGAGCATCATAAAGTAAATTCTAGATACGTCTTGCTCGTAACTCTCTTCGGGGTTCGAATGATGCTCGATGAGTTGACCCTTCGGGAATTTTGGCGATCGAACCAGCGAGACCGTAAAATTCCTGGCGATATAACCTGTTGACCGTTCAGGATTTTTATACTAACGCGTCGAGCGTGTACAGAAAAAAATAATCTCGAGTGATGCACTCGGCCTTCTACATTCTACGCAAATACACCTGTCTGCGTACCGCGGATTTATGACAACTTTCGGGTCAAACGTTTACACACACTAAAAATGGAGGACGCTTTTATTTGACTTTTTCGGGTGGAGGACTCTTCGATCGGTGAAATATATTTTGATATGATTGGGAGCTTTGTAAATGTTGTTCCGTGAAGTGAAGGTATTGGAAAAAATGAGGGAGATAGTTTTTATCAAGGTTTCAGTGTAAAACATTTTTTATCCTAACCTTCGCAAAAATAATCCATTATATTTTTGCTCTAAAAATTTTTTAGTCGAGAGCAGTCTATCTCGATCTAATTCTTGTACATCCTTGCGCATATTGTCTATCTTCGCACCAATCACTGTTTAAAGTCTCATGCGTTCGTCCATAAATCCAAGTCCAAGCATTGCGCAAGAAGTTCATTAACGAGATCAGGCTAATCAGATTGAGCGTGAAATTGAAAGCATACGCAACGTTCGGATGCGTCAAGTACACTCGCGAGACACACATGCGTGTTTCTTGTCAGAGACATTACGTGTTGCAAGCAAACGTAGCCGTATACAGTATACGAGGAGCTTGCGTTACTCTAAGGGATGTGATTCCCGATTCACTGCGTACAGTGTGTTTCGCATCAGGGTACCACACACGTGTACCCAAATCAATCTGAAATTCAAAACGGTGATTCTTCGGCTACAGCTGCTGCATAATATTAGGTTTCGAGGGTGGAGTAAGCGAGAGAAGTAACAATAGAGAATAAGAGAGACAGAAAAATAGTGAAAAAAGACAAAAGACGAAACAAAGACACCTACGGGATTATGCGTGCATGCACACGACGCTCAACAGATTGTGTACCTGACGCTGGTCGTTCTGGTCTGACTGAGACTCGGATGTCTCTTGACTGGCTCCCTGTAACCCTTTCTTGGACAGCAAATCCACCATCTGCAGCAAGCTGCTGCCAGGAAACTCTCTCGGAAGTGCTTCGACATGAACCCGTAAATAATCGGATTTATGCAACTGCGGACAAACATTTTCGAGGTAAGATCAAATCTTAATAACTGTAATCTGGAAGCTTATTTTGGGATATAAGAGGAATTGATGCTGCAATGATTAACAACGTCTATTCAACGTCTGCTAAACATATTTCCCTCTCTGCCTTTTTGCTTGATCGTTGCGTCGGAAGAAATTATTTTAACGTAACGATTAGACCGAAAATACTACGATGAATTTCAATGCTTTTCACTATGTTAAATAAATTTCAACCAAAACAGCGATCCATTCGATTGAAATCACAGTCAGACTAGTTTTAATCCTCTAACAATTACCTAACCGATCGCGATCGTAGCGCGTCTACAAGGATTCCTAAACGATGGTTATCGACGAGTACAATGGTGAGACCATTAACATCGTCATGCCGCGTCTCGCAAATGGAAGTAAGCGGAACGAGAATCGATATTAAGCACCTCAGCAGATCGCGCAGCGGTTCGAAGGAAATTAATTAAACGCGTTCCCAGCAGCGCCAACGTCTCCGTGGAAACGTGTGACTTTCCAGCAAGGAAACCGAGTCTGTCGATCTATGTATTCACCCATTCGCATTAACATTCCCCACTCCCACTCCCATTATCAGAAAAAGACAGGAAAGGAATATCAATTATTTCTCAACTCGAGAATCCTACAATTATTCTACAAGGAAAACCGAGTCGATAGCATAGAGAAACTTTCTTCCGCGACGCTCAGTCATCGAAATAACGGATCTGAAAAGTTCCTCGAACCCGATTATCTCGACAATTAATAGAATACGATACATTTTCGGAGACACCCCGTACACTGCGACTTCCAGATTATTCTAGAAGCAAAACCAAACAGAATATATACAGCGAAACTTTTCCCTACGGCATTCAGTCATCGAGATAATGGATTCCAAAAGTTCTCTCGACGCGCAACCTTCGACGCCGCGCCGTAAGTAGAATAAACTAGGAATGGTCAGAAATGCGCGAAAAACTTTTAAACTCGATTATCTCGTTAACCGAGTGTCGCGCGTCGCAGAGAAAAAACTTTGTTCTTCATTCTTGACTCGATTTTGCACGCGGAATTATTTTATCTTTTTTGTAAATTCGAATGCGCAGGACTGTAACGAATGGTAATTAATTTTTTAATTAAAACATATTCATGGATGTTGTAACTGATACCAGCGATGGTGTCACGGTCTGTTTAAACATTAATTAAACATTTTTAGACGGTCGTAACGTTGCGAGCAATATGTCGCTGTATTTGGCAGAGCGTAGAGAATTTTTCTGTGTAAGAATCATTCGAATCGCATTCATAAATAATGCAGAATAAATTCCTCATGTTGAAAGCTCGTCTATTTCGGCAAGATTGTATTTATGTAAAATTGAGATAGATGTTGGATAGTGCAATTTACTTCTTCAAGATCATTCTTAACGTTTAACGTCCATCTACAAGTAAACCGAGTCGAAAACTTAACCAGAGGCAAATTCAACAATTACGTTCTCTTAACTAATGTCGTTCGGTATCGCTCCGTAAACCATGGAAAATAAAGCATCGAGTTTACAGAAATAAAAAGGAGGACGAAGAGACCAATAAACGGGCCAATTCACGGTTTGGTGAAAATAGTAAAAAGAACCGTAAAGTTTGATGGATGCTCGACCTACCTGTTAAAGTAAGCCATGAGCTGAAAGGCGGTGTTGAGGTGTTTGTGCGTGCCTCCCTTCTTGTGCGGCAGATAACCGGAAGCTGTGAGGATGTTGTCGATGAGGATGGGTCCCCAGCAGATCACGAAAAGCACCACCACGGCCACCAGCATCTTCACCACCTGGCGAACAGGCAAATCAATGGCACACGTGAGTCGGACGATCCTCCAATTACGGTAGACACTGCAATTTAGAATCTTAGTCCGTACACCTTTGATCCGACATGGACCACGGAACCTGGAGCAGTTCCCCAGTCTCAATTACTTCGTGTTCATCAAGCCTGGAGAATCGCTCTTTCCAAAACACCGCGAGGAAGCGAAAACAGCGAGAAGAGAATAATAATGCTCTACGGTCACTGTGTTCGACAAGCCGGACAAACTGAGTTTCAGATGCTAGGCCCACATCCTTTCCCTTTACGATAACGATACGCGTCGCGCGTCGGAGCGAAAATTTGCAGAGAATCGAATAAATGAATCCGCCATGAATTTAATACTGTTTTGGGTTTCTAGAAATTTTAGGCAAGGTGGGCGGGTCTTAAGTATGTTTGAGATATTTTACGAGCACGGTTTTTCATGTTTTCCGAACACAGTTTATAACTCAAAAATTCGAAAAATGTGACATATTTTAGATCCTAAGGCGTATTTTTGAGAATTTTTCATTTTTTTTTCATTTCTAAACAAGTGTAAATTATTCTGGCAAATTGAATAACGGTGGTTTTTAAAAATGAATATAAACGAATACCAAAGATGTTTCGCTGTGGTTCGAGCAAGAAGAGGAGCAAACTCTATCTAGGACACACGGGGAAGGCCTTACGCGTTCGAGAGCGTCGTTCCAAGTGCATGACAATTACCATTTAAACGAAAGTGGCGACGATTTGTTTAGGCAAATTGCTGGACGGTATCAGGACACTCTTACCAATTTCAACGAAGCTGTAGACTCTCATCGCTGACGGAATTGCCGCGTTGTTTTCCGTCTTGTTCGCTACTGCAATTTGTGTTTCGTTGTATTCATAAGATTCTAATTAATGAACCGCAATCGTAAACAATTCATTTCCTTCATAATTGTGTAAATGCGAACATGTTCGATATCATTTCTGAGACCATTTCTAGTTCCGAGACTTTTGTATAATTTGGAAGGTCACTTCGCACCCGCTAGCCGTCCCGTGTATTTTCTTATGAAGATGGACGCGTTATTTTAGCAGCTCACGGGCGCCGAATATCTTAGGACGGCCCTGGTTTCAATAGCTATCCACAACAGTTCCGCAAAGGGATCTCAGCAGCATCTTAAGGAAATAGAATCAAATTCGCAGATGTCTAGGAGGATCTACGACGCACCTGTTTCATGGTCCTGGATTCCTCCTCCGTTTGTCCGTCTTCGCGATACGAGCGTCGTCCGTTTCGCAGGGCCTGCCTCTGGGTCATGGGTATCGACTCGGCATCTGCATTATTCGGGCTTAATCTGGAACAGATCGTACCCGCTCGAATTAGATCGACCGATTGGGTTTCTCACGCCAGAATCCGCGCAATCCTCTTTCGCAAACCGTCCTGTTCCAACTGTTCCCTTCGTGATCCCGTTATCTAAATTCATTATGCGCATAATGTTCTTTTAGCCGCACGACCCGCAGACGTCGCGTAACCTGGATCGTTCCCTTGGATCCGGAGCTTTATCAAGGATCCAACCCGATAAACCGTACGAAATATACGACGTACCGTATGGTGCACAGGGAAAGACACGAGTCTGCGAGCACTTTTGCCAGCGGAACTTGCAAATTGGATCACTCGAGATTCCGCCGCTACGGTCAACCGGCTGCTCGGGCTCGCTACAAGGTTTTAACGAGCATAATAAACGAGGATGGTTCCACGAGGGCCACCGACGCGCGACGATCGATATCGAGACGCGAGGATCAAGAGATCTCTTAGGACTCTAGTATGCCCTCCGATCTTCTTGGCATCATGACAAGTTTATCGAGAACATCGTAATACGTGATACGGCGAACGACTACACTATTCGCGGAATTGCCGAGCATGATTCTCAGTCGGAATTATACTGCGGGTCTTCGTGAGAATTCCTGTTTTCCCGGAATTGCGAATGAAACTGTTTTCTTGCTTCGTTGCACCGATTCGTTACTCAGATTATTGAGATCGTGTTTTCCGCAAAAATTGGTTCAAGGTATGAAAGTAGGATATATAGGCGGGTTATGGATTACTTTCTTTGGGGCTAAGAAAGCAGAATTAGGTACACGAGGGGAGAGTTGTAATATTTTATACCGCGAAACACGTTCCGACACGTTCGAATACGTTCGGATAGGGTTACGAAACTGTGCTTCACAAGAGAGATCGCTGTATTACCTAATTCTGCTTTTTTAGCTCCCAAAAAGTGATCCAGAATCCGCCTATATACTCTGGATACGAAGGAGAAACATTAATTCAAATTAATGTTCCAAAGTTTTGCGTCTACCAATTCGTTCCATTATAGTTCACACAATTTCGAAAGATAGATTCGCATACTACTAATTATTATAGTACGAGAAGTAGTGCCAGACGGATAACAATCTACCATTATTTTCATCACGTTGGTGCCGTTTTTTTAGAGCATGCTTAAATCCAGTTTAGTAACAAGGTCCGTTATTTACGCGCTACATTGGACGTAGTTGCGAGCGTGGCGGCTACGTTCCGAAAATATAGGAAAACTGTTTTTAATTGAAACTGCAATTCTGGCGTCAAGGAAAATATACCTAATGGATTCGTTAGTACCAACTTTCATGAATTTATAAGCGATTTGTGAAAGTTGTTTTGTATTTTGTAAAAACCAGAACTAATTAGAATTTTATTCAACCGATTAAAAACTAATCGAATAAAATATATGTAATGAAAGCTTATTCGATTTGAAAAATTGTACTTCAATTTTAATTCCTCTCAATATTTAGACAAACGTCTACAATTCTAGCAAGATGCTGGTTTAGTCGATCGATGCTTGCCACGAAAATTTCTATACATCACTCGCAACCTTGTCTTCCGAGAAAATGCTCCTAATACCTCGCCGCTCTAACCATTAATTTCTCTTATCTGCCTAAAATATAAATAGACAGTGCAGTAGCATCAAAGTGCATCGATCATCGGTAAGAAGCAAACTTTCATTCTCCCAGGAAAAATTGCTCACCGTCATGAATTGTAAATAAGTCGAAAAAGCAAATTTCTTAATCCCTTCAAAACTGATTTATGTGACTCGCAGCGCGGAGCGACGCGGCGGCGACGGTTTCCGCTCGGAATAACTTGTATTTTTCTACGTTTTGTGATCGGCACGGCTACTTTCTGAAAGAGTTTGCAAAAGGTCCGTGAAAGTTCTCCGTTTCAATTACCTCTTGAACTTCCAGGAAACGGCTGTTTAGCCACTTTCAAGTTTTTACGAGCCCGCCTCGACAGTCGTAACGATCTCTACCGGGATATCGCTGTTGCGATTAATACAGCCCTACAGTTCTCTCAACATCGACAAATTACTTTTTTTAACGGTAAAATTCTGGATCGGGACCTCGCGAAGAGTCACGCCGATCCACAAGCAAGAAACTCGCGGAATACTGTCGAATTAAAAAGATATTTTAATATTCACCGTGCGAATGTTGGCAGGGAGTTTCCTGACTCGCGTTAACAACATTACCGAGTTCCGTAGCTTCTCTGCGACCGCTGCTAATGGCCGTGCTAATTAAAATGCAAATGCTTTCCGCGCAAAACACCGTTCCGCGGTTCCCACTTTTCTAATACCTTTCTTGATTATGCTGCGCCACGCGCGTGCGTTCGCTTGTCAACCCGAATGCATAACGCATCGTCCTCTGGAGGACTAAAGGAATTTGAAAAAAGATCTCGAAAAGGATTCATGGGTGAAGGACGAATCGATCGATAATGACGCGTACAGGGTGTATAAAAAGTAATAAGCAAAAATGTGAACGGATGAAATCCGCAGTTTGGAAATCTTTTTGTTGCAACACTGTCGGTAAAAAACGCGAAATAAATGGGCGATAGCGATCCGGCCATCGAGAAAGATCTAGCGAAGGGACTCGTGAAAGGATAAGAATCAATCGTTCGTAATCCTGTTCTCTTATTCACGGTGATTTCAGAGATCCCTGCGTATACGTGTATCCGGTGTAACTTTGATCGGTTCTCGGCGCAAGTATCGATTCAAGAGTCACCTGACTCTCGTGGCTCTCGTATCTCGAGAGGGTTTCTGACTCGATGTGTAGCGAGTAGAGAAGTCGAGTGCATCAGTCACGGTTGTCAGGGTTTTTCCCTGGGACACCGGTACGGAGCGGTGGTTGGGTAAAAATGATGGAAAACGCGGTTTTCTCCTCGAAACCGGCTTATCTGGGAAATCGGAGAACCCGAGAGCGAGACTTCTTTCAAAAGACCGTTTACTTTGATTTGCTGCCACGCTGTTCCATTTTGCTGGGCATGATTCCCTTTTTGTAATACCGGCGAGATTATCTGTTCACGCATCCACTATTTCATCCCCTAATCGTGGGGGATGCGGCCGCCCTCGAGCCATCGTGCCACCAACTTTCGGAGACGAGATTCTCGAAACGGGATATTTAAGTACCGAGCACAGTATTCACCAGGTAAATTATTGGTCAAGAAAATATCAACGAATTAGATTTTTTATTTATGCGTTATTAACGTTCTTTTGTTTATGGTGTATCAATTTAACAACTCACGCGTGTCGCGATGTCATATGGTAGCGGCGTTTCATCACGCGCCAAATTTCCCAGCAAATCGCCGTGTAGCAAAAAGCCATGACAGTCACAGGCAAGATGAGAACCAGGACCAACATGTAGACTTCATGCGCAAGCCATAGAAGGCCTGCATCGGAGTCTCTGACACACCAGTAAGCGATGAACCTGAGACCCACCTCCTTGTGCGTCTGAAAACAACGAAACACGTATCACTGGTCAATGAATTTTCAAATTAATTTATCTCGGTCGATAATAATTCTTACGGTCGACGTAATCATTAGACGGCGAATCTTTATAAATGCGGATAGAATTCGCGTTGAAAGTCTAAGAAAGTAAACTTTAAAATAGCGGATATCTTGATTCAAACCAGTCGAAGAAACCCGGTGGCTGTGGGCGAGGCCAATTAACGTAGCCAATTATAAAAACGAAACCCGAAGCGGACTGAGACTAGCAAGCACGGTTTCCCGAGGATGTATTTCACGACGGTTTTCCGGTTTTTATCGTTCAGCTCAGGAAATTAACTTCGGGTTCGAGTAATGCTCTGTGTGCGATCTCTACGTAAAACGAAAACTGTACATTTTTTCCTCTAGAGAAAACTCGGACTTTAATAATCCGTGGAACTGAAACAGAGCTTAAAAACTCGAATTATTTCCACTCTGGTAGATAAGAATTCTCTGCTTCGATAAAGCCGTATGTAATTACTGAATTATTCGGAAAATTGCTTTTTAACTACTGCAATATTGATAAATGTCTACTACCTGGTTACCGCATTTAACAATTTAGTGTAAAGTCTGGCTTCTGAAAAAAAATGTTTCGCACATCGAGTAGTTTGATAAAACGTTGCGAGTGGACTGCAGATTTGATTTCAGATAAAACGATTCGAGATCTTTGCGCAAAAGCGTTCTTCACTCTCTGCAACGATTAATAGAAACTCGTATCGCCGAAAAATCCATTCAACTAACATCTGTTTTACGATTCAGCGAGGAAAAGTTTATTAAAACGCTGGAACCCATATACGCACGAGCACATGATTCTCCACGGTCACATAAAATCGTTTTACAGTCGGGCACGCTGCATTTACTTTACGAGAAGTAAAACCGAGCTACCCACCGAGTTTCATTAATTCTTTACTCTTAGCCGTGCGCCGTACGAACATCCTCCACCGTACACGACAGCAAAAATTTTTAATTGACTTGCAATTTGAAAGTACAGGCTCTGAAATAGTGTCCGTGAATTTTCGCCGCGCCACCGAAGAGGAAAACAATGTCTGCTTGCTAAGTGGCTGCCGAGTATTCGGAAACTAGACTACAACTCGGTCAAAACCACGCTGCTATCTTACCGCGAAACTTGCTGTCTCTGAACGAAACATGCTATGTCTACGCGACATATTAACTTTGATGTCGTGCGAGTAAAAGTTACGTTTGATCGAAATGCATTTAGAGCGTTTGATCAAAATGTATTTAGAGCCAACGGTGAAAGAATCTTTTTACCTCCAGCAGCAGAATTTAATGAATCCAAATTTCATTTATTACCACGAGAATTTAAAGGGAAGATAATTTCATTTAGTAGGAAGAGAATTTAAACGAATGGAAATTGGATCTCGAACTCTGCCGTGCAATTCCCTTCGGATTTACGATTAAAGCCTGTATTTCGTCAATGTAGTATTTAATAAAAGGACCCTTATCAATGACATAAATTTGATGAAATTAACAATTCTTTATATTTTTATCTAGATACTGTGATCCGGAATAAAAATATCTAATCGAGTAGAACACGCACAGCCGAGTTAAATTCATTTTTAATGTAGAATAATGAGTCTTGATTAAAAACCGAGTTATGCCATTATTACAGTGAGGTATGGCTAAGAAGATTGAGGAAATAATTATGCTGGAAGTCAATTAGCGCTCACCTGGGTAAAGATCATCGGAATACCGAGCAGGAACGACACCACCCAAGTTATGATCACGATCTTACGGGCCTGGCTTATCGTGCACGTGTACTGCGCTCTCATCGGATGAACTATCGCATAATATCTAAAACATGAGAGGAATTTTCGATTAGTTTGACACCGTTCACCACAAAGTGTCCGATGCCATGAAATAATAACGGTAACCACACATTGTCTGTGTCATAATCAAAATTTTTCCTTCCTCCAATAGTAAGATCTGCATTGAAATTATTTTGAAACGAACGCAAAGAATCTACAGTTCCATAAACATACTATATTTCACGAAACCATTCGATTAGAATTAAGCTGTAAATCTTCCAACAAATTGAAGCTTAAAAACCAATTGTAGGACTTCCACAGACATTCACAATTTTCACCAACATTTTCCGCGTATAAGAAAAAGATTAAATCTTTGCTAAAGCTCCTTTCAGCCTCTCGTTCTACAGTGTTTTATTCAGTAGCATTTCTTTCCACTGCGAATTCTTATTGTCGTGCAAAAAGTTGCAAGGCGATTGCAGCCAAGGGATTAGTAGTTTTTGCAAAGCATATCCTGCGGATCGCGATTTCCGTGGCGGCTGCGAGCGTTTTCGGATCACCGAGATTGGGACACAGGCTGTAGTGAAACGAGGGCGTGATGTAAAGGTAGAGAGATAGAGAGAGAGAGAACGATGAAACAGTGTAATAGCGCGAAAAATCTCCGCGAATGGTTCGCTTTACGGCCGCGACCATTGCCGGAGCGGTTCCGTTCTCGCTGGCGTTTCCTTTTTGCTCTGTTCTCTCATTCCACGCCTTCGCAATTAAGCTGGGAGAAAAGCGACTCTGATTATCCCGAGCCTCCCCACTTGCCATGACAACGAAAGTATTCTCTGATTTCCTGTCGATCACTGCTCCTGCACTGAAAATCCTTTTCGTTTCCTTTCGGTTTTCAAACAACTACTGCCAACAGCAGACTACTACTACTAACGATCTTAAAGCTTTTAGAAACATTGTATAATCGGAGAGACTCGAAAATTTGCTCAATGATTCCAATAAAAATTGTTCACCGCATATCAACTTCGATGTCCTAATTATGGATTTTTCAAAGTTTCCAAATCGAAACCAACTCAGCATAATTAGAATTTCAAAAATTCACAAATTTTATAAAAATATTTTAGCAAATGTCGACTCGAATTTTTTATTTTTGCAGCTGAATACAAAAATTTCCCAAGTCACAAATCTCAGGAATAGTTTCGGGTGTTTGAAAGCTAACTGAGCCGTCGCAGCATGCCAAGAATGCGATCGTATAGATTCTCCGTGTCGTGTCATGCTCTCAGTCTTCATGATCTCCTTTAAAGCGGACACCTGTGAAATTTTTCACCGCGACAGCAGCGTCGCGAAAAGAATGGAAAACAGAATGAGATAGTTTGCGAGATTTATCCCCTAGCGTTCCGCGTGGATACGACGATAAACAATAGCGAAACGTGTATGGAGATGAAATCGATTCAACGAGGTGGAATAGAGGCTCGATTATAAGGCGTGGTTCAATTTTCCATGGAATCAAATAAATTTTAAGGATGGTCGCGCGCTCAGGAATCTTGGTGGTCTGTTTTATCGGTTCTCTATTAAAGCGAGACGCCAGCGGCATGATCAAACTGAAAACCTCTCGGGAGAAATCATAAATCTAGTGCTGTTGATGGCTAGCTCCCTTTTTCGGAATTTTCTAATTCTAGAAGATTTTAAGTTTTTGGGAGGTTTGTGGAAATCTTTGGTGATGAAAAGTGAAAAGGGAAGACTCTGCGCGTATCGTCGGTTCCGAAAGATGACAGAAAACAAAGGAAAACGTATCAGCTGGAATTACGCCAGAAATCTAAACCCTTCAGACGAATGAAACCCACATACACTTGGATCTGCCATTCTCTTTGAGGGTCGGTTACTTTTCTTTCAAGGGAAATTGAAGCGGAGGTGCTCAAGAGATTCGAAAGAGAATCGTGAAATGATTTTTATGCTGATTACGTTTCGCTAACGCCTGGCATCGAGGTTTGGGAAGTAATTGAAACCTCCTTTGAATTTTCCTTCCTTTCAGAGGGAGCACACCACCGGGTAGAAGTTCAACAGATAGAAAGACGAAATTGTAAATGGAACGATTAAGTGGAGGATCGTTGCTTACCAACTAAAAATCTACAATCCGTAAGAATTATGGTTTTCATTTCTGCCAAGGTACACATTTTAGTAGAGAAAACGAGGTTGGGTCGTTAAAAGTTGTAAAAGGAAACTGAAAGAGAAAAGTTATAAAATTTTCCGTGACTCGTTAAAAACAGTTTTGTGCCGTGCAACAGATTTTCTTTAAACTCGTCCAATAAAATCTACGCTTGCATAAACTGCTTCGATCTAGAGAAACAAAGTACCAAATGAAAAATGTAGAAACGTTGAAGAAAAGCTAGAATTAGAATTTTGCACTCGATGGATGCCCCCTCGGTTGAATAACGCGCAGAATTCCATCGGAAGAAATTTATTATCCAACCTCGGCGTTGGCGTTGTTAATCCCCAAGATAGAACACCACGAGGAAAATTGCATCGCGATCTTCGAACTAATGGCAACGATTCATGACGAAGCGAGCCCTTTCCGCCATGCCAAGAGAAAGTGCTGCTTCTTTCAACGACCGTAGCCCGAGCCCTAGCTATAAATAAATGGAATTCCAGGGAACTCGTTTGCTTCCGTCAATTAAGCGAAATTATACGCCGGCCGCGACCGTGCGATATCTCAATCGCGGCCACTTTCCCGCGAAAGTAAATTGAAACTGAGAAACGTCGAAAGAGCTCTCCTCATAGACTCTCGAACCGTTCAGAGTCTGTTACTTGTTTGCAGTCGGCGTGTCCGAGAAGTTTTAAGTTCCTCCATTTTTACCCTTCTTTCGGTTTTCTTTTCTACTTAGAGAGCCGCCTCTTTCACGGCAACCTGCGAAGCGTCCGCGTTATACATACTATCGTTTAACGCGTTCAGTGCTATGCCAGTTTCTGACAAAATTCTGAGAAGTCCGATTCATTTTTCAATTGAACCGGAAAATAGATGACCGATTTTTATGCCAGATAAATATTCTGTCAACGAAGATGGCTTTACCTTTCTATCGACATGGCGGTCAACGTGACGACCGAGCAAATGGCAGACACACTCTGCATGTAGTGCACCGCCTTGCACAGGAACAGACCCATGGTCCACGTATACGAGAACAGCTTGGCGACCTGAAACAGACAAGTGTCTAGTCTTAAAAATTTGTGGGTTCCACTTTCTCAAGGGTTAAGGTGTAGAACTGTAAAGAGAACTGTAGTTCTTCGGATAACTTAAATCATCGATGATTCGCGATATAAATTTCTTTGTATTTCTGGAAACATTCGTTATACGAAAAGTAAATGTTGAGCAGAAACGAATAATTCGGTTTGCTAGTTCGGTAAGTCTCTAGTATGGATAACAAAACGCCGCGTCCAGACGGGCAAAGAAGATCCCACCTCTAGTCACCTTAAAAAGTTCAATGTACAACACCCCTCAATTCTTCTAATGTCATCTCTTTTTTTTAATTTCACTACTATATCGACAGGGATATCGGATTCTTCCAGCTATCATCGATTCTGGGCCTATTCTATAGAAAACTATGTCATGCTGAGTCAGTTGGCTGTCAGTTTAACAGGTTGAGGTTCATTCTTCGCATCCAAAGTGAATCCTCTTTCACTTTCCTCTTTCCTCTTTCACTTTCGCCATAGATCGCATCCACAGCTTCGAGCCGAGACGAGCAGCGAAACAATGCCATAGAAGAACAAAAATCCGAGAGCACAATGAAGTCCGCACAAAAGTAGAAGGAAGAGGATGGCTGGAATAAAGGAAGTACAGAGAAAAGCAACGCGAGGTTGAACGTGTTTCATCAACCCCTTTGCATGAAGAGGAAAAGGGACGGTTTATTGAAGCACGCCCTTTGAAGACGTTAACGAGCGGAAATTCCGAAATTCCGTGAAATCTTCGTGGTTGAAATCGCGAACTGTCCACGCCGCGTCGTGGTTAAAATTGCAAAATTCCAGAAGGGGTCTAAAAGACACGAACACGTTTAATGAAAATTTCCATCTCGTTTCCGTGGGTCTTAATGGCACGGATTATAAATCTGAAATGGTCGAAAGATCGAAAGAAGGAACAGAACCTGATTTATAATTAAATTGTGGTTTTTGTGGACCCATAAGATGAATTTTCCAAGAGATAACCTCGCAAAAATGGACTAGAATTGTACGAAGAAGAGCAAAGTTTCAAAGTTAAAACTCGCTCGTAGAAGCATCGCGAGACCGGAAAGTTAATTGAACTGTTAATAAGACTATTAAGGTAATTGCAGCTCGAAGACAGTATAGCAAGAATGAAAGAGCGGTGTCGGAAGTGGCGGAAGTGGCACGAAGAGAATTTCAGTGGAAAGAACAATAGGGTGAGAGGCGAGAGGAAATACTGAAGAAAAGAGCTTCTGTTCCGTGCATGAACGACGGCGCGGCGAGGCGAGGGTTCACCGATGAAGCCAAGGAATCAAGCGCGTGATCCTCGGTTCTAATTTGGTCCGGTGGAAGTCCACGGGGAACGGTAAGCGTCTCACAGAGATAAGGGGACCGCAGCAACAAGGCTCTGATCTCGATTGCTCGGAGTTACGGTCTTTCGGAAATGCCGCGGGCCGGTGCGAGTCGCTCGACGGAACTGCCGGCATTAACGAATTTACCGGGAATTTCGCTCGACCGAAATTTTGCGGCAATTATTGGACGATTTTGCGCCAGGTTATTCGACGGATCGAGCTTCCGTGAAAAAGCACCGATCGCGATCCAACACTGGTAACCTAATTGCCGGAGAAATTATTTGCGAGGTTAGAACTAAAATCGAAAAACAGTATCGCGCGAAAGCTACAGAGAAATTCAAAGACGTGGACATGGAAAATTTTGTAGACGTAAAATGTTCATGACTATACTGCGAAAGCTTCTAGAAAAGGAATCATTGGATCTCTAAAACTGAAGAGTATTAAGGATTTAATAATGTAAAAGATTGATGCCGAAAGGCCATTACAGTATATCGGCTTTCGACTTTCGACTTTCGATTCTATGGGTTCCAGAGAATCAGGAGTGCGCGTTTGTATCATTTTATTTAGGCAGCTGGTATTTAGAATGGATGGAAGCATTTTCCCGGTCCAATACTTCAATGATCACTACGATGCAGCATCGTCAACTCGATTGAATAGTTTTTGTCAGTATTAGATGGGGGACCAGTCCTAGATTGGCGGTAAAGAGACGAACGGAAGCAGATGAGCGTGGATTCAGTCGAGGCAATCAGCTCGAGCAAATAGCAAAGTACTTTCGGCGACAAATGAGCCGGCAATAGCGACCAACAAATAAAACTTAGACTGTAGACGTTTCCCCACGAGTTCGCAGGCGAGTATACGACTTTCTAGAATCTATTAAAACAACTTGGAGAAAATTACGATCTGAAAATTAAAAAGTAATCGTTTACGCTGCGGCGATCGCATGGAAGATGGCAATGATCGTAACAAGTATTTTTCTACTGTACATGAACTTTTTTAGTAGTACAAATAAACGATAAGTCAGACACGCAACTAAAATACTTCAATTGAGCAACATATCTTCAAAAATACGAACAATAGCGATGAACTGTGACTTTTTAAGTATGCTTAGCATCTTTTGATGCAACACACTGCACAGGTCACGTATTGAAATCTCGAAATAAGCTTCGAGTGTGGAGTATTTTTACGAATCGAGCTAATAATTGAGAAAACGAGATTTTGAAGTTGAGGAACACAACTTAACGGCTCAAAAATCCAGGAACGAAATCTGTAACCGATGTTCGGAGCACTCGGGGCACTCGGGGGATTCGATTAATTGAAAGTGAACGCGGTTGTATTTAACTACGTTGAAGGCAGCCCAACGTGCTGATGAACTCTCACGCGACGTTCTCGAGCGCCTTGTAAATCGACCGAAACGCGTGTAAATAATTTTGTTTGCGAGGTTGTAGGAATTCTCTCGTCGCTCTCACGGCAATTCCCGCGTCATTCTGCGCTTTCGCGCAGACTGCGATCGAATGAAACGGCTTCGGAGGCATACGCGGGTAACTCGATGAAATGCTTGTAGAGCGCGGGAATATAGTACCGTCAAGCTACACCGAAAACAGATAGCCCGTTGCCGGAATGTTTAACACCTATCTCGCAACATAACGGAATCAGCAAAATTTGTTAGAGTATTTTATCAATTATAGCATAGGTTTCGATTATATCATGAAAAGAGTACAAACACGAATTGGGCCAGAACTATCCTATTAATAGCATACTAGACCCGCTTCGTTCGCGTAAGGACACCGATCGACGTTAACGCCATTAACGTAAAGTTTAATCGATTCAGGTAATTCAACGCAGTTCCGGCACACTGTAATGCAATTACTATACAAGTCAACTCGATCATCGTACCGAAGATTAGGTTCTTTGTTTCATCGAGGCGGTTTAGTTGTTTCTTCTCGGGTTAATTAAGAAAGGAACTGACTGGGAGATATCGAGAAAATGGCGTGCATAAACGAGAAGTTCAGTATTTCAATATTTATGTAATAATCTCCTAGCACAGTCCGATTCGCGACGTCTTTCAATTGCAGGTTCTGTTTTCGATAAGCTATTTCTACGTAGCAATTCAGAGACTACAATGCAACGAATTATTCCCCCGATTATTTCTGATTGAGCGATTGACGTTTCATTCGATTCACCTTTTGATTATCACGAGGAAACGATTGTCATGATCCAGCTGTATCATAATTCGAGATTGGCGCTGGCTCGACCAATTAGCGTTCCAGTAATTAGCTAACTATCGGGGATACTGATCGAAACCTATACTCAAGAGATAATTGATCTAACGTCGCGTCGCGATTTACACGTTGTTTAGGCCCATCGAGACTCGTTTCGTTTCGTTTCTTTTCTATTTGCCGGTGGAAAACGTGTTGCTATCGTAATGAAACGAAAACGTGAAATGTTCCTGTGAATTATAAAGAATTCTTTGAAAGAAAAATGCTTCCATTGCAACATCGAAGGTGCTGAAATGAAAATTATTTATGTAGTTCCCTGTAAAAGAATTTCTCCTGTCAATATCTCCATTCGGTATCATTAATTTTTCCACTCAATTTCTTCACAACACCGCGCGCCGCGGCGGCGTCCGCTCGCCATTTGTAATGCATATGCAAATTCAGACTGTGAACGAGGTCTGAACAGATCGAACGTTTAAATTTTTCATCGACGCGTCGGTGTAAATCGTCTCTTCGTTGACCACCGAACTGTGAAACTCTATGCAGATTCCTATTTTTTCATGGATTCGGGCAAGCGAACGCGAAATGCAATGTTCAATAAAATAATACATATCCAATTCTATTAAATTCTTCGTCTAGAGTTTCTTGGCAGTCTTGTGCATTTTATGCATTTGTAGTAAAAAATAATTAGCTTCGGGTGCCAACCCAGCACCTAAAAAATTCCATAAAATCAAAATAATTCCGCAGTCTATCGATCGCGTCAACGATATCGATAATATTGCAACTCCGAGAGCTTGCGAATTAAAAAAAAGGTGAAAACCACGGGGCGATGATGAGCGAGATTATTCGAGGATTAGGCTAACGATAAGGGGTAGGGGTAGGCGGATAGCGAATAGCGTCGGACAAACGTAATCTCTTTAATCGGGGCTCGCTCTAATCAATTTAAACCGTCGTTTATTATCTTGCGTTGTTATCGTCGGTGTTGTTGCTGTCGCGTCATCATCGCATTACGCGACAACAGGCTTGTCGATACATCGTTCGGGATCGATAATATCCGCGGCGATATTGCATTTTCGGCCTTGCATCGCGGTTGCACTAGTTGTTATGCAATCGATGCGCGACGGCTGGAACGTCGTATCGGACGAATCGAGCACAGCATAGCATAGTATTGTCCGCACGGCGAGAGTTGGCACAGAATCGCGTCAGTGGGGTGCAGGGGGAACGGCGAGTCCCACTCTTAACGCACAGGGAGTACCACGTGGTACCTACAAGTTCTCGTGCCAACTCTCGCCGTGCGGACTATAGAAGAGACGAGAGCACAGCAGAGAGCAGCCAGCGTAATTCATGGAACCCGAGATCCTGGTAGCCAAATGAAAATTGCCTTGAGCTGTACCGACCAGTCTGCAACGCGAGTAACTTGTTGATTCCACCGCGTTGATTGGGAATTGTTATTGTATTTCGGGTGTTTATGCATATCCGCGGCTTCGTAAATTACTCGGACGAGATATTAAATTACATCGCGACCCACGCGTGGTGGTTACACACCACCGTTCGCGAATAACATAAGTAATTCGCAGATTTAATCGGACATTTCTCTCACAGAGAAAATACGTAATCGATTATTAATTAAATTGGTGGACGTTGTCGCAAAAGCGAAGAAATGGCCACGGAGAATAAAATCGATGTTGCGCATAAAATATACGGGAGATTAAAGGATGAGCAACAAGATTTCATCGCGAAGTTCTGCGTTTGTATCTGACTTAATAATCCTTTCAAGCCATGGAGGGAGTTCTTCTTCCTCTTCTTCGGGTCTATACATTATGAACGATCGCTGGGGAATTAGCACAAGGGTCTGCAATCAGAATCATCGTAGCTTTCAATCCTCTAAAATAACGTAAAAATGTCGACGGGTAGGTACTTCATATGCAGTTGCGATAATTCGATTGCAAATGCTTATAAGTACCGAGTTTAATCGATTTTGCCGATTTCTGGATTCATGAATCACGTTTTAGGCTGCGAGGATCATCAAAGCCGGTAACTGGAAATTAGCCAGGCGAAACAAGCAAATTTTCGGGGGACTGTGAACGTCATTGGGAGATAGCGCAATATTGCAACAGGATAATTAGCATACAGCGCGGTTCATTCGGTCGCTAGTGCGTCCCGTTACGGTTTAATTAAGCGACTCCTCGGTTATCAAGGCTGAACGAGAAATTTTAACGGTCAACCACCTATCCAAACCCTCCCTGACGATTATCGATCTCCGTTTGTCACCTGTTAATCGTCGATCGTCCCCCGAAAACAATTTAATGAAACCAACTCGGAACCAGTATGACTAATCCCTAATTTCACGAGACCGAGAACAACTTACAGCTAAACCGAACAACTTTTATACACTCGCAACGCTTGCGCAAAAATTTCTCACAGGGTCTCGTTTTCAATGTTAACGGTATCCAAGCAAGGGATCTGAACGTGGTATTTTCACTGATACGGTACGAGTAAATCTAACGTTGACGCAACTTTCTGATTCTACTCCGTAACACGTACAAATCTCCACAAACTTCCTCAGTCAAGTTACAACACCGCGGTCGTGTAATTAAGCGAGTTACAATTATTTTTTAATTGTTCGGAACTCGGCGCGAACACCAGCAGTTTGTTCATCGAATGAAGTTTAGAATAAGCGAACGCAGCAGTCGGCGAATTATACCAGCTGCGCACACATTGTATCCGAGAGCCAGGGGAAGTTTACCGCGTTAATTGGCGATTGGCTGTAACTATTCTGGCAAATCAATTTACGTTTCATCGGGGAAACTATGCGGAACTGAACGAAGTTGCATCGGGTTCACGTTACCCCCAGCGGAGCATACCCCCGAAATTACCGGACAACGTAATTACTAACTACATCAGTCAGTGACGCCATGCGGCTAATCGAAGGTAGAATTTCCGGATCGGAGTTGCGTGACCCGTCGACGATTTCCGCTAGTGCAACTGCGGAATTTTAACGGGACACAATCGACATCCCGAATAAATCCAAACACAATTCGCTATAACCAGTTTTGTCTATTCGAGACGCATCGATAAATTTGAACGGCCTCGGAACTTTCAAGCGAAATATATACAGTGGAAATTCAATGACAGTGAAAATTTATTTGAAAAGATTCCTTGCTCGCGGTCTGTGAAGAAAGTAAGTAGAATAGATCGATATTGGTCATACGTGTCAAAAGTTTTCAATACTGTACGTATAGATAGCCTTTTAGGAATATTTAGGAAAAGATTGGATGTCTGACACGCGCAGATGGTATTTATTGAAAAATTTATTCAAAATGTAACGCACTAAATCTTTTGTAGATCAACGATAAGAAAACAAATGGAATGGCTGAACGAGAATAGGGTTAAAATTGGATGGTAGAAGTTGCCCGTAAAAGGATTTATTTCCGGTGAAATTGACTTTAGACTTGCCCTACACGCAGCAGTGAATCCAACAAGTGGAATCAGGCAACGTTACATAGACTTACTAACCGTGTTCTACCTGGTAGAATTTCTTCAATATTTGTATAAAGAATATATCTTTGAAATGAATACTGGCTCGTTCTCCAAAGATTTTCAGAGGTATATCGTAATAAAATAACAGGATAACCTAACATAAATGTACCAACAGCATCGAATTAATATCTCAGACCGGAATAAAAGTAGAGATAATAATAATATACGAAAGTGGACAGTCATAAAATTTATCCGGCATAAAAATACAAATAACTCGTCGCTCGCATTGAGATAAAAGTACCAATAGCGACAAATCGATACGATAAACTGGGATAAAAGTAGAAATAATAATAAAATAAGAAAGAAGACAGAGATCAGATTGATCGGGCGTAAAAATCATAAATAATTCAACACTCGCAATGAAATAGAAATAAAGGATTAACTGAGAAAAAGAATCGTCGAAAAGTCGAAAGAAACTTTGTCGGCATTTCCGATTGAATTTTCCATGAAAAATCAAGATCGTGCGGCACTATTGACGGCATCTTACAGATGCGAGTCACTTCGCATTCGCAGAATGATCTCGAGAGACGAACGACAGTTCACCAGACCTCTCGCAGAAAAATCGCAAGAATTCCATAAAAGTCTCAGCAATTTGCGGGCATTTGTGCGAATAGAATAAAGCAAAGCCGCAAGAACTTCACTGCCTCGTTAAAGCGAATTGCACCTTTGGAAAAACGGGTGGCGCAAGATTCCCCGCGGACTAGTTTCTGGATTTGTTCCGACAGGTGGATCGACAGCCGGTGCGTCCTTCGATTAGGATAAATTCAATTTACCTCGCAAATTGATGCACAGTCTGTACTGCACACGTGTTTTTGGTCTCGGCGTGCCACTTTGCTGTCAAACGCGCATTCTCTTCGGGAAAAGTTTTCTAGGGAAGTTTGCGTACTCGTTTTCTCACCTGTCCATTTCAATTATTATCAACGAAACCACATTAACGCGTTATTTGCTGGTATTTTATAATTTTCGGAAGTCTACGAACTATTTTTATTTCGTCTTAACGCCGAAGAAAATAAATTGTTACAGGATTTCTGCGCAGTGTAAACGGATGAAATTCAACAACGAACACAAACGATTCGCATTCGTCAGTGTCGGTTAACAGGTTGATGAATATATCGAATAACTCATGCGCTATTTTCGGTAGTGTATTTTTCAAAGGAATAAATTTGCACGCATTACAAGGAAATTTCCGATTGTCGATGATCGATGCAGCGTGTCGGACAATCGCGCGGAGTGCGCTTTTTAATCCACGGTAGATCGTCGTCCGATATCGGCGGTGTTTAATGACTTCCAGGCTGGCAACTGCTAGGAGAATTCTATGAAATTCCCGTCGAATTTGTCAAGCGAGTGTTACGTTGATCTGAAACTGCGGGGGAGTGGGCTCGCAGCGTAATTTTTCAACGGTTTGATCGACGCCCAGTCATAGCGCGGACCGTTATCTTGTTCGGCGTAAATGTCAGCTGAAAACACCGACCTAGAAGGTAATTTATGTTCGGTGTCGATGGCGTAACCTGCTCGCCGCGCCGGTCAGCCGATCCCTTATCACTTCGTGATTTATCAGGCGTTACACGTTACCCCGATCGATCTGCCGCAAAAGCTTTTCATTAGGAACCTGGGCGATTGAACGAACTCGACAGCGCGGCGCTCCGGAGACCTCGATGCACTCAAATTCGGAAATTGAAAACAACCCTGGTCTCGTTACGCTTGTACAATCCTGTGGCGGTCGCACAAGTACTCGGTTCAAATTAGATGCGAGTCTTGTTTCTGCAGAGGTTTTTTAAAAATCCATGTGCGTATTGGTTCCGTGTAAAAAAAAATTTTTAAACGTCGCAGAACGTAGCTTCGAGCGGCGAAGGCGCTCTCAAACTGGAATTTCGCCTATTCTCGGACTCCGAATCAGGATATTTCCGGCTGGAATAGTTGAAGCTTTTTAGTCGTTGTTCGAATTCTTCCAGAGATTCCATTCCGAATCGGTCGAATTTATTTTATTCACGGAGATCTTTCGCCGACGTCGACGGCGAATAATTCGAATTCTCGACGCGAGGATTCCGGATTTTGAAAGACGCGGGATTTCTGGTTTCACGGAAATTCACAATACGGCCGAGCATATTCGTCGAAACGCGCGAACAGAACCGCGACTTCTGATTCCCGAAATTTTATCATTCGCAGGGAATAATGTCTCTGCTTGACGGCGTGCCTGAGGAAAATTTAAGCGACAACCGCGAGAGCAAACGACGACAGACCATCAAATCCGAACGTAAACGATTTATGCGAACGCACTTTTACACCCGCGTTTTGTTACGACATTCGTGCGAAACAGCCATCGTACACCTGCGGATCTATTTTTAAGGACGCATTTGCATCTGACTTTTAACATCTGCTTTCAAAAGCGTGCGCCATCATCCGTATGAATATTTATCGTGCTTTTAAATTTCTCTTCGGTGCCCAATCCGTGTATGGTAACTCCTGCACACTGATTTCGCGTTTGTTACGGCAACGCATGATTTTCTCAAAAGTGATTTTGTCAATCGAAAAATCACGTCTAATACTCGAGAAACTGCTACATTGTGGCACACAGCTAGTAAATTCGTACAAATTTCTATACATATTCGCAGGAAAATTCTTTCAAAATGATTACCATGATCAAGATTTTAACAAACGGGTTTAACTCGTTTCGCAAATGCATTATTCAATCCGGATAATGACTAAAATAAATTACAAGCTATTTGCTAGAGTGCAGTGACGTTGCACGTCGATTACAATATCGTTTGCAATGACGACAGAATCGATCGATAGACCGAGTAGTTAATGAGACAATTAAAGAACGCGTACAACACTGGCCGCAGTGATAATAGTCCATTAAATCCCCTCCCCCTCTCCTTCTCCTCCTCTACACGAGGGTCGTTGCAGTCGCGTCGTCGTAAAATGGAAACTTCGTTGCACTTTGTTTCGTGGTAATTGGTTTACTAACCACGTTCGACGGATATATTCTGTTAATAGAAAATAAATTATTCGTCGGTCGAGAGGGCCGTGTCTTTTTGCGCATGCGATAATTGCGTCGGCTAAGTGGATTAAACCGGCTGAGAACCTCTGGCACAGCTTATCGCGAACAGCTGCTTGGAGAACTGACAGGGGATGTTGCCCCAAACCACCACTTACCGCTACGACTTTAAACAAACATCCCCGACAACACTCGGAAAAATATTCACCAGGTTTGAGTATCTTTTTTCGCTTACGTCCCTGACACGTTCGGGGGGTTGAAACTACCTCTAGAGTGAGTCTACTGGTCTGGATTATTAATTTTCTGTCCTCTATGCTTGGCCGTCAAAAAACATAAATCGAATTTTCGCTTCAAACAAATTACACCGAGTACATAGAACGAACAATCCAGCATCACCATAAAGATACAAAATGACCAGCCTGCTCCAACACGTTACAAACTCGGACGCAAACATGATTTCCTGTAAAAATCACAGTAAACGCGTTCAATCTTTGACATTCATCGGAACAGGCGCGCCAAGCATCCGGTACACGATCTCTTTATGACCCGACGGGGTTCCCGGATGAGTATTAAATTTATGAGAGTTCGCTAGAAGTCGCGAAAAGGTTGAGTGTGGCGTGTAACAGGAAAGAAACGAGATCTTGAACGGAACATTTACCTCGGCGCTCTTTATCCGAGGAATTTTTCACACGGACGATGCAGCACATTCTTCTCCACGAAGTGGGCCAATTGCCACTCTTATACGGGGGACACGGATTCTCAGAGGAAGTCGAGGGGGGCACTAAAGCGCAGCTATGCCTCCCTCCTCGTGGTGGAAGAATGTTTTGAGTGGTTCGTCGCGATCCCGACAAAGCTGTAACGTTGCAATTGTGCGCTGCATATCGTTCGCCAGTTGTCCCGAAATAACGAAAGAAATAAAAGAAAACCCGCTTCAACAACTGTGCTGGTCTAAAACATTGAAAAAGATGATTTTCTCAAGACTGGACTGCAGAGAAACTTGTGCAGCTCGGAGAATCTTAAATGGCTTGAAAAAATCATGATGCAACTGTGCCCCAAGGAACGATGCACTTATGCGCTACGCATCGTTCACCAGTTGTCTTCGGAACTTTTCTTGGAAAAGTCACAAAACGTCGCAAAAGAAAATGACGACACGAACCGTGATATTCCAGCAAATGGGCTAGCAGGATTTTCGGTCTACAAGGAGGAGGGAATTTAATATTTTTGAATGGGCTATTGGCGAAAGGTGGGGCATTTGCCACGGCGAGCTAGATTTGTCGCGGAACGAGACAATTCGCATGGCGTTCGTGGATATTGTTCGACAACCATTCAGGAATACGGTAGCTGAGGTAGTTCACTCGTTCCGAATAATTGAGCACCCGGTGAAAATATGAAATTTCTTCCGGTTAACCCTAGACTGTGATGTTTGGGATGGTACTTGGAGAATACAACTGGTTAATGGGAATTAACTGTTGTTGCGCGAACAACAACTGAAAATTTGACCGACTAGAAGTTCTATCTCCTGTCTCCGTTGTCTTCCTCTGTGTGTTCCGAAGTTTCTGAAATGCGAAACGTCGATTGCAGTCGACAGAGCACAATCACCGATCATCCCGGATCGCGGTATCGCTACACCGGAAGTGTCGCACGGTCTGACTCCTCCGTCAATCGAGTCTGGTTAAGATTATCGGCAGGAAAATGGGATTGTTGGTTGGAAAATTGGGTCGTGGCGTCTCGTCGTCGCGAATCTCGTTTGCATTGGAACTGCAACTAATCGGCTCAAGGAAGTGGATCAATAATGGCTTGTGCATTTCTCTAGGACAACACGCTGGCCCGCCATTATTCTTCCTTTCATCCTAATCCTTTTTATCCGAGCCGGTTACGAAACGTTCTGGCAAACAACAACGAAAATAGTTTCAGCATCTTGCGGTCCAAGCTCGCAACGAGGGAACCCGAATACACCGCGTAGGTACAGTCGCACGGAATTTTTCATTAAATCCCATGCATCTTGGCAAACGGTTTTTACGAGGGCAATTTTCGCAAAGGAGTTTAGCGGCCGTCAAATAGTTCTCGAAAAGAATTTTCCAATTTTTTCTCTTCCGTCGTTGGATTTTCTTTCTCGGAGCGTTATTAGTCGGTAAACATTTTGCGAGCAGAGCGTTCTTCTCCCGGGCGATGTTATTTTGCTTTTATTTTGGGAAACTTTCGCGCGACTCGGCTGGAGAGAAAGAGCGATGGTCACGCTGCTGTTTAAAGGTGGGAACTCCTTTGCGCGTCTAGACGCAGCGTTTTCTTATCAATACTCCATTCGTCGCGCGCCGTAGCTCTTATCAGTAGGTAGGAACAATTTCTTCATGAATTTTAGCGATATCTTTGATGTTTCAAAAGTTATAGCAAAATGCCAGATTGAGACTAGTCTTCTCCCTTGCCCTTCCTCAACGCTGTTCGCCCGCTCTCACTCGCCCTTGCGCTTCGAGCCGAAGGTCAGCCGAAAACACATCGGCCGGAGTCAACGAATATTCTGCCTACATTTCCGAAGGATAATTATAATGAAAATCCGCGAGCTAATACCGAAACGGTGGATTTGTTGCTGGGTGACGGGTAATGCCGTGAGAGCTTGTAAAACCACCAGCTGCAACGCAATCCTTTCTGCTTTAGAATTTAATAACAAGGGGAGACGCGCCACGCCTTCTTTCATTAGCGATGAACATGGAATTTGCACGGTCCTTCCCTTTCGGTTCGCTCCGCGATTTCACCGTACGCTGTACGGTTACCCGCGGAAATTTAAATCATGCAGCATCACAGGATGCAAATTTATCTCTGTACCGCACGGGTCTGCCGAATTTTCAATTCTCACTTCTCTGCGACACACGAGTATCCTGTCGACGAGTCGCTCGTCGCGCGTCCCGATGGCGAGAGCGTGTAATTTTTCATTTCCGTCTATATTTTTAAACGCGATTATCATAGTTCCGATATCAACAGTTTCTCTAGATTGGGAAACTTAGTGTGTACTTTGCTTTAGATGTTTGTACTGCTTACTGTCCAATTTTCACACCTCCTCCGCTTTCCCAGAGGCCTATTTTAGCCCGCTGAGCAATCCTCTCCGATTTCATCCAGTTTCCTTCTGCCGGAATACGAATGGACGCTCATCAGGATATCTGCGGACTACATTTTTTTGCGAGAACTCCCATGGGTCGGACCCTCCGTGATTTCGATGGGAATCACGGCCGAGTTTCGACAAGTCTCGGCGCAGGAAAAAAGGAACAGCACGGACACACGGCTGCGACCTTTCCCATGCGATGGGGAAATTGAATCCGGTATCGTGTGGAAACTCTGTCTTCGGAAAAAGAAGAAGCTCCGTCGAAAATTTCCAGCGAGACAAATTAAAGGAAACCTGCTGCAACAACTATTCCGGTCTAGAACTTTGAAAAAGTTGATCTTCTCGAACCCGTATTCTCTTAAGTCTGGACTGCGGAGGAGTTCGTGGAGCTCGGCAAATCTCAAATATTATGGCTTGAAAAAAATGTGACGATGCAACGTAGGTCTGAGTAAGCTAATATGTGCAGAAAAAGCTAATATAAAAAAATGTTCTGATTTCTTTTGAAAAAATCAAAAAGGTCTGAAAATCTGCAGTGCAATGAAATCGGTGAACAGTTGAATAGTCCACAGGTCAGAGGAGAACGAGTATAAACATTCATTGAAATCGCAGGCGCCTGAGAGCGACGAAGTTTAGCATTTTCGCGAGAGCTGTGGGCACACTTCAAAGAAGATTGTTCAAAATTCGCGACCAAGTTCGAGGTGAAGTATGCGCGAGCAAAGTGGGAGGAAACGAGGAAAGACTGCCTCGTTCTTCACGCGACAGCGCCGTGGAAAATTGAATTCAATTTGCGCGACTTCTCGCGCGCCACTATCTCGGCGACAACCTCCGTCGCGCCTACTCGCCCGTATAATATCCTCGGGTTATTATCATTTTTATTTGCGAGGTGGCCGGTCGTGGAACGCCTCGGTCTCTCCTCGGGGAGTCCACTGTAGACCCCGGTCATTTCCTTCGCAATCAAAGTTTATGGGATCGTTGCGGATCCCAAAACTGCGGACGTAATGGGAACGCGACGGGTCGAGAAGCTTAGGCCAGACGACGACGACGTCCAACAACTTTTCCGAGGACTCTCCGCATGAAACAGAAATTCTTCGACTCCCTTTTGAATGCATGAACCCGGCCCCTTCGTGTTCTCTCTGATTCCCGAGTGCCCGACCGCATACGAACGACTAACCAAATGTTTAGAATGCGATGGTGCTTCGCACGCGGAACCTTTTCGCGATCTCTGGACGGAGATACTATTAAATCAACTTGAGGAATACTGCAAAACCGCACGTTTCTTCTGTGTGCGTTCCGAGATTAATTTAAAAAATAATTCAACGCCTACTGACTGCATAGGAACGACTAAAAAAATGTTTATCGAAAATGTGATTTTGTCCAGAAAATTCTTAAATTATGAAAATTCTTGAAAAGGACTGTCATAAATTCTGTTACATCTATAAAGAACCTGAAGAGACCTCGTTGAATATTGTATCGCAAAGGAGATTGAAAGGGTACCGTATATTTATTAGCTTCACACATCTCTTGAAAGGTATATGTATACCAAATTTTGAAACTTCTTCATTTACAATCTTATACTTTAAATAAATACATACATATATCGAAAATATATACATTCGGAGAAACATTGAATGATTCCAATCATCCGGAGATGAACGATTCTAATCGGGAATGCTAATTCGGGAATTGAGAAAATGAGAAGCTTCGTCGACCATAATCGCATTCAAATGTAATTAGAAGGGGTCCTGGACTCGGCGAAAAAGATAAAAAAGGGATGAGATATAGGAAATTCTTCTGGTTACGGGAAAATGGAAAAGGGAGATAAAAAAGGACACCGTAAAGACTCTATTCCGTCCCGTTATCGAGCATCCAGCTTTCTTGGAGTTCAAAGAAAATGTATCTGGCCGGCAAAGATCCGACCGATATAAAAAATGTAATATTCCGTCATCTTTCTTGTTCATGAAAGCATCCCCTTTTCACAAGGCAGCGAGCCACCCTTCGCACGAAAGTATTTCTCCTCTGGATATACCACCCTTTCCCCCTAGCTAGTTCCTCCGCCTCCTTTTTGCCTATCTCTATCTTTCAAAACTGAAAACTGCTATTTCTGCTCTCCTTTGTGATAGAACGCACTGATAAAAACTTGACTAAAAAGCTGGCTATCACCGCACCGCGCCGGAGAGCTAGCTTGTCGTAGTCCTCGTTACAAAATTACGAACGTCCTCGTTGAGATCTGACGGCCTCTCAAGAGCAGAATTTTCGAAACGAAGCGACGCGAAACTAACCCTGTTTTTATCCGAACAATAAATTTCTAGTCATGAACGATCCAATTAAATTTTCTCAACGAATTCATACAGAAATGGAAGCGTCTAATAAATAGTCAACTAATATGGCAGGAGAGTATTCAAATAAATTTTCATTTGACAGTCAGAGGGGATTCATTTTGAAATGATATATCGTCGGCAACTTCGCAAGTACCGGTAAGCTACGAAAGCTAATTAGACTGTTCGGCTCCGAATGTTTCCTAATTTATCGAAACTTCGCCGGCTGGTTTCACGAACACATTTGGTCCTGATCGCGCAGTAAATTCACCGATGCTACAGCAACAGACACCGTTGCAAATAGGGTGCAACTAACTGCCTCGCAATTTATGATCGGCGTTCCGCGATAAGGCTGCGCTCTGGTTGATCGTTAGCGTCGTATTAACTTATTGGCGAACTGATAAAGCGACCCGTCGACACGGTTTTTGGTCGTCGATCACTAGTGCGGAACCATAAGCGGTGTTAACAAGTGCGTACACTGCCGGCGAAACGTCGATGAAACGAATAAGCTACCTCTGGGATCGAAGAATCTCCATCCATAGCGACGTCTTCTCGTTGATCATTGATAATTATTAATTATTAATTACACCGATGCATTGCACTTTCTTGCAATTCCAGTAAGTGGACTACCGAAGAATGCAAGAACAGTCAAAAAGTCTTTAAAAACTGCCGCATAGCGCAATGAATTATGTAACGCAAGAAGTTTTGTAATGCTTCTGTTCCATTCTTTACAATAAAACCGTGTAAAACCTTGCCAAGGCTACGTCTACAGCGCAACAGTTCTTTCTGCTTTCGTAATACATGTATGACCATTATCTGAGGCCCCACTGCACGGAGATTTCTCCTCAATTTTCTAGAATATTCTTGAATATGAAACTACGATCTCTGAGAGTAACGAAGAAAATATACCGGAAGAAAATTCCCTTTATTCGAGGTGTTCCGTAGTTGCCGGTGGTTGTCCGCGTCCGATGTAGGATTGCACGGTGCGTCGCGCGTCGCGTTGAATTACGACGCAATTGTATTGTAATAAACCCGCGAATGCATTCCCGGCGACACGTCCCGCATCTCCGAAACGCAAGTGTCGTTAGCAAGACCATTGTTTAACCGCGACGGTGAACTCGTAGCTGATACTAAACCGCTCGTAAACTACGCCCGCGTTCGATAATTGACTATTCGTGTAATGTCTGCGATCGCTGGAATGAGAACCGCCGCGCCGCGCCGACTGCAACTTGCTCCGACAATCGTCACTGTCCTCTACTTTCGAATTAACAAATCGCTTCAATTATTTCTAATCTTCGATGGATGTTTCGATAATGTTCGCGTCGATATTATTAAAGTTATTGTCCGCTGTCTTTCGAGCGAAGTTCAGTTTCGGTCCACGTCTACCGTATCCAGAGTGGATCTTCGACATTGTTCACGACTTCCTATCAAGTCGAACGACTTCCTTCAACCGTCGAGGAACTATAGGGAGCAGCTCCAACAAGCGACAGGTCGGTGCATCTGGCTGCTGTTTGCAAAGACCAAAAGGGCCGTATCTGAACGAGTAAAATGAAAATGTTGGACATATGATCAGGAATGCGACACGAATTCGCGAATACGCGCCGTTAATATGGAAATTCGAGGACGGGAATGTCTCTGGAAGCAAGTAATGGTCGCAACAGCTTCGCACGAGAGATTTTGAACGGTAAATCTTCCAGACAACTTGCCGGAAACAATCTCATCGCGTACCGCCTGAAAATTCAAGCTGAATATGCACCGGCCGCGCCAGTAGTGTAACCAAGTGGTAGTCTGACCAAACTATTCGAGGAACGCGAGCAACCGCGACGAACTAATCGCTTGGTAACTTGATATACTTGTACCATGACCGAATTGAACATTTTCTTTTCAGCGTGAATCAGCAACATTTTCGACAGTTTTCCGACGTTCTGGCGGAGCATCCTCGCCGAGTCTCCATTCCAGTTACACGTACAATTACACTCGCCATTCCGAGTTATTCGAGGAGACGAGGGCGAGAAGAAAACGTCTTACGAACTGTCGTAATGGCCGTACAGAAAGTGGGACAGGCATCTGCGAAAGAGAACCGTTTGCTGGTTGCAGAACGTTGAATCCGAACGTCTTTGTCTCGAGCATCGGTTTACCGAAGAACGATCCGGTGTCCAAGTTGTCCCGTGTTTGCCCACGACAAAGGGGAAGACGAAAGAAAGATCCTAAAGAGAAAGGGAGAGTGTTGTGAACGAAGAAACGAGGCCACGTATTCGAGAATAAAGTCGAGATAAAGTCGAGAGATCCTTCGCGCGAACAAGGGTCACGATCGATGTCCTCTTCGAGACACCGAGCCAATCGCGCACATTTTTCACTCCAATTAACTGACTCGATTAAGTTCGATCCGCTCCTTACTCCTCGTTTGCAAGATTACCGGACGACATGTAGGCTTAGGATACTTTTTTGCAGACAGATCTGCAATCTGTCTATCGCGATGTTAACACCTCGACTGCCGCAATGTAAATACAATGAACAGATAGCCTTAGGGAAGAGAACGAAAATATCAAGGTTGGCTTACACGAACAAAAAATGTATTAATAAATCAATAGAAAATATAATCGTACAAAGTTTATTCGAAATCAACAAGCAAAAGGATATTATATACAATATGATATAATATGATTAAGTTAAATTGATTTTTTACTTCGAAACCCTGAAGAGTACCGTGATGGCAGTGAACGTGTTAATAGTTTCTAGTAAATGAAGAAGGTACTCGTTTCTGAACCTATGAAAATTGCAACAATCTATATCTTGAGATAGATGTAGAATATCCTTTCATCACCTTTTACCGCAGTATGCACACGAGGCCAAGTCGAACCAACAATTTCCATCCCGTGAGCGTTCTTAACACAAGTAATTACGTTGCCAGTAATATTGGAACGGATTATTGTAATCTCTGCAATGCTTTCAACGCAGAGTTTTGACGAGCAAAACGTCTCTGTGGCGGAATTCGTTTCCGCACGAATATCCGCGAAATTAATCAACGAGGATCGATAAGATTTAATCGAAACGTGGAAACTCGAGCCGTTCAGGTTTCATTCGTTCGTTTGTTCATTCGTTCGTTCATTACGGGTGAATATGAATTTATTGTCCCGGACGTGGATAGTAACGTTCTAATTCGTTCGGTTTGTCGAGACTCGTTGCAAAACATCTGACGAACAAACGCAAAGTACAGAGAATTCTACCACTTTCCCATTAGCGAGTCATTAATTAGCGAGTCCTTAATGCAACGTGATACTAGGCGAACGTGTTCGCGAAATGAGAACGTACATTTAAGTCAGAGTAATGTTTACTCCACCCCAGTGCACCGGTGCGTCATACATATAATAAATTAGCTTGGATTACATGTGATACGAGCTTCCGGTAGAGTGACTCCACTTCCGGATACCGGGAGATAAAAGTTCGAAGAACTAAATGCTTCCACTTTACGTGGAATTACGGACAATTAGCTGATCTGCTCAGAGTTTTAATTACGACGTTGACCGCGTGATCACGTAGACGACGTTTCTCTTTACATAATATCTTCATCGTTATCTTTATTCTATATTTTCGTTCCTGATGGGTCAAACTGAGAAATTCTAGTCGTCTCTTCATATTCTATTATATTAATTATTTCTCTATTCTTTTTCCACTGGTGAATTCGTAAATTCTATCGCTTGAACAGCACATTGGTGGTGCGCAGTAATATTGACAGGAAATTTTGAGTATCGTCGCAGGAATGTCGACGGGGTGTTCATGATTTAATTTCCCCGAGGACAATCACGCTCAGAGAAGGGGCAAGGCACATCCAACCAACATCAATGCGAACTATTTGCCAGTGACTTAAAGTACGTTATAGGACTTCAGAAGTTTTCACGATAACTTCCGAATGGCGGTATAACAAGCTCCGGCTACATCGTATTACCCGCGTTTTCTGCCCGACTACCTTCGTTTCAATTACACCAGTGTGCCGGTGACGTAAATTGCTGTATTATATTAATGTTGCATTGCCGCTACCACCTCGCCAGCTCAAAAGATTTCGTGCTTGCTTCGTTCTGAACACTTCCGACTGGGGTTTGTACTCTACGAAAGTTTCTGCTAAACTGTTGGGCGAGAAAACAAACAAATCCGTCGCGTCGGTTGTGCTTAACCACCTCCTGCCCATAATTCATCGTTTATCCCGTTGATACGGTTAGTTAAAACGATGCTTCGTCTTAATTGTGCAGATTATATTATGCTCACGTTTGTCCAGGAATGTTAACCTTTCAATTAACGCTTGATCTACTGGAAACGATTCGACGGTTCTTCGAAAGTTGGAGATTAAGAATTGTTGGGTGCAAAAACGTTCCCAAAACAATTCGAAAAAGACGTGGCTGTCCTCAGGTTAAAACTGAACGAAATCGTTATTTCGGAGCGTCGTGCGTCGCGCGTCGCTCGCCGTCGCGTCGTACGAACGTTGAATATTTCAGTAGAGGAGCGGCCCGGGGATCGAACCATACGTCAAACTATGGCAGAAGGATGTTCTTGTTCGAGGTGACGTGGAAATGAGGCAATATCGGGCCCACGTAAAAAGCCAATAAACCGGAGGGGCCGATCGGCCGTTCCCGGAAGCGATACAGGCGGAAATTCTGTCATTCGTTTACTTCGACACCCCGGCCACGGGTGTGTTGGGGTATAACGCATATATCGCGTAAGGACCCGACTTCTAGTCTCCAGCCACACCAGTCACTGTATAATTCATCGGAAAAGTTTTTACGGTCACCGTTTTGTCGGCTCCGTCCAAGTTGCCCCGACGCGGCGCGCGGCGCACGGCGCCCGGTATCGGAATACAATTTTTAGAACGTGTACCGGCAGAATTGATTAGCAAGCTATTGCAACAGCTTCCTGGAATCAGGTGTTGCCTTTCCTTCCTTCTTCCTGTAGGTATTACTTTTTACGGGCATTTTTTTATGCGGACAATTTTTATTTTCCATAAAAATCCGCGATTTATTCACAATCTCGATCAACGATTTTATTTTTCAACGAACCTGGAAAATCGATACCCTTCGCTCACGCAGAAACTTCGCCGATGAATTTTTGACACAGTGCCAACTATGTTTGCCAAGAGGACGACGAGGACTCGGTTCTCCGGGCAACGTTTAGCTTTTTAATCGAACCAGCAACTCGTTCCGACGAGAAATCGTGGCGTTAAAACATTCGAACGACCGCGACGCTTGGATTAGAGACCGTGAAGAACGATGTCAAGGTGACGCCGCGCCGCCAAAGTTTCCGCGACAATGACCACTGACCAATTCGTAAATCACAAGGTTAAGGACAGTGGAACATTATGAGCGAGATCAATGTTGTTTGCTGGACCGTGCACGCAATTTCCGGTTGAATTTCGATGGAACAATCGGAAAATGTTGGATTCAATGATAAATCGGATCTACAGCGACACAAGGGCTTGGAAGGAAACCTTGGAAACTTTAAAGCGGGAATGGGAATCATGACTACTAAAATTTTTGTTCAAGTCAAACAGAAGTTCTCCTAAAGAAGAAAATTCGAGTCGAACGAGTCCTCCGTGTCCAAAGATCTAATTTCAAGAGACAATTGTGTCGGTAACGAATGCATAGGTATCCGAGAATTCTAGTTATTTGAATAGGGAAAAATTGATCATATGATTGAAGTATTGTGTACTAATCCCGTTGGGAGATCGATCGCGACGTAGATTATAACGTGGTCCGCGCGAGAACTGTGGCCGGATAAAAGTGGAAACCAATTTGGCGCGCGTGGCGGGACGTGACCCGCGGCGCAAGTAGTAGAGGCACGCGTGTGATCAGTCGCTCATTCATGAGACTCGCGACCTTCCACGATGCCATTCGCGATTAATCGAATGACAATTTAACCCGCTGCGTGCACAATTGCGAAGGCTAACAAAGTATTATTCGCGCGTCCTCCTAATCTAATATCAATCTAATAAATGCCAATTAAAATCTATTTAAATGTCGCTCAAAATACGACCGTCATTCTTTGGGGTCTGCAAAATGCGAAAGAGTAGAGAAATTGCTCTCGACATCACGCATCCGAACTTTTCAACTTTTATTTCGATGAATAAATTACTTTGATCCGATGGTATTTCCGAGGCTGCTAAAACAGTCAATACCGAATGGCAATTCAAATTGTGGCCGATTTTGCAGGAATAGAAATTTACACAGCAACAGTTACATCATGTTAGACGAGACTTGACGATCACATAAAACTTCGCCAAAGTTTTGGCATCACCGTGTCCCACGTACACTGCGAATAATCCAAGTTCTCGAAATGTCAGAACACGCGCCGCGTCGGGGTGTCAGCTGAATTAAAAGTTTTTCTGTCGGGAGAAATTGAAAATACGATTTCTGCAGAGCAATATCTATATTTAAATATTCGTGTGCGATCGTTCTCATGGAAACGAGACATCAAATGTTAAACTCGCGAACGCAAAACGGGGATTTTACTCACCAATGCATTACGTGGCTGATCGTTCGAACATGAAATTCTATGAAATCAATTCTGGAAATGTTTTAAATGAATTTTCTTTCGTGTCCGATCGTCTCTGCTCGATACCACTTCTTGAAATAATTTATGGATGTCAGAGAAACGCGTTTCGAATAAATTTCCTCGTGTATCTGGACGTTCGGTATACGGTATTTTTGTGTAATGAGTGTAACGATCCTTTTTTGTCTGTATCACAATCGATTGAACACTGCGCGCCCCGTGTATCGGATACGGCACAACTGTCGCATATTTCCGTAATGAATCAACAGTCCGCGAAGTATCGAGTAAATTGCTACACGGTGAAGGCACGCGTACCTGTTGCACGTCACGTAAACGGGTCATCGTTAAAACTAGACAAACTGTCGATAACACATCCGGAAGGAAGAGAAAAATGACCGGAAAGGCCGGGCCGGTGGAACAACATTTTTTACCGTATAGAATATTCGTGGAATCGTTCGTCACTGTCACTGAAATCGCATGTTTCCTCGCTGCTAATAATCCACGCAATTTTTTTCGACGTTTCTGCCTTGAGTAGGAGAGTTACACTTGTTGAGATTTTTCATTTTTTACAAGCACATTTTGCAACAAAAATCTGTGAAAAAATTCTCCAAAATCCGCCTCAGGATCCAAAATATGTCATAATTTTTTCAAAACTTTAATCGGCTAGGCCCTTTTCTGCGATTATGTGAATTACCGAAAATGAATTTTGTCTCCGTTGATTTTTAAGATATGGATCTCATCGGTGGAAATCAATTTTATGTTCAAGTCTAGAACCGACAGCGGTCGACCCAATCGAGGTTAAGGGTAGTTTCTCGTATGCTTCGGCTAAAATTACTTTCCAAATGAACCCGAAGACGCGTAGCTCGCATCTGACGCCAGGGAATGTCCGACGAACTCGAAGAGATCGAAGGGGACCGTATTCCGGGCGAGGCAACTCTCGGAATTAGTTTAGTTTCCAAGTGAATTCGCTGTCATCTTTTCAGATATTCGGATCTATCAACACTGGAACTGACAAATCGATCAAACTGACGTTACTCGAAAGTGGCTCCCAAGAAAAATAGCTTCTTAGCTTTCGCTCTGCCACGCGAGACGAAGCACCGAACGTGTTTCAATTTTGTGTACAAATTCGTGTCTTTCTCTCTGCAAACTTATTGAACCTGAAATCTTTACAACCAAATTAAACAAAGCACAGCTTCGCTATCCTACTACAGTCACGATACATCGCAAACATTGCTAAAACAAAAAAGTAAGCTTTCAGTAAAGGTGAGAAATACCGTTCAAGAGATACCGATGAAACTGCGTGTCGAGCAACCGTAGGCTTTGTCGCTTATCCTGCATTTTGTATTACGTCCTCGAAGTCAGAGGAAAGAGAACCGGAAGACCTGTGTCTCAAAGGATCACCAACGATTAAAGGGAGCCGGAACTCCTGCAAAATTGAAGCTCTTTCCCATGGGAGCTCTTCTACACGGCTTCTCGACGGATGAATTCGAGGGATGAAACCTTACGTAAATAAGTTAGTATTCCTTTCGTTTCGAGCTCGTAAATCAGACGAACAACCCGCGGATCGGGTTTGTTTTCGATGTTGGGAAAGAACACAGAAAACAAACAAGCTCTTCACTCGTTACATTCAGCTTTTTTCGCAAAAGTAGACTAGCAGTTTTAAACAATAATCTATCAGTATCAGCATCGGCAAACCGCTTCGATGCATTAATATTCCGTTTGCCTTGCATGCGCGAACCTCCCGCAGGAGCCATGGAATTTCATTCGACGTTGACGAAAATTTACATCCAACGGTGCCTGCCCGGAATACAAAACCTCTTTGCCATACATCGACGCTTTCATCCCCTAAAAAACGCAACCTGAAACCGAATTCCATTACGTGGAATTAAAAAGCTCACCTTGCGGGACCGTTCCGAAATCGATTTCAAAGGAACAAGCTCCGAGAAAGCTTTGTACATCAAATTCGCCTGCGATGGTCGGAAATGGCTCAGCATGGTGCTCGGGCGACTCAAAAACGAACTAAACTTCACACATTTACGCCATCGCCACCTCTATTTACTCGCGCGTTAGCTTGAAAACGCAAATATTGCTACTGCTGATTTTTTATAGTCATTCGTAGATTGCCTGAGAAACTATCGATCGTGTCCAATTAAAATTTGTGTTTTACACTGGCCTCTATAAAATAATCTATTCGGATGAACATTTTTTCACGAAAAACTATAGTCCGATTTTAAGTGATTCTTTCGAAAAGTACCGAATAAAATAAAGCCCAACTACTTCACGCAACAGAACAGATTCCCGAAACCAATCGAAGCCACAAATGTAAACATTCACGCAACAATGAGTCCATCTGCAATTCGCGGTAGCCAATACAGTGGACACCATCTCCAAAGGCCATTTCGCTGTCACGCTCCTCCTCTATTCACCACTACGGAGAAAGCAAGGAAGAAAGGAAGAGAGGCAGAGATAAAAGTTGAAGAGTTCGCGTTAAGAAACAACGTCGTCATTGTTCGCAGAAATACTTTCCAGCAGCAGATTCTGGAAAACAGCTCACAATTGGCAGAAACTGGAATTCCAGAAGGATTCTAAAGGCCTAAGGGCGTGGATTCGCCAAGTTTTCGCGAAATGGAGCGAGGAGGAAGTTCGTCGAAACACAATAATCGAAAACGAAGAAGAAACTTTTGACGTTGTCGGGCGACATCATTGGCGGTGAAAAGAGCGCACTCGGCAAACGAATAGTTAAATCATGCTGTACTAGCACGAATGAGGAGCGAGCACGCGAATACCAGGACGCGTTGTCAGTCTTGTCCGCTCGTCTAAGTTTGTTCCCACGTGTGGAGCAATAAGATACGCGAAGTGACTCTTGGTTTCCAGCCCCTCGGTTATTTGAACCGACACAGACCCTATTTGAAGGAGAGTGAAGACAATCTCGAGAGCTCGTTTATCTCGCAAACGAGAAATTAAAGGGCCGCGCGAGGAAACCGGTTAACCCTCGGACCGCAAGGAAAATATTTCCTCGTGGAATTGTCTGCGTACCGGGAAACCAAGTTCTAAGCACCTTCTTCGAGAATGTCGCTTTTAGAAGATAGCGTGGAAGTTCCTCGGATGATGCTTTCCAGCAGTGAAAACTCTTTCGACTCTCGAAAGAACATAGACTGTTCCGGTTTGCGAAAAGGCCATCACTGGGTTGCGAATCTTTATGCAAAAACGTGCAAAATGGTGGTGGTAGATTTACAGTTGAAGAATGAAAATGAAAAATTTCTAGAGATACATGCGCCACAGCTTGTTTATCGATTCAGTCTTTCACAGAATGTAAAATACAAGTAGAACGCCATCGGGAAAATTCATTCATTAATATTTTCTCTAAAAATTTTTATGCGAGAGTAAGTCATCCTCGTAACGAGAGGAACGTTCAATTCAATGTTCTCGAAAAATAAAATTCCCCTAAAAAACTTCCAGCATTCTACACTTTACTACTTTCACTTCTGATTCACGGAGCTGTACCATTTTCCTAGCTAGTTCGTGTCCATTACTAAAAAGACGTGGCCGGTAACGTGCAATTGACCTGCAGAGGCCGTAAAACCGAGGCGAAGTTCGCGGCACAGGCACGAGACAAGTCGTAGTCGATTCTCGGATACGTAAATTTAGAACTTGGCACAATCCGATTTTATTTTCATTCGGGCCAGAACGTCGCGGCGCCGCCTTGACACCGGAGCGTCTCTCCGCACTCTCGGCCCGAGACAAGGTGTCTCGATTTCTTTTTCACTGGCCAGCAAACAAACTTGGATTTTATCCATTCCGATGGACTATTTCGCTAAATTCACCAAATTCGCCAAATTCTTGCCGAGGTACCTTATCTCAATTTTATTCTGGGGTGGCCGGCCGAGTTTAATCGGATTGAAACTTTTTTACGGCTGGTCGTAAACTCCTTCTTTTGCAATTTCTTCCCTTCGGACCCTGGAGGGATATCTAGAGGAATTTAAGACGGAAAGTGTTAAAATTACTGTTGAGAAACTTTATACGTATAACGAATCGTAAACAAAGACGTTTCGCTCTTTTGTTCGTGGTGAATCGATTTTTCTGTTTCATTAATTTCTCACCTGGTGTTGAGTCCACGACTGCAAATTTAATGAAAGTTAACATGGAAAGACGAATTGATTCTTCCCGAGGGGGACATAGAAGAGGAACAATATTTTTCCGGACCGGCCCCGGTAATTTCTTCCTGAAATTTGACAGGTCGTTTCTGACCGAAAGCCGGAGTGTCGGGGAGCCGACAGCTTAATTGCAATGGACGGCCTCGATCTTGTTTCGAAGCATCGAAAGCTCGCAAGCTCGACAAAGCCCTGGGGGCTCGCGTTCATAAGGGAGCGGAGCGTTCCCCGCGTGTTGTTTCGATAAACGAGACACACTCTGGCGAGACAATCGATCACGGGAACGGTCGACGGTCGACGGTCATGTGACAACAGAACGGTCGTCGCGCCGCGCCACGGAAAAAAGAAACGGGAAAATCGTATCCACAGCCTGATATCAAGATGAACGAGCGCCCGGGGAAACGAGCACCGAAACCCGATAAATTCGGAACGACGAAAACAGACTCCGGAAATGAATTATTACGACCGCAGCGGTGGCTAATAAACCTGCGATTATTGTTTCATGAGATTCTCTGGATCCGAATGATGACGATTCTGACGATTTATGATAATGGTGCGACGCTCGATCGATTCTATGTTAATTTTTAAAATTTCAGGTTCCAGACTTGACCCAGCCTATCTAGAAGGTAGATTAACTACGAGCACACTTGATACGCAAAAATGTTCAATAAAAGCACCGTTCCACTTTATATGCACGGACCTAATTGCACCAAGTCGCCAGAGAAACAACGAGCTTTCAAGAAGCACAGGGTTCGCTTTAATTAATGTTCTTCCCCTACAGTGGAGTTTGTTGGTATCCAACTATTTCCCAGGAAACTTACGATGTCGTTTCACCTAGAAACGCAATCGTGTCGCTAGAAGTAATGAGTACAGAATTATGAATAATATGAGGAAGGAATGGATCGTTGGTACATTGTCTCGCAGATCGCTCTAACCGATTTAACTATTCTCTCTCCCCTCGAATGGAGAATGGCTTCGGGCTGTGTAATAAATTCGAGCAGACATGAATTACATGGTAAAGTTCCTTCTCGTCTACCGATTAATCTAGTACGGTCTCTGCTGAAAAATTGCACTCAGCAATTTATGCCTTCTTCTCCACCAAACCTAAATGTCATTTTTCATATTTTCATAATCATTGACTCGTAGGTGTTCCTCTTGACTCCATCATGATAAAATGTGATACGAGCCATTATAACCGAAAGGCGTGTATCACAGATGTTAAAGCAAAAGGAAATAAATGCCAAGCAAAATTGATGGCGCTAGATCGTTACTCGCAAATCAAATGTGAGAGTCGTCGAGTGATGTCATGCTTCTTTCAGCTATATTATTGTTATATTGATTCATCTACTACCGATTGACGGCGTTACCGGGTCGAACGAACGGGCAACAAGCCAAACAGTTCTCAAAATTTCCGTTGCTTCAAGTGCCTGTTACTTTTAGAACGAGAAAAGCAATCGACGCTTAACCGACGATTATGTCAAAAACTCCGGCCTTTGGTTCCTAACTTAGATTTTGGAGGAGCTCGAGAAATTCAAATACATTCGATAACATGTTATTATATCATCTCTGCTTAAAAAATTTTCATCGAGCTACAGGAATCGAAGGAAATATTTCCGAAGAGAAAATCAAGCGACAACCTTTGAGCAAACTCGTTACAATGTAAATTGAACGAGCATACGGGTTATACAGTGAGGGCAAGGTTTGCACATGCAAACACACTTTCAGGGAAATGAACAAAGTTCAAACAGTATGATAGTTGATTTAGAATAGTGCCAATAAAGAAACTGGGATCTTCGTGTAATTATTCTCGAAGAATTTAGATTCGCTCGTTGATCGGTTTATCGTTGAGCAACGCTAGTTAGTTTGTAATCGATTAGTGATAGGCGGATTTACCTTGACAGGAATGCAGAAGCATATAAGCAGGAGATCGGCAGTTGCCAAACCTCCTAGAAAGACGTTGGTCGGCGTAGCTGGTAGGGGTCTCAATCTCGGGCACAGCGTTGAAGCGATGATGAGGAGGTTTCCTGCAATAAAGAACGGTACAGCGACGTTTCTGCAATTTCTCATTAAAACTTGATAATTAACACGCCCACAAACTGAAACGAGCATTATGTCGAGGCACGATCTCCCTATAGAATCGACACTGGGCATCTGAATCTTCGTGAATAAACGCGCGATCTGGCGCAAACGGAACAGAGGATGTCTGGAGGGTTCACGGAAACTGACACTGTTTCGAATAAACGATTAACGGGAATTTACTTGGCAATTCGGTCTCCTTGGGCAAGTCGCTAAACGGGCGAAAGAGTTGTTTCGATAAAAGTCTCGTTATTATGACGGATTCTCCGTTATCGTTTATAACAGCGCATCATCCCGCACGGTAAAGTATTGTTATGTAAAACGCCTGCGATTATTTTTATCAACGATACATCCTGCCTCTCGCTCCGTCGAGACGCGTGTTTTTCTGTGTTCTGCAGTTCTGCATCGCATACGATGCATCCTATCTCTCTGTCCCCTCAAAAATTCGAAAATTACTTGCTCTTTAGTAGAGAAAATAAAAGTATACGATAGAAACGCATGTCGGATAAGAGTCAAAGGGAATCGAGGATCGGTGGAGGTTACCACCGAAACAGAATTTTCGAAATTAATTAAGCCCGGTTGTCGGAGCTTATCGGGATAGTCTGTCGAACTCCTGTTATCAATCTGGCTCATAGCTATGCGAGAAAACGGTCCGATGGAGCTTGTCGTTTCGGAACGGAGATTCTCCTGCGCAGAACCGCGATGCAATCTAACTTTAAGTGCGATATAAGCGCGAACCTCGCACGATGGCATTATTACGAAACAGCAACGATAACACCCCAGAATTTACTACTGGATTCCCCTAATTCCGAATTACATGCATCCGACTCATCCGCGACCCCAAAGCAAACTTTGATAGACAGAACAGGGCCGAGCGCTATCGATTCTGACGGAGACGAGCTCTCCTTTTAACCGTTTCGTCGCGGAACAGTGTTTTGCGTATTCGCCACGACTTCTCTCATATTTTACTTGTTAAGGAATCGATTCGTCGTAGCTCTCTGCTGTACCTCTGGACGCAGAAGTTCGCGTTTCTATCATGCGATTTGGTATATATCTGTCCTTGTTTTTCTTCTTTTTTTAAAGAATGATGAATGGAGTTTAAAAGGCGCGGAGATACCGACACGCTGCGTTTAGACGCGCAAAGGAGATCCCACCTTCGGAGGAAGTTTTAATCGATATGGTCGAATCGGTAGTTTATCCAATTTTCAGTAGTTGTACTATACCAAAAGGAAGGTTGAAGAAGTTCTTTTACATTATCGGCTCGTAATAAAATCAGCGAAAGAACGTTTCGGTCGCACCGAAAGTGGTGATGGAGGAGAGGAACAGAATGAAGCAGGTACTCACCGACTAATCCGAGAAAAAACGTGAGGGAGTAGACGACGAGGACCGGAGCCAGTTCCGCCCAGTTGAAGTGGCTAAACGACTCGTTGATGTCGTAGTCGGCAAAATCGTCTGTCGCATTAGTCTCGTTCGACATGATTGCGATTAGCTTCTCAACGGTGACACTTCGCAGGTTGGGACACCAGTTGACGAACGTTCGCGAGCACGTTGTCCATCGTGCGGCTTCTCTCCCATTACCTAACTACACCGCAATCTGCAATCCGAACGACCAGAGTCCCTCGAGATGCCTGCAACCTCGTCGAGAAACCTTTTCCCTCTAGACCCTCTATCACCGATCGCTCGCATCCTCTTCTGCTGCAGACTGACGCGCACTTAATCCTACGACATAAAACATTTTGACAATGTAAATTCAACTGTTTCGTTCATACTCTAGTCTCTAAGGGATTTTTTGCCATCTCTTATTTCCGTTCTAAACAGATCGTTTCTTTTTATTCGAAACAAAAACAAATCCATGAAGATCCTCGGTATAGCAAATCAGGCTTTAACTCAATGCACTCGCCACGTCTCCTACGATCCATATTAGTTTGCCGGGACTCGACAAAGTACACGAAGCATTTATTGAATCCTCCCGCCCCCGAAGGTTTCCCGTCTTCCAAAACAATACGCGAAATTCAATGTATGCGAGTCACATCCGAAACCGAAGCCATGCATCGCTAGCAGAATCTGCAATTCGCCCGGAACCGTTACAAGCGAGAACCCGATGTCGGCTCAGTCGACAAATTCATTAAGAACCACGCATTTAGTCCGTCCTGTAATCATCGGAATTAATGGCCGACAAACGACGCTGATAGTGCCGCGAAATACCGATCGAACGAGCCGACCTGCGCCGAACCGATAGCGCTAAGCTTTCGTACAAATTATGCTGGCGCACCCGCTTGGGAAAAATTAATTTTTCGCATTATCATATAGAGTAGAGTATTCCGAAGGTGCCCCACCAATCTAAACTCAAAAATTGTCAAAATTCACCAAGTTGTAAACGTTTGACGAGAAAGCTGCGAAGATTGTGTTACGGTAGCGGATTCTCGCCGAGCTTTCAAAAAATAATTGGGTGGAAAAGCAAAGCGTGAGAAAAATCACTGGCTCAGGAATTGTACCACCAGTTTCGGAATGGGGATCCTGTGTATTGCTATCTTTATCTACGGGACACCCACGCAACATTCTTTCTCCCTTATCATTCTCCCCGAAACGCAAAGCTAGCTCCACAGTAATCAATGAGAGAGCGATACGTTGCAATAAATAACGTTGCTGACCAATTAGTCTGATAGCGAGCTTGCGATCTACGCACGACCAACGACTCGAATAAATCAAACGAACATCAAAAGCCAGATTACCTCCAAGGAAATTAACAAACCGTGTTTAATTTTGCAGAAGGGAGCCCAATTCGCCAAGACTGATTTAGAGGAGTAGCTAGAAGGTTGCGATAAATCCTCAAACCTATAAAACCCAAAATACGAGCGGTTCAAAGTGTCGACCAAGAATTCCGACTGGAATAATCGGATTAGAAATCTTTAAAAAGAAAATCTGACGTGTTGGCAGTGTCCCAAGTCCTCGCGGAATCGAACAACCAAGTTTGTGAAATAACAAAACTAAATCAGAGGCAGATGTTTACGAAGAAGAGGACCGGTTACAAAATACATGCGCGAAGATCCTTATTGATACATCGCATAATTATGGAAGGCAATCCCGTTGGCCGATCTGCAGCGCGATGCCCAATATAATTTCGTCTTCGAGGAGGGTCAGAGAATCGGCCATATATTACGAGAACTCGTCGAGCGGATTTCAATAAATCCTGCTCTCCGTCAAGAGCTCATAGAAAGAAAGAGAGGGAGAGATAGAGAAAGAGTATTTCTGTCCGGTTTTTCGGCGCAGCGTCGTGGAAGGAACCTTCGGTCGAAACGGGGCAGAAAAAACTCGCGATTCTTTGCAGTCGCAGGAGTTGCGTTGATACGCAACTCGGAATTGATATCCCGCATTTTCTGCTTATTCCAATGCTGATTACGGTATCCGTGATCTTTCAACCATGAATCGCGGAGACAGCCCCTTGAAGACCTGAAAGCCGAGACCGTTGTTCTCCATCTTCCTGCATGAGAGGATTTCCAAGCCGGTAAAATGCGTGATCCTTGTCAGGTAATTTCTTTCGCATAGTTTTGCCTATTTATTCTCGACTTATTGAGATTATTAAAGGATAAGGAGAAGCTTCTACGTACGTGGCTATTGTTTCTTGGAATCATCCTGTTGAAATTTATGTTGAGGATTTCCATCTATTCAAATATTTAAATCAGAATTTTTAAATCTCTGCTTCTCTATGTGGTACACACTACGCAAGAATATTTCTCTGGGAACAAGCGATATTATCCACCGCAGCGACCGCAATGGTTGTCGATTATTTTTTTGAGGCCGCGATCAACATCGGTCTGGGACAACGTTGCTGTTAATATCGTTTTCCAGATATGGCGGATATTGGAGAAGAACCGCAAAAAGTGACGGCCTAGCCGTCGAGGCACCGAGGATTAATCCGCGATCGACTGTGTTTTCGACAGCTCGATTTGTCAGTTTGCGAACCATCGAAACAGGGAACCACTATTGTGCTCGATGCGAAAGCCAATATATTACATGAAACCACAGCACACGCTTCATAGTTAATATGCAACGGGACGCATGGCATGATGCGCGTCCAGACAATGCGCATGTTTCGCGAGTATCCTCGAACGAGCTACATTCTACGTGCAGCGATCGATTTATTGATTCCAAACTGTCGAAGATCATTACTCTGGATGGAAACATTAAAATGGACGACGCGACAGGTTTTGTCGTTCGAGCAAACTCGTTAAGATTATACTACGGATGCCGGATATATTAAGACAGAGGTTTCATTACAGAGATTCATTAAAAGGCAACCTCTCTGTGCTCCGGAAATAGGAAGCTTGACCGAACTCCTGCAAAGGAAACGAAACTCATTGCCAGTCCACAAAGCGACGGATTATTTCGCTTCTCTGCGCTGTATCCGACCTCGATCCCAGATCAGTACACTAAAACTGACTGGTATGATCGATCGAGACGTTCGAGCGTTCGACCAATTAAAGAACGATCGTGGATCAATCTTCCTGTCGATTCACCGAGCTGCAAGAACAATAGGAGATAAAGAAAAATGATTTGAAACGAAGAAAGATTCTTCGGAGAAACATTTCTGCGAGCTGATCCAATTTATGCTACTGTAGGCATTATGTAGCTTTGGATTCAATCGCTTTCTGATGGAGCAATGAGAAAAGGAATGGCTCGAGGGAATGGAGAAAAATGACGGGGTTATTCTTTACGGGATTGATTCTGTCTTCGATCATTGTACAGACGGCGGAAATAGATGGATAGTTGAAAATGCATGATCGAGTACATTTTATAATATTCTGAGGAACTCACACTTGATCTTTTATTTAAGAACACGAAAAAGGATCGATTATGTCTTTTCCAATGATTTGATTTGAAATTCATGTTCATGCTTGAGTTTTGTTTCACTAAATAAACGAAGAGTCACCTGTCCTCGGGTTTAAAATTCAAGTTGAACACGAGAATGAAATAATTATCGAACCCAGTGAAATTCCCAAGGCAGTCGCTCGCGCTCTCGGCAGAAATCTCGATCAGCAAATGATCCGATTCGCGACGCAATAATTTTCGTGCCTAATTGCTTCGCGTAAATCTTGTTTAAGTAGTTATGCAACGGTTCGCAACCGCCGAATCGATAATAATTACTATACGACGCGACGACGCGACGTCGAGCGTCGGAGATCACGTACACTATATCTCGGGGCTCTACAGGTAGCACAGCCATTTTCGATCTAATGTATTTTTCTTGTTCCCTTGTCCCTGTCGAGTATACGCCGACTCGAATCCTCGAACGAATGAGTCTCCACGAGTACGTGAATATGTTTCCTATGATAATGCGCTCCCGTTAACGCTGCAGCTACCGTTTCGATTTTCGATGGATTATTTATTTTTGTTCGCGGATCATTGAAATAATACCCTTGAATTATTCCCGCTCAGATTCGGGAAACGATTTCCTTGTTTTTAACTGATTACCCGAAATCGATGCTCCACTTTCGAAAAGTTCGAATCGGTAGAACCTAATTTATCGAAAGCAAAGAGTAATCTGGAAACGGTGTCCAAGAATAAGAGGGCTTGAAAATCGATGCTCCAGTTTCATTAATTTTAGCGGGAGCAATAAAAATAATCTCCGACTCGAATCGAAGTCCTAGAACAGCCCCGAACAGGTCGAGATTCCTATCGTCAAGAAAAATATTAAAACATTCACGAGCGCTCGTGAAAGGTCTTTCTAAGAGCAAAAATTTCTCGAAGAAATTCAGAAGTATAAATTTCTTCCGCGTCCGAGGGTCTAAACGTTTGAACGAGGGAACATTTCCTAAATAAAAGACAAACTACGTTTCTTTGTGAGAAACTGCAATAAACCGGCATAAATATGCAATTTCAATTAACAGACGGTCCTTTGCCCCACTCTTTTGAGTCTGGTACCATGGAAGCTCTCCTGCAACTGCTATTAAAGGAAAGCCGAGGAATCGATGAATGGGAGAACGGAAAGTAAATCGAGATTATTGACAGAAACTGATGAATACGATTTTCATTATCGATGGAGTCGGAATCATCGATATATTTCGCGGATGACGATCTAGATTCGTGTTTCCTGCAGATTTCCAGGAAACACGCGTGCGATATTGTCACCCGATCCCCTCTCTCTTTATACTATGATACCGCATGCGAAAGGGAAACTGGCAACGCCTCTGACGAAATACGGGTCTGCTACGTTTAATTCCGACCTTAGAGCATACTCGCTGTCACAGCACTAAGCATAGCATCGCTTCGACTTATCGCACGGCGAACACTATGGTTGCTGTCAATAGAAGAACACGATAGTGTATCTGTAACCTTGCAAGTCATGCGAAAAATTGTATTTACCCATTAACCAGTCCGCCGCGCCGAGCCTACACAACATTCTGAAATACATACAAATATGCAACAATTATATTCGAACAAATTCGATCTGTTTCTTAATGTCTGCCTTTGATGTGATAAAGATGGCCAACCTAACATAGAAAATGCATCGCTTACAACAAAGTGGAGACACATTCTCGTTACATACGTTTTCAAATTCTTTGTGTTCTTCCAGTGCTTCATATTTGGCTCATTTATCTTCATAACATCTTTGATCTGATTACGACGACTGTTATTATTGTTATCGCGTGCATCAGATATGCATATCAGGTGAGTCTAACACACACTCGTCATACGAGCCACCCATAAATTCCATATTTAGAAAGACAAGAGAGATAAAGAAACGTAGAAGGAAAAAGGGAGCTAGGTAATGAAGTCAGTCGAACATTGTTTTCCGCCACGAAACAGAGAAACGTCGAGTAGGTTGAAAATCTACGACGTACAATTAAGGGAGCCAGACAGGTGAAGCGGGAGAGACGTTCGAAAGCTTTCCGTCAAACTTCCTCGAGGTTCGTTCCCTTGTTTCACAAGTTGGAAAGGCCATTTGTTCGCAAAAGATGAATCTCGTTAGCCACGCTGCCGACGCTAAATTTAGATCGTGTCATCGTGACCACTCTGTCGTCGCAGAAAAAGCGTTAAACGTCCGCGACGAATCAAGCTCGCGTTACTCGCTTTTGTTTCGCGACTTGTTAACTCAACCGTGCCGCATCTACTTGCTATCTGGCAGTGAACTTTTGCCGTTACTTAACTGCTACCCTAAGCGACCGTGCTCGTTACAGAACTCTACACAATTTTTCTAGACCGTAGCATTTACCGTCGGACTGGGTTACGATTGGGTTTAAAGGATCTATCGTTTAGACTTTTTCTTCGTTATTTACATATAGGAATTGATGCAAAATAAAAATTATACTAATTGCCAGACTCTCTTCAATTATTTTAAGAAATTGAAAATTACTGTACGTTTGATAGTATCAAACCGAACAATATCAAATTGATATCCTTCAGTTCTTTCAACCTACCCACGCTCCAACGATTCAAACCTTGGCATTTTATCTTTGACAAAAATGCAGACAACGCTTCCACAATCGAAGCACGAATCGGTGATTTATTTAGAAATGAAGTAGAACCAAAGTTTGCTAACCGCGGCGCGCCGATAGGTCAGAGGTTCCTCGAACACTCTCCAAAATGAACCGCTCAAATATTCAGATTGCTAACCGGGCTCCTAAAATACCCGAGTCATCCAAAGTATACCAGAGAACGCAGAAAAACACAGGTTGCGCAAATTGCACAACGAAGATGCCACTTCTATTTATCTTCTGTATCTACAACCTGTTCCAGTTGTATGGGAACAGGGATTTCTCCATAAGACCTTGTATCACCTGTCCATAGCTTCCGGTTCGCGGTGCGCAACGCTCGAAGCATGGAAAAAACTCCATGTCGCATAAAATAATACATAAATCAGCCGGCCACAACCGAGATCCTCGTCGACGACGCGACGCGACGCGACGTAGAGAACACAAACAACATGTCCGGCAAAAAGAGAACGTCAAAGTACAAGCGGGAAGAGGAACACGAAGAGACCAACACCGAAAGAAAAACAATCCATTCAACGGTGAACTGTCGCCGGATTGGCAGCAAACAATTCTCTCGATGGATTCTGGTTGCCAATCTGCGAATCCCCGAGGAGAGAGACGCGATCGATAATCGACACGCTTCGAAATAGCTCGACGCCGAAAATAGGCGTGAATCTCGATAATTGAAGATTAACGCCGATTCGAGGGAGAGAAACTTCGGCCCGCAATTAAGACCGGTATTAACGAAAATCCCGAGGTCATTAAGCGTGCAAACTTTTCCACGGACGCGGCACGATCGTTCGCGAAATTATCCTACACGGAATCCAGTCCCAGCATTAAAATTTCAGGATCCGCGCACGAATTCCGCAGACGTGTTTTTCATTCGTTGCACGCCAAAATTGTGATTATAAATTTTTCAACGAGAATGCTTTCGTTGATAATTATGCATGACTGAACGATCAGCGAGTACCGAGATTAATTTAGAGAACCGCGTAGGTGCATTCTCTCCGCTTTATTCCTTAACTTTCTTTAAATCTAAGATATCTGAAAAAACACATGGAGAAGAGGATCGTAGAAAGCTTTCTCTATATTTTTTTATTTGTCTAAGGTTTGCGTCATGCGAAACAAGATTGGTGGTAATAAAATCGGGAGGGTACACAGAAATATTATTTTTTCTTTTTCTAGCACCGCGGTAAATCTTTCTGAAAATACGCTTCTGTCGATGGCAAGAGCAGACCGCTCACGGGCGGGCTCGCTGCCAACAACCTCGGCTTCTGGTCGAGAAAACGAATTCTCGATGACAAGAGTCGATCGGTGTAGCGACGACTTTTCGAATTTTTGCCTTTTCGACGGCACAAAGCGTCTATCGAATGGAGTTTTCAAATCGGTATAATCCCGCGCCCGGTATGCTCGAGTAATTCAGACGAAATATCAAACAGTTCTTTCTGCGACCTTATCTGGCCTCGATCGACTAATTATTCTGCAAAATTTCCTTCGAACCATCATTTGTTTCCCGTCGCTGATAAGAAAGCATTACGCAATGTGGCAAAAGCAAGGTGTCTCCTAATTACCTTGTCCCGGAACCTCGATATTCAAGTCAGACAATACACAAAATAATTTCTAGCGGTGAGACATACATAAACATAGTCATCGTTTTCTGAAGAGATTTACCGTCATTCCAAAGTGCTGAAATGCTTGGTAAAAATAGACTATTCTGCAAAATAACACAAAAGATCGAGATCCTAACATAATTAAGAAGACGGGCAACGTGCGCTCTATAGTTGAAAGAACTAGACCGCGAATGGAGCCTGAAGTACAGAAGCTCTTAGACAAACTACAGCGCATTCGGCTGATCGGTACAGGGAGAGCGAGTGCGACAACAGACAGAATTTATGCATACAAACATGCGCCACGTGTTGGTAATAAAACTACATAGTACTATTTATAGGAAAGATCGGGATCGAGTCCCTGCACCATGCCAACCATACGCGCAAAATCGTTCCAAGCGTCGCGCGTCGAGTCGCGTCGTGTAACGAGCCTGGTGTTCGTCAAACTAATCTAATCCCGATTATGGCTGCAATTCGATTACGTATTTCAGAAAACCGCGTGGACGAGGACCTTCGTAAAACGATAACAATACGAGACGCAATACCAACTCCAACGAAATGGAACTTGTCCAAAAAGAGAGAAACAAAAACGTTCGATTATATTATCGGAACGGAGAAATAAACTTGTTTCCGCATAGAGTTTCGATAGAAGATGGGAAAAAGAAACTGCCGCACGCAGATCGAGTCGGAATCGTAATGACAATTTCCAACAAAACTCAATAAACATGTCCCAAAAATTGGCCGAATATTCTTTTCCCCTCTGAACAAATTCCTGCGGAATTAGAAAAGGCAAAAATCCAATTTCAATTCTGATTATTGAACTTGTTAATGTAGAAAAAGCGAATGTGGTTTAAACGAGAACCGCAGCAGGGTAATGACTGCGTTTCGCGATTACCATTGCACATTGTGTTTAAGCGAGGGTGTGGCTTTTGCCCTAAATTCGATATTTTGCTAAAATACGGTCGTACGGTATCCGTCGCAGACGTTTCTGTGATTTACGGGTTCCCCGGGCCACGTTTTCGATGCAAAGCGGCAAGCGATTCTATTTATGAGCCGTCCGACACGTGCGAATCGCCCTTACCTGTGCACGGGTGGCCACAAGAGTTTCCCGACAGCGACGCGACGAACCCAGAAAGAGAGCGGACGGCTAGCTAGTCGGATCGACAACAACCGGCAGAGAAAAAGAACCATGCATCTTTCATGAGGCCAATTCGTGGCTCTTTCACAATTATTCGCCAGCCGCGGCGACGAGACGCTCTTTATCTTCTCGGTTCAGCTCGCACCGTGAAAAACCCGTTTATCCGTATATCCGCTGTCCGACTGTGATACGAACCCCTTTATTACCTTTGCAATATTTTTTCACTGCAAAAAAACCTGCACGGGAAATGTGAGCTTAACCCGATACTCTTTCACAGTTTACAGTATCATACTAGTGCCGGTTGAAACATGCATATATATTCTGAAATTGGTGTTCAACAAGTTTTGTATGAAACGCGATATCTTTTTCTTGTTTTAACTCTTACATTTATCTCGCAAGACTGCATCTTGTTCCATAGAAAAATTGGAGTGTTTACTTTTCTAGAAAATTAATCACGCACCTTTGAACCCCTTTAGGGTCAAAATCATCCCTAAGACTATCATTAAAAATTCTTTAAATATTATCTCTTAAATTCGCACGATTTATAATCACTCCTGAAAGGTACCTAGAAATTTCTGTCACTGCGCAATACCGACTGATTGCAAAAGTTCGCACAACCTTCGGAAACCTGAACAACTACTTTGGAGGACCGCGAAATTTTTGCGAAGAAGGAATCCACCATCTTGTAGAACGTTCAGAGACAATTTTTAAAAATATTGCATAAAGTAGAGCACGGCCAGTCATATTTTACAATGATAATTTTATTAATTTTCGAATCGAGCACGAATCTTTGGGACGAATGAAAACGTTCGAGTCTTTTCTATTTCTTGGAAAATACAATTCGACCAACTGAATGAACTGTCTTCTAACTTCACGGTTTCAAGAACTATCCCACTATTCGTGTGTTCGTCGGTGAAGTAAAGAGATCAGTAAAGTCTTCCAAGATTCCTTTATCAACGTCCGGTTACAGCTAGAGAAACCTTCGAGGTCCGTGTATGGAAGAAACAACACGACTCTTCGAGGAAAACGATTGTCTAATCGCAAGGCTGCTCGTTCTCATGTAAATCGACTAATTAGAATCTCGAACGAGATGTAATTGAAATAAGAGATCGAGGAATCGTTTGAAATTACTGGAAGAAAAATTGAATACATCGTTTCCTAATACCACTGTCCACATTCAAGTCAAATATTGTTCGACATCAACATTCAATCGTTCGATATTAACATAAAATATTCCCAGCAACTATTATCATGCTAGGAACACGCCAGCTTCGAATTTGTACAAAAATACATTATCAAGCTTCCACAAATAATAAATAACGAATAATGTCTCCGCTCGCAACAAATTGTATTTGTCTTTCTCTTTTACGTTTTAAACCAGCAGACACCTATTTATGCATATGCAATATTGTACAGTCTATCTGGAATAGTCAGGAAGCTGATGGCTTCCAGGGATACTTATCGTTGGTGCCGTTAATTAGCGATCGACCTGGAACAGATGAGCTGTATTTACGCGTGCGATGGTTCCGGGCCGAACGGAGCACGCAAAATGTTCATCGGAAACAAAAGATGGCGTCTATCGGGCGCGTTCGATCAAAAGGTATAAAAACGTTCGGCGTCAATAGGGCCGAAGAGGAACGATCAGGTTTTGTATGAGACTCGCGAGTAAAATTCCGGGATGGAAACGACGTGGCGATTCATTCGCATCCGAAAGAGGCAACACAACTAGCCAGCTGCCTATACATATTGTTTTCCAATCTGTCCATTCACGTAACTTCTACGATCGTTTTTTATGCGGACGAACAAAAACTGAATTCAGCAAAAAGCTCTCTTTCTCTCGAACGCATAGGGAACAACTGAATGTTCGCCTATCGTCGGAAACACGTATTTCGTAAGAAAATCGTTTTACAGAATGCTTCCAGTGATTTATCTCGAGTGCTCGTCTGTGCGGCCTAACTGGCGTGAATTATTGGAGTATATATGTACAGCTAGAAAGAGAGAGAGAGACAGAGGACCGTTTACACTTCCCCCGGTTAGGACTGTAACTAGGTCTGATGGATCGTGTTCGTTGCTGCATCTTATTCTATGATTGATATGGACGATCATAAAATTTCAACGGCGATCGTTAGACCACGGATGTCTACGGCATACGAAGATCTCGGATCCAGAACTGTTTGGTTTACGCTCGAGAAGTTTGTTTGCTCATACAATCAAAGTGAACCTGACTGTGAAATTTGCGGTCACGCATGCTGATTTGGTATCAATTAATCGCGGAAAATTGTATATCGGCAAGAAACAGCTGCATTAATCACCCGCTGTATTGACCCAGACTAGCAAGTTCTAACAGAGTTTCGCTAGTGTTGGTAGCTCCTTCAAAGTCGAAATATGTACTACATATATATTCTGTTCTCTCGATAGGAACATTTTGAACGTAACTTTCCATCGTTCCTTGAAAGATGATCGAGGATTTAATAAATTGAATTGATTCTACTTTTCGGTTTTTACAGAAATGTTTGCGCGCGAAGAAACAATAATCATCGAAGGGATCGACAGACTCCATGGCTAATAAATGGATGAAATTCAGAGTCCGCGGATGGCGATCGCTATTCGCGGAAAGTTGAATGAAAACTGCGAGGAAACGGGAGACTCTGATTGCTTTCTACCGAAGAGAAATGCGAACTGTATTCTGGACTCGAAACTGATGGGCACGCTGAATGTAAGTACATACAACGGTGCCGGTGAGTGACGATAAATTATATAGGTTTCGTGAATGCGCGACATACATACGAGGCGTCTAGCAATTATTTACGAAACAAGCGTGATGGATTGTTACTCCGATCCCGATCGGTGTGAAAAATAATGTCGCGTGCAGATAAACCGCAAAAGCAACGAAGCTCCGAGGATATATCGCTCGTTGGAAAAAAGCTTCGAAAGCTTTCCAACCAAAAAGGAACTCCTCCTCGTCAAATTAATTCGATTAACGAAAAGTTTCGAAACGCGTTGCTAAAGTTGCGGATTTTTTGCTCTTGACCAACCGAATCCAAAAATCAACTAAAATTTCGACTCTTCCGAACGGATCGTAACCTAAAAAAATAAGTTTTTGGGAAACGGAAGCCGAATTTATAGGGGGATAAGGGTAGAAACGAATAATAAATGGGGCGAAATAATTCTAGAGGTCCCCTAATGGAGCAATACGAAAGGCGTAACGATTGTGCACGAACAATCATCGTCACGCGAAACGATATCGTGTATCGAGTTTCACACGCCAACATCTTCCGTTTCCATCGGCCTTCGGGTAATGTTAGGGGATTCGTCAAAAAGCTTTCCGCCGATAAATGTCACACTGACAGGCCATTATTGTGTATCGACGAAAGTAAAGGTCAACCTGGTTTTGCTTACACCAGAATTAATGGGACCATCGAATAAAGATAACCGCCACAGAAAATGTTTGGAACGAAAACATGGCTAGAACTGTACCGAGGATCTTATTCGTTCACAGCCCACGTACATCTCGTTACATACAAATGTTACATAAAAAAATAGAACACATAACAGAAAAATAAACGTTGGATCTTTATTCTCCTTACACGTCCATTTGCGTGACACGTTGTACATATTCAGGATTGAAATGGGTACGCACGAATACAGTTGTTTGAAAATGTAACTCACACATTGTGAAAACGATGTCAAAGAGACCGGAAGCGAGTCATCGTACGCCATATATCATAAGGGACACCGTGCAAAATCGTCCGAGTATTTTCCGGTTTCACTCACTTTATCACTTGACAGCCGCGAGAAAAGTTCGAGGGACACGATAAGAACGGATATCGCGAAGTTGTTCAGCGGAGCGATATCTATACACTGAACGTTGCTGAACGTCCGAAGCCACGCGACTTACGGAACTACCCGCCAACCCGAGTCGTCCCGATTCACCCCGACTGTGAACGAACTTCCTCGAACGATGAACGAAAACGGTCGAGAATACGGCGCAGGGAACGCGCAATTCTAAGTCGAGTTTCAAAATTCAAAAGAAATCTACAATTTCTGATCGAGAGACTCTTCATGGCTAGAGAAAGCTACCTTCTGTAAAATTTTCAATGGTATTACTCTCTCGTAAGCTATTCCAATTCCGAAATAAACTTTTCAAACAATATAATCGATTCTCAAATATTTACTAACCAAATAGATTCTAAGTAAGAATAGCAGATTTGAAAATTTCTGCAACCAGATTAGAACTTACCCTAAGTCGTTCTTCAAGAAAAAGTAACGTTACAAACTGTTGCAAATATTCTCTTTGTTGACACACGCGCGCGTAAATACACGCGCAATCGCTGTATTCTTTTTACAGAAAACATACTTGGAAATAAACAACAGAGACTTGCGTCGAACGTTTCTAATGCAATGGCGGGCTTCTAATTTTAACCATGGTCTAATAGAGAAAAAGAATATGCTTGTCTAACGATGCACGCATCGTTCGCTTTATATTCTACCGACAAAAGAAAGAATTTCCAGTTGGTTGGTAGGATAAATAAACGGTATACTCGATTAATCCTCTGATTATTGTTGAAGAATCGAGAAGGTGGTTCTTCGAACGTCCACGAACTGACTGCAACGCACACCGGGACGACCGGGAATGGTGAAAATGGTGGGAATTTCGCGAGACATTTGAAATTAGAACAGATGGCGACAGGGAGCCCGCGGTTCTGAGTCCGTAGTGAAAAATGGCCGGCGCCAACGATTGTTTCAGCATTGGGAGTACGGTGGCCTGTAAAACTTGTTACAAGGAGGAGATCGAAGGCGAGGTGTTGGCATTCGATCCACAAACTAAAATGTTGATACTGAGTATCCTTTTCTTGTAAATTCCCCGAGAATTATCGCCGCATCCCGACGTCTAACATCTCTATCCAGCGTTCATCCTTCGCTCGTTTAACATCACCGCAGTAAGATGAATATTCCATGTGACCCGCGACGGATTACTAGATCCCCGATCAACGACAATTACGTTCCGTTTCGCGATTTTTCACGGACAACGCGTAATACTGCTTGTCAATTATTAGATGATTTCCTAACCAGCCACACGAAGTCAGGTTAGTTTCGTCATTCAATCAACCATGCTGGAATTTCGATTGGTTTCGTTTCCTCGGTTCTCTACGTTCCCCGCGCGGATTTTCACCTTCTCGACAGCCGCTTTCACCTTTCTCATCCATAGAAATCGCAAACCTTCATTTTCCGCTCTGATAAGATAACTTCTATCGACTCGATTATAACCTTAGATTCGACTTTGATAGGGAACCCATTCTGACAGAAATTATTTATCAAACGAATCTCGGCTGCTCGATAGAATATTTTCTCAACTATTCTGTCGCCGGAAAATTGGCTAAGCAAAATTTCAAATTCAAAGCATGACCGTTAAAGCGATTGCTGTACGTTAGAGATATTTTTTATTCTTTTCAGCTGATAAAATTGTGAAATGTCCTCTAATCGTTTTCAGAAATTATTTACGTCTAACCGTTTACTGGTATTTATTGTATAATAGTCCTTAACTAATATTAAACAGAATGTCCTTCGTCGAGCGGGGCACCCACGTTAAACGACGTTCACATAGTAAATTTATCCTTGGTATCTGAGGTCCAAGTAAAGCGGGAAGTTAGCCCCACAACTAGCGAACCACCACAAAGCCTTAATTTGCAAAAATTAAACAGAAGAGTACGTAATCAAATCGAAGAGAAAAAGAAACTGGTAATGGCTCTGCAGGCCGGAGTATCTCCAGAAGGACAGAAACTCTTCAGTACTATATCAAAGACAATTCCGGAAATCACGTGGAACGGAACGAATATCGTTGTGTTTGACAATGTGACGATTAAACCCCCGTACAAAGTTGACAACGTGCATGGTAACACAGAATCTGGAGCATACAAGCACGTAAAAAAAGTGGTAAGTACGGTTGTGGGAGGAGACGACAAAAGACAAAATATATTTATTGTTATTGTAATGGCTTTAACCATTACAGGTCGAAAAACATATTAAAGACACAGAGGCATCGGCGCAAGCGCAACAACGGGAACAGCAGCAACAACAAAAGCAAAAAGGAGGTGCTATGCAATAAAAGTTCGAAAAAGGCACTATACTACGAATGAAGCTACCGATGCTTTCACAGAAGTTCCAGTGTTCGAGGGAAGTAGGAAAGAAATGAAACCGGATAAACAGAAGAGAAAAAAAAACCATTGCAGAACTACTAGATAAGCCTATCATGAGAAAAAAAAACCAGCATCATAGACGAAATTCACACATTTGTTTTTGTTGAAACGAAGCATTTTGGAACGACCGAACTGCAAGAATCGATTATTGAAAATTCCGAATACGTTCACGAAACGGTGTACACATCAGTTAATTATATTTTGTATGCGCAGCATTTTGTAAAGCAATGGATTTCACATCTTACCCGAATTTTAGTATAGAGCTCGCTCTTCGATCAAGAGCGTTGCTTATTTTATCTAATAAGCTGCCATACACCTTACGTACTGCTGGAACTATTGTTCATACATGTGCTCCGATGCAGGTGTGTTTTAGTTTAGTTTTACATTGTTACAAAATACGTTTAGTAATTGTTTACAGATCATTGATACGCGTGATGTGGTAGCATGACTCGGTCGCCATAATTAGTACCAAATTTTTTCAATGAAAAAGTAAAATCAGAAATCGGTCATCGCGCGATATGATTCAAGTCCGTATGAAACGGTTCAACAGAAATGATGCAAAATTGATGTCGTAATCGGGAAAGGGGGGACAACACGATCAACGGGGAGAAAAGGAAACGTTTGCATGTGACTCATTCGACTATCGTAATTGACTGACTACCTTACTTTTATTCACGAATTAGAAATCCGTCGTTCGTCATCGCTGTGGTACTACCGATCTCTCAAAATTTGTAAACAAAGAACAAAAACGGGAACGTTACACTTGATCACGCCTGCGTCGGCACGAGACGTCTTCGGTCGCGACGCATCATTGTTGAATGAAGGATATTCCCTTGCATAGAACGAGCGAAGAAGAATTGTTATTTAAGAGAAAAAAACAACAACTTGATCTGTGCAAGGGCAACTGCCGTCTAGCTTGCACATAGGAGTAACTTCATTTGCAATTAAAAAACCACGGAACGCGTCTCGTGCCCCTTACTTTTTGAACGCGGAGAAAAAAAATGTAAAACAGAAAAGAAAGAAAGATTATAAAATTAATTACACGAAAAGACACAAATAAATGTAATATAAATTCTAAGATTCTTTTTCGTATTTATTACTTTTTACTATACTATAAAAGATTTACTATAAAAACCATGCGATGATATCTTTATTCGGCACTCTCGTCCAACTCTTCGATCGTTTCCGCAACATTCGCACCACGCACGATTGCATTTAAATCGTGCGTGACTCGTGCAATTCGTGCTGCAGCTTTAAATTTAATTACAGCCCGTTGCTTCTCCATTTTCTTCTTCCACTAAAAAGAATTATTTATTCACGTAGGTGTACGTCTAGGTCAATCTAGGTGTCCGAAGCAGAGATGGTATATGGGGCGCTTTTCACGCGCATGCGCGACGTTTCTAACGTCAGACGGTCTCAGTCAAGTACAAAAATCGGGTACCTTGGCCGTTCCGCTAATTTCGCAAAATTTAAATTTTAACAGTAACTTATCTGAAATTCTCGCAGACCGCTTTCCTTTAGCGCCTCATATCGTAACGGACACCGCTGGACGTTCTCGCTAATAATAGTCCCCCACAAACTTTGGACGCAGATACGTTCCTGGTGGTTCCTGGCAAAACTCGCGCATGCGCGTGAATAGCGCCCCATATACCATCTCCGGTCCTAAGAGAAAAATCTAAGAGGAGGTTGTCTATTGGCTCAAAATCAAACCAGAATCGACCTATAGAAACAAAATATGGCTAGTGACAAATCCAGGTGAATTTCTAGTGATATTATACCACTTTCTTCGTGCAAAATGTCTAGATCCGATGCTTTGCCTTCCATTAGAGCGAGAGAGAAGGAGCGAAAGAAAATCGTGGTCGAGTGTTTTGGAAGAACGTTTTATGTTTGTTACTCCGTATCTGGGTTATATGAGTAGTTTTATATTTTTGGTAAACAAACGACTAAGGTAATTGTCATTGATTTCACTAAAAATTTCACACACTTTAAAAGCTGTTTTACTATGAAATATTTTTTAGACGACAAATTACGCTTGATATCGTGGTTTTGAGCGGGATGTTGTGACCGCTATAATTTCAACAAAAACGATTCTAAGAAAGTGTTCTATAGTGTTTTAAGTACTGTCTAATCGATTGCTGCGAATCAGTCTTCGCTCTCAGGCCTGATAATCACTTTAAACTGTTCTTTAGCAACAATGCGGCAAGTGTTTACCCTAACCTATTTTCCTAGTTGACAAATCTGTTAGTAAATTCGTTAATCAAAGAATTGAATTTTAATTGTAACGTTATTATCGGAAGTTCGTCGGTCATTGTAAAAAAATTTCAATTTATTTTTCTTGCGTAATTTTTAAGACATTTTCAAAAATACGCAGTGCTATAAGTTAGTAACGTTAAGAAATGAGTACTCACATCCTCGTCGCGAGATGGTAAGTTTGAAACATACTCTTTCATTTCTTCCTTCTTTGGATCCACTATAGCTACCACCGATACGCAGCCATCAACCGTACCTAGAACTATACTCTTACCGTCGTAAGTGCTATCGATAGCGCTTAATTCTGCTTGAACTCTATAATTTGCTATGATCTCGCAGTCCGAGGATCTAGGAGTTGAAAACATGGATAAAGTTGAATAATTTCAGAAAAATAATTTCACTCGTGTTTACCTAAATACACGTATGGTTTTTCTTCCACTGTGATAATAGAGAACGTATTCATCCGTACGGTTGAACATCGATATTACAGTGAACACTCCTTCCGCTACTTTGGGGATATAAGTCTTAACGCTGGTACCTTTCTTTAATTCGAGAAGCTCCAGTCCTCCTCTGTAGAAGTAGAAACAATCAAGTTTACGTTATAATTGGTGGAATTAATTTTATCGTTATTTTTATCATACTACCTGCTGGGTGCGTATAAAGTGTATTTTCCATCCTTGCTTATATTCCCGCTCCACTTTGGAATAGTGCGGATAAATTTCTTTTTATTGATATCCAAAATGGTGCCCTTGTCTGCTCCAATAATCCCCACCCATTGCGATTTATTAGGCATGGGAGTTATGGACAAAATATCCTATCGAAATTAAGAAATTACAAAGTACTAACAAGATAGCAAGATGGAAAATATTTCACGTACTTTAAATCCTGGTAATTTTACAGGGATCTTGCTGATCAGTGCACCCGTTTTTGCATTATAAATCACGATACAATCTCTGTTGCCCTTATCAGCAGCCGGTGCAATCAGGAAAGCATTGTCGGATGTAATTACTACGTTTCTGAATGGTGTACCTGTCTGACTTCTGACTACATATTGCAACGAAAATGATGTTCTCCCATCTATCAATTAAAATCGATAAATGCATAAAATCTGCAGTTTAGTCATAATGACATTGTGAATTTACTAAAACAATTAGGAGTTGAAATCAATGTACCAGGAATCGTTCTCATAACAAGCGTAGCAGCGGTCTTGGTACTCTCCACTCCTGCAGGATTCTTAGGTCTAGAAACTGCTATGAACTTGCTGGAATTCTCGATCAATGCTAACTGTCTGACGTGTTGTTGCTCTTCTTTAAACAACACTTGCTCGGTAATTCTGTTCCATATTAGCACATTGCCAGACTCTGTAGACACAACGTACCTAAAAAAGATACCAATCTACGTTGTTATTCGAACGCAACGTCGAATCGCTAGAAAATTACTCACTTGCCATCGTGCGTCATACAAGCATGAGTAACAATTGCCCCCAAGGGACTATCAGCTAATTTAGAGATCAGCTTCCCAGTCTGCAAGTCCCAGATTCCCACGCAGTCTCTGGTAACTATTGCAGCCAAGTTACACTGTTCCGCTAAACTATTTCACAAGAAACATATTTTCATAAAAATCAAATGAAATATTCATTTACGATTCAAGTCCAAATTACCTTATCATATCGACCTGGAGCTCGTGCCTGTCTATCACGTGAACCTGTTCAAAAATATTGTTTATATTCCACACTTTAACGCTTCTGTCAATGCTTGACGTAACCACGCTGTTCCAATTGCCAACCGTTAGCGCTTCCAGCTGGATGATCCTGGCAAAATGAGCATCTAATACTTTCACTAACTCCGTTGTCTCTAAGCTCCAAACGTACAAATTTTTTCTATGAAATAAATGGACTGTGATTAATTTGATTTCATTTGAAACTGCCATTGTTACAAAACATACCTCACACCAGCAACAGCATAATTCTTGGTCCCACTGACCATTATCGAATTGGACCACATCATCCTCGTGCTAATGTTCCGAACACCATTCGGCAACATCAGAACATAAGCGTCGCTCTTGTTCTCCAAAAACCAAACGATAAAACCATTGGCACTGGTAGCCAAAAGCATTTCCTCTTCTCTGTCCATCTTTAATTGCAACAAGTACTCGACGTCATCGTTATAAGCCCTAGGCATATCGAAAACCTTTTCCCATTGCGAAGACGTTTCGTCGCAAGTATACTTCGTGACTCGGTTATCGCTGTTAATCGTACAAGTATACAGGATCTTCTTATCATTGGTCATCGTTAGGACACTGCAGATTAGACATCGATAGATGATTCATTTTACACAATCGATCCATATTAAAAGGTATCCCACCTATGAAAGTACAGAGGATCCAAAGATCCTTTCTTCCTGTAGGTGTGCAACAGCATGCTAGTGTCTTCCATGTTCCCAGACCAGAACACTATTCTATAGTCGTCCAGAGTCGTGTGTTCCACATCTGCGCGAAAAGTGCAGTTCGATAGCCATCGAAAAACCTCCTAGGGCAATTTTTGTTTCCACTCACGCAAAATCGGCCACTTGTTGGAGTCCTCGGGATTCGTGTGGGTCTCTATCAAGTTCCCTCTTAGGTCGAATCTGCACCAGCCCAGCTTCCCGTACACAAAGAAGAACTGGTTCATCAAATGCACCCCGCAAACTGGATCTTCATTCGGCAGGGGATTGTCGATAGTGACAAACTCGCTCGTTAAAGTGTTCAACACGACGCTCTTAAAAAACAATTATAGAGTCAAGTTTCTATGCACCGATGGAATTTCAAGTTGATTTTTGTTAGGGCTCCACCCTGAGTATTTCATTGCATAAATGTTAAGTAATAATCTAGTCAGAACAGTCTGAACCTGATTGTTGGTCGTAAACGCAGCCGCGTATCTATTATCAGGACTCAGAACTAGATTCTGCATGATCCCCTCTACTCCAGGATTGACATCTCTCGTCATGTCGCTGGTACTCAAGTCCCAGGTGATGAATCTGTTGGATATCGATACCACATGGCGGTAGTCAGAAGTCAGACAGAAGCCAAAGACAGCAAACTGATGTCCCTCCAACGAATACTAAAACAATCCGAGCATTACGATCCTTCACTCCGTATTTTTCCAAACTGTTTGTTTTGGCTGTATTATCAAAATTTTCAATTGTATAGAATTTTTCGATCTTGAAGAGTTGCATTGAAAACGAAATAACTAGTCAGAGGATGTAGGTAGAGGAAATAGACTGCGGATCTCTATGGAAAGTTACTTTGAGAGGTCCTCCAGGTGTGTGCAAACAGTGATAAACAGGTAGCAAGGCGCAGTCCTTAGCACCGTCGTTGTCGCAAGCCCTCAATAACATCTTCACATTGACATTGCCTCCAATTTCCGGTAGCAATCGACCTATCAACTGCGGCGCGAGCATATCGGGGTGAGAGCCCAGTATTGCTCCGCCTAATCTCAGCGCGTCAGCTACCAGCATCAGCTCTCTACAAAACGAGATTGTACAAACGTAGAGAAATTGTAAAAACGTCTCGCTATGAAGTTGAAGTATAACCTGACGATGCTCTGATTATCGATGAAGGTGCACGCATCTTCAAAGTCTGAAAGCACAGCTTGCAGGGGGCAAGAACTCAGCTTCGCGTGTAGCCATTCGTAGTTGAATAAGACGTTCTCGAAGAGGTCGTTGAAGCGACGCGATCTGACTAGGTGGAATGGCAGCTCGCCGAACTGGAAATTAGAATAGATCAGATGGAAATATGTTCTTCTAATGATTTATCGATTACCTTTCTGAGGTTGTATCTCGTGATTGTTCCTTCCTTCGAGTAGAACGCCAGGGGTTGTTCTGGAACTTTTCTGTCAGCTATGCCTTCTTTGTCCGCTAGGTTGAACCTGATAGGGGCGTTTCATATAGTGCTCCAGATTAATAGTTTTTCCAGGAAATAATCCACACGTAAACAACCACCGGCTCACCGATGTCTTTGAATCTCGGTGTACTTGAACGGTTTCGGTCGTCCTCCTCCCCAAATTCCCAAATAGTAATCGGCGATCATCGAGTGGAAGTACATCGCCATGTTCATATTCTTGAAATACCTTTCTCTCGCAGCATCCCTGAACTGTCTATGATACCAATTAAGAACGCTAACGCCATCGGCTTCCCGTTCGCTCAAATAATTAGGCAAATCGTTCCTTATCCTGGTCCAAAGCAGCGGAGGAATCCTCCTAACAGGTGGCAAATGGTACTGGTAGACGTCATCTAACACTTTATCATCCAACGAGATCAGATCCTCCAGTTCAGACTCGGATAGACCGGATTTAGCTGCAGTGATGTAAGCCAAAGCGTGGAAGACTAAAATCTTGCCATGCTGTTTCTCTATCCTCTCGAACAGCATCATTATACTGTCCATCACTGTGCTGGTTAAATGAGTATCTGCTGGCTTGGTGTAGCTCCTCCATCTGCAGATCTCTGCGAATACCAACTTGACGAAAATCGGCAGAGAACATTTGGATATAGCGTTCGCCACCAGGCGCCATTGATAGTTGTTCAGATCCCTGTGCGCCGTTTTCATCCACATCCTGTAAACACGCAAGTCTCCCGTGAAAGCATCCGATAGATTTAGCGTTAAGTTAAGACTCTTTTACCTTATCACGTCCATTGCTAAATCCTCTCCTAGTGCTACCACTTCGATAAAATTTTCTTCCGTGTCGATCATCCTCCGCAGGAGTTGATAGTCCCGAGAGATCACGGGATTAGACTCTTCCGCGGCGCAAGACAGCATCATCTGATAAGATTATGGATTTTTAAATTCGAATCCTTCATCGTTTCTGTTGGAATCGAGTACCTTGCAGTTGGTAGGGAGTCTAGTTGGTAGCCAGGACAATTTGTTCCCTTGAACACCCGTCAGCTGATCCACACTGTCTAAGAATAAGAGGATCGGCTGCTCCTTCGTTGCCAGAGTCAGCAAATATTTGAAGTGCGCGGTCAAGGGCACTATATCGTCAGGGATTTCGTCAAATGGTAGCATGAAGTTGTAGGAGATCTATATTGAAGAAAACAGTTGGTGTTGCTGACGCTATATACATATATATGTGTAAAACGCCAACAGAGTTGATAATTTCAAATATACTTTGATTTTTTCTGAATGATTCACCTGTTGACAAATGGAGATCAACGTAGGCGTTAGCGCACTGCTGTCAGGGGTAGTGCCGAGGAATCGGATTACGTTAATTGGCTTTTTTCCGGTGAGCCACGTGCCATTCGTCAGACCAGCAGTCTTTGCTAGTAAAGACGTCTTTCCACACCCACCCTCCCCATATAAAACCAGGGGCTTGTCACTGTCCCCTAGCATATATTCCTTGATTCTCACTAAGGTGTCCTCTCGACCGTAAAACACCTGAAAATTTTGCACATTTGCAAAATGAAAATAATATGACACTATTTTCAAATTCTTCTAATATTTTCTTCGAAACGACAAGCTCTCAATCGGTAATTTTAAATTCTGCACGGTACACGAAACATACTCTGACAGAGTTGTTGCAAGCGTGAAGATGCTGCAGAATCTCGGTTATAATTTGTCCCTGAGCCGAACTGTCTTCTTTCCTCATAGCACGGTCGACTAGTTTCACTATGTTTCGATAAAAATGAGTTATGAAGTGTTGAAGGTACTCGCCGTGCGTCTCCGGGTCCAAACCTTCTCGTCCAATCCATTCCACCGTGTACCTAAATGAACGGGCTCGATTAAACAGCTTTGGGAACGTAAAGTAAACGTAAGCGAAGAAATACCTTTGCAGATTCGTAGTTTCGATTTTGTCCGGAAGTCTCTCGTCCCTCAAGTTTGCTAAAAGCTTAGAAGCTTCGTTGTCCAAGCTCCTGTTCGCTATGTCCAAGAACAGACTCGCTTTTCGTAAATTTTGAAGGTTTATATTATTTATGTATCTCACGTAAGCTAGACAGTGGTTCTTCGTGTTCTTCACGTTTAGGACACCGTTGATAACTTCGCGTTCGGTTACTGGGAAAATCATTATTATTAAAATATCAATGTAGAAGTTTGTTTCGCGGATTACGCGATCTCTTGCTTTTACCAGACATGAAATAATTATGCATCGTGTCTTTGTCGAACTTCCCCAAGTTGAATAGAGACTGTGCTCCCTTTCGAAACAGCTTCTGCATCTTCAGCATGGTATCCCACCAAATCGCCTGGTCCTCTTGCTGTAGCTTCGGTATTCTCTAAATCGTTAATGTGAAACTTTAGAGCAGCGTTCGGTCTTAACGCTAAACCCACATTGATCAAATTTCTACTTGCGTTAGGTTCTACTTGATAATTATTAAAAATCTACAGATTTTTCTTGAAAGATAATAAATCGCTTTAAAATCCGAATAAACTCGATTTTGCCGCTTTTAGTTACTTTATTGTTGAAGTTCTTCAAGATCGACGATATAGGCTGCAGGATACTCGTTGGTGGCACAGCGTTGCTATCTTTTTTGTACCATCTATCCAAAACGCTCACGTCCATTCCCTGACTATCCAATTCCGTTCTCAACATCTCTAATTCAGAGCTGAGCACGTACGTCGGTATAGGTCGATAGCCATATTTTTGTCCAAGAAAAACCTTATTAAAAATTCAGGAGAAAATTGATCTGTCGTCCGTCATTTGGAGAGTTCGCGTAGAATAAATCGGTAAAGTCGGTACCACGAAGTTAGGACCCATCGATAGTCTCTGACAATTTTCTATTTCCCTCATGCACAGTTCCGTGGTCATATGATCGTCGGTTGCTTCGTCCCTCACACCCCATCTCATATCGACCACCTACAATTAAAGCGCATTCTTAATTATCTCCGCCTTGTGCAGAACCAGAATTCAATTTCACAGGTCACGCGTCATGCATGAACTTTAGTATTCAAAGTTCGGGAAGTTTTGTTCGTGTACAGTGTTTTGGTGCCTGGCACGAGGGAAATCAATTCTTCAAGGACGACTCATCGTGCGACGCCGATTCTGGCAATATTGTTCCATACCAGCAACGAATAAATACATCGCGATAATATACAGGGCTATAAGTCGCCATTCTTTTATATTAAAAGAATTTCGATCCGATTAAGCCTAAATTACCTGAAACTCCAATCCGTGTTTCTCCCTGCAATAGTCCTTGATTTTAGGGTAGCACTGGGCCATCAGAGTGTTACGCTCCATCGCGGTATCTGAATTAAAATGATTATATTTCAATATTGATAAAGTGTTTGATTTGAAGAGTAATTGATTATTATCGGTACCGGTGAAGGTAGAGCTGGTAAATATCCTGACAATTTTGGAGCTGACGGCAGGCAGGGACTTCAAAGAGCCCGCAAAGATCGAGTCCACGATAGCTTCATCCATTTTTCAGCGAATAGTTGTTCTCTGTGGGCTTTATTCCATCATGTTGCCAGCAACATTGCGAAGAAACTGAGATCGTGTCTAGAGTTTCGTCCGTACTTATACCGTGTAGACTGTAGACATATATTCCTGCCATCTCCATAGAACTATCTCCGTCGGCGTCGACGTATCATCGACAGACCTAAACGATACGCTAAATTACCACGAGATCGCGAAAATTCGATACAATTCCCCTTCTTGATACCTGTAAATCAAAAGGTTTTGGTCTATGTATAAAACTTCCAACGAATCGTAGATCTTCGCGAAAGGTAAAACTGGATACAGGGTGGTTGCTAAGGGTTGTTTACGGAGCCGAAAGCTCTCATTGATTTCGCGGGAACTATGCATCCTCCGATTGATGACGATGCGCGTATCGTTGGCCGCAGGTATTCTAATGGACCAGACGTAGCGTAAAGGGACTAAATTTTGATTGAACAATCAAAATGGCACCGCCGGACCCAGTCACGCAGATGAACGCGTACCGGTCGTACGTGACCATGCTGGCCGATCCGGTTTCCAAGGACGAGTCGAAGCTGAAGGCCGCTCAGGAATTGTCCGAGAATTTCGAGGTACCCTAATCTTCGTCGTTCTTGTGCTCTTTCAGTCCCAGCGCCGTCCAACAAATTTTATTGCAATTTTCCTTGCTAGTTAAACGCGATATTGGAAGTTAACGCTTCGCTGTCCTGCGCGGCATACACGATTCACAGTTACAACCAATATCGCGTAATATTCATTTATCCCTTACCGATAACCGAAATTTTCGCAAGAAATTCAACGATGCGTTTTATACTTTCAACGCTTATTCTCTTATGTTTGAAATATCGATTAATCTTAGTATTCTGTTTGCAGGTCATCATAGGCTCCTCGCAATACCCGGCATTTCTTGACCATATGATGAAGATATTTTTAAAGATCCTGCAAGAAGGCGAGCCGCACTTCATATCGGAGTACAATATACATCAAGTCAGGAAATTGATCTTGGAAATGATACACAGGCTGCCGAGCAACGAGTATCTTCGTCCGTACGTTAAACAGATTCTGAGCTTGATGTCGAAGCTCTTGGAGACTGACAACGAAGAGAACGTGCTGGTCTGCCTGAGGATCATCATCGAGCTGCACAAGCAGTACAAACCCACCTTTAATCCGGAAGTACGGAAAAAGAGATAGACGATAGAAAATAGAAATGTAGTATTTACATGTTCTTCTTCGGTTCTCTTTTACAGATACAGTATTTTCTGCAATTCGTCAAATCGGTGTACAGCGAGTTACCAAAGAACCTACCAAAAATATTCGAGCCTCGTCTGCCATTGATGGTGAAGGATCTATCGGAGATCAATATAGAAGCATTGTTGAAAGAAACGTTTTCTATCACGGCCATACAGATCGAGAAGAAGGCTGCGGATGGCACCGTAGTCACTGTAAGAAATCATTACAACGAATTAAACGATACACGCGTTGATCGAGAAAGAATATTAAATTTTACGATCGTATACGTCCTTCTTCTCCAGATAAGATTGTTCGTAAAAAGTCCAATCTCTTCTCTTCCAGTACAATCTCATTCCAAAGGCGGTCTTGTCCCTGAAAGTGCTCCAGGAGCTACCGATCATAGTGGTGCTGATGAATCAACTGTACAAACAAAACGTGCACCAGGACGTCTCGGACTTCATTCCCCTGGTGATAACAACCATAACTCTGCAGCCGAGTCCTCAGCACAGAGCGTCTCAAGGCTTTAATAAGGAAGTGTTCGTGGACTTCATGGGAGCCCAAATCAAGACCTTATCTTTCCTAGCGTACGTCATCCGAATCTACCAGGACGTAGTCTCTCAGCACAGTTCCATATTGGTAAAAGGCATCCTGGGACTATTCACGTTATGTCCTATGGAAGTTGCACACCTACGAAAAGAATTAGTGATAGCTTCCAGACACATCTTAGCTACCGATCTTCGAAACAAGTTCATTCCGTACATGGAGTGCTTCTTCGACGAGGACATTTTCATAGGCAGAGGATGGACTACTCACGAGTCCCTGAGACCTTTAGCGTACTCAACACTAGCAGATCTGGTTCATCACGTGAGGCTACTGTTACCTCTGAGCGACGTTTCTAGAGCGGTTCATTTGTACAGCAAGAACCTACTAGACCAGAGTCTCCCAACAGCGGTACAGATGGTCTCCTGCAAGCTGCTGATGAACTTAGTGGACACCGTCCGGCAGAGATCCGACGCTGAGAACAGCACACAGGGCAGGGAGCTCCTGATGAGGATCCTGCTAGTCTTCGTATTGAAGTTCAAAACGATAGCAAAGATTTACATCCCCATCCTAAGGAACAAAGCTAAACAGTTAACCCCTCCAGGCTTGGACGTGAAAAGCGAAGACGTAAAACCCGTGATCCCTGATCTAAACGAAGACAAGGAGTCAGGGAAATCTAAGTTCGGCTTCCCCTCTTCCCAGGCCATGAGCTTCAACGTGGCAGACTACAGGAACTTGGTGAAGAGCCTGGTGCACGGTGCAAAAGCCATAACTTCGAATTGCATCAACTCGAAGACGGGGGAAGTGACGCAGTCGAATCAATTGCAGTCGAAGGAGACTCTGGTGTATATTAAGCTGGTGAAGTGGGCTCTCCCAGCACTGGACATTTACACGATAGGTCCACCAACGATAGGAGCCATCGCTCAGCCAGGAAGACCAGCTCAGTCTCAGACTATTCGCACCCGGGAAGAGAAGGAAGTGTTGGAGCTGTTTGGCAACGTGTTCACTCAAATGAACCCTCAGACTTTTCAAGAGATATTCTCCACGTCGATTGACTACATGGTCGAGAGGATCTTCAAGAACTGCGCGCTGCAGATCATCGGCAGCGCCTTTCTCTCTAGCCCGACCATATCATCGACCTTCGCGACTATCCTGGTGGAATATCTGCTGGAACGGATGGGAGACATGGGCTCCAACGTCGAAAGAAGCAATTTATACCTGAGACTGTTCAAACTGGTGTTTGGCAGCGTCTCTCTGTTCCCCGCTGAGAACGAACACATGCTCAGGCCGCACCTCAACCAGATAGTCAATCGAGCGATAGAGCTAGCCATGTCCGCTAAAGAACCTTATAATTATTTCCTCCTGCTGCGAGCTCTGTTCAGATCAATCGGGGGTGGATCCCACGATCTTCTTTATCAAGAGTTCCTGCCGTTGCTGCCTAACATGTTGGAAGGTTTGAATAGGTTGCAGTCGGGTCTGCACAGGCAGCATATGAAGGACCTCTTCGTCGAATTGTGCCTTACGGTCCCAGTGAGGCTCAGCTCCCTCCTGCCTTACCTGCCGATGCTGATGGACCCTCTTGTCTCAGCACTGAACGGCAGCTACTGTCTTGTCAGTCAAGGACTGCGTACTCTCGAGCTATGCGTCGACAACCTTCAACCCGATTTTCTATACGAACACATACAGCCTGTCCGAGCGGATCTGATGCAAGCTCTTTGGAGAACCTTACACAATCCAACTGATCAGGCTCACGTAGCCTTCAGGGTCCTGGGAAAGTTCGGTGGAGGAAACAGGAAGATGATGATCGAGCCCCAGAAGCTCGAGTACAATGATCGGGAGACAAACTCACCCGCGATCGTTGTCTATTTCCAGGAACCCACCAAGCCTATCGATTTCACCGTGGAGAAGGTGATAGAGACTGCGTTCAACGCCCTCAAGTCGAACAGCACCGATTCCTTCTATCGTAGACAGTGCTGGGAAGTTATAAGCTGTTACTTGGCAGCTTCTCTGAGATTGGACGACAACAACGCGATTTTATACAAGCTGTTTATGCATCCCAGCTTCAAGGAGAGCAAGATACCTCATCAACAGGGTCCGCATTACAAATGTCCAGACGTCGTTGCGAGGAACGTCCAGCAGACGGCGCTGACGGGACTGTTCGTTGCAGCGGAGATCAAGGAATTGAGACACTCCGTGCTAGGCACCGTCGTCTCCATAGTCAGACACTATACCATGGTAGCGATCGCTCAGCAGGCTGGACCGTTTTGTCTGACCGGAAGACAGGTTCGCATGCAGGGTCAAGATCCTTTGGTGTTGATCGACGCTTTGGCAGTGATCATGGGTCACGAAGAAAAGGAATTGTACAAATCCGGTCATCTAGCTCTAGTCCTAATCTTGGAGACCGCTACCAATATCTTGGGGTCGAAGGAACGAGCTTGTCAATTACCACTGATGGAGTACCTGGCAGAGAAGATGTGTTCTCTGTGTTACGAACGAGCCTGGTACGCTAAACTCGGTGGTTGCATAGCTATCAAGTTTCTCTTTGAAAGAATGGCGACCAAGTGGGTCCTGAACCATCTGTTCGTTTTCTTGAAAGCTCTGATGTTCGTGATGATGGATCTAACCGAGGAAGTGTCCAACGGAGCCATAGACATGGCCAAGGCTAACTTAGAGAAGATGCTGAGAGTTTGCGTAAACCCTGGAATCCAAGATGGGAATACGGAGCTGATCGAGGCGCAGAACAAGAGCCTGTACGACGTCACTCACGAACTAGTGAGACAGGTGACGTCTCCCCACACCCTGGTGAGGGAACAGGCTATGGCGTCGTTGCGTCTGCTAGCCGAGATTCAGAATAAAACGGTGACCGAAGTGATGGAACCCCACAAAGAGGTCCTAGCTGACATGATCCCGCCCAAAAAGCACTTGCTCAGACACCAACCTGCCAACGCTCAAATTGGTTTGATGGATGGGAACACTTTCTGCACCACGCTCAATCCTCGTCTGTTTACGATCGATTTAACCGTGATGGAGCATAAAGTGTTCTTCCAAGAGCTGTTGGCTCTCAGCGAAGTGGAGGACGCGAACTTGAATAAGCTACCTTGCTACAAGTCCGTGTCTAACCTCATCCCTCTTCGGAAGTCAGCATTGAAGGCTCTTGCTGCCTGTCACTACATAGTAGCTTGCAGAGAGAAGATTTTCGGGGTACTCTACAAGGCTCTAGAGAAACCGAACGCCGAATTGCAAGAAGCAGCTTTCGAGTGTATGCAGAAATTTATCGCTGGGTTCCAGATCGACATGGAGTCGGTTCACACCATCATGCGACCCATGCTGCTGACTCTAGGAGATCACAGAAACCTCAGCCTGAACTGTGTCAAAAGACTCTCGTACCTAACTCAATTATTCCCCAGCACTTTCAGCATCACTCTCTGCGAGCAGTTGCTGCAGCATCTGAAGAAGCTCCTCGAAAACTTGATTCAAGCTCACAAAGGGATTTCGAAATCTGGGGAGAACGAACAGAAGATAGCCACCATCATAGGAATCTTTCACGAGATCCCAGCAGCCACTCCAAAGTTCATCGACGTGCTCTGCAGACTAGTTTTGCAAACCGAGAAGTCGTTGATGGTCGAAGTGTCCAGTCCATTTCGCATTCCTCTAATGAAATTCTTGTTACGCTACCCGACAGAGACTCTGAACCTATTTTTACACGATAACAACGTCAAGGATCAACAGTGGAGCAAGTATCTAGAATTTCTCGTTAAGCAAAAGGATGGCAAACCGTTCCGCGACGTCCTCCACAATAGCACCGCCAGGTTGATCACCATGCTGCTCGCTCACTCTCAAACGAACTCGAACCTGACCCACAACGAGAAGAGCGAGCTTCAGCACCAGGCGATTAAAATCATCGCGGTGCTAATTAAATTCGACGAGCAGTGGTTGTCCACGCAGACTCAGCTGGTTGGAGCCTTGAAGCAAATCTGGTGCAACGACGACTACCAAGCTCTGCACAAAAAGGTTGAAAGCGTCGACTATTGTCACTGGAAGGAGCCGAAGCTGATAGTCAAGATCCTGCTGCATTACTTCCGTCACCACTCCAACGACATCGACCTGCTGTTCCAGCTGCTGAGGGCTACTTGCGACAGGTTCATCCCCGACTTCCAGTTCCTCAGAGACTTCCTGGAGCACACCGTAGCTCAAGAGTACACAGTCGAATGGAAACGCAGCGCGTTCTTCAGGTTCGTCGATCACTTTCCCACGAACAATCTATCTCAAGAATTGAAGGCCAACGTTCTCCAACTGATCATCATTCCCTGCTTCGCTGTGAGCTTCGAGAGAGGAGAGGGAACAAAATTAGTTGGAGGACCGCCAATGCCTTATCAGGATAATCCCGAGAACGTGGTGTCGGTCTTCATCAGCAAGATCATAGACCCTGACAATCCCTTCGGATCGGCCGACTGCGTTCGCATTTCTCTTCTCCAGTTTTCTTGTCTCTTGGTAGAGCAAGCTTCTCAACACATTCATGATGTCTCTAACAAAAAACAGGGTATCAAGCTGAGAAGATTGATGACGTTCGCGTGGCCGTGTCTCCTCGGCAAGAACTGCGTGGACCCAACGACCAGATACCACGGTCATTTGCTCCTGAGCCATATAATCGCTAAATTCGCCATCCACAAGAGGATAGTTCTTCAAGTTTTCCATAGCCTATTGAAAGCGCACGCTTTGGATGCTAGGAACGTGGTGAGACAGGCTCTGGAGATCCTGACTCCTGCGATGCCAGTCAGAATGGAGGACGGTAACACGATGCTGACGCATTGGACAAAGAAGATCATCGTGGAGGAAGGTCATTCTATGCAGCAGCTGTTTCACATTCTTCAACTCGTAGTCAGACATTATAAAGTGTACTATCCCGTGAGGCATCATCTGGTCCAGCATATCGTTAACTCTATTCAGAGGCTGGGATTCAGTCCTACCGCTACCATCGAACACAGGAGGCTGGCGGTCGAGTTGGCAGAGGTGATCATCAAGTGGGAGTTGCACCGGATCAAGGACGAAGCTGAGAGCGCCGAGTCCGGAAGCAACACGGTACTCTTAGGATCGATGAAGAGACCCATGAACGATGATCCTACGGGAACCAAGAGGATGACCGCCCAGGCAGCCGCCACGGGAAACGCCACTGTTCCTGTGATTCTGCCGAGGATAGAGCCAGGATCCACGAAACCCATCGAAAGAGCTCATGCCGATGCGATCCTGAATTTTCTGCTTCGTCTAGCTTGCCAGGTGAACGATGTCACCACGATTCATGGGAATCCTGGCGAACAGCTCTCCAGACGCTGCGTGGCGTTGCTGAAGATGGCCCTGAAGCCGGACGTCTGGCCCCAGTCCTGCGATTTGAAGTTGGCTTGGCTGGACAAGGTCCTCGCCAGCGTCGACAGCCCTCAGCCCATCTTCGGGAACATCTGCACGGCCCTGGAAGTGCTCACTTTCTTGCTGGGGGTGATGAAGAGGGAGCAGATACTCGCAAGCTTCAAATCCTTGCAGAGAGGTATCGGTGCTTGCATAGCGAGCAGCAATACGAAGGTTATCAGACTGGTCCATGGATTGTTGTCGAGGTTGATGACCATCTTCCCGGCGGAACCCACTTCCTCGACGGTTGCGTCCAAGTACGAAGAGCTGGACACTTTGTACACCACTGTTGGGAAATTCATAGTGGATGGCTTGGCAACTTACGAGAAGAACACTGCGGCTACTCCTAGCACGCTGTTTGGTACTCTGATGATGCTCAAGGCAGCTTGTACGAATAACCAAAGCTACATCGATCGACTGATCACTCCCTTCATGAGGGTGCTTCACAGGATGGCTAAGGACCATTTGCACTCCACTCAAGCCGAAGCTAATCCCGTTGGCAGCGAGTTATTGATCCTCAGTTTGGATCTGGTGAAGAATCGAGTGATGGTGATGGGCGTAGAGATGAGAAAGTCGTTCATAGGCTCGATTCTGGTTGGTCTGATCGAGAAGACGCAGGACATCAAGGTGATGAAGGCGATCACGAAGATGCTGGAAGAGTGGATGAAAAACAAGAACCCCATAGCTATGAATCAAGCGCCTAGCTTGCGCGAGAAGTCGATTCTCTTGGTGAAGATGATGCAATACGTTGAGAAACGGTTCCCGGATGATCTCGAGTTGAACAGACAGTTCCTGGAGCTAGTTAACTTCATTTACAGGGACGAAGCTTTGAAATCTTCCGAACTGACTTCGAAATTGGAGCCAGCTTTCTTGTCTGGTCTGCGGTGCATTCAGCCACAGATTAGAGCAAAGTTCTTCGAGGTATTCGACGGGTCGATGAGGAGAAGACTTCACGATAGACTTTTGTATATTATTTGCAGTCAGAGCTGGGATGCGATAGGCCCTCATTACTGGATCAAACAGTGCATCGAGCTGCTGTTGGTCACCGCCAACTCGACCACCCAGATTCAGATGTCCAATCAGGATACGTTACTGCCTAGTGTGACGTCCGTGATAAACATGACTGACAGCGAGGAGCACAAGAACTTCATGATCTACAGCTCGATCAAAGAGGAGCCACAGGACGTCTCTGACGCGCTCGACGTGAAGGACGATATACTGGACATGGACCTGGCCAACGTAGATTCTACGACGGTTCCCGAAGAGATCGCTACGTCCACGGGAAAGACGAGCTTGACGCAGCTGATAGCGAAGCAGGGCGAGTTCATCGAGCACGCTAAAAAAATCAGAACGGAGCAACTGCTGTTGGCTGCCGCGCAACTTTGTCACATGGACACCAATCTAGCAGAGCGAGTATGGTTGGACGCGTTCCCAAGGATCTGGGGGATTTTAGATGAACATCAGCACAACACTTTGATAGCCGAAGTAGTGCCCTTCATTTGCAGCGGCACGCACGTCATTCAGAAGGACTGTCATCCAAGCGCAATCGCAACCTTCGTCGAAGCGATTGCTCACTGCAATCCGCCAGTGCCCATGAGACCAGCGCTCATGAAATACCTGGGTAGATCCCATAATCTCTGGCACAGGATGACGCTCAGTTTGGAGCAGATGGCGTTCGACAATGGGAACAATCAGTTTAAGATCAAGAGGGAGTCGGACTGCTATGATTTCGAGCCTGATAACAGTCCTCATGCCGAGATCCTCGACTCTTTATCGGATATGTACTCTCTGCTCTGCGAGGAGGACATGTGGTCGGGATTATGGCAGAAGCATGCGCATTACAAGGAGACTCTTCAAGCCACCGCGCTCGAACAACAAGGATTCTTCGAGCAAGCTCAGGGAGCTTACGACGTAGCTATGACCAAATTTAAACAGGATTACGTTTCTACGCCTGCTCCTTTTAAGATTCAGAGAGAAGCTATGCTCTGGGAGCATCATTGGATCAGATGCGCGAAGGAGTTGAATCAATGGGATCTTCTGCTGGATTATGGCAGCAAGAAGGCGGAGAAGAACCCGTTTTTAATTTTGGAAAGCTCTTGGCGGATTCCTAACTGGACCATGATGAAGGAGGCTCTGGCACAGGTGGAGCATAATTGCCCCAAGGAGATGACGTGGAAGGTAAAGAACGAGCTCTTACGTTACACGTCCCATTTGGGATTTTCCACGAATATTCGTTGGTATTTTACCGCGCACGCGTGCTTCTCATTCCATGTAAAAATAATCATAAAATTCCATATCCGGTTATACGTATCTCTTTTATAGAGCATGTTTCGAAAAACATGGGTCTTCGTACAGGAGCAAACTGAGAATCCATCGTCGTCCCCGAAGCGTGTTAAACTCGAACTGCAAATAGAACAGTTTTACTACCTATGGAACAACTTATTCCGAACCGTGCTGAATCTTCTTCTTTGCAGGTGAACCTGTACCGAGGTTTCTTGGCGATCTGTAACAGCGAGGACCAGCACCTGAACGCGGTGGAACGATACGTGGAGCTTGCATCGGGTTTGTGCATGCGAGAATGGCGCAGGTTGCCTCACATCGTCAGCCACGTGCATCTGCCGTTGCTGCAGGCTGCGCAACAGATTATGGAGCTGCAAGAAGCGATGCAGATTCATCAGGGCCTGCTGCACGGCAGGAGCACGTCGCTGCACGATATGAAGGCTATCGTAAAGACCTGGAGGAACAGACTACCCGTGATAGCTGACGATCTCAGTCACTGGTCGGACATCTTCACCTGGAGACAGCATCATTATACTTTCATCTCGAGTCACTACGACTCCCAGCAAGACCAAACGACCAACCACTCGATGCTAGGCGTGCACGCGTCCGTTCAAGCCATCATCCACTTCGGAAAAATTGCAAGGAAGCACAATCTCTGCGGCGTCTGTTTAGATTCTCTGTCGAGGATCTACACGATCCCTAGCGTTCCCATCGTGGACTGTTTTCAAAAGATCAGGCAGCAAGTGAAGTGTTACCTGCAGATGGCTTCCGTCAGTGGGAAGAACGAACTACAGGAAGGTCTGGAGGTGATCGAGTCCACGAATCTCAGGTACTTCACCAAGGAGATGACCGCCGAGTTCTATGCTCTGAAGGGGATGCTGCTCTCGCAGATCGGAAGATCGGACGATGCTAATAAAGCGTTTTCCGCTGCTGTCCAACTTCACGACACCTTGGTCAAGGCATGGGCTCTGTGGGGAGACTATCTCGAGCACATCTTCACCAGAGACGCTCGTCAAATTTCCATAGGGATCTCGGCGATCACCTGTTTCCTCCACGCTTGTAGACATCAAAACGAATCGAAGTCGAGGAAATACCTCGCCAAGGTTTTATGGCTCTTGACCTACGACGACGATAAATTCTCTTTGATGGAGGCTGTGGATAAGTATGCGGTCGGAGTTCCTCCTATTCAATGGCTACCTTGGATACCGCAACTTCTGATGTGCTTGGTGCGACACGAAGGCAACGTTATCCTGAATCTGCTCAGCCAAGTTGGAAGAGTATTCCCGCAAGCTGTGTACTTTTCAATTAGAACTCTGTATCTGACTTTGAAGATAGAGCAGAGGGAAAGGTACAAGAGCGCGGAATTGGCTGCAGGGAAGAATCAGGAGGGTGTTGAGGGTCGTGGAGCAGGTGGAAACGTTCAGCAACAAGGTGTGCCTGAAACCGGACCAATTCGAGCGACGCCGCCCATGTGGAGGTGCTCGAAGATCATGCACATGCAGAGGGACATCCATCCGACCATTCTATCCAGCTTGGAGGGGATTGTGGATCAGGTTCATTTTTATTTCGTTTTATTTTAACCGTTATCCGGTTATCGTTCGTTGTCAGATGACAAAGAATTTTTTCAAAATTGTTTTACCCGTTATTTAATGAACTTTCGACGCGTCAAAACATGTGAACCGATGGTCGAACACTTTTTGCCAGGGATTGCATATCCGAGCAATTATTTTCAGAACCGTTCCAAGTCCTCCAAAAAAAGATTCAATTAAATGAACGATCCACGGTGTCTGATGCCGATCGAAGGGCACGATCGCCATCATCTAATTTCGATGTTCCAGATGGTATGGTTCCGAGAGACATGGTACGAGGAGGTCCTCAGGCAGCTGAGACAGGGTCTGGCCAAGTGTTACGCGATAGCCTTCGAAAATCGAGGAGCTGTCAGCGAAGCAACCATAACTCCTCACACTCTGAACTTCGTGAAAAAACTGGTCTCGACGTTCGGCATAGGAATAGGTAAGCCTTCGATTGTTTCCTCCCCTGGCAGAGACGAGTTTTTACGGACTTCTTCCTGTAAACCGTAGAAAACATATCCCCATCTCAAAATGTGAACAACACATTTGGCTCAGCGGCTTCAGAATCGTTGGCGCGCAGGGCACAAGCCACCGTCCAGGATCCCGTTTTCCAGAAAATGAAAGGTCAATTCACTAGCGACTTCGACTTCACGGTGCCCGAAGCCAGGCTGCTGCACAATCTCATCAGCAAGCTGAAGAAGTGGATCAAGATCCTTGAGGGGAAGACCAAGCAGCTGCCCAAGTGAGTTTCATTACCAATCATTCCAACGAATTTAACAGTTCGGTACAGAATATGGATAACTAAATAATATCAGTTTAATATATATAATACGACAATTCTGTGTTTTTGACCATTTCAATTTCTGATAAAATTGAAATTGTTCCGTTCATGGCGTAGGCTGTGATTAATCGAATTTCCACTAAATACTTTGTTGTCCAGGTCCTTCCTGATCGAAGAGAAATGCCGATTCCTCAGCAACTTCAGTCTGAAGACAGCAGAGGTGGAGCTCCCAGGTGAATTCTTGCTGCCCAAACACTCCCACTATTACGTCAGGATAGCCAGGTTCATGCCCAGAGTCGAAGTAGTCCAGCGACACAACACAGCAGCCAGAAGATTGCGAATTCGAGGGCACAATGGTCGTCTCTACCCTTATCTGGTAGTGAACGACGCTGGATTAGGCGATGCTAGACGAGAGGAACGCGTCCTGCAACTGTTGAGAATGCTAAATCACTATCTGGCAAAGCAAAAAGAGACGTCCAGGAGGTTTTTACATTTTACCGTGCCGAGAGTCGTCGCGGTTTCTCCTCAGATGAGACTCGTGGAAGATAATCCTGCCTCGGTCTCTCTGTTGGATATTTATAAACAAGGCTGTGCGAAACTAGGAATAGAGCACGACGCTCCCATAGCTAAGTATTACGAAAGGTTGGCGGCTGTGCAGGCGAGAGGAGCGCAAGCCAGTCATCAGGTTCTCAGGGACATCTTGAAAGAGGTGCAGACGAGTATGGTTGCTAGAACCATGTTGAAGGACTGGGCGGCCAAGACTTTCCCTGGGGCCACTGACTACTGGACCTTCAGGAAAATGGTAACGGCGCTGTTACATTATTATTCGACTTGCTAAAATTATCAAAACGACAAATGCATATATTTTAAGAGCCGCAATCTCTGTAGTTATCGGTGTCACCAATCTTCTTTCAGTATCTTCTTTTGCCTTTCAGTTCACGTTGCAATTATCTCTGGCCTGCTTCGCGGAGTATGTGCTCCACCTGACGAGACTGAACCCTGACATGATGTACGTGCATCAAGATTCTGGCCTGATTAACATCGCTTACTTCAAGTTCGATGTTGACGACACGTCTGGCGAATTGGATGCTAACAGACCGGTTCCGTTCCGACTTACGCCGAATATCCTTGAGTTCCTTACGAGTACAGGTTCAGTGAAAGATTTGATTTCATTAAACAAGTTGACAGTGTAATTGTACGCGTGCAATTAACGACGCAAATATGATCTCGCGCGTTAAAGTAGATTTATTTTGTCCAGGTGTTTCCGGACCGCTGACGGCAAGCGCAATTGCGACGGCGCGCTGCCTAGTGCAGCCATCGTTCAAAGTGCATACAATTCTCCGTGCAATCCTACGCGACGAGGTGATCGCAGACCATAATAAGAAGCAAGAGGATGCCGAGAACGCGTCGCAAGCACCCACAGACATGAAAGGCGAGCTTCTGATCACGATGGTGACCCGCGCTGTCACGGCGATCGTCAACAGACTGAACTCCCTAGCGAATTTCGACGGGACTGACAGCAAAGTCAGCACGCTGGTAGCTGCAGCGAACAGCCACGACAATCTTTGCAGGATGGACCCGTCTTGGCACCCGTGGCTGTAGAACGAGTTCCACAAAGGGCCTAAACGTGCTTCCATTAAAAACTATCGCTGGAAACGTCGATCAGCTTGAACGGTTCTTTACCTCCACCTTCCGCGCAGAGTCTGCGTCTTTACGCGCTTTCGATTGGATTTCACAAAAACCGTCCGAGTTCGTCGATGCTTCCAGCTTCTGGATCTCTTCAGTCTTTATTATCCCATTTTCTTTTAATTGGCAAGGGATGTTGTCCAATCGACTTCAGGATTTTTCAAAACTTGCACATATACGACAGAGCTTGGAAAAATATTCGACAAATATTTTATGAATGGCCATCGATGACTAGGGGTAAAAACAATCCTCAAAGATAGAATTGCAAATTGTACATGGTCGTTTATTCTGAAACGATTAACCCTGGATCAGAAGAATTTGTGAAGAAAAGAATGTAGGTGTTTGCATCGAACCAACTTTCTAATGGTATTTTAGTCTTTTTATTGGACTGTTTGAAAAAGATGTATATTCGTCCCAGGGTTAATTCTAGACGATTTTCTAATTTCTAAAACTCGTATTACGTAAAAATAGAAATTGGAGATCTGTTTTTATGCCTTTGAAAAGAAAATACGCGTGCCAAATATTTTTCTGCCTGTCCCATTGAAACCGTGGAGGGGACAGTTGGACGATACCCCTTGCAAAATGGTCGCGTTTCGTGTAAATATAACGTAGCGATGTAAGGTGTTATTTACAAGATACGTTTTCTTTTGTAACTTTGGCGAACGGATTGGTTTGTGACTTTCATTTACGACGTGTTTATATATCGTGTAAAAATTCTCGTCACTCTCCGGAAATGCTACGTGTATCATTTACTGTACATAATTTTAAATATAAGAGTTATTTATAGATCTGTTTATAAATCTGCAACACGCACACACACATACACACACACACACTCACTCACGAGGAAAGGAAGGAATAAAGTGTCCAAAACAATTATCCTTTTGCTAATCCCGTAGTTTTACTGGAAACGAGAAGGAGACGTAGACGGTGGGTTAATCAAAGTTTGATTGTATTAAATTCGTATATTTTAAAATAATAATATGAATCGAAGTCTCACTATCAATCATACTTAATGTTCGCTTTCGTAAAAACGTGTGCTCGTCATTCCGTCGGCTTCAGAGTGATATTTCTGAGCATGCAAAGATCTCTAGCGGTTGCCTTGCGTCCGGCTGCAGTCTGGATATCGTAAAATCGTAACAGTATATCAGTCGTGAATAATTCCGGCAGTGCTTTTAGAAGACACGGAACCTGAAAATCCAAAACAAATTGCTAGCGTATACTATAAATCGGAATAACTTTTTTACTGGCAATTGGAATTGATTTTGTACCGACCAATGTTTGCGGCATCCCTTGCAACACGATGCGAGTTCGATCTTTGCCGCATTGTACCATCAGACGGAGGAACTGTAGTATGAAATGAGTTTGCTGTGAAACTTCGCCGTCTCTGCCAGCGAGGAACGTAAAAATCGTGAACAGTCCGTTCAGAGCAGTCAGCAGAGGATCCCTGAGCACAACAGATTTTTGACCATTCGTCGGGCCCTGTGCCTGAGGGCTCTGCGAGCCGAAAATGGGATTCGAATCTCCTGCTTCGTTCAATCGTAGGATTTTATTTGGTACACCGAGAGCGTCCAACTCTTCAGCGTCTAGATCTCTTCGCACGCGTTTCCTATTGTTTCCACGATATGGATTCGAATTGTTATATTCTAGGGTAGAAAATATACAGTACACGCACAGCTTCGCTAAAACGGAGGACTGTGGCTCTACGAGTTCTTCGCTTCTGGAACAAATTTACAATCCAGTCAGCATTTATTAGAGGCGCTTCAACGCGTTCACCGGCAAATTACGATCTCCGAAAATTCAGAAAATTAAAACTGAAATAATAAAATACGACCGACGTGGAAGTCAACGCATTGAACAGAGAGCATTTTTGTAATTTTCATACTTACTGTAATGAATTATATAAATACTGTGGAATGATATGGTTAATGAGATCTAATGTACAGTTCTCGATGTCGAGGTGAAAAATGGCGAACGCCAGATCCACGGCTTGATCGAGTTCCTGCTGGTAACGATACTTCAACACTTCCTTCACTATGTTCGAAACGAACCATAAAGAGCCTCCAGTATTTAACAAGGACTCCAACGACTGTGTCGCTTGAATATTTATCCACCCTCGTTGGTTCACGTTTCTCCACACTGTTTCCAGTTGCTCGAGTATCGGCTGTCTCGATATGATGCTAAAAAAGGGACAAATTTTGTAGCCTCGAACTTAAAATAAACGCATAAACTTCGCCGTCTAGTTATCGCTACCTGTGAGACATCGAAAGGACCTTGTTCTTCGACTGCGTCGGCGGATGCACGTCGTACTGCATCTTCCTAATGATCTGAAACATCAGACTCGATCGTTCCTTCAGATTGTCCTGCAGCTCGTCTCCGGGTAGCGGGGTCAAAAAATGCTGCACCATGTTCATGGGCTTCAGAAGAGCATCCTGATGAGTGATGCTCATGTAGGCGCACAACCAAGCAGCTGCGCAGACCGGTAAACAGCAAGCCGTAGCCCTTAAACCGTCTAGAGCTCTTTTCACATCCCCAGCTCCGAGGACATCGCTCTCCCAGGCACAGAGAAGCTCTTTGACAGCGCCCATGGCCGACTGACAAGCGATGTGCCATTTTATATTGCTAGATTTGAAGTCTGGGTCGGGAGAATTAATTTGCGCCAATAGAGCATCTACTCTGGCAGGGTCGATGTTCTGCAACATCTTCTGGGGCGATTTTGGTTGGTTTCTCTCTGGCATACACTCGCGCACCCATTGTTCGAAGAAAGAGTCTCCTCCGCCTTCTTCGAGGACTGCTTCGGAGCCGTAGGTTTGTACGATGGAGCACAACATGAGGAACGATACGTCGAAGAGCATGGCTCTGGTAGCTGCGGTCTTTGGTGGGACGGGTTCGTTGATCTGCTTGCTGCATTCGTTGAACTTGATCAGTTTCGTCACAAAGGTCTTCAACTTGCCCTCGACGGTCGCCACGGCCAGCATTAGCTCAAAACTCTTCCCGGTGAGCACCTGGTACAACATACTCAGCAACGCTTCGTGGATCTTCAAGTAGTCCGCGTTTAAAGTCTTCAGGATTCCGGACAGCGTTGGCTCGGCTCTGACTATCACCTTCGGGATCGACGAAGTCGACGTAGAGGACTCTAACTTCTGCAACGTGGCAGTCACACCTTCTCTTCTGCTACTCAACTGCTTGGCTTGCTTCTCGGTCACCAAACTGACCTTTTGAAGAGCGTTCAAAAGACACTCGACGCTATTGCAGGAGCAAGCAGTGTCCATAATGTCCAGTAGAGGAGTGAACTGCAGTAGAAGCTCGAAAGCGTCCAGGATATCTTGAGAGTATTCTAACTTGTCGTCCCCGTTCGAGTGTGCAACGTGCAGTTCCTTTAAAATTAGGGGAACCTTCAGGAACGTGAACGCGCCCCATTGGGATTCTTTGAACGTCGCTGTTACGTTGTGCAGACACATCAAGCAAGCGCGGATTATTTCACAGTACAGTCTAGCGTTCGCGTAGTTCTTCAGTCTCTGGACCATCAGCATCTGGTTTACGAACACCGCTGTCTCCGTACTAGGGTTCAGCAACACTTGCACCGCGAATAAAGGCTGAAGACAGTGCGTGATGGATTCCATTTGTGTCATTTCCGGGGACAGTGCTAAACACTCAGCTTCTAAATTGCACAGCTTCTTCAACGAATCCTCAATCGGTACCGAAGACTTCAGGCTGCTCGTCTTCAGCAGGGCCTCGATCTCCTGGCACTTCTTCACAACGTCTATGTACAAATCTGAAAGAAAGTTTGCAGTTAAAGTAGGTTTCGATACGCGTAATATGAAAAAGTTGGTCGTCGACTAGACTACTTCCTCGACAATTTCACTTTACGATTACCTTTGTCGTCGTATTTGGCTAAGTACATCATCGCGCAAAGAAAATCCGAACTGAGCATCTGTTTCAGTATACTGGCAGGCTTGTCCATCAGTTCGGTAGGCTGTGGAGTCAGTGGACTGTTCTGAGGCATTTTGGTTAAAGTGTGAAGGTAACACTGTAGCAACCAGTGCACGATCGACAGCACAGCGGCTGCCAGCAAATCCTCTTCTTGCTTGCCACGACACGTTACGCCTACTTGAATAGATTCTAGGAATTCTAGTAGACTTAGGATACAGTGGGGCTTGTGAAAGGCATCGTATTTACTAATTCGCTGCAACACTGCGGCGTAGGAGACCAGCTGGAAATATATTTATGTACTTATTTTAGATGTTTTCGGTAACGAGTTGACAACAATTTCGAGATCGACGCGTACCTGAGAACTCAGAGAATGTTTCAAGTAAGACAATACTAATTGATTCGGACCTAGTCCTACTAATGCCTGTTGCAATATACAGTCTGCTAAATTATATACATCTCCGCTAACACCTCTTGGTAATATCTGCAGAGAAGAAATCATTTTAGAGCGCTCGTAATCAAGAAGAGAAACAGAATTGAAAATAAACTTACCGTTTTAATATTAATACCCCATTGGAGATCGCTCCAGCGCTCTCTCCAAGCCCGCAGCAAAAGAGCCTTCAAGCTGCTGGTTTTACTAGTAACTTTAGTCTCCATAGCTGACGCCAGAAGATTACACATAATTTCACCACCGCGAGTTACGTCTGCAATATTATTAGCCACCATAAATAAATAACGAACAATTCTACATAAACCAGACGCGATAGACGCACTGTACGATTATTACAAAAGTCACAAAAGTTAGAGAAGTTACAGCTCACGATAAAAGAGTATAAATTAGTTTAAATAAATTACTGCATAAAACAATATTTAATATAAGAATATATACCCTTCGGGAAAAAAATAACACGTACCATGAGCTGTATTAAAAGTAAAAGCATAGAAATAAATGAAAAAATTCTACCGTCTCCGTGACTATTCTGCCTACCTCATTTCATAAAATTTGTTTATTTAATAAATTACTATAACTGGCATATTTTCAGTCGGTTCTCGGAACGTAACCTAACCACAGCCGCCATGATCGCCGCCATGGTGTAACTGTTGGGTTTTGGGTAGTTTTGTGCTTGGGCCTTGAGGCTTGAGTTCACGCTCGAGTTCCTAGGATAGGACTGGATAGGACATGCAAGCCAGTGCAAGCAGTGATGCCAGAATCGTAGGCAGTGTTCGGATCCGGCCGGATCCGGCCATCCGGCGCATCGATTCGCACGCGATGGCCACCAGATGGCGGCGTCTTCAGCCTCAGTAACAGAAAAATGGGGTACCTTGAGTACCCCGCAGAATTTTACAAAATTATTAGTATATACGTATGAAAAGGCAAGGGGTTAAGCTACCCTTAAAACATTAGCAATTAAGTTTCAAGATGAAACACTCGTCCCGCCAATAATACCAGTACACTCCCGCCAATATAATTGCCTCAGGGCTCTGGCCACTCTGCTACCTTATTCTAGACACGGCACTGTTTTCACGCCATCTGGTGGCCATCGCGTGCGAATCGGTGCGTCGAAAGAACCTGACACACGATTCTGGCATCACTGCGTGCAAGATTTCGCGCGAAATTCAATCGAGCTGCGACGTCGTTCGACAGACATGAAAACGAATGATCGATACGAAACGTTGGCAGAGTTCCGTCCAATTTTCAAAATGTCAAATTGTCAAATGTTTGTCTAACATCGAACCTGTTCCACCAAAATTCCTCGTCTCCGTCCGCAAAAACCGTAATCCATAATGTTAACACCAAAGAGCAACCCCTAAACTACACCATTTCACCCTCAAAACCGTCCAAGAAACCAACGAACAAATAATAGCGACAATTTATCGTGATCGTCTACGTCGTACAAGTGAAACGTCACTCCTTCTAATTCGTACAGATTAAGCATCTAAAATCGAGCCGATCTCAAGATTAAACATTGCGATTCTAAAGGCAACGATCGTTTAAAAAGATGGGCGTCTGCGCGAGAAGAGCACAAACGTCGTCTTTCAGCTTCTTGAGCTTTGTGGCGTGGAGAGGTTGGAGTTTCATGGTCCTCGTAGGCCTGCTCGTTATGATTGGAGTCTTCTATCACCAGTATATAAATGTACGCGAATAATTGATTTGATAATACTAGTTTGTATTTATCTTCCAACGCGTACGACCATTTCTTATTTTTCTACCCGTTCGTTTGGAAATTCTACTTGCCAATCGGAAGAGATTTTTCAATGGCTATCGAATCTCGATCGAAGGCTGACCAAAAAAAGCCCAGCGAGAGTAGTTACAGGGTAAACCTTTTACGCTGAAATTGACTAATCAAAAGTTTCGATGAATTTGTTACAGAAATCGTGAATGCGACGACTGCGTGGTCTACCTGACCCTTGAGGCTAGAGGGAAGGGTCGCCTGCAGCCAATGCATTTTACGATGGGGCCTCATTAGTGGGGGATGGGATGGGGCCCGTTTCCGCCACGAATACCTTTCGTAATCCCCTTGCAGCGATGACGAGTGCTCCGTGAAAGCATCTCGTCCATTCTCGACTCGATAAGTTGCTGTTACGAATCACCTATACAATCCCCATACATATATTTAACGGAAGGATGCGCAAAGATTGTAGAACAATAAAGAAATAGCCGATGAACGTATGCGTCACTTTCTGCCGCCGATAATGGACTAACAAGTTCGGCACTGAATATCCATGAGTCACCGATGTGTACAGAATGCGTCGCGACTTCGACCAACCAGCCGGAATTGATTAATCCGATGCAACGTCCAAGACATAACGCAAACATAACTGTATTGTGCTTCGGGATCGTTCGTAAATATTCCTCGAATTACACAAAAGATAGCCAGCTTCAACGTTTAGACAGGGTAATCGGGCCGAGAATCCTCTGAAATCGCTTCTCTCGGTAGGTTTAAAGTTAAAGAATTATTATCGTCGTCGGCCAAATTGGATCTTCGAAATCAGTCTCCCCCAAAAGCGAGTTCAAAACCTCGTAACCTGTACTATCGAAACCTTTGAATTCAAGACTGCGCCATGTAAACACTCTTATCAAACGACAGATAAATCGTATGAAATATGAAATCCCAGTATTACGCAAGAAATCTCCAAACAAAAGCAGAAAACGGCCTGACAATACCACCCGAATATTTCATCAGTCTCGAGTCTCGAATAGCATTCAAACGGGTACCGTGTCGCGGCGTCGCGTCGCGTCGCGTTTCGATTCCTCGAGGTATCGTATCTTGCGCGTTCTCGACCAATCGTGTTCCCGTTCGGTATTGCGCCTGTGTGACGCGCTAACTGCCACGCTGGCAACTCAATTGACAAACGGATAGTGCCGAGTGCGGTGTACGGTATTCGACGATATTCTCGGTTCCGTGAAAACACAGCTCCTGGTCGAGCTTAGACACATTTTCGTCGCGTCGACTTTAAGCCATCGGCGTGGGTAGGATCGTGTACGATCTTCGGGGAGCGAAGGAGCTATGCCGGCACTGGCACGGCAGGCTCGAAAAATGCTGCGCCAGCAGGCGATAGAAGCTGAAAACCGGTCCCTCTCTTCTGGTTCTCTCTGTACTCTGTTCAGGGTGGGGCGAGAGAGTTGAGAACAGAAACCTCGTCCGTCGTTCGCCCGTCGCTCCGTTTCGAGTTCCTTTCTCGTCCGCGACTTAGTCGGTGTTGGTGGTGGTCGGTGCTGTGTCGTCGCAATCGGTGGTGGTGCATCGCGTGCATCCGTCCCGTCGGTCAGTGCAGACAGTGCAGTCCCCTTCGAAAGAAAAGTGTTCCGAAAGTTTTTCATGGGAGCGTAGAGCGTAGAGCGCGGCACTACAGAGTAGTGCAAAAGTTCGCCGACGCGAAGGGTTGCGTGTTGCCGCCGGTGTTGAGAAGTGCGATCGACGTTCATCGTTAGGATGTCATCGACGGACATGATCCTCACGGACTTCCTGTTCCCCGAGGAGGACTCCTTCCTCCAGGGGGACGTCAAGGACGAACCGTTCATAGAGCACAGCTACGGGGACGACGCCTTCGGGGTGAGACGCGGCACTCTATTTCTTTCAGGGTCCGCTCACGCTTACGGCTTACTCTTTCCTACCCGCACACGCCCCTGCACTCCAATTCTATTAAAAGATGCGCCCAGAGGGAGTCACCGAGATCCCTGTAAACCGTAAACTCCTTGTTTTCGTCGGAGTTGGGGTAATTGGTTCACCGGAGAGGTTAGATTGCTGGCCGTTTCGAGCTTCTGCGACCTGGCCCACGCATATATTAGACTTCGCGCAAAAAGTTTTACGTTTGATTCGAGAGAGGAGTTTTTCTCTAGAATCTAGTCTAACGATGTTTCGCTGCTAGAGTAACTATTCAGCCAACCAAGATTTTGTATTTCATTTAACGCCTTGGATGTGGTTAGAGATTGTACCGTTTTTGAATAACGTAGACCAGAAATGTTTCTTTAGGGATTCTCCACGCTTTCTTCTCTATTCGAGCAAATATCGTTCAATGAAATCTGAACGCAGCTAGTTTTATTGTTGTTACGAAGCGTTTTACATACGGCATGCATGCGCGCGACTACGTATGTACGCGCATAACAGTCGCGTATCGCGTTCGGCGGTTCTCTCGTATAAATTACAGCACGTTTGTTCGTCGCACAACGTCTATACCTATGCGATTTACAACTTTTCTACGATTCCACCGTTTCTTGGATTTTTTGTAAGAGAATATGTAACGATCAATGGAACGTTTCAACTGCGAAAGTAGCTACATATCGAGGCAACAAACGCTGGTAAGGAACGCGGTGATCGTCTACGTCTACACCGAACAGAGCGGCCAAATACTTTCCCTTTGCGCCGAATGAAACGATATTCGATTTCGAATATGTGGCGTTCATACTTGCGAAAACACCGTGAGCCGCGAGGGATCCAAATTCTCTCGTATCCCAGAACATCGCATTCCCGTTTATGTAAGACCATTTCTCCGAGAACCGACGCGACGCGACGTTCCGGTATCTTTGAGCATTTCTCGAAGATAGCTAGCTCCGCGAAGCTTGTATCCGGAATGCTAATACCGGGAATAATGGCCAAGGTTGGCGAAACCTTTTTAAACGACTCATGCTTTACGCAATCGGTTTTGAGCGGTGCGAAGAAGAGCGTTTAGAATCGATTCTGATAATCTGCTCCGAAAATCTTGTACGTCGAAATTTCTCGAATAACGTGCCGCGATACCGCGATGCGAATCGATGGTACATTTCACCGTGCTACTTTCGTACCATCGAATTCTCTCGTTTCGCCTGATCGCGGCAGACGCGTCTTTCCTCGTTGATCGTGTTTAATTGCTCCAAACGAGGCTTCCTTATCCAACGGTTAAGCTTTAACGAAACGGAAACCGATTTTCAACTGGGCAGATCGTGGAACGGATGTTTACGATGCCGGTTGCTAATTAGCAATCACTGTTCAGCAAAAAACCCCGTTAGATTTGCGGCTGTTCGCGTTAACATATGGTTTGCGCGGACCACGTGCGCTGAGCGTGAACTTTGGCGGCGGTTGTGCACACTGCGCTCATTCTGAGAACGATTGTAGTTTCGGTGAACGGTAAAACTGCTCTAAAAATAATTTCTTCCGAATACTCGTTAGTGGATAATCGAGTCCGAGAAGATGCAATTGTTGCAGAATCACGTCTGGGTTTTTGTAGCATTGCAACATATGGAATGGTTGGATGCACGTGCCGGTGCGTCGAGCGTCGCCATCTTGGATTCGATGATAGCTCCTCTGGACTCCAACTCCTAACTCCGCTCTCGCGAGCTAATATCTCTCATTAGTGCCGCTTTGTTTCGCGCCATGCGATTCTACGGTATACGTATATGTTTCCCAAGTCATTCGTCGATGCAAGTCTGCCGACGTTAATGGCTGGCGGTCGAGTAAACGGTTTGCATTGTTCTCCAGGTCAATCGATTTAGTTACCTGCGGCGAAGGTGCACACCGGTCGCCGGTCTCTCGAATCAGACCGAGAATGCGAAGTTACTCATCGTGGCGAGCGACCTTCGAACGCGGAATACCGTTAACTTACGGGACTCCCCGCGAACAGTCTCAAAAATACCTGATTCATATTCCCCCGCCCCTGGGGACTAACCCCAATATTTTTAGTCCCTTACTTGCCGGGAAAAGTCTTCAAGAAAGAAAACCATCTCAAAGAAACCATCAGTGGTCGAACAAAACCTCTGAAAATATTTCAGCAAAACGTGTTCATCTTCGCGATAAAATCGCAAAGAGTAAGGCGCGACGCGTCGGTTAGAGTTTGATCGACGAAACCGAGCCTCGTGGTCGAGAAGATACAACAACAGACTTCCAAGCGTTAGCTCAGATTTATTTTTAGTCTTTTTAAAGCGTATGGAGAAAACACTGTTTCCCCGTCGTGCTCGACTATACCGGCTGGATCTCGATTTTCTAGAAACAACAGCCTTTTCTTCGGAACACGTTGCCGTTGCGTGATCGCTCGCAGCAATTATGCACGTCGCGGTACATTTTCGCGCGGAGCTTTTTGACAAAGACTCGCGCGACACAATCGCAGATTCCTCGAATTCGCTCGAATCTTAACTATATTTACCATAGCTCGAGTAACTGGGTTAACTGACATTGGGCAAACGGCTGGTGTCGAAGCGACTCGCACCATGCGAACGGCCATTTCTCAAGCTTCGCTAAGTCGATTAGCCCGACTTTCAGCCAGACGCGTAAGTGGAACACGCGATCATCGACAGAAATCGTTAGCGCCGCGATCGCGAGATCGGGATCGTTTCGTATACGATACGTATACGAAAATATGTATCGGCATCGGCGAACAAACTCGATGCTTGGCTCGATAACGCGAGCTACGTGAAAAACCATGCGCAAAAACCAGTCGCGAAATCTGTGAGCTTCTTTGTTGCACCTGGACAAAATTCTTCAGTCAAAACTCTCTATGTTACAGCGTTTCTTAACCTCGCTCAATTGCTTATAGGCCGAAAGCCGTAAGCTGTAAGATAATGACTCTACCCTGAAAGCGACCGTTTGCGAGAACTGTGATTAATAGATTGCGGACTTAGATATTACGTTGCATAAAAATCCGCAGTCTAGAAAAGAAGAAGTTAAGAAATTCCTAAAGTCGGATTCTTGATGCGACGAATACATAAAATAAATAAAACTTAATAAACGTGGTTGTTGTTGAATGTTAAGGCGGAAGAATGGTCGACGAATCCTGAGGATATTTTGAACTCGATCTTCAAGCTGGGGGATAATCAGATCAGCCTGATGGAAAATGACCTGGACACGATTCCATCGTCGTCCTCGGATAGTGGACTCTCTAGCGCGCTCAGCCTCTCCTGCGAGCAACAATTGAGTCCTCTGCTATCTATCAAAGAAGATCAGCTGGAAATCAGCAACTCGGAGATGAACAGCCCTCAGAACTTTATGGACTTCGACTCGATGGACAGTCCGAACCAATCGATGGGCAGCGTGGACAGTCCGATTAGGTCGGTGGTCAGTTCGAACATTGGGTCACCTGCGACGGACGTTGCCGAGGAAATGGATATGGAGCACACCTTGGTGGCCGTCGTGAACCCTAATAATACTTTGGCTGATGCCAACGCGGCCGTCGTTGCGGAGACGCCGGTCGTCGATTTAGGTAAGCGAGGATTTGAATTATTATAGCTTTGGCGAGAGGAACGAAAGCTGCAGAGGAACAAATGATTTTCTGGGTTTGTCGAGACCATAAATCGGGTGACTAATCAATACATGATTAATTTCTGGGGGAAGTCGTCCGAAGATTTTAGACATTTTCTGTTGTTTGAAAATGGCATTTGTAAAATTTGAAAAGCATTTTAATTACTAGTCTGTACATACTGTTCCATACTCGGTTGTTTGTCTACTAGAACCAGGAGCTAATGACTAAGTTATTCGCCAGATGAATGGCGTTTGAACAGATGTCGCGCGTTTCTCCAAACAAATGGGAAACGAAGCGACTATAGTAGATACTGAAACTCGCGCAAGGTCACGAGATAATAGTTCGAATCGATCGACATTTAGAGAATGAAACCTTCACCTTTAAACATCGATACGACGCGACGCGACGCGACGCGGGGATTCGATTCAACTCTCGTTGCAGAAAGGAATGCTTTTAATTTTAGATAAAATACAGAAGCAGCAGGTGCAGGCTGCGCCGCAGGAGAACAATGCTCTAAATGTGCGCAATATCGCGTGCAACGGTAAACGAAATATTAGACAATTGATACGAGTGACGCCTATGGGCTCTGGGAATCCTAGATCGATTCTTCTGCCGGTGAGTTTGAAGGATATGAAGGATGTTAGGACCATCAAGATCATTAACGCGTCTCAGGCGAGGAATCTGAAAGGCTTCAAGATCAATCAGGCCAATATCATTAACAAACCGGTCCAGGTACGTTGAAAATAACGTTCTATTCTTTAGTCGATTTAGCCGTGTTCTTTGCAAATGAATATTTTTGGAATCGTTTCAAGCCCAACTTCAGAGTAGAACGTTTTCTAACGAATCGTTACGGTGTTTCCGTACAGATGACGATCAAGCAAGACGACTCGGGTAGCGAGAAAGGCTGCAACTCCAGCGACGAGGTCTCAGAGTCCGACTCCCCTTATCCAAGACTAAAGCTGAACGCAGAAGAGAAACGTCTCCTCCAGAAAGAGGGAATCACGTTGCCGTCGCATTATCCTTTGACAAAGCACGAAGAGAGAGAGTTGAAGAGGATCAGGCGCAAGATCCGCAACAAAATCTCGGCTCAGGACTCCCGGAAGAGGAAAAAGGAATACGTGGACGGATTGGAGGATCGGGTGAAGCAGTGTACGGAAGAGAACATGACCCTGCTGAAGAGGATAAAGGCGTTACAGTCGCAGAATCAGAGTCTCGCCGGGCAACTGAAGAGGCTGCAGGCGTTGCTGCAAAAGGGCAACAAGAGCGCACAGCCGGCTACCTGTTTGATGGTTTTGCTGCTCTCATTGGCCCTGGTTGCTGTTCCGAATCTGCGGCCGCACTCCAATTCCAGCAACGAGCTCGCACAGGAACAGGAGCAGCCTGAGAAAATGCCTCCGTTGGCTGGTGAGTGGAACCTTTCTTCGTTTGCAACGGGATTACTCTTTCTCGACTCTTTGCTGTACCCTCTCCTTCGCTTAACTCTTCGTTTCTTTCTCGATTAAATAGTTGCGAGTCGGAGACAGCTTTTTCTCGACTTTCATAAATTTCCCAAAACGAAATACGCAAACTAGGATTAAAATAATTTCTTTGAAGGGTTTTGAAGATATTCCAACATTTTTCAAGGGTGCCTAACGAGCCTTACGCGATTAGAAATTCTTTTAACTTTTTTTGACTTTTTCGTCATTCTTAGCCATTCCGGGAATAAGTTGACGCTAGTGTCGGAATAATTCTCCTATTAAGCAAAACGGTCAGATCCGCAAGAGTGTTGAACTTGTCCGAAGCCGAACGACTGTCGCGAGCTCGCCGAACCTTTTCGGACCGTTATATTAGCGGTTACGCGAGCTGAATGGGTTTGATAGCGCTCCCTGGCCCGGCCAGCGGCCAGAGGAACATTGAACCCCATGGGATTGTGAAAGGCACAGCCCTGCAGTGTATTCCTTTCTGTTTTCTTCTTTTTTCGCTTTGGCTTTCACGTCCTGCGGTTTGCTGCTTCTCGATCTCGCCCATGTTACGAGCAACGGTTCAGCTGGTTTTTACTCGTTAGAGGAACGAAATCAAGAACCACTATCATTTTTCTTCTTTTTACGTGACAGTGACGAGTATTTGGAAGTAAAATTTCACGTATCGTGAAACCAGATGCTTTTAAAACTTGTTCTTGCGCTTCCATTTTCTTACTATACGCTATAGGGTACATAATACACACGTATGCTACGACGCGACGCCGCGCGTGGTCGTCGATATAGGGGTCCGGACAATTTTTCACTAAAAACGACAGCACTTATTCGTTAATAACCAGGAAATAGTGCATCGATATTTTTGAACTCTTTCAATCTTTTTCATTCTTCGCGTTGCCACAAAATCAACGGTCTAGTAATAACTGTGAAGCGTCAAGGCTTGAAAGAACAATGATTTCATTCATGGAATCCATGCATCTATGGGTTGACATTGTTTTTAACGGGACTCAAAAGCACCCATTCTTCTTCCATAAATAAAAACTTAATTATTCAGACACCGAGCCTCGAAGCGATAACTCGTGGTTTCTGTAAATGCGGTGAAAAATGATAACTGGTCGTCCTCGACGCGTCGATAGCGAACTCTGTTGTTGGCCGACATACAATTTACACTTTACTGTGAGCAATGTGCTCGGGAGACAGTAGCATCTACGCGGAGAGGCACGATTATCAAACAGATCGACATCGATGCGTACTCATTATCATGAGTCGCGATTCGGTAACCCCAGATAATTGAGTGACGTTAGACGAACACGTTACGTAACCATCGGTTACTTAATCTCGATTACTCTTTAAAACACTGGACACCAGAAGGGTTTTCACCCTTACTCGTCTCTCTATGAAGCTTCAACTATTCGCTTCTGGCAAATACTTCCGGTCGAAATAGAAAATTCAGTTTTTTCTTTACCGTCGCGTTCTTCTGACCCAATTGTCGAGCAACAAATACAAATAAATAAACAGAAGGATTATAAATACCTTCAACCTGACTTCGATCAAGGCAATCAAGTTATTCGCTATAAATACTCCTGGTTCTATATATAAACGAACAAGATATTCATTCGCCGTGGAGGGGAATCCTAGCTCTCGGTGGAAATGACTCATGAATCAATAAGCATTCGCGCTTTTTGAAAATAGTGTCGCAGCGAATTCCGCGCGAGCCGCCTGCGTTCGAATTGCACCACGGAATAAAATAGCGATACGGTATCAGCGGGATTTCAGATTGCGACATTGATTTTTGTTCCTCGCTGTATCGCGATTCGACAAATCACACGATCAAAGGTTCTCGATCGAAAGGCGTCATCAGAAATTCATTTGATGGCAATTGAAAAGTTCCTCGAGGTCGTCAACGCGTGTCGCAGTCTGTTTCTGTTGGACTCGAGGTTCGCTGTTCGTTGGAGATATTATCGGACACGTGCGATAGATATTGATAACGGGAGGCAAACACGAAAAATTTCGAAAGCGAAGTAGCTATTGGTGCTCGATATTAAATACCGGTATGTCGAAACCGGGGCAGGCTGTGAGATCGAGCAGAAGTTGCCCAGCTACTTTCTAAACGAGGCCAGGAAAGCTCCGATCCTTTCCAACAGCTCGAACGATTCATCTGGTCCATCTTAACCACTTTCTCAAGAATTATCAATCGATCGATACAAACGCACCCTCGTCGAGCAATAAAATACATATGCCTGTGCGGTCTTGTGTCGCTTCGAACTACCATTTATCGACCTGCAGTTTTCTTCTTACAGGATTGCAAGTTTATCGATTCGTTCGCGCTATAGCGAAGTAGTAAAATATACATTTATAATTTGATGTCCCGTTCAGTTGCTGGTAATCGTTGACCAAGCTTTCCTCTCTGATAATTACAATTCAATTGAAACATGCGCAACTTATGCTAGCGAAGCAATAAAATACAAATTTATCTTTTTCCGTCGAGGATTAAAACTCGATTAATTCAAGTACATTACTTCCTAGTAATCATCGTAAAATTCTATTTTTAGGTAACCGTAAATTTTATAATCAATAGAACGAAGTTTCTCTTCGATCAAAATTCGATACGATTACATTTTAGAAAACTGACGAAGAACAACCCTCCCTGAATAAAATTTCAGCTCTCGATTTTTTTTATTTTTTTGTTGCAAACAGTAATGATCGAAATGAAAACTCAACGAGTGAAATTTTGTAATCGATCATCGAACGAGGTTTGCGTGCAGAACGATTCCGATTCCCTGTGACGCAACCCAGTCACCTTCTAGGTTCGACCAGAGAATTATACCTGTCCCGATAGCCTTCAGGAATTTTAGAAGGCACGGACTCCCTCCCCAGATGTCAATGAACTCGATTAAAATTCAAACGTTAGGAGTTTTAGGGGACCGGTGCGCGGTGACTCGTACGCGAGACGCATCGTAACCAGTTTCCCAGCTCGGTTACGAAATACACGTAGGACGCATCGGCTCTTGATCAAACACTCTGCGCGCTAAAGAGCGATTAACGACTGTGTAACCACTATCCGAGATAATTGGTTTGTGGCGATGATAACGGCGTACGCGTAAACACGATAACTGCATCGTCGAAATTGCTTCGAGCACGATCTTTGCAACTGCGACCTCTTTTATTTTTTTACAGTCTACCGTTTAGATCGGCAATAATCGTATCAGTAAACGGCCATTAATGCAAATATAAAAAAATACTAATATATAGGATCGTTCTATTATTATTGTATGTATAATTTTTTTCGGGGGTTGATATTTTTATTTGCATAACTCATGAAATTTTTTTTCAGGCCGCTCGCGAACGCTACTGTACACAAAACAGCTGATGGATGAAGAGCTGCAGCAATACGGCGAGGAATTGCTGCAGGAGGTCGAGGGACTGCTAGATCACGATTACAGCCCGGTGATCCAGCCGCCACTTTACAAACGTCCTCGCCTGGACACGGAACCGGCTCCAAAATGCGTTTCATCTTCTGATCATGTTGGGGGCACGCTCTGCGGGAGACAGGAGGGCACGATATTGAAGTCTGGTCGGAAGTATATCGAGCCACCTTTGGACGACGTTTGGCCCCCACCTAATCCTGGCGGGCAGAAAAATGCCAAAGTGCTGGACAAGCTCGAAGCATTAACCAACGAGCTGAAGATCAACATCTCGGACTCCGAAGGCACCAGAACTGTCCTCTTGAAAGTCCCCCAGGAACAATAACGGGGAATTTGACGCGACCACGTGTCCTTTTCGACATTTTTTCAACCCCCCAACTGTGGGGGCGAAGCGCGTTCATGTTCGAGCCGCGGGGAGAGCGAAGATCAAAGAGGAACGAAACGTAGCATATTTCGTTTCGAGCTAATTTCTAGTAGAAATCTTCCAGTCTGGTTTCATCCACTCCGGACGAAACGATGTTTAACAAATTTTTGTCTATCGTTTCCTCGTGCAAGCGTTTACACCAGAAATTTCTGAATCAGCTTTTGTTCGTTACTCCGATCGACGCTCTTTCAGTTTTTAATTTTATCGCAGCTCAGACACGAACGTAATCGATAGCGTTTTCTCCGCGGCGCTTCCGGGCCGAATTTTCTAATCGATGAAAAACCCGGGGGAAATTGTGTGGCGGTGTAGAAACTACATCGATCGTCCTAACTTTCGGTGAACTACAGATCGAAGAACTAGGCTCTCTTCGAGACATTTTCGTCCGATTTTCTCGTCGTGAATCTTTGCAGAGATCCATCGAGGGTCCTTTTGCGCTTTCATTCGATTTTCTTCTTCGCACCGAATGCGATTTTAATCCCTTGCCTTTGCAATTTCATTTCCAAATTACAGTTAATATTCGACGCAAAGGGCCTCTAAATAAAACTTCTTTGTTTTTACCATTAGATTGTTATCGATGTCCACAGATTTACTGTATTATGTATTGAATCGTACTATTTTATATTGGTTTAAAATTAAAATTTACGATGAAAAGTTGGATATCGTTGAAAGAAGAATTGATATTTTAAGGCAAGGGGTTAACGAGAAAAATCTTTTAGAAACTGAGGGAAGACATCGAAGCTACCTGCACGTTTTCCTATCGTGAATCATGCTCTCATTCATCGACGTTCATCACGAAAAAGTGATCTTCGTTGGCTTGTTAGTCGAGGACCACGCGGATACCTAGGACCGATCGTTTTTAGGTGAATTTTTCCAAGAGTTTTTATCGATTGAACGATATTTAAGGATTTATCTATTTATAAGGAGAATTTATTACGAGAGTTTTACAATTATTATTGCTGTTGCCGATGGTAAAAGATATTTGTACATAGTTACTATATAATAGAAATATCGTAAAACACTGACACACACAGAGATATATATATATTAAATATATACCTATCGTAGCTTTAACTTTAAAAGGATATACGTGGTCTGCCATACTGGAGAGACAATGGTCCACGGAAAAATTGTACGGCAGACCATGAGCAATTCGTCGATGATTATTCGTTTCTAAAATACACATCCGAGAATGTGTAGCATAAGTATGTTTCCATCCTTTTAACGAGTGATAGATTTCTTGATTAGTCGAAGGATGAGTTACGTTTCATACTTTTCCCGAAGCTGGGGCTACCGCAGACTATACTTCTCTGGCTATAATGCACAACGATATCCGTTTTACGAAGATATTACTCTCTTCAATTTTATATTGTTTTATTTATCTCGATATCGATAGACTGCACATTTTTATAAGCTCGCATTTTTAGCGGGCTATAGTTCGATGAGGAATCGATTTTAAAGGTTTTTACAGGTCGAGACCAAAATAAAAAACGTATCGACTTTTTTATAATTGTGGTTGCACTTCAGAAGATCGTACTCATTTTTCTTAATTTTATAATTTACTTCTTTTTCAAATAATTTTAATAAGCTATGGGTAATAGATTGATATTTTCGAATTGTTTTAGTCTTTCGACTCTTTCAAAATGCAGCTAGTCATTTTCGTTATACGCGCACATCATTATTCACAGTCTACTAAAATTCTACTGTGTTTCAATGATTTGATGAAATTTTTAATGTAGTTTCTTTATGGTACTCTGTGAAATGATTTCTTTGTGGTGCTCGTAGAAATAATTTCTTTGTGCTACAGTAGTTAGAAGTAATTTCTTTATAGTACTCTAGCTGGATATAATTTCTCTGTGTCCAGAGAACCGGTTTAAATTTTTTGGGTCCAGATAACGATGTAAAAATTCTTCGAATGCGAATGTTGGGTTGCATTATGGCCATGAATCGATATCATATCACGCGATCGATGTTCGCGGATCGAATCGGATCGGATCGGGGCGAACGATAAAATTTTCACCGTACGAAACGTATTTAGAAAAATTGAAAATTGCTGCGTGTGTTATACTACATACACCAGGCACGAAGACTGTATCATACTGTACGTTAATCGCATTCAGACATTAATATCTTCGACCTCGAGACCATATTCCTCGCCTCATCTTCGATTCCTTTTTTGCGCTTAGATAAGTTATAGGTGACGATCGTCGAATTCGTTTTTACTTTATACAAATATATATATATAATTAAATATAAATACACACGGTCAACCACACACACCCTTAAACACGCCGCCCCCCCTACTCCAAAAACATTATTCTCATCACGAATTGTAAATAAAGTACTACACACATGCGCGCGCAACGCGAACAAGAACGTATCTCGTCGTTGTTTGAATCGTTTTTCTTCGAATAGCTTGTACTTACGTTAATCAGTTTTCTTTTTGCCCTTTGGTTTTGCATTCGACGGGATTCGTGGAAGAAAACGCAGAGCGTCATCGTTTTCCGACGGATTGTGATCGGGTACACGTATATGTGAGTGTTGTCGACAGGCGTTGTTTTCTCTTTTCTATTTAGATAAGTTCAACGATACATTCCTACCAGTAATGTTTATTCAAAAATAGAACCGTTCTATTTTTGCACTATGTAAAAGGGTTGATGGTACTACACTCTAAATTTGATTCAGTATACGTGTAACACGACGTTAGAAAATAAATGTTACGGTCAAATGTATCTCACAATTCATTTGCATCCTAATCAATTGCTTATTTATCTTATCAATCAACTCCACAGTATGAAAATTTACTCGAAATTCTAACTCCATCGGTTTCCAAGACGCTAAATAATTAAAATGATTATATTAAATATCACTCCAGTAAGTTGCCTATGAAGTGAAATATGTAGTTGCAACTGGCGCTATTTACAAGGTGGTTGCGCCCCCTATCGAATAGCCAGAACAAGAGAACCACCATCTCCAAATTGTTTGGTTCATGCCAACGCAATTTTCCCGCCATTTTCACTCCTCGATCGAGTGCAATCGAGTGTTTCGAACTTTGAATTTTCAATCAAAATTAGAAGACAATTAAATAAATTGACAATATGGGAGATTTAGCAAACTTGGCTGACTTACTGCCGACCTACTACGCTAGATTGTTTCCGTTCCATGACTACTATCGATGGCTGAGTTATGGCAATGGTATGTCGATAATTTTATTCTATAAACAAAAAGATTAACGAATGGATTCTTCTTCCAGTAAGCATATTCACTCGCAGAGAATTTTCTTTTACTCTGCAAGACGATATTTACATCAGATTCCAGTCTTTCAAGAGCGTCAAAGAGTTGGAACATGAAATTAAGAGATTGATTCCTTTTAAGATCGATATTGGTGCTGTGTACAACTACTGGTAAGGTTTTATGTAAATTTTAAATTTCATGGTTTATGTCATTAATCATCATCAAGATATGTTCAAAATATATACACGCTATAAACGTATAAATATGTGCGCTCTAGTTATCGGTGATATCGATACTGGATAGCTTGTTAATTTTTTTGCGTTCAGTCCAAAGGACCAGAGAAAGGGCTCAAATTTTCAGCCAATGGAGAGAGAACTTGTCTTCGACATAGATATGACGGACTACGACGAAGTTAGAAGCTGTTGCAGTGGTGCGGATATCTGTTCGAAGTGCTGGAAGTTTATGTCAATTGCTTGTAAAATTTTGGACAGTGCTCTAAGATGTAAGTGTAATAAAGCGACAACAATTTTCACGATGTTTACAAATTAAAATAGAACTTGATTTCTTCAGTGGATTTTGGGTACAAACATATTCTGTGGATCTTCTCTGGCAGAAGAGGTATACATTGTTGGGTGTGCGACCCTGGAGCGCGTGGTCTATCTTCCTACGAGCGTGGCGCAGTGGCAGAGTATCTGCAGATCTTAGAGGGTGGAGAGTACATGAAAAAGAAAGTGAATCTACTCGGAGATAAAATTCACCACTCCGTTAAGTACGTAAAGTAAAATCCAATGGAGTTTCCTCCTATTTAAAAATTGTTTGTCACAGACATTGTTATCGTTTGGTTTTCAGACGTGCGCTGGAAACGATAGAAGCTGTCTTTGTGCCTTTTTGCGTAGAAGAACAGAATATGTTGGGTACGGAAGATGGGATGAACAAGTTCCTGCAGATTATCGCAGACGAGGAAGTCAGACTGGAGCTGAAGGCTCTTTTTGGTCAATGCAACACTAGCAAGGACAGGTGGAATGTTTTTGTGAAGTTTATTCATGGCATGAAAACAGGGGTAAATAACCATTACTACATATGCTCGCTTCGCCCGCCAACCCCCGCAGCGCCTCGCGGTTTCGCTGCAAAATACGCACTGCTGCGTCGCTCAATTTTCGATTCCCCTTCAGAAGGCAATCCGCTCCTCAATTTGCGGTTCCCCTTCGGAAGGCAACCCGCTCCTTAATTTTCGGTTCCCTCTCAGAAGGCAACCCGGTCGGCGTTTGAGGGCAACAGAAACTACAAAACTATTTTATATAATAGAAGGACATATAAATACATTGTAAATACATTTTGAAGTCTCTTTTTAGGGAGACAAGAAGTGGTTCCAGTACCGACACCTAATCGAAGAAGTAATGATACAGTACTCCTACCCAAGGCTGGACATAAACGTCACTAAAGGGATGAACCATCTTCTAAAATCTCCATTTTGCATACATCCTAAAACCGGCAAGGTTTGCATACCATTCACAGCGAACACAGTGGAGAAATTCCAACCAGACAACGTTCCAACCATCACGACGTTGATAGAAGAAATAAACGAGTTCGATGCGAAAGAGAAAGCGGCGCAGGAGACCTACGACTTAACTGCAAAGAGAATTAAAGACTACAAGAAGACTAGTTTAAATAAATCCCTCCGACTCTTTCAGGAATTCATCTGGAACCTGGAGAATGAGAGGAAGGGGCAGAAAATTAAAGAAAGCGGTACGTATCCCGTTCTGTTGTTAATTAAATGCGAAATTACGTCTGCAGTATCTTCGTTATTTTGCAGACGAGAAGATGGAGTTCTAGTTTCGGCTGTGCAGATTTTAAGATAAGGAACGTATTGGGATAATGTAAGTTTATATTTTTATTATTATTATCATTAACGCGTTTATAAATAAAACGTAGCAATCTGAAGGGATTTTACCTTCGGTGGATAACGTTGGGAATGTTTGGAAGTCGATAAACGAAGTTCTAATTTCCTTTTTCCGTGAGATTCAGGGGTGAAACATAAATAAGTACTCGAGCACGCCCTTTTCTATTCTGCTGTTTGTTTCTTCAATATTAGTCGCCTATATTCTTCAAATTCGCAAATTTTCCCTTGAGCAATGCGTTAATCGTATACACGCGCAACGAGCAAGAAAACATGGAAGATGAAACACACATAATATTTGTCTTCGTAGCACAAGTTTCCCATCAAACATTTTTAGGTAATGGGTTTAATTAAGACTTCAAACGATGTTCTGACAAAGTTCATTTAAAAGAACATCCAGCTACTTGACGTAGCCTCGTCGATCGCTTCAACTGTTTACTCATTCGGTCGGTTTCCTTGTCAAGATAATCCGTCTAGCCGTCGAACGGTCTTGACACCGTGCCATCGGTGAGATCGATTGGCAGGATTTCGCGAAAAAATCACTTTCCCCGCACGTACACGTGTCTCTGTCTGCCTCCGTTACTTTTTCCTGTTCCTGCGTGAAATACAGCGACAACGTGAGTGGATTCTTTCATAGGGCGCTCGAGGCTGCTCTTTGTTTAATTCAATCTCGGGCAGCCACTAGCCGCGGGGAAATTTATCGTTTCGCGGGTTGCTACGTGAGCGGTCGCTGCTTCTGATTGCTCCTCGTTGAAAAATTATCGGGCCGGTAATGGTTCTTTGCCTTAATGAATCCTAAACGTCGATCGCGTCTAGAATTTCTCCAGACAAGCGTACAGAATATCGCCAAATGCATTTCCACCGTGCAAACGAATTGCTTAATTTTTCATCGGAACTTCTTGCCGGCCTTCGGTCTCGGATGTCCAATCGGGAAAGATAAACAACGCTCGTCGTTACGGAGACGTCGACGAGCGTGTTCCCAGCCGGAACAAATTAGCAATGAAAGCCACCGAAGAGAGTCTCTCGTATTCCGCACTCATAAAAGTCCGTAGAAATTGCAGCAACCGTGTTCGAACGTTATCCGAGTAGGATCTGATTGGTTCCGATAATTACGAGTCCTCGCTCGATTAAACCAGACGCCGCGAATGACTTCATACTTCATACTCCGCAGGAATCGGACAATTTTTTGCGAGTTAATCGTCCACGGGAATCACGGGGATCGAGGCACGACGAAATATTCGCGAGAAACATTTGTTGCTCGTTGAATATTCAAAAGAGTGCCGCGCGTAGATAGAGCGGGGGAAAGGAGGCTTTAATCTAGTTCTCGGGTAAATGGTCCAGCGGTTGGTCACACTCGATTAGGATTGTAATTACGGTCGATCGGTAGAATTAGTTTTTTCCCCCGGGCTTTTTAAATAGAAGCCCGGGCAAACCCGAAAAAACTCGGCTACTTAAGTTTATTCGTTCGATTCGCTTTCCACCGGTCCACCCACCGTGATCGTAATGTAATGGATCGTGCCGCGCCGCGCCGGCAAGAACAATGATTTCTTGCTGTAGATGTATGCAACGCGGCCCCCTTTAATCCGAAAATCCTTGTCGAGGAGACTCGAGCCGTGAAAAACCGGCGGAACGATCGAGTTAAACGGAGAAAAAAGGAAAACGGATCGCGTCGCGTCTCGGCGATTCGTCGGGATCGTCACGGTGGGCTTCGTTCGTTGGACGTGGATCTCGTTGCCGGCCTGACAAATCGGAGCCGACAGACCCATCGCGTGAAAACTTTCACGATTTTTAGGTTAACTTTTCTGCCCGGGGATCACCGACTTTCGAATACTTTCGTCGGCCCCTAAAGAAATTCGCCGTGCCCCGGTGCAGCGGGTGCGAAACCGACTAGCACCCACGTGATCCATTCAGTCTTGGATGGATCCGAGAAATTTTGAAAGTCGCGCGATCTCGAAACACGGTCGTTCTCACTTTTACCTGGGTGTTTGTTTCTCTCGTAGCAGCGACAAGAATTAAATTTTTTTTTATTACACGTGCGTAGAGAAATTTGAAAAAGTGAAAAATATTTGAAGGAACACTGGTTCCCAGAACCTGGAGTAATTATCGCTGGGCTCGTTAAAAGTCGCCGAATCGTTAAAGAAGAAGGAATTCCAGGTGTTTAAGGTTCCGTGTCCCGCGTTGGTACGCTAACGAGATAACGCTTTCGCCGAAAAACGTGTAAGAACTGTGCGTTACAAGTAACAAGCGAGACAGGTCCGCGGAACGGGCAAACGAGGCGCTCCGGCAACACCCAATTTATTTATCCACACGGGAAACGTAATGACTAACTCGCGTCGGGTACAAGAGGCGTCTTTTAGAAGACAATTAACCCATTTCTCGTCCGATCTCCTTCTGCCGGACGTTGTCGGGCCGTTCCGCGAATGGAACCGCGCGTAATTGAATCGACACCGGTCAGAAATCGTAACGAGAAAGTTACCCCTTTCCAAGGAATCCCGAGCGAAACGGGATACAGACCGATTACCCATTTCGCGACCGTTATACCTCCATATTTTATTTCACACTTCTCTCACTATGCATTCCTAAAATCTTCTAATTCTTTCTCCATCTCTATTCCGACGATCTGATCTTCTATAATTTCGTCTTTATTTCAATTCTGAATTCCTATTCTATTCTGTCGATCGAATTTTAAAAAGGTGATTAGTTTTTAAAAGGTGTCCACTCCGACTGTAATTCTTAGAGTCTGGGAAAGTTTTCTAGCTATTCGTCGCAGAGTTGGCTCACCGTTTCGCGAAATAAAAGGGTACCAGGAAATGCTCGTCTCGTGCAACTGGCTACTTTCGTTTGCAACACGTGGGAGTCCTTCCTGGAAGCGCAACTGGTCCCGATCGTGCAATCGTCACCGCTCCAAGAGTCTCGGCGACAAGATTCCATGGTTCTTTGTCGATCGACCGATTCAGGGAAGAATCGTTTCTTGCTTCCGCGGCTAGACCGCGATCGATCAGCGACTGAGTCACTTCCCGATCGCTCGGGATCATCGAGGGAGAGAGAGAGAGAGAGAGAAATCCTTTTCATTGCCTTTCCAGCATGTCCGAGTCCAAGCGACCGTAAGCGACACGCAAGTGGATCCTGTCGATGCGACGCGACGTTCTATACCAAACGATCGACGATCGACAATCAATGCGGCGCGGCGCGGCAGATCTAGGTCGTACAGGTTTGTCTTATTGTTCGAGCCGCAGATTACCGTTGATACAACGATCCGTGCTCCATTTCACGACAAATGCAAATACCAGTATACGCGTATGTACTTTCTCCTAATGGTATTAATTTCATGCCCGTGATCGAACTACCGAGCGTGTAATTGACGGCGAGGGACCCGCGTCACGCGTAGATCCTGTTCGATCGATAGCAGCACGATTCAGTGAAAGTATCGGATCGATGATCACGACTGAAATTGATCCTCGGGCTCGTTAATGCGTCGACCGAACAAAAAGATCTGTGGAATCTCGGCGGGGGATTAATAACGGTCCGAGTCCTTCGGATCTCGGTCAAAATTCTTTCATAATTTTTCTCGGTTTATTTGAATTGTTCGATATTTTCGCGTCGAGGGGCGATCGCGTTAAGGATGAACGTCTCGTAGGATCGGCGCAGGAGCGCGCATGCAGCCGGGAGTGGAGCCAGCGGTGTACAGTTAGACGTTGCAGCTAACAGACAGGCCGAGAGTTGGCTGCTTCTCTGGCAGCTTCTCGCAATGCGTCTCGCAGATTACGAAGAGATTTAAACCGTGGCGAACGTGACGCGTGTTCGGGATCGCTACCGATCTTATCTGCCCGCAACCGTAACACAGAGACTTTGTTTGAAAAGGAGCGAGATGTAGATTGCCCGGGGAAAGAATCATGAACGCGTAACCGTGGTAGGGTGAGCGCGTGAAATCTGGGTCTGTCGTACGAAAACTTCTTTCTCGTAACGCACATCGAGAACTTTGGAAACCTTTTGTCCTCTCTGTGCACGTGCGACGAATCCGAGTCAATCGCGAACTCGATTCCACGCCATTGTTCGCTCCAGATAAGAGGACTTTACCGCTTGGGCAGCGAGCGACTTGGTTCATCTCCTAACCTTCTTCCGAATCCTTTCAGAAATTCTATTCTTCCCAATTTTCCTTTAAAAAGATCTAAAACATGTAATCGAAGAGTCATCCCTCCAGTTTTTGCAATGTCATTTGAGCGAGAGTTCGTCGCGCAAGCTAATTAAATTATAATATTACGAAGAATTTCGAAGTAATTGCGAAAAACCGAAAGGAATGTTAATTGGTAACCGAACGAGGCAAATGAGATAGAGTGAAGCATATCGAACCGGGCTAATTGCTATAAAATGGATCAAGACTGCACGACACCGAGCAATCGGCGCGTTTCATCTCGTCGCGACTTCACACACGAGAACAGATTGCGTGTACGGACGATCTGTGATCCTAGTGAAAATGGAAACATTGGAAAGAATGCGTGTTCACGCGCGAGGAGACCAGCTTGAAAACGCCGCGCCGCGCCACGACCAACGCGGAGAAAAGTAAGAGTAGAGGATCGACGCGAATTAGAAACGGTTGGAGCGTTTAGCTTCGTTAGAAACGCCGGCTAATCGGTTGTATTTATACAAGCGGGCTGCGTGTTACGAGCACACGAAGAAATTCCGCGGCTCGGGACGCGTTGCAACATAATCGGCCATTAATTTCTATATAATCCCGCGACGCGGCGCGGCGCAAGGTGTAAAACTACCATTCTACCAACATTGTGTGTTTCCCCGCCAATCAGAACAACACCTCGACTGTGCCGTGTAATAGCACCGAGGCTAGACGTAATGGCCTCGCTCGTAGACTAGTAATTACGCTACAAATGAACTGCTCGCCATAGACGGTCCCCGATAGAACGATCCTTCGCGTTTCTCTCGAAAGCGCACACGGTTTCACCTCCATCGGCCGATCGGACACTCATGGGCGAGCACCGGGCTTTTCCGAAACCGTGGACTTTCTCATTACGCTTACGTTACGATGGACACCATCTAAAATTAAAAAAAAAACACTTGTTATAGTATATCCGATATCGTATGATATTCCACGAGTCTGTAACTCTTTGGCATGTGCCGCGGCATCGCCTTAAATCGATTTTGCTGTCGATAGTCACGGAGTTCCGACGACCACAGCGGGACTATTAACCAGAATGACTAGACTGTAAGATGGAACAAGATCGTCGAATTTCGGAATGAAAGAGGATGCTGCGACCGGCTTTCTGAAAGTGGACCCATAAATCTGTTTTTTCCAGAGCGTCGCGTCGTCGCGTCGACGCGTCGTTCGGTTCCCGTTACGGCGAACGCGGGGCCCCGGCGTTAATGCTCGCCGCTCGTTAATTGCGTTTGCCGGGTTCTCACGAAGGCCCCCGGATTTATACGAAGCTTTCATCGGCGTCCATTGTTTCCGAAAAAAAGGGTCGTTGGCGCACGCTCGGGATCGACGACGGCTCGTACGTCTTAATGAAATCCTCCAGACGAAAGTAAACATCGATTCGCGAGATAACGGTGTATACCGTTCCTTTTCAGAAGACAAGCAACAAGAGAGAGAGAGCCGGAGCTGCATATTCTCACGAAAGCAAAATTGTAAGAAAGAAATATTACCAGCACCGTCCAATTAACGGTGGTTACCGGGGAAATGGTTACTTTTGAATAATTGGTTCCGCAGGAACTTTCTCATCGGGGCCCGCTGGGTCCTGACAAGGCCCACAATTGGTCGCACATTCCGAGATACACGCGCTAAATATTTGAAACGGCGAGTTTCGAAACAATTCTTAAAGCGAAAGTCGCGCATATTACGACTTTTCGACGGCTTTGTTTTCGACGTTGTTTTCTAGTTGTTAGCAATTGAAACCAGCCATTAACGGCGTCAATTCCTCGTTTTTGCAAGATACGTTGCTATCTTTACACTTTCCGGTCTGAATTGCGCGCTATTTGCGGATCGAACGAGCGTTTAATAGTTGCTCGAGAAAAACTCAGTCCAGCTCAGGAGAAATTGAATCGCACCGTGAGCCAGCAAAGGGAAAGATGACCAATGACCAACAGAGGACCTGAGAACTCAGACAGGAAGCGGAGAAGTCAAACAACGGGCTGGTCAAATATTTTAGATAGAGCCTCGGGGTTCTATCCGCGAGGGAAATTCCAGCAACCCCATAGGACAACGAGTGGTTCCCGCAAAGGCGCAAAAGCTTCCGATTAACATCTCGCGAGGGACCTCTCGACCTGGCCACGGACACCGTTCAAGTCGCGAGATTTGCAAGAACTTAATTAAGGAATCTCGTCTCGTCTCGTCTCGTTTTCTGTGACTCGGGCCGCGTGTGCAGATGGACGACTCGAGCGAGAGAGCGAGAGAGCGAGTGATCGTGCACCGGGACTGGGCACAGGTGGCATACAACACGGCCGGCCAGGATACAGTGGTCAGCAGCGGCAACCTGTCGGCGGGAAGGAACGTGATTAACAAACGTGATCGATCCCTGCGATGCCCGAGATAATTCGAGCGGCCCCGACTTGGCACGCACGATCAATATTTATAACGCGTGCCGGGCCGGTGCTCCTGTTTCTTCGACATGTGGAATCCGCCGCGTGCGCGAACACGATCCTCCCGCGAACGTGATCATTTTTTAAGCGGGAAACCACCGATGCAACCGGCGAGAGAAACGCAGAAATCCGGCTGAGCTTTCTGTACGCGCAGAAATAATTAAGGGAACAGGGACAGATGATTTTTTAAGCGGGGAACCGCGATGCAACCGGCGAGAGACCTTCGGGAACCCGGACGAGCTACCTTGGCAAGCGTAAAAACGTAGGAGAACGAGGACAGTGAACCGGCTACGTTTATGTTTCCACTTCCTGCGATTTGCTCCCCGGATTATCTATATGCTGCGGCTTTTTTAGGAAGCCCGGCAGAGGTGACAATCTAATTAGCACTTTTTACCGAGCCTCGTATCTTTAGCCTGGAAGGTCGCTCTGGCATTGATTGGGCAGATATCTTGCGCCTCTCAAAGTATAGACGAATTAGAACGAAGGAAGAACGAAGGATGAGTTACGCGACGACGCGTCGAATTGACTAATTAAACTAATTAATGCTTTCCGACGTCAGGAGCGGCCGATTCGCGATTTTTCCGAGAAACTAGGTGGTTCGCGTGCCGGCAACAATCTTGTATTCGAATGGTACTTGTAGAGGTGCTTGAATTCGATTCTACATAGTTCTGTAATGTAGCCGTTGCGGCGCGGCGCGGCGCGACGGATAGAACTCGTAGAGGCCCGGGCTTTTCCGACAGCACCGTTGCGCGTTGCCTCGCTCGCTTCCTCGGTGCATTTACATAATTACGAAAACTTACACACGGTCGCTGGACCCACAATAGAGTTGTCGGCCACAGGCAAACCGGACACGTAGAAAGAGAAGTTGCTCGCGTCGTGTAATCACGGTACTTACGCGGCACTAAATCAATGCAGATTCGCCGATCCTGATACAGGCAAGCACCGGTAGATACAACGTTCTCTCTCTCCCCCTCTGTCAGGAAGGTAGCAATTTCATAAATTATATTTCTACATTTATGTATTACCACACGCGGAAGATAACGCGTGGCCGTGGCATCGTCGCAGCTTTTTTGACCGATGGATAGGAGACCGTTTCACAGTTTTCCCAGCCGAACGGTCTTTCTTTTTCTACGACTTTCTACGACCGACTCGACCGGGATAATCATAATAATCCCTTCGCGTGCACATCGCGGAACAAAATCCTTAAAACGAGACCCTCTCGGCGCAATCGCAATAAGCGCAAAAAGAACTTGTTATTCCGAGAGCCGATACAAAAAGCGAGCGAAAAGAACGGGCTGGAATTTTGCGCTGTTAAACCTGCGGGACATTATTCGGCAGAATATGATACCAGATGGCGAAGACTAAGGGCATCAGGATAGTAGATCTTTATGACAATGAGTCGTGCGATTAACTCTCGTCCGCCGACAGAGTGCCGATTCAAGCGTCGCTCGAAGCTTGATAAGATGCTCGTGAGAGCTAATATCGTTCACGCCATCGTCCATTTAGAGTTGGTTATTCTTTGTCTTAGACATCGTATTTTCTTAGACTTTGCGATCATCGAAGGATCTTTCCCGAGAGTAGAGATTTAATTAAGAACCGACGCGACGCGACGTATCGTCCAGATGATCGCATTTTTCGCTGGAAACTCGGCGCGCAGCTCGATCCTCGTATTCGCACGCTGAATCCGCGACAGCGCAGCGTACAGCCGGAAGGCGCTCATGGCGATTTCGTATTCCCACAAAAGCTTGAACTCGTATCTCCGAAGCCAGTTTCCAGCAGGAAGCGAAACGTCACCGAGACTGGTCCAATTAACATCTTACTCGCAGCGTTTCTCCGCGCGATCCTCTTATTCGTCGTAAAGACTAATTCTAATGTTGCATCGGCGCATCTCGTATCATTATCGTGGGCTTCCACGAGAGAACGCAAGTCGAACCGCGCCGCGGCGCTTTCATCCGTAAACGGCAATTTATCGATTCTATCTTAAGTGTTCGCTGTTATCCATTTAGGACGCGGATAAAAAGCCTCCACGGGGCCGGCTCCTCGTATTTCCCCCCAAAAACTTTGAGGACTTCCTCTTCTCGCTCGGGTTTTCTTCGTGCCGGTTAGGGCAGATGCATTTCCATAAAACCTCGTCCTGTAAATCGTTAACGGGTACATAAGCGCTGCTCTATCGCGAACTAATTGATTACGATTTGAATCCTCTGCTAATGGAACTCGCGTGATTTATGCGCGAGGACATTGAAAGGTACTGGAACGAGATTTTTTGGCGAGAGACTAGTTTCCGAGTCACGTCCGAAGATGAAGTCCTGTATGAACTCGGTGCGTTCAAATTCCAAATTCCAACTATAGCAACACGCGGACCACGTTATGGTTGTGTATCGGCGCCATGTGTTCGGTGCAAGGGGTTAAACTCGCGTTGGATAAATGCGTGTTCGCCGTTCGCGGACGAGGTTCGCGCATCCTCGGTATATAAATCATTGACACGCAGCGCGGAATCGCGGCGCTCGCACGCGATGTTATTAATTAACTTTCCTGATAATCATGGAAACGACCACGCGGCCCTGCTCTATAATCTGTTGGATCTTCTGACGCGTCTCGCCCGTTAAATAATTTGTCTTTTGCTCGGGCAGAGGCGTTTAGACGCCGGCATCGGATCCGGCCGGTCGTTTGTCACAATTAAACAAACAACCGGCGAAAATCAATTACCTTGCGGGGCCGCTGTCAATTACATACAAGCGAGGCCTGTAATTAAAGGTGTGTGCAGCGGCACTCCACGACCGGGGATCGGCATCACGTGTCGGGCCGGTTAACACTGTTAATTCCGAGACACCGCGCCGCGCCGCGTCGATGTAAACACCGGCCTCTCGAAGGAAACCGCGAATAAAACGACTTCGCGGGACTCGCGAAAGGGAACACGCGCTCAAACCGTCAGTCACACGTTAAACACATTCTACGATGATGCTTCTTTCTACTTCGTTCTACCCGGTCAACAGATCTGTCCCCTCCTCGCCTCTGCTCTCTCGATTCCCTGTCCCTTTCGATGCGACGCGACGCGCGACGGGAGAGCGAGAGCATACAGAACCTCGCTCGCCCGACGAACACCGATTTGCATACCGTTGAAAAAAAAGAAGCAATAAACTTCGTCCCGGTAATCGGAGAGGAACGAGGTTTCGAAAGGGAAAAGCTTTGCGTAATGCTTTCGCTCCATCTCGGCGAGCCATCGATCATCCTCGCTGTCTCGCGATCGACTTCCATGAACGCTACAGTATTCCAGTAGGTACTTGCTCGGTTACTGTTACGGTTAGGTTTTGGAGAAACGCTGTTGCGTTAAAATTGCATGAAATTGTCAAAGATTGAATACGCGATAAATGGTTGCTGGGGGTCCAGGAAAAAACTTTTGTTGACTACGAGATGCAAATAGCAAGCCGAAGTTGACCGCTATAGCGGAAGCAGAGGGATGACGCGGGTCGAAGGCAGCATAAGGCATCGAGTGAGAAAAACGAGCGTATTACGGCCGATACGAATCGTGGCAATGGTTAAGAGGCATTATCCGGGATCGTAGGCGATCGATTCAAAAATCGAGTCCCAGGAAGATCACAGATATGGAGCGGAATGTTGTCGCGGTATTGCGATCGGCATCTGTCGTTGGACGTTCAGCGGGATCGTAGCGGTGGTGCATTCCGTTCTAAGTGGCGGGTCAAAGAAATAAAGCCAGGATCAAGTCATGAAGTTTCGCGCGACGAAGAAAGTCAGTCCCTTGACTTTTCCTGAAACCACTGTACCACCGACATCGCCATTATCGTCGCTAGCCAACGGGAAATCAGTCGAACGTGCCTTCGCGAAGTCAAGTTTCCGTACAGTTGAAAACTACAAATAGTTGATACTTTTATCGAAGATTTCGAGAAAACGCAAAACGTATAGATTTGTCCCTATTTTATAGTTTGACGACCGAATGTCGAAAACGCGTACTTTCGAGACTACATAAAATCGAGATTTTTTCACATGTGAAACTTGCTCCAGTTTTCCTGTTCCAGTAGTCAGATCAAGAGCGAAGAAATCGCGAATGAAGAAATCGATCGATACGAATTCGTCACCGTCCCGTCGCGCGTCGTCGGTCGTCGGTCGTCGCGCGACGATTCACGACGATCATCGTCGGAGTATAATATCCGTGCACGCCAAACGAACCGTGTACTTACACAGCGAATTTTCCTTAGGAAAGTCATCGATGTTCTCGAGAGGAAGAGCAACAGCGTTCAGAAAGCGTTGCGTCGCAATATCGTTCCATTTCGCTGGGATTTTTATGACCGCGGGGGCGGGAATCGAGGTTTCTCCCCAAATGATCGTTTTGGGTGAACAAACGTCTGATCTGACGTGACGCGCAAGCTTCTTGTCGCTGGGGATTGCTGCTGACGACTATTAATATATAATAGTCGAAAGATGGAGTTTGTTTCAACGATTAGTTCCGCGAAATAAAAACCAGATAAATATGATGGAGATATATACGTTTTTAAAGAAATTTATACGAAATGGAAAAAGTTAAGGGCGAAACTAGTGCTTCGGCAGTAACTTGTAAGAAACCTGGAAAGCTAGTTAATCGTTTTGGCTCGTGAACGGCTCGAATAATGCTCGGATCCGCGAGGAAACGGCTGCAAAAGGATTCGCGGTATCGGAGGATCGTGCGTAACGCGGTCGACAGCCCTATAAGAACAAGATGAAGGGCAGAGGCAGAGACTAGGTTCGTTTATCGTTCGGCCTGATCGCCGGTAAATCGAAAGGGAATGCGCCCGACGTGTGGAAAACGAGGACGGGGTTAAGTAAAACCGGGATTAAAAGCTCGTGCAACGATGCCGGAACGAAGCAGCGCGAGCTAAAGTGGCTCTAGGATCCAGTCGATCCAACCGTGAAGATCTCACGAATAGCAACCGCGCGTCGACGGGAAATTCTCAAACACGCTATGGACCGTTTTCATAAACTAGAATAAACGAATCCGATCGTTTCGGTGTCGCGAAGTAAGCTAAAATTAGTTACATTTCCGAGCCTGGATGTTTTTCAGGGAAAAAATCCCAGTAAAATAAATTGTAACTATACACAATTTCTGTCGATGGCCGATGGTTTGCGTAAGCGGTTAAACAGTGCTAGACCACGCGGGATTCGTGACAAAAACAGTCCCGAACTGTGTTTTTCACCGTCAGATATCGAAAAAATGGTTGATTGAATTCCGTCGATTGATCGGAGATCAGTCACCCGCGCGACTCGAGAATCGACTCGCCTGAAACCTCGCAAAAACCGCTCGATTGTGCGTGCGGACGGGCGGACGGGTATCGAATACTGTTTAGCCACGGTCCGGGGAAACTGAATCGCTCGTGGAACAAATACAATGGCTTTCTTGGGATTAGGAATCCACTGGCAGCGCGCTAAGTTAAAGCGACGCCTTTGTCGAGGAGAATGTCCCTCGGCGGATCCGTTTTTGCCGTTAGGGTTGCGAACGTAGAACTCGCGGCGTCGAACGATCAAAAGCTTCGATCGATGCGTTCGCTTTCCTTGCGTCTGTCTTGCTTGCGCATTTTCGTTTGAAACGCATCAAATTCGCAGGTAGAATTGAACACCTGGTTTCGAGTATCGAATCGTCCGATTAATCTTTTCTGTCGCTGCGACATTAAAGAATTGTTCGTTAGAAATATCACCGAAGAAGTTCACCGATTCGCGCGCGCCTTGCAATTAAGGTTGCGCGAAATTCTAAGAAATACAGTTTTCTAATTACTAATTGGAAGTTGAAAGAGAGTCACTGCCAAGTAGGTTCGACTTATATGGGCTTTTCGCATAACCCTCGAGCGACGAGGTGGAGTCTCCGTAGCTGAACCATTTCTACCAATGACTCATTAACTTTTTGCCATAGAAGATTACGGATTTCATGTATTTCAAATAGTCACACGAACGTGGCACGCGATGAAACGAACGATTTTACCGAATCGCGGCACGCGATGCAGTATGCATAGAAATCGTGGATGAATTGAAACTGACATCTCGCATCTCCAGAACATTCATCGGTTTGCATATCGTGTACGCATACCAGACAAATTTGATTTTTGGTTCAATGAAATTAAGAAGAAAGCGAGTTTGATGGATCGCTGAGGAGCGCGAGGAAAAGTGTGAAAGAGCGAAGACGAAAAAAGAGAGCGGACCCTGCACCGAGGTGGTGAACCGAGGTGGTGAACCGAGGGAAAGAAAGAAGAAAGAACGGTCCGAAAGAGGAACGGGCGAACCGAACAGAACGACCGAACGAACGAAAGTGTGTCGTCTGTCCTGGCACGTATTTCCTTTTCTATGTTCAGAGGGGGGCATAGTTGTTCGGGCTCGAACGCTCAAGAACTTGAAGAGAGCTCGCGGCGCGTTGCCCCGTAGGTGGGGGCAGCGACATAAGTACGAGACGGCCTTAAGAAAAGCCTTCATTCTGATAGCAGATCGCGATTCACGGAGTCGGTGAACTCGTAAAACGCGGCCGTGTGCTCAGAATCGCGAGGGGGACCACCGCCGCGAGTCCATGGGGGAAAAATCATTTTCCTATTGGAGAGATCGAATCGGTGAATAGCTAAACAGAAACAGGAGAGCCGCGCTAATTTCCTGGTGGATACCTCGGGGATCCTTTTCGACTACCTTCGAAGAAACAGAGAGACGACCGCCTCCGTGGATTCTGCAGAACGTGACGACCGACGAGGTGGGTAGTCCGAACACAAAACGGTCGTAATCGCTTCACGCCGCGAAATCGTAAACGACGCGGAGGACGAAGAAACGCACAGCTGAAAGCCGCTGTTCGAACTGTGCAGGTTCGTTCGTTTGCTCGTTTCCACGTTTGCTCGTTTGCTGGTTTACTCGTTTAGTCGTTTACGTAAGCCGAAGGCCGGCGGTTGCCTCCTGGAAGGACGCTGTTGGATCTTTGAATTCAGAGAAACGCGCGGGGGTGTGAAACTTGGTGAGAAACTTCGTGGGAAGCTGTCGCGCGTATACGTATGCCCGACAATTTTATTTTCGTGCGTAGCGACGATTTTTATCGGTGAACGGCGCTATGGAATTCCGTGTTCGCTCCCAAGATTCAGTGTTTCGATTCCCTGCCAAAGGAATCTGCCATCGAGCGAGATTCATCGACGATCTCTGAAACGTTGTGTTCACCGAGCATAAAATGTAAGAACAAATCACGCTCGTTAGGCTATTTACTCGGATAATAAATAAGAAAGAGCCGGCAACAGGTTCCCACCTAATTTTCAATTATCCGGTAGGCAGTCTCCGAGCCGCACGCTTTGTAATTTTGCGTCGTAAACAATGTAAGCGACGCGTCTCGGTCCCGGTCCCGGCGACGCGTCCATGATTTCAACACGACCCTGTCTCTCTTGGTGCGTATTAATCGAAAACCCAGCGGTTATCCGTTCCGTCAACGTTAACGTTTCCGCGATTACCTATCGGAAGTTAAATGCACGCGTTCGTTCTCTCGCGCAACTCGATCTACATTCCGCGGACTGACGGTGTTTCGCGATCGGGCGCGAAATATCTCGCAGTTTCTCGTCGAATGGACGGTATACGGATACGCAGGGTGTCTCGCGTACCGCGGATTGGCAACTGATTCTACACACAGAAGCGAGTCGAAAGAAAAGAAATAATAAGATTTGTCCATTTGACGCACCGTTTACGAGTAAATTATGATATTCGAGTCTGATCGTGATGTACCGATTCTACTGCTTATCGCATGTCTGTTGCATGTTTCATTTCCTTTTTTGCCGCTCAACGAACAGCTTCGTCTTGAGATTCCTTTCGCGAACAGTTAACCCACCGAGGATACGATCAAACGATCACAATTCGATTGTCTGAACATCAACAAAAGGATGAGAAAGCGGTGATGAAAACGTTGAATCGCGAGGCGTAATTAGAGGACGATAAAAATCGTACATCCTGGCAGAGCGGTGCTCAGGGCCCGTTTTTTTCGAGTAGGTCGAATACATTTTTGCCCTGGAAACCCAGTGAACTTTGTTCCTCGTAGATTATATCTGGGCAGGTTCTGGAATTTCGTGGACGATGTCGACTCGCCTTGATAACGCTCTCTCGAGTAACAGTTCTAAAATCGTGAGCGGTGTAACGTTTGTTCACATGTTCACGCGTTACACGGTTGCAGCACTGTCCCGTGCGTTTCGTGGAATATCGGGCCGGGGAATGTACCCGTTGCATGCCGGGTATATCTGCTACCGGTGAAATTACTCTCGATGTCTCCAGTCGCCGTGGAATAGCGTGTATTTCGAGTTTTATTCGATGTCCAACGCATGGCGCGGCGTCGCGCCGCGCCGCGCCAGCTATTTAACTACTGGAAACGGCGAATCTTTACGCCGATTCCGGTTTCCGTGTGGTAATTTATCGGATCGAGAATCGAATCGCTCGCTACTCGTTCACTTTACAAAACGTTCCCATAGGGCGAGGAATATTTATATTGAATTTCATTACCGCGCTTATCGCTACTGTAAATGTCGTACACGATCGTTGGAGAAGTTCGAATTTAATGAAGTTTAATGCACACGAAATAGAACAAATTCCCCGACAGTGTATCTTGCATTCCGAGCAATTGCAAATGAAAAATATAGAATCGTTTCTTTGGGTCCCGTAGTTGCAGCGCAGCGGAAAGAACGGCACCGATCGATCGGCATAAGAATGCGTTTTGCGAACCGATCGCAGGGTCCGACCGGTGCATCGCCGGCGAACAGAGCGGTTGTATCTGTAGCGGCCCGTTTTGCGCTACTTGCGCGTCACGGAAAGCGCTCTCGACTCTAACATTAACGATCGTCGTTGTCTAAACTTATCCGTGCGGTCTCTCTCTCTCTCTCTTTCTCTCTCTCGGAGAGTAAACCAGTTGGACGCGCCTCGAAACGCGCAAAGAATCTGTGTGGAGAATAGACGACGACGACGCGACGGGTGTCCCGCGTGGAGGACGATAATGGGACGGGATTACGGTCGCACGGATCTAGGAAGCCCTCCCGCAATTAACAACACGAAATTACCGGGGACCCGGCCGTCGCGGACTTTGTACGCTCGATTGTATCGGCACGGCGCGGCGGCCACGATCGATTATCCCAGCAAAAACCCGTGCAGATCGCTGAACGATCGCTGAACGATCGCTGAACACGGCTTCTCTCTCCCCCCATTTCTCTCTCTCTCTCTCTCTCTCTCTCTCTCTCTCTCTCTCTCTCTCTCTCTCTATAGACTCGAAGTTCTCGGGCCGGTTTCGAGAAGACCTTTCCCAAAGGAAAACCAGGATTGTTCATAAACAAACGAAAATATCCGAAAGACTGTAATTTTCGCGATCGACTCGTAGGGGATGCGCCGCGCCGCGATCAGAGGGACGATTTTCTAACTGGAATGGTCGCGCGCAAACATCGAGTTCCTGGGCCTGTTTCGATGCGATTTTAATGGAGCGGTAGCAGCCACGGCGAGTCCAGCCATCCGTATGCAAATCGCCGCTCCGCGCCGGGATGCTCCGAGCGCGGAAACATTAAAATCGCCCGCCTTTTACGACGTTTTTCTTCTCGCGGAGCCGTACACGCCTAACTGGACTCTTCGCGTCTATGTACGCTGTACGCTGTTTATCGGTTATCGAGGATCCCGCGGTTGCGCAACCCGCCAACCGATTTTTGACTTTCTCCTTCGATCCGACGCGATGCGACGGCGCGCGGGAGTAGTTAGTTAGCGATTACCAACACACGACCAAACCGAACGACATTTTTCCCGAATAAGTAATGAACCGGCTCTACCGAGCTCGATGCAGATCCGCGGAACTGCCATGCCGCTCGGCCGATACCGTTTTTCACCTCTTGATCGTGAATAGCTCGTTTGCACCCGGTAATCATCGGTTTTTACCGATCGTGGCTCAGGCGAGGTTTAATTATATGCGAGCTAGGATCGCGTTCTTGCTACGTGCGGTTTCGGGCAAATTGTGCGAGAGCATATTACCGAGCTTCGTATTCCAGCGTTTGCTAATTCTAACTGCGATCTACAATCTGTTGGGGCGTTTAGACGAACACTCCGATTTCCAGCTTCGTAGCTTCTCGACGAATACGTCGATTTTTCTAAGCGATACTCTGGCGATTACAGGAACATCCATAGTTTTCTTATAAACAGCGCATCGAGTAAATTCGTTCGCAAAAGTCGTTCAAGTCTTTTCCATATGTGTATATATGTATATCAATTTTCCGACGCAATTTTTTAGCTATCGAGAACGTGAAAAACGCGCGATGGGTGTGATACGCAAGATGGAATGTTGTAGCAGTACGTGGCTGCGCATATGCGTGTTCGCAAGTTGCACCGATGCAGAAGAAGAAGAGGAAGAAGAAGGGGCAAGTACACGTAACACGGTGGTCTGTTCATCGAGACGCGTCGATTATCGTACACGGTAGCGGCGTTTATAATCTGCCGGCTAATTGAAATGTAAGAGAGGTCCGTCTGGTTACCGCTTCCTTGGTCAAACGCCAGTTTGCAGTCTCGTTTCACCCCTATAACGTGCCTCGGGGGGACCATCGTGGAATGTACCTGGAACGCTCGGTCCGTTTGAATATTTTCTTAATCGTAGAAAATCGTGAAAAACTGGCAACTTGCACGGATGCCCGTAGGAATATCGATGGCTCAACGCAGAGGATCGTTGGTTCGTGCAGTTTATCTGTTTCACGAGGAGAGAGACTCGGCCCGTATGCGGGACGACGGTCTAACGGTCCCATTTACATTGAACCCGGCGCAAGGATTAATGACTAATTGAAAACCCGTGTAAACCAGTACCAGCTGGCTTCTGTGCATCTCGGAACACGCCGGGAATTTTTGGAGACCTCTCTGGAGTATGAAAACGCGCCCAAACACTAACCACGCACCTCGGGGTATCGCTCTAATTTTAAGAACACGGAACAATGGCTAGGAAACGTCTTCGGAACGATGCTGGAATTTTTGAACATTTTTTAGAAACTGGGAAACACGCGAAAGTAAACTCGAGCCAACTCGCAACGTTGCTCTAATTTTTAGGGGCATTGCGAAATGGCGCGAGAGCGTTACCAGGATTGTCCGTAAGCAGACTAACGTTTCCGTTTCAGGGAGAGTAAAAAAATCGGGATTTAAAAAATTTTGGAGTCCTCCCGGAAGGCGATGCACGCGAGAGAATAATTCTAGGTTGACGCGCAGGTGAAAAACTCGCGGAAAGCGTGATTTTATTCGCGAACGACCGTGCGACGCGTAACTGAAATCCTCGGATCGTTTAAAGGCAATAGAATCGAGACGATTCCCTCGCAGCGACCGTGACTAAAGATCGCTCGCTTCCTCGAAGAATAATACATACGGCTGATCGAATCGTCTGCCAGAAGATCTATACGTATAAGGCTCAAGCTGCTGAATCATTTATTTGCGAGTCCTCCGTCGATCACCGGTGCTCTCCGAGATAGATCCAGACGATAGATACCATCGCGCGGCGATGTCTCAATTTTGCAGCTATACAGGAATCCGAATCCCAATAGAAAAAACAGAAAAAGAAACCTACAGGATCTCTTTTCAAAAGACGAAGGAGAAGTTCCGAAGCAAATCGATCGTATAAACGGCCGAGATCGTTGGGTATGAATCGAACCGATACTATGGGACGATCACGATCTTTATCGCCGCTACTAATTGGTATTCCGATACCGGCTGCGACGGCGAACGTTATTCGAGCAGCGAGTATGGCATGGGAAAATTGCGAAGAATCTGTTTGGTTCGCTAGGCAATCGACACCTACCAAGCATACCATATCTCTAAGCAACAAAAGTAACTGTTGTTCCTATTCGACGATTCGGGACGGTAATACATACGGTCTTCGAAAATTCTTGACACGTTCCACATTTTATTCCTGCCGAGACTCTGCCGTACCGAGTCTCCTGCGCGAAAGTATCTTCTACGGCGCTACATCGATCAATTTGATATCTTTTTTAACGGAATTCACTCGATCGATGATAAGCGCATCGACTTGGAACCAGAAAGGTTTAACGATCAAGGTATTAGAAAGTTTCGATGACCAGCGAACAGTCCCGCGTCGATTAAAATTTTTAATTGACGCTGGATTTCCGGAGATAACTATAGGCTCAGGGAGAAGAACGCGCAGGCCAGAAATTGATAAGACGACCGGTTCCCGTGCGACCAAACGCGAGCTACCGCTTTGTCGGAGATTCGAACGCGCGACCAAGCGATGACTATCGATTCCTCCGTCGCGACGAGCTCCGAAAAATTCGAAAGCGATCTTCTTCCGATGGAACGAGGAGCGTCGTGCATCGGATAGCAGCAATAGTATTCAGTGAAAAAGCTCATTTCTATTTACGGTGTCGATCGTCCGTGAGACGCCTGCCGATACCGACTCGCATGAAGGTGGGATCTCCTTTGCTCGTCTGGACGTAGCGTTTTGTTATCCATACTCCGTTCGTCTTAGCTCTCTGCTCTCTGCTGTGTCTGCACGCACAAGTTTGCGTTCACATGATGCGATTTGGTACGTCTTTCCTAAAAGGCGCTGGGATAACGAAACGCTGCGTCCAGCTCTCAAAGGAGGTCCCACCTAGAGTCCGCGTGCCCAGTGAATCCGATATCGGGCGATTCGTCCGACGTTCGACGCATCCGTTTCATTTTTCAAGCGTGCGAAAAAGACACGCAACGCGGGACGACGGCCGAATTGGCCGATATCGGACCAACTGGGCGCGCAGCCTGACACAGATGATTTTCGCACGGCCTCGCACAGCCTGACAACGCTTCTGACCGATTTTGGGATTTCACTTCCCAAGCGATTCCGAATACAAATCGCGAGCAACCGCGAGAGCAAACAGCTGCGTGTCGATGCGTGCGAAAAACGAGCAGCGACCAGGAGGAAACGAATCGCGATTTGTGAATTATCCGGTGCAACGTCTGGAAAACGAGGATGCCGCCGCGCCATCGCACCGGGTGAATCGGGGAACGACCGCCACGATGCGATGCCTGGGCAACGAGAAAACCAACGGCAAACGGAACAAATCAATCCGTAGAAAATTCCCTGGAAACTCTTCTCACGCGAATCTGTCGGTTTTCTGGTGATACGAAAATTTTCTCTGGCAAATGTAAAATAATTTGACCAGCAGTCTCGTTTGGTTCGAGAAGGCGAGCAACGCGAGACTGCTCGCAATTACACGGCGAACGAGACACCTGGAAACGCCGAGTTCGCCTAAACACTCGAATTCAGGTTAATCGCCGTCTCCGTGCTACTCCCTGGTTTGCACACGATTCGCGAGTGTACCGTTGTTCCCGAGCCGATGTAACTTTTGAAAGAAACCGACTGATTTTTCCGTGAACCCTAACGGTCCTTGTTCGACAGGCCTGTTTTACCCGTGTAACGAAAGAAGAAGGCAGCTACCGCCTAATACCCTCGACAAAAGCCGTTTTAATCGTCCCGAATTTGCGTATCTAATCGCAACGGTGCGGTGCGGTGGCACACGATGGCACTATACACGTTTCGTTCCCGATCGAAGCCGGATGGCGGTTTCTTGCTGGAACCACTTTATTTCCATGAAATCTCGCCTTAATCGCGTCGTTAGACACGACACTTTTTCACCGCAGCCCTAAGTTCTCGATGAACATGGGATCCGGTCTTCCCATTCTCGCGGGATCTCTTTTCCAGTCCGCCACGTTGTTAGAAATCGACCCTGTTCGATCGAACGCGAAAGCTTTTTCACTGAATTAATACCTGACACATTTGCAATTGCGAATTTCACGGGGACGCTGCGCCGGACGCGGGTATCGGGACAGCTTTCACCGTAAATTCGATCGCGAATCTCCCGACGTTGATCCGCTCGATCGATTTGCTTTCGGGCTTCGAGGCTGTTCATCGAATAGTCGAGAATCTTGACGGATCGCTTTCCAACACCTGTCGCGGAGACCTTCAATTTTCTACTTGATCCAATTAACGTAGAAGAGATCGACTTTCGAGAAGACCGGAATTCTGAAACGATCGTTATAGTTATCCTCATAGCTATTGGACAAAGACATTAACGCCCAGGATTGTTGGGTTTGTATCGTAAAAATATGTATAGGTTGTTCGTTCGTTCGATCGATTTTCTGCTGGTAGCTCCGTAAATCGTTCGAGAAAAAACCGATCAGAGTTCGTTGAACACTCGAAAGAGGTTAATCTGATTTTCGTAACGCGTGATCGGGCCCAAACATCCGACATGTTATTACGTCGGAAACGTGGACGATGCTTGTTACGGTTTTACAGAATGCCGGCTTGTTACGGTACCTTTGTCCGCTACCGAAACGAAACAATGATGGGCGTTTAGTTAATGATACACTGGCCGTGGTAATTCCGAGATCATCGATCTTCTAATTCGAAGCGGTTCGGGGTCTTCCTCACTGGGTCACGGATTTATCGATCGATACGTTGTCTAACGTTCGAAACGTCCGCGATCGTGATCTTTGCACTTTTCCGATCGATCTCTGCCGAGCCAGGCGCTCCATTATTTCCGCGGCCAAGTAAATAACGGAGAAAACGGGACGTTTATTTTTATTATAAAATTCTTTGAAAAGTAGATTCTCCGTGGACGTCGATTTTTCATAATTTCTGATTAAATGGCGCGTTAACGCGAACCGTAGTGACCGAAACAATCGAGTTCCCGCGATTCTCGGTAAACTTTCTTCCGGAAGAGCTCGGCTCTTCCTAACGGGTACAGTTTTTGCCGAGTCTAGGCTCTCAGGATACCGAAAAGAAACGTGGTTGTTGTACAGTTAGAGAATCGCGCCGAATCCTGCGAATTCAGGATCTCGCCGCTTATAGCGTGGCATAATAATAACGACCGGAAGAGGCGATCGTACGTTGTTAGAACACCTTGGCTAGAAACCGATTGGGATCGCTTGAGAACCAACCGGCTGCAGTCGTACCGACCTTCGTGACTGTCGGTGCAATTATGAGAAAGTCCAGCGGAGAGCTGACTCGTTCCGACAGCCACGCGCGACCTTCGATGGCACTCAAATTGGCGATACTTAAATTAGTGCTTTCGTGTCTGGGGCGCCTTGCGCTCGCATTACCGCCGCTCCGCGTAGACTTCCTTCTCTTCTTGCAGCTTTTAACCTCACCAGAAACACTTATCGAGTATGCAACACCCGTTGTGCGTTCGTCTATATATTTCTTCTTACTCTAAACTATGTATAGATTTTTCCTTGCGAAATCACGTAGATTGTTCATCGCGCGAACAATTTAGAATTATTCCTTCAAGAGCAAATGCTGTGTTTGATTAGCAATAAAAATTGATTACTCCTAAATAACGTCAAGCATAGTTCCATTAAACGTCGTAAACTTTCCTTAATGTATCGTAATCGTTAATTATGTTTCATAAAAAAGATGGCTACCTTAAACGCATCGGAAAATGCAATAGGAACAGCGCTTGCGTCTCGAAGGATTAAAAATCCCTTGCCATCTTCCGCGATATACATAATATAAAATCTCGTTCAGCGAGAAGCAGCATGCTTCGCAAATTGCAGCAAGTCGTTACAAAGTCTCCCTTTTAGTCGACGCTTACGACCAGCAGGAATTGCTACGAGTGTATTCCGAACCGTGCCTATACGGTCGTTATTATGGTTAATATTAATAAAATCATTAAGTTGAACCACCACCGGAGAAATCCATAGAAAACGTGTATTGAAATTTCCTGATATTTTCGAGATAATAAACTTTGAGTATCGAGCGCAAACGAGTCGCATAATCGAGGTAACAGGATTTTATTAGCGTCTGTCCGCTGCAGATCGTTCCTATGTAGTATTTGCCGCGTTCTCGAATTCCTACGAGAAAAAAAGAATCGAAGCAGGAAAAGTAAATGAAAATTTAATCTTGTGTAATCCAATTTCAATGGAAATGGTACGCTTCTTTTTTCCTGGAGAATTTCCTGGATCTGTGCGCGCATAATATCCAGACTAATTGGCGTATTTTGAGTATCGAACACCGAACACTGGTAACTGGAATAACGTGTCTGTTCGTTGCACCCTAGTTCTTTCTACTTACCGTATCGCGCTAGGAAAGATAAATTCTGGGCTCGACTTTCATAAGAAACCTGATCATTTCAATTTTCCGCGTGTCTTTACACGTCCATATTTGTCCAATCGAAAACATCTAGTCTGAACGGTGGGTATACACGTCGAAAGATAAGTCTGTTTGGTAAATCGCTAAACGTTTCAGTTTCCGTCTCAACGAACAAATTGCTCCGCGAAAAATCGAGCACCGCTTGTCATCGTGCCGATAAGAAAATATCATGCGCGTAAGATCCGCGTGGCAAGTCGTAAATAATTTTCCGAATCTGGTCTGTCAGTTCCAGCAGTGATTAGAGATAACCACGATTAAGATGCTTGTTCAGTGCACGTGTAATTCGATTCGCCGGACCGCCGATACCGGTTTCGCGTGCTCGCAACCTAGTAACCACGCTGCTAATTCCGATTTATAATAGCTCTATCGTTCGCCAACCGAACTCCTTTTCCTCGGGTATTTTTCTTCGCAGCTCATTAATTATGCGTACCGCCTCCTCTGCCCTCGATCGATCGACGAATTATTCGAGCTCTCGATGCTCGATTAACGAGGCCAGTATCGATAACGCTTTATACGTATGAATTTTCTTCGAAACGGCGGTGGGCCGTAGAAATCCCTCGTAGGAAGACCCCCCTTTTAAAAACGTCCTCCTAGCCTGTTTTCGGTGCTCGGTTCGGTTCCTATGGTCGTTTTCCAACGTTGCGAAACGAGATCCAGGTATGCACCGTTACTTTGCCGAAATAAAAGGCCCCGACGCGTATATGCAGAGTGCAACACCGACTTCTTTCGCGGACAGCTTTGTCAGAAAGCCTGCAGTGCCACGGATCGTGACAGGAAAGACGAAAGGAGAATCTGTAGTCTCGAACGGGACGTTTCTGGGATAAGGATTCGTGGATGGGTCGCGTGGAACGATGCTTCGTCACGTGTCATTAGGATCAACTCTTCCGCTATACCGTTCTGCCTCGACAACGCTTCGCTACCTGTCCATAATTACGCTTAATTGGATAGGAGTTTCTAAAACGTGTTCGCGTCTCGATTTTCGGATAGTTCTTTAGCGTGTCTGCTGTTCGGACTCGATGATTTAACCTTTGGGCTGGCAAATGGTTATCCTGAGATTACATCGAGTCTATTTTTACGGTTAACGATCAGGAACCGACGATTTTATCGATCGGTACTTTTTTTGTACTATTACCAAATGAAACGAACGAACGCGTAAACCGCTGGAAAACGGCAGCGAGCACGAAAGGCAACGAATATTTCTGCTTTAACGGTCTTTCGAAGGAATCCATAAAATTCTATTCGGAGAGCGACTCCTCCTCGTTCTCTCGGCTAGAAAGACGATTATGCTCCATTTCGGTTTGATTTTACGCCTAATACGGATTTTCGCGCGGCTCTCGAGGTCGTTAATTAGACATCGACGCCTCGTAACGGTAGATAATTGCGGCCGGTAATTTTTAATAGGCGACACGACCGTGTAATTCGACCGACGCGGCGCGGTGGCCGGCTCTTTTATTAGGTTTTTCCTGTTTCGAAAAAGGGAAAAGGCGTGTTTTCTCTCGCCAACAGCTGCGCTGCGCAGCGAAATCTTTTCCATCCGATCGCTGTACCTTATTTCCGATTTCTCGACCACCGCGCCGCGCTCGATCGCGATCGAGGTGTAGCGGCTGATCATTCCGCGGTTATGATCGCTCGTGTATCTCTAATTAGCCAATTTTACGGTGCCGCGCTCTCTCTCGTTCTGTACCGTACAACGCAAATATTCACGGAACGCCTGCGTCGAGACGTTTCACGGGGCTTTTCATACTCTGATTCGTTCATCGCTCCAGCAAGTACGAACACATGTTGCAAACAAAGCCACTGTGCTATTAGCCGAGGTATCATTTCCTTGAAACGATCGCGCTCCGAGTAATTCAGAATTATCGGGATCGAATTAAACTCTCTCTCCCCGTTGAGAAACCTGATTAAACGTTCACTCGACAGCATCGTCGAGAACAGCAAATAGATCACGCAATACGAGAAACATCGGAAGAACATATTAAAAACATACATACTAATCTTATTTAATTCTCTGTACGATTAGGTAAGAGCAAGAATAATCGCAGAACTGAGTTTTCTGTAAAAAGAGTTTTTTGAAATTTATTATTCGTGTTTCAACAACGTATTCTGACAACGAAGAAATTTGAATGTCTTCTTCATCGTGCAACGAATCCAAACAATTGTTGTTACGCGTAAATGCAACAGAACGAACTCGCGTTAGGAGGCAACGCGCGTTAGAACTGCACCGATCCAGCGTTGCAAAGACCTCCTTCGAGTTTCGAGCAAGTACCTGCTGTACGTGCAAAAACCCGTCGAAAGTAAACTCGCCGACTACAACAGCATCGTGGACGAGGTTTATCGCAAATTGTGTGCACAGTGTATCGGGTCGTCGCGTGCTGGGAGGCAACAGGAACCTGCCTGTCACTCCGATCGAAGGCACGAGCACCGACGAGACACCAATAAGACCAGTGGCTGATATCACAGGTCCCTGCAACGATTCTGCTCACCGTCAGGTGAAAAGGCAGTCGGTTTACCTTACTGACAGCGGCGAGTCGTAGCGAACGCGTACGCGCAAAACGAGGTTCGCGACGCTAATAACGGGTTATCGCGTAACAATCCTTCGGTATTTAATCGCAACGATGATGGACCACGATTATTTTCCCACCCCACCCCGTTATTACCCTCCTCGATTACACCCGCGGGACCCTGAACAGCAAACAGATTCGTGTTTTCGTGTACGAGGGGCTGTTGATCGAGCCACGCTTTTAATTACTCCGAACTCCGAGGTATATAGAAACGCGAGAACGTCCCGCGTCGGTGCGATCGTGGCAATCTATGGACAGGGGCCTGTCAGATATTACCGGTTGATTAGGGGTTTCGTAACCGATCAGCGAGAGCAGGGTGAAGTTTTTTGCGAAGACGCGAGGCGCCAGCTACGCGCGCTCGATTCGATCGTGCAATTTACATAGCGCGCGCGCGTGTAGAAGCGAGAGAAGAGGAGAAGAGGAGGAGAGGAGGCTCGAGGCCACCCTCGGAGGAGGCGGTCCAATTAACGATCGACCGGTACCATTAACGACACCTTGATAAAACTGAGGCAGCTGTTACGAAATCTCGCTCTCCGATTTACTCTCTTTGTCTCTCGTTCTCCGTTTCCCGAAGTTTCTTTTCCCTCCCGCGGCCGACCTTCTGCAAGGTCTTCCCCCGCCGAGAAGTTCGCAGGCGAGGAATGCGTGACTCGACGATTTTATAACCCGCTTTCAATTACCGTTCGTGGTGCTCTTGTTTCCCCGGAGGTTCGCGCCGCTAGCACCAGAAGAAAACTCGACGCGCGGAATGCACGCGCCTCTCTTCTCGCCCGTCGCGTCGCGTCGTCGTCTAAACGCCGCGCCGCCCGGATCCACCGAGTTTGTCCCCGCCTGACTTCTATCCGCCTTCTCTCTGCCTCTCCTTTTGCCGCCTACTTTCAAACCCCCCGGGGTCACCCCTTTCCGAGCGACACCACGCGCGACAATCCTCTTTTTCCTCGTTTTTCGCTTTTGCTGCCACCGGCAACGTGATTTATTCGATGTCGTCTTGCCGGAGAATAGAAGACGGAGACGGAAGTGTGGGGAGGGAACGAAAGGGGAAACAGGAGAGACCGCGGTACCGAGAAAACGAGTTATCCTTAAGGACGTCCGACCTCGATCGACGACAATTTGTTTTGGATCGTTGCGCGGTGATACGCTCCTGTCCGCGACCCACCTGCTCACCGAGCCAGTTTATTCGATTAACGCTTTACGACGCACTGGCTGCTCGTTGTCCGGATAATTTGTTCGTTTCGATCGACAAACGATTTTTAAACGCCTCTTCTCCTGCGCTGTACCATCCGATCAGGCTTGCGACGGTACATTTCAAACAGGATCTACCAAATATCTGATCCACTGGGGGTCATTGCCTAACGCAGGCCTTCGAAAGCCGAAATTTTCGTGCCTCGAAGCACGTTTCGCTAATAAAAGCAGGCTCAATTCGTAAATAATGCGCCGCAAGATAGATTATACGTTGCCAGAACGATCGTAGCGAGGTGAAAAGAGCGAAAGTAACCAGCTACCAATGATATTCCACAGTCCGTGCATCATTTGTCTCGCTCTCGAAGCTGTTAATAACTTAATCCGAATGGTGCGGCTGCGAAGGGTTCATAAGCGTCGTAAATACTCCTCTCTAAGCCGGCTTACAAGAGAGTCTCGTATCGCCTCTCGGCGAATGGCGAATGGCGAACGGCGAACAGTCGCGTAATCCAGCGATACCAATAATTCGTACATCTTCACCGATTAACCGACCGTGGAAGTAAATTACAAGGTTCCTTCGAGAATACCGCACGCATCCTGCGCGTATATCATCGGTTCTCGACGAGACCGCATCGAAAATCGTTTTAATACCCGATGAATTTGTATTCGCATCGGTGGAACTTCGAGCTCTGTAATTTTATTCGTCACATTTCCATTCGAACTGCAATCAAATCGCCACAAAAAATCGCACGGGGATCTTTACGTGCTCGATGTACACGGGAGACTTCAATCTCGAAGTCCAATGCAATTTCAGTCGCGAAAAAAGTTGATTCGTCCCTCTGTACCTCTCGATTTAGACGTTTACAATTCTGTTCGTTTCTAAGGAGAGAGGAATCTGAGAAAAAAATTAGTTTGTGGGGGTGAAAGTACAGCGTTTACTCTTTCATGCAAGATATTATAGTTCCCCGCATGTTCTGGTCAGACGAGGTAGATTCACCATCTCAGAGAAAATTCCCGAGAGATGACCGTTTCGTTTCTTTTTCAGTCACCATGAAGTTCTCGCTGGTTCTACTGGTGTCCCTCGCAGCGTCCAGCCTAGCAGCACCTGTGGCCCCGGTGGGAGGACGAAACTCGTTGTCCCGGAGCGCGGACGAGGCCCCCGTGGAAGCCGAGATTGTCACCGTCGGAGACGCGACGAATCGCCCGGCAAAAAAGCAATCAGAAAAGCCCGACAGTGGAACGAAAGATTCGAGGAGCTCGTTACAGTCTCCTGTTCAGAATAAAGCGGAGAGCGATTCTGACTCGAGTCAGGTCGAAAGGCGTCCTAGCGAGAATAAAGACAAAGCATCGAAGGGTCGAAGGCACAAGGCAATCTTCGTCAACTACCCTGTGGTCCCCCAACTACCGTTTTCTGGCGTACCTTACGACGATTATGCTAGGAACAACTACAACTCCGAGGACACCGCGGACATCGTGGACGCCGAGTCCAAGAGGCAACAAGAAAGCAATATATTTTATATTCGCCTGCCTCCCACGCCGTACATGTTCGTCCCAGGCTTAGGCTACATCTCTCAACCCCCGAAGTACTCGACTTCGAATCTACGACCTCAAATTGGTTATCGCAAGCCGACCAGACCCAAGCCAGGGAACCCGTTCATCAATCTGCCCATCGATTTCGTGAGCAACGGCAAACCCACGTCCGTGTACCAATGGCAAAAGAAGCAGAAGAAACCGACCGACAGTCCCATCACCAATCTCGACAGCCTATCGACGGAGTTCGTGAGCAACGGGAAACCGACGTCCATCTATCAGTGGCAGACGAACCTGAAGCCGGCGAAGAGACCCGACGACCTGGTCAACAACCTGAACAAAGGCCCGTACGCGTTCAACGGCAAGCCGACCAGCTTCTTCCTGTTGAAACCCGACGGCACCACCTCCGCCCGCCAGCAGCTTCAGTACCCGGACTACCAGCAGGATAATTCGTACTATTGAGGCGACCGAGAGAGACGATCGTGGCTACCGAAACGTGGGCACGGACAGGATGCAGATCCTAGGAATTGTCGATTACGAAATCGCTGGCTGCTTCGAGACACTCGACTCGATGGGCGGAGACCGAATCGCCCGCGCGTATATCGATGGAACGCGAAAGCGGTTGAATGCGCGAATCGATGTCGATAAACTCGATGCGGAACGCGAAGGACCTCGTGGCACGTGGACGATTGGGGTTGGTGGGTGTGGAGTGCGTCGATCGTGACCTTGGAAAATTATGCGGCAAGCGGTCAAAAAGAGAACGCGGCCTTGACTTTGCGTACAGAAATTCTGTAATACGTAGGCGTGCGAAAGACTTTCGACGATTTTGTCGTAGATGTCGGCGATTTTGTGCAGGGACTAAACGAATCATCGTCGAAAACAGGCGGTTCGGTGGGCGCGATTTAAACTAGGTGGGCGTGGCCTTGTTGCTCTTGCTTTCGACGGAGCCAGCATGTTTTCTCTTAGGGAGCAAAATGCAAAGGAGCACATTAATATGCAGTTCTTGTACAGAAAGTACTTGGGAGAAAAATGACGGTGCCAATGGTTTTTTGACTCGCTGTACCGTGGGCCGATTATCGTGTAAGATAGGTTATTACGGATGACCGAAGGAGGACCGTCGCGAAGAGCCGACAAAGAAAAATTCGACGGGAACTATCGTTAGCATAATTAATCCTCCCTTAAACGAGCCGCTCGCGTTTCGGACCTTTTTTTAGCCCCAGCATCCGAACCGGTCTGCCATACGGAATGACTATGCTTCGCGAAACGATGTCCGCTCTCGGCACGCGCGGCGCTTCGTGTAATCCGTTTACGAGCGAGATTAGAAATGTCATTGATCATCCGTGGATAGTCCAAGAGTCGTTCGTAAACGGTTAGCGTGTCAGCTCGCGTAATTTATCCGTCTAATCGTTTCGCGACGGTGCAATTAAACGTCTATTAGCCTGTCCGTTAGTCGAAGACGCTAACACCTAATCTCCGCGATATCGTACCACCCGCTGGAAGTGTATTTTCACGTTGTATAGATTTTTCACGAAGACACGGTTTTCCGTATTCGTACACTTCGGCGCGCGCGTAGAAGTACGTCTTATTTTACGAGAGGCGTAATAGCGTTTTGATTACACTCGCCTGCCACGAAAGCGAATTTACACGTCCGGGCGTCCCGGTCCGTTTGTTAATGGAAAACGATTATCCGTTTTTTCTAAATAGATTTAAGATGGCAAACGGAGCTCGCGAACGTGCAAAACTAGCGACGGAATGCTACGATGCGAACCAAAGCGGCGCGAGCGCGAAATTTATATTTCCCGGCTCGCGTGTGTCGTTTCTGCGATCCGATATTAATCGACCGTTTTTAATTAGAGCGTGTCGTTAAGCCTCGTTCCCCGTTCCCGTTCCCGGGCGAGGCCGACAAGACCTGTAATTATTTCTCTAAATGTATAGCTGTTATTTATAAAGCATAGGTACTTACACGCCTATTTATACGTCAATTAATGAACGAGGTCCCGTGGATTTTGCGGGGATCTTGTCTCAACGATAAAACGCGAGCACGTATCGACGCGATACGGCGACCGTTTGCTCAAGCGCCTAGCCTAATGCGTCGTTTTTCATTGTTCGTTTTACCGAGAACAAGACTAACATTGGCGATCGACTCTGCTGTGCTCCACAATTGTTGTTCCTCCAATTTTTCCATGGTTTGTAGAAAATTCACGCAAATTTACGATTTTTAGAAATTGTTAAACCGCAGAGACAGCTTTTCAAATACTTTTTGTCGCGTCACAAACGGAAATGTACATAACGTACTCTAATGCTCTAACCGATAAAATCGAATATATGCGTAGAAAATTGTACAAGTATTTTTTGAGACAATCCGATTACATGTACGGCTGAATAGCGGTTCAAGAGCAGAACATTAAACGCTACGATTGCGTTTTTTCCGGAGAACAGCAGAACGAATGGCGTGTTTACTCGAATATCCGAGTGATATTTATACGGTTCCCTGTCAGAGGAGTAACGTGATTCGAATTTTTTCTACGTTGTACATATGTGAAGGAAAATACACGCTTCGAGGAGAGAGCTTATCCATGAAAGCCTTACCTTCTTTTTCCCCGAGAAGCTCCGACAATTTTCTCGATTCGCCGGGCTTCGTCGACGGGAAAACGTGTTTCATATGTTTCTCCCCTACTCGCGTAACACAAATATTGACTCGGGACGCGAGTAGTCTACCCAGGATTATATCCTGTCTGGTTACGGGAATACTTTGCGATCCGTGCTACTTACTCGAAAGGGATTCCAACTGGCGAGATCTCAACGATAATACTGGCAGCGTCTGGAGAGCGGAGAGAAAACCGTCTCCAGAATTGCTTCCCCTTCTTTGCGAATAAGAATTTGATCCGCTCGGATTAAATTGGACAAGGGGGAAAGACCGCAGACGAATTTTCCACCGGGAAAATCTACTTTAGAATCTGTTTGGAAACTGTTATACGCTGATCAAGCCGCGTCCTCTACCAGTATTTGCTCGTTCGATTGTTGCGTTCAAATCGCGTTTCGCTGTCAAGTAGGATCGCTGAACGAATTTTAAACTATTTATTGTACCGTGCAAAGAAAATTGATAAATCTTTAAAGGATGGAACGAAGTTTCTTAATCAACGGAACAAGGTAAGGTGCGAGTATCTACCCAGATAGCAGGGATGTCCAGTGGACGTACATCGGACGTCCGGGTACTATCTGGATATAATCGTCGTATGTACAATGTACACCGATCTTTTGTAGTTGGAAAATTAAACCGCCGTTTTGGGAATAACAAATGCCTGGAGCACGTCGGGTTAATGGAGACGCGTATCCCAGCGAAGAAGACGTTCTTCCTTGTCATTTTCAAGTTACGTACGGTCAATTACCGAAAAATGTGGGCCTGGAGGCTCGGGGCTCGCCGCTTGATATCATCGAAAAACCGTCCTAACGGGTTACAAGCGGTTCTCAATTCATTTTCAGCGAGAGAACGAGTCTCCTTAAACTCTCCGCGTCCTTAATGCTACGGATAATCAAAAATACAAAAGCGATATCCACGATCGCGTACTTAGCAGGAATTACATTATTCCCCCACTCGATTAATCAAAACACCACTGGACTTACCGTACGATCATTCGATAACCAAAAGTGCAATCGTATCGAGACGATGAATCGAGTTGATCCGACCTAGCGATCCTATTCCCTTTTACAGGATCGGTTGCCAATAAAAAAAATAAATGTCGATCACTCGACGATCGTTCCAACATTTAATTGCTTCGACCACACGTTGATCGCAATCGTTAATTGGATCGCACTTTGTCGACCGGCAAACGCGGGGAAACGGGCAGACGGATGCTCGTTGTAGAAACTATAAATACTATAAATACTTTTACTTTTATTCGCTACACTGAATGCCATGGTTCGATACAATTGAGCTTTCCTCCTATAACGTGTGTATACATATACTGTATATATATATATATATAATATAAGAATATAAAAAATGCTGCTCTCGCGGTATGCAAAATTTAGCGGGTAGAAAAAGAACCAGTAGAAATCCTTGCGCGGCGGCTATACGCGTAGAAAAGGCATGTACATCCTGTCGAGAAGTTATATTGTCCAGTCTTCCTTAAGAATTCGCTCGTGAACGATCGCTCCGATGGAGACGCCGAGATCATTACTCTTCCACGCGCATAACTATGACATAGCCAGCGCCCATCTCGACCCATCTTGGCTCGTATCTCGTCTCCTCTCGTCTCCTCTCGTCTCGTCTCGTCTCGGAGAAACCGTTGGCACCGCGCGATTTTGAAACGGCACATCGTACGATAGAAAAGTATCTGTTAAACTTATAAAAATATATTGTACAAGTTAAACGTAGCGATCGGAGGCGACGGTCGACACCAGATCCACGGTGGAACAACGGTCGAACGTCGTCTCCTTCCCCGAAACCTAACACCGAGCACGGTATTCCCCTCTGTACATGCTCGTCGATTCTTCTTCTCTCGGGCTATTCGAATTCGACGTGGAGAATTTGAAACGGGCGAAGCGTAAGTAACAGAAAGATAAAAGGAATTCAATACCATCGATATGCGTATTATGTATTCTCCACGTGGTATATCTATTAAACGAAGAAACAAATTTTCAGAAGAAAATTTCTATTTTGCGTAAATATTCGCAGTCTACGAGCTGCCTGGCCCAATCGCATTGCGCCAATCCGTTGGAATTTCCAATGAAAAGAGCAACTTGTAAGAATCGTGCACGCACCGAGGGAATGCCGTATCGCGGACCCGGCGAAGTCTCTGCAAAATCCCTTAATCTATCCGTAATCGAAGTTCTCCGTTTAAGAGAGAGAGAGAGAGAGAGTGAGTGACCCGGCGACCTGAGACTATTACCTCCTAACAACTGTAAAACGGAAGTGGAACGGCTTGCAGCAGGATAAGCCTCGAAGCGAGGGCAACGACTAACCGAGAGATCGTAGTCTCTGTTTTTCTCTCTCCCTGTGACACGCAACTGTCTCTCAGTTTCTCCGAAAGGATTCCGATCGCGTCGACGGCCATAGTCCGGCCATGGCGATACTACTTAGGCTAACGGAGAGTTCACGGGCCGTTGACGCGTGTGGGACTCTGTCGCGCACATGTTCGCGGTACGACGGTGGCTCGCGATTAAGGTAAAAGGGGATGATAGTAGACTGGCTTGCGACTCTTCTCCATCACGTAGAACGCTTTCGGCTTTCCGTTCCCGGAGAAGTTTTTGTGGATACTCGTCGGCCCGGATTTGCTGGTGATCGGCGCGTAGTAGGACATGGCCGCCTTCTTCCGGTGCTTCTTCACCTTGGCGGTGTTCCTCGAGCCGTGAAGCTCGTTGGTCAGGTGGATCCTGTGCACGCCGGAATCGTTCAACCTGTAGCTCTTGTTCCCCGCGTTACTCTTCTTCGCTGTCTCGTCGGTCTTGTCCTCGAGATCGGGATAGCTGAGTCGCTTATCGTTGTTCCTAACGTGTTTCGCTGCAACTTGCTTCTGACCGACGGAGATTCTATTGTTATCCGCTCCGAAGTACCGCTTGTTCTCCGTCGCGGCTTCGTGGCCAGTTTTCGTGACGCGAGTCTTCGGGACATCTTCGCGCAAAGTCTTGGCTCCCTGGTGCTTCTTCGCTTGATCCATCTTTAGCTGCGTCTGCAGCCTCTTCTTCTCGTTGATCTTCTTCACTACCGGCAAGTTCCAGTGATAGATTTTTGCCGGTTTCCCGTTCCCCTGGAAGCCTACGGGGAAGTTCGGCCCCGTCTTGGTGATCTTCTCGTCTTTCAGAGATTTATGGGGTTTCGTGATGGTGTAGTACGGAGGACTCGCAGGCAGCTTCACGATGTACACGTGGCTGTCCCGGTGACCGTGACGACGACTGTACGGCTGATGGAACCCAGGCGGCTCCGGACCCGTAAATCGCTTCTTATGGTGACCATCGGAGATCTGGAGCGGAGCCAGACCCAGACGGTTCAGGATCGCCGCGTTGCTGGTGTGAACCGTCTCGAAACTCGAGGCGGATTGCTCGACGCCGATCGAAGCCACCACCGGCAGCAACAATGGAAGCGCGTAGCTCAGTAATCTGAAACAGAGGAGAACGGTTGTGGAATGTTAGAATAGGCGGGCTGTTACGCTGCACAGTGGCCTGGAATTCCCTTTCTTTCGTCCTTTTTGTGCGAAATTATTTTCATCTTATGCCCGCCGCATCGTCGGAAATATTTTCAATATTCTTCCGATAGCGTCAAGATCGAAAACGAAAGCAGCCTGCTCGAAGAGACACGAATTTCACGATCTCGACTATATCGAGTTTCCTTCTGGCTATTCTAGTCGAACGACGTGTTTCCTCTTTCGATAACGTTCTTCGATTCTTGCGATAAAGGCAGATCGAATGCGTGGTATGCGTTCCGAACTTCTGTAATCTCGAGGAACCAACACCTCTGCGGTTATTCCTCGCGATTGGAAAGAAGAAAAAGAAGAGAAGAAAGCGACGAAACTCAGGGTGAGGTATCCTCTCGCGGATAGAGAACTAAGCGAGCGAAACCACCTGGCAGGTCGTAAAGCAGACAGCGTAGAGCAAAGAAACGCGGCAAAGAAAAATATCATTGACCGTAAAAGTGACGACTCTGCCAACGAGACGACTGAGAATTTTACGAGCGAAGTAGCGTCGCGTCGCGCGTCGAGACAAAAACCGCCTTGCGATTCTCGCGTGGATGTTCCTCGCGGACAAGTTCCAGCCAATTTCAGCCGATGCGATGGTTCAGGAAGTGCTTCTGGACGCGATGCGACGCGAGGCATCCTTGCCCGTTCGCGTCCACACGGCGGAGTTGGGCAAAATATGAAATTGGATACAAATTTCGGATCACGAATAATCGATACAAACGATTTACAATTGTAATTGGAGCTGGCCAAAAGGATCTTGAAGGATCCGAAAGGATCTTTGAATTAGATACAGGTACTGGTGACAACCCAGATAGCACGGACGTCCGGGTGCTATCTGGGAAATGTATCCGCCGCTTCGAAAAGTATCTAATTAAACTTCGAATACAAGATTGTATTTAAATACTGCCCAAGTCTGCCACACGGTCGTCGCGTCGCGTCGCGTCGGTTCGTTACGTAAATGTTCTGGACGCGCGATAAATCACCTGTTCTCCCGGTTAATTACCCGGTGCACACGCGGTCCGAACCTTCGCTAATTATTCGCGAATCGTTTTTCCTCTATTTTTTTTCTTCTCGCTGGGTGACGCCTCGTGCATAATGCCGTGGAACGTGAGTTCCATTCCATTAACAGGGCCCCCTGGTCGTTAATTCCCGGTTTCGATGAAAAAGCACGGAACACTGTTGAGAGCTCCCGGTGCGATTATTCGCTCTTCGAGCAGACGGGAAAAAACCAGTACGGCGAATCTAGCTGGCACACCGTTACGTCGTTCCGTTCGTATTAAATGGGACACGATATTTACACAGCGCGTACCATCGACAATCTATAATCGTCGTGTTATTATTTCGGACAATGACATCGCCACGGTTCATGTTTTATTCAACGATCATCGACGGCGGAACCGTGAAACTTTGCGCGCTATTCTGGTCCAGAAGCGCCGAAATAATTCCATCGCGGCAAACGTGGCAGTAAACTCGACTTTGCTCGTCCGTCGGAAATAATTTAAATTTTCGAAACTAAATTTACACTTTTGCCGTGCCCAAAAAATGTATGGGGATAGTCAAAACATCTTTTCCAAAAGATTCAACGATATCGACTCAGACCCGTCGCGAAGGTTTAAAAAAAATGTAGCAAACGCGAGTATTATACGTTATACCGCTTATATGCTATACTTGGTCGAATTAAGATTAAAATCGGATGGGAGAGTCTCGCGAGTCGTATGAGTCACGCGCCGGAAGGATGTTCTGCGTATGGGATACGTACGAGTGGAATAATTAAATATCCGTTCCGAAGCGTCCGCGTTTCGGAGAAAGACGAGTTTTCGACGATGAGCAAAGCGGTCCTGGGACGTCCGTCACGCGATGCGTATAAATTAATACGCCAGCCGGGCGTCTCCCTCGTTGCAAAATTGTTTCTACGTCCGTACGTCGAGTCTCTTCGCGTGGTCGTGCGGGACGGGGCGTCCCGGCGGCACGGCGTGCGTGTCGGACGGAAAAAATAAGAAGGGAGATTCACGAGGTCCGAGAGCCGGAGAACGAAAACGACGCGACGCGCCACGGTCAGGAGTAACGATGCTCGGCGAGCATTTCGTGGCGAGCGTCCCGGACAGTCGACGCGAAACAACGATACCCAATTCTGTACAAAAATAAAACTTTTTTCAAATTACTTTAGAATTTGATTTGAAATTCAAACCCGCAACGCGCTGTCTCGCGGTTATCGAGCGGTCCATCGTAGGTTCAACGGCACTTTCGCCTTTTTTCGAGGCTGCACCCTTCGTTGATACAAAAACTGCTTATCCAACTTCGAAGATTCAATCGAATCTCTCTTCGGCGGCAAGCCACAACGGCTCATTCACGCGAGTTCCTCGGAATTTCTTGCCGCTATTAGTCGTATCTGCGCGCGGATCGTCGACGCAACAAAACCGCGTCGACAACGCACGCGATACATAGTGTGGCAACGCGTGTTGTAGTTTTGAATGAACTCGTTGTCCCGAAGACCTTGTTGCGGCGATTGTTCCCGAACGAGCTTGGAAGTCTCACACGGTACCAGAGTGGAAGAAAAGAATCGCGTTCGCCCGGTGTAAATGTCAACGACAGCGAGCGTCGCACACCATAAATAGGAAGAAGCGACGCGACGCGTCCTCCCATCGCTTCGTGCCGGCAACTAACAGTAAGTGGACGTAAACGTACCCAGGATCCGGGCACCGTAAAACGGCACACGCGACAAATTTTTACTCTTCCAGAGAATTACGCGGTAAAAATCTGCATTTCGAAGAAACGTATCTCAAGAAGCTGCTTATAGAAAACGAGAGGGCAAATTCATCGCCGGTCGGACAGCGACCGTTTACATTCGACTGCGTCTTTTCGTACAACGTCACGACTACCGTATTCAGAGACAGCCGAACAGACGATCTTCCGTCATCGTATCGCGAACAAGCGTTACACGTTTTAACGAGCGTTAAACGGTTTTAAGGAATTTAGAGAGCGTTGTCTTTACGATGGGGGTATACAACCCGAAGAATCACGGTCTAAGGCGCTCGATGCAGCTCTCGCCGGGCAACTCTCCGCAAAAAGGGCTCGCGATTACGATTCCGGATAGAAGAGGGAAGCGAAAGACGATGGCCGCGCGCCGATCGGTAGTCCATTACCGCTCGGACGTATTCGTCGAAAGCACACGATTGGCAGGTTAGAAGAACGCGGAAGAAGAAGAAGGCTCGGGGAGCAGCAACGCGGGACGAGGCTGCGACCCAAACGGGGCGAGGCGAACCAACATGGAAAAGAAAACGAAGAGAGGAAGAGAGAGTCTTGGACGAAGAAGAAGACGAAGAAGAAGGAGAATAGACAGCAGAGAGGTGGAAACAGAGAGTAATAGGCAGTAGTAGCGCGAGGGGAACGAAGAGAGCACGCGCGTCGTGCGCATACTCGTATGCACGATAGAAACTGCCGATGCTCTCTCGAAGACGCGTCAGCGTCGGCAACGCACCGGGAGACAAGGGGCAACGTCGTCGCACCGATGGAATGAAAGATGAAACGGGTTAGCTACGTTGGCGTGTTGCGGTGAGCCGAGATTAATCTCCGTGATCATCGGACGGATCAACGTTTTGCGGGGCTATCCTGCTCGGGCTCTCGCTTTAACCCGATCTAATGACTTGTGCTCTGTCAGACGGTTTAACGCGATTCCGATCTCGCGTGCGCGCTGCCCTCCAGTCTTCTGGACACAGAGTACGTATCTACGCGTCTCGATCGGAACGCGAGAACGCGAGAGAGATCGCCGCGCCGCTCCGGCGAGAGATATTTCAATCATCGACGATGGAAAACCGTAAGACGATAGGCCGAGATTTTTCGGAGCTGTCGGTGGTCGAGGGTCGGACCGTTTCTCTGCGGGGACCATCGCTGGAAACAGGATACACCTGCACAGTTTCAAAGACGGAGTATCGTTCTCCAGGAAACCTCAAGCATTTCAAATTCCATCCGCTTGACCCTAGACTTCGTCGTGCTTGAGAATCGAATGGAAGGTAGCTCGAATTATACGGGAAGGTCTCTCTCCTCGAGTCCTCGAGCGATTCCAGTTTCGTCTTTTTACCCAGACTTCGCTTTGATAATTGAAGGGAGGGTACGTTAAACGAGCCATAATGGAAAGCCTCGTTCAGTCCTCGAAGAATCCTGACTTCCTCCTCGGTTACAAACTTTATACATGGTATTTAGTAATCGATGGAAAGATGGTCTAACCGGGTAACAACCGAGCGTTCGTGTCTACAAGCAATTCTAGTTTCCTGCTCATCCGTAATCTTCGTCCTACTGAAAACTAGAAAGAACGATAGTCGGTCTGGCCTCTGTTTCTCTCGAAACATTTAAAGATCGAACAAGAGGCAAGTCCAAGCAAGTCTGTACTTCGAGGTATCGCGGAGTCGTCCAGCATCGTCGATCTCCCATCCTCTCCGATGCTTTGCGGTATTCGAATTAATCGGCTAGCGACTCGGACCGAAATCGTTTCCTAGGGCAAACCCGCAGAACCCGTGACGCGTCCAACACCCGAGACACCAGGCAAAGGCAACTCGTTAGCCCGTTGACGAGCAGGTCCAGCTAACACCCGTGTTTCGTTTCGGCGAACCCGTTACGTCCTCGGTAATTTGGCTCGATAATTACCAGCCCGTCGCGTCGTTTTGCAAAACCGACTGACCGCGACGCGCGGGCACACGGTATTCTCTTCGTACCGAATGTAAATTTAATAACTCGTTCCGGGGAGGAAGAAGAGGCGAAGGAAGGAAGACGGCGTCGATTGATTCAATAACGCGTGTCCGCGTCCGCGTCCGCGGTACCTTAACCATTCCGGCGTGTTGGAGCGCGATCGCCTCTCGGTTAGCGTCGCGTTCTCGAGCCACTTCTCACTGCAAATTGCTCACGATCACGTGAAAGCTTAAACGAGGGAATAACACGGACGCAAGGTGGTTCGTTCCACCGTGAGGTGAGACAGCCAGTGTCGTCTCGTCGAGGGCGAGAGGAACAGGTTGGTCCGACGAGACGTCGGTGGTTGGCCGCGGGGTTGTAATGGCCCGCGAAGCCTGTAATTTCTGTCCTGGTCGAGTTAACGTTCGACCAAAGCTGGTGGGAGAGAGAGAGAGCGGGGAGAGAGCGGGAAAACCACCCAGGCCTCTCTGGGCGAGTCTCCCTACGTGACTCATTCGTGATTCGCTATTTAACAGGTTGCCGTCCATCCTCTTCAGCCGTATTCCCAACTCTTTAGAGGCATTGGGCTCTCGCCGGTAGCTAATCGGTGCAACATCGTTGGACTCGAGGATCGTCCTATTTTAATCGACGCCGCCGTGATTTTTGGAACACGCAAAAACGTACGAATACTGTTCGGTTCGACGAAAGGGACTCTTAGCCACGCACAGGAACCACAGATTCGAACTTCCCCTCTCAGGCAGCAAGAGATTCACGGTGCCCGGCTTAGAGCGTGCTGGCAACCGAAGGACATTGACTACGATGCGTCGGAGGATCCGGGTAATTGGCATGCAAATATGCAGCGTTCTCCGTCCCCCCGTCCCCCCGTCCACCAGAGGTTTTGCCTAATTACGTTCGGTAACGAGCATCCTTCGGCTAACTAAACAGCGGGCGCATCGACGGAAGCCGCTCGCTGAAGTCGTCTCTATCCAACGGTGCGATCTAGCGATTTCCATTTCCTCGGGGGAAGGAAACTTTTGTCATAGATCTCTGGCGAAAGATTTCTCGCGGTCGTTCTCCGCCGAGCGATTACGCGTGAGATTTTCCGAGGACGTTGGACGATGCATTCCCGCAAACTATAAGCCGGTAGTCCAGACGCATCGGGCTTCGAAGGAGACGTTTTTCCGCGAGTGGGTTCCCGTTCTTTTTCCGAGCCGAAGGGCGCAAGGCCAGAGAGCGAGAGAATATTTCCCCGGTCTCGTACATTCTCGAATATCTCCGCTTGTCAGACTATAAAATTAATGCGTTCGTAGCGGCGGTATCGCGATTACGGTCGTCGGAGGAAGAAGACCGAGTAGCTGACGCGTAATCCACGGGGAATTCCACGGGGGAAACGCGAAACAGATTTCAGAGGGCGATTCGGCGGCGCGTCGTGTATCAAAATGGAAATGCCTTGGCAACGGGAGCTTTCACGGTCAAAGATGCTAACCTAGGAGCATAGGAGCTCGTCGAGTCCTAGCGTTGATCTCGAGATGCTCGCCGAAGATCGTTTTAGGTCGACTTTCGAGACGCCAGGGGATTAAACCGTGGCAGGGGTCTAGGGCGAGGGAGTTTGTTCACCTTGGTGATCCGCCGCGCCGCGCCGCGCCGCACCGTGTGCTATGCCGACTATACGAGTACGCAGACGACGATAGTCGTGCCGTGGAACACTGTAGCTCTCTCGCTCTGTGCGTCCACGGGCGCGGCGGGCGGGAATCGAGAACCTGCACCCTTGTCGCCAGAGCCGTGCGAACGCCACGCGTGCTCGCGCGCTCTGTCCTCATCGCGCACACAATTACACGTGTCGCGACGAGTAGACGGGCCCCTCCTTCGCGTGTGTATTATTCCAGCAGGAAACGCTGAAACACGCTCCATGCCACGGCCACGGTCCCACGAACCGAGATTAGAACCGATTTCGAACGGTTTTCGCAGTCGCCGACCGCGATACGCCTGCCACGCGGCTAATTCGCACCGCCCAACGCTCTCGGTATAATAATCCCTCTGAACCCGTAAACATTTTTCCTCGCGTTTGCCTCTAAAAAGACAAAGCACGGGTTTCGGTAAAAAGTTCGGACGATGCGTGTATCGCGCGTGTGAGAAGTTGCCATAAGCGTTCCAATAGCACACATATCCGATCGAAGTAGCATACGGATTCACGCGTATCTAATGATACCGGTCAGGATGCAGCTACCGTTTGTATCGGAGAGCCGGGAGAGTCGGTGCGGCTCGTATAAAACAATAATATCCATCTGGGAGATTGCGGCGAGTGCTCGGCCGAGTAAGAATGCGAAACGGCGTAACGAGAACACGCGTCGAGAATCGACAAAAAGTCGAGGGAATCGCGTGAGTAATGCACGGGACGACCAGTTTCGCGCGCTCCGGTGATTGTTATGAATTACTCTAATCCGACGGTTCGCCGATCGTTTAGTTCTTACCTCGTTCGAGGGGCGACGACGGACCTCCTCTCCTCCTCTCCTCGTCGTCGCAAACCAGTCACGATTTCGTCCGAAGCCGCGATAGTTACGAGAGCCGCAGCAGTAACAGTAACGGCAACAGCGATTTTATGCCGTCTCATCTGGCAACGATTTACGATGTAACCAGATCGACGGGGGCAATAAGAGCCGATGAAACGTACAGGCAGAGAAACGATCCGCGAGGATCGAACTCGAACACCCGATCCATTTAATTCCCGACGAAGATCAACGGACCTTGCCCGTAAAGTAAAGCTTCAATTCTGCCACACAAAGTATCGAAACTGCCAACATCCTCCGACGTTGCTGTACCATGCTCGTCTGGCGTTGTCCAATACCATCGTGTTTCCTCCTTCGCTTACTGAGTGACTCACACGCGACTCCCCTGGACAACCTGCTATCACCGCGACCGGTAATCACGGTTGAATCTTGTAAAAAAGTTAATTGCAATCGTGTCTGATAGATGTTCGAGAGAAGAGGCGCGCGCGGAGCCGCGTCCAGCGAAATGACAGTGTTCGGTAAACGCGGCCCGGTGCCGTGGAATTCAGCTGTTCGACGTGACTGAAATAATTTATTGATTTCCGTCGTGAACACGCGCGTTCGGTGTACACGCGAACCGCGCGTCGCTCATAAACCGACAGCGTACAGTGTGCGCTGCCGCATCGGGCTGTGTGCGCCCAAGAGTTGCAAGGTTCGCGCAACGCTAGCTAGAGAAACGCCTGGCGGACGTGCCCGTCCATAAATCTCAATGCGGCCGAATTCGCTTGGCCCGCGCCAGACTAACGTTTAGGACAATTAACTTCTTCCTTCCGATCGGACTTTGCCTGCACTCGGAAACCGAGGCTCTTCTACGGTTTTAGTATTCCGACTAAAAGGTCTATCTCTTGATCGTTGATCCTCCGGTAGCTAAGAATCGAGGAAATCGTAGCGAATAAAGGGCGCAGCACCGCGTTAAACGGTATAGCCGGATAAGGTGGTCCAGCGAGACCCCGAACCAAACGAATCCTTCGTCCAGCAAGATTTTAGGACAGCTCCGTCCAATAAATTTCTCGAAAAACACGGGTTACGAAGCGAATCTCCCTCGGTCGAGAAAGTAACTGCCGCGTTAACTTTCCCCGGAATACCTGTCTGTCCCGCTACAAACGAATTGTTCCCGGACTTTAGGCATAGTTAACCCCGCACGGTACCCATTGAAATCGCTCGCCGGTATCACCTCCAGAGTCGCGTCACTTTCCAGGCGTACAAAGCCCACGCGAACGCATTCTCCGTTTAAACGGCGTTCATAAATCAGAAAGGGAGGAGTGAATTATCATGCAAATTCTTGGCCGTCGTTTCATCACTTTTCAATTATGTCTCTGGCGTCGGAGTCGAGACACGCACCGGTTCTCTCTCTCTCTCTCTCTCCGGTCGTGATACGATGCTAGCGATAGTTACGCCCACGCGATCGCTACGACGCCCCTCGAGGCCAGTCTCCGTGAGCAACCCGAGACGTCAGCAATTCCTTCTCGAGGTATTCACTTAAATATCGCACCTACAGCGCTCTATATTCAACCGACTAGCCTGTAAACCGCTCCGAGGGCACCTGGCGCGGCTACTTCGGAAGCGGGAGCGAAGATACCGTGCCCACCAGATTAGAGAACGCCATACCCTTCGTAGCTAGATTTTCAGGGGTTACCGATCCCGGTGCTCTTCGCTGCTCTCGTTCCCCGACTCGTTCGAAGCCACGGGCAACGAAACCGCGCCCACTCGTTGTAGGCCACTGCCTACTTCGCGCATACAAAACGGAACCGAGAATCTTCTACCGCGAGATCGAAAGTTGCTTTTTTCCCTACTGATCGGATCGGAGGGTTCGATCTCAAAGATCTGCTCCTCGGGGCAAAGCGCGCCTCCGGCAAATACCCGATAGATTATACCACCGCGAACCATGCGCGGAAACGCCTCCGCAGATTCGCATTCTTTTGGAAATGGTAATTGGCCGCGGGATACGTGGAAGCCGTGGCCGTGACCGAAGTATGTCACGAGTTCAGTGTACGTTCTCGTCACCTGCCGAACGTGACCGCGTAGGATCGTTCTCGCATGCTCGTAGAGCGAGAGCCGGAGATCCGAACGAGACGGGAACCGGTCGGTAACCGGTTCGAAGGTTCTAACTAGAATCCGAGAGGATTTCCACGTAGCTCGTTGGACAGGGACCAGCCAAGAAAGGCGGTCCCGAGGCACGGTTATCGTTGCAGGAAAGGGCGTCCCTTTTCAAGAAAATGCATTAACGAGTATCGCGAAGCGTAAAGGCACACCGATCGGCTAATGCGCCGCGTGATAATCGATGGCCAATTGGCGAAGCCAGTCCCACGGCGTCGACTAATTGGAATGGCTCGTGGCCGAACGCGATTCCTGCTCGTTCACGAAATAACAATTGCTGTACCGACCCCGCGCGACGCGGACATAAATTTCGCTGGCTACGACTCTCCTCTCCTTCGGCTGAAACTCATTTACCGTGGTCAGCGATGTAGCAGAACCAAGAAAACCTAAGAGAGAGAGAGAGAGAGAGTCGACGTGATTTTTTACCGATCTCGAAGAGAACCACCTTCCGTATATCACGAAAGGAGTCTCCCAGCTGTCCGAGAAAGGTATCCGGCCAGCGATTATCCTCGGGAAAAGGCATCGTCGTGATCCAGGAAAGCCATTAGGACGAGCTTCCCGAAGAACACCGTCGGCGTAGTTACCTTGTAGCGCTGATCAGGTGACGAACCGCTGATCGATCGTTGCCGCTTACTATTTGCCAAGGTCGTGATCGGAGATGAAGAGCGATCCTTACGGCAGGCTGCGTTGATTAATGGCTCGGTGCAGGGAAACCGAAAGTAGAGACGAGCAGGAACGACCGACGGGGAAGAAAAGAGAGAAAAAACACCGAGGAAAAGACAGAAGAAGGAACGAGGAACACCGTGGGAGAGCATCATCGATTCTGCGTAGCGGCGGACACTGCCTTATAGAGAGCTCGCGCTACCCTCCCTTACGGCCCATTAAATCCACACGCGCTGCCAAGAAATCGTAGAAAGATGGAGACAAAAACCAGCACGGGGAATAGGAAGAGACGCGAAAGTCGATCGTCTTGCTACCGGGCAGCACGCCTTTAACCGTCGCGGCGCGGCATTCCCTGCCGACCAGAGAGACCGAGACTCCTGCATCTCGTAAAGTCCCGATCACCCCGATCGGGAAACAGTCACCGCCTTTTTCGTGTTCGTCGAAATTTCATTCGTTCTACTCGCAAGAACAAATTAGCCGCGAGCCGCGTAACGAAGAAGACGCGAGAACCGACTCTTTTCTCGTTTCCGGTCGACCGAATAGGACAGACTCCGCGAGAAAGGCTACCGCGATTTCAATCTCGGGCCAAGAGACTCGTTCGATATGTAAAATCGCTACGTGGAAAACCGTCTGAAACCGTCCGACGGTCACGGATTGCGCTTCCAGCGACGTGACCGGAATCCGAGAACCGGCGCGCGGAACGGCGTTCGATTCCACGGAAAAATGCCCGGCGAATCGGACGACCGAAAATCTCTTCCGAGCCGCGCCGCGTCCTCGCTCCTCCTCTCCGTCGCGGTTTCGGCTACGCTACTTGAATTATTCATACCCGCTGCGAAACGAAAAGAAACGCTCTCGAGGGAGCATTGGGAGAGATCGCGACAATCGTTGATTCGGTCCGTGTTTAATCCTCGATCGTCCCTCGAGACAAACGTTTTTTCGTCACCGATTTATCGCGGACGCGTTAATGAAAATGTAAAATCACTTAGCTGACGGCGTTACAAGTTGGAGAGATGTATCGAGCGAGTCGATCGGATGATTCGATTAGAGCAGGCTAGGCGATAAGATCGGCAACCGTATCCGAGAAGCATCGAGCCCGATAAAGGAGCCTTCGCCTTCAGCTCCTCGGGGCGTGGAAGCGGTGCGCGTGGAATCGCGAACAACGATCCCGAAGCGAAGAAGAGGGACACCGTGTCTCGTCTTCTTCTTCCCTCTCGCTTTTCGCATTTCCATCGATCGTAAATTCACCAGCCATAAACGTGTATCTCTCGCTGTTAGGCACAGCGCGCGCCACCCGCGTCGGCCGACTATACCTCGCTTGCACGTGGAAGGGTTTCCACTTTCCACTGGCATCAATTACCATCGCTTGACACCTGCACGCTCGAGATTTGTGGCAGACGAGGAGAATCTCGGCGACTCGCACGAGAAATTTCCGAGAGACTGATGGGTGCGGCCGGTCGGCTTCGGGCTCCGGAAAATCGAAGGGCCACCCTTTCGGAGGTCACGCGAAGGGTCTGGGCAGAACATGGCTCGTCATAATGGCATTCCAATTTATGTATATCGGGGATTCTAACCGCGCGTACGAACGTGTTATCGTCGCGGAAATATACTCCAGAGTTTCATCCGATTAATCAAATTCTACCATTATACGTACGATGCGTAAGTATTATCGATGACGCGATAGACACGATTTAACCAGCATTTTTCAACACTGTAATTTTCTCCTCCTCGCAGATGATTCAAAAATCTTTAGAATAGGAAGACCTATATTATGCGGTCCTCCATCCTCAAACATATTTTATAAGTACATATATTGATTTTTTTAATGGCACGTTACACGCTTTCTAAACACAATTGCGCAATACTATTTGTAAATAGGATCAGTATTTGTTTAGTTTCGCACGGCCCATACGTAGGTTAATTTTAGGTTAAGTCTTTTTCTTGCGTTTTCTTTTGTTTTCATCAATTATACCGTAAAAACGGTATACACTCGTATAAAAGGACCTCGGTCCGTGTATAATAAACGATAATGGTAATTACGTGGACAGTGAAAGCACCTAATACGTGCTTACGGACCAACATGGGCTCGTAGGAAATACGATCGTCGGTAATGGGCACGATCCACCGGGTGTAAACGTCCGATTACCCAACCTCGGAGGATTATAAATTATAACGTTATCGTATGAAATCCATATGGATAATGATAATGAATTACAACGAAACGATGTAGCGCAGTCGAGCATATTTCCCTATACGTATAATTGAGAGGGAATGGGAAGTCGGAGCGCGTTGAGCGGCTTAACGTGTCAACGCGTAAATCAGAATTCAATCGCGATAATTCGATAAATTATACCGTGTACTTAATCTGCGGAGTTTCCGAATATTTGATAAAGTGGGTTACACGCAAATTGTACGAGATTCGACCGGCTCGTGGAGGCTCCGATTATTCAGAGTTGGTTCCTCGGGCCGCAACCAGAGCCCCTATACCCGTCGAGAATAATTCTCCGAAATGAAATATAATACACAACATGATCTACTACCCTCCGGTCGCGTGGTCCCTCGGCGAAAATGCGCCCCGGTCGAAACGGAATCGAGCCACCATTAAGAAACACGAGTTCCACGAAGAGGAAACCCCTGAAGGTAATTTAGCCGGAGCGGTGCGGCGCGGGCACGGGCGCGGAGCAGTGCGGAGCAACGTTCACCCCCGACCGTGCACAATAGAGCCGTTCGAGGGTCTGTCGACGTCGCATCGAGAATTCGGACGCGAAACTACGGCTTCCAGGACTTCAAAGAGGGTGGAAAGTAACCCCGGGTAAAGTGGTTGTCCGAGGAAAATACAGTGTCGATATTGCTTCCTTGGAAATGGCCCTTCTTCGCGGAGCTCTTCGAGAACCCTTCGCTCTGACGATATCATTTCGTATCGCTGGTCTCTTTAAATTCTACGGTACATTTACGAAGTTAGTCCCGACGCAGAGGAAGGAAGACCACATCGATAAAGCGTACAAAGGGGAAGCGTCGAGAGGAAAAATATCGAATACGCGTACGTACTGAGAACATAACGTACCGAGACGAATGTGAAGATACTATAAAGGAAATCTGGAAACGTAGAGTACACGTGGAGAACGTATTATCAAGAGTATCCAAGAAACGTAGAGGTGAATGCGGAGGGGAAAGCGTAGAAAGAGCGAACGCGGAGGAAACAGAGTAGAAAAATTGTAGAGGCAACGCGGATAGGAAAAGCGTGGAGAGTTCCATCGGAAGAAAGTGTGCGCAAGAGGAGGGAGAGGGAACGAGGAATGCGAAGGGCGAGGTGGGCAAGAAAAGGGATGGCAGGGAACGTCAAACAATGCGGCTGTATCCGAGGAGAATGCTAGTCGGTGGGCCATTGTTTTGGTCACGTAGCCGCCCTTTCCCTCGGTTTCGGCCTATAATAGACTTCGAGCTTCTTCTACGCCCGTATATCTCCTGCATTCACCCAGCGTGTAACATCCTGAACATCCTGAACGTTCCGCGGAACCTGTTACTTAGCCTTAGCCAGATACCAGATACCGTGGGGGCCCCGTTTCTTATTTTTTCCTCTTCCTCTGTTCATTTTTTTTCTATCTGTTCTCTCCCATCCGGCGCGGCGTTCGGTCTCTCTCTCTCTCTCTCTCTCTCTCTCTCTCTCTCTCGCTCGTTGCATCGGTGAGCACGTTAATTGGCGCGGTTAAGTATTTATAGGGCCACGAACCGCTAATTAGCTAATTGGATTAGTGCGTTTCGATGATAAACGAAAGTCTCGAACTCCGGCAATTAACGGAGGATAATGATAGCCGACCCGTGGTTCGCGCACTGACATCGTGCCCCGCGAGAAACTACTATTAATTTTCTCGGACGTGTTTGTAAACCGTGCACGATCGATCCCTCGCTCTGGCGACCCGCGGACAAGACGATTCCGTCGCCGCGCCGCGCCAGGGAATTTGTCAAAGATCGACGCAATTGGCATCGACGAGGCGCGGCGCTCGATCCTTTCGAAACCTCGATTCTCGGACCTCGAACCCCGAACCTCCAGAACACGAGCAACCAGTTTGTTGGCGCAAGCATCGAGTAATTGGCTCCGCTTCGGTTCGGCTCTGCTACTGCCGAGGAAGTGTCTTCTTACTCGAGTAACGGGGAAACAGTGGCTCTCAAAATACACTCTTTTAGCGCCCACGCTGCAACGATACCTTCAACTCGAAGCCTGCGAGCGCTGCTCTACGAACCAGCGAATTCTAGTTTGAAAGATTACTAGGTTTACCGGAAGTACCTTTGCGAATGTAAGTCAGAAAAATTTCGTATATATTTCCGCGATCTCTTTTAAACACCGTAAATTACAGTGGAAACTCTCCGTCGATGAGCGAACCGTTTAATGAAACTAAGAAAGCAGTTAAATCGCGATTAAAATGATAAGACGTTGCAAGCGCGCAGCGCGTCGATGCAAGACTGTTAACGGAACCTCTCGGGGTTCGATAAAACGAGGAAGCGTAAACGCTCCCAGGAATCTCGTTCCCGCGTCCGCGTCGCTTCTATTTTTCGTTGTTGTTTCGTAGCTTCCGTTTTCACGGGATATCGAGTTGCGCGGGATTCTCCAAGTACGTATCAACGATAGCTTAAGAGCGCCAACGGGCAGGAGTCTTTGGTTCGACGAGCGACAGAACGAGGTATCGATAGGAATGCCGAAAGCGAACACGAGGAGCGCAGGAATGCACTTTCGTTCCACAAACCGGAGGATTTCAACGGGCCTGTCTAGCAGGCCGAGGTGCGATCACTTTCCCCCGCTGTAGCTAACCGGGATGAATGAAATACCATCCGAGTTTTGAAGAGCCGAGTGCCTCGTTGCTGCTCCGCAATTAATGCGAGAATCCCTGGCGAACTCGTCCTATTACGCGACGGGAATTAAAAGCACGCGTTCGAGCGACCGGATCGAGCAGAGAAGCGTCGAGAGAACGAAGATCGGCTTCGGCGATTTAATCGAACGAAAACGAACAGACACGTGCGATCAAGGGAAAGAGAGAACGGAGAACTATGCGCTGCGCTCCAGAGAATTCCTCCGCGAAAGCCTCCGGAGCAAGAACAGAGAAGAATGCGAGAGGAGGAACAACGGAAGATCGAATCACGGATGAAAAATTTACGATGTTCAAATTGTTGTAACTTCTTTGTGAGAAAAAATCGAACGACGATTTCCTCTACCGCCACCGCCTTAAAATGTTTTTTCATGGAAGGTAAGTTTCGTGGAACCCACCTCGGAAAATTCGACGTCCAATTTTGCGTCATCGATTTATCAGGGACGGCTTTACTCGGGACGAAGCAGGACCATGGTTAGCAGCGAGTTGCAATCTCGCAGCGCAAACACTGTATCAATTTGTAATTGGAGTTGTTAAACGCGCCGGGCTAGGGCTGTCAGCCGAGTGAGATATCAATTGGTAGGTTGCCCGGGACCCGGGAGTTCTCCATCAAACTTCGAAGATTACACCCTTCAGAGATCGCTGTAATACTCGAGGAACCCGAATAGCACGCGCGCCGGTTCTCTCCTACACGGCCTGCCTACCTACCTTGCGTAACGACGTTCCAGGTTTTCGACTGGGAATTACTGTCCCCAGGGTTCTTAGATAACCGTCAACGGGGTGGAAGGGAGCCGACAATAGACGCACCTGTTAACCGAGCCCGAGATGCTGGTAGATTACACTCGAAAATCCAATTCTCCGGCCAATAAACCGGGTCTATTCTATTACGGCCAGTGCACCGCGGGGTGCCAAGGCCCGTAGCGACGCTTCCTCATCGAACGTTGGACACGTGCGACGTGCTCCAACTTCTTTACGAACGCTTCCCCATCGATCCTCTCGGGATCACGGTTAGGCTAGCATCGGTAAATCCACTTCCTGGCCACACGATCCGACACTTCAGACCCGCGCAGACGAGAGAAAAAAGATACGATAGAAATTTCAACGATTCGTGGCGATCCGTCGACGAATTTTTATCTGGGAACTGTTGGTTTTTTTTTGTTTAAAGGTTTACTTCTATATGCAAACATTGTCTTTTCTTTTTTTCTTCTTTTCACATCCAAATTTCGATGCAAGCGGGGTGGGTCTGCGCACCTGTGGCAAATACTTTTTCTTTGTGCTACTAGGGGATGCGAGCTAGTTTGCGCTACAGGTGAATTGCCAGAAAGAGGATTCGCAGAAGTTCGGAGAAGAAGGGTTTCCGAGGTGGTAAAAGCGATCGTGAAAGAAGACACGTAAACAATGAAAAGCCCGCGAAGAATCGAAAGGAATGCCACGTTGCGCCGCGGCGAAAAGCGAAGCGGAGAGCGCAAAACCGCGGCCCAGAAGAAAGAAACGCAAAGACTGAGAGAAAGAGCTAGGTGGAGTCTGAGAGAAGCATCCGCTGGCTGTTTTTTTCGTGGCACCCTCCCAGGGGCCTGCGCCATGCCATTTGTCTCAAGGATCCCCTTTTGCTTTCTTTTCTCCTCTGGTCCCTCTTCCTGCCGCAGGACCTGACGCGGGTCCCATTCAAGCGCCGCGTCCGAGAAAAAAAGGACGCAAAACGAAGTCGAAACTCGCCCCGTACAGTACGAACCAGCTGAGCCAGTTGAACCAGCCACGGTTCCTCGGCCAATCGCGATTAACAAAAGCCATTATGTTCTGTCCGGAACCGAGGATCCACTCGGCATCGTCCGGATACTTCCCGTCGATCCCCCTCTCGATCCGATTACGAAGCCCGCGAAACGGAAACTGCCTCGTGCCGGCTCCCGTTACAACGATACGTATACGCGCATCAAAAACAAGCCAACAATTCCAGTTTCCAGCATCCCGATCTTTTCGGATCAACCAAAAAATGTCTAGGAAGCGGTCCCCGGAGTTGGCACAGCGAAAAAGGTCGGCGAATCGTTTGTAGCCATCGCGAAACAACGTTGTCGGCTTGTGGGAGTCTTGAAGATTGATAGGGGGTCATTACGGGATAAGAGACGGGCGTAAAAGCTCGCGAATTACGTCAGCCGGTCCCCGGGTTTATGGCGGAAGGGCACGTGAAACGTAATTGCGAGGCCTCGAAAATTTCCTTGCTGCCCAAAGCTCCATTCCCAGATCGTTAATACCGCGCTATGCCTAACCCTGTCATTACGTATCTTCGGCCAGTGAGCTTTGATTACACGTTGCGTGCAAAACACCGACGAGAAATTCGGGGGAAAGAAAGCATGGACGTGGGGGCCGTGGCGTTATCACCGATAATAATTGGACACGCGTGTACGATGGTGTGTGCTCGTCGTAAACGAACCCTTTTTCCCTATTTTTTCGATGGCGTACTTTCTGTGGATTAGGCAGAAAGTTCATGGAAGTTATCTTTGCGGACGTAGCAAAAAGTTACGAGGCACTCCGTTTATTCCAGGGATCGACGTAACCTGCTGTTGTTGGCTTGCAAAGTAATTTTGTACAGACGTTTTCCTTTATAATTATCGAAACGATAAATATTTTTTAGAACCTGTAGGATAAAAATGCCATTCTAATAAATTATCTTATTGGCACGCTTAGTGAAAAAGGTTCTGCGAAAAAGAACCCGAAGACACTTTTCAAAAATGTTTTTTCATTCAGGATCCACGACTCTTCGTCCGGGTCGTACCGCGGCGTTTTACGAGCATCGTAAACCGGGATCGCCGATTCCGATCGAGCAGCGTGAAATCTCTCAATGACAAGACGCGACGCGATGCTACGCGACGAGTAAATAGCAGTCAATCGGAGAATTATCAGTTTCGAAAATGATCAGAAAATGAACGTTCTATGCGCTAGCAGATTAACGGTCTTCGGCCGTGTCCGTTCCAGACGATCGGTCTCACGAGGGTAATTTAACTATGAACAGATGTCCTACAGATGACGAGACTTTTTAGCGCGACTCGAGCATATAAACTGCGGATGTTTGCGCAAGATCCCATTACACGCTCGTGTTTTTTTTAATGTACGGCTTATTGCTTGTACGAGATGCTAACGTAATGTTAGTTTACGCTAACATTCTCTCTTTCGAGACTTTCCCTGCGGGGCGACGACGCGCGACGCATCATGCGTTTGAAGATTGAAATGTGAAAATTTCTAGAGCACGAGAAACGAAAAACATCTCGTCTCAGGTGAAGAATTGTTTACTTTCAACCAATTACGTCTTCGTGAAACGAATTCGAACGCGAATCTATCTCGTTTCTAGGCTCGTGTGGAATGGCGAATCCTGTACTTTCATCAGGCTGGATAGTTTTTCCCTTAAAAAATATCCTCAGGGGATCTGGGGATCGACAGTCTTGCCTGAACGATCGCGTCCAAGCAAACGCATTCGCCGAGTGCACGCGCGCCTGTTGCCGTCGTCTCGTGACTGACGGAGTCATTAAACGGAGCCCGTGCAAACACGCGTCAACGTCGAAAGCGCGATTGTAACGAGCGTCCGACACGTTTGCTCGCGTCGAGGAAACGATCGCCGGCTTTTTATTGCGTTATCACAGCGAAACGCGGGGGATTCCAGCAGGAAGGGTCGTACACAACAGAACAGAACAGAAGAGAACAGAGAACAGGCAACTGGTTAATTTTCCCGTCGAGTAACGCGATGCTTCTGCCTCGCAGCCTATTGGTTCGTTCTCCCCCTGCCGCCGCGCTGGTTGCCTTTTTTCTCGGTCCTTTTATTTATTTATTTATTTCACGGCGTTTTCCACGCGGAACCGTTTCCCGTTAAGCTTCGCTCGTCAATCTCCAGTAATGGCATCGACGCCATTAATCTGGCCACCGATCGAGCACGCACACGACTCGCTAGTACGTGCGAACCCGAGAACCTTTCCCGAGACAATCGACGGGACTAATCACTTTGGTCGATTAATTAACGGTGCCGCAGCTGGAGACCAACCAACGCCGAGACTCCGCGGGAAACGGACCCGTTAGGATCGATACCGCCTCGTGAAAATTGACCGTTGCGCACCCGTGTAATTCGACCCTCGCACCGGTCGCCTTTCTAATCACGATTTCATGCCAGTTTGTACTTCATTAGGAGAACCGCCGAACGGTCGTCTCCCGTCTCTCAAACGAAATCGGACGGAACTCGTTTTTCTTAACCCTTGCAAACCTCTGCCGAGGACCAAGGTGCTTCTAGAAATTCTAGCAAATAATTATTTTGCAAAGAATTCGGTTCCCAGTCTAATAAAATAACAAATAAATCGATGCACGGATGATTTTGTTGCACCCTCGAGCTCGTAAAATATTATTAAATACCAGCGATGTTATGAGAGATAGCTGTGCGAACGTTCCACAGACGACCGCAAACGAGGATCAATTGTTTTCTCAAGTGCTCCCCGCGTGACTCCCCTAATCTCTCCCTTCGTTTCACCCTCGTGGCGATGTACCACCCTCTCGAACAAAACGTCCCAATTACGAGTGGTTCCTCGAGAGAGGGAGGCAGAGAGGCCGGCGAAAAAATAAAACGATACTACGATGTCGGAAACGGGATCACGGGGTGAAAAGACAAACCGGGGCTCGAAATCGACTCGAACATTGCATTATTCCAAACTGTTATCCAAAATCTCCAGGTGAAACAGTTCCGAAGAACGTTTACTCGAAATACGGCGATTAATAAAGGTCACGCGCGAGATATTCGAAATTTTCCTGACACGGTTTTCACCGACAATAACTTGGGCCGACAACACCTTTAACCGATAACGACTTCGATCGACAACAAATTTCGCTAACCGAGATGGTCGTCTCAAGTCGTTGTCGGTCGAATTCGTTGTTGGTCAAAATCGTTCTCGGACTAAGTTATCGTCGGTCAAATTTGGAATCGGGGAAAACCGTGTCGGGGAAATTTGTGTCAGTGATTTCCATGAGACCCGTTAAGACGCGTTATAACCGAGTCGCGTTTGCTCCTTTTTAGGTGGTTTACAACGCTTCGCGGGATAATGAAAAGGATGCAGGCCGGCTGATTATGCGTAAAAGTAACCGCGCGTATACCGGTAAGTGAAAAGGAAAACGCCGATTGCCAGCTACCGACGAGCCTGGCATTTATAATTCTCCACGCTCGGCGACGACAGATATCGCTGTGGGCAATCCATCGATAACCACGATAATTTTACCATTTAGAGTTTAGAGTCCACGAGGATGCAACCGGATTCACACCGATACAAATTCTTAAAAGTACCGACTGGAATACGATATATGATTTTTTTCACGAATCCAACGATTTCGACTTAAATTGTTGTTGCAAAGTGAGAATGGAGATCCCCGTTGAATCCGGGACACCGGGTACGTTGACGCGACGAGTACGAAGATAGTATGCAGATATGGAAGCTACGGGGAGGAGAAAAGCGATAAAGCGAGCGAGAGAGCTGCGTTTTATGGGGAGCGCTCGAGCATGCGTCGACGACAGAAATTTATCGATAAATCGTTAACAATCCGGTCGGGATATCTCGCTCGGGGATTTATCGAATAACCGGGTCGTCTACCGACACCGACACGCTGTTAAACGCGGATACACGGTCACCCGAGAGCTCTATTTAAACGCGTGCATGCGGGATGGAGACGCGTGCTACGTCCGACGAACGGTCAGGAACAATCCATTTAACCCTTATTAGGTCAGTGTCAATGGCCAAGATTGAAACGAGTTTCGCGATCGACCGGCCTCCGCTCTTAGCCAGAGAACCCTGCTACTCTGCTCTCGATCGGCTATTAGAAATGCGCATTATTTAACGCAAACGCGCACTGGTAATTGCATAACCCGTCGCAGGTACAAAGTAATCGGGCCGGACCGGTGCGGTGCGCGCACACCGTGTACCGATAAATCACGTTGCGAACGTGTCTTGTAATTGCATTTGTCGTTCGACCGTGAAAGGGATATCCAGAAAATATTGCCGATCGCTTGTCGAACACGATCGGGAAATCCGATCGATGCTAACGGAATTGATTTAATGCGAACACCGTGTAAACGTTTATCAAATATTCAGGCTGGTAAATCTTTTTTAGAAGTAGCATTTGTCTGGATCCGTACATCGGCCGATACCTGTGCTAATGTCGTCAAACCGATCACGATGCATCCTCTTTTTTGGCGATCGTGCGGGGATTTGGAAAACCCGCGCCACGCGGTGCCTCTAATCCAGGCTGCGCTTACGGTACACAGTATCCTTTCGCGAATATAGTGACATAATAGGCAAACGTCCAGGCCGATGCACCGTTATGCAGAATGGTGCTGAGGTCAAAGAGCTGGCGCGGATAGGAGGGAAAGAAGCGGAGGCTGTGTGTGCATGGGATGCGTCGCGTCGCGTCGTCGCGTTGCATTCGTTGGGTACGTTCGGTTCGTTCCGAGTGCATCGGATATGCTCGTTCGGCCAGGCGAGAGCTCGGGAATATTCGAACCGATGCGTGAGAGCTGCGCCATGCGATATACATATACATACTCGTATATTCGACCTTTCGACCGCGTCGAACAATGCATCTTTCGGCCGGATTCGCGCGCAGCTGTCCGTGCAATTATCCCGCGATTCCGAGTTGCAATCTCCGCACGGCTCGCGGCAACTCGCCCGGGCTGCAACTAGATTTCGTCAGAGGAACTGCCGGATATTTCTTCGTTCGAGGACGCGATCGTCTCAAATCTGTGAATCGAATCACCGATCGTTTTACGCGCATTGATTATTCTGTTTCGATGTTCATCCGATCTGAAAAATCAGTGCTGATCTTATCATTTTTATAGAGACGTTCCTACGAATTTCTCCGCAGTCTTCTCTCACGGATAACAATATCCAGCTGGAACGTCTGAATCGTTCAATAAAATGCAAGCGTGTAGCGTTATGCGAATACCCACGAGAGATGGTCGCGTAGATCGTCTCGCCATTATCGTTTTCGTTTTTGCGTCTACGTAATTTTTCCAGCAAAGCTGCTTATTAAAAAAGCCTGCGGATTGCATATTGGCCAACACCAAGCGCGACACTGCAGATATTGTATTACCTGCTAGTACGCGATAGCTGTTTTCCGTTTATTAGCGGTCGTATGGTCAGAAATAACGGTGTACTCGATAAAATGAGAGAAATCGATCGCGACGGATCGACGATCGCCGTTCCACCTGTTTTAATAAATAATCGGTCGGAACGAATTATTTTGTTTGCATACGTTGAGTCTCGTCGATCATGGTGGGGCTGGTCGATTCGACGCGATTCTCTTCACAATTTACACGTTTGCTATGCACACAGACTATATCCGTGGCGCGTCTCGTTCTCGTTTCTTTCTTAATTGTCCCGATCCGACTTGGAATCCACCGTGGCGGCAGCGGCCGGGCCTGTTATTTGCGATTCGCTTCGAACCGGCCAGAATATCTCCTCTATTTGCATGGTCGCGGTGTCTCGCGTACTCGCTGGTTTATTTCACTTGAACTAATTGACGCTAATTACGCCTCGACACGATTCCGCGAGAAACACGCTGCGCCGCGCGGAGCGGCGGCCGGCGTATACTAGAAGAAGAAACCCGGGAATGTATAATTCCTTCGAGGAACGGGGCGGGATGCTGATGCTCGGTTGACGCGTGCTGGAAACTCTGGAAATTATTTCTCTGATTCGTTCGAGATCTCCGGACTGTCTATTAGGTCGGCGCATTAATAATTGCGCCAGAGAAACCATTCCTGCTTTGAGAGCCTGCCGCTCTGGGCAGGTAACGGTAACAGATTTTTACCGAATCAACGTACACCGTCGATTATTTTTATTCGCGAATAAAATTCATCGGGAATTTTATCACGGACGCGTACTCGCTCCATCCTATTATCTTTTTCCATTCAGGCTATCGTATAAAATTGATTATGATTTATTAATGACTTTGAATGAAAGTATTCAGCTCGTAAAATCGCGTGGTTGCGAATTACGAAGCATTTATACGTAGAGAGATGAATAGTAATGCAACGCCTCGCCAAGCAGAGTTATCAGAGTACTCGCTCGGTAAAAGATGACGGTGTTACGAGCACCAATTGCCGGCTGATTGCAATCAAGAGGAATCGTCTTAAATAATTACGCATTCGCGTTACGATTGTCATGAAGACGTTAGGCTTGTAATTCAGTCATTATCACTTAACGCGCGCTATATTCCAAGATGGTTTTTGCTATCTCGAATTATGCTAGATGCTACATCTGCGGTTATAGGGCAAAACAACCTGTTCTCGATCGCAGTCGTGTAGACTCACGGAGAAACAATTTCTTTGCTGCATTCTGCTACCAATGTATCACAACACAATACTTGCTCTCCGAGATGAACATGTGGCCTAAGGAAATTTTTTTATCGGTCGCGTTCACCTTGCAACGCCAAGTATTAGCATCTTTCTTACGTCTAGAAAAAATATCAATCTCTCGGAGCTGTCGATGCGTTTACGAGCGAACGAATAAAAACTGGATAAACGGTTCCTGGAGGCTATATGTAGATTTATGGATTATGGACTAGGGTTCTAGTACTCCTACGACCTCTAGATCCCTCAGGTTCTCGAGTTTAGATCCGAGACATCTGAAATTCGTAACTCTGGTCCCGAAACTTCTGAAACTGTAGACTGTAGACTTCAGAATTCTAGTTTCGAAATTCCCAAGACCCGAAAATTCTATAGCTACCCCTCCAAGATTCTACGCTCCATTCTTCCTAGGACGCTACATCGCAATCCTTGTCTACAGTCTCTCCCCGCTCACCAAAAAAAGGCTGCCTCCGTGTAAGGCAACGTTGCATCGGAAGGAGCGTTCCTTCATGCTAATCGAGCTAAGCTCGTCGAGAAGAGCTCGACTACTCCCGGGTAAAAAAGAATTGGCAAACGGGACACGAGAGGTTCCGAGAATCAAAGGGTGGGATCGCTCTCGGGTCTCTAAAGGCCGTTTATAGTCGGTCAAGAGTTCTTTTGAGTGCTGCTAACCAGGAAGCCAATCTCCTCGGAGAGAAACAGAGAACGAGAGAAATCAAGAGAGAGCGAGAGAGGTGCGGGAGAAATAGAAGAATTAGAAACGTCAGAAATCGTTAAAACGCGCGTGCTCGCGTTGCTCACGTGCCGATCATCCGGTCCTTCAGAGGGAAGAAGCTCTCTCTTTCTCTTTTCAACCCTCTGACACTCTGACCCAACCTATGCAGCTCTTTCGTTGCGTTTCGCACACGATTTCCACACGCATTCGCTTGGCTATTTATGCCAGTGTCTACTTACGTGCGAACCAGTCAGCACGTACGTGCCGAGCACGTAATATATCGCGTGTCCCAATCGAACCGCCGCCGTGCCATCTTCTCGTTCCCTTCGTCGTGCCATCGAAAGGCAGAGGGCCTCTCAACAAATAGACCTGCCGCCTGGAAATGGTCGTAACCGGCGAGAGCAAACACGTACCCAGCGGTTCCAAGACGACGGGATTTCTTTTTCTCTACACTCTACCGTGACCATGGTCGTTCGCTCCTTTTCCATGTCCCTGGATAAATAAATCCACCGGACTCCGTGATAAAATGGTAGCCGACCGACCGAGGCCGTTTGTCTCTTGTATTAGCGTGCACGCGCAAATTCCCGGCCAGTTGGTTTACAATTTACAGTTAGCCCCGAGAGGCTGAGCTCTCCTCTTCTCTTCTCTCCTCGGACACGGCTGCAGAACGATCGATCCTGGGTCGCGGCAAGTCGGATTTTAAATCGCCGTGGCCTGGATCACGCGGATCCGTTTCGTGAGAAGGGTTTTCATCGATTGTTGGACTCTGGTTTATGGCTTCGGTACCCATCGTCAAAATTTTTTTAACGTCCGAGTACGCTGCCAAATATTGTTCGTTCTGGCGTCGAAGAAGCGTCGAAAGTTGCTTTGGTCGTTGTTCGTGTACAAACGCGAAATCTATTTCATAATCGATCATCTATAATTACGTGACGCGTGTACGTACGTTTACATTCCGATTTTTTCTTATCTCTTTACTTATTCCTTACGCCTCGCGTTTTCTCTTCCATATTTACTCCTCCATCTTGCAAAGGATTTCTTTGACGTTCCCCAGCTTGCACAGACGTTTAATGTTAATTTAATTAAGGAAGCGCATTATTTTCGTTCGCGTTCAGCCGAGCTCGTACGAGTGTTATTGGCCGGAAAATCAACCGGTTAACTCCTGGCTAGGCGCATGTGGGATCGGCATGATTTGAAAAGCAAATCTACCCTGGAATGCTTAACATGAAAAAATTATATCCGAATGTGTACCGGATTCCATATTAAAGATATCTATTCGTTCGATCAATTGGAATTTTTAAAAATCTATTCGCTCGTTCAATTTACGAGTTCATAAATAAATGCAACGTCGTAGGACCTATTGTGAATCTTGAGTTAACAGGTAGGTAAAGATTAACAGGTTAATTGTTCCTTTGATATGCTAACGCAACGAGGATTTCTATTAAAGTTTAATTGAGGAAGTCCATTATTCTGCCAGAATGTATGGGCCAGGAATGAAAAATTCATATCGAAGGCTCGTAACGAGTCAAATTTTAGATTTGGGTCAGATCAAAATTATGCGCGAAGATGCATTGTAGCTGAAATCTATGGATCAGCCATGTAAAATTCATTTGGGAATCCTTGTAACGAGTACAGTGTTTCCAGCTAAAAAATTCTAAAATAAATTTTAAATCGACGGATTGGATTTTTAGATAAGCTGGACAGTTACGTCGACTCAGCGGCTCAACGAGGCATGCAATTTAAACCACGGAAGAGATCCGTGAAGGACCACCCATGCAAAATCCGCTAGGCTCGTCGGTTTTCAAAGAATCGCATCGCGACACGATTCAACCGCGTCTTTTGCGAGTGCATCGGAAAATTCGATCAGGATAGAGGACCCTGTGCGGATAGGCCAGAAAATTCGGAACAACCGCCGAGTCCGCATCGGTGGTTTAATAATTCGCGACAGCTATGGTTACGCTCTTAACGCGCAAAGCTCCGTGTATGCAAAAGTAAACGCGTCGAGCCTGTTTAACACGAGCGCGCACACGAGTCCGTTCGATCGTACTGGCGCGTGTGCGTGTCTGCGTGCCACCTTTTCTTCCTCTGGCACTGGCCTTTCTGCTTCTTTTTTCTCGCCCCTCTCTCTTAGCCACCCCTCTGACAGAGTTCTGCCAGTCTCTCGCACCCCCCATGGTCGGTGACTAACACACAAAGCAGACGGTGCCCTTACCGTAAATCGCCTACGAACACACGCTAGAGGAACCTGTATAGCGCACGAGCGTGTCAAATCCGTGCGTATGCGTGTGTTACTGCGTGGGCGACCCTACCGAACAGCGTATCGAGTGCCGTCGGACCGACGGAAAAGTGCACAGTGCACTTGCACGGCAAAGGTAGGCGTCAAATTACGATACTCTTATGGAAATTTGTGTTCTTGTCAACGGGAGAGACGAGTGCCACCACGCGTCGATTCTAAGTCCACGATTTTTGTTCCGGGGTTCAGATTCTAGTTCTCAAATATCTAGGATCCGCTTGTTCACACAGAAATGCAGAAAATGTTTGAAACGTATTTCACTTTTTCAGTCTTGCAGTTAAAAAGTAGCTATTCAAAAGACAAAGAAAAATCGAGAGGACTTTCGCCAGTCGACTCCCATTTAAAAGATAAAGGGCGAACGAGAGCATCATCGTCGATCCGATAAAGTCCTTTAAATTACATCCATAATAAGGAGCCAACAGCAAATAAAGGAGGTGCGTAACGCGATCTGTTCATACTTTAGGATTCGTCGATTCCTGGGCATCGATACTCGCGGGTCTCGTACGTCCCCGATGACGATAATCCCGGCATAAAGGTGATTTATGGGCCTCATAATTTCCGAGCCTTATGGCAAATAGCGGAGTCCGTGTACGGTATACGCGCGGCGGGCGGATAGGTCTCGTACAGTTGATGCAGATCACTGCAGGACTTTCATGGTCTCTCACTCTCTTTCTCTCTCTTCCGCGTCTGGTTCCGTCAAGTCAATAATTTATTACGATGGGCTTTGGCTCGTGAGCGAGAGTCAATATTGACCGCGCTCCGAACAGAGAGAGTATCAGCGGCGCCGTTCAAGCACAACAAATTCAATCGGTGATTTCTTCTCCGCAAATATTTGCTACAGATTTCTCTGTTACGGAAAAATAATATATCGAAACTGAGAAAAAATAAAATGGTCGAGAAGAGTAGTCGATACACGTCGGACCATTGAACGAGCGAATGAAATTTTATTGGGAGCCGGACGCCATGTCCCGGACGATTTATTATGTGGCCAGGCCGTTATGGATTTTCGATACTTGCCGCTCGGACAGGATAAAAGTGCTTCCCTGCTCGGCTACGAATGGACCAAAGTATCAGCGAAATGCTCAACGTGTCACCGAGGATTAAACGAGTCGACGCGACGGAGTCCTTGTTCAAGTGGAAACGCGGAGAAACGCCGTGAAAAGCAACTAGACTCGACGTAGAAAGCAATTTTGGAAGATGCGTAGGAAACGACGAGGCTCGTGGAAACGGTATCTCGCTGACACAACCGTTTGCAAACTCTAAAACCTAACCCAGAGGAAGGATCAGCGTAATGTTCGACCAAGCATCACAGAGAATTAAACTCGACGTCGTCGATCGAATCCTTGCTCCAATAGAAACGTCGAGAAACGCGAGTCCTAATCTTATCCGAAGTCAAACAGTGGAGAAAGGGACTTTCGAAGATGTACAGGAAACGAGGCTTGTGGCAGTCGTATCTGGCATAACTGTTTACAAATTCCAGAGAAGAAGGTCTGGCGCGAGTCCGAGGAAAATCTTGTGGAACCATCCGAAGCAACAGAGACTAGAGGCACGAGCAGACCGTGGATCTACACAGCAAAGTAAAAATTGTCTGTCTCGATAACAAGGAAAAGGAGTCGCATCAAAATTTATTTCTCCTCCGAATAATTTGAATAGGCTATAAACAATGTTTCTTCCGTTTTGCTTTCTTCTACTAATTTCTCCCATAAATGCATAAATTCTGCAGTCCAAAGTAATCCTGGAGAAAGCGTAAGCGTAACGTTTGGAACAGATTTTTGGAAAGATTTATTTTTTTGAGTAATTTAATTTTGCTTACCTCGTGATCGCACACATCTCGCGAAGGTGTTGCGTTGTCGAGGGTTAAGCACAGTTTTACATGAGAGAACCGAGAAAGGTTTGTTGCGGAGGTTGGAGCACCATTTAATACCCGATGCAATCGAAACGAGCGCGCGTCAACGACTGACTCGAGGCAGCACGAGCACGAGTTAAGAGTAGCACGAAGAGCGTCGGTAACCGCCGAAGACGCCCGAAGCAGCGTTCGAAAAGCCGATTCTTGTCAACCCGCGACCCCAGACCGTTTCCAACCCTTATGCCGTTTTATCCCTAATTAAGATTGGCAAATACGAGCCTCGAGCGATGTTTGCTCGAACAACACTGTCAAAAGATTTCGAGTGCCTCGTAGACACGCACCTCGTCGAAACGTCACCTTCCCCCCACGTACAAATTTTCATTTGATTATTCTTGAAATGCGAGAACAGGATTGCGAGGCTACATTGTTATCGGATTGCATCTGCGTAATTGAAAGATAATAACTGGGAGTTCTCTTCCAATTGTGATTTAATCTCTGGGCCGCGTTGCGCCGGTATTCTGGAACCTTGTGGATCTTCTGGAGACAATTAAACTGTTACCCTCGTAACGTAGACGTTTTTCAACATCTTATGACTAGGTCGATTTGTATTGCGATAATTTTCTATTTAAATAACAAGCCAATTTGCCAATTTTCATTAGAAAAAGATTGCATCCTCCGTTACTCTGTCTCTGCCCGTGCAGCGCAACTATGGAATACACGAAACAAGAACAGGGAGATTCCCACAGTGCACGTTGCGTTCGCGTTCACGATGCATGGTGCATTCTCGTTGCGTACATCCGTGTGTATCTGTAACGGAGTCAAGAACACGAATAATACGTGCATCGTGCTATTCAACGATGTCTCTATCATGTTCGATAGCATCAATGCATCTACAAACGTACCTTGCATTCTGAGCTCGTCGAGTTGGAATATGCAAAACGATTCGGATTTGATCTATCGGCTTCGTTCGGAGCTGGAGACATCGGCGCATAATCATATTATTCATACTTTTCTACGGTCCACACTCTGGCAAAAATTCTAGACACCGGGTATATTCTGAGATCGATTCTCATTCTCGATGACACGCGCGACTCTAGAAGTTACTATCGATTCTATCATCCATCGAGCATTTAGAGAAACATTAATTTTTTTATGGGTTTAAACACATTTATTATTTCTTTGAAGCATCGTGTATTGGAACGATGCATGACAGAGAGAGGTAGATGCATAGACAGATAGATGGAGAGAGAGAAAGAGAGAAAGAGAGAGAGAGAAGCCATGGAGCTCGAGCTCCCGTCGAGGACAAAAAGCAAAGAGCTCCCTAGATGTCGGCGGGCATTAAAGAAGCAGGAGGAAGATTCGTGTTGCATTTGCTTCGCGACGTTGTAACACGGGGGTTACAAGTTGAAAAGCGCGATGGGGGAAGAAAGAAGAAGCATTCGGGGGGAGTGGGCCGTTGGAAGTTTAATTAAAGTCGGCCAGAGGTGGGGCCCATGAAAAAAGCGGACGGTTTTTATAGTTTTTCAGCAGGAGGAACGGAGCCGAAGCCGGCCAATCACAAATCCAATCAGCGGGCATTGGGTGTCATTCCTTTTTCAAGCTGTATCGGGTACGAAAGTGGCCAAGGAATTTCATCGTGATCAAAGGACCTCCCTACGTGTGCGCGGTTCCTTCGAACGGAACTATCGAACTAGTACAACGCAACGGAGAACCTGTGGAGTTTGCTTAATCGTTTCTCGCAGTATGATTTTTGGCACCAGATTTTTTACCGAATCAAACGTCTGAAAAATTGTTTCGGTGTTTAAAAGAAAATATTGCCGGCAAAGAGTGGCAGGAATCGCGAGGTCCGTTTCCCCCTTTGAAATATTTAGCATTTCTCGATGCAGCGTGGCTAATAAATAATTTGGTAGCCGCGTCAGGAGCCCCCATTCTTTTTCTCGAGGCACGTGCATAAGATATGCACATCGGTCCGCGTCCGGCAGGGCTGTTTTGCTCGGTTTTCTCGCGCCATGCCGCGTCGCGCACGAATTCGAGCCTCTTCCCTCTCTCTCTTTTTCCTTCGATCGTAAATAAGCACTGCCACACCACTATTCTATCCCCTTTATCCGCAGTATATTCGACTGTGCGCGGCGGTGGTTCGTGTCCACTCGTTCCACCACTCCTTTTCTTTTCCTTCTTGATACGTCATAAAAACGAGACAACTTATTTTACGACTACGATTCTTTTATTAGTCTCTCGCGAATCTCTTCGCGACACGCGTTCCAAGTTCAAATGCACCGTATGTACCAACATACATCTTTTCGCGAACATAATTTATCCCGCACGAGGTCTCAAAGCCCCGAAGATTGGAATAAATCAGAAATACGGAGAAAAACAAACGATTACATTTGGAAACATGCTTCAACGAGGTCGCGTTTCTGCGAATACATGCACGCAAACGAATCTCCCGATTGAGTTCGTTGTAGTAATCTTAATTGTACCTTTTCCAACAAGATGTTACGGTATTTCTGAAAGGTTCACGCTTTTATAGCATATGCAAAGTCGTACAATATACCTAAGGATATTAATTATGACGAACGGCATTCGAGATTTTTCGACTGGTACCGAGTTTTGCGAAAACAGTGTCAAAAAAACACGTATTTGCATAAAGACCGGCAACCCATCAATTACGATATCAAGCGTACGAATATACCATCCATCTATAAGCAAATTGGACGCTCACGATTTTTGCATAGTCCACGCATAACATCTGAAAAAAGGATGATCCAACGCGACTCCATATGCCGTTCTAGGATGCTGCGCCCAGACCAGTTTCCGTCGAATCCGCGTTATCAAAGAAAATATAAGCGATGTAGAGGAGATTAAATTGATGAAATCCAGTCCAACGACTACGTTCGCCGAGCGACTAAAAATTGCAAGTCGTACATTAAATTAGAGAAAAATCGTGTTCGAAACCGTTCGCGCCGCGTACCAAAGAGAAAACGAAGATTCGACCGTTTTGTATCGGATTCCAGGACGGAATGAACTTCCTGGTAATCCCGCGTCGCGCGACGAAACGCTGCGCTGTTTGCGGTTAATTGCGGTGAGCCGTACGCTTGCTGGCCGTGACACAGGAAAAAGAAGAAAATCGTTGAGTATATAACCCCTATCGATGTAACGCCATTAGAACGATTGCACCTACCAATCTAATTCTGTTAAAACGTTTGCAGTTCGCGGCGAACGCGTGTCCCGAGTGACCCCAGAATTAATCTCGCAACCATGAATCCGTTGGTGGCAGCGTTCGGCCACCGGAAATCTTTGCGGGTCGAGAGCCCGCTCCTCGAATAAATTAACGCGATTGCATCGGTCAAAAGACGAACCTCGAAAATTTTCAGAGAAGTCATTTTCTAAAAAGGGATTTGGTGGTGCGTGAAGATGTTCAAAAAGACAAAGGTGAAATCTGCGACCAGGATTTCGCAGGATCTTCAAGAAATACCTGGAAATAACCTGCACGAGTCGCCTTCTTTCGGGAGGAAGAACAAGTTAGTGATTTTGGAAAAAAAAATTTGGAAATTTACTTGCCTTTCGAGCCTGGAAAATAAATCCGAAAACTTCGGACACGTCTCGGAGAAAAGAGATGCGGTAACCCACGGTCGCAGGTCGCAGCGCGTGTTCGTTATCTATTCGATTACGTCGATCCGTAAAAGTGGTTGACAATGGTTGTCAATTATCGCCGCGTCGGCCCTTTCGTTCGTCCATTAGCATCTCCGTGGATGCATCCGGCTGGCGAACGGACAGGAAATTGTAAACTTTTGCATAATCCGTTCGCGGTGGCAGCAGCAATGGCCTGGATCCGCGGGCCCGTGATTCTGCGCGAATGAATAATTCATCGGCGCCGATTGTCGTCGACAGGTGATACACGACGGACGACTTTCATAAGGTTCTTTGGACACTCGTCCCCGTGCTTCCTATTCACCTGTAATTCCGCGCAAATTGCCTGTCACGATGAATCGAGCGACACAGGCCGTCGGCTAACGCGGTTTTCCGGGAACGTAACGGAAATAAATGCTCCGTAACGGTACAGATATGCTGCGATCTCGGCTCGATCGAATGGTAACGCTCGATTAGAGCCTCGTTCGACGGTCCGCGATTTTTCGATCCATTTGGCAGGCAATCGCTAGTTTCTCTGTGGCCTGAAACATTTTCGCGAGATTCGGGCGAATTGTAACGCGGTGATCTGTTTTCGTTAGAACTTACAACGAGAAGACGTTTCTTCAAAATTTCCTAAATCAATTCGCAGCTTAACAACGAAGCATTTTCAGCGTTAATAATGCTCAACAGTTGGAAGGTACATCGTTACCGAGAATCGATTAGCGCATGCATCAAGAGATTTTTCAGCACCGAAGAATCTAATTGATAGCGGTAGATTTGCAACTGGAAACGATTATTCGCGTTAACCGATCGTAACTACCTACACGGATCATGTGTTTCCAAAGTATCCAGAGAAGATTGCGCGGAATCTCTATAAGCGTGAATTAGTTAATGCGCTGAACGCAGGCCGGTTTTCCTATCGTCTTTTCATACTAGAACGAAATATCCGGTACAGAACGCGGTATGCGTATTATGGCAAAATATTATACGAAATAATTTAACCGAGAGCTGCGTTATCGTTAGACCATGGACGTTTACGCGCATTCCAATTTTTTTACATACAAAGTTTCAAGGAAGCGTAAGCAAAGAGAAGGGTTGAGCCTCCTAGCCGATTAAGATGGTCAAAACTGCCCTTAGAGGTTGAGGAACGTGATTGAGAAATAACTTCAGTCGTTGTTCAGTCGTGCGCGATACAATTTCCTTCTTCCTTGTTGCATTTATAATTTGTCGATGACAACGACAACACTGTTAGAAAAAGATTCTATTCCGGTTTGAAGCCTCGATCTTTAGTCGTAAAAATGCAAATCTACGACTAAACTAGCTTTGATCGATCCGAAGCAAAAAATTAGTATGTCAGGTGTAATCGAGGACGACAAGTATCATGAGACGAGTTAACCCGAATTATACCCTGCAGCCTACTTTACCTATTAACGCGCACTGCGGTAGAAAAAGATGCTTTACGTATATATTCAACTTGAATATTTCGATTCGTAGTACACGCAACTCGTCTATAAATAAACGCGTTCGAATTGCTGTCAGGCGGCCGAAGAAAAGTCTCGGGGAGAAAATGGTTAAGCAATCGGTAATTCGCCAAGTTCTCCGAGAAATCTGGGAATGGCGTCACGGTAGAATCTGTCGAGGGTTTTCGTCCGCAATTAATTAAATTTGCGACGGTCACCGACGTCTCCCACGGTGCCGTTCGAGCGCCGGTCATAGGTGATCGACGCGTTAGAGATTCCAGCAAAGAGGCATTCACGAGCTCCTCGGAGAACAAACGAGCCTGTAGTCTGTAGAGCGTAGAGGGAATATCGATATCATCGAGCAGCTGCTACACGCAGGCTCGTTGCTGGTCGAACAGCTCACCCTATCGAGCCGTCATTACCGTAATGTGCGATTATTACCTTCCAAGGATCGCAGCTCGAAAGCAGAAATCTCAGTTTTCGAAAACCTCGGTGAACGCTGAGGATAACGCCGCCAAGACAGGCTCGAAGGATGCGAGACTGACTTCGAACCTTCCGAAGGACGCTGCCGTTCATTTTGGCAATTTCTATGGGCTCCACGAAAGTACGAATAAACCCAGACCAGGAAAAATTCAGGGGTCATCGCCCCACGGCTCGGAACCCACGCGGACCACGCCGAGATTGGAGTTCACCCGACAGATGGTTCACAAGTAAAGAAACAGGATTCTCTCTGGGACGATACCAATCTAGAATTCGGCGAGACGAGTCGAGGTACGGGCGCTGTAAAGCAAATAATGGTCATTACCTGACCGCATTATCACATCCGGAATATCGTAGATTCGCTAATTGGATTTCCGCAGTACCCCTGGCTCGATAATGCTTCGTCGTTTACGGACATCGCGAGAATCGAATGAAACATCTAGCCTGTCGAATCAGTGTCAATTTATCGATCGCGATCCATTCTCTAATCGACGTATAATCTCGGTATCTTAACAACATATTCTACGCAAAACGATTAGTTTAATTAAACGAGCTGTTTCGACTTGGATGCAAAGCGGGTCACGCATCCGCGTCCGTACGAATAAGAACTGGACTCGCCGAATCAGCTAGTAGAAACGAGGAAGCGTAACGCGCGAACGCTTCGCAGATTAGAGCGAACAGCAGGAACGGAGGAGTACGCGCGACAAGTGTCCGCTTTATTAGAGGAGACGGTGGAGCCGGCACATTTCAGGCTGCATTCCCTGCCAACCGAGAATTCGATTCCCGACGGTGGTAGGCAGAATCCCTCGGGGTATCCACTCTGGTACAAGGAGCCCTATAAGAGACCGTTAGTATTCCTGGTTACGCGATTCGATCTATTCCGTCATGGGATTCGTCATTGGATTCGTCACGGCCGCGTCATTCGTAAACAGGCTAGGGCAAATGGGTTTTTCGTCCATCGGACGAAAAATAAGCGTCGAACCTGTCTCGTCGGTAACAGGATCGGACGGAAGGACTCGAGAGGTCCCGATTCGGGTCGTCGTCGTCATCGAGTAGATCGGATTCTTATCGATAAGATCATCTCATAAATCGTCTAAATTTATATCGAACAATGAATTTTCAGACTCGCCCAGGCAGACATTTGCAAACTTTTGAAAAGCGAACAGGCTTCGGGAAACAGTAAAGACATCTTCGACGAGGAACTGTCCGAAAAAGGCTCTACGGTGTATCTCACCGACGAGGAGGAGGACATCTTACGTGATCCGGGGACCGAAGAGAAAATAAAGGCACCGGAATCGGTGGCGAATTTGCTGTCGAGTGTCTCGAGTTCAGCCACGGAAGCGAAAGATACCGACTACGCCTCCTCGGACTCAAGATAAAATGATTTTACGTCGGACGAACAACACCTTCGCTACCATAGTCACGCGTACCGCGACGTTCGCGATCTCGCGATTTATTTTGCGCCTGTGTCTCGTGCAACGCGTTTACAATAGAAATTGTACCAACGCGAATCTTCCTCCGAATTAATGAAGTTAATTGAGAGAGCCAAATTGAGAATCTGGTGGCCAGCGTGCTCGAACTTTTAACGGCTTTGCTCGTTACCACGAATTTCCACCCTTCTCGTTCTTCGTTTTCTTTCTTTTTTTTTCTTTTTAAGACTGAGAATACGGCAATTAACACGATGCTTATTAATGGATCAGCCGTTATCAAGTGCCGCGCCGGAATACAGAGATCCACGATCCACCGTTCAAGATTCGCTACGTGCGCTAATTAGGAGCGCCGGTTATTACGCGGTTGCGCGGCCTATAATTAGGCGCTGCTAGACTGTGCTGCGAATCTAACGCTGCTTTCGAACACATTAATTAATCGAGGGAGAGAGAGAGGACGAGAGACCAGGATGAGTGAGGATTACCGGAAACTTGTGCGTTCTGTGTTTCCGGTTTTGCTTCCGACCAATGAGTCGGTAACTCGGACTGTATTCAAAGTTGGAAAATTAAAACCCCATTCTTTTCGCATTCGATTAAACGAAGTTTCAGCTACGAGTCTGTAAAATTACGTCCCTGAATTCCGAAAATTAAAAAAGTTGTAACAATTTGTTCAAGGAAGAGAAACTAAGAACGAGCGGCGAGCGGATATTAAAAGCGAAACGTTGACGTATAACCGAGAATATAAAGGAGCTGGTAATCGTATACTGTGCGAGGCGAGGCGGCATCAGGAGGGGGAGGGTCTAACGTGGTTTCCCGTTTACTAAAAGAGGGTGGCATTATTCGAGAGCTGGAGCGTTCGCATTGTTTTCGGTTCAGTGGAAATGCGAGAGGGCGCGGGATAGGGTCTGGTCTCTCGGCTCTTATCGATTATTTCGTTCGTCGCGCGTCGCGGCGAAGACTCTTTCCGTGTATCTTCGACGAGATCGGAAATTAGGTTTCGTATCAAAGCAACCGACTACGGTGAACACCGACCGACGAGGGGAGGAACTAATAAATCGTAGTCGAAAGGATGGATCCCAAAAATAAGAGAATTCTATATCGATACGAAGCGACCGCCAGGGTCTCCGGCCTCTGATTCGAACGGTAAAGATCAGACGGACTCTCGTTATATACATTGGTTTATTTCTTCGTGAAACTATACAGAATGGTCCACAGCGAGTCGGAGCTTACTCGAGTAAGTTAGTTGAACCATCGAGGCCATCGGTTCGTGGAGATATATGGATAACTGGGCGCACCGGATGAACTTGTACCAGTCGGAAGAGGAGCCATGGCCAGATAAATACTACACGCTCTCATTGTATAATGCTATTTTCGGCGACGCATCTCTCTCCCATAATCGAACAAACAACACCTCTTCGGTTTTAATGCAATGTCTGGTGTGAATGGCAGTTTCAACCTGTTCCAACTTCTCTATTTCTCCTTTTTCAACTCTTTCTCTATCTGTCTTTCTTTAGGTGTGTTTCGACGACGAAATTCCAATCCTCGTCCTTAATCGAGGATCCGTACAAATAACCAGTCCCAAGATTAAAAATTGCACCACTGTTGTCAGCATACGGAGGATACTCGTCCTCCGTACGCGTTTACCCGTCCTTGAACTAAATCGAGGCTATCGAAATACAGTAAAATATATATATATATCGATAGATATATATCTGTCCTCTGATGATATAGTAACAACGTTCGTTCGTTCGTTCGTACGCAATCTGTACCCCACGTAGTACGAAATGGTTTGTCGCTGGTTTCTGAGCCCGATGCGACTAGCTCCCATCAGACTGATACTTTCGAGGCCTTCCCTAGGTCTTCTTCCATGAATAATACATTTCCAGGGGTCGATTGACCCGCCAGAATTTATCGTTCACCTGTCGCAACGTTTGCGATCCGCTAAGGACTACCAATTGACCAGGCGAAGGCGCTATGTAGATACAAAAGTTCAGTAGCCTGTCGGACTCTGACAGCTCCGTGTCCAAGTCTAGGGTCAGTCTCATAGCCAGGTACTTGCTTAGGTGGTCCACTGTAAAATCAAGAAATCAGAAATTGTACCACCAAGTATACCTACGGTAGTACCACCAACCGTGTATGGGTCCAACGCCGCCCTATCGAGCATCTTACAACCGATCGACCTACCTGTCGCGTTCGCGGTGGTCTTGATGTATCTGATGCTGTTCTCCTTCAGCGCTTTGATCAGCGAATTATCCCCAGCCATCTCCGTAGGATGCGGCTTAAAAACCAGCTCTATTTCGTTGAGCATCAAGGGCTCGCTAGGTCCTTCGCCCTCCGTGTCTACCATCGAATCACCGCCACCGGTTTCAGCCTCCGCGCTCGAGGAATCGTTTTCCGAGTTCTGTAAGCTCTTTTGCCTCTTAGGAGGTTTAGGTATCTGATTCGCCGGATTAGGCGAGGGCGTAGTCGAGTTTCTGGACGTAGTTCCTGAAGCATAGAAACGATCAGTTCCACTTACATCCGCCCGGTTGCTATCGTTCGAATCTCGGCTAGCGACGTTACCAGAAACAGCGGGACTACTGGCTGGTTGGGAGACGCTATTGGAAGTTTGAGAATTACCGCCGCTACTATTATTCAGAGGTCCGGTCGTGCTCTGCGACGAGTCGCTTTGATTAGCAGAGTTCGCTGCGTTCGGCGTGGCCGGTGCACTGGCATTCTGCGAATTATTGTACGGCGTGGCATTGCTCGCATTCTCAGACTCGTTGGCGTTTTTTCTGGACCTCTGAGGCCGGTTCTGGCTTTGCAATTTTATGCCTTCCGTTATCGAGTTGACCAACGCGGCTTGAGAGTGAGATTTGTTCAGTTTGGCCAGAACTCTTTCTTGGTGAGCCTCGTACTCGTCACGGCTTGGGTATATCTTCGAGATCAGTAGGTCGAAATTAGGATCTGGTCGCAGAGACCTTTTCGACACTAGCTTTTTCCTGCACGTTGGACATTCCTGTGAAAAAAGATGCAGTCTGCATACGTTCTGTTCATGGTCTACAACTCAAAGTATCACAGAGTGAAATTACCGTTTTCCGTTCTAGTCAGAAATATTCTGCAAGATTCTACGACGAGGAAATATCGCGATACAAAGTTCATCTAATTCTAATGAAACGGCGAGCTACGAACATCGTTAAAACGATAATAAACTCTATTAGCATTGTTTAACGTTCGACGCGTAAACCAACAATCGAAAAACAAGCAACAAAAGCGTTTACGTCGCCTAGCGCCCGTTCGAAAATCGAAAAGCGCGCTAAAATCGCAGCACCCAAGGAAACGACACGTTCGATTCTAAAAAAATCTGAATCTCTAATCTTCTAGTACACACGAACACCGCGTAACAAAGCGCGATTCATTTATACGCAAGACTGAATTAAACAAACCAACAGAAAACACCGAATAAGAAGAAAAGAAACTGTGCCGCTGGTGCTGGTTTCTGTTTACTTGCGATTATTTCCGAAGGAGAAAGCTCGTAGACGAATCGCGTGCATCGGTGACGAGAGAAGAACGATAGATTCCTGTGCGACGAAGTGGTTTAATTAATATTGCGTACCTTATTACCGCTTCGAAGTGCCGTAATGATACAATCGGAACAGAAACGGTGCAGACACTCCTTCGTGGTCATGGTCTTTTTGAGCATGTCCAAACAAATTGGGCACATCAGTTCGCTGTGCAGGCTCCGTGGGCTGACCGCGATCTCCGTGTTATCCGTGATCACATCCTGCGGTGTGCGATGCAGCTCGTACAACGATAATTCCCAAGTTTTGTTCAGACCGACCTGTTCCGCGGAAGCCATCTTGACTACGTGCAACTACATGCAAGCCGTCAGCTGAAGCCTTATGCCACGGGACTGCGTTCGTCGAAGATGGCCGAAGAACGCCAACTGCAGTGGTATTCTCTGTTCGTTCGTTCGTTGCTCTGTATTATCGATCTAGTACGAAATTTCCTAGCGAACTCTAACGGCCTAACCCGGAACCTTTTTGCTTTCACTCTACGGTACTTTATCGGTATATGTCCCAGGTTACAGGTTACAGGCAGAGAATGTATTCGGCGCATCGATTCGCACGCGATGGCCACCAGATGGCGGTGTCTTCAGCCTCGGTAACGGAAACATGGGGTACCTGAGTACCCCGCAGAATTTTTCGAAATGATTAGTATATAGATATGAAAAGGCAAGGAGTTAAGCTACCCTTAAAACGTTAGCAATTAAGTTTCAAGATAGAACACTCCTCCTGCCAATAATACCAGTACACCCCCGCCAATATAACTGCCTTAGGGCTCTGGCCGCTTTGCTACGTTATTCTATACACGATACTGTTTTGCACGCCATCTGGTGGCCATCGCGTGCGAATCGGTGCGTCAATACATTCTCTGGTTACAGATTGATTTATTTGGAGTGATAACAGTTTTTCTCCCCTTTTACACTGTTTTCATCTTTTACAACATTGTACCATGTAAGATATAACAAATATATAAAAATATAGAAGATTTAGGCTTATTTTCTACTTATTATTTAGTCATCTACTATCTTTTTCTCTCCTAGTTCCCCATCGATGACCAGGGTCTCTTGTCTGAATTCTTTGATGGCTCTAATTGAGCTGCTTTCGCTTTGAGCCAGGATGCTGAAGGACGCATGCCCCTGCGCAGTCCCGTGTTGAGGACTTACAGCGATAAAATACTGTATTTATTGTGACAGCTTTCCGCTTTCACTCGCTTTTAATCTGTAAGTTTTCCAATATGCAAATGGTAGAAAATCCCGCCTTTTATAGTGCGATAAATTGCCACACCGCACCCTGATATGACTGCCCCTGATTACTCGCAACCGGTGTAGCTGCCCCTGATTACTCGCAGCCGGTGTGGCTGGCCCTGAAGGAAATTGAAGTGCACGGGAGTTTTTTCTACAACGAAGTTAATAAATTAGTAATTGAAACTTCTTTTGGCGCGGTAGGCGTAAAACCGATCTGGCTCTCTGACTCCTTTGCGTTGCAAATTTGAATCGTTCGTTATTTTTTTCTACGATGTTCTATGACTCTATCATTGAAACAATTGGCTTGCGATGGCTAAAATATAATACATAAATATTCTTGATTCAATTTTGTCCTGATCTTGTTATCGCTTCATTAGGATTATTTACTATTTCTAGTCTCAATTTACTTCTAAACAATGCACTGCTAGACAATGCACTGCTCGCGTTATTTTGAGATGTTTCTTGTACGTTAAGGCACGGTTAAGAGTTAAGGAACAACAAAGCCAAAGCATACCTTCGCAATAAGTAATCCTCTGTGCAGATGTTGCAGCGACGCTGCAACAGAAATTCAAGTCGCGCATTCCACTCAGCGAACCTCAATTCATCAATCAATATTCCCAACCAAGAATCAAGTTCTGTTAGAACCAATCTTGAGCATTAAAGATAAGTGTCGCGTGAGATTCTTCAGCCGACCAACTTATTAAGCAAGAATCTTAACGATTAATCAAAGCGTCGATAAAGTAGGTGGCTCAAATTAGACGCGGCGGGATCATGAAAGGCTTTTAACGAGCCGTAATAACTTCATAAACCGGGCGATCTATACACCGTTCTCTACCCGGTTTCATGAATATAAAATCTGCACTTTGTGCTACAACCCGGAGACATTTTCCGCATTGAACATCGATGAATGAAAAAGAAAAGTTCGCAGCGAGGTGAAATGTAGGCAACATTTGTTTGTACATATACATATGTTTATATATGCGTATATATATTCGCGCCTCTCTTTCTCTTTCTCTCTCTCTCTCTCTCTCTCTCTCTCTCTCTCTCTCTCTCGCTCGGGATAGGGATCGAGATCGGAATGGGGATCGGGATCCGTAGGTTGCACCGATCTCATATGGCGAACTAGACCGGCGAGAGCCACTCGCCGGCTTTTTCGTGACCCTAACTGTAGATAACCGTAATTGCATCTGTCGGTACTTATCGGGAAAACGTGTTTTATCACCGAGAGATCCACCTAGGGTTTTCGATCACGCTGCGCAACGTTCTCCATCTTCCGACGCAACGGCGCGATGCTTCTCTGCCTTTCTCGTCGATTTCAAACGCATCACGGATACTAATAACGTTAATCTTCTTTGATAAATTCCCTGGTAACGGCTCGACGAACGTTCACTCCTCGTCTCGCGGATAAAGGCGAATCAGCTGTGGAATTCGCTTAAGTAAGTAATTTGCAGATATCGACGCTGAGCAGACACGCTCGCATGAACAAAAAACACCGTGTACAGTTATCACCTAATAACACGGTGATTCCGCGTTCTGCCGGACGATTGAGACATCAGACATCTTTTTGGGACGATGCTCGGTCGCGTAACAGGAAACGCGAGAGAGAACCCAGACTTTCTCGATAAAAAGTAACTCCGCGGCGCGTCGCGGCGCGGCCGTGATTCTGTTGTAAAGCGTGCGTTCTCGTGGGTTGACTGTTCGCGCGCGCGTGTGCGCGCTACGATGAAAAATAAATTACACAACAGCGATCGAGGGCAATGCTCGGGTATGGTAATTCCCGTGATTGGAGTGCGAGTATTTGCGCGCGAACGCGATTTTGAGAACAGATCGATGAGAACGGGAAATGGACGGAGATCTACGCATGTACTCGACTAACTTGAGTTAGGTGCACGTTCTCGATGGGCAGAGAAAACTATGAAATGTGGTAACCGTTAATTTTCACTCACAGATTAGACGTCTTATTTAGGTGGTCTGAAAAGCGTGGAGAGGCTGCCAAACAGATTTCGTTGTCACGGTATGAACAGACAAAATCAATTCCAACGAGAGTAATGAAAGGCTTAATAATGGTAATTATGCTACAATTAACTTGAGAAAAATGCAAAGATATTGCGGTAGATCTAAAACAGATTAAACATTACATTAAACTACGAACAACAGGTGAACCCGATTCCAGATGAAAAATCAGCAGAAATTGAGTCGATCGTTTCCGAATATCGAATATTTCGATTGAATCGCGTCATCGAACGGAGGCCGCACGGACCGGTATCGAGGTCTGGGATTGTTTACGCGAAGGTTGAGAGGTGATCCACTTTTATCGGAGCGGTGCGGTGGTTCCAACGCACGCTCGATTCCGGACCACGCGAAGGAAGGTTCGAGGCGTTAACGGCGTATACGAATTACCATTAAGCATTCTACCGGACCGTTTCACGTTTCCGCAGGGTCAAGCATTATCGGTCGAAGACACAGATATTTCATAGAATTTTCGAGCCGGCCGCGCGCCAGCGGGTTTTATGGGTCACTCGGTGAGTGATGCGGGGCGGCACCTTGTCCCACTTAACGGCGATCCTGGTCCGTCCACTTTTTAACTCTGTCTAATTAGTCGCCTTCGGCGAAGGACGACGCGTTAACCGTTCGCTCGTCTGGTCTGCGAGTTATCCAGTCCCACTAGAAACTACTGGCATTAGCGATAAATTGAAAATTGATTAGGCATTAGCAACTGCTTAATACCTCGCTCGCTGCAAGCTAGAACCTTCTCAAGTTTCTTCACCCCTTTACCCCTAGCTCAGTGGCCATTTGAAAGTACTCGAGCTGAATCCAATGTGTACCTCAATTTGAATATAGGTGCTCCCAGTGAAAAGTTGTAAGCAGAAATTGCCTTTTCGAACTAGTATTTCTTTGAATTTTTCCAAATCGTGACAAACGTGTTTGTTTTACAGACGTCTAAAATGAAGCGTCAACACTTTTATCAGCAAACCGAGGAAAATGAGTTTTTACGAGCTTATAGTGAAAACATCAGAGTATCTACTGAAATTATTTCTACTCAACGTTTCCCAGCAGAGGAGAAAGATCGAGCGAGAGTGTAAAACGAGAGGCAATGAAATGACATGATAATGTAACGAATAATTATCCTTCGTCCGCCCTCAAATGAATTGTGGCGAAACAATTAATGCGATGGAAAGATGCATAATTAATAAAGCAGTTTCTCTGTGCAAAAATAAAGAATTAGTGCACAACGTACTATATCACCGCTTCTTCGGTACAAAGTGGAACAAATTGGAGCAAATAGGTAGCAAACTCAAACGAAGATTAATTGGTGAGACCACCTCGTGCATAGAATTTTTCATTCGATACATAAATTAACTCGTGGATCTTTCTTCGTGACCCCAGCACAATTCTATGGAATCAGCGTAGTTTATCGAATGAGATAAAACTTTATTTCATCGCGTATAGTAAGCCGAGGTTGAAATGTTTTGACGAGCAAGCATAATAAATGTAATTCTGGCATGCTGGGAACGGGTGAATCGCGTATCCGATTCTTTCGCGGAGTATCGCGTGGTCCCAGGCCCTCGGTTCACCGGTCTCGGAAAAAGGGAGGTAAAAACGCAGTCGGATTGCCGCATTGACATGCTTTCTACAGTTTCTACTAGACTCTCTTTCTCCTTCTCTCGGGTTGCGTAATCGTCGACCACGGGGTCTCGTCGCGCACGGTAGGCACAGAGGGGCACAACGTACGTATATCTCTCTGTTTCTCGATGCGAAAACCACGGTCACACGAGTATTATAGGTATTACCCACGGTTTACGCGTCCCCTCCCAACGATTTTTCCTTTTGCCACGAATCTGCTCGCATCTGCTTTTCTCATGAAACGTTCTGGCCGGTTCACGCGTAAGATCGCCTCGGTGTGCTTTCTACGCGATCGCCGAGATCGCCGAGGGAAGAAGCACATATAACGCACGCGCACGCACACACCGTCTATCGAACCGAACCTACTCCGACTCCGAGCACTGTAATTTTAGAACAATATCTTTTTATGCGGCCTGCAGCCGTTTCTCTCTCGCTCTCGCAGCTTCTTCCGGTGTACGGGGAAGCTTGTAATCTTCGAATTCCCGGCGCGGTGTGCGCGCGATCCACCTATGCCACTCGTAATAATCGCGAGCGTTTCCAAAGAGATTGCTCGATCCGGTGCCCCGGGAATACACGAAACATCCGTGAAACACCTTAATCGCTCGTTCCTATACACGAGACCAGGGACGGCAGATCGACGCTTGATCAACGCTTGATCGACGCTCGATCGATCACCGAGCCCACACCGGCCGCATCCTAAGCGACCCGGTATAATACGCCGACGCGTTACAGTTTTTCAAAGATATTTTATCGTATAGTAGAATTTGTGTGGAGGCCCCGTTGTTCGTGAATGTTTCAGAAGAAATTTCATGGCTCAAAGTGTGGACGAAAATGTCTCAATGTCAATAGCCAAACCTAATATTAAAGCCTGTCGTTACGTATTATCATTTTTTAAGAGCTGTGGCCTTAAAGTGGTTGGTCTATACCGTTTCTACTATTCTTACGTTTTTATTGTAATATTGATGTATCTTCAGTATCTTATTCTGTTTTTTAATTTTTATATTGTGTACTGTATGTGTCGTATTCTGCATTATAATTATGTAGAAATAAATCTCATGTGAGATTTTCTACAATTAAAACAAACGAGCTGGAAGAGATAGATGCACATAGAGGAACTGCTAGTGGTACACGCGTTGAATTAGACGCGGTGCCCACGGTCCACCGACCTCCGAACGACCGCGATTTCTTCGTAGGCGAACAGTCGAATAATTATGATTTTTTTGCGATGGCTTCCTGGTTACCGGGCGTTGCGCAAGCATCCGGAAGCACCGGTATTCTTGCCGATACACGGTTACACCAGGTATCCGTTCGGCCCAGGTCAAGCGTGAATCTGACCCAGCGGAATCGCGGCACTCGCGCTCGGATGGCGGATGGATATCCATCCTCCAATCGGGAACCCTCGGATTAACCGGCAGTCCATCGCTTCGCGCGCCCGCCACCCGCCACACACAAACCCGCCAACTCGGATAAATACACCGATACACACAGAGAGACCGAGAAGATCGAGAGACTAAGAGGATCGATCGACGATCCTCCGCGTCCATCGAAAGGTCACTGCCTCGCGTGAAAGGATCGCGCTTTCATTCATTACGCTATTACGCAAAGGTTACTGTAATGCGAGGTGATATCGAGACGCGTCCGTGCGCGCGCTACACTCGCGGTTTAATGGATAGAGGATCTTCATGGTAATTTAGATTTTTATAGCGCTGCTCGCGCAAGTCCGGAGAAATCGAAATCAAATGAAATGGAGTTTCGTTTTCGTCGATGTTGATTAGTAGACTGAGCGAATTTTACGCATCAGTTGCGGCAAACGGAATTTAACCAGAACGTGCCTGCACTTCTCGAACTCGATTACATATGTAAAAGGTGTATGTGGATAAATTTTAATCGTTCCGTCTTTTCGTAAGATTTTGTTATCGAGTCGTAACGTAGTCGACGTGTCGGATCGCGTCGCCTAGAAATGGAGGAAAATTGTGTTGTTCCGATGATTTTGTAAAACTGCTTCTCGTTATCATTCTTCTCGTAAATGCATCAAATCCACAGTCTAGTTATTAGACTGCGAATCTTCGTGCGCTTGTGGCATGTTCGAATTTGTAGAATGCAACGTTCGCAGTCTAATAATTATTTTCGTAGGAGGTGAAATAGCGCATCTCAATTTCTGTAAACCATTTCAGTAAATAACGTAACTAAAATTCGCATAAAGATCCTCGACCCAGCGACCGATCGATAAGATTTCTTGCTCTCCGGCACTCGACTGGAAACGCAGCCGGCATTCTACTTGAACTATGCATTACCCGAACAGAACGGGTATTTGCCGCAGATCTGCACGATTTGAATTTGTTAAATTACCGATCTAGCTGGTTATTTAACGGCGAGGCTCTTCCTCTCCCGAGGGATCAAACGCTACGCTGTGATTTTATCGTCCGTGCTAGTAGAAATTCTACGACTCCCGTATTCGAAGCGCGCGGACTCTAATTACCAAGAAAAAAGGAATCCAACCACCCAACGATCCTAAATTATGATTCTAGCAACAAATTAAAGCCGTATCTTGCGATTAGGACAATCGCAGTCGCGCGAATTAAAGAACACGCGATCTGTGATCTTGGCGCGGTTTTAAACAAACTCGGCTAACTAAATTTCTTTGCGAGATATCTCCGATCGCCGCGCCATTCCAGAGAGGTTTAAAGCTAGGAAGAATTTACTCGGCGATCGGGCGCCAGCCTATCGTAGCGTTTCCTTGTTCCCGATGTTGCGCAAGAAGCCGGAAGCAACCTTGGTTTCTTTCCGAGAGCGTACGATGCACGAGTGCAATCACTTATCTCTCGCCGCTGCGTACACCTAATCCGTTTTGGCTGAGGAGATTTGCGAGCTAACGCGTCGAGGAACCGACCCACAATTCCCACAAACGCAAACAAGCCTTCCGAGAGCGCTCTATGCTCGACCTTTAATTTGTTAAGACGTTAAGCGAGCTCCTGTGCTGCGAAACGCTGCGCTAAAACCCCAAACCTGTTCTCCCTGTTGCACGCTGCATCTGAAAAATTCGAACGGAGGAAAATTTTGAAAATTCTGTCCATAAAACCAGTTTCTTTTTTTTATCGAAGCTCTTTAATTTCGTTGGATGCGGAATCAGAAATTCGACCTTTCAGAACCAGCAAAGGTTTGCAGGAGAAGAATGTAACTTTTTTCGTGTTCGTCGCATAGACAGCCTACTGTGCGAGCAGAGAATTTACAGTGGCCATTAGAGCTCGTTTATGTCATAGGTCAGACGCGAAACATGACCCACCGCACCGTGCACCGCGCATCGGTGGGACTGACCGGCTGCACGAGTCTCGGCGACTTGAGCGATGACGTTAATTTTATTAGTCGCGATTGCTAGCATACAATGCAGACGTTTTCGTCCTCTAGAAAAATGTGTCCTCGACTGTGAGCGATAAGTCGCGTCGTTCGAGAGAAAAATCGTTGGAAACGTTGAAAGACTCGGTGGTGTTCGTCGGCTCGTTCGACAACGGACGATAAAACACACTGTTCGGTAACGTTATAGTCGATCCGATGATGAACGATGAAAGATTAACTCGTTAAAAGTCACGAGGATCATTCGCAGATTAAACGGTATATTACCGGCGGTTCATCAACGGGCCTCGTGAAAGGAGAATGACTATGATGGATGGCATATAGTGTACACGTGGTATATAGCCGCTTAAAATCGGAGAGTGAGCAGCAAGCAGCAACGGCAACGACGGCGACAAAAGTGTAACAATAAATAGTTGGCGGAATGAAAGGTTTTTCTTCGGTTTTCCCTGGTCCGCTGATTAAACGGGTCTTGACGTGCGTCTGTTGCGCCGCAAGGAGAACTACAGACCCATTTTCAGACACGAAAACCGTGGTTTCTTGCGAGTCCTACGCCGCGCCGCGCCGCGCCGCAGCACAGCGGTACTTGATTACCTTTCATTATGGAATCACAGTGAAATGAGTGAACCGACCTAACGGCGTTCGTATTGCGCGGCGTGGTGAAAAATCGGCGCGAACGAGCAAAAAATGAATGAAAAGAGAGTCCCGGTGAAAAGCGTTTTGCCCGGTAAAGCCTCGTTCTCGTCGAATAATCGCTTCGCTTATTAAACGAGATCCGAATAAAGCGAACGAACCGTAGGCCTCGCGTCTCTCCACCTTAGACTCTATACTCTGTACTCCATACTCCATACATACCTACGGTTGTATAGATCGTAGACTCTGCTGTAGACTGTAGAGTCTAGAGTGTGCGAGGAGCGGGGCTCAGGATGCAGATTACAGGCGAAGGGAAGTATCTATTTTGCGAGGCGTCTTATTAATGCCACGGATGAGGTTTTACGAAGAAGGCTTGTCTGGTATTTCACCTTTTACCTCGATGACTGAGGCGATCCAGGCGGAGTAGTCCGTGGATCGGCCAGGAGAACTTCATCCGGCACCGTGGGACGCGTGTAAAATCGAAACGACTTCCCGTTTAAATAAGTGGCAGGCAACAAAGCTCGTGTTCGAGTCGGAAACGTCTTGTTCGATGAAAATCAACGGCGTTGATCCCGGTTCGACGAAGATTACCACCACGCGAAATGAGATAATTTATCGTCCGGCATCTATCACCGAGCGAGCGAGCTACGAGAGAACTGGAAGCTCGCGGGACGAGCGAAAAAGAAAATTGTTGGGCGGAGCCGAGATTTTATGGAACGGGAGAAAGTTTGTGGAAAAACGAAAAAAGCCAACAGACGCGAGAGGCAAAAAGGCGTGCGCGAAGTTTCACGATGAATGAAGGGGAATCGATGAAATTAGGGGAAGGACCGAAAGAAGCGTTTCAAGGGTGATAGAGGAGCGACGTAGAAAGCACAGCCAATTACATCGCGCGAAGCCAATTACTCGGCTTCCGCAGCGAACAGTAAAGGGACTTTTGAAAAGATTTTTTCGCCTGGAGAGAAAAGCATTGACCTTAGTCGTAGACCAATGATAGGATCTCTAGATTAGTGGGCGGTGCCGGACACACCCATTTCTCGGTTTTTGCTTTGTGTACGCGTTGCGGAGTCGCCGGGTTCATTCGACGCAGCTGAAACGGTCTTCCAGATCTTTATCGAGCGCACGATCCGCTCGCGAATCGATCATCTAGACAGGTTCGGTCCAGGATCCAGACACTCGAACCTGACCTACTGAATTAATCCGTCGCGTCGCGCGTCGATCGGTCGGTCGGTCGGTCGGTTGGTCGGTCGGTCGGGTCCGTCGTATTTGGTGCGAGGCTCATAGGACACCTGGGACCGGGCTGCGGGCCCCGGACATCGGGGGAGCAACGTAGGTCGCGGCTTGACCCAGAGCCTCTCGGATAGTCTCGGTAATCCTCTGTTGTACGGCTGTTGGAGGAGCCAACCGCGAGGCGAGATCTAGAGGAGAAGAGTCGTCGGCTGGGAGAGAGGCGATGCTCACACGTGCACCTCAGGGCATTCACGAGTTGGCAGTCGGCTCTTGAAACCCGCCCGGTGAATGCCTCGAGAGGCTCTCGTACACGCGTTTTTACCGACCTTTCAATGCACCCAAGGGGGTTCGTGTGCACGCAGGAATTTCGCGCTTAGGGCCGCATTATCTTAAGAAAATTCGCTTCGCCTCGGTCTCCGCGAGTTCCGCTGGGTTGGGTTCGGTTCGATTCGGTTCGATTCGGTTCGGTTCGTTTCGCATCGCCGCTGTCACGCGACGTTTCCCCGATATATTTCGCGTACCTGTGCCTCTCTACTTCTACCTGTGCCTGTTTTGTGCCGTCTCTCTGTATCTGTGTCTTGTGCACGGCGTCCGAGCAGCGTTCACGCGTGACAGACACTTCGAAGAAAGTGAAATGCGACGACGTCCACCGAACCAGCCAGGAAGTTGATTAATTGCTCCGAAATTGCTCGGAGATTTCACCTCGTTTCACGGGAGCCACCGCCGCGTCGACGTCGACGATCGTTTCCATCGGAGGGCAGGAACGCGATCCGATTTCGCGTAAACGGTATCGAATGGAAATTTTGTGTGCGCGCGGCAAACGGTCTGTTTACATCGGGCCGAGCGTGTCGTTGCGTTCGACTTTCGTGGTCCCCGGTCGATACCCGTTTCGTAAATAACAGAGCCGCAACACCGCCCCGAGAAACCGTGATCGATCATCGTCCAACCGTCATCGTCCAAACTATCCGAAACTTGTGAAACTTCGTTCCGCAAATTGTACACCCGAGAAACATCGGTGATTTTCTCGCCGATGGAACGATAGAATCGGCCGGGCAATTTAAGTGAAAATCGCGGCGGGCCGCGTAACAGTTCCACGAAAGGCGCAAGAAATCCGACTGCCATAAACGGGAGGAAAACGGAGACGGGCGAAGGAGGCAGCAACCGCGAGAGTTCTCGTAACGCAGCGTAATAACGGTTTCAAGAATTTTTCACGTGTCAGTGGATCACTGGGTTTTCTAACCGCGCCGACGTCTGGCTCAGTTTTTTCGAAACGTTCGCACGGATCCATCCTAATTCGCGCGGCTCCGCTGCGCTGGTCGAACCGTGTCGAATGGTACTTCTCGTCGTTGAAAAAGTTGCTCGCGTTGCCATCGGCGCGGCGACGAGACGCGAGACGAATCGTTCGAACGATTAGGCGTTCGAGAAGACAGAAGTTGTTCGAAGACGAGAAAGACGGCCGCCGGGCCGCGGCCGGTGCTTCTTGCCACGGGAACAGATTTTTGCCGTCCGAAGACACGACGGATCGCTGTTAGACGACGGCGACAACCGCTGACGTTCGAGGCAGGATGCGCGCAGGAGCGTTTCGAGGGCAGTTCTTTTCCATGCGAGTGCGCGAACGGTCGCAGGAGACCGGGAACGAGTGTGGGAACTCTCGGGACGCCGGCGACAACACCGACTCCGACGACAACGACACCGTGCAACGAAGAGAGACGCGATAAGCCGCGTGGAACTCGGGGACTCCAGCTGTCGGAAGCGAGAAAGGATCCACTAACTCGATTTTAATCGTGCAACCGCGGTCGAGCTTCTAACGATCCTAGCAGCGAAGGTAAAACGCGAGCTCTGCGGCGCGTTTGCTATTAAACGGTGTTAGAAAATGAAAATGCGGTCTCGGCCGGCCCAGTCCGCAAATAAACGACATCGCCGAGAGCCGTGGAACGGCAACAGACGATAAAACGAACCCACGTAGAGGTCTTAAGGACAATTTATGAATCTGCGCACGCCGCGATATCTTAATAAAGCCGCGTCGTAAAGGCTCTCGCTCGGTTTTAATCCTTTCGCCACTCGAGGAAGCACGGATCTCGTTCGCGTTTCCCGGGGCCCGCTTTTATAATAAACGCTCCGAGTTGTTCCGTTCCGTTCCGCTCCGTTCGGAACGTCGTCGTCGTCGTCGTCGTCGTTGTTGCAGCGGACTCGTAATTACGCAAGCCTTAAAGACAATCGCGAGGGCAAAGACAATGCCGGAGATACGGCGATATCGGTGAGACATCGCGCGAGAAAAATTCCTCATTGTCCGAGGAATGTGGGCGTATCGAGCCAGATATCTGCACGATAATGAGATCTCGCGGTTAGAACGAGATTGCGAATGCTGTCTGAACGATACAAATTATGGCCGTTTTTTAATCGGCGAAACGGATCTAGCGACGAGGTTTGTCGGAATCGCTGCTTTCAACGAATTTTAACCCCCGCGTGGACAGAAGCTAATCAGTGTAGTGATTAACGTGCTGCGCGTCTGGGACGCGTTTCGAAACGGTGCTCGAGGAGATTACATCTCTGAAGACGGAAGATGGGGAATGCGAAATCCCAACCATGCCGACGAGGCAAACAGCTGTACCTGTTCTACCTTATCCATAGAACGTGGAGCATCGTGGCGGAACATCGGAAAGATCGAGATGGTTCCTACGATACCGATCCGGAGACTGACTTATCGTCGCGGTGCAGCGGCTGCAATGGCTGCGATTTCCGACAGGACAGCCTTACCTTCGACAGGTGCGTAGAACGTGATCCATTACCGGTAATATCTCGAATGCCGACGAATGCCAGCTTAGCCTTCTCGATCGCTCGCGGGGAATGGATATTTGGCTTTCGAAGATTAAATAAATAAATTTCGGTTTCCCTTCGGACGGCAACCCGTTCCCCAATTTTTGGTTCCCCTTCACAAGGCAACCCGCTCCTCAATTTTCGGTTGCCCTTCAGAAAGCAACCCGCTTCTCAATTTTCCTTTCCCCTTCAGAAGACAACCCGCTCTTCGATTTTCGGTTCCCCTTCAGACGGCAACCCGGTCCTCAATTTTCGGTTGCCCTTCACAAGGCAACCCGCTCGGCGTTTTAGCGTGATAGAAACTACAATACTATTTTATATAATCATCGATGGCTCTAAATCCTTGCTTCGGAAGTTTGTGTGGAACGGTCATCGTCGTGTTCAGCACAACATACTGTCGATATCAAATTTCAAAGTAGATTAGGTTTGCTATGAGCATAGTATGTGAAATAATTTCCAGAACGCTTCCAAAGGCAACGTTGGCCGCCGTGCAATAACTGTTGCCACCCTGTTGCGGCGGTCTCGCGTCACTGGTCGAGGATTGAATATTCCGAAAGCTAGTTCTACCACTCGATGTCCGCTCCGTACTCGGTCTACGCGCTTACATGCCAGAAGATCGCTGATTACGCGGTACCACAAATTTCAACCTTTTTCTCGATGTCTAACCTCGTGATCAGAGTTTGAAACAGTTTCAAAAATAACTGTTTCTCGTGTAAACGATTGATCATCGTTTAAACGTAATTAAGCACGCGTGCGGTCAAAGAGAGCACACGGCCCACATAGAAAAACGTGGTAAAATAAAGCGCCAGGCGGGTCAAGTACTTTTAAAAGATTCCTCGTTCCAAATACATAACGTGATACTAAACGTTAAACCGTGTTATCTTGGTCGGGATAATGCGAATTAGAGATGCATACGTACCACTGTTAGAGCAGGAGATACTTTGAAAGATGCGCAGGGGAATTGTAAAGAAATCAGAGAAATCGTAGAGGAGGGATAGTCGTGGTAAGAAATTGTGTGCTGAAGTGTGCTGAACAGTGTTATTGACCACGAACTCCCCGGGTTTGTCCATTCTGCCCCTCTACGTGACGCATCGCAGGATAAACTGAAGCCTGGCTTACATTACGAGCAGGTGGAGGCGCCGCGCCGGTGTCAGTAAACCTCCGGTCGTCTCGAGGTGCGGATCGCCTCGGCGGATGCACGCCTTTCCATCGCGAGATCTCGCTCGCCTGCGTGACAGTTCTTCTCGATTTTTTACAATGAAAATCGATCCCGTCCGCTCGTGCCAGTTCGCGTATTAATCAAATTCCATGTGAGCCTCGAATCATGCGGGATAGCTGAACTTGGATCACGCGTGGACTTTGAAACAACACAGGTAACGACACTTTACAACGCCTTGCTCCGCTTAACGCGGTGCCTCGTTCTCTATGCCTTCCCTATGGAAACTTGAAGAAAAATTAGGAGCATTGCTATTTCGCAGAAATTTTGCGGTATCTTCGTTTTTACAAACGAACAGAAAAGTAATTTTCGCGTTTTTCGTTTCTTGGACGGAACAGGAAAGTAAAATTAGAGACACCGTAATTTCAAGAAGGTAGACGTTTCGCGGTTTATAATTTTCTAGAAAAGAAAATTTCTATCGATCGCGATCTTCCTATATTTTCTAGAAAAATAGGATAGAGTGCTGGGTAGATTTTTTTAGCGAACAGGTGTTGCACGGCTACCGAAGAACGGCTTCGAGACACTGGATTTTTCCGCGTTCGCACCCGGCAGATCGGAAACAATGGGAGAAATTGTTCGAGAAGTTGACTGAAACAATCGGCGAATGCTTATGAATTATGATACGCTTGAGATCTCGGCGCGTCGCGTCTCGTCGGCGCATTCTAGAAGTCAGACGCGCTAACGAGTTTGCTCGGTTCAGCGTGCCGTTGAGAGCCAACGATTTGACTAATTGCAGCAGCGTAAGCTTTATTAGACGGTAGAAAACACCATCGAAAACAGCGAGTCTTTCTCTCCGGCAAGGATCGAGGTAGAAACCTCCAGAACTTTAGACAGTGCCAAGAATGATTTCATTCGTACTTTAACCGTTTGCACTCTTCTATATTTTTCGGGAAGTATAAGTAAATTCGGTAACGTAAAAATTCTGTCGAATTGTAATACCGTTTGGACGCGTTCTCCAAACGGTCCAACGGCTAGAATTTCAAGGTCTCGAAGCGCGGGCTACCGAAGCACCGGTGATTTCCTCGGCGAGTGAACTTCGAGCTGGCGAAAAAGGAAGTTTAACGAGACCGAGTAATTTCATTCACAGTCGGTTGCCAGCAAAAAGAGTGCACGCGAACCGCGGATGAATCAGGGCGCGCAGGGTTGCACAGTACGCGCGTATACGCTATGCACGCGTGCCGCGTGCCGCGCACCGTTTCTGCTAATAAACCCGCGGGCACACGGGCTGGCCTGGCATGGCGGTGCGCAAAAACACGGCCGATCGTTGCTTTCGTGCCGGCTCCGACAATTACAGAATGCCATGGTTTTTAATGCAAAATCTCTCTCTCTCTCTTTCTCTCATGATTGCGCCCGTCAAGTTTATTATTCCGTCGGATTGTTGCGTACGTACACGCTCTATGTATACACACACGGACCGTATACGAGCGCCGGTGTAGCTACAGCCACAGCCGTGCCCATTGTTCTCCGAATGAAAACTCTCGCGACGGGGGAACCAGTACGAAAAACATGCCGTGGAATCGGGACTATTATTCTTCCACGACCTGTCCGCGGCGAATAATAATTATGAAACGCTCCGTGAGATAAAAGAAAAACCGCGAATCCGCGACCGAGAACCGCAACACCGTTCATAAGTATTCGGACACTCGCTGGCATTCCTTTCAAAATTGTAGAGAACTCGTATCGCTGTAACGCCCGTTTGTACGCTTTCCGAAACGAAAGGATCTTCGATTGGTGTCTCGAAATGAGCTAGCTGTTATTCAACGCGTTCTCCTGCAATACGCTATCGAGGAACGTTTACCGATTCGTAGTATCCATTGTAAGGGATGGCCGGGATTAACACGGCACATGCGATAAGAACGAATCAACTTTCTTGTTCGTTTTGTGTTCGACGATCGCTTCTCGTTGGCAACGAACCGCTTGTAAATAACATTTACAATATACCGGGTGACGCAACACGAACAACAACTTACGCTATTAAGTACTCATCCCGACTGATTATTTTTCAAAACGTTTTCCGTTAGCACGTTGGAATACTGGAATGGCAATCACACTACAGTCCCAGCAGTAGCACAAATATTTACGAGCGTCAGCGTAGGTATGTGTGCGTAGTATTCCGGTCCCGCTACTATAACCGCGCCAGTTTCGCCGCGGGGTATTTCGATCGACGATCTCGCGACACCTTCCGGTGATCGATAATCCTTCTATTAGTCGGCGGGGCGCGATTTCTAATTGAACGAACGAGAATTGCGTAACAGCGTGGGCGTGCAAAAGTCGCGCGAACCAGTAACGCCGCGCCGCGTGCAATTATTTAGAACCCGTTGAAATTAATGATCTGCGGGCGACCGCAACCGCCGCCGTGCCGCCGCGCCGCGTAGTAAACTAGGCGTTTCTTAAGCATTGTCCTATCTTTTTGCAGCAACACCGGCGCACAGTGGACTGAAATCTCGTTTTTTCTTGCCAAAATTGTTATAGCGTTTTAATACGATTGGGTTACGATTTTCCAGTTCACCGCGCCGCGGCATGCGGCAGCGATCGATCATCGAGTGAAATTTTCGTGTAACGTTGATCCGTGTCATGGTCATTTCCCTGCGCGTATCAAACTATGCGTTGCGTGTAATAGCAACTTCGACTCGCGTACGGCACGTGTTACGTAGTTGTACTCCTCGTTCCGATGGTTTACACTTTATACGTTATACGCGCACGAAGCGACAGCATTTCGCCAAAGAATAATATATTCGAACGGAAGATTAATTGCGGAGCTAACAGCGATGAAGAACGAGGTCCATCCTTTAGACCGCGGCATTAACCTTCGTCGTTTTTCGAGGCGGATTTAATAGAAACATGCTGTAGACGAGTACACGTGGCCGAACATTCTTCCTGTCAGTCTGAAACGAGCCAACTTTTATTTCCTCCGGTGCGGATGATTAATCGAAATCATTCTTTATTCGCTACAACTGTAAAAGTTGCTTCCTTCGGTCGTTTCGAGGTCGTTCAGTTTTAACAGCAATTAGAAATTTTAATTCCAAATTTAAAAACATCGTTAAGTTGTTTTATATTATATTTAATAAATTATATACTAAAAATTTCATGAGTAAACGTTTGGTTTCCGAGTGAAAATAGTTGGGAGTGCAAAGGGTTAACATCTTCGCCTCGGCGCACTGTTGGAAATAGGCTATTATTTTATGAAATGGAACATAATGTTCTCTTCGTTGAGTAGAGGTTCGTCCGGTATCCGCTAAAGGGTTAAATTGCGAGGAAGGATGAAAGGAATAGGATGATCGGTGTAGTTAAAAATTTGGTCGGTCGTTCCGTGGAGGTATAAAGTTGCCGATAATGGGCACGGTTGCCATTCGACGGCGAGGTAAATCAGACCTCCGTTCGGCTCCCGTTGCCGATGTTCCCGATGTTCCCGATGGACGTAACGGTGCTTGGATTTCGTGCCCATAGATCCTCCGCCTCGGCGTAATGATTTTATTATCCGCGGCGTATACGCGCCAATTTACGTAAATACTCGCGAGATCACGGCTGTTTTTTCTTCTCGGTCTTCCGTTGAGGCTGCTTGTACGGTGCAGCGCGTAATCCGTTTCCTTGGACACGACGCGACGACGAGGTCCCGGCATCGACGGGGACTCGTTAAACGAAAACTTGTAACTCGGTACCAATTTACGTTGTATCCGATGTTCCGAGCGATTTAATGGCTTCTGATGCTGATAAACCGTTTCCGTGGCCGGCGAGCGGCGCGAGCGATAATCGCGCGACGCTGCACGACTTCGAACCGGGCCATGGGTTACGTCCGGCATGGTCGATCGACTAAAAGGGCCCCGATCGAGTTGGGTCCGAGGTGAATCGCGAGGCGCATCGAGTCCCGCGGCGAACAAGGGCTGCTCTCGAACGGACGATTCAACGGACTGGCAACTAGACAAGCCCCCTCTCCCCCACCGATATCTGAATCGTTATCGCTTGTAAAACGGTTTGCTATTAATACACGAGAGCCGTTCTGTTCACCGACTAACGAACGAATATTAATCGACCTCTTTATACCGTGCTTAATTACAGGCAAGCAAATAGGAAATGCGGCTCGCATCGATCGAAACAGTTTTACAAAGTGGCAACTTTGAATTGCAAAACAGGCTTCGATCGGTTGGATTTGGTTCCAGTGCAGTTCTACCTCGAGATCTACCTCTCTTGATCGGTAAACAAGCGTTATTTTCAATGGCAGCATCTTACAATTAGATTCCCTGTGGGATGAAATAGTGGGCGTGGATTGTCCGCGAGAGGCGTGGCCAGTTCAAAGCGGGCGTGTCTTCGCAGCTCCTTATAGCAACAGAGCCCGTTAGTCACTCATGGAACAATCGGTATTTGCTACACGTAGATTTCCCTTTGCCGTGACGCAAAGCTGCAGGCTCGCAGAAAACGAACGGGTAATAATTTTAAGAGGTCGGATTGTTTGCCTGAGAACTTCCGGCATGCTCCTGCCTGGCGTGCTAATAAAGATACATAGAGGATCAGCCAACTCCGGCTGCTTTATCACTGAGAGCGATGCTACGTCGCGTGGCTCGTTAATCACGGACGCCGCGTCGCGGAGAGCCAGTGGAGAGCCCGCGGAGTTGCAAAACAGATTGAAATTGCAGAAAAATCGGGTGGAATAGTCCCGATACTAATTAGATAACCGGTGGCAAGCCTAGAAACATGTTTTACTTTTGATCGCGGGGCAATCCGGCTGATTAAGCGACCCGGGGTAGTGTGGAATCGTGAATGATGATTCGGATCGGCGTAGTACGACAAACTTTAATCGCGCCGACCGAAACTAGTCCCGCGAAACGCGTTCGCGTAGATAATGAAAAAGAAACTGGATATGGAATAGAGAGAGAGAGAGAAAGAGAGAGAGAGAGAGGAAGGGAGGGAGAGAGAATCGTCGTTCCATTAAAGTGTTGCAACTAGCGGAGCGATCGAGATCTAGGAATGTAAATTATAGCGCGCCGGTTAATGAACACGCATCGATTACGTTTATAATAATCCGGTTATGAAATAACGGGTGTAACGATGATAAATTTCTGTGGTTCCGAGCTAGATTCGAATCAGTTAACAGGGAACTTGAACTTTTTTCGCGATATCACCTTCGATAGATTTGTGCAATTAAACCGGGGACAAACCGTCGATCGCATTCTTCCTTTTTGGAAATCCGATTTGTCTAGTCCCACGATGCTAGTCCACCGACTCTCAATTAAATTGCTTCACGCTTAGATCATTAACGAGTCGGCTCCGTTTGCTTTTGGTCTACTTCTAGACCAGTTTAGCGGTAAGGTTTGCTAACTAGCTTTTCAGTGTTTATCGAAACAATCTGACATTATAATTGCAAATTGTTTGGCAACAATCGGACACGGAATTATTTGTCCATATTCGTAAACGAGTTCTAGTCTTAGTAACATCGTGTCCCGTTAATTTCGCGCCGATTCGGCCGAACAAATTATTGTGCGCGGAGTTAGAAAGTAGTTCAGGGACATCTCGTCGAATTAACCGTTTCAGACTTGGTTAATTCTGCTAGCTTAACGATCCGCGACGGTATCGTTCAATGGCCCGAGCACTTTTCCATGACGCGGTCGAGTCATCGAAAGCATTCGATACGATAACCACGAATCAAAGGGAACTTCCGATTGCGACGGGACCGACTTGGATCAGAAATGAAAATCAAAACGTTACGATCTAGACCGTGACGGATCTAGTCGCTGCTAGACACGCGACAATTTCTCCCTCTCCCTCTCTCTTTATTCTTCGCTGGTGCGTGCGCACGAGTTTCACCTGGGTCTGGATGGGGGACAGCTCCTCCTTCGAGGAAAGTTGCCAAGAAAGTATTTTCCATTAATTGCCCCGACAAACGCGCGTTCACCTGGACAAATTGCGGGACAGTTTGAAAATTGGATAACAGCTGCGCATTGTATTCGAAACGGAGAAACGGTTCATTTGACGAGTGAATGAAACAAAGAGTTACACGAAAATAATAGAGCTTTTCAGCTACCATTCAGCTACCATCGCTCGCGTTTAATTTTCATCCCGTTTCGTAAACAACTCTTATCTACTAGCATATCGAACAACGCGTTGATCGGTCGCCCGGATAACACGGTGAAATCGCGAATTGATCCGTCGGGGATCATCGAGGACGGTAATCGTTGCGTTTTAGAGTTCCCGAGCAGGTTGACGCGATATTTATTACCCAAAACCGGTAGCAGTGATGACACCGCGCATTGGTACAATTTCCTCGGCGCAAAACGAGCGCAGGTCTCGCGAACACGGAACGGGTTCCCAGATCCATCAGAGACCTTGGCGCAGGAAGAAGAAGAAGAAACGAATCCGCGACACGGTAGTCATAAATTAGTTGATTGACTGAAAGAAATGTGAGAAACGCCGGCGCGGCGATTTGCTTGTAAATTTTCCTGGCTCGGGGGCATAATACGCGATACCCGAGCATTATCGTCGTCATCGGCGTAATCATTATGTTGATTATCATTCGTTAATTACCGGCGTCCAATTACCAGGCCGCGGCGGGTCTTAACATTACATTTTTCTCTCGCCACGGGGGGAACGCTTATTTTCGATTCTATTCACCGTTACCGTTTCTGTTGCGAGAATCGCGAGACGCGAACCTTCCGCCGAGCCGCGCAGCGCCGTGACGGGATCCATTATTAAACACACGAGCTCTGATTGTATTTATTTCCGCGTTTCCTGCCAACAGGAATCGCGAAACGAAAATCCACGGGAAACAGGAACACGTACGCCGCCGAACAGATTAATTGGAAGAAAGTCGAGCGTGCCACGCGGCTTTCACCCGTTTGTTTGGGCCCTGTCCGTCAACCGGGATGATTTAATTAAACAGGATTACTTCAGCGAGCCTGTGATTACCGTCCTATGCAAATACGCGACGCGGATTTTGCACGTTTTTGCACGCTTGAACGTACACGACTCCGCGTCCGATTTATCGGGTGCCGGAAAAATCGTTTCTAGCTGTGACACAGTCGAGAAACGAGAACGCAAAACGAGCCCGGTCGAACCAATGAAAAATTGACAAATTTGATAATAAAAATGTGGTAATTCGAAAAGATTTAAAGCGCAATAAACCAATGATGATTGAAAAGGTGGATTCCATTGCCGTGACGATTTCATTTATTCCACGCGAAACCGAGCGCAAACGAATGCGAAAATTGACCGTGAAATTGCGGGCGCGGACGTAGACGGGCAAAAACCGGCTCGTTGCACATTGTTCCAACTCGAGGCGATCGGGTAGGAACGCATTGTTCTTTGCGTCGAAGAAGGTAAAACGATCGAAACGGCTGGCAATCGGGGGCTCGTTTTTACGGGACGTTATTCATCCGGCGCGATGCTCGGCCAGTTTCCGGGAGCTTGTCGGCAAACGAAACGCAAGAAGCGGACGACGAGACCCGATCTCGCAGTAACCGAGCAAACGGTCCGCGAACGGCCCATTAAATCGAACCGTGAACGATCGGAAACCGGCAATGAGATAACGATTCGTTCACGCTAACTCGCCAGCTACCGCATAAACGATTCATTGTACGTACCGTCGCTGCTGCTGTTTCTGTTGCGCAATCCTCGGTACCGTTTCCCATCGATTCGCATATTCGATTCGGCATACTACGATGAGAACGATAGCACACGAGATTAGAGATCCAGGTGACTAGATCTGCGAGCGACGATCACTAGAGTGTCCGTCTTTCTAGTAAGTAATTCTTAAACACAAAATTCATGCTCCTGCTGTAAAGAAATGTTCGCTTTTATGCCCCCTAGAAACTATTTGAACGAAATCGTCCACTTTGAAGATCTCGTTTTTATGTTACTCATCGAGCCATCGGGACTCGTAAACGTTCTCAGATTTCTAAAAAAACTAATTGTAAGACGAATCTAATAAAAAATGTTCCTCACTGCCAGCCATAAATTCGTCGTAGATCGAGCGGAAAGATGGAAGCAATCTGGAGAATTCGAGGCATAAAGCCGACAGCGTTTCAATACCCTATATGCGCTCAGAGCATAACGATCCCGAGTAAGCGCACATCTCGAAGCTCGCTCCATAGACGTGTTAAAAAGACATCGTGAAGATCGAAGTATGCCATCGAGTAGATGGTCGCAGCTAGGCCAGGCCAGACCACGCTAGACTAAAGAGGAATCAACCGGAAGGACGATTAATCACGGTACTGGGACCACCTCTGGACGCGTACGAACGTGTTCAGAGTCCGGACGGTTCTACGAGCCACGAGTCTTGGGGTCCAGGTCGGCCCGGCCGCACAATGGTGCCGATCGCGAATCTAGCGAATTTCCGATCCATAATGCATGTTAAAGACGAGAATAATATGGTAGTAACAAATAAAACACTTTGCCCTACTTGCTATAAAAGAAAAAATTACATTTGGAATTTCAAAACGTGCGCTGACACCACCACACAATTATTGTCAAAGTTTTACGATAAAAAAATTGGTTTTACTTAAATCTAGGTAAGTTTATTTCGACGAACGCTCGGAACTGACGCGTATGAATCGACCTTTAAGCGTAAACGCGTCACGTGGGTGTGAGCACGTGTCGCAAATAATCGCGAATAGTGGCGATGCCGCGCTGGTCCTTCCCTCGTTCTGGCTGCACGTCCGAATGCAGCAGCGCGTCTGAATTTCAGTCTCTTCGATCGAACGTGAATTTCTGGCGAACAAGCCATCGACTCGACTTCCTCTCTCGCGCATTCCATGCCCGTTACACACGGCGACTCGGCATTCCAAGACACGCCGAACCGTCTTAAGCCCCGTACACAGCGCCTCGTGTACCGTAAACTAGGGGAAACAGTGCCAAGTTTCGTAACTTTTGTCCCCGGCATTGCGTCATTTGCTGCCTTACTCCTTTGTTCCTCCGTTACCGTTAAGAAAATGCGTGGGTGTTACTCGTTACTACTGCGATCCACGGTGAAAAACCTAGGAAATCAAAACGTTTCCTTTCCGTTTCTATATTGTCGCTTTTTTGGAATTCTTCTTTGAAATTTGGAAGGTCTTTGCTGTTGCATTCGACGCTGAAGAAACCGGAGAAGCTAGGTGTACAGTGTAGATGTACGAGTGTAAGATATAACGCGTTGGAAACATATTGTAGCAAAGAAACATAAAATTGTCGAAGAAACATCCCTCGATACCCGCAAGCCGCAAACCATAAAACTCTGAAACCCGTCGCGTCGGCCGCAGAGCGTTCAGCCCTGCCAGCAACGATATACGCCACTTCATCTCCTGAAACCGCACTCCTATTCCTATTCCTTTGTCTGCGACCCGAGACAATGGTACGACACGTTGTGCGTGGTTCGCGAGGCGGAAGCGTCGATTTTGTTCGTAAAATCGTATCCTCCCGCCGCGCCGCGAGTTTCTCACGGAGAACTCTCCGTGAGCAATTTGTCGAGGGACACACGATCACTGGCAACGAGCTTCACCGATCTTCGAGCAAAATTTTTAAGCGCAGGGATGCGTTCTGCCGACAGAGAAGAGGAAGCCGTGGAATGACTTCCCATTACTCCTAGGAAGCCGGTGGAAGCAAGTAGCGGGCAAAAAGTCGCGGGGAAAAGGGAGGTAATGCGGACGGAAGTCTAATAACTCGGACACCTGTCGTCCGCCGAACGGAATCTTCGAATCCATCGAACCCTTGAGAAGATTCCCCTTTCGCGTCCTCACCCCGCGAGTTTCCTCCGTTCAGGCGAGTCGAATCAAGCGGGAGCGGGAAGAGCTCTGTTGCTCTTTCTGTTCTCTTTCCCTCTCTCTCTCTTCTCTCCTCTCTTATGGAGACAGAGTTGCCGCCGCGCCGCGGAAATAAACGTTCGCCGTGCGAAACGCCCGGGAATCGAAGCACGTAACGGTGCAACAGTCGTAGGTACGCCGCACCGCCGCGCCGCACCAGCTGCAGGGCATTTTATAGAGAGCTGTAAATTAGATTTCTCTGTGGTCCCGAGACCGGCGAACGTCATTCCGGATTCGTTCCCTTCTTCTGGTCTATTCTGCTTCTTCTTCTTCTTCGTGCTCGTCTGTTTCTTTGCCGTCCTCGTCTCGCGATGGGCCGTTTCTATGTATAAAACAAATGGAATTCATTCAAAAATTGTCAATCTCTTACACTAGTCTTTATTTTCCGGTACAGTAATTATAATTTTTTTACTTGATAACTTCACAGTATACGTAAATATTGTTCCCCGTTGTTAACAATGTATAATTAACGGAGACGCTTATTTTGTCCACTGCTTCGTGACTCAGGCCCAATGCGTGCTCGTTCCTTTTCGTTTTTGTCTTCGCAGTCCCCTTTATCGCTTACCGCGGCACTTACTTCTTCGCTCCGGACGACGACGACGACGACACGTCCTGGTGCACGTGTGCTCGTCGAAAGGGTACAGTTATGCGCTTTACGGAGAGAGATGGGACCCAGCCGGAGACGAGAGATCCGTTTTATAACTAGAGATTCATAACGGCACCGCGCTCTCACAATGGACACTAGCTGCCAGCCAGAGACAGACCCAATGGCTACGGCCAAACGAATCGATGTCTTTCACGAACCACTGGCCGCCAAGAATTGCGCATACCCGGTGTCCCACGCGACCGCCACCCTCCACCATTATGCCAGCGTAATTGCCGGCTTACGGCGCGGGGTTTCCGTGAAACTGTACACTGTACACTGTACACTGTGTACTGTATACGATGGAGACAATTTACGGAAATTAGCTGGTATGACGTCAAGCAAGTAAGCTGCTGCAGCACCATTTCTAATGCGAGTCACCCAGTATAGCGATACAGATGGAGGCGAGACCACGTCGCGGAATAGAGTGATTTCCTACATGGTACGTTTCACTCGAAGTTTCTCGCAGCTCACGGGCGAGGCACAATTAACCGAAATAACGTCTAAATTATGGTACCGTAGATCTCGACTCGGACACCGGTAAATCGTGCTCCGTTCTGCAATCTTGTTTCGCTTTTTCCAGACGGGAGTCATGCGCTTAATTTCATTTAATTCCATCCGATTTCATTTAATTTTCAGTTTTTCAGTCAATTTCATTTAACGTTATTCGCGTTTATTCGTTCGTTTCCAAGTCTGTATTCGTTACGTTCGTTTTAACGAACGAACAAGCAGACGGTCTTCGAAAATATTTCGAAAAATTAGAAAACAGCTTTCCGATATAGCAATTCTATAATAGCGGTGGTGGAGGGATCGTCGATAGTTCGATAGCAATCTTGAAGAGCGTATTGCGTTTTTCCGAACCGATAAGCATGCGAGGACTCGTTCTCTACGTAAAGAGAATTACGTAAAGTCCCCCGTCGATGATAACGTCCAGGACGTGGACTTAATTGACGGCGCAAACCGGTCACGCCGCGGACACAATTCATTCGAACGCTGTTCCGCAGTTTTCCCCCGGTCCTGGAATGCTGATGGACTGTTTAAGTTTAAACAGCCCCGGATCAAGTCCCGCCACGATCCTCGCGTGACTCGATCGCTATTGTAAATCAAATCTCCCAGCGCGGCGATACTGCGATCTAACGAACTCGTTTCTAACGAGATTCACTGGGTTCCTGGAAGCTGCGCTGATCTATGGCAATCGGTGGGTGGACTGGGATCTCGTTCGAGTATCCTGGAAGGATTATTGGGATCCTGGTGCTCTTGAGAAGTGATGGAATCTGTTTGGTTTTCACTTTTACCTGTCGGTGAATAACGTTTTCGCTTTTATCCGTCACTGTTGTAGTTATGTTTACACTTCTCGGCGACCGAAGCCTCTCGAGCTCGGCTGTCCTCCTCTACGTTCGGCAAAACTCGGAATAGTGTATTATCCCTGGCGTATAAATGACCCTGCGCAGACTCGTGTTGAGGACGGGTCCCATGGAAATCACCGACACAATTTCCCCGACGCGGTTTCACCGACAATAACTTTGGCCGATAACGACTTTGATCGACAACGATTTTGACCGACAATGACTTGAAATGACCACCTCAGTTAGCGAAATTCGTTATTGGTTAAAGGTGTTGTCGGCGGAAGTTATTGTCGGTCAAATCTGGAGTCGGGGAAATTTGTGTCGGTGATTTACATGGGACTCGTTGAGGACTTATATCGATGAAATAGTGTATTGTGAAACTTTATTTGGGAAGAGCGTAAGATATTCTTACGTCCCGTCGCGTCGCATCGTGCTGCGTTCTCGTCGACCAGGCTCAGTGTCAATGGCACTAACCACACGCTAGACAGCCAGCAAATAAATAAGCCCCGATATTCAAATAATATACGGCCGGGGTTAATGAACCAGGAATATTCAAAAGGAGGCGAGATCACCGTTTTGGAATGCATAATTTATCAGGGCGAAGGGGAGTGTTTACGCGGGTTCAGCGTCGACTCGACAGCATTACCATGGTAAAAATCCAGTTAGCGTTCTGCTCTATGTTTAGACAGGTCCACGGTTCTAACCACGACCGTAATTCTTCTCGTGTCTCTGTTGCACGCTGACGAACAACGTATCATTTCGCGTTGCGCGGACTCTTGCCCGCGTCATGTTTAATGCGATAACAACTAACAATCAGCCGGGTGAGTCTACGCACGCGCGTATGAAAATCACCGGCGCGGCGCGGCGAACAAACTGTTGTGCTGTTGCCTTACCTCGCCATACCTTGACTTACCTTGCTGGTTACGCGGAATTGCACCTCCAGTGCCGGAATCGCTTCGACGACCATCACTGTCTCGAAACAAATCCGTCCGCGAACATTTTTGCTAACATCCTCTGCACATCGGGCACCATGCACCGGGTCGGTTGAGTCTATACATGCAATTTTTCTTTAAATTCCTAAGCTGTTGAAGTTTGAAGCGATTGCTACGGGAATATTTGGATCGCGTAATATGTAGTTACAAAAATAAACGTACTATACGGAGCAGGGGAGTTAAGGTTTAACGTTATACACCGTAGAACATGGTCGGTGTCGGGGAAATTTTGGAAAGTCCTCGACGACAATAAATTGTACATAGTTACGTTTCTAGACCCGTTTCGAGGAGAAATGAAACGACAGGAGATCGGAGATATCGCGCGAGCGGCATGCAAAAAAGTTTGAGACCTCTCGTGCTAATTTCAGGGAGATCCTCCAGGCATTATTTTCACCTGGATAGGTTCGCGTGGTTTTGGTGTGCCAGAGCCTCTCTCGTCAGCATGCAAATTATGGGGGCTCGGCGGGCGGCGTATACGTACACTTTCGATTACATCCGGTGCACGCGCACAATCGCTATCGGTCCGCCGCGACGCGTCGACGCGCAACGAAACTTTTTCCTTGGCGAGGGAGACGTAACGGGAACAGAGTCCCGCTTATAATTAGGCAAATAACGTGTTCAGATAGAAACCTGTTATTCCGCAAGGGAGGTAATTTCAATTTTTCTTTCGCATTCTGTGGAAAGTACGCGTAATCGAATGTCTACACGATTTTTTGCTTTGGATTCCTACAGTTCAAAAAATTCCATACCACTCCTCCAGGTTTCTGGGCTCGTCCGATCAATTATTTTTAGCGCCACGCTGTCCCCGGTGGTTCCGATCGTCAGCAGCGTGACGACCGTTTAAAACTGTCTTTTCCAGTCGGACGAGCGAGCATTTACGGCACGATATTCAAATAATCTCGATCGGTTGCTCGTTCGAGCGAGTCGGAGGCAGTGAGATCACCGGCGAGATCCAATTTCGCGGCGCGGCGGCAGTTCGAACCGTTTTTCCCCTGATTTCTACGAGCCTCCCTCTGCTTTCTTCTCTTCGCGATGTTCACGGCCGTGTGCTCGCCAACGACCCTGACGAACGACCCTGGCGAACCCATGGAAGCCGCGGGATCCACGTTCCATACCCCCCGGATCATTCTCCGGATCGTGTTCATCCTAGATCGAGGTCATCGAGACTTTTTCAAGGGGCCCGTCACGCGTGACGGCTCCGTGAAAACCAGCCACGAGCAGAATCACGCCGAGATACGAGCGAGCGGTATAACATTTTTCCGACGAGCGACGATGTACTAGAGCAGGGTACAGAGCAGTTGTGGCACTTTTCGGTTTTTTAATCAGCCTTTGACAGACTGCGATGCTCGCGCGCGGCACGGCATCCTCTATTCGGATTAATCACGAGAAATTGCAAGACGTTTACTGTTAATGTTGCACGACCACCGCAACCTATCTGGAACTCGTTGAGAAACCGTGGAGAAGCCGTTGAGATCCAATATGCGCTTGCAAAGAAAATATCTCAACTTCGGCCGAGAATCTAACGTCTGTCTCTAGAAATCTAAGAGAGCTTGACGAGTGAAATAACCGTCGTCCGACCTGATTCGGCAGGCCCGATAAATCGTCGAAAAAATGATAGTGGATTTTTCCTCGAAGAATTCGAAGGAGAGGAACGCGAAAACGTTGAGCAGATTCCGTGTGAAACGTTGATCGCGAGTTTGGTTAGGTAGAGGTAGAGTGCCAAGGGTTAAGGAGATTGCGGAGGCGGCTACCCGGTCACGACTGGACCGAAAGATTGGTAGAAAGCGGAAATTACGGTAACGAAGATGCGCAACTCGTACACGGCGAAGGTACGTAGAAGCAAGACCTGGATTCGCAGATAGCGGATCGCAAAAAATGCTAACAATTACCGCGGGTGCAGCGCGCGGCCGCGAGTAAAAAAATCGCTGGGTTAATCGCGTGGATTAGCCTTTTACGCCAAAGAGAGTTGTTGCCGGGCTAATTATCATCCAGGAAGGATCTGCTCGTTCTTTTCTTGCTGGAACGCCGCGAACCAACGAACACTTCTCCGCGCCATTTTGGTCTCCCTCCAGGGAGAATGGAACTCGACGGTAGGCTCTCTCGGCCTCTCTGTTTACAGTTTACTTAATTCTAGCAATTATCGTGTTTCACGGAACGAGCCATTCGTCCATCCTCTATGGAAAAATCTCACGTTCGTATACGTTCATTCTTCAGAGCCGTATTATGATTTCTTTCGAGCGCGTATGGCTAGGCTTCCCGATAATTGCCGCGGAATTCTTTCACGGTTTTCACCGTTCCTTATCCGTGTAAAACCGACGCGACGCACAGCAACTCGAACGGAGAATCGCGAATCGATCGATGTTTCGATCGAAAAACGTTTAATATACCGATCCCGTTGAAACGCTTGAATCACGCTCCGGAAGCGCCAGAGATTTCAACGGACGAGCAACACGAGCGCCGGAGACTCGAACGGATCAGCTGCATAAGCGCGATCGTGCCACTAGACCGTGGATATGATTATTACGTGGTTCATGGGGATGCTTCGATGGCACTTGTTATCCATGTTATCCACGTCCATGCGTGTTATGATACAAAAATTGAACATTTTATTCTTAGGAACAATGAAACGGTATAAAAATAAACTTATAAATTACAATGTTTGCGATAGTAGGGTTAGTAGAAACAAGTAGTGACAATATTCATAACGATAACATCTTATAATAATAATATTACTAGAGAGGTTAATATGTTATAACTAAAGTTTGTTTGTAGTCGGACGATCGTTTCAACGTCAGCGTACTTCCACGTATTTCGTCGCGTGCTACCTTTGTTAGCATAGAATGGTCCGTTGATCGGCGGCGAATCGCTTCTCACGAAAAGCACCTCGGTATCGGCCAGACTGGGAAAAATCACGGGCGCAGGAAGACGAAAAAAAGTGAACAAGTTGCGCAAGAAGCGCTAGGAGTTTCACGAAACAACACGGCACCAAAACCAAACGACTCGGTAAACATCTGACAAGAGGGTTTTTCCGGGCTGGCGCGGTAAGCTAGAGAGGCTAGGGGCTAGGGGGCTAGGGGGAATGCGAATTGACTTCTTTCTCGGTCGCCCGGAGGATCAGGTATGGAAGATCAACTGCACTTCCGGGCGTCGGTTAGCATTCCACCGGCCTTGGAGAGCAGCCGGCAGAAAGCCAATGGTGGAAAAATCTCCTCCGGAGTAGTCCCGTGTAGTCCGCTAATGGTCGTCAAGATCGACGATCCGGGGCTCTCGATCGACGCCATTTTTCAACCGGGGGGATTCAAAGCGCAAAGCGGATAGGTAACCGCACAGAGTCGTGGCGCCTATTCGACCATCTTGCTCCTGGTTCGAGAAGCTCGTTTTCTCAAAGAGAAAGAAAGGGAATAACTTCTGAACCTTTGGGCACTGTTCGAACTAATTAGGGAGACGCGAGCGTGCGGACAGTGAAATGGTCGCTTAGCTCGGTGCTAGATCGGATCTCTACCGTTTTCTACGATAAATTAGCTCAGTTCTTAGTTGTGCGAAACTATTAGAGTTGGTAATATTATGACTTCGAATTAGTGAAATATGTTGCACAAGCGAACATAATCTAAAGAAATTAGGCAACGAGAGCGAACCTCTGATCGTGCTACGACCGGTGCTGGGTCGCGAATCGGTGCAAAGCGGAGTGAAACGAGAAGAGGCGTTCTCTCTTCATCCGTGTGGCAAGATAACCGATACACCTCGAGCAAACAGCCCGACGGGAAGCATTACGTTTACCGTGATGCTTACAATGCTCGCGCCGCGCTATGGATTCAACTGTACTTCCCCAGTTCGTGCGACCTTCGCCGTAATAGCGCCCGAAGCCCCCAGGGGAACAGGGAACAGGCACCGAATGGACTTCATTTCGCGATGTAATTGCTGAAAAAACGCTCAGACGCGCCGCTCGACAGCTACAGCTCTACAAGTATCCCGGCCAATAACACCGACGCGGTCCCCACAACATGTTACACCGTTCTGACGGAGTTACTTTATTCCACGAATTCGCCTCACCACCCCATACGTATCTTATTATTATTGTATATTTATTGTGCCAAGGCTACGCAGGCTACGATGTACATACAAGCTACCAGTCTGCGTTAAGCGATTCGCGTGCGCGTTTCCATCCTTGAGAAACGGCGATCATGCGTTAAAGTTGTAGCTTGGCATTCGATCGCATATCTGTGTGCTACATTTGTTTAAAATTCTGATATCGAAAGTCGCAAGGACGTGGTCTGGACAGACCTTGATCGAATCCATGACCTACGATAATCAAATCAAGTAAATCGAATAATCGACTAGGGGGTACCCCCTCTGCTAGCTTTGCTCGCAGACCCCACGGCACCTCGCTTTCTCTCTCTCTCTCTGGAAAATATACACTGTCACGTCGATCAATTTACGGTTCCCCTTCAGAAGGCAACCCACTCGGCGTAGAAAACTTTGGTGACATATTTGACCATCACAGTCCGCCGACCAGAAGCAAAATCCAATTTCATCTTCGTTGCGAAACTAATCACCGCAAAACACCTTCGAAAAGTGGCTTGAAACTCCGGGAGCATCGCGAGGAGGTCCATCATGGTAGTCCGACGAATCACGCGATGCGTTCAGCCACAAATTGCGTAATTACCTTTTCTTTGGCGCGGCTGACCGCCGATTCTCATCGAAGCTCGTCGACGAAGGGCGGCGAAGATCGAACGAAAGAAGTTTGAGGCTTGTCTCGATTTCGCAAAAATGCAGAATAATTACAGCACGAGGCCGGCGCGGCGTGGGTAGGGGAAGGTCGTGTAATGGCATAATTGGTGGAAGATTCGGTGGCTAGTCGTCCTCGCGAGCGCAATCGATGCGTATACGCTATCGTAAAGACAGACGAGAGGGGATGTAGCTCACGGAACGGCAGAAATTCCGTGCTCTGAGCTCTCGCATATCCCACTAATGGCCTGCTCGAAGATCAACGGCACAGCATCGGCGATCGCCGGATTTTTCGCGGTGCGAAACCCGCGGCAAAGCAGTAGGGACACCGGCTGCAACGAGTCATGGCGCCTGTTCGAGCATTGCATTACCTATTCACGGGCGGAACGCGCGCTGTTCACCGTGGTCCCGTGTGCCGTGTGCCGTGTGCACGCGACCCTCTTCCACTATGCAACCCTGCAACAACCGTGCACTGTGCCGCGCCGATGCAATTTTACGCGAGACCACAATACCCGAGGTACGCCCGGAGACAGTATTGCCATATAATATAATTCCAAATTGTTGGAAAGTAAAGTAAGCTTTTCTCACTCTGCGCTACGCTAATGGCCAATGAGAAAAGCGCCCACCGATTTACAAGATGAGTTGGTTAATATTCTGACCAGGCAAGCGGCGTGACGAATTCGTTTTGCTTCTTCTTATTCACATATATCTTTGTAAAGTGGAAAATGAACTATATCTTATATTTATTAAATGTAGACGCGTTATTTTCGATACGAATAATAGACGCGAGCGTCTCCTTCGCGAGAAGCAAAATTCAAGAAAGTAGTCGTACAATTCGATCCGCGGCCAAATTGCGATGCGACGCGACGCGACGCCGCGTCAGGTTCAATGACATCCAGCTTCTCGAACTGGCCCAAGTTCGGTCGAGACGCGTTCGATGCAACGACTGCATCGTATAGGGTATAGCAAATGTTACATCGTTCCGGTGCATGCCATCCGGCGCGCACTCGTCTGTTCGCGGAACGTTCCTGGAAATCGGGTCAAGTTGCGAAGTGGCTGAGATCACTGAATCATTCAGCGCCGGTATTTTTTCTCAGCGAGCGGTGAGAAGTTCTTATCCTTGGATGAGTTGGAGTCCTACGCATTCCTCAGGGGAAACCAGTGCGATGTAGAGGACCTTTGGGAAAGTCGTTGAAAATGGCCGTTTGTTATCTTCGAAGGAAACGAAGGATCTTTCTATAGAGTCCAATAAAGTATCTCGATAACGATTCAAGTGAAAAACCAAATATAATGTAAAGATACGCGTACGTATACAGTTTAATGTGGCATTTTAATATTAGCATCCAGAAAAAGTTGAAGACGAGATCACTTTTTCTTATCCGTCCTCATTTCTACAACTTTCCCATCGCATTTTAGAAAAACATAACTAGAGTGCAGCTGTTTATACTTTTATACGTTCACGCTACTTTCTAAATAGTGAGATACATATAAAAACACACGTATACCATCAATCATAGTTGTCATTTCTACATGAATTTTACCGTGAACAGTCATTCGGTTGGCCGAGTGGTTTCGTTGCTCCAGATATTATTTAAAACACAACGCGTGCAAAAATTTCCAAACAGAACGGATCGTGAATCTTCCGCGGGGCGCAAAGGGAGTAGTATTCTGTCTCTCTTAGCTTCGTCGAAACAGCTTTCTTTGCAGCACGTTTGTACCGCGTTTGTACCGCGTTTGTACCGCATTTGCACGGCGCGCCGGTACGTATAGGTGCGCGCGAGGCGTGCAAAAGTGCGTGTGCACGCGTGACTAACCGCTCGCGCGCGGGTCAATGCCTCGGTTGTCCTCCTCGAGTAAGTATCTACCTACTTCGGCCGGCTGGCTACCTTCTACCTTCGCTACTACTACGTTATGCTCGTGCTGCGCTCGGTGAGATCGCGGATCTGACGAGCACAAGGCTCTCTCGCAAGTACCCAGTCACAATCGTCCCGTTCCGTCCCATCCAGTCCCATCCCGTCCCATCCAGTCCCATCCCGTCCCATCCCGTATCCACATCCACGCACGTTTGACATTTCCGCGAGGCGGCCCTCTTTGACACGCGAGGAATCACCGTGGCCGCTCGCTCCGATCGGCCGCAAGACCTTCCACGAGATTAATGCTGATGACCGGGACACATTCGATTCGGTGCGATTCGTTGCGTATTCGAGGATTCTAATGGCCAGGGGCCTTGATCGAGATCGTAGGAGGATCCCTGGGGACCATCCTTTATTTTTCTTCTTCTTCTTCTTCTTCTTATCCCCTCTTCTTGTCGCAGTTTATCTTCGAAGTAGACGCTTGTTCGTGGTCTTACGGTTGTGTACTGGCTCCGTCGAAAGCGAGAGCCGTAAAGCCACGCCCACTGATGGCGGACCACGCCTATCATAGGCAATGAAAGTAAAGGAGATCTTCCGTCGATGACGATGGAATCGAGGAATTTTGGAATCGAGAGAGCTTTTCTTTGGGATTTGAGGCTTTCGCGTCCCGGCATCATACAGCTTTTCTCTGGGTTTGTGGTCTTCGGAGTTGCCCCAGGATCGGGACCACGTGTTGCTTATTGGTTTCAACGAGTACTTCTATGCTGCATAAGTAAATCAATTTGCATTTACCGAAGAAAGTAGAAATCTATAATAATTTTGTTTTTAATCAACGAGCACTGTGGAGCCTCCGCTTACCCAGTATAAACCACGCCCTTCTCTCTGTATACCTAATTACGTCGCAGTCTGATAAAAACGAAAGAGAAAGAGGGGATGGATGGAGACGAAGTAAACAAATCGCTCGATCCCGTTGGAACAGGCAGTTAAACGTTTGACGACCACTCTTGTATGATACAATCGAAAAAACGAGGATCGTTTGATACGTTGGCACCATTGCTTTGTGGATCTGGTTAATCGCTTGGATCGCCGCTCCGCGCCGCGCCGCGCCAGCTCCGTTTCTCCAAGCGGAGAATCCTGCCCGCGCAATAAATGGTAAATAAATGGTAAAATGGCGTTCATTAATGGCATCACCGACGACTGCCAGCTCTTAAAGTACGTTAAACAGCCGGCTACTTGGATGGCTTTTACGTTACGCGTTTACGTTGGCCTTAAACGAGATGCTCCGAGGTGGATAAATAATTTTCACCGCGTTACTGTAACGCGCGACAATTATTGCTAAACGTTGTGCAAACAGTCGCGACGTTTTACGACCCTTATTATGGGCGCGACGGGGTCGATTCCGTTCTGCTTTAATGTAGGATCACGCCACCGTACCCGGGACATTAGAAAATTTATTCCGGAAAGTATCTTGCCGTGTAACGTATAGACTGCTGATCCTTGTGCAAAATAAAAATTTCCTGCATTCGTTGCAAGATCGGGAGACGCTTAGAAACGTTTCGCTTGCTTTAATCATTTTACCAGAGGAAATAGACCAGTGTACGTCGATGCTATTCGAATTTTTTTACCTTTTCCTATATTATTATAATCAAGAGGACTGATCTCGCAGCGAAGCCAATATCGCGATTTACGTCCAATAAATTTTATCCAAACGCGCAATGCGCAATCTTCGTTTCCTCGGCCGAGTCATTTCTGACGTGTTAATCGACCGATCAAACGCGTCGGTGCGGGATTAAAGCGCGAGCAACAGCAATGGCGTCTCTGATTGGCAGACGTTGATCCATGGTATGCGCTGGCTATTTCCTCTGAATTATGGCTGATCGCTTATCGCGATCTAGCGGGAGCCTAGATCACGGAAGGAAAATTTAAGATAATCCTCGCGAAACTTTTTCTCGACGCGGACGCGTTTTCACCAAACTCTCCTCGGACTTGGGTTTATGCTCCGGCTGTTCCTGTCTGCCGCGTTGAATGGCCCGTAACAGCTCTTTAATTAATTCATTTAATCATTCTCAAACACTTTTCATACTTTTGGTCAGGATTTCGGCGAAGCTTGAGACTGTGAAGCGGCATTTTCTGTCGGGAAAGAATTCCGTTTAGTCAGTCTCGCGATGTCTGCCTATTACGGGGGCTAATGTAAGAGGCTCGTACACCGCGGCGCGTACGATGAACCGGCAATTAATGTTGCGGACGATTCCCTCGTTATTGTCTTCGGTTTCCCTCGGCGCGTTCCCAGTTACAACTCTTTCAGTGGGATTACGCCCCTGAAAAACCTTTAAACGATCCGGCGCGGAGTGGAGCGGAGGGAAGCGGAGCGGCGCGCGAGAGCCCATAGCCGTAAATTTGTCCTATTTACCCGTTCGGCGAAACACAGGCTACACGATCCAGCTGTTAGCGTATTTCAACGAATACCTGTGCCTATGAACAACCGCGTCCCGCAGGAAAGTGAGAGAGAACAGCGGCGGCAATAAGCCGCGGGGACCGCGACACATGCCGGTCTCCCGTAGTCATCGAAAACCAATTCCTACCAGCTGGATTATAATATTTTCGAGTCATTATCGCTGATAGCCGTACTTACGAGCCACAGGGGATTACCTGAATCGACAGGGATTCGTTGAAGGGGCCCCGGGTAAGGTCACGAGCCGAGAGAGCCGAGCGTTACCAGAATATTTCCGATCGAGAGTCGGCGCAGCGAGATCGAGAAGGAGTAGCAGGCCCCCTTTTCGATCAGTCGATACACGATCATACGACGCAACGCAACGGCGCAGCGCGGCGAGTCGTGACCAGCTCGATGTTCGTGACTCCTATTATTATACGAGCCTGCCCACGAAATCGACTTTTGCCAAGCCGCATCTACGCTCTTCTGTCCTCGCGCTGATGCAAGTCCTTTCGGTGCATCTCGTCCAATCGTGAAAACGACGCGAGCGATCGTATCGTTCACCGGAGCATCGGTGATGACGTTTATTAAATAATTATGCCGTGATAGCCGCTCTGGTAATTACACCATCGATGCGAGTTGGGTTTACCTTTGGCGAAGGGATTCGAGGGAACACTGAATTTTGCTGGAAACCTATTTATTTATATCGCAAGTACCGAAATGTTAATAATTCATTCGAGATACCGTTTAAAATCGTATAACTTTAATCCGATGCTCTTCCACCCCCACAGATAAAAAATCGCGTACACGAACGTCCGAAGAATATCTCCGTGGCCCTAGAAATAATAAAAAATACAGTTTGCGCAACGATGAGCATATCCGAGATCCATCGACGAATATTGCGAGCATACGCGTGCAAGTCTAGCCAACTCTGTTCCTTTTAATTGACGAGCAGATCAGCGAGATACGGTAGTTTCTCGTGGTGGTACAACAATATTTCCGCGATCATCGGCCAGACCGTGACGGAGTTTCAATGTTAAAAGGGAAAAGTGTAAAGCAGTTTCGTTCTCTTTGTTTTTCTCGAGTTGAAAAGAAGAAGCGACCGACCCACACAGAAGAGCGAACAAGCTGCGTTTCCTGCTCTCCTCGGTGGAGGAATTTCAAGTTCTCCTTAACGCGACTATTAATTGCACAGTTGCCCAGCCATTACTCGTTCCGGGGAAACGTTTCTGGTTCCTCGTATCGCAGCGTTACGTTCATTTGCATCCCGTCCGCGTCCGGCCGCTGTCGAGCCTTCGGCATGAATATTCCATCGCAACATTGTACGATTTAATGCAGCCGGCGAGGCGCGGCGCCTAATCAGCCGGCGAGTATACTCGGGCCAGGTGTGAAAGTCATTAATTAATAAAATTGTTATTGTAAACTCGTTAGACTAATTGGCGCTGTTTAAAGCGTGCGGCGTGGCGCATGATCAGCCGAGAGGCAAGGATTCTCGCATTATCCTTATACTCTAACGCTTCTCACACGGCACACACGGTACACGCGGTATGCAGCCTTTACTCGGACCGTGTAATCTCGCCTGATCCGCCGGAACTGAATTTTAGGCCCTCGCCTAACCACCTTCTCCGAGTGTACGGCTGATCCTATCGGAATATATCGACTGAAAGACGAAGACGAAACACCTTGTAGCAACCGGCCGCACTAGTCTCCGTTGCGGCGGAACGAAACAAGCGAGCACATCGAGGTACCGTTTGAAAATTCCCCGGAGTCGTTCCACAAACTGGACGACTGCACCTGACGCGATGTGACAAGATGCAACGCGTGCAACTTCCTAATTAACTGCATCGTTGCGCCGCGCTGCAGCGTTTCGACCACGAAAGCACGGGCCACGCACGAGCTCCTTCTTCTTTTTCTGCTTCTTCTTCTTCTTCTTCTTCTTATTTTTGTTATTCTCCCTGCGGCTCGTCCTGAATATCGGCGGGGCGTCGAGCGATTAATCGCTGGAATCTGGACCGAAAAACTCGCACACCAATTTTAACGATCCGTTTCGCCGGTGGCCCGTTTTACACGCTGGTCGCGGCTCTAACGTGCCTTCTTTAACATTCTGCTTCTTTTTCGGCAGGAAAAACATTCGAATCTATGCAAATTCTTTGTAAAAATCCGTACGCGAGAGAGCGAGAGGCAACAAGAGCGAAGCGACAGGAATAGTAGCTCCTAATCGCTGTTGAATCATTCAGTGGCTTCACACGCGTTGGCCCGACACTTGCTCGCACCTCGGATTGAATATTCATAGAACGCCGACTCATTAATCATTATTAAAACCGTTCCTTTTTGTCTTTCAGCGAGTCGGACATGGCGCCGAACGCGGAGGAGGAGCTGCTGGTAGTGAAGCCGTGGGGATTGCAACCGGAAAAGGTCAGTACGCTAAACGAGTTCGCTGATGTCGAAGGCAGAGGTGATATCGAAAGGATCGTTGCACGATAGGAAAAGAAGGAAAATCGCGTCAAGTTAGATGGCGGTGAGACAAGCGAGTCGCGCGGGGTATTCAAGCTTAGCCAGGATGTTTTCGATTAGCATATCTTCCAGCATTCAGTCAATATACCTAGTGTACAGAGGCGGTCAGGTAGGTGTCCAAGCGTCCGGCTAGTCGTTTTTGTCGACGACGACGTCGTGAGAACCAAGCCGCGTCCAGGAGGTTCGATAAACGGGCCAGAAATGTGTTAAAGGAAGATAATTACAGGCAGTTACCCGCTTAGAATAGGCTTGTTCTCTATCATAATCCCGGCAGTTCTAATCTATTTATCGTAACCGCCGCGAAAATTGTCGCATTATGCGATCGAATCGATTTGCGCTATTTTGCGCTGCGGACACGATCTACGCCGCGCCGACCAAGATCGCTGCGTTCCGGGAAGCATCTGCAATATCCCTGCTCCATCGTGCTATTTACCAAACCGATCGTCCGACCCTTCGTAAACGCGGTAATAGCGTCTCAATCTATTCCAATTGAAAAGAATTCGGTGATTACGCGTTCCAGAAGAAAATTCTCAATCGCAAACCACTCGATTCGCGTGCGAAATAAATCGTCCGAGACATCGGAAAACAGACGATTCAAATTCCTCGGAGTGTTGCGATCGGTCGCCGTTCGCCTGCAATCCAAAGAAGGACCCCGATCCTGAAAATCAGCCGGCGATCTAGTTACCAAATGAATCGTCCACGTCGTTAAAATCGAATCGGCTGAGGTTCTTCCAAGTTTTGCCGGCGCAACGCGGCGGCGATAATTTCCTCCGGCAGCGGAAGTTCCAGGAAGGAACTCGTCGATCCACTTACCAAACGAATCGTGTTCGATTCTTCGCACAAAGAAGAAGAAGAAGAAGGAGAAGAAAAAGAAGAAGGAGAAGGAGGAGAAGAGGAAGAAGAAGCAAAAAGTAGAAAAAAGGAAGAATCGAAGCATTTAGGAATTTGCTCCGGGTAGAGCGCGGCGCACAAATGAAACGGTCCGCGGCTGACCAACTCATGAATACCTGTTCGCATAATTCCGCCGATTAATTATGCATGCCGCATACCATTCGACCGTTCAATTTATAAAGCGCTGTTTTGTCCCAGCGCTGTCTCGCAGGCCCTAGGGAAAGAATCGTGTGTTGTCCAGGACGTTTAAACGGACTGTACGGATTTAATATCCGGACGTGCATTAACGTGTATCCAAGGATGCATCGAATTCTGCGGCCCCCGATCGCCCTGAACACATTTGTACGAGTCGCCGGCCTGCGAGGGAGGCGATTTGTCAACGGCTCGGTGATTAACGCCCGCGAATCATCCACGGTGCAGACTATTAACCCCTCGCGCTATCATTTGTTTCATGGGCGCGCCGATTATGGTTTCGTCGACGTCCGAAACATTCTTGGAAAGACAACGCTGTTTCGTTTCTGAACAATTTCTGTTTCTCGTCTCTGAAAGCTCGCAGAAGAGATTTTGTTTCTTTCATAATTACTGCGGAGAAGGTAAAAACGTTAAAACACTCGAACGTCGCAGGAATTTTCGCGGCAGGAGGAAAGAAATCACCGACAGATTTATTCTCGCGGTTAATGAAACGGAATGCGCGTTGACAAGCGACACCGGTTACCGGTTCGCGATCCTGATCGTCCGTGAAAGTCGGTACTTTTACCGAATTCTTTGGATTAACCGACTCGAAGTAGGCGCAAACACGGATATGAAATTAGATCAACCGTAGCAGCACGGCATCCTAGCCGCGTCCCCGATTTCAAAACAAATAATCTATTCTTTTCCGTAAACGTCAGCTGCCCGTTTCTCTCCGATAAACGACACCAACGGTGACAAATCGATGACCACTCGCGGGCAACGCAAGAAAGCGTGACGTTCGCGTATGTGGGTTGCCTGGTGGTTGCCTGGGAGTTTGTTTTGTTTCGCACGAATCCTCTTCGACGGTGGATCGGAGGATCTTCTCTCCTCCGACTGCGGCTCGCGAGCAACGTTATTTTCGTCGACAGGCTGCCTAATTACCTGCATAATTACAACGGTTACGTCCGAACCCTTCTCGACCTAACGATTTCCTGTAGCGAAGATACCGTTCCGCGAACGCCTCGAATGAAAAACCGCGGGGCTACGAAACATGATTGATCTGTGCGCGAGTCCACTCTATCCACGCCATTAGACAATTTACGGACGTGTCCGCGATATCGCACATCCCGGAAAGGGACTGTAATTACTTTGTCCTTTTTCAGAGGGAAACCGTTAATCGACGATGGTGTCCGACGCGCGACGGGTTACTTCCCTCTGTCGATACTGGATGCTACGAAGACAGAGAAACTTACACGCTTACAGCAATGTCAGCGATACGCTTTCCTCGCGACGATACAATGTCAAATGAAAAAAATATCAAGAAGATACTGAACGGAGAAGACCCTGACGAAACCGGAATCGTGCGAAATCTAAACAATCCGGCGTCAGATATTCGTGGTATCCTCGATCAGTTTAGAAAGCTGTTACGGGACCTTCGTGGTAAATGGATCGTTAAATTCCTGAATTCGCTCGTACAACGAGAGACGCGATAAATCACCCCCCGTTCTTTCCAGATCGGCAAGGATTCGCCGATTAAAGAGCGAGCTCGTTTCTCCGATAACTGTCCCAGCTTCTGTGTTCCCATAAAATCGTTAAACGAGCCTACGGTCGATCAATTAATTTTCAGGATCGATCGGGATGTTTCCATGTGGAATCAGTCGAGCCGAAGCAACGCGACGCAACGCGACGAGATGGTGCGAAACCGCGGGCGCGTGAACCGGACCACCATGCGCCATCACGCGATAAGCACTATAATTCTGTCGATTTATGGTAGGAAGCGCCGTGAAATTAACTTCGTGCTACCTCCCACTCTATCGCGTGCATATTTCATAGTCCGGTACGACTGTAATTCACGCGATTCAACCGATACGGAACGTTACGAGCTCAACGTACTCGGTTGCGGTATCCGTCGATCGATTTTTCATACTTCTTGTCGTGCCCCAGTGCGAATCGGTTTTTCACCGCAGCGTTCCCGAACCTTTTTCATCGAATTGATACTTCCTTCTACGGTAACCAGGAAGCCCCTCAGCCATTCCCCCGTATCTTCGTTAAAAAACATTTTTATCGGAGAAAGAACGATCTCTTATGGGTACGTGGCATTGTTTCTTTCTAAAGTGTATAGCGTTCTCTAAAAAGTACAAGGTTCTATTACAGAAGTATTGTTTGTAATCGTAATTTTGCGTGAATCGAAGTCAGAATTTTGTCAATTTAATACAATTGTAAGTAAGCTGCCTGCCAGGTTTCAGGTCTCCAGTCTCCAGGCCGATTCGTTAATGCGTAACGTACAATATATGTATAGAGCGATAGCCAGCCCATTACCACTGACAACGAGTGTCCTTGTTCTGTTCGTAGGAGCGATTAAGACCACCTACGTACAACGCGGAGGACTATGCTATCGCGCTCAGACGATGGGGAAGGCGTCCATTAGGAAGCGTCCAGGATTCTCAAGGCACCCTCCCCTCGACGACCAGCTCCAGTTCCGGTTACGCATCCGGAAGCGGCGAGATGACCTTGAGACAATTCACCTCGGTCAGCGAGCTACTGAACAAGCTTAGAACCGACCTCAGACTAGCATTTCCAAGGTTGGTGAATCGTGTCGCTACCATTATCCGCAAAGATATTTCCGAATCTTTTTGCAGTATCGATCCTAAGCGGACCAACGAGACTCCCGTAGCTTTATACTAGTTTTTAAAATTAGGACACTAATTCGCAATTCGAGTGCACACAGTTAATTCCCGATAGCACAGAAATTCTAGGAATTTCGAAATTTCTCCGTTTGCATGTTTGCATAATAACACCAGAGAAGGAGCGAAGGAGTGTTGCACTCCACTTCACCACACTTCACTTTCGAAGAAGACTAAACGGGGGCGTATCGATGGCCACCCGGAAGAACAACCATACTTGATTATCCGTGAACAATTAGAGCAAGCGATCGCTCCAGTAGAATTTACGCTCTCCCACCGGAACTAACGACCCGTACACCTCGAAAGTCCCCGATGCTAATCGGACAGGAATACCGGACCGGCTTTAACAGTTACTTTTTACGAGAGAACGTGGTCCAAACGTGCTCGTCCGTCGGGCTCGTAAAAAATTATTTCCCGATTTGCCTGGAGATGATCGCTTGTTGTTGCCGGATTATCTCTAAATTTACCAAAGGGTATTAACCTGTTGTCCCGCAATCGCGTCTTCAAATATCAATCTTAAATAACAGTTCTTTAATTGCTCGGTCTTGGGAGAGAAAAATGTTGCGCGCCAACTGTATATTGTTTTCGTGAGAAACAGGGTACAATAAAAAGTGTTCTCGAAAAAAAATGTACGATCGAAAAATAACGAAACAAAAAAAGTGTTTTCGTCGTGTTTGAAAACGAGAGACGGATGAGAATTAATGATTCTCGTAAGTTAAAAATGTTATTTGAAATCGTGGACAAGTGCATCAAATCGACTGACTACCGACTCTTTATTACGGGGAGAGGGCTTGATCCCTTGCAAGCAGCGTCGAGTACTCGTCTCAATTCCAGTTTTTCGCAGTCACCGGACCTGAAAGAGGAAAAATTTCACGGCTAAACGTACGATCGGGAACGATGTTATCCACGCTCTCCCGCCACGCTAAACTTTCTTAATTGCAGTGCATCCGACCTGTTGCATTAAACATCTTCGCTCTCTCGCTGGACCGGAGGATCGTCCCGGAGTGCCGTTGGCTTCCGGTGCGTTTCAATCTGCCTGTCCACACGTCAGCGATCGCATTAACTCTTTAGCAGTGATAAAATGCGAAAGATACGTTGAATCCGTGCTCGCGCGCGTTTCAATCGGTAATCCGAGGCGATTCGCAAAAACCAATCTCCATTTCCTGTAATAAGATTCTTCTTGTTGGCTGGGGATCGATGCAACAAAGAAACTAGATCGGTCCGTGATTCTGTCGCGGACAAAAACCAAGATCGGAGCGATCGGAGCGATCGGAGCGAGTTCCTCGGATATCACGTCCGACCAAGGGCAAACTAATAGTCTCTCGTCTCCGTTAGGCGCCGCGCCGCGATGATTAAGGATCAAGACGTAAACGCGCAGATTCGATTGCTGGCTGACCGACCACCGACGAGAGATCGACGCTGTTTGTCTCTCCAATCGGCCCCGGAGGCGAACGACCGTTGCTGTTTATTCATGACGCGTAAAATTGCGATCGTTAGACACTGTTAGACGCACGCCGCTAATTGACCGACGTGATAAACTCGCGATCCCCGACCAGTCAACCTCGCCGTCCCGAGATCGAATTTCGCAATTTATCAACGTTTAACCGCCAGGTACCAACAAAGTCCCACAAACTGCGCGCGCCTTGCGTTAACAACTAATCACTCGCTAAAAATTCCACCGGACAACTGCAAGACTTATAGTAAAATGAAAACGCAGGGACAATCTCCGATTTTGCATCCCGGCGAAAACGTTAATTTCCACGACCATCGAAATACTGCCGTTTCTGCGAAACTAAACAGTTCCAAGGCGAATTAATCGCACGGTGGATGGTTCGAGTCAGGAGGAATTATAAATTAATATCTAACCTAACCTAGACCACCCAGCTGAAATGCTGCAGATCTCACGCAACCGCACGATAAGCCGCGATCGAAAATCCCCTCGCCGCAAACCGTTTAACCGCGATCGGTTACGAAAATAGGCGATTCGATTCGACGGGCCGAGGGAGCCCGAACGAAATTCCAGGGACCAGAAACCACGATCAGAGCCGATGCCCTCGAATTAATTCCAGCTCGATCGGTGCGCTCGTTCGCTCTTATTAAGCGCAATTTAGTCGCGAGCGGACGCATCGGCGAACCATTTGAGGTGAACGGGATGCCACGCCGCGCCGTCCAGTCTGAGCGGCAAGAAATCGCAACCCAAAAACTGCATCGAACGCAAAATATTATTTTTCGTTCGATATGGTGGCCGTTGGAAGACCATCCGGTTGGTTATTCGGCTTGGAATAGGCGTTGCGTGATCTAAATTAGCGGGACTGTTCCGAATGGGCGCGGTTTTATTTGCTCTCTACAACGTATTACGGTCCGGAGGACCTCATCGGTGATTTACGGAACAATTTATTCCCAAATCTAGTCTAAAGACAACTGAAAGGTCCACATTGAATTTTTCTCTCTCCATTAGAATGAGATTCTAGTCTACTCTTAACGAACCCTTGGCTTCCAGACAAACCTCGAGTCTCAAAAGTGAAATAAAGAAAATGAGCGCTCTCGTGCTCGAAATTGGCGTGTCTTGAGGACTTGCGGACGATAGGCGTGGCCTCGCAGCTCCCAATTTTTCCCCGAGTGAGGGAATTGCAGCGAAAGACGAGCAAAAAAATGAATACATATAAAAACGTACGTCTCGTCATGCTCGTAAAATGGATGCGCAGGAGAATAACAGTGCATTGAATGCGCTGAACCACACGACTACCGCGTAATTTGTGAGCCGTTGGCCGGCAGCTATTCTAAAATTAAAGTTGCAATCGCGGCCCGAAGCGATTTCGCTACGAGAGCGCATTATAAACGCTTTAGAGAGAGAAAGCTCGATCTCGATGGAAAATCTCGCGACGCGCCGCGACGTGCAGCGCCGTTATACACGCGACGAACGATTAAGGACGACCGTTTGAGGTTCTCGACGACCGTTTCTTTCGCGAGTCGTCACCTCGTCCTGGAGATTTTCTACGATCCCAGGTGTCCGGCAACGCGCCGCCATATGGCAGACGCGATTGTCCCACATACCGACGATCACAGTTTATAACACGAAGAGACCGGATAACCGGGCAATCCACCGCGCCGGTCCCAAGATAAATGAATACCGATATATCGCGTATAACTGTATCGGGCCGGTGCGCGTTCCCCATCTGCAAATCGATCTGGATGAGACGCATCCTCGACCACGGAAGACTCAGGGCCCAGGTATCACTCGCCGCGATCTTATTCAGATTTTTCGAAGAAACGCGTTCCGAGTCTTGAACACTTTCACAGAAACCTGGAGAATAGTTGTGTGGTCTGCTCTGAATGGGCGTGACGTTGCCGATCCCTTATTGGGAGGAAGCCAGGAAGGTTAATAAACTTTTTCGCCCTGATCGTAAATGTTCCTTAGAGCAAACTTTCAGAGTTCTTAATTTTTCAAGAAAGGGGGGCAAAATCATTATCCGATACCGCGGATAACTGTATCCGATGTGCAAATCGATCTGTGCGAAACGTATCCTCGATCCCAGGCGCGATCCTGGGGCCGTGTATCACTCGCCGAGATCTTATTAGAGCGTTTAGAGGCGGTTTTTGCCGGCCACCGCACCGCGCCGCGCCATCTTCTGCCCGCCTCCGTGCCACCTGACGGAATCGATTTATTTTCGAGCCAAGCCTAATAATTGCCTGTCGGGATTGATTACGTCGTCGAACGATCACATCCAACAGGGCTCGAGCGGATCGCTGCTGGTATCTGGAACGGATGCACGTGGATTCGACGCATGGAAAAACGGGCTCACCGAGGCGCGGCCATGCGAAATAATAGTAATCATAATAACGAATCGTCTTTACTGCGCGCATTCGCCATTAGGAGATGATAAATCCGCAAATAGTACAAATAGCGCAGAGTGCCTCTATGCCTTGGAAACTGGTGCACGCGATGCCGAGAACAAATATGAGAACCGGCGAGGTTCGACGCTTTCGAATACCGCTCTGTCTCTACATCCAACCTTTAAGTATGCGACGGACCGTCAATTTTTCAATCCTACGGAGCTGTGATATTGGTACGTTCTTTTTTCACAACTGAGAAAGTAGAATGTTTCCTTTCTAAACCATGCAGCTTTCGGTCTAGAATTAAGTAGCGCAAACTATTTTTTAAAACCATCGTCTCCGTAAATAGTTCGAAAGATAATCTGTACCCCTCCACAGCAACGAATGCCAATGGTATTTGCTTGCTACTCCGTGGATTTCATGCGTTTACGTGTAAAACACGCAATTGCCAAGACATCGGATACCCTTAGAGATTTTACATGTATATTTTTCGTAGATACCGCAAACTCTCCCTATGATAAGCATGCATTATCCGCATCAGAGGATACCGTAAATCTTCCCGTCCTCTGGCGTTGCAAAACGAAACCTGCAGATTTCGAGTAATCGACGACCCAGAGACCCCGAACGATCCAATCGGAAATTGCAGCATCGTCGAGCAATCGAAGAAAGAAATAATGACGGATCCTGAAATGTGTAATTCCCGGTGATGGTCGTCGATTACGCGAAATCGTCGGCAAAGTAGCGGCGGCCGGCGCACTTTCTTCGGACAGGGATCGATCTCGATCCCGTGGATCGCCCATCATTCGCATTCGCGTGCCCACCTGGGACCAGAGTGACTAGACGGTCGATGAAAACTGACGTGTTATTAAATCGTGCGCCGACCCAGCGAAGCAAGAAACAACGAAAGGAACGCCGAGACGCAGAGAGTTGTTATCGACTATTAACTCCGGACACATTTAATTAGACACCCGTGTGCCTTTCCAATTAAAGCTTCGCGGATTCACTGGGGAAACGATTCGTGCTTGGCGGGGAGGTGTCGAAAGAATTACGGAAAGAGCAGCACGCGAGCATGTTCCCTGTAGTCCCGAGGTTTCCGATATGCTCGTGTTATACATACAGTACCGGCCGAAAGTTTCAGTGCACCTTCTGCATTTTTATTCCACACGCAAGTGCGGACTGTTTAATTTTTCGTCGTATCTCATTCCACGGTTTGCATGGTTTTACAGTTACGAATAGGTGTAATCTCCGTTCCCAATCTTATCGTTATCAATTTTTATGTAATGACAAAGAAATTCAAAATATTTCACACGTGCACCGAAAATTTTGCTCGATAGTGTACGCGTGTTCCTCGCACGCGAGTGTGTTATGCAGTCGGCCTTTGTCATGCGAATCAGGCGTCGCGTCGAGTCGCGTCGCTTTCATTGATATTCCGCGTCGACCCGTGTCTTTTGTCAATCAGTGCCCCTTTAAAATATCTTCTCCCTCGATTGACGCGCCCGCCTCAATGGATCCCTGTCTCCATTCACCTGAGCAGCTTTGTATGCCCGGAGCGAATTTCACCTGACTCACAATGGAACACGTAACGAAACGAACTTGCCATTATCGTCGTTATTATGCCGTCTTCATTGGACGCCCGGGCAGGAGCACGGGTGAATACAATGTACAGGATGGACCGGCATTCCCACAGGATAACGAAATATTTTTATGTCTGTCTGGTGGGGGTGGCGTGCTCTTGCGGCAAGGTTTCTTTCTTGCGAATACTATTATAGCGAAGTGAGACAGACGTTGACGCGTTCGCTGCCGTGTGGGGGAAATTTGTGTCGGTGATTTACATTGGACCCGTCCGCTACACTTGTTCGGGAAAACTTGGAAAATATAGTATAATCAGATATATTATAAAACAACGCTTATGGAAATAATATAACTGTCCATCGCAGATGTTGATGATTATCATAAAGTGACTGCTGCAACTCTGAATACGTTCGCAAGGTAATGCGCATAATGAAGTCCCTTGCGTCGTGCCGTGAAGCGGGACACGCAGTTACAGGCGAAGGATTTTAATTAATGTGAACCTTGAACCGAGTAATTACAACGCCGACTGCGGAAAAACATGTTTGCAGAGGTAACGCGCTTATTTTATAGACAGCCAGGGCCCGTTTCCCCGTTTTTTTCCTATCTCGAGAAAGGCAGTGTGGAATATCAACACCGGCCAAGAGAAGAAGCCTCGACCGGCCACCGAACCCGCGATACCCCACGATGCTTCCGCTTCGCCTAACAGCGAATGCGTAACCGCTTCCTACCTAATGGAAACCGAGGAAGTCTCGTTTCTGTTTTCGCGCGATTATCTGATCCCGTTTCTGTGTTTCTAGCTGCGGCATCAACAACCACGCTCTCAATTCGGTTTCGATTGAACATCCACCAACTCAAATTACGCTAACAAACGATTCAGTGGAGAGCACGTTATACGGATTAGCAATCGTCAATCGGCAGTCCTGGGATCGTAAGATCGATGATAGTTGAACAAGTCCCGGTGACTACCTTAATCCGCCGCGCTTACTCCACCCACCAGACTCCACCCTTCCTGAATCGAGATGCTCGTTTAATTAATTTTAATTAAGTCAGATCCTCGTTTAACATTCACTTTTATTCGTCTCGATTGGAAAGTGAGACGATACCTAGCTTGATCCTCTCGCGGCGAACGCAGCCCGCTTCCGGCACCATTTCTATTCATTGGCAATTAGTGCACTGATTAACATGTAATCGTTAATGGCTTAGACGAACTCGCAATCATTACAGATCAAGGCGTTGTCCTTTTGCGGGTGTGTTTCTATTACTAGATACAGTCTTCCATAGTTTCGTACTGTGTGAATTCCGCATGCACGAGTTGAATCAAACGTATTCTTTCGAAAGTAAAGCACCGTTGATAGGTTCCAGTGGATTGTTCAGAATTCATTATTTTAATTACTTTCCGCATATTTCAGCTTGTTCAAAAGATTAATTAAAAAGAGAACTAAACGCGTGTACACGATTTTTGTAGCATGCAACGAACGCAGATTTTATTTTCCACAAATATCCGCAGTCTAGTAAAACAGAAAAAGTCAGCGATCTACAGGCTTCAATTTCATTTGCAAGGCCCAGCACAAAGCGGCAATAAATAAACCTCGCCTATGGTTCGATTAAACACGGTTTTCCCCGATGCATCGTGACAGGATCAATTCGTCCTGCGTCGTCTACGGTAGGACTGCGAGAAGAAGCGACGGATGTAGTAAATTATACAATCCATTTACGGCGGAGGCCGAAAGTATCGCGTGAAAGAGAAACACACGCCCGTCGCTTCGCGCGTCGTCGTCGTCGTCGCATCCTTTCGTTTTCTTCGGTCGCGCTATCCGTCGCGTTGTGAATTTTAGGGTGTGCCCACACAGAGCCGGGCAATAACGAACACTTGATATTCATGGCCCGTCCGCCGCGCCGAACGCATTCTTACGTGCGCGGCGTGGTCTGCATAATGCAGGGTGTAATATAATGCACCCATGCCTGCCAGAGCCCAGGCCGAGGAGGAAGCATCGCATGACGTCTCCAGGAAAAGCGTGTTTTCGATAGCGGAGTCGCTCGCCTTGGAACAAAATTCCTCTTTGTCCTCTTCGAATCCGGCACGCGATTTTTCATTGGCCTACGCGGCCTACGGACACGTTCGGACACGTTCGCGCACGGCACACGCGATCTCCGTGAAATCTCATAGCCGGGGACTATGTAGAGCTATACACCTTGGGGCGTCAAATTTAAATAAAAACGATCATCCGCCGTGTAGTGGTACCTTCGAGCGGTCAGTTTTATTTGTTCGATCCCATGAGCCACCACGAGCCACCACTTCACACCGATCAAGACGTCCGCCGTCAGGCGCCATTTTTTACACCCTTGTCTCAGGAGAGAACGCATTTTGCTTTTGTTGGATGGGGAGCTGCGGTGCTAATGCGTCCGCTCACGATTTCTCCTCAAAATTCTGTGAAACAGGCGATCGTTTGGTAGCGAGAGAGAGCGAAAGAGAAACAGAGCTTAGATTTTGCACCGTGGCCGCGCCGCTACAGCTCTCCGTAGAAGGCAACGGAGCAATAAAAAGTTTCGGTGCAATACTCCATCCAATCCATACTCCTCGCTGTCCTGTCTGCTCCCTACAGCTTGCACTTTCTAACAGCATGATTTCTTTCATGGTCCTGCATGATTTTTAAAGCGCGTCCAAAGGCGCGTCCAACAAAAGCGAACCACGGTGTGAATCGCGACACAGGCGTGTACTTCGCGCACGCACACAGCCCCGCATCAACAGCCGGCAGCCAGCCTCGCGATACCTCTAGCACGGTATGCATAATACGGCCGCGGCCGGTAACATAATGCGTCTATTGTTAGAAGCGAATTCTCTTTCTCTCTTTCTGTTTCCCGGCTGTTTACCCGCGGGCCACGGGTAAATACTGTAAATAGGCGACGAGTACATAGGCGGCCCGGGTACATAGAAAACGTTTTAATACTCATTTGCATGCATTCAACCCGCGTGCACGGCGCTTATACACGGTGTTTATAGAGTCGACGTCTGGCCGAACGTCTCTCCGAATACCATTTGCTTTTTCCATCCATGTATTCCTTTCTTCGTGCCGGGGCATAGTCAAGCATGATTTATCATGGTTGTTTGACCAAGACACCGGCAAAAATTTTCGAGGTACTATGACGATTCCCTGACGAACGAACTACGGTGTCCTGGCGACATTGATTTTTAACTGTCATTCATTTTCGTACTCGAGCCCTCGTACCGTGATTTATTTTATAGTTGCAGAGATTGTTAGTTTTTCCAATTTTGACTATGCAATTTTCTTTCTTTTATTCGTAAGCGATTGTTTAGAGTTTAGAAGACTTAGAAGATCTTTATCACAATTTTATCACGATGCTGACACGTTATTACAAGCCAACTGTTAATCGAGTCACGTTTACCACGATGTATTCGGAGTGAATAATTAACTCCGCTGTACATAGAAAGCACGTGTCTCGATCGGTCGTTGACTGCTTATCCTTGTTAAATGTTATTTTTCTGTTACGATTCTCGCTCGTAAACGGACGATGAAAGATTAAAAACAATATGTTGGAGTTTGGGGATTCTACCGAAAACCCGGATCGGCTTTTATCGAGACGGTTTATACGTAGTGCGAAATATAATCTGCCGTAGATTAGATAAAATTTAGCGAGCAGAATACACAAATATTGTGACCAAAAACTTTGGCCACTTAGCCTAGTCGATGAGTCATAGTTGGAGGTGTTTGTTCGTCGAATCGACCAACTCCACCAAAGGAATCGACGAACAAAGTCTGAGCGAAAAAGTCTGAAAGCTTTTCCAAAGAGGAAATCGACGAATGACGGGGCTGGAAACGAGACAGTTCTCGAAGTAGATTGCATAAGGCAAGGCAACAAAGGTGGTTCGAGAAAGTGACAAAAGGCCTCTCGGCAAGAAGATTCTCACGGTTCCGATCAGAGAGAGATTGCTGCAAGGCGTACGACGCTGACAGACCGGCTGGTGCACCATGCTACACGTGTTTCAGCTGTATAATTAAGGAAACTAACGTGACACGATCGAAGATGGTACTCGTCCATTACGGGCGCGAACTCGCGGTCGCGTTGTCCGGAGAAGAAATCCACGGCCACCATTGAAAGAAACTTCTTCGTCCCGTGGACGCGTCACTGCTTTGGCAGTCATAATATCCATTTCCCCGTCCTTGCACCCGTCCGCGAATCCCTAAAGACCCGTCGCGTCGCACAGGTGTACTGCAAACACGCGCAGACAGAGAGAGAGAGAGAGTAGGAGGGTGAGGTAAACGAGGGGAAACGATCGTGTTATTCGTCTTACCGGTCATGAACGATCGATGAATACGATATATCTGGTAAAGCGATATCGTAACGCGGAGACTCAGTTGCTGGAACAATCGCGCATAAAACGGCAATAACGACGTCGATAGCAGTCGATAGACATCCGAGAGTCTCGCTGACAATCGAGCATCGATATCCGCCGCGGCGGACAAACGATGGAATTTTCATTTATCGATCGGCGTCGGATTAAACGTGTTTCGCCGATGAGCTACAGCCAGTGCCGGCTACCGCATTGGTAAGTTGCCCGGCAATCCTGGTCAAAAGTAATACCTTTGTGCAGTTTGTACAGTTCGATAATATGTATCAGATCAGTTTTATAATTAGACTATTTTTCAAAACTAGACCATACAACTTGGACTTTTGTTTTAGTAAAATACGTTTAGTAGACTATTCTGGTATATGCGTTCAAGTTCCTATTTTGGTGTTGAAACGCGAAATGTTGAAAGCGGTAACGGGTAAAAATCAACGTTGGGAAGAATGAAATTTCGCTGCAAACATCTTCTTTCTGGGTAATAATGATGTTTTCAGTGACCGCGAGACCGTGTAATTTAATTGAACCGTACTTTCCTCTCCCCTTTCTCGGCATTAACTTCGTTAATAGTTGCCCGGTTCTTGTACCGTCACACTTATAATCGGTCCGTTGACAACCGCGCAGGAACTCGCTTACCGGTGCGTCTTATAAAACCGGATTACCCTTTTTCTGTTGATCGCGCGCGGTCCCATAATTATGTAATTACTGTTTTTTCTTTCTCTGTCAGCGGTTCAATGGCTCCTCTCCGCGGCCGCGGCCCTGCCGTCACGGCCACGCTCTCGTACCGTTACAGATGCTTCCGGTCCACCTCTATACAATTAGGGAATTAAGTCAATCACGCGCCACTTTGCAAAACACATACGACAACCGCACAGCCGATTTCAACGTCGCGCCGCTTAAAATCAATTACAAAAACCTCGCGCTTCGTCCTGACAGACTCTCTTTCGACTTGACACCTCACGTTTGAGAAAAACCACTCACGAAGATAGCATACCAGCGGTCCAGGCAAGCGCCTGCTCTCAGGTGCATCCGACGATGTATTTTCTTCCCACTGAGAACATTCTTCGGAGCCATACAAAATTTTGTCTCCAACTGTAAAATATGACCGCGGGCTTTATGAAAGCGGGCTCCCCATGAAAGTTAATGGATCAAGTACTAAATGGACGTTGGAAGCGAGGACAAGGAGATCGATAGAATAAACGTATGAAAATTTTGCACAAACGTATGGCTTTGTACGTATAGTTCTGGGTAATAATATTCAAGGTCGAGGTAACCAGGTAAAAACGGGTAGCAAAAGAAAAAATGAATTTTTCAATCTTTCGAATCTGACGAATTTCGGATTTGACGAAAAGTTGTACGCGAAACGAATACATATTGACATTAATTTGCAGCTTCGTCCAGGAATTCGCCTCGCCGCCCGCCGACGGGATCACGCTGCTGTTGGAGACCCTCCGGGGTGTGCAGCTTGCTCAAAGTTCTCCACCCTCTTCCGGTCACACGGGTCCGCGCGTCGGCACCAGAAGAGCAGCTCTGGACGAGCTGGGATGCGTCGAGTGTCTGGCTGCGTGCGCCGAGAGATGCACCGATGCTCCGAGACTGCTGGTGCAGGCGCAACCCGGTCTTCTCGCGCTGGCAGTCTGTCTAACCAGTAGCTTGAACCGGTCCCGGGTTCTAGCTCTACAGGTAACAATCGTCGCTTCCGTTCTCCGAGTGCCGCGGTACTGTTAATCAAAAAAGAAACTCGCACATTCGTCGCAGTAGTGTTATCGCAATTTTATCGGTCGCGCATCGGCTTTAATAGATCCACAAAGATAGTGTCCCACCACCGTTCTGGATCCAACGCGCATTTCATTTTAACACCGCTACACTGTACACCTTGGCCGATCACCTTATCGAGATTATCGAGGCGCCATCGCTTCCTCGCCATTCATAATAATGTTAATGCCTTAGTGCCGCGTACCTACACTGTACCCGCATCGCATCGCATAACACTCCGATAACGATTCGTTTTGGTGGTTCTGCTTAGTTTTTCATTCGTAATAGTAATTACGTAATTGGAGTAATTAGACGACGGGTCTTTATGCAAATTCGAAATTTCCGTGGATTATTTAATAAAATAATTAAAAACTAAAAACTCGGATATGCGAAACAGGTTGAATTTGTCTGTTCTTCGGATTGCCGCGTTATTTCTGTATTTGCGAACTGCAAACGGAGCGGAAACAGCGTTAAAGAGTTCCTGAAACGATCCGATCAAAGCCGAAGCGGATACAGAAGATTTACCGCTTGTATCGATTAAATCAGAGGCGAGCATCGCGTTATACGAATGCTCGTGTTTTCGAGTCTTATTTTTGAACCGCGACAGAACGGTAGATTCGAAGTGGGCCGAACGAAAGAAAGAAAGAAGAATGTGACTGTATTTTATTCCGAAATTTAAGGTAGCCTCTTTTTTTTAAATTTGTTTGACGGGACGGTGTTCAGGAGGATGTCGCATTATTGTTGGCAGTTCCGACTCGTATTTTCGAACTGTAAACGCAACGGTTAATTAAAGAGTTCTCGAAACGATTCGGGCAAAATGGAGTCCGATAGTGGGTCAGTCTCCCTGTTCGTCGATCGCGCTGTGTCCTGAACATCTCTGACCCATTGAGAGCCTCGTAAACTCGGGTTTCCAGCGAACACGGTTCGCTCGATGGCCTCCGGGCCCCGTTATTTCGAGAGTGTCCGTCCTCGGAACCAGTTTTTATCATCTATCCGCTATCCGAACGTTATTCGGCCAGCTTCATTTGCAAACTCATGCGCGCAACGTGGCCTCAACGACGCGCAACGAGTTCGTCTCTTCTCTGTTTCTTTCGCTCGTATTCCCATTTAGCTGCGCATTTGGAATCGCAGGCAAGCATCGCGGTTACGATCAGAGACGTTCACTAACCGAACTAACCGAACTGGGGTAATTACTTCCACGGCACGTGATCGCAGAAACCTGCCAGTCTCGATGGGCGATATAATGAGAATAAAGAGATCGTTATCCTCGCCCCCGGCCGCAGGAGCAACCGTTGACGGGCTTAACTGCCGGCCGGAGACCGCCATGAAAATCTCCTCCTCCTCCTCCTACCACTGGTCTCATCCTCCACTTCAAGTAACTCCTGCACGAATTCATTATTGCGTTCCAGCTACTGACGAAGGTCTGCCAGACTCCGGGTGGCCACGCAGCCGTCTCCGAAGCGGTCTCCACTTTGAGACTCAAGTACGGCGAGGGTGGACGATTCCGTTTCCTTGCCGGCGCACTCCTGGCTCCCAGAGCAGCCATTGCGCTGAGAGTCGCAGGGGTCTCCTTTCTTAACGCTTTCCTGAAGTCTGCACCACGCACGCAGACCAGGTTGTACATTCAGGTAAATCACTTTTTTCCTAGATCAAATTTTCTTTTGTCGACCAATTCCCTACATTCCCGACATCTCCTGGATCCTAGGCAATGCGATTCCGGAAGCAACCGAGTCCATCTTCCTGATCTATCCCGATCGATTTCCGGTCTAACAGTCGGTTTCTCTTCCGGCAGGCCGAAGCCTGCGAAGCTGGATTAGAGCCGCAGGTCCTTCAAGAATGGCTGAAAGAGTTGGACGGCAGGGAGGAGGACGCCCTGAACGAGCTTCTGCACAAGGAGGTCCAGAAGTGGACGCACAACTGCGTCGACGTCGACTCGCTGCAGCGGCGAGTGGTACGTGCCGAGGAAACTTGTAGAATTCTCAGCAAAAAGGTATCGGCTCTGCAGGCCGAGCTGCAACAGCTCCAAGTGGAGAAGCTGAACAACTACAACCTGGAGGACCGTGAGAAGGTGACGGTGCTCGGGCCGAAGCTGTCGCCGAAAGTGTCCTCGAACGCCGAGGACGAGGGGATCAGCTCCTCCGAGAGATCGAGCAGTCCTGAGAACGGTAAACACCAGCTGCGAGGTCACCAGAAGCATAGTTCGTCGCCGGACAACGACCAGGAGACCACCATCGACGACGTGATCGAGGAGCTCAGGATCATCGTGAAGGACGCCGAGCAGGAGTTCGGCGACAAGAATCGCGAGGAGAAGGAACGAATCGTTCAGGCTCCTTCGAAAGACTCTACGTACAAATGCTCGGAGTCGTATTTGCTGGACAGGGTGCTGAAGAGGGACCAGCAGTCCGATGCGAAGCTGTCAAAGTCAAACGGTGGCTCGACCGTCTCGCAAAGCGTGATGAAAGGCGAGCAGGTGACCTACTTCGGCAACGAGCGAGACTACAGCACGGACTCGGGCAGCAACGGACGACCGCGAGCGAACCCTGACGCGAGAAGGATCTCGAAGTCATCCATCGAAGGCAGCGTCAAGATCGTGATAAAAGGACCGGACATAGAGGACGCCATCGTCCCGACGATCCTCCACCCTCAACCTCCGAGAAGATCGCCGCCCTGTCTGTCCAGCATCATGGCGGTGAGACACTGCGACTTCCCGGATCACGAGGAGACCTACAACTCCCACGACGAAGAGATCGAAGAGGAGACTTTAGGGGACGGTAGCGACTCCTTGCTCAGCGCCTCCAGGCTCAAGTACAACGGGAAAAATGAAAGTTACGAGGAGCAGATCAGGAACAACTCCGATCCTAATCGCTTCGAGAAGCAGTCGAGGAACACGGACGACGAGCAGGATGGCAAGTTGAAGAAGAGCTTCGACGATCTCCGACGCTTTGGCGAGGACGAGAAGGACAAGAAGACGATCCGGAATTACGAGAGCTCTTGCAGGACGAAGAACGAATCGAAGCCGAGAATGGTTCAGGATGGGTTCGTTCAGAGACACAACTCGAAGTACAGGAGCGAGGTGGAGAAGAGGAAACTGCTTCGCAGGTCGACGAGCCACGACTACCTCGAGTCCAGCGCCTCCAGTCCAAGGTCAAGGAGGTCCGGAAGGAGCCGGGTCGAGAGCCACATCAGGAAGTTCGAGAGCCTGAACTCGTTCGACGAGCATCGAAGTCTGCAGAGCTACGGGAGGCCGGGCAGCTCTGAGAACCTGAGCAAGCAGGAACACCAGTTCTTCGAGGACAGCTCGAGGAACAGGATGCGCAGGTCCGAATCCTTCCATCACGTGTCTCACGTGGCCAAGAAGGAACAGTGCTCGTCCAAAGGAGGCAGCGACAGCGGACTCTTCTATGTGACGGATTTCAATCTAGAACCGTTACTGACTCGAACTCCTCGATCCGTCGAGGCTCCAAAATCGCCGAGCTTGTTGACCAAGTCGTTGGACAGAATCGACGAGGGTCTCGACTCGATCGTGGACATAGTGATCACGGAGGAGAAGAGTCAATGGAGCTCGGGCAAGCATCAGAAGAAGAAATCGAGGGACGAGAGACAGCTGAGCAGGTCCAAGTCCAGCAGAGTCCTCGACGACTCGAGAAGCTACGAGGAGACCAAGAGCAGAAAGGGAGAATCCAGGAGCAAACATCTGAAGAACGATCAGTTTTATAATGTTGCCGTGAATAACAAGCAATTGAGGAGCGACGAGCTCTACGAGGAGCAGAGGAACCGCGAGTGGAACTGTCAAAACGAATTGAATTCCGCCAAGAGGAACGAATTGGATTTTGATCGCGCTCCGACGATCATGGGCAAGAACGCACGTGGGTCCAGGCACAACTCGTCGTTCGGCCAACAGGAGAACATCGGGAACAGATTCAGATCAAACGATTCAGGTATATTCGCTGGGCGAACTTACGACACTTTCGGTCTCGGAAAGAATCGTTTCAACGCTGGAAAATACTCCGGAAACCAGCAGATCAAGGACAGCCCCGTTGGAAGAAGAAACACGACCTCGTCGGCGACCGGAAACCGCGGAAAAGTGACGGACGTCGAGTCGGGACTCTACTGAAAGTCTGAAAGTATGTATGTAGGTCTCTTGCGGTTCAATCTAGATTTCTAAGCGCACTATCGGAAACAGAACGAACACACCATGTACCATACCAGATACTACGATACCAGCTATTTTGTATATACGGTTCGAATTCTGAAAGAAAAGCATTATGAACGACATTCGTTCAGCTCACTTTAGTGATTATACATACGTACATTGCGTATAGTCGTGTTGGCTTATCGTGTGCGAAAAAAACATCGCATGTATATCGTTCAATTCGGTCCACTTATCGGGACAAGGAGCACGCTCATCGCGATCACTTCTAGCAAGTATTATCAACAAATATTCGAATTCAAAGCGAATGATATTTGCGTTCTCTAATATCTAATTTAATATTAAACTCAGCCGTCAGTCGATAGCGTTATTCTCCATTCAGGACGTTCCGATTCGACATGCCTTTCTTTCGACCTGATCATTACACGATTATTATAAAGATAGGAACGAACTTCGGCAGTGATTCTATTTATAGGTTTCGTTGGTTTTCGTGAAAAGTATCGATGTATTGTAAATAAATACGAATGAATTCTCGAGAAGAATTGATCAATTAAATGTTTTTCGAATCACCTTGTACCTTCGACTATATGGTCGACGTACGAAGACAGATCTTCGGTGATGGACCGTCACGCTATTGACGAATTGAATTGTGCAATATTATTTTTCACCACACGTAATTACAGACCTGTAGTCATATCACTTCGCGGACCGAGCGAAGACTGTAATTTAGAAACGGCCCAAGAAAAAAGAGTGTACAAAGTATACGCAACGAGACAGCAATGATTATGAAATAAGTCTACGAGTTATCATCGTTGTAATAATCATTATCGATAAGTTCAAGCTCTCTTCTAACTTATTATAACTAATTTGTATTCGCGAAATAAATAAAAGCTGTTAACCTTATATTTAAAAGGGAAATAACATTCAAACAAACACAACCAACCCCGTTCGAGTAAACTGAAATTATGGCATAGTATTTATTTCCGATAAACGCAACAAATATATAGAAAACAAGAGATACAACAATCATAGGATTTATGTATAGAAAAATATACATATACATACGTATTTACAGTTTTTTCCTTCGCTCTCCATCGATAGCGATCGAATCCGTTGTACGGTTTCGCATTCACGACACTTCTAGAGTGATCAATAAATTCAGAGCGTTAAATAAATACGTATATACATGTGTGCCATTTCGCAGCAACGTACACCGAGTTTCTTAATACTGAAAAATGTGTAACATTCAACGAAATTCTACAATGAAGACGCACTTCGTTCCTTTTGTTGGGTTATATTTGAAAAGAGTGGCGTGGTCTTTGGTATATAAAATTAATATTTATTTATTCTTAAAATGGAAAAACGCGAAAAAAATAAAACAATGTTGGTAGAATCGTTTCTACCGATGAAGATAATATAATAAATAGTGAATATTTGACGCTTGGAACACAAAAGTATATGTATATTGCATGGTTAACGCGCTCGCACTCGCGACGGATTCCGCAATCCCGGTCAGCTGACAGGCCACAACCACAACCACGACCACGATCACGATTCGACCGAACGCACGCGTCACTTGAGCCGCGCGTGATGCAGCAACGGAATGCAACCTCATGCAGTTTCATTTAAGGCACAAGGAAAACATTCAGTCGATAGAAAAATATTGAATTGAACCATTCGGATATAACAACGCTGTGCCGCAGTTCTCTCGTTTTTTAACTAGCCGTAGCATGCAACAGGGTGGTCGTCACTTCGCTGAGCTCCTGACACGAGCGTCCATTGCGATGGATCACTTCTGGGTTGGCCAGCATCAACGGTTCGTGCGATTTGTCGCGCGCGATCTCCAAAAGTTGTTGCGACGTTTTCTCTGAAAGATAATTCGAAAGTTAGATCGCAATGATATCAGGACGGTGCAAAAATTCATGCCCGATCGTATTTTAACGCGTTATTGCATACGTATAACGAAAGAATGATCAGTCTTTAAACCTTGATGCGACGACAGGAAGTACGACAATTCCTCCTGGGTGGAAATATATTGGAATTCTTCGCCGCACGTTCCTTTCAACACCGCGATCACATCTGATCGAGGATTGTAAAAATACAGCCCCTGTTTCCGATTGTTAAACTCGTTGATCAGCGTTGCAATCCCCTACGGACAAAGAATAACAGAAAATATTCGAATGTATCCAGAATTTTCCGAACGGCAACATTTACTTTAGCAGCTGTGAAATCCGCTCCCAAGACGTATCTGCAATCAACGACAACCGGGACTTGACAGGAGCCCTGCTTTATTCCTGCGTTGCCAACTGACTTTTTAATGAAATCGACAGCGGGAAAGTAAAGACTGTTCCCCGGCGTTACCAATAGGTACTCGGCTCCAGAAGCAGTCTGAAAATGAACAATTTTTTCTTGTGAATCCATGTCTTGCAAATACGCGGTCGAATCGTAAATCATAACGCGCTGCTCACGGTGCATTTGTCAACGTGTATCGTCGGCCGGGCAGAGGGATACAATAAGAAGACGAGATTCGTCCCTACACCCATCAGTATGCCGTACTCCACGCCGACAGTGAGACAGAATAAAAATGTGACGAACATTGGGATCAGATCTTTCTTGCTGGTCTTCCATATTAGCTTCACCACTTGATATTCGATCATGTATATCACCGCGCAGATAATAACTGCAGACAGGGAAGCTGTAAAGGTAACGTAACATCGTGTCAGACGCGTCACATCAAACTCGAGAATATATGGTAAATGAGAATTATTCATGAGACAAATTACCCTTCGGTATGTAGTAAAAGTACGGTGTTAACAGGCTTAGAGCCAATAATATCAATATTCCAGTGTACAAACCACCCATTGGCGTTTTCACGCTGCTCGCATGATTTACAGCGGACCTACTAAACGAGCCAGTTACTGGCATCGAGCTTGCACAAGAGCCAAGCACGTTGCAAATTCCTAGGGTGATCAGTTCTTGGGTGGCGTCGACTTTGTCGCCGTTCGCGAAAGCTTTCGCTATAGCGACGTTCCCGAGAACCCCGATTATGGGTACCAGTGCTATGGACGCGCCTAATTCCGAGCACATCTCGGCGAAGCCCAGCGTGCGATTCCCAATTTGCGTGGTGAAAGGAGGCAATCGGAAATGTGGAAGACCGGACCTGACGGTGCCTGTCAAAATAAACGAAGAACCGGTCTCCGTCGAGTTCAATTTGTATGCAATAGCGGAGCACACGATCACGATAATAGCATTTCGAGCCGTAGAGATTAGCCATATTATTTTTGTAAACGTTCTATGGTACTTGTTCGGCTTCTCGTTATTACAGCCGAATTTAACTTCTTTCATTTTCTGTGGGACAAAAACGATGCAATTGAAGCGTGCGTTAACGTTAATCGATCGTAAGTATAATATTAACATCGTATTAATCAATTAATTGCAGTTGATAATCATTACGTGTACTCGGGAGCGTTATATACATTACCCTAAACATTAACAGAACAACGATACAAGAAAGACTCATTACGGTATCCCATAGACTAGTCTTATGAATATTTTTAAACACTTTTGTCACAGTGTCTAAAAATCCTTGAGAGGAGATCCGTAGTCCCAGAAGTCCTTTCAGCTGGGAGGCCACGATTATCACGGAAGTGGCAGAGGTGAAGCCGACCGTGACAGGTATCGATATAAAATCTATAAGTACTCCTGTAAAATATTGCAAATTAATGGTAAACTACGCACTAGAGCCAGCAGTTATATATTTTAACGACGCGACTAATCTAATGGAAGCTACTGACTGAGCCGAATTATAACGATATTACCTAGACGTAGAAAAGCCATTAAAATTTGCAGACAACCGCACAGAAATGCAAGCAATATCGCAAAGTCGGCGTTTCTACCCTGAACGTATTCGTGCGTCATAAGTGCCATTAATGCAGTTGGTCCAATCGTGATGTCTTTGCATGACCCAAAAATTATGTATACCATAGCGCCCATAAATGCAGAGTAGAGTCCATACTAGAAGATGGTGATTTCGTCAATTTTATTCGACCGTGTCGAAAATGTTCAAATGGAATAATAATAAACGTATCAGAATAGTGACCTGTGGTTCTAGGCCCGCCAAAGTAGCATAGGCGAGCCCTTGTGGCATTACAGTAAGACCCACGGTAATGCCGGCGATAGCATCGTTCAAAAATTTATCCGAATCGTACGTTGGCAGCCAACGAACGATTGGTATCCTTTTCCTAACAAATTTCCTCAATTTGTTTAATTTGTCATCTTTCGACCGCCATTTTCGGTCTATGACGTTGGAGGCCATTACAGATCGATAAATATGCACCTTCGAAAAAATCCAGAATATTCTCAATCTTTCAAACAAACGATAGTCATTTACAATGCCGATATCGACTTGTAAATACTACAAAATTACTACGAAAGAAATAGTCAGTGTTCACGTCTGTACGTGTAGCAGTGTCTGGACATTTAGAAAACAAATTTTTATGCTATCGATAATGTTGTGACATCGATAGAATAAAACTGGAAGAGGATTGCACGTTCGCCAACTTTTAGAAATTTCTTATCTGTCTGTTTCTCGCGAAATAACTTGGTGTGCATGTGCTTGACATGTAACTATGATCGGTCAAAAGCGCGAAACGTTTTTACCTGTGAAAGTCTCGACTTTCACCGTAGCGCCGGAGCTTCTCACGGGTGCGTTACTCCTTAATTATACACTGCGGTGTCATGAATAAAAAAAAAGTAAAAATAAATTATAATACCTGTCTAAATTGACAGCATTCGCTATACGCGATATACCACGCAGTACTGAAAGAAACCGAAGCCACTCGGTTGCTTATATACCCAGGTGGAGCGCGAATTTTATCGCACGTTAGTAGAGGAAAAGTCGCGGCTAGCCTTCATACTTTTTACACGAATCGCGAACAATATGCATTCTTCGTGAACGGTAAGGATATATGTACGTATGTACCAGCAGCGGGCAGAAATAATCTCGATACTCCCCTAATTCGATAATTGAAATTATTGGCGAAAACATATTTATCGTTTGGACGAGTATATACGAGTATGCGTATAGAAAAAAAAACAGAAAAAACAGCAAAAAAAGATAATCGCCAAACGTCGAAAGCGAGAAAAATAAGCTAAGAGCGAAGACCGAAAAGTTGACGAATTGAAATTCCTGAGTATAATTGCTCGGCCAACGTTCTAATTTTTTTCCAACATTCCCGACCCCTTTGGCGAGACAAAAATTGCAATTGGAGCACGTGAGTTAGCAGCCAAGTGTGTTAACCTTCGTGGCACTTGAATAATTGCATAATCCAAACGCGTAAAATTCACCAGGTTTAATTTCGCCGGCGTTTTTAACGACAACGACAACGCCGACGGAACGCAGTCCTTTTTGTCGGTTTACGAGTCATTGAACACTTGGTCCGTTACGTTTCCCAACAGGCCTTCGGTCGTCGGAGTTCCGTTTCTGTTGAGCAAATTTATTAAAGGGCCATAGGCTACTCGACTCGTTAACGATTGCCGCGCGTGCGACAATGTGCGTGCGCGCGCGCGCGCGCCTGTGTGCGTGCACCGAACAAGAAAAACCAGCACGCTTTCGGATATGGACAAGGATTTTTCTTATCCTGCTGCTGGCGATCGAACGTCGAGCACTCGCACAATCGTCGCCGGAGGAAATGCACAACTATTTTTACCGCGTAAATACGATAGCGAGTTTCCTGTTCCGATGCAAAATATCACGTAAAACGAACCTTCAATTAGCTCGGAGAATTTCGCCGCTGGTACGTGTCATTTTCTTTACGGAAATATCGATCACGCTCGGCTCGTCGACTGGCATAATCTGCTACTGCTATATACAACTTAGTACGCTGTTCCGTACTTGTTCGAACTGTTTCATCGAAAGATCGTGAACAAGAATCGAAGACGAGAGAACCTGGCACGTCGCTCGGCAAACTAGAATAGAATGAATAAACGCGCTCCGTCCAGGTTCTCGCTATAAACTGCCATAAACTGAACTTGGAAACCGGCATTTCGCTTGCTACTTGCTGCGGACCACTGCGGACTACGGACTGCGGACTGCCTCGGGAGAAAGTGCAGTTCGCACGTTTCTCAACAGAGGGACTGCATTTTCTCGATGCAGTCGGTAACTTAGAACAAATAAATTCTACCATCTACTACTTCATTAGCGTTTATTCTCTGCTTTTCGATCTTGTACAGTTTGTTTTATTATTAATCGTACCTATAAGTCTACCATAATATTTTTCGCTTAATATATTTTCCCTTGCATCTGTTGGTTCTGTTATCAATTTTATCTTCGCCAATCTTCATCTCCAACGCGCAACGGCTTCAACCGCCAACCTTCTCTTTATCAACTTACAATTATAGTTATCTCTACGTATTTATATGTTATCGTTTCTAAGTTTTCTAAAGCCCATGAAGCGCTTGTATCTTACCGCTGCAGCGTCCGAGTATATCAGCGTATACTGCTGATGTATATGTACCGAAAAGGTTCCATTACTTTTCAATTCGACTCGTAGATTTTCGTCTGTTTGCACTTGCGCATCCTCTCGTTCATCAGTATTATGGCGACCTTTATGGTGGTCGGTTCAGGTCGTTCTTAAATATCTGTACCAAGAGAGAAAAAGAGAAAGAGAGACACTATTTCTGCGACAGATTTTGAATTAACATTGCCATCAACGCATACGGTAAAAATTAACATTCTCGTAGATAACGATACGGTTCTAAGATCGCAAGAATCATGCACAGATTATTGTATTTAATCCAATATCAATTGCGTCGTAAATATATTTTATTCTAATAGTTTTCGGTTATTGCGTTCGTCCATTTACTTTTGTTGCGCACTCGATCGCGAGCACAGTGACAATTGCGTTGTTGTGTTTTCGTTGATTTTCGTTGATAATTGTTTGACGAAATGATCGGAAAACTCCCGACTCGAGCTTCAAGAATTTATATATCATTTCGTTTTTAATCTAAACATGGTGGAGGCTCACCATTTTCTGTTTAACAATGTCGTTGTAAATGGTTGTAATCGTGCTCTATATTTTCATACGGTTTCGAAAGATTTCGTGTGTGTTTCGTCTGTGCTCCGTATAGATTATATTTTCCATCTATGATAATGTAAGAAATTGTGTTTTTTGTTATTAAATGTGCTTAGTTTCTGTAAATGCATTTGTAATAGGTAAAATGGATTCCACTGATAGAGATTTAAAACAGAAACATGGTATAGAGCAGATGGCCGTAATCGGCAAGATCTATAATATGCAGTGGCTGAAAAGTAATTCTCAGTTCTCAGGCCAGTACGTTTATACATATCTGTTTTTTATATGTTAGTTTACTTTCGTTTCGTTTTGTTTCGTTGCTTCGGTATTCGTTTCTTTCGCCGTAAATATTCTAATAACCAAGCGCGATAGAATACAAGAATGGTATTCTACGATCTATTCGGTCATGAATAGAAGAATAAATCAGTGAATTGTTAATTATGTTGAATCATGGTATAGTATTCTACGTCCAAAGAAAAGATAAGATATTAGAAAATGAATTTCTATAGGGTGTCTCTAATTTCATGAATTAATGTTTCTATTATAGCACAAAAGTATTTCCAGATGAAAATGAATTAGCGTGTACGCCAGCAACCAATAAAACGAGCCAAGGATCGGAAACCTGTACCGTTGTTGCGTCAGCCAAAGATGCAGCAAACTATCCTCAGCTAGAGAACGATGATCGTGTTATGAACAACCAGCGTGTAGACGACAATAATATCGTTACGAATAAAAATACGCTTGAACGTACTTTAAAAGTTGTCGAGCTGGACGAGGAAAGTATTATGGAGACTGCTTGGCATAAAAATGTTAACGTAGTTAGCTCCCTATCGCCAAATTCTCAACGAGTGAAAAAGATGAATACGCAAGAGAATATCGTTAACGTTCCCCTGGAGCGTCTCAGACTTGTGGAGGAAGAGCAAATACGATCCAATGAGTCGTATAACGAATCGTCTAATAAATGGTAGGTATACAACTGTAATCTTAACGATAATGCCTTGTTACTACACTTCATGTGACTTATTACGCGTATAATTAGGGACACTGTTCGTAGTATACCCGATTCGACGAAGGCAGATAAAGATCAAAGTAATCGAATCAATTCGAAGCAATGCCACGATAATAATAACAACAATGCGAAATCTAAAGCTCAAACTGCACCAGAGTTACAGAAAGGTACGCAAAAATCAACTACAAAGATTAATATTAACAAAACTAACGATCACAAGGTCAAGAGGCACCCAGGTGAGACTCATACGATTCAGAACTAACGCAATGATAATCGGTACGCTGCGGATTTTAATGCGAAATAAAAATTTTCTGCATCAATTGCAAGACCGTTCATAGTCCTTTGTTAATAGTCGTAATTACGTAGATGGAAACAATACAATAGGATTTTTTAATTGATTAAATGTTTTTTCTGTTTTACGTTCGAGGTACTCGTTTTTATTATAAATGCATAAAATCCGCAGTCTAATAATCACGAAATAAACTTCTGACCTGTTTTTTACTCGCAGGAAATTCGATAAAGGAGTCTTGTACGAAACAGATTTTCAAAGATCAAGACGATTCGTTGCATTCACACAAAAATGTGAAAATCTCCAATACAGACTCTAGAAAAACCTCTGTACCTGTATCCAAGTATGATAAATGTAATAAAGTGAACGGATATAATAGGCAATTAATTATGGGAAAAGGGACGCAAATGAAAGAGCAGCAGTTTTATAAGCAAAATTTTTCTACGTATAATGATAGCGGCGACAGAAGGAAATCTACGGAAGGATTGGATGAGAAGAACAGGTCTCAGAGTAGAAACAACGAGACGGACGAACCGAGAAAATCTCACAAAGTTCAAATAAACCGTTCTCAATCGTATAATGTTCAATACAATAGGAACAAACCGTTGGCGAAGTCACAGCAGCAATATTTAAGGGATACAGCCAAGGAAGAAGAGAATTCCATTCATCGTTCATCTGGTTTCAACGACAACGCTAGTTCTTCAGCTAATTCAGCCGACAATGGATCGAAGAAACAATGTGAACTAACAATAAGTAAGAGAATGAACGATCTATTAGGTCAGTGAGAAAGTTGAAACACGCTTGCACACACGCACACGAAAGAATCGGGCATTGAACTTTTCCACTGACCTAATAGAATATTCTGAAAATGCACGAGGACAACTGTAGACAATTTGTACGTTTCAGAATGCAATACGAACGAAAGAGCCATGGGAAAGCCGTCCGGTTCTGTACCGTGCAGAAGAATCTACCAAAATTTGTCTCACGCGAAAACCAGCAACGACAAAACTTGGAAAGACGATCAAGGCTGCGTGCAGAAGTTTAAGAAAGAGTCTCACATTTACAGGCGTTCCTCGGGCACGTTACAGCCTTTCCCGAAAGACACGAGCGGCAAAGAGAAGTCAGACGAATACAAGAAAGTTGTTCCGGACAATTCGTCGAAAGATTACAGGGCGAGCCATTCCGAAGGCTCGAGGATAACCGTATGTTCGGTTAAGGCAGCTAATGGTGCTATCATCGATAAGACTGACTCATCGGATTCAACTGTAAATAACCAGCAGTCCGCGAGACCGTTGAATACTCGTTCAATCGGTACCAAAGATCCAGCAACCATAAGCGCGTCCATTCACGCGTCGCAGGAGTCGTCGCACCTGTTGCAAGTTGCCCCTTGCAACGGAACCGAAGTACAATTCGCAAAGACTGAGCAAGATCACATTAGTAATAATAATAGCGGTAAGACGAGTATCGGTAGCTCGGAGACCAAGTCGGAGGCAAAGTCGGTCAAGTTTTCCGACAGCGTTCAGGAGATGAACACGGCGATTCGTTCGGCGCCATCGTTGCATACTCATAACACTATCCAGCAGCATAAAATCGCTACAAGCTGCTCGTATTACTCCGATCTACAATCTACTCCTAGCGTAAGCAACGCTCAACAGCTGGAGAGCGAGCAAAGTGTACAAACAACAAACAATAAGAGTTACTTGGATAACGGCGGTGCTCAGATGGCGAGTCAGAGCTCCGTTCAGAACCCTGAGAGGAACATGTATCTGCTGGACATGGTCCACCAGAAATCGGATCAGCCGAGCAACTGCGGCATTGCGATGGGTAACAGCATGTCCTACCACAACGTGTCGCCCCCGGTGTACATGAACCAATACAACGGTACGGTTCAGAACACGTCGCGAAAAACCACCGACGGCAGCATAGCGTCCCACAGCGGGCTGATGCCGAGCACCTCCTCCTACACCATGGAGAATCCTAGTATAATGCAAGGTGAACCCTCGAACATTCTCATGCACAGCACCCAGACTTCGGTGTTGCCAGCGTCCTCTGGTTATCAGAATCATCCGGCGGTTGGCCAGCATAATCAATGGAATTTGTCGCTTCCAGATATGTTGCTCTACGGAAACGCGATCAACTCGGCGCACCCGTTAAACATGCAGCTGCAGAACTCGAGACATGTATGCAACACGGACTACAACGGTATCCAGCAGGGCTATATGCAGTGCCCCCTGTTCTACGTGCCGCAGCTCTGCATGCAGGGCTGGAATCCGATGATGCAGTATCCGCCGCTGTTCCAGAACACAACCTACACCAACAACTGCAGTGCATTTCCGAGTCAAGTGCTGCCTCCTTCGAATACCACGGCTGACTCGATTAATTGCTCCGTGGCAACATCGATGCAGAGCAATCCTTACAAGCAGTTCCAGCAGGTGCAGCAGCTGGAGAGCAATCCTAGCTTCTCCGTGCCAGTGAAATTAGACAACAGCTATAATATCGGCAGCATGCAGGCATGCAAGTCGAACGTCAAGATCAAGGACAACTGTGCTGGGGATGTTCGCGCGAGGTCCAACCAATATCGAGTTCCTCTCGCGAACGATTATCAAGGCTGCGTTCAAGATGGTCAGGCGACCGGGCCGTATTCCTACGGAGTCTCCATTGAACCAGCGAGGAATGCATCCACGAACATGCATCTGCTGAATCAGAAATACGCGCCGCGCGTCACTGCCAATTACCAGAGGATGCCCGAGCATTGCTCATCCTACCAAAGTAATCTAGAGCTCGGCAACAGGAAGGACGACGCGAGAAATGATTCCCAGTGCACTCCACCCATGGTCTCACCGAAAGAGTGCATGTATTACGGAGTGAACTACTCCAGGAAGCTGGACGTTCTTCAAAATTCCACTCTACACACGGATAACAAGTCCACGACGTACATTGCTGGCGTTAATCCGCAAACCTATGCCCCCCAGTATCATAAGAATGGAAATTATCACGTGTCATCTAAAGAGCTCGCATCCAGAGCGACTGCATCTGCCCGCGGTATTCGCAAAACGATGGAGCAGTAAGGACGTAGCAGCCAGCAACTAGCAACCAGCAACACGATAACGAGCACCACAGGCGCATAATACATTTCTTGTTTACGAAATAGATCGTTGCAGTCACACCGTACAAAATCGTTGCACGTTCATTCGCCCCTCGGGCCGTTTTCGCATCGTCGTTGTCTTTGTATGAACCGGTAGTGGACCGATCAATGCGATCGCTTCGAACTAGTTGCAAATTGTTTGGGGACATGCTTAACAAGAAGCGTGTGTAACTCTTTTGCGCAACTTTTGATACTCGGGACCTCGTACAGTTCCTATAATTTCGGAAGATAATATCGATCTTTCTAAAGAACTGCCCGAAGGTTTATAAAATGCAACTTTCTTGATAAAAGTCCAACTTTTGTCCGAGGCGTGTTTTCATGCAGTCAATAATTATAATTTGAATTTGCGAATAGTTCGAGGAGACGGCGTTGCTTGGTCGACCCTGTAGCGTGGGAGGCATGAAAGTTTTTTCATCTACTTTAGACACATACTTCACGTGCATCGTACTTACACATAGATGTTTGGCATCAACTTAGCGATAGACTCTTTTTCAAAGTTGAGAAGCTTTAAAGCGATTTTACGATATTGTAACTGCCAATTACGCGATAGCCTCATCTTGTTCTATTTCCTATGATAACAAGTGTGAAAGTAGCAAATCTATTTTCTAGATTCTCTTCGGACATTTCTATCGGGGTCAGTCTAATGGACTTTGGAAGCGTCGTATCTTTTCAATATCGTATCCGGGCTCTTGATATTCTCGGGAGAATATACAATATATATATTTTAAGTTCCTATGATCGAAAGTATTATTGTATGACGATTTAGAGTTTAGTTCGTGTCACGGAGAAAGTTTCGCTTGGTTCTTTTAAGTAACGTTTCCTTCCTGAAAACTGAAAAGAAAATGGAAGACTGGTGAAAGAGGAGTCGTCGACTCTATCGTTGTCGGCTGTACTTCGAACCGTTTACGAATCACACACACACACAAGTCTGATGTATGTATTTAATTTCCCGTGGCCCAACGTCGGGCCACGATTAATTTTTTCTTTCCTTCGTTTTTCGTATTCTACATATAATTTCCTCTATTAGTTTTCTCTATCGATTCGGAGGCAAAAGCATTTTATATAACCATTTATTTTTATTCAAATATTACGTATATTGTTAAGAAATACCATATAGTTTATTTTTCGAGGACTTACAAGTTTTTACAAAGTAAAACATTGAACTTGCCGTACTTGATAGATGTTATATAAACTAATTAGAATATATATATATATATATACACAATATATTATTTCTCTCGACATATTCTGGTACGCATTTATAACCACACAGTATTATCCCTTCGATTTATATTAAGAAACTGCACGCGTCAGTAGAGTTCTCTTTAAACGAAAATAAAACAACAAAAACAAGGAAAAAAAGAAGAATAGAAGAAGATTGGGTGAAAGGATGAAGCAAGTAATTTTTCATATGGATCTATATCAATTTGCTGGTATAAAGTTACAAAATAAAAAAACCGTACGAATTATTATACAATTCATATAGGTATAATCGTAAATACGTGTTAATGTTCATTACGATTTTATACGATATCGTTGATAGCCCCTGTAACTCGATTTTCGATATATTGTATATTGAAGAAGAAAAAAAGAGAGAAAACGCAAAGAAGAAAAAAATAGAAGAGACTCGCAGAATTTGTAGGAAGTTTTTCCGGCACGATAAATTGATTTCTTAATTTTCCAACGTGTTTCAGAGATTCGTGCTTGCGCGTTCGTCTTTCAGCCTGTCGTCGGCCTTTACATTCGTCACGTCGATTAGTTCAGCGTCGAATTCCAGGACTCTTTTGCTCAAACTATACTCCTTCAAAATCGCGACAAGCTCCGCGTCCGTGTGCGCCACTCGAATGATCTCGTCGGACAGCGATTGGACGCTTCTTAAGATCTCCGCGGACGGCCGCAGCATGATCAGCTTATGGTTTTTCTCCTTGAAGTCGTTTATCACAGTGTTCAACCCCTGCGAACATCACCGAAAACAAAATGTACTCGACGATACCGGATACCACCGGGAACATGTCCGAAATCAGTCCTGAATCTTTTGTTTGGTGGCGATCATTGAACGAGAATCAATTGGACACGATGCTGCGAAGAAACGTTACGCTTGTTTCTCTCATCGATTCGTTTTTATCAGAAGATCATGGAGATAGAAGCGTAGAAGCGAGGATAGAGTAGCTCGAAGAAGATTCAGGACAGACGAAACACGCGCGAACGCGCATACACACGCGCTCATATACAATATCCTATACAGGCAGGATTAATAATAATAATTGTGTAAGAATGTTTATATCACCGTGTGGATGACTGAATGTTTCTCTCATATGTTTGTCTGTTATATAGTTTTATCGATTTATGCTTTGCGTTAAGGCTTTTGTTAACAAATGTATGTAACGTTCAGTTTTTGTTAAATAAACAGTTCTCTGCGAGCAAGCAACGGATCACAACACGTAACATACATTTGTTAACAAAAGCCTTAAGGCAACACATAAATCAATCAAATTATATAACGGACAAAGATATGAGAGAAACATTCAGTCATCCAGACGGTGATATAAACATTCTTACAATTGAAAATGTTTCTACGCACTTGCGCCGCGGTGAAATCAATTTTATCGATATGCTTGCAGTCTAGCACGACGATTCTCGAGTTCTTAAACGTTTTCAGTAGGTTCTGCTGATTGTTAGCCAGGTGTTCTATCAAGTATATCCTCAGGTAGTCCACCGCTGGGAAGAGTAAACCCGCGCTGGGTTGCACGAGGATGTAGCTAACCGCGGGAGTCTGTGTTAACAATAAGAAATAACAAGAACAAAAAAAAGAAATATTTTTAAAATAGCAACTTCTAAAAGTCTTCGTCGATCATTGTTATGTATTTACATTTCTGTATTCGATATATATTGTCGGCCTGGCGTTGAAATAAATTAATATAGCCAGATCAATCGTCACCCCTATTAAAATCCCCAGCTCGACTCCGGCGAACAGGCACGCGAGGAATGTCGTGATCGTGGGGATCAGATCTCGCTCTGCAACCATAAGTTGCGTTAACTATAGTTTAGCTAGAGAAAATCAGCTGAAGCTAAACCGTAGAATTACCGAATTCTTGAAATATAGAAATTTTCATTATTAATTGTTCTACTTACTGCTACATCTCCAAATCGGCTTGATCATCTTCACTTCGATCATGAATATCACCGCGCTGATTATCACAGAGCTCAGCGTAGCTCTCGGGATGTAATAAAAATATGGCGTGAGCAGACTTAGAGCGAGAATGACTAGAATACCTACGAGCGAAATTCTCATGAGTATATTTTTTGTCTAAATAAATATTCGCAGTTTGAACCTGTGTATATGCCGCCGAAAGGTGTCCTGACGCCGGAAGCGTTGTTCACGGCGCTTCTGGAGAAGGAACCAGTGACTGGCATAGAGTGGAAGAAGGACCCTACCACGTTGCACAGACCGAGGGTCAGCATTTCTTGAGTTGCATCGAGAGTCTGGCCTCGTGCTGCAACGATTTATCGTATACGTATTACGAGTATGTATTACACGTGTATAGCACATATAATAGATATGTATTCCAATAGGCAGTTATCGGTATTGAAATGAATACATATATGCGTGTTTATATTCATGTTCATCTTGAACCGCATTGTTCTAGTTGTAAATTAAAATTAGATCGAATCTTCCGTTCAATTATGTCCTGATTTCGTCGAAACTCACAGAAGGACTTGGCGATGGCGACGTTCCCAATGATTGAAATCAGCGGAACGATAAGAATCCCAGTGCCCAGGTTCTTGCACATCTCTACAAAGGTCTCGGTCTGGTTCCCAACTGTTCTGGAGAACGGCGGTGGTTCAACGGACGGCAATCCTGCGTCGATGTGTCCCGTTAGGATGAAGGGTGCGCCACCCCGGCTCTCGTACACGTACGAAACCACCGCGCAGACGATGACGACGATGGCGTTCCTACCAGTCCCGAGGAACCAGATGGATTTGTTTAGTATCCTGTTGGAGACCTTGGCATCTTTCAGTTTCTGGAACCGTTCACCGCGTTTTCGATCTGTATCTTTCTTTTCCATATATCACGCGCTGCGCAACAATTTTTGTACACATGGTACTCGTATACATACACATATATATATATATATATATATATATATATATATATATATATATATATACATACGTATACGTATACGACGTACACGTATGTATTTATATAGTTCTGCTCGTGTGAGCGTCCACGGTAAATTACCTTCAGGGTCAGCAAAATTAGAATGCAGCAGAACGACAAGATCAGGTCAGGGATCCTGGTCCGTCCGACGTTGTTCACCAGCTCTGTCCAAATCTCCACGAAACTTTCCCCATGGATCTTCAATCCCAGCAAGCTTTTTATCTGGCTGCAGGCTATGATGAGGCTAGCCGCTGAAGTAAATCCCGAGACCACAGGAATCGAAACGAATTCCACTAGAAATCCTAGCCTGAGGATCCCCAGGATCATCGTGACGCATCCCGACAGGAAACACAGCAGCACTGCATATTCCGGATTGCCTCTGCAAGTAGGATTTAATACTTTCTTGATCTCGATCTCTGTCCAGTCTCGCGTTTACGGTTATCGGAGCCAGAAAGGGAAATATGGCTGTTTTCGTATATTGGAACATCCCCTGTGATCGGTTATAATGAAATTGTGGATTTTTGTGCGAAATGAAACTAGTCTCCAGACAATTGTTGATAAGCAGGGCATCAGCTCCGGTGACTGGTGACTGGTGATCACCACACGGCAGTCAACGCGGTGTTAATTCGTACAGTAAATCGTATCGTTTATTGCCTTAGATCCAGCTATAGTATACGTACGTATAAAGCGTCGATTCGTTCAGCTATACGTACATAAGGACACGTAACTGGATACGTAAAGATAAAGACTCGAAAAATCGCAGAGGTCGAACGGTCGCTACGTGCTTTCAAAACTCGATTGTACTACCAATCTGACAATGAGAAACACAATACTACAAGAGAGCATCGTAAACGAGTTGTTGACCCGATTCTCGAAAATGAAGTCACAGCTGGTTTCAAGTTAGAAATTTCTTAATCGCGCGGATTGACGCGAGCGGTCTTTTCAGGGGTCATTCAATCTTATTTGCCGGTCGCAATTGCTCGCAATTATGAATATGAAACCGTCGCTCGTGCAGGGTGTGTAAAAAGTAACGGTCATCCGTTCGAGGTGTGAATCGTGAATCGCGAATCGACGTTTGTAACTTCGTAGAAAATTCTTCGTAACGAAAAAAATCGTTGGTAAAGTTGTTTTTTACATCAACGCCTTCCACTCATCCGGAAGAGAAAATTCTTTGATATTTTTATTACAACTTGAAATTTATGATCCGAGTACGAGCCCAGCGACGAATGTTCCTTAACCGGATCCTTTGCAAACTTTTTCTCTTCTCGATGAGTAGAAGGCTTTGATGTAAATATAAACTTTAACAACGATATACTTCGTTACAAAGAATTTTCACCCCTACGACGGATGACCATTACTTTTTGTACGTCCTGTACGTTGTCTCACAGTCTGGTTGTTACGGTGCCTTGCGCCGAATCTTGGCTCTGGAGGCTACGGCAGGAAATACATAATAAGCTCTCTCGATAAGGTCTCTCGTCGAGAGTCTTACCTCGCGTAGGTGTACGTCAGCAGCGAGATCAAAGCGGTCGGGCCAATATTGACTTCGCGACAGGTGCCGAAAAAAATGTACACGAAACTGCCGGCGAACGCGCTGTACAATCCATACTGGGGTGTCAATCCTGCCAGGCCGGCGTAGGCGATCGCCTGGAAGCAAAGGACACGCGCGAATGAAAACGGTCGCCTCCGATCGGAAGCGGGGAACGATGACGTTTGTCGTTAAGACGACATTGCGTGGAAAGTATGTACCTGAGGTATTAAGGTCAAGCCTACGGTTAGGCCAGCAACTAGGTCGCCCAGCGCGTCTTTCGGCTTGTAGAGCGGCATCCATTTTAAAACAGGCGCTCTGCTCTCGAGCATCCTCCGGAATCTGAACCCGGTCATCTTTCTTCTCGAAGATCGTCCGAACGTCTCTTCTTCCCCGACGACGAAGGCTTCTCTTTCCTAGAGCATTTTGCTCGCTCGCGCGACCTTCTGCAATCACAGAGGACCGTGCGTTTAACCCCGTGTCCTTCGCTCGATTGTTCGCCGAAGATCTTTCTTATGCAACGAGCGTAGTCTCATCGAGCCGGACCGCCGAGCGCTCGCGTCGTCGATTCACCGCTGACAATTAGCGAATCTACTTCTAAGAGGCAATTAACGAGAGCGATTTTTTCTTTTTTATCTCTTCCTTGGCGGACGAGAACGCGTAGTACGTTTGTATGCACGGAGTAGACGCGGTAAACGGAGAACACGGAGTGTCACCTGATCGCCGCGCCGGCCACGCGAAGCCGAATCGTCCACGTGATTATCCTGTTTCCTGCTCGCGCGCGACCAGCCAGCGTGTCTGGACCGTTCCGAGGATTCACGATCCTGTCTTCCGCCGCGAATATTCGAACCTACACTCGCGATCCATCAGGCGCTGATCGCTCCAAGAAACTTGGCAGTGTTTATTACGTTACGGGTGTCTTCTCGATACTGTACTGCTTTACGGTTCAGAGATATCCGACGGAATATATTCGATCGGACAAATATTCTTCGATGCACTTTAATGGAAGTACGTAGAGCTACGGAAAGTTGCATACTTCCATTAAAATGCATCGAAGAACATCTGTCCGATCGAAATATATTCCGTCGGATGTATTTCGGTATAAATGGACCTTTAATCGGGATGACCGCGCGCGCACCCCATCGAGCTTTTCCATGTACCACCGATTGCGAGTCTTACCGATCTGATGCGTCGACGCGCGTACCTGCTCCATACACTGATTAAATCTACAGCTGTTTCACACGTGCCGAGCCTCCCTCCATTTCCTCCACGAACCTGTTGCCACGCCGCGCGCCGCGACGCGTCGGTACGTCCGCCAGGATGCGAACGCATGCGTCGCACCTTTTCCGAATGATCTCTCTGGGTTCGGCAAACACGAATTACAGCCAATTTAATGGGCAATTTCATCTTTTTTCTTTTCTTTGTTACGGCCATGACCGGCGCGCAGCGTCCGGCCGATCCGCATCCTGCTCGAGACGATTTTGACCGTGGACCATCGTCACGCGTCATCTACGTCCGAAATCGTCCGCGATCTCGCAGAGACGGTAACCGCGGATCTTTCGATACATTTGTGACACGTAAAAATCTTTGGAACGCAAGAAATCGTTAATATATTTTTGTCGCGAACACGAACTACCTAGTGTATGCGAACGACGCGGCGTCGCGCGTCGGTGGAAATAACGTTGCGGATCAAGAAGAAATGAAACGAATATCTGTAAATATCTGTGCAAGGACGAACGATGTGTCTAACAAGCAAAAATTCAACGTGTACAAAACAATGTGCATCGCGTGTTACTCAACCTTGGCGTACACTCTAAAAAGATAATGGAAGTTTCTTTTTTCGAAATTTTCTACCGTCTTTACTCGAACGAACCGTACCTTGGATGAATCGTTAGTGGACTGAATGTCCTAACTTGAAATTTGATATCTGGCATATACTGTTCGAAGAAGCGCGGACAGAGAAAATTGTAGGAAGAAATATTTGTCGAGTCACCGTATTATTCATAAACGTTGAAAGGATCGTTAGATTCCTGCTAAAGATCCACCGATTGATTAAAATTATCCTGTTTATCGAATCACGGAGGAGGAAAAGCTCGTTCCGGATTCCTGTGACTTTCATTTCGCTAGAAAGCCCAGGCGCCTTGTCGGCGTTGTCGCTGGATTACGCAAGGATAATACGCAGAAAGATGTATCGCGTGGATGTCCGAGCGAGATAAGCGCTCAAGGATCTACCTCGCTGCTAAGTATAATCGTCCACGCTTTCCGCGAAACGTGTCGAATCGAAAGAAACAGCTGCTCGCGGAATCCGAAAGACCCAGTTCGCGTCAACTCGCCATTGTCATACGACATGTGTACATCCAATATACTATTGTTCTCGAGTACCTTTTGCCTTTTGCTTCTTTTTTAACAATACTTTTCTAGCCGTTTAAACGGAAACTGTTGAAATTTCTCGTATCGTTGCGTGTGGAACGCCGCGCGCCGTTTTGCGCGTCCGTAAATTACAAGGTCGTCCCGTGCTGTTAAGCGACGACGTAGTTTGCATATCAACAAGGACTTGGAATGTTTTTCTAGCAAAATTGTACCGTAGGCCACAAGATTCGATGAATTATTTACTCGCGGCGGCCGCGCGCCTCGCTCTTCCCCGTGGCGATACTTTTCTTTAGGGCGGTGGGGAAACACCTCTACGTACACCCCCCTATGATGTAGTTTGGGGGGGGGGGTAGTGTGAGGCTCAGCTCCTCCTATGATGGTATTTGGACGAACGGGGCTCTATTTCTAGACCCCTACCACTATCCACTAAAACCCCACCGCCCAAGGGCACCGCCCGTTCCTATTCAGTGCCCGATATACCAGTTCTCGGGGTCCCACTTTTCGTATTTGCTCCCGGGGGCTGGGAGACGCATCTTATCGGGTCTTGCCTGTCTCCAAGGACTTATCCACTTCCGTTTCCCCGTGGCGATCCTAGAATCGACCAAAACTGGTCGATTTTTACTCTCCTCCTTTTCCTCTTCCACTATCCTATTCCACCACCACGAGCATACCCAACATCCCTCGGTTAGTCCGCAGACTAGTCGCGTATTAATCTGGTCATCGGAGAAGGGGTAAACGGTATTCCCCTCAATTTCGGCCCTTCAAAAATCGGCCGTCGCGAGTCAATAAATCCGAACTGTGATCTGTGTAGATATATATGTCTCTGGTTTGTCTGACAATGAGTTTGTCAGCTAGAACGCTGCACATATTTTCTTTCTATTATATAAAATAGTTAAGTAGTTTCTGTAGCCCTAAAACGCCGAGCGGGTTGCCTTCTGAAAGGGGAACCGAAAATTGTAGAGCGGGTTATCTTTTGAAGGGGAACCGAAAATTGAGGAACGGGTTGCCTCCTAAAGGGGAAACGAAAATTGTATTTTTCAGCGAAAACTCGAGGTATACTTCAATAAATGCATGACCTCAAACTTCTTCAAAGTGTCACGTGCGACGATTTTTCTGACAGCTATGAACGGAACCTTCGACGGTGAGAAGATTGATGACGCGAAGTACAAAAGAAAAATGCATTGGAATAAGTAGGCGATAAGGACTGAAGCGTTCAGTGTTCTGAATGTAATTATTGCGAACTTTTCAAGCGAGGTAATACGCGACACGCGACACGTGTTTCGCATTCGGATGACACGCGAGACATATTTTTTTTATTGTTCCTTGAGGAACTAATGTTGATACAGCTTGAACTGCAATTCGCTTTTATATGTGTGTCATAAATTCACTAATGCTAACAGCTTGCTGGAACATATTGTGTCGCGTGGGATGGTTTTTTATCGAATGGAATTCGTAGCTTCGAATCCCCTGAAGAAAAATTTTGAAATAATTAATAGAATGTCTTTTCTTGTACATTTGTACATTGAACAACGTTACTGTCAAAATGTGTATAACCAACCTCCAATTGCTTTATGACAGCTCTTTTTTATATGCGTAGGCGCAGTTCTTTTTTAGATGCGTAGGCGCAGTTCTTTTTTTAGATGCGTATACGCAGCTTTTCTTATATGCGCAAGCGCAGCTCTTTTTTATATGCGTATACGCAGCTCTTTTTTATATGCGTATACGCAGCTTTTTTTTAGATGCGTAGGCGCAGTTCATTTTTAGATGCGTATACGCAGCTTTTTTTTATGTGCGTAGGCGCAGCTCTTTTTTAGATGCGTAGGCGCAATTCTTTTTTTAGATGCGTATACGCAGCTTTTCTTATATGCGTATACGCATCTTTTTTCTACTAGTTGCGTGGTTTTTTATTTACGCCTATGCAGCCTTTTTTTATCTGCGCCTATGCAGCCTTTTTTAAACTGCACCAGCGCAGCGTTCTTTTATATGCGCTTGCACAACCTGTGTATTTAGATGCCCTGCGCAGCTTGTTTTTAGATGCGTCAGCTAGATATAATATAAATTTATCAGTAATTGTTGTAACGTCGATCGATATCGATCGATGATCGATGGGCTGGGAAATGCTGGTATTCGTTAATCGATATATTAATTTTCCAAAATCAATGTATAATAATAAAAAAATAAATTTTGCGAAATTAGCGGAGCAGCCACGGTACCCGATTTTCATATTTAAGCGCGCTTTCGCAAACCATATCTATACAAACAATCACAACGAGTGACAAAGAAGTAACCTAACATGTGATTCCATAGTCCGTTCGGTAATGGAGGGTAGGCTACGTTCTGCGTCGCGTAAAATTTCACGTTTGTGATCCAACGTTTCGTCACGAAATTCTGTTTAGAGTGCGACGGGAAAATGTGCAGCAGAAATACGCGTGAATCCGCGAGCGACATTAGTTGTTAGAGAAAGGAGAAGAATGAACAGTGCGACAACAAGGAATCTAACCTGAACAATGTGTTGACTTTCGCCACTATTTTCGCAATTGTTTCGACGTTTTCGAGAATTTCAATGCGCGAGGATCCGCGTAGAGAATCCCCAGTGACCCTAATCGCATCGACGAACGTCGACGCTCTCCCTTAGCGAACAAAAATACCGAAATATGAGTTTATCGCCAGCCACCACCCAAATGCTATCGCAATATTAAGAAAGATGTTTCGGAGCCGAAGCTGGTTCGGAGGAGGGCTCTGGAAGCCCAAAAATCCTCATTCTCTGGAGCACCTTAAGTATGTACACGTGTTATAATATTTATTATATACTATTACTATATTTTCATTTTATCGTTGCGCACAGGTACTTGTACAATGTCCTATCGAAGAACCAGACTGTGTCTGAGAACAACAGAGGATTGTTGGTTGAAACCCTTCGTTCCATAGCTGAAATTTTAATATGGGGCGACCAGAATGATAGTAGCGTGTTCGAGTAAGTAGATTGCACTGTTTTTTTATAGTTCGTTAAGGGGATAGACTCTCGTTTCCAGGATTGCAAGGAATGCACCTTTTCGTTTCTTGATAATGCAAAGGTGGGATTTTTCAGTTGTTAAAAGCGTTAGATAACGGATCAATCTAGGCCACGGTCACCTTTCAAAAGTTTTATTTACGTTTACGAGATGTAATTTAAATATTTGGAAATTGGAGAGCCTAGAGATTTAAATATTGAAAATTTTGAATATCGTCTCAACTAACACCCTCCGTTTCTGTCCACAGCTTCTTTCTGGAGAAAAATATGCTTTCATTTTTTCTGCGTATTATGAAGCAAAAATGTGGAAGCTACGTATGTGTTCAACTGCTACAGACGCTGAATATATTGTTCGAGAATATACGTAACGAGACCTCTTTATGTAAGTTTCTCAAAAGGATTATTTCTCGTTTATACGAGTATCTGGGCGACGATTAAATATTCTTTGTTTCTGTTCTAGATTACTTGCTCAGTAATAATCATGTAAACAGTATAATAGTGCACAAATTTGACTTCAGCGATGAAGAGGTGATGGCATATTACATCAGTTTTTTAAAGACTTTGAGCTTGAAGTTGAACGCCCATACCATACATTTCTTTTATAACGAGGTAAACGAGGTACACGTGATAATTCTCTGTGTCTATTTTTTCACTGTAGCCGATCTCATGTCCATTGGTTTTAATAGTAGCTGCCTGGTGTATGTTATTTGCGATCTAACATTTAATAGCTTTGAATGTGCGCGTAGTATTCAATTGGTTGGGTATTATCTGTGATCGTTGATTCATCTTCATTCCTTAAGTTGCACTAAACACTCATGGAAAAAAAGGATATTGTTTAATTTGATTTTCTTATCAGCACACCAATGATTTTCCATTGTATACGGAGGCAATCAAATTTTTTAACCACTCGGAAGGCATGGTTCGTATAGCGGTGCGAACCTTGACTTTAAATGTCTATCGTGTAGAGGATGCCTCCATGCTCGTGTTTATAAGAGACCGCACTGCTGCACCTTATTTCAGTAATCTTGTATGGTTTATTGGCAATCACATTATAGAGCTTGACACCTGTGTCAGAAACGATGCCGAGTAAGTTCAAATCAAAGTTACTAATGTGAATACTTATCTCAGAAACAGATCTTTTTCATGTACCAATGCATATACACGTGTACATATATGTTTCAGTCATCAAAGTCAAAACAGATTGTCGGATTTGGTAGCCGAGCATTTAGATCATCTGCATTACTTGAACGATATTCTTTGTTTAAATATACCCGACTTGAATAAAGTTTTGTCCGAGCACTTGTTACACAAATTGTTAGTTCCGTTATACGTTTACTCGCTTACGAAACACAAGAATCTTTTGTGCCAAAATCAGGTATGTTCTTAATTAATAATCACGTAACAATTACGCCCAAGAATAATCGTATGTCAACTTCGTTTTATCGATAGGATGAGAGAAAACACGTAAGTGTTGTAGTAGCTCTGTTTCTACTTTCACAAGTGTTCCTTATAATCTCTCACGGACCTCTTGTACATACTCTAGCAGCAGTAATATTGCTGTCAGACTTAGAAACGATCCAAACAGGTGCAAGCAAAGTGCTAGAAATGTATGGTGATATGTCAACTACGAAGTCAATCGCTTTTTCACCTCCAAAGGAGAGCTTAGAAAAATCGCTAGAAAATTTGAGCGAGTCCTTAAGCGTATCGGATGGACTTTGCGAAGAGGAATGCAACGTAGAGGACGAGAAAGATGATAATCTGGTCAGCAGGATATCTGAGAGCATCTATCCCAGTACATCGTTCGATACTGCTTCGATGGGAGACACGCCTGTACTGATGAGCCCAGAACAAATAGACATTACCATTCCGAACGATGATTTAGGGGACATCAGATATTTAAACGTCACCGATGAAGAAAAAGAACAGAGACTTGCATTAGAGAGCCCTTTGGCACCTGAAACGCAAAAGAATCTAAATGAATCCTTATCAAATAAGCCGTTTCTAGAAACTGTCTTGAACTCTTTATTTTGCACAGAGAATGACTACGCTGCCTTGTTTGCATTGTGTTTGCTTTATGCTCTAGCTAACAATCAGGTAAGAAGAACTTTGAGAAATACTATTTCGATGACACGCATCTATTTTAATAGAGCAATTCCTTCAGGGTATCGATCGCAACACTTTGGACCCGATTTTATCCAGCTCACGAAACTCCACGACGAGTTTCTATAATGAAATTTTAATAGATAGACTAATTCAAATTATAACGTTAAGTTGTCAAACGAGTGAGTCAATTTCTAGTGTAAAATTCCCCTGTCTTTCGATGTGCAATTTTTATGAATTGTGTTTTTATCAGATGCGAAAGTGAGACTCGTTACGTTGGAATTGGCGATCAAGTTGTTAATGCAACTAGTAGTATCGGATGGACAGACAGTGTTAAAAGACTCGCATTTGGCGGCGATCGATGCGGCCAAAGAGCAGAGTACAGCGTTATTGAAAAATTTTTACAAGGTGCGGCTGCGACAGCCAATTATTTTAGTTGCAAAATAATAATAAGATATTGATCATGTTTGCAGAGTGAAGACATATTCCTAGACATGTTCGAGGATGAATATAGTGAAATTCAGAAGCGACCCTTAAACGTCGAATGGTTGATGATGGACAGCAACATTTTATTACCACCGACAGGGACTCCGATGACGGGTATTGAATTTACCAAAAGATTACCGTGCGGCGAAGTAAGTGTAATCGTTAAAAGGTTTTCTAATGATCCCATGAGATTTTCATAGAACGTAGGTAGTTAAATCAATTGATAGAGAATAAAATTATCGCTTGCACAGGTGGAGAGGGCTCGTCGCGCCATAAGAGTATTTTTTTTAATAAGAGAATTATCCTTAGCGATTAACGTGGAACCAGAAACACAGTTGCCTCTGACTAACCCAATCAACTGTGTTCAAGTGGACAATGTTCTGGACCTAAGTAAACAATCATTCTTTCTCCAACGTGTATACAACACCTACAAATATTGATTCTATTCTGATTTTTCCATAGATAACAGCGATTTAATTGCATGTACGGTCGTGTGGAAAGATGGTCAGAAAATTCGACGTTTTCTAGTCATTCATGTTGTGCAATTAATCCTCGTAGAGCCAGATACTAGTAAATTAGGTTGGGGAGTGGCGAAATTAGTCGGTTTTCTGCAAGATATTGAGGTAGCAGGCGACAAAGATGACTCACGATGTTTACACTTGACGATTTACAAACCTTTGAGTAGTTCGACCGGCAACCGTGTTCCTTTGCTATCGACAAAATTTATCTTTGACGATCACATTCGATGTATGGCTGCGAAACAAAGGTACGTCTTTGCTGTGGACATGTATTCATCGGTTCATAGTACAAATTCCAATCTTTAACTTTAAGGCTGACAAAAGGACGGATAAAGGCACGGCAGAAGAAGATGAGTCAGATCGCAAGATTGCTCGACATACCCACTAGCATGCCCCATTCTTCAACACCACCGCCAAATTATGCTCTGCGTGGCTTGCGACATGAACGTATGTTGTATTGTTAGCCAGAGATATTGAATCCTAAATCTAGAATTATTTCAGTGAAAATTCTAAATGTAGGATTCAAAATCGGTTACGAGCCCGTTAAGAGGGTAGACTCACGTTTCCTTCTCATTTTCTCGATAATGCATGCGATGGGGTGTTTCTGAGAAACCCCATCTTCCTGGGAACGCGTCTATCTCCTTAAATAAACGAAGGTGATCTATATTTGACTGTTTGATATTAGGCTTAGCAGGACGAGGACAGAGACAGAAAGAGCCACGACCGATGTTTATAGTAAACAGAGTGCCAGGATTCGCGGCACAAATGCGCAAGGAAACCAATGCCGCACCTACTGCCGGGTTCTCGTCGTCGACACCGAAACGCGGGGATAACAACGCAAATGAGAAAGGTCAAGAGAACGGTTTGCGATCCCGAGATAATTCACCGAAAATGCCAAGGCCGCGGAGCGAAGAGATTCCTTTAGAAGACATGCGTCTCCGGAAGGCAGCTCTAACATCTGCCGTAATGAGTATATCACATAAATGTCAGGAGAAGAAGGATGGTCAAATCTCTGCCTCGGCCAATGGCGAACCCTCGACTGTGATCCGAAAGCTTTCTGAAGAAACGTCGTTTACCTGTCCGAAGGAAGCGAAACCGCGTAGAAAGGGCCAAGTGGAGACAGTATGATCTTGAGACGAAGAAGCGTACAGTTCGAATTGATTTTTTTTTCTAGAGAATTTAAGAGAAACGTGAGAATGTATATTCGATCTTGATTTTATGGAAGAGATCTTTGATCTGCGTAATAAAAACGGTTTTACTACCAGGTACTTTCTAACTAAATGATGACTTGATCGTTTCTGTTAATAGGATAGTGAGTAACGTGGAATTAATCTTGTAAAAAAAAGACACGGTAATTGTGATTTCAGTAAAAGGTCAATCATTGACGAAACTAATTTATCTTCAGTTCCTTTCTATTAGCATAACTTAGAAGTATTTGTATATACATTTTTATCGGATACACACGACGCTTGCCGTTAGATAGTTTTCGTTTTCTCGCTGTATAAATAGTACAACTTCCGAACGCTGCAAATTAAGTCTTGTATTTAGGTTCGTGTACATATGTGTATCACTGCTCAAAATTTCTATAACTCAACGATATACACTGAAACGATAAATCGATCTTTCAAACGTATATAAACGGGTTTCGCTGGCGACTACGAAATGTGTACGGGTATATTTATTTTGAAATGAACAGTTAATGCTTATCTGAAAATTCCACAATAAAATTTACTAAATAAACGTTTATGTTATATATTATTCGTACAATCTTTCTTCTAACGAATCATATCGATTAAGTGGTATCCATGGTTTTGATTGTAGGATGATAGAACCGGATACCGTAAGGACAACACAAGTAATTTACCAGTTAGGAAATAAAAAAATAAAACAGTATATATATATTCTTCTATTCGTAATATCGTACCGTTCATATGAAAAATATCCGCGATGTTTAAAAAAGTTATTCAGACCTGAACAGGTCAATTGCGATTAATGAATCGCTAACACAGTTTAAAAATGAACTCCCGTTTTCAAGTATTAAAAATCATCGATGCCAATCCGAAATGAAAAATTTCTGTTAAACTAGAGGCTTAAATGCATGTCTAATGATCGGTAAATAGTGATCCGAGTCTCTTCAATCAAAGGAAATTAACTCCGCTGTTTCAGGCTTCGAGTCCTCTTTCACTTGTACGGTTTCGTTTGATGTAGGTGGCATTTGAGTTGGTGGTTGATATTGCATCGGTTGTCCTTGGGAAACCGGATTTGGCGGCATGCCCTGAGGCATCACAGGTAGATTAGGTCCTTGGGGACCTTGCATCGTTTGGTTCGATGCCAGGATTGGACCAGGCGCGTTTCCAGACGGCACCTGAATGGGACCTGTTTCCTGGGATGAGATAGGAGGATTGGAAACGCGAGGTGGCATGGAAGGTCCTTGAAGTCCAGGTTGCTGCGGGCCCACTTGAGGCGGAAGACCAACCACCTGACCCGGTGGACCGTGTGCTCCAGGACCCATTTGCGTGGGAGGACCCATATGCCCTTGGGGAGGTACCTGTGGTATACCCATTTGATTCGGGGGTCCTGGTTGCGCGATCGGAGGAGGCGGACCCTGTTGAGGTGGAATATGTCCTGGTGCAGGCTGCTGCATGTGACCCGGTGGTCCCGGCTGAGTAGGTGGCGGTCCCATTTGGTGTCCACCTGTCTGCTGTAGTTGCGGTATGGGATTTGTCATTTGAGACATCTTTGGAAGAGACGTACAAAGAGATTAAGCAAAACGTGTGCAAATAAATTTAAGGGGGTAAACTCGTTTCTAGTATTACAAGGGTGAGGGCCTTGTCATTTTTCGATAATGCAAAGATTGGGTTTTTCAGAATAAAAAACGAATAATGCACATTAGACCTCGTAAGCGTAAAAATAATGAAAAACTCTTTACATTATCGAGATATGAGAAGGCGCACTACGCACCCTTGCAATCCTAGAAACGAGTCTACCCCTTTAACGCACGCTCAAATGCAAGATTTCTGCGGTGAGAAGAAGAAACGAATGTTAGACAGTTCAAGATGCCCTTACCATTCCAGGACCGGAAACAGTAACTCGACCCAAGGCTTCGTGCCCCTGCACGGAAGGATCAGTTGGCTGCTGCTCTTGGTTAGCTATTGGTCCCATCATATGAGCCGGCATTTGGTTCATCGGAGGCATATTGTATCCTTGCATTGGTGGATACTGTTTTACAGTAGGCTGTCCGTACATGTATCCTTGATTGGTGGGCGACATGGGATTGTAATTAGTCCCAGGATTTTGATACTGAACATGACGAACGGGGGAACCTTGAGACGGTCCCATGTAGCCAGGTACAGCTTGGTAACCACCTTAAAGTTGATACAATAAAATAAACAGTAACTTCCCTATGAATCGGGAAGTTAAAAAATAACTAGTAATACTTCCATCAACTTACCCATTATATACTGTTGTTTCTGCTGTTCTTGTCTCATCTGCATTTCTCTTTCTTGCTCCTGAATCTTCTGAAGCGCCAATTGCCGCTGATATTGTAGATACTCCTGTTTCTTCTTCCTCATGATGGCTAGCTTCTGAGCCATAAGCATTTGTCGCTGTCTTTCAGCTTCCTCCGCCTGTCTCCTCAATTTTTCTTTGTGTTCTTCCCGGAGAGCATCCAGAGCTGCTCTGGCGTCCTTCATTTGCGTCAGCTTGTCCTGAAGTCCTTCGTAATACACCCTGCTGTCATCTTGTTCCTGGATGTACCTCAATAATCTGCAGAGATTTACACATTCGAATTAGAAATGTTCTAATAATATTATTATAAATATTAGATTGTGTTTCGAAACGAACCTCGAATGCATAGCAGTGATGTTTAAGAACAAAGTTTGAACAGAACTATCGTTTGCAATCGATCGGCCTCGGGACGAATTACTCTTCATCCTATTAACAAATATTTCCACTTGAGATCTCAGGGCGCTAACGAATTCCTCCATCTGGCTATCGACTTCTCCATTTTGTTGCTTCGCGATCACAATTTTCTGTGGCATGGGGCTACTGATGTTGGGAGCGGAAGGACTAGTGACGTCGACCCGAGAAACATGCTCCTCTATCGCGGTTTGTCTTTGTTCCCAATATTTTCGATTCAAGTACTTCGCGAGCTCTGGATCGATGTCTTCTTCTTCTTGCAATTTCGATGGACTCGAACCCTGAAAAGTAGAAGTTAGTAGGATCTTTGATCAATATTTCTATCAGTTGATCAATTAAAAAAAACTGACTGGTGACGGCGGTGGAGAATACGTAGTCCTATTGATAGTATTTGTATTCGTCTTTAACGGACCAGACGTTCGTTTCTTTTCTTTCTCCTTGAGTTCCGCTTCGCTCTGACTTAACGCGATAGCCAGATTAAGTTCCTCTTCTTCCTGAAGCTCCGCTGCCGTTTTCTTAGGAGGTACCTGACAAAATGAAACGTTTATTTATAAATGCTCATTTATAATGTTCATTTATAATATACCTGTTGCTGCTGGGCCAACGAGCTGTTCAGATACTCGGCAGGTAAATCAGCTTCTTTGATTTGCACCGCGGATGTTCTGCAGAGATACAGTAAGAGAATTAGTAACAAGTCGTCAGAACAAACAGAGAATGAGAAGAAATTTGTGCTTACTTATTCACTTGTTCGTAGCAAGTTTCACAAACTCGAACTTCTTTCTCAATTCCAAACTTGGGCAACGTGGATGCCCTGTTCGAACATTGAGCACAAAATACTTGACCGCACGCTCTACAGTGATGTTTCCTCTGCATTAGAGTAAAAGTAACTCTACAACGATGACAGACATCGGCGTCGACCCATACCGGTGCTGTATCGGCAATGAACATTGCGTCGCTTTCTTTCAAAGCAGGGAATGTATATCCATCTGTTTTCATAATATTCAGTGTATCCTACAAGCAACGTATTTTTTATTATCGGTAATATTTAATAAGTAGACTGCGGATGTTTATGCAATTATTAAGAAATTGTACAGTTACTTCTGTTGAGGCTTTTGAGTGTAAGCTGTGTTCTAAAGGAAGAAATTTCCAAAAACCAGTAAAAGTTTGAAAAAATTCAAGAATGTTGTAATGTTGCTTTTAACGTAACAAAGTTGTTTTATTATGCATAAAGATTCGAAGTCTATTAATAAGGAATATTCTATGCAGCAGGAAATTGGGAACATACTTGCACTGCTCTGTATTTGGGGCTGTTACGGAATGCGTGTGCCCAGGCTTGAATCAATTCTAAAGTCTTAAGCTTAACGTTGTCGTGAGTGGTTGTTTTGACTAGCTCTGCCAGCTGCTCCATGTATTCCTTTGTACCGACTTCATCGTGAATTAACGAGCCACAATTTTTAACGCAAGATTCCAACACCTACGTTCGAAGAATGCTTATAAGCTGCGTTTATTGTTCAATCAATAATTATTTTTATTAAAACAGCTATCTTAGTATTTCTCACCAATAGAGCATACAAAGCTACGTGCGGATTAGGGTTTACGATTTTCTTCTTGATTGCTGCGAGCGCTGCCTTAGGTCTAAGTACATACAAAATACAATGTTTCGCTTACTTACGGAGAGAAATCGTATAAATTAATCGTAGAACATCGTTTACTGAGAGTTTTAATGAAAGTAGACGAGAGGAAGAGAGAGAGGACAGATGTTAATGAATTATGTTAATGCGAAATCGATTAAATGTCAGTTGGCGAATAAAAATGTCAGCTTTTCATCGTAAATAGAAACGAAATAGGTTAATTGTAAGTTGAATGACATTTTGCACTCACTGTACGTCGTTTTGACGGATTAAATCGCATATCTGAAGAATCGGGACCCAGTCTGGCTCAAGCTGTAAATGACTCGTCGCTTTATCTGTAAAGATTCCGTTAAAACCATGAATCATGATAGTCGGACATTTTGTGTGGGCTGATGTTAGTAAAAACCTACCCAATAATTTATCAAAGGTGGATGCGCTACGAAACATTTTGTTGCACCAAGAACAATCGCGTATTATTTGTAATCGCTCTGTTTATCTGGGGCTTTCGCAACGATCTTGACAATTAAATAGCAAAACGTAGTCTGACAACCACCTATACCGTCGATGCCACTGCTATACTGACATCAACTGACATATAGCAAAATACGTATGAGTCACGTCGCAAACGGTTAAAATGATTTATCCACCACACTCCAACAATCCGGCAGACAGTAAGAAAAATCCGAATATCTTTCTGTTCAATATAATATTCAACGGTGCGCACAACGAATTTTAAATCGTAGCGAAAAGAGTACAAAAAAGCCTATACGCACATTGTGATTAAATATTTGTTTCAGCATTGTCGGATTGTTTGTTGCATCTTTCTCGATCAATATCGCGCATTAACAATTGTTATCGCGTGACGCCCGGAATACAGTCTTTTATAAAAGATTAATAATTAGTTTTAACCGACGATTAGTAAATTTAATATCAAACTGTTCGACGGACTTTAAAAAAGAAGTCGAATGAAAAATTGCTGGGCAAATTATCCAACCGCCATTTGATTTAGTCTTCTTAGAAATTCCAGAAACATCGTCGTTTTCAGATTTCTACAATCGAATATATGCACGCAATGGTGAAAAATATTTTAATATAAAAAAATATACATATTTTGGACCACCGATTCCGTAGGTATTACAGTTCTTCCGTGTTTAAGTTTCCCAGTTGCACGAGAAGATGGCGCCGTCGATCACTTCAGCGTCATTCAAAATGGTGGTCGGGGATTTTAAATCGTAAAAAAGTTTTAGCAACGAATAGTTTGCATTGATTGCAAGACATGGGAGCGAAATCAAAATTTCTTTCTTTTTTTAATTATCTGATTAAGCTCAAGCCAATACGATGATGTTTTTAAAACTTTTTAATATACGTCCTCTCTCTCTGAAAAATACACAGTCAACTCGCTCAATTTTCGGTTCCCCTTTCGAAGACAACCCGCTTCTCAATTTTCGGTTCCCCTTAAGAAGGCAACCCGCTTCTCAATTTTCGGTTCCCCTTAAGAAGGCAACCCGCTCGGCGTTTTAGCGTGACAGAAACTACAAAACTATTTTACATAATAGAAAGACTATTTTAAATATCGTGCTTACCCATTGTTGTAATAAATGCATAAAATTCGCAGTCTAGTAATGAATAATCTTCAGAATGAAGGGTTCAGCATGTTTGGAATTGGAAAGAAAGAAAACAGCAGCGCTTCGAGAATCTTACCGTTTATTTTATATCAGTTCGTAAGGAGATCTAATACAAACACACTCGGTACTCATGCACAAGTTGACAATTATACCGTTCGATGATCTACTCTAAATTCCATAGAATCCGTCAAACTTTCTTACTTTCAAACAAACAAGTATCTAGTACCGACATCGCCTCGCAAATCTCGATGTTGCGACGCGACGTCTAAGAAAGATATGCAGCGTTTTTTCGATTAGGGGAAGCAATGATTAGCATCGATTAAACGGCAATTATGTACACGATCATCTTTCCAAGGTTACCGATACTTTGTACTGCGTTCAGAAACAATTTCGTCGGACCGTCACTTTCCGTCATTTCCGCCGATTACATCATATACACTCATACAAAAACCGAATACAATCAGCTTAATAAATACACAAAGACAGTATAAATTACTGAATACAACTGCGTATTGCATACGAGTCCCACAACCAAAATCCCAACGCACGTTTCCACCGACTTTTCCAGATTCGATGGGAAAAATCGTTGGAAAACATTGATTCGCCGGTCGCCGTTGTCGAAGGGACCAAGCGATTCTAATTGATTAGAAATCACGACAAGATGGCTGCCGAAGATCCATCGGCGTATCACGGGATCTTCCGCGGCCATCTTCTAACAATTAATTCTCCTCTCTCTCTCTCTCTCTCTCTCTGTGTGTGTGTGTGTGTGTGTGTCTTCTAATGTTCGCAACAATCGTAGAACAATATCGGAGAAAGACCTGAGAGTTACACTGTCCGTTAAAAAAGAAACAAAATTCTAGCGAGTTAACGATTAGAAGAGACGCAGACTTCTGGCGGAGAGATTGTAGTCCTCGACCGGTATTTGCCATCGATTGTCCCAGAAATCCGTCTTCGATCTGTAAGACAGGTGGGTGCACATCGGGAGACGCGTTGCACGCTCGCACCTTCTCGAAACCGACCAGTACAAAAAGTTCTGCGGACACTTGTACAAATAACCCTGCAGAGCGTCCCTGGAGTCGCGTTTGCACTTGTAGAACGCGTTGCTGCACCCTTGCCTGTAAGGATAGTGTCCCTCTCCAGGGCAGAGTCGTTCAGTCGTCACCTTGATCTGGAAGCAAACGCGAACAATCGTTTATCGGATCAATAAGGGCTATTCTCATTTCTCGAGAAATTACAATATTTCTCGATATTCCAAATATTATAAGTTTTTAAATATTTTTTTATTTTATTAAAAATACTAGAGAATTTTCGAGAATCCTCGAGAAATATAGTCTTATTTCTCATTTCGAGAAATCAAGAACACTACTTGCAATCCTGGAAAGGAGAATACCTCCTTAAACACCATAGAACAAACATTAATCCCTCGTTATTCATAATTAGAATCTACTTACGGGTGACACAGGGCTCTCCTCCAATTTCCTATAGAATCTCCCACTGGCAATGGTGCCTTGGCAGGCTTGGCTGGTCTGATTCTCAGGCAGACACTGTATCTTCTTCTCGTCGAAGATAGTACCCTCTGGACAGCTGAGCACCAGCACCTTGATCTCCATGTTGCCTTCGTTGGTGCACTGGTAGAACAAGTTACAGTATTTCGGATGTCTTCGGAATCCGGTTGGACAAACCAGTACTATCTGTTCGTCGGTTAAGTTCCCAATCGGGCAAGGAGTTGCCGAGGCCGGAGTAGTTTCCGTGGTCTCAGTAGTTTGCTCCGAAGACTCTGTACTGCTGCCAGGTTCTTCCGACGTAGTTTCGGAGCTAGATTCTGTGCTGGACTGCGTGGTAGACTCGGACGAAGCTTCGGAGGTAGATTCTGTGGTCGATTCAGTCGTGGAGGCTTCGCTCGAAGACTCTGTGCTTGGTTCTGACGTGGACTCCGTGGTAGGTTCTGACGTGGACTCCGTGGTAGGTTCTGCAGTGGCTTCCGAAGTAGACTGCGTGGTAGTTTCTGAAGTAGATTCTGTCGTAGCTTCGGAAGTAGACTGCGTGGTAGCTTCGGAAGTAGATTCCGTTGTAGCTTCGGAAGTAGACTGCGTGGTAGCTTCCGAGGTAGATTCCGTCGTAGCTTCCGAAGTAGATTGCGTGGTAGCTTCGGAAGTAGATTCCGTTGTAGCTTCGGAAGTAAATTCCGTCGTAGCTTCCGAAGTAGATTGCGTGGTAGCTTCTGTAGTAGCTTCTGAAGTAGACACCGTGGTAGCTTCCGATGTGGATTCCGAGGTAGCTTCGGACGTCGTAGTCGATTCATCCTGAGCGGTCGTTGAGGTTGAAGGTTCGGTGGTCCTATCAGTCTCCGTTGTAGACACTTCTGTGGAACTGGTGCTGGTTGAAGACGGCATTTGGCAGTCTCTCGCTGGGTAGACGGACTCAGGGTAATTACAGACGCTGATGCTGGGATCGAAGATGGTTCCTGGCGCACAATTGAAGTGGTACACATTGAAACCGTTCCCATTATCGACGCAGCGGTAGAACTTGTCGCACTGCGTTGGATTCGGATAGAATCCCTCCTTCTCGCAAACTATCGTATTGTTAGGAGGCTTCGTGGTGCAGTCTGAACCACTGGAAGAGGACCCAGTGTTAGACTGAGACGTCGAGGATGAGCTCTCGGTGCTGGATGGCTGTTGTGTCTCCGCAGGCTTGTCAGAACTGCTGGAACCTGAAGATATCGTCGTTGATTCCTCAGGTGTGTCCCCTTGAGTACTACTAGCTGTGGTTCCAGCTGATGTACTTGCAGTTGTGCCAGAACTGGTGACTGGCGGAGTCAAACCAGTCGATGGTGAGCTTCCTGGTGGTCCATCATCGATCTCATTACTTTCTGTTGAACAGGAAGCTACCTGGCTGATGTAATTACAAGTTTGGAGAGATTGGTCCCAAGCTGTGCCCTCCGCGCAACTGAAGTCGTATCTCTGGAAACCGTTCTCATTGCGGACGCAACGGATGAACTTTGTGCAGTCGGCTGGGTTGGGGAAGAAGCCTTCCTGGGAGCATTGTGATGATCCTGGTGATGATGTACTTTCGGGAGGTTTGGTGTTGTCGGATGTGGTGCTTGTCGATCCGGTGGGAGGTAGGTAAGATACTGTTTCTGTAACACCTGAAACTGTGGATTGAGTGCTTGTGCTTGGATCGGATGGAGACTGTGCCGTTGAAGAAGCTGTTGAAGAACTGCTGGATGGCGCAGCGGTTGTTGGGCTAGAGGATGATGGAGTCGGTGCTTCACTGCTTGATGAAGTGGGTGGTGCTTGACTGCTGGATGAAGTGGGTGGTGCTTGACTGCTGGATGAAGTGGGTGGTGCTTGGCTGCTGGATGAAGTGGGTGGTGCTTGACTGCTGGATGAAGTAGGTGGTGCTTGGCTGCTGGATGAAGTGGGTGGTGCTTGACTGCTGGATGAAGTAGGTGGTGCTTGGCTGCTGGATGAAGTAGGTGGTGCTTGGCTGCTGGATGAAGTGGGTGGTGCTTGACTGCTGGATGAAGTAGGTGGTGCTTGGCTGCTGGATGAAGTGGGTGGTGCTTGACTGCTGGATGAAGTAGGTGGTGCTTGGCTGCTGGATGAAGTAGGTGGTGCTTGGCTGCTGGATGAAGTGGGTGGTGCTTGACTGCTGGATGAAGTAGGTGGTGCTTGGCTGCTGGATGAAGTAGGTGGTGCTTGGCTGCTGGATGAAGTAGGTGGTGCTTGGCTGCTGGATGAAGTAGGTGGTGCTTGGCTGCTCGATGGTGTGGGCGGTGCAGAACTACTGGATGAAGTAGGTGGTGCTTGACTGCTGGATGAAGTAGGTGGTGTTTGACTGCTCGATGATGCAGGTGGTGCAGAGCTAGTGGTAGGTTGACTGGTGGTTCCATCAACCTCGTTGGAAGATGGATCCGAACCAGTCGAGTTGGACCCACAGCCTGGAACAGCAGACTCGTGATTGCAGCTTTGAACGCTCGAGTCCCAGGCAGTTCCAGTTCCACATTGGAATTCGTACTTGATGAAGCTAGAATTGCTGCCGACACAGCGATAGAATTTGTGGCAGTCTTTAGGATCGGGGAAGAAACCTTCCTCTGTGCAATTTGATGATCCTGAAGGTGGGTTTGTGGTTCCAGTTGATGATGTGCTGGATACAGTCGTGCTTTCAGGTGGCAAGGTTTCTGTTGGATCTGCAGCGATGATTGTAGAACTGCTTGTACCGCTTTGCTCCGTGGACGATGCTGTTGAACTTGTTGTAGGACTTGTTGTTGGGCTTGTTGTTGATTGGCTAGTTGATGGGGGATCGGATGGACTACTTGAAGAAGCAGGGCGAGATGTAGAAGCAGATGTAGAACTACTGGTGCTCGTGCTCGATTGTGCGACAGTTGTTTGGCTGTCAGTTATTGGGCGAGATGTTGAAGAAGGTGGTGCTGTGCTACTAGATGACGGTGCAGATGATGCTGTGCTTGTTTCAGTTTGAGTTGTACCTGGCTGACTAGTCGTTACAGCAGGAGACTGACTGGTTGAAGAATCCGAAGAGCCTGGAAGAGGTGACGAGGTCGATCCACCTTTGCAATTGGGAACAGCTGATTCGTGATTGCAACTCTGAATTGATTGATCCCAAGCAGTTCCAGCACCGCATTCGAATGAATATTTAATGAATGTAGAATCGCTGCCAACGCAACGGTAGAACTTGCGACAGTTTTCAGGATCTGGGAAGAATCCTTCTTGCGTACAGGTTCCTGGAGTACCTACAATAGATACTGAATGGTGATATCTGAAATTCATGGTGGACCGAGTTCATCGTCAGTACTACCAGAGACTAAAATACCTGAAGGGGTACTAGTAGTGCTACCAGTGCCGGGAGAACTAGAACTACAAGGTGTGCTGGGAGAACTAGAGTTACCAGAGCCGGGTGATCCAGGTGAACCAGGTTGTCCGGGTGAACCAGGTTGTCCGGGTGAACCAGGTTGTCCAGGCGAACCAGGAGATCCCGGTGAACCAGGAGATCCCGGCGAACCAGGAGATCCCGGCGAACCAGGAGATCCCGGCGAACCAGGAGATCCAGATGAACCAGGGGATCCAGGTGAACCAGGGGATCCAGGTGAACCAGGGGATCCAGGTGAACCAGGGGATCCAGGTGAACCAGGAGATCCCGACGAACCCGAAGATCCAGGTGAACCAGGAGATCCCGACGAACCCGAAGATCCAGGTGAACCAGGGGATCCCGGCGAACTCGGAGATCCAGGTGAACCAGGGGATCCAGGTGAGCCAGGGGATCCAGGTGAGCCAGGGGATCCAGGTGAGCCAGGGGATCCAGGTGAGCCAGGGGATCCAGGTGAGCCAGGAGATCCAGGTGAACCAGGGGATCCAGGTGAACCAGGGGATCCAGGTGAACCAGGGGATCCAGGTGAACCAGGAGATCCCGACGAACCCGAAGATCCAGGTGAACCAGGAGATCCCGGCGAACTCGGAGATCCAGGTGAACCAGGGGATCCAGGTGAGCCAGGGGATCCAGGTGAGCCAGGGGATCCAGGTGAGCCAGGGGATCCAGGTGAGCCAGGGGATCCAGGTGAGCCAGGGGATCCAGGTGAGCCAGGAGATCCAGGTGAACCAGGAGATCCAGGTGACCCAGGAGATCCAGGTGACCCAGGAGATCCCGGCGAACCAGAAGATCCAGGTGAACCAGGGGATCCAGGTGAACCAGGGGATCCAGGTGAACCAGGGGATCCCGGCGAACTCGGAGATCCAGGTGAACCAGGAGATCCAGGTGAACCTGGAGATCCAGGTGAACCTGGATATCCAGGTGAGCCAGGAGATCCAGGAGATCCCGGTGAACCAGGATATCCAGGTGATCCGTTGGGATCACCAGGTTGTCCAGGCTGGCCATTAGGATCGCCAGGTTGTCCAGGTTGACCATTAGGATCTCCAGGTTGTCCCGGTTGACCATTAGGGTCTCCGGGCTGTCCAGGGCTGCCGGTATCACCATTCCATTGTCCGTTATTATCTCCCGTATCACCATTCCATTGTCCGCCATTATCTCCTGCATCTCCATTCCATTGTCCACCGTTATCTCCGTTCCATTGTCCACCATTATCGACACCGCCAGCGCCTGGCGAGGTTTCTTTACAATCGTCCCGTGTTACCGCCCAAGCATGATTACACCCTTGAATCTCCGGGTCCCAGACAGTTCCAACCCCGCATGTGAACTCGTACTTAATGAACTTCCCAGAACCCTCATCAACGCATCTATAAAACTTTCTGCAGTCGTTTGGATCCGAAAGGAACCCCTCTTGCGTGCATTGGGAATTGTTTTTCCCATTTTCCGGACGATCTTCAGCTGACGGATTTCTGGTAGTACTCTGTGTTGTCGGTGGACTTCTGGTAGTCCACTGAGTTGTCGATGGACTTCTAGTAGTCCACTGAGTTGTCGATGGACTTCTAGTAGTCCACTGTGTTGTCGGTGGACTTCTGGTAGTACTCTGACTAGTAGTGGTCGATGGTGTAGTTGTCCTGGTAGTTGTCCATTGCGTGGAAGACGTATCCGGCGAGTTAGGAATGTTCGAATCGATCTCGTTCTCGTCCCCTCCGCACTCCGGTCTTCCACTGTCGTTAGGGTGCGTGCAGATGTCGCCCCTGACCTTGGAGAACACTGTACCAACTCCGCACTCGAACCTGAAGGTAGTCAACGGACTGCCGTTGCCCCAATCGACACATCTGTAGTACACCCTACAGTCGCGAGGATCAGGATGATATCCCTCCTCCGTGCACACGAACCCATTGTTAGCGGCTTGCCTATACTGATTCTGGATATAGTCGTAGGGATCTAAAAAGCCAGAGAGAGAGGGCAACATCGAAATAAATCAAGGAACGACGCTCGTGGGCTACGCACAAGATGGTCCGAGGATGTTCATGTTACTTTAACAGCCGCCGTTTATCAAAGATTGAGATAAGTGTTTACTTTGCCGCGGAAAAATGACGGGGGAATCTCAGAAGGGGAGATTCACTCTGTCAGATTACAGTGCTGTATTTTTCCCCGATATAAAGTAACCCTCGATCCGTTCAAGGTTGCGTCTACGTTGGAACCAGTTTGACAACAGTGGCAGCAGCAACAACAACGATAAACGAAAACAACAATCGTGGAGATGCGGTCTTGCGGATAGATGGGAAAAAAATACTAGCGATGCTCCATGAAATCCGTAAACGCGTCACGCGCTCCACTGAGCAGGACTCGAAATGAACGTGTCGAGAAAATAGATGGTTGAAACGCGCCCCTTTAAAAACGGCTTCTCGGCTAGCATCTTTAGCCGGGACCTCGGACCATGAATATTCCGCATGGAAATCAGCGAGTCTCTTACCGGCCCTCGCGTGCAAACTCAGCGCGAGCAGGGCTCCCAGCAGTCGTAGTCCTGACCACATCGTTCAAATCTCGCTGAAATCTGCAACAGAAAAGGGTACGAGCCCTTAAGAACGTTTTACAGAAAAATTCAGGAGAGTTAGTTGTTACGGGGAGAACTTCGTCGATCTACGCCTATAAGACGTGCAGGGATCTCGAAGGGAACGTGTGGGTGTAGATCGCGGATCAAGGTGCAGGCTGAGGCAAAGAGTAGCTCGGTTTGTCCTTTTTCCGTGCTTCATCTCGATAAACCAAGGAATTGTGGACTCGTGGCGTTCCTCGCGAGATATCGTCTCCGATGAGCAATAAGATTACGAGATGATATTTTCTGACAGAGGTCGACTAGATCCTCAGGAATTCCCTTCGGCGTAACCCTCTACAAATCAATATCGAAATATTTACTATGTCTCCTAACATAGCATAGTATCTCTTTGATCATGGAACATTATAAGCGAAGAAGAATATGTCAAAATCTTACGTGTTACACTGAAGACTTACACTGGCGTCAACCAGTCATACATCGAAACAAAGAACCGAACCGTAGACAGGAATTTCAAAGCCATAGTAACTCATGTTCATTCAGCATACACGTCAGACCGATCTTCTAATCCTGCTCACGCTTAGGCTGATTTACCGATTCGCTGAAAGAACGTATCAAGCCGAATCATTAGAGGCGTGTCGGAAATCAATTCTACCGTAACTGTACAACAAGAAGACCGACGTAGCCAAAGCGTTCTTCTTGTTTCTCCGTCGATCGTTCAGCTGGGAAAATCGAGGTCACGAATAGGTTCGAGCGGTGATCGTTTGATCCTGGATCATCGATCGTGCGAGAAAAGGTAGCAAGGTCAGGGGATCCAACTGTTAGGATCCCTCTGACGGGGAAGATTGGACGCGGGCCAACCAGAACGTAGGAGTAACTGTGCTGACGCTTATCTTCGTCGGTTTATGCGAAATTCTCAAGTGTGGAAATCCACGCCTCTCGTCCCAGATAACGATGCAGATTACGTCACGTTGTATTATCCCGTTAAAATGATAGGGTCTGCGAGGTATGGTGAGCCGTCGATTCACCTGTTGATACGTTTCGTCGCTCTAACGCAACTGTTTGACATTAACCCTTCATTAGCGGGCTGCGTTGCGAGAGTAGCCTAGCGCCTTTGACAAATAACCCTTTTCCGATAATATGTACGTAGAATGATATTTGGTCTCCGTAGGGTTTCAAATCCGTTTACCATCTTTCCACTTCTCCGTATCGCTTAATTTCAGCCTAATCTTTAGCGGGATCTACAGTTTTTTGTTAAGGTGGGTTTCGAACCACCTTGAAAAATATCCAGGAAGAATTTTGGAGTCCAGTAAATCCATTGAAACACCTTCGTCTCGGATCTAATGAGACAAATAACGACGCGCCATGCCAAGAAAAGAATCCCTCGAATTCATTGCGGAGCATTCTGTCGCAAGGATCATTCTTCAAGCGATCGCCCGAAGGACCTTCCCGGGCCACCTAATTGACCGAGCAACGCGGGTTCGAGCATAATGATTCACTCGACGCCGGACAGCATTAAGTCTCATAAAAGCCGGGCCATTCGTCAGGCTCGCGTTGTATATGAGCCTATTACTCTCTCGCAGGACCTCCGCCGGCGCAGGATACGCAATACGCGGCGGATGCAACGAGATGCACCGGATCCGCTGCCATAAATATCATCGGCCGTGCAACTTCGTAACGAATTGCACGATGCACGACCTACGACTGGCCGGGATATGCGCGTACACAGCCGACGAAAGGAACAACCATAAATCCTGCCGAGCGGAGAGACAGAGGCGATAGAAAGCAGGATAGAAGCTTACAGTTTCTTATAACCAGTACGGACAATTTTTATTTCGCACAAAGACTTGCAGTCTGTTGATTACAGTAAACGCTCGTTATTAGTCAGCCAAAGTCGTTGTTGGTCAAATCTGGAGTCGGTGAAAACTGTGTCGGCGAAGTCTGTGTCGGTGATTTCCATGAAACCCGTTTTTCACGGACATATATCGTGGCCCTGACTTGATTATTATATTACTGTGTAGAGTGAAACACTTTGAAATACTTTCTTCGTCGATTACACCACCAAATTACAATTGAAACTACATCGTGTTTGGTCTTGTTTTGATCAGAAAAATGCCAGAAATATGTTTCTCAAAGTCCCATAAAGATAATGAAAATTAAGAAGTTTGAACATTCGATTCGTGGTGTTCACGCCGATATACTGGGTAAACCTCTCATGCTGGATCTGTGCTTGAACTTTCTCCAACAATGTTACACGGAATAACTACGTTGAAGAAAATTCATGAGTCGCATCCAGACGCTATTCAAATCTCAATAAAACCCGACGCGGTGCGTCACACACACAGGTGACAATTCAAGAAAAACCGAATCCCCATCGAGCAAACAAGATCTCCCGGTCGCTATTCCTCGCGTACACGACGTGTCGTATAAACAGGAATGAAATACGAGTGCGAGAGTGGCTATTCAAACGCCGCGGTCGTAAACTTTTCTACGCGAGATCCCCGCTTAAACGTAGTCCTCCATTCAGCTTCCATGCGCGGCTCTCCGCGGGGAACCGCGAACAAACAGCACGGGAATAACCTGAGAATACAACAACAACGGTTAACAACTAGATGCTTCGAAGTACGTATTATCCCAGTTGTATATCAACATGTGCCGGGTAACAAAGGCAACCCTGTGTTCATTGAATAAATCCTGTCCCGTTCCACGGCGACTCGATCCGCTCCAATGTCACGATCGCCGACACTGACATTGACTCTGCTCTTGCGAGTTATGTCACCGAGGAGCGAGAGAGAAACCGCATTCTCGCGTTACGTCACACCGTTCGCGCAATCCTCTTTTCACCGGCTTGACGGAGAAAGGATCTGCAGGATCAGGGTTGTGTTGAATTACAATTGAATTACTTCACGAATTGTAATTACCAGTGGGTGTACCAAGTGTTCGTACACCTTTTAAAATAGATTAATTTTTTTTATAGATGTACCAAACAACCTGATTTTTTTATCATCAATTAGAAGCATTGGTTTACTATATGATCTGTGAAAAAGATTTTCGAAAAATTACAATTTGCAAGATCGGATTTAAAAATAAAAAGCGGTTCCTTATTCAATTAAATTACAATCTAATTAATTTTCACTGCATTTTTTGAAGGTTGCTCGTCGTCGCATAATAAACCGTCTTCGTAAACATCACATAATTTTGTCCGTGAATCCAACCCGGAAGAATTTTTCACGATCTTCTTTGCACGCATTTACAAATTTACATTGGAGATCGTCTTTGAATTGCATTTGATTTCAATTACACTCATGATTCGCGTAATTAGCCATAGAAGCGAAAGGTTCGAATTATGCAATGTGCGATTACAATGTAATTCGAACATCGTGTATACATATAAAACACAGTGTCACTAAATGTGATTCAATTACGTTGCATTCCAATGGGTAAAAGTACAATTCTGGAACTATCGCAATTAACTCCTGCAGAGTAAAAATCTCGTGCAATTTGAGTCATCATAGAAACGATCTATCATGCGCGTATCCGAGGATTCGGTTAATGTTCTCGGAGATGTAGTGTTTTTATTATTACTGAGATCGAGAAGGGACTCCGAGTGCCTTTTACCGAAGCGTTCGTTATCGCGTTATCGGCGGCCGAAGGCGTTTTACGACGCTAGGCGCCTGTTCAGATAGAACGGTCAGGTCGTGGATCACTCGGCACCGGACAGTTTCTCGCGGCAAATGGCCCGAGCGATTTGGGCGAATCGCCTTTCCCCGTTGAATGAAACATTTCGCGCGGCTCGGCGGGGCCTCGGGCCCCGTTCACACGGCACTCGTTCCACGAATACAAATTGGCGTTATGTTCCCGATTCGGACCGTGGATCGCGCGAAAAACAGGAGGATACGGTTCGCGCGTTGCATTCCGAGCGGTCTTGTCGGAAGACCAATTGATGAAGAAAGTCTCGATCGTGATTTTTGCCGGGGGACGTTCCTGGGATCGAACGATTCACGAACATCTTTCGCGTTCCCCGTCGGTCGGAACTGCCCGATCAAAAGAAATCTTCGTGTACGGATAATTCCAAATTGCTGAATATTTACGGCACGATCGAATATTTGCATCGCGTGATTCGCGTGGCTTATCGCGACGCTGCATGAAAACAGTAACGTGGTTGCTTATCGTAATTGATCAGCGACGACCTTCGTCGAACACCGTTTGCCAGGAGTCTCTATAATTATTGCACGAGTGGAATGATACACGACCGGTTAGTCGGTGATAATAATTATCAGTGGCCGTGGATCGTCAGCGATTTATGGGCGTTTCGCTGAGGACCACCGGGCATCGTCGATCGCAAACATTTGTCGAGTAAACATCGCTATGCCGGTGTCTTCAAAATGTATAATAAACAGACGCGAAGAGGAAGAACATGGAGTTAACGACCGCTCGTTAAGCACTCTCTCGACTAATTTGTACACAGACTCGAATTCCACAATTAGCTGGACAACGTTCACTTTTAAATCAGCGATTCTTTTTGGATTTTTGTAAATTAGTCAAGCAGTGAACGAACCACCGTTCTTTTAATCATCGATGCTCCGAAAGAGGCCAGGAGAAATGGTCCCCGAAAAATGAATCCGCTAGCTCGGAGTGTTGTAGCTGTCCAGCAAAACGTGTCTTCGAACGTCTGATTTGAATGTTCTTCGAACGCGAAGATGGCCCGAGGAACTTCGAGAATCGTCGGTAATTGTACATCCGCTTACAACGAACCCGCCATTTAACGGTTCTATGGGAGCACCCGGAACGAAATTTCGGCTAACCATTTAATTAATATTGCCCGCGCCCGTGACCAACAATCGTAAATCCGGTTCGACGACCCGAACACCGCGGACAGGTACACTGGAACCAGTCCATCATCTCTAAGATTATGGTAACGATCTACGGCTATAATCCAGGGACTCGATCTCGCCTTAATGCGATTAACGTGTCCCGGAATTCGCGTCAACGATTATCCAGCGAGTTCTTTGTTTTATAACCGCTCCTTCTAATAAAACTTCGTCTTCCTTTTTCAGTTTGCTAAACAGCCAATCGAAATTATCAGCGAAATTTATCTGCCGCGATTAAAATTGACCGGTGGAATTTTTCACTTTAAGGATTAGAATGGTGTAGAAGCCTTCGTGGTTATTTGTGGGAGCTACAGTGGATTATAAAAAATCAGGTTGTTTGGTACAATTATAAAAAAGTTTTTCCATTTTAAAAAGTGTACGAACACTGTGTACACCCATCGATTCTCTGAATCGATCAACAATTTTCCCAGACTCCTGGAAAAATCCGCAGACCAATTTCCAACGACACACGGCCAGTTTCCATCGAAACGCTGCCAGTCGCGTAACTGTACGCTCGAGCACGCGTGGCCTCGAATTAAAATCAATTGTCCGGTGAATCGCGACGCACGTTTCAGGAAATCGGTGGTGTACAGTTAACCGCGCTGTCAGCCTTGCAGATAATGCACCGAGCAATGCGAAAATAGCAGCAACGTCCGCGACAACCCATGGAATCGCAGTTTCTTGCCCTACAGCGAGGATAAACAATCAAGAGAAAAAGAAAAACAGGTAAAACTGTTCACGGTGGATCACGAAGAAGTTGAAGATGAAGTTGATCGATCTTCTCGTGCTCCCTCCGTGAGATACAAGAACCATGCGCGTCCTTGGAGGGCCTCGGAATGGCCGGTTTCATCGAACGAGTTCTCGATCCGAACTTCTCAAACGACGATCGTTCTTCGAAGACTGTAAAGGCTAAAGCCAAAGTCGCCAACTGAGATTCCCGGTGTCGGATTATCGAGTCGAGCAATAGGATCACTGCCTTTGTTGGCAGGCGATGATCCGACGATTTGACAACGGATGAGAGAGGTTCCTTCTTCAGGGTCGTCCATTTCTCTTCGGGACGGGCGAACCTAATATTCGTTATTCACCGACAAAAGTTGGATGTCTTTAACAATGTCAATATTGACCTTTTGCACTCGAATGATGACAAAACATTTGTTGCACAATAAATGAAAATTGTCATCGTTCTTCCTTCTTGAATATAGTTATTCAATTTACCGCGATCGTCGAAGGAAGAAAGATGAATATTTTCATTTTGCATGAAGATCGGCAGTCCGGTTATCAAACCAACGGGGACTATCGCTATGCATTCAACAGCATTCCAATCGTGCGAACGCATTTAATCCAGAACCCGATACGTTCATCCAGTTATCTAGTTTATGGCACTCGCAGTGTCGGGAAATTCGATAAGGAAAGTGGAGGAAGACGCGACGCAGGAATCCCGAGGAAACGAAAACGAAAGTGCAGTATGATCGATCCGGTTCGCAGGAGGAGGCCTCGGGGATGGTTGTAAACGATGATGAGGCTAATCGACGCCCGAGATGCAAAGCTGACGAAGATGCAGCGGGCTGCTGCGGATCCGGTGCAGTGAACCAGCGATCGTTATGATGGCGTGCTCGTTACAATAAGTGCAGCCTTGCCGCTGAAAGTCGCAAGGCCGTTTCTTCTCCCACCAATCCTGCTTTTCCCTTCTCTTTCATATTCCCGGTGACGTGCAACGGCGTGGGAATCAACGCTTTGAAAATCTTTTCTAGAAAATAGTAGATTGTGTACTGAAAACATTCTTTCAAGTTCCGCGAAGTCCGAAATTGAAAACGTCTAAGTGATACGGATACGTCGGTATCTAAGCAACCACCAAACATTTAGGGAAGTATTTTATGAGGTATTATACCAATTTCATATCCATGAAATTTAAACCTTATACGCTCCTCAAAACTAGCTGCATAAAAGAGACTAGGATAACAATTCACCCATTTTTATTTTACACATAACAGGATGAATAATCTCACACTATGCCAAAGTATTGAAAGGGGTGAATTTTCACCCTGAGGAACGCACGAGGGTTGAGAAATTATAGGGAATGGAAATATTCTAGGCCGAAAATAATGTTTAATTTTCAAGTTAACCCGCTAAAAATTGCTGTACCATTATTCAAAATATTGTTTACATTATTAAATATGTCGGTATCTAATCAATTACCGAACAGTTAAGTATCGTTTGAGGTATTATATTTATCGAAGGCGGAAGAAATGTTTAATCTTTGAGTTAAAATAACTTCGAGTGTAAAGGGTTAGTTTTTGGAAGATCTCGAAGATCCGTGTAGGTTTGCAACTGGTCTGAGTCGACGTCACTGGTCCATCAGGGTCGGTTGGGGTATTTTCTAGGCAGCTCGCGGCGGACGTGTCCCTTGGAGGAGGTAATTGTGTCCTCGGCGTTCCGCAATTAAAGGGATACTCGGAAATTGCACGTGCAGAGGCAAGCTGTGTCCCGCTCGGCTTCGTCCTCTTCATTTTTCCATTATCTCCCTTATTCGCGACCGCAACGCTGCCCGAGGATTTATCATGCATCGCATGCGGGCTCCGCGGTACCAGGCAGGCCGAGGTTCAAGGCCCTCGTCCCTCGAGAGCCTCGATCCACCGGACCCCGCGAGAAAATGAGAAATCCCTGTGGGGGAATCACCGTCGACGTAAATAGAGCGTAATTACAGATAAATCAATGAGGGGGGACCAACCTGGGCCTTGTTTGGCGCTATTAATAACATGCTTGCTCACGAATGATGATTGCTCACGAATGCTGTGCGTTTTCGTCGCGACAGGAAATTGAATTGCCATTTTCGGCGAATGTCGATGCCGATTCACTATAATGTACGACACGTCTCGTGTACCTTTATTGTCGACTAGCTGACGTTGTCCTGTCCAAATTTCTATAAATTTGTTTGTGATTGTTTTATGAATCTGTGAAAAGCTATTGGGAATGTCGATAATATAAATTCCTATTGAAATATTGATTAAATGGTGCGATGTTCGTTTTTTCGTTGTATTGAAATATGAATCAAACAGCATTTTTAGTTTTTCCCGAATTTTCTATTTTTCCGGGCAACTTTTCCAATTTTTCTTTTCCTAAAACCTTTTTCGGACTATTACGAACATTTAAGAAAAAAATTAGCCAAATCGGTCCAGCTGTTCTCAAGTGATGCGTTTACCAACGAACAGCATTTGAAGTTTCACTCGAAACTTTGACACAAGTAATCGACTGCGTAAAATGATAAACATAAAAAAATACTCCATATTTTACGATAAGCAACTTTCTGAACTTCGAACAACTTTCGAAGGGAATTGCGAGAAAACTTGTAGAATATGTGCAAGCATCGTTGTGCAAGAAGATTTGCAAAATCAGAGGAAATGCTTGTGATTTGATTTGGAAACATAAGCGTGAACTCTTTCAAGATAAATTAGTGAACTCGATAATTCGTTGATCGCCGCACGTCAGTGGCGTCAATTAGCAGTTGGTTCTCTGTATCGCAGCGACCAGCAGCGTCAGCAAACCAGCAATTATCCAGCAAGAGAGTAATAACTATCTTGTTTGATCGCAAGCAGAGGTGCAATAATACCGTGACTCACTGGATTTTTCTTTTTCTATGGAAAACGGCTAGGTTTTTGCGGCGAATTCTTCCCTCAAGGCCCCGCTACAATTACGATCGTTAATAATCCGCGCGCTTTTCCGCGATTTCCTATAACGAGAGATCGTTAATCTCTCTTTCTTCGTGGACTCTGATCGATATTATTTTTTCTCCGATCCAATAGCACCTGTGGCTCGACTCCAGCGGGAAAGGTGCTCAGTATCGACGACTGCGATTCATCGATCGAGTGACGTAAAAGGGCTCGGCGGATTCGCGGTTTTCGCCCATGGGGGACGATCGAATAAATCCGTCAGAGTCAGAAAAAGCTCGGTGAACGAGCTAACCGGTCGCGAGAGCGGAATGTCCTTCGGTGGATTCGCTGTTTTTATCGCGGGCCCGGGAAGAATGGCTCGTTAAAGCCGGTGAAAAAGCGATGCACCGCGTGCATAATGCATCCTCGACCCGTCAAGCGTTACTCCACAACTCTGTATTCCATTAAAAGTTGCAGGCGCGTGCAGCGTCCATCCGCGTATCCATCAAACGCGACATTCTCGATCGCTCGGATGCAACTGTCGGGAAAAACGAATACTTTTTCGCGGACAAGCTCCTATTCTCGCCAGCAAACGACTAGAATAAGTCCGAGCATGTTCATTATCAACGAACAGGCCATCATCTCGAATCCGACTCATAAAAAGAATTTAGATCATTTTTATTTAAGTTTATTTTTTATTTAAGTTCCAAATTATTATCTAATTTGTGCGTTTTCGAATGACGAATCTTTCAGTCGAAACTGATTTAAATATTTCTTTTTGAAAACTGATATACACAGTCTGCATAAACCTTGATAAAAAATCTGAAAAGCAGTTTTCTTCCAAATGAAACTTGCTTCTTTACAGTGTCGTAGAAGAGAAAAGAAAAATTCATATTAAATTGAATTTTTTTAGATGATCATCGCGAGTCTGATTCGTTGAAAAACGGCGAGGGATTGATGCACTGTAATTTCATATAATTACCGGTCCGCGAAGGTCATTGAAAGTTATTCATTGTCGCACAGTGTACCGAAATAAATTGTCTTAAATTGAACGCCGAACGGCTAACTTAGATCATTTATTAATCGGCGTTAAAAATATTTCCAAGTCGCAGTCCAGCGTAACGAATGTTCCAAGGGGAAACCCGGATTCGTTTTGTATTCCGGCGATCAAAAATATTTTTACCATCGTTTTATGACGAGGAACTCCGTTTATGGATCGCGATCAATGTCGAGGCCGAGCAGGTTGCATCGCGCAGCTCCTGCGTGCGCGATCTACTCAATGCCACGAATCGATTCGACCGGAATGCCGATCCAAATACAGCCCGCGAATTTTCGGCCAGCCGGACGTGACGCGAATCCTCGATCGGATCGGGAATTTTCGGACACGTCCGTGTCACAAACACGCTGTAACCGGTGTAAATCGTGTTTGTAACCCGATGGAACAGTTACGTGACGCTAAGTGGCTTTTCGAGGCTCGTTACAGCTATATTCGTGTCATTCTTCGGGCCCGAATTCTGTTTAACCTGGATCGAAAGCGAACGGAGAATAACCTCTACCGATTTAGCAGGCTTATTCTATTCGTGACATTGTCTTCTTTTCACGCTTGACAAGAGGATGTATTCGTCACTAGGATTGTATTTTCAACCCTTAGCAGTCGAGTGGTGACTTCGAGGCGTCATTAAAAATTGCTGGACCATTATTTGTTGCTATCGAATTAATAGAGTAGAAATAATTTTAGCTTGCCAGCAGATGAATGAGTTGATGCATAGCATAGCGATGGTTATTCTCGCTTATCTGGCGTTAAGCGAGTTATTTCATTGAATATCAATTTATTTATGTTACAGTAATACGAAGTTTCATGTAACCAGTTTAGATATAAAGTAAAGTGCGAGCAAGTAAATGTTAATTTACGATTGTCGGGATTGCAAAGATGCGTTCGACGAATTCTGCGGAGGATCATTTCCCGGAGTATTTGCAACAAAAGCAACTTCGTGAGTCACCGAGAGAAACATCGTCGGAGGAGCGTAATCGGGACTAATTACAGGTACGTGAAGAGCATTTAGCAGAGTGGAGAAACTTATCGAGTGTAATTACGCAGGCGTGTTATCGTGCCGCGCGTTGATCAATGAACGGTCAATGTTCCGAAGCGAAGGATGAACAGCGACGTTTTAATTATCGTGACGTCGTCCGACTGATATTAAACGTTGATATACGCAAGGACTCTTCCCGCGGATCGAGGTAAGTCCAATTAATAGCACTCGAATTTTTTCACGTCACCATTATGATTTTATTCCCGCGAGCGCGTGGTCGAAATGCGAAACGATCCCGGTGACTCAACGACAGCCTCGAAACCGACTGCAGTTATCTAATGGATCATAATCACAGGGTCAATAAGGCGCGGAACACGCGAATAGGTTTCTACGGCGATTTAGGTGTCTTCGAAACATTTTTGCGGAGGTGTAAGTTCAAGACACTGTTACGGATTAGAATAGCAAGGTGGAGGAGAGACGTGGGATATCGAAGTTTGAGCTCATCTGCTTCCTACAGGTCTATCAATAATGCTAAACTCTTGTCTAGCTTTGCAAATGTGAAAATTAATTTCGAAACGATATTTACCAATTCTGCTGAATCAGGAGTCAAAATATCAGCTAAATTTCAGAAACTACACAGTGATCTCCTAAAAATCTAATTTCAATTCCATTCGAACGGAAGACGGACAAATAATACCTTAGCAACCTCCGACTAATCTCCAAACTCGAAACACTCTCGAAAAAATTCGCGAACACTAGTCTAGACGAAGGGACATTGAAAAACTACCAATTAATAAACCACTGAAAAAACCGTCGAAGGAATTTCACTCGCGCCACGATGTTGATAATTCATGAGAAACCATAACTTGCGAAAAAAATAGGATAAAGAATAGGCCAGAATTGGACTCACCTCGGCGCAGGATCAATGAAAGTGCTCTTATCCTAATCAGTCGTTCCTCTTCATGTCGCGCGATCGATTTCCCTGTTGTTTCCTCGGCGGAATCGATCGATCCAGGAGCGGCGCGATCCACGAGATCTGTTCGACGCGTGCAGGCCGACGTGTTTTCAGGAACTATTCTGGAAATCGGTTGCCGATCGCGGCACGTTCTCGAGAGGGAGTAAGTCCTGAGGACGCGGATGGCTCCTACTTATAAAGACTTGGCCAAGTCTTGGCTCTCCAATTGGCTTCCACGTGTGTGTTCAATGTCTACGTAAGTCGGTACCCCCTGCACGTGCGTGCGTATGCGTGTCTGCGTGTACACACTAAGAGGGAATCGTGGGCTCTTCGTTGTCCAGGTGGTAGGGGGCACAAACCGTCCACCGGTCGTTACACGCTCTCGATCCGCTGTTACACATTACACGGAGCCAATGCCGGCTCGAGAAGCAGCCGCCGCTCCGGACCAACCGAGAACCGATCGGTTTTCTTTTCTTCGCGGAAACACGCTCCTCCCGCGGCTTCTTCCATTGTTGCCTACACCATGAATGAATTTTCACAGTCCGCTGGGAGTCCTTCGAAGGAAACGCCGATATTCAATTACTTATGTCTACTCGTCTACTCGGATCGTCATATCCCGCATGATTTTTTTGTCCCGAGTTTCTTAATTCCTTGCTGTAACATTTTCTTTACAGTTACGAGTAGAAGAGAAAAGGAAATTTATTTATTTTTTGTATGGCTACATTCATTCGAATGCTTAACATTTAAAAAGAAACGCGTAGCATTCACGTTTGTTAGACTTTGTCTAGAATAAATGTTTCCTCACATTGATCGTACTTAACAAGAATCTACGATCGACGTAACATTTATCATGGAAGACGAAACGTTTACAACCCAAGTTTTGATGCGTCAATGTCAGGACAGTTTGGATTTGAAACGGTGAAGATTCTCGTTAAAATACACCAAGGGTTTAACCCTTAACACTCGAGTGGTGACTCAAAGTGAAGTTCAGATTTGTTCATCGATGAACAAATACACCGTAGTAGAATTAATACGGACAAATGTATTCGCAAGCGAAGAATAAATGAACATGTGAAGAATGAAAATGGAACTAATACTTGAATTTATCGCCAGCACGTCACCAACCTTATGTCACGACGAGCAAGAGCAATAGAGTCGCGGAATCTTATCTTATGCTAATGGTTAACAACGTTTCCAATTCTGGTTACACGGAAATTCTTGCTTTCCGACTGGTCGATAAGGATCGAATCGTAAACGAAAATCCTTCTGATACAGATTGGCGTTCCGTAACACCGTCGACGACCCAGATAGAATTTCAGTGGGCATAATAGCCAAGCTGACGATCGTCCGAGAGAGGTCGCATATTTCTGAAACGAATCAAAAGTCCCTGAACGCTAACGGTACCCCGATATCGAAGAAAGAGGAGACGTCGGCGGCGCGAAGTTTCATAAAAATCGTTCCTCCGCGAGCATAAATTTCTTCAGCTCCCAAAAACTCGACACAATTTCGATGCCTGTATACAGACTTGTCCCCGTTCTATTCAACGGAGAAACATCTAACCGCTGATTTTCGCGTGGATACACAGGAAACAGGTTTCATTACGCGTTGTTACGCTTATTACCGCGGATTGAAATCTCTCGGGGATACCTACTGCAATTAGTATGCTCTCTCTTTTTTTTTTTGAAAAAAATGTTTATTAGCTTATTTTTTTTGTACATTATATTATATAAATTCGTACCTTAATAAACATTGTAGAAAATAACCAATCGTTCTTGAGTTTGAATCTAGTTGATTGTATGCATACAGTGCTCCAGGATTAACATTATTATTGAATATTGAAATACATTATGGTAAATGATAACGGGCTATGGCTGATTCTATATTAAGTGTGATTTTGTGGAAAATACATGCTCAGAGAGCATTATCACGAGTACGATCCTCGATCCCGTTTGGATCATCGATTCTCTGACTTATCTCTAGTCCTCGCATTGGAAACCCATTACAGGTTGGAGCGATGAAACGCAATCGAGACCCTGAACCGAAACCAGTTCTGTCACGTAACTTATATTTTCAATTACTATTCCAATGGACGATTTTTCCCGCGCTCTCGAGCTCCGATCGCGCGTCTCCACTCTTTTGATGAAGTGCTGCAACTCCTGGCAGCTGAACAGCCCATTCAAACGTTTCAGCTGCTAGTAATATCGCGTGTGTACATCCTTATAATACTTCGCTTTTGGTGGCCTTGTTACGTGTTCATCTAGAAGCTGCTTTCCTTAATCTTCCCGTGTTAAACGCTCGTCGTAATATTTTCTTTACAGTTACAGTGATTCGATAATAATACATTGATTTGAATGCTTCGATATTGATTACTAGACTGTGAATCTTCGAGCAAAATAATAATTGTCTTCAACGAGAAAACCAGGTTATTTCGTTCGAATTATGAAAGAGTTATTCTATTTTAAAAGGTGTTCGAACATTTTGTACACCCACTGTGTATTTGTGTCTCGCGAGTGTTCAACATAGATTTCCTGTCGAAATCGCAATCGCAAACAAAGCGTGTAGATACGTCGAAGGCGTGCGCATTCGCGATAATAAGCGCGATCGGACAAACAGCATCGTAAATCCAGAATGACAAGTAGCAGGGACTTTCGGATCGTTGCAAATCATCTTTCCGGCCTTGCTGCATCTTGCCGGGATGCATCTTGTCTCGTCCTCTCTGTTCGTCGCACGCATACACGCGTTATATTTTTCCGCGTGAGCGACCGGCAACAGGTTCCCCTAGTAATGTTCTCCAATCGACACACGATCTCTAAAAAAAAACGCCATTCGGCGAGCCAAAGAAGAGAGCCTAAGGCCCGCGCTCTGCGTGCCATTCTCGAAACTCATCGGCTTTACGGCTAGATAACATTCCACGGAGTCGTCGAATTTTTGCGCGACAACCACCACAATATCACAGAGATTGATAGTGACGCTCTTGATTGGGCTGTTTCGTCAGAGAACAATCATTTTCTGGAACATTTCCAGGCTCTATTTGTTCACTTCCTTCCTAGAAAAGATCTTATCGACACACGTGGCTGCACTCGAGCTGCATCGATAACACAACTTTGTGGATACTTGAACATATCTATGAAAGTAGTCTGGTTTAGGTGGGTTAAATCCGAATTCAAATTCAACTCTCAGCAATCGAATTTTAATCAAAATTCTACTATCAATCGTTATATTTAAATCTGAATTCAACGTCCACTTTCATAATTATAGGCGCACGTATTCGTCAAACTCTAACGAATGAAACAGAATTTCTTGCACGCGAAAATATTTATTTACGGTGACTGACCCGAACGGCGGATCTATTCTTCATCAAATAGCGCTACCGAACAGCGAGCGTCGGTCATTAGCAACATAAGCGACGTACGAATGACTGCTGGCGGGCCTATTCGCCCGCATGTTTAACTATTTCCGCGATTGTTACCCAAATTACGAGGGTCAACGTCCGGTTCGTCGAACCTTACGCAAGACTCGTAGAAAACGGAAGCAGGTAGCAAAAAACGAGGGTCGTAATTTTCGGTGAGAATAATCAACGATTATCATCGATTGTTCTTGGAAGCCGGTTCCTGAGAATTCCATGCGGGTTCCTCTTCTTTTTCTTCGTTCAAGGATAGGACAACGCCTCGAAGGAAGCGTTGAACCTGCTAGAGTCACCTATGTTGTAACCTGCGTTGGTCACAGGAAACACGCGGGAACAACGAAGTCTTCGAATATTTTGTTACCAGCCAGCCGATAAAAGGATACTTTATCCGTTGCGGTGGATAAATTAATATCTGCCTGTAGCTCGCCGAGAATGCTTACAGTCTACAGGCGACTCCAGGGAAATCCTAAACTAGAACCTATCTCAATCGAGTCGGCGCACCCTGACAACATCCTCACTAAAATGTAGGAGGCTACAGCAACGAGCCGCAATAAACGAACGAGAATGTGGCGGAGGAAATGCCCTAACCGCTGCCTACCACTGCGAGCAATACCATTTCGCAGGGACTCGAGTATTGCCTAGCATTTACGATGACATTCAACGCGCGATGGCGACTTAGCTAGGAATGAATGGGAGTTCCAGGGTTCCTTCAATCGGAGGATTGTACATAGTTTTATGGCTTAATCAGCTGCCGTGTGAGAAACTCTTTCCTAGTTAACGTTTTTCGGTGGAGTTGCGAGAACCGTGACTCCGGCAGTCTTCACGCCTTGAAGACGAGAACGGTGGAATTAGAACAATAGAATTTCATAAGTGCCTACTTCCTCCCTTTGCGAATCAATGTCGATCAAATAATGTGCTCCTAAACAGTAAATTTCGTAAATTAGTTCCCCTACGTTGAAAGGAACAACCATACAGCGTCTGTTATAGAAAATGCCAGCGGAATAGGGGAGCAGAGTACGTCCCGTGACCTTATTTCGCAATTGTCCGCGCGAAAGCATAAAGAGCAGCCATAAATAAGGGCGGCGCAGGAAAAATTCATAGGGAGGATGCAAATGGCGGCGGGTCGTAGCTGGTTGGTTGTAAAACGTTCTCCGCAACCCTATCGGCGAGTTCTTTCGCCGGTGTTGCTCGCGGAAAAATCGGTACGACAGGAGAATCGAGTTAGTCGTTCGTTGCGGAATAATTCATGGTTCGGTCCATGCACACGCTGCACTTCCGCGCTTTATTCCGTTCCTCGTTAATTCACGGACTCCCCCGTCGAATGAATCGCTCCCCTACGCTGTTCCCCCACCCAGGGAACGTGAAACGACGACCATAATCGCTGGCCGGACAGTCGGCAACGATTTTTCCTCGAGGACATTTATGGCTGGCCGGCCACTGAGATACGGTCCATTGTACTCCGTTTCCACCGGCACGGCGATCCTCTTCTTCGGCTGCGTTGCGCGCTCCGCGTATTCCCTTGATGCACTCGTGCGACTGCCTCTGTCTGCCCATCGCAACCGTATTCTACTACCTAGCTTTTCTACTCGTGTTTCACGCTTTGACGGCCACGGACGCTAAGCGCTATCCGACTCGCTCCTTTTAACTCGTCCACACAATTAGCTGCCGCCACAGTAGTCCGGATGCAGAAATTCAGTGACATTTTGTTATAACTTTTGAACCTTTAGAGATACAGCAATGAAATTTTCACTAAACATATTTAAAAAATTGTCATTTTTAACTATTCCAACACACACACGAAAATCCAGGATTGGTCTTTCGAAAGCTCATCCTATATACAATATAAACACGCCTATATTAAAATGCACTAAAAAGGAGAAAATCATTTTTTTAGACAATAGTGACTATAAATAAAAGCGGGGAGCGCTAAATTATATCAACGTAATCTTCGTGGGTGCTCCACGCTGTTATTAGTAGCCACTAATGATCTAAAAAAATTATTTTCTCCTTTTTAGTGCATTTTAATATAATCGTGGTTTTTATAAAGTTTTTTATATATTTTTTGTAATATGTACACAATCTGCATACACTGTTTCAGCGATTGGACCGTCCTCATACGCAAAAGTGTCGTAGAAGAGAAAAGAAAAATTGATATTAAATTGACTTTGTTAAAATCATCATCGCGTGTCTGACTCGTTGAAATACGGCGAGGGGTTGATCCACTATAATTTCATATAATTACCGGTCCGCGAAGGTCATTGAAGGTTATTCATTGTCGCACAGTGTACCGAAATAAATTGTCTTAAATTGGACGCCGAAAAAGCCGAAGCGAGATTCCCTCGGTCATGTTTCAGGTCGAATGTAACACTGTCGTGTTCCCGGCGGGTTCTTTCTGCACGGAAGAATGCACGCGCGGGAAAATGAAGCAAATCGTCGGAGACAAGAGAAGCAACGGAGGCGCCAAGCGAGAAAGTGATCAGGTTGCACCTGTTACGACTTCTTCGCGGTGCATCGAACGAATAATGACGGGAATAATAAAGATCGCCCATGGACGTCTATCCCGTTGGTTCTTTTTCTGTTACCCGGTGTGGCCAGGATCGTGGATCTTGCACGAGGGGGTACAGGTATAGGGTGTGGAGAGAGGGTTCAAGGGGGGCCTTCGAAGGGAACCCCGTTCGCTTCGAAGGCTTCGAAACCGGGCGCAACCTATAAATAACCCGCCGCCTCTTTGCATCTCTTTGCGCTTCTTTTCTTTCTGTTCGTTGCTTCTTCTTCTTCTTCTTCTCGCTGAGTATCCACCAGAAGAGCGCGCACGCCTCCGACGCGCACGTTTTTGCGTTCAGGGACCCCGTAATTCAGGTTCCTTCGCACGTAGTCGCGTACAATCGGCGCAATTAATGCCACAAGCCAGAAACCTCGTCTGCATTAGCCAAGATGAATTCTACGGGCGACGGTAGACGGGCAGACGGCGTCAGGAGGGAATTCTAATGCCGGCGAACCTCTGTTACCCTGTCTGCATAACCAAATTACTCTATAATAACCGAAAAGCCAACTGAATTCATTCATTCCAACATGATACGTTCCTAACGTTTCTCTGTCACTCGAAAAGGAATTTTATCGGTGTTGTTTACAGTGGGTGTACAAAGTGTTCGTACACTTTTTAATTAGTCAATCATCCTAAATAATCATCCTAAAATCATTTTCGGTCACGATTATAGTCCTGACAAGTTCTGACAGCTGGTGTACACTTTCTGGATACGATCTTGACAGCTATATCACCCCATTCAATTTTTCTCCGTTCCCCCATTTCACTCCTGTCCCGCGCGGAAGGCATCCTCTGTGATCACGTCGCTTAAAAAATGATATTTATGACTTTTGCAAGCCTGGGACCTGTTAAATCGACAGGTTCCATAAACGGAGTGTTAATAACAGCAATTAAACGTTCCTCGCCGGCGTGGTTTACCTTAGTAACGATGCTAATTTGAGGTGCCAAAAATGGGCGTCTAAGAATAATCGTTAGCAGAAGCAGCTTGAAAAATCTAATTTCTGAAAAAACTTGTTACATTTTTCGAATCGCTTGAAACAATGTGGAGCAACGTGAAAGAGAACAGCGGTTCCCCATAAGAGGAAAAAATGGAGCGGTCTAAGAGGATGGCGAGGCTAAGTGGTGGTTGCGCGTCCGAATTCATTACGGGGAGGCCGATTATTTATTATCCGAGACCACAGGGTGGAAAAAGGGCAGAGAGCATCTTAATGCAAACGGCTCGGTCGAGCGAGTTTTATCAATTTCCTTGAATTAGGGGGAACCACGAAACGACGGTCTGTTTAAGGGCTAACAACGCACGGCTAAAAAAGAGAGAGAGCCGAGTCGAGATAATCACGTGGTTCCTACCAAAAAGGATCACGAGGTACGTAACCACAGGGAAGTGCTTAAAAATCATTTTGTTATTTAATAATCAGGTGCAACGGCCCACCGCTCTTCTGGTAAATTGAAAAACTCGATGCCTAACCCGTGGGCAGGGGAGCCTCGACAAAATCGAACAACCGCGAGCCCGAGGAAAAATTCAATATTCGCTTTCTGGTAATGAATTCGATGGCGAGGAGCCCCCATTAGAAGCTTTTACGGGGTGCCCGATGAGGAACGACCTCGCGGAGTCGGAGGTTTTTTGGTATCTAAGAAGGTACTTAAAGGCCGAAGAACGCGATTCTTCGTGGGCCAAGGTCTATCGGAGAGCCAATCTCGAAGGGCCCGAAAATGCGGTCTTGGCACGCGGCGATCTGCTCGTGAATCAGCCAGAGATCACTAATAATTTTCCTGGCTCCCTAATTTGCTACCTTAATGACTCGACATGATATGCAAATGCCAGGGCGAGCATTCGAGCGTTATAAGGCACGAACGACACGACCGGCCGATCTGCTGGACATTTTCGGTTCGGTACCAAACGATTTCTATACACGGCGACGAAAACGTACGGTCGCAGTGTGTCGAGTATATGTGGGCGTTAAAAAGACATAACCACGTTGTATTTTTCATGCTTTTAAAATAAAAATAGCCACGTACAATTTAAACCAGTGGACATCCTATGAATGTGTAAGGGCATCAATGTATCAGTTCGGCTTGATAGGATTTATCTGGCTCCTGTGTTCTGCATTCGGCGTTCTACATTCTCTCTGTCCACAGATTTTACAAATCGATCGTCTGACATTTTTTCCATTGGACGTTCTCACACGTGTGAACGAATACATACGATTTGAATCACGGGAACGTAAGGTTCAGACACAGCGGAAACCGCGCGATTTTTGTTTTCGCGTTAGAACGATCGGAAACAAAAATCGCGCGAATTCCGCCGTGTCTGAACAGGTTCTAACTCTATTCACGCAATTAATTAACAATGACAGATTGTATTGGAGACAATCAGTCCAACGACAGAAGCAAGTGGACGAAAAATTCTGTATAATTGTACAAGACCGAAGAGATGAAAACTCGGTCTCCTCGTAACAAAAATCGCGGGAGTAGGTTCGCCGATCGAACGGGGTAGTTAAGTAGTTGCGATCGAGAACGAATTTCCAGCAGTGAGCGGTTTTTCTCGGATGCTCTCGCCATAGTTTACGAGGTTCATCTAGATACCGCGTATGCATGAGCTCCGTTCGCGGTAAACGATCAGCATAACTTTTAATTAGTTGCCCAGCCCTCGGCGTTCGATAAGAGAGCCCCGCGAGTACACAGCCGGGCAAAAGGAGCACGAGAAAAACAGCAGTTCCTAATTAAAATGCAGCCGCGAACGGCTCGTGACCACGTTGTTCTGCGATATCACGGGGTTTCTTGCGAAATGTGATTCGCGAAGGCTCGGATAGTTCAGGTGGAAGCATGATCGGTTTTATCCAATGAAATCTAGGTCATCGTTCGCTTAAGAGGTGCCACGGACCTGCCAAATGACGATGCAGTCCGTTGCATTTAGCGGACCGAACAAGGCGAAGGCTTATGTAAATTGTCTCGACAACTTTTCGTCTCATTGTGCACCGGACGGATGTCCATTTCTCAGGATAACGGTTCCCTCTCGAGTGTTTGGAGGACCATCCGAATCAGGATTAACAAAACAAGCCTTGCCGATCGTGTAAATAAACTATACTTTCGCGCAACCTCCGTCCTCAGCTTTGTGTTCCTTCTTCGGCAATGTTTCATCAAAGTCCGAGTCACTGTTGCTTTAAAAACGCACTGAGAAATCGCGCAATAAATAACTTTATTTATCAGAATTGATATCGACATAAATTATGGTAAATGATAACGGGATATGGCTAGGTCTATATTAAGTGTGATTTTGTGGAAAATACATGGTCAGGGGGCATTGTAAAAAACCTCAAAGGCGATTTGGTGAACTTGAACTCTAAGACTTATGTATATGCTTATACATACAAGGGTTATAAACAATGGGTTAGAGCCGTCGATGATTTGTGAGGCCGATTGGAGGCTCTTCCGTTGTGAAGCTCTTTTACATGTGTACTATTGTTTGATAGCCACCAATATCTTTAAAATTGATTCGGGCATAGTTTGTCCAATCTCCGTATCCGGTAACGGGGCCCTCCGAGCAACCGGGGGCAAGAAGAAAAGGAACGTGCACACAAGGACGTTTGAAACGGCGCGTTGTTCACAGGTATACGGGTGTTCACAATCATAGGTAAAAGTGTCACCGGTTCCTCGGGTCGCGGACCTGTTTTATTCACGTATTCCGCGCACACCGAGCCGTCCTTCTTGAAAGATTCATTCAACATTCCCGACATTTTTGCCGGGCGGAATCGGAGCCGCGATCGCGACTCATCCCCGATCGGTACAGTACTCGACGCACCGCGGCCTCCTTTTGACCTAATCATTTCGATTTGAGGTGCCACAATCCTCCGAACAATTTCCAGTGGAATTGTACCGGGTATTTCTAGCGAGAAGATCACTTTCTTCGGAAAGAGGGAGTCCACAACTGCTTCGGCAAGATGTTAAATTAACAATCCGAACGTTTCTTCAAGAGTTCTATATAGAAAAGTATAATATTTTCATCGAAACTAATGATCCCTGTTGCGAACCCTTTGTTCCGTTGTCGCGGACGTCCGACAGGCTCGTTTATTTTCCGAATGCTCGCACCGAGGAACGAAAAGTCGTGTGTACCGATAAAAATGACAAATTAACGGCTAACGGGCGACATTTTTATCGGGATACTCCTGTCGCGGCGAAATAAATTTGGTATCGTATCGGCGCACTTCCACGAGCTGACAGGAGCCCGTTCGTGTACGCAGCTTTATCAGTAACCTCGTTCCACCTCTTATCTTTAACCCGCTGCCTTCCTTTCCACGCTTATTCCTCTTTGATTCAACGATTCTTCTTCGTCGCGAACTTCTTCCCCGAATTAACGAGCATTTAAACAGCGTCGGAGATTTTGTTCCTCGATACAGCAGCCTTCAACCTGTCCGACTCCATAATACCTAAAATGACGGCCACGCTCGCGATCATCAATCATTTTCCACTCGTTTCTTTCGCCTCCTATCCACACCGTGACCCGTTAGAGTTGTTCGCCCTTCGGCGACAACGTCCATTGTCTAACAGCATTCTTTCCAACATCCAAGGTCGACTGATCGTCATAGGAGATCGTAAACAATCTATAAAATTCCTCAACTGCGACTTATAAAAATCAAAATTTTTTACTTACGAAAGACTTATTTACAAAATAAAAATGTTTTACATTGATTGTGGGAGACGGGAATAACATAAAGATTGATTTCATCCCTTTACGATTTTGTTACATAGAAAGCAACATTATAAAATACATTCTTGAATTTCGAAAATCTTTAACTGTTTTGTATCTCGCACAACCAATTTCTTCATAAAAGTCGCAAAGATTCGCTGTCTAGTAATAATCATTCTGGACTGTGTTCCCGTTTACGTCCCTTCGCAGAATTCGATGAAATTTTGAAAATAGGTTCTTTTTTCACTAAAACGGTGATTGCCAGAAGGATATTTTGCGACTCGAAAAGAATTTTCTCTATTACTAATTCAATTCGCCAAACAAAATTTCATCGAATTCTGAGAAGGGACCTGAACGGAAACTTCGCCTCGTTTTGTATTCATTTGAATATTTTACGAAGGAGGCACGTTGCAATAAAACGTTTTAACGGTGCACGATTATTTTCCTACGTCGATATTTAGGAGATCGACAAGACTGCGGATGCATAATGTTGACATCTGACTGATCCCAACGCGAAATACCGTCGATATGAAAACAAGAAGCCTGTTTCGAGTAGGAAAGGGGTCAATACACTATGTGTGGGCGTGAAGTGCGTATTGTGTCAGGGTTATCCTTGACCCAGAGGGGAACCGTGCTCCGTGACCGAAATCATCGATCGCAGGTTGGGCTCGTTGGTATTTCACCGACGGGATCGAGATTAATCGATGTGACATATTCCGGAGACGAGCATGATTATGCGAGTCGAACATTCCGGACAGGGGCACTGTACCTTCCGGTACTCGCAGAACGAATCGCTGCCGAAGAGCAGAAACATAAACCGGCCATCGCGATACATCTGATTAAAAATAACGGGGAGAACGCGCCGCCTCACAGTGGTTCGGATCGAGAAATTCAGTGACATTTTGTCGAAAAATGAACTTTAAAAAATCTACCTTGAAAATAAAGAAATGAATAAAATCTAATAAAAATTGTAATCGTAACGAACACTTACATTATGCTCCGCCTGCGGGAACGTTTGTCGGCTCATCAACGAAAAAGAAACTGCCGCCTTCGCTAATAAAATCGTTTCAGGTTAATTGTTCGTATGAAAAAGTTGATGGAACTTTTTACCGTTAGACGTCAATGCATTTCGCGTGATTACTCTCTCCTTCGAAGCATTTCTGTGCGATTATTGGAATCCGATGACGATTTCATTGTGTTTCACGTTGGATTGATTCGTTCGATGTAATTCGAAGTGACTTTTTAGCGCTATTCAGTCGTAATTAATTGATTGAGGCGCAATTAATGGCTCCGCAACTTGTTGCAGTGTGCCCGAAGCCTGAGGAACATTTACAATCAAGAAAACAATATGTGTATTATTCTAATAACGAATAAGAAAGACAGAAAAATTCTTGTAACGCGATAACGCCATTTTCTCCAGCCACTTAGCAATTACAGCTGCACGCGTCACCGCAAAATGGCTCGCGAACGAAAATACGGGCTGCAAGATACGAGAATCGCGCGATAAGTTTAGGTTCCACGGTGTTTTTCTTTCGCGAACAAAGTGTAACGGGACATTTTTAAGGTCGAAGAGATTCTGCAAACACATGCCACGAACGCGGGGGAGTGAGCACCTCGTTAAAAAGTGACTTGGAATACCGTGGTAAGCTAATTTGCGGTTTCCAGGTGAGGGGCGGGTCTCTCGATGCGACGATTTCAGGTGTACGGCCAAGGAATCTGCATATTCAAAGTATCGGTGACGTCAGAAGGATGCTAGGAACCCGGTTATTCGAATACCAGCGCAGGGAATCGATAGCTCGAACGGAAAAAGTCGACTGACGCGGTAACTAATCTTGAAACAATTCGTTCCAGTACGCAGTGATACGGATCGAGAAATTCAACGACATTTTATGATACCTAATCAATAATAATTGCTTCCAAAATGTCCATGGACCACGGAAATGAAGACACTAGTACAATTTAATCAATGTTATAGTTGTAATAGACTATTCAATATTTTTCTCTCGCTTCTTTCTTTAAATTGAAGTGCAGACATTTTTTATGAAAAATCTTTTCTCTACCGAATTTTACAATAAATGCATAAATTCGCAGTCTAGTTAGAACAGGAATGTATATCACTGAGTTCATCGGACATTTTACCAATAAAATAAAAATTGCCCACAGCGTATAATGAAATGTTTCTCGGTCTCAGTGCCATTTAGGAAGATTAATGGATCGTTAGAGCAAATTTCCGAGCCTACAGTGGCGATTGCGAAGGACAATCGATCACCAATCGCCCGCCGGGTATCTCGAATATGCAAATCGCGTGTTGTCGTCAACACCTCTTACCGTTCGGAAAACATTTTAGCGAATTTCTGGAATATTTATAGAGAGTTGAACCCCGTGTAAACGGTTCTTAACAGAGCATAACCAGACTGCCGATCTTTACGCAAAATGCAAATTGTCATCTTTCCTCCTCCAAGAATCGCGGTAAATTGAATAACTATATTCAAGAAGGAAAAAGGATATTTCAACCCTTAGCACTCGGAGTTATTCTAATTCGAAAACAGAATTTCTCTTCCGAACTGAATCATAACAATTTCTTTTAACAAAACTCCATCGATCCGAAGGTATACAACCATCTGCCAAAACCATGACACTAAATTTTGTTACATCCTGTACAAATAGAAGCTACTTTTAGGCATTTCGGTGATGCAAAAAACATTTCAGACCCGAAGAAAGAGGAAGAAAGAAGTAAATCAGGCCCGAAAACGTCCCCGAAGATCCCCGAAGAAGTATTTCGGTATCGATCGACGATCTACAGTCCGTTAGTCTCCAGGATACACGAAAATCGAGCGGGCGACATATGTAGAAATGTCGGACACCGTTCGCGGTTGATCGCTTAATCACGTACAGGTTTCCGTCGGAAATTCGACATCCTGGTAATCGTTGTGTATACACGCGTTTCTGCACCGGTCGCCGATAAATCTGTCGAAAGGTCGACCGGCGAAAACGATAACGGTAAATTTCGCTGACGTACCTTTCGCTCCGCGGCAATAAAAACGTTACAAGTGTGTAAATTCGACGGAGTTATGTTACCAGAGTGATACCGGCTATCACGTCGCATCTTGTCCGCGAGGAATTTCTCGGACCCATTCGGGCCTGTTAACGTTTCGAATTACGTTCGTTATGGTAATAACACCGAGGATTATGTTAATCCTGTTGAATGTATGCCAAGATTGTACGAAAACCTACCGACCGTTTCGTTAGAGACCATCTCGGCCTCGTTTAGCATCTTTAACGAACCATCGAGCGTTAATTAATTGAAAATTTACCCCAGGAGTCCGGCAAGGAATTTATGTTTTGTTCCATGAAAGTTTGTTGCGACGCGACGCCGCAATTTTGCGAGCAGAAATTGAAAGCATAAACCTGTCCGCGCATTAATTGCCTACACTACTCGAAGTAGTTTAATGCGCACCGTCTCGGGATTGACAACTCGAATGCCTAGAAATTCCAGTTCCCCCGACAAGCTTCGCGGAGGCAGAGCTACCGAACATTACGGATTCATGAGACAGGAATTAATTTGCCTAACACCTCGATTCTTCTAAATTATATTCTTCGGATGAGCCGTACGAGTCAAACTCTTTTCACGTTCGTTGCTTCAAAAAAAGGACAACTCAATCGAGCATCCAAATTAATTAATTTACGCCAGTTCGAAAGATACACGTTTTATTGGAGTACCAATTTACAATTATGAGAAATGATCTCTTGGACGAGAGGACAATTCATATCCTACTAGATGGATTCAGTTACGGTGCCTGCTTCAAAAGACTAAGTACAGGCGCAAGGGTCCGATGCGCCACAGGCAGGCCAACCACCCCTGCTATAACTTGTTTTCTAAATAAGTTACAGAATTACAGTCACAAAACAAAATTGAGTCGACAATTTTACAATGGAGAAAATTGCGTGAACTCTATGGTCCGATATTAAAAGAGTATTAAATATCAGTGGGACTAACTAACCTGAACTCTGTGAACGCTTCTACAGTTTTGCGTTCCACCCACGCCCTACAATATGCACAGAAAGTTCAAGAGGCCAGCGACGAATGAAACGTCGCGAGGCAGGAATTCGAAGAACAATTATTCTCCCGCAATTTACTCTCGCGTTTCCTTCATCCCTGGTTCTGCGTCGAAGCGGAGGTTGAACGGGTCTGGGTTAGGTCTGGTTTCACGAGGATTTCTTCCCATTGCGTGACGATTTCACGATCGCAGGATCCGATAGGGCAGAGAGGGTACTAGCGAACGGGTACCGTAACACGAGGAAGTTCCAAAGCTTCCTGAACGCGGCAAAAAAGATCGAGGCTCTTGGAAAAGGATCAGAGGGAGGATTCGGGCAACGAGCAACAGGTTTCTTCTTTTTTTCCAAACAAGCAGGAAGTCCGTGTGATTCACGGACGTTGATCAAGGGGCTGATAAAACGACGCCCCTTCTTCCCTTCGTTTTCAACGTTTTTCGGCGATCCTCCGCAGTCGCCAACAACTTCCAGATGTTCCAGTGGATTCCGTTACGGATATTGCCAAGAATTCCAGGACACTCGCGACTCTTTCGCATCCAGCGACCTTGCACTCCGGGGAATCCCGGGGAAACGTACCGGAGAACGATGCCAGCGATTCGGTGATTAGCGAAAATGTTAATCCGACGACACGGTCGCCGATCAGGTGGATTCTTCCGCCAGCCGTTGCATCCTGGAGGCAGAAAAACACCTATAGGGACTTTCGATGATGAAACTGGATTCTTGATCTTGAATACAGAGGCAAAGGTGGAGGCAACGGTTGACGAAGCGCTGGGGATTCTTCGGGGTCTTGCTACGCGTGCTGGGCATCGTTTTCATACTTTACCCGATTCCTTGAATTATCTTCTGGTGTACGGATGTTGGAACGCCGCGATAAATTGAGAGAACATCTACAGTACGGGAGTCTGTACTGTAATATAGAAAACGGACACTTTACGGAGTAAAATTTCGGATTTCGTTCAAATTTAATATGTTGTAAAATCGACAATTTTTAAGATGAAGCTAGTACGCTTTCCGCTATAAACAGTCGTCGTACAATGTGGCAAAGCATCTGCCAACATTCCGCCGATGAAAAGCGACAACGGCCCCTGGCCCTGAGCTCGGGGTTATCCTACTCGCAGTCGGTCAAAAGTTGATAGCACCGCCTCTCGCATTCCCTGAATTGTTGGCGGAGGTGTAAAGTTCCCTCGGTGCTGTCGTACAGTTCAGAATTACGCAATCCGTAGGTGCAGATCACGGATGGTCTTAGGGAAGGATCTCGGGTGAGCTGGGAACGTGGTGGACCGGCAACAGAACAGCGTTTAGCGTAGACATTACAGCTTGTCCGATTATTTTTCAAGGCGGAGCAGTCGTCGATCCTGTTGCTCCTTCTCTCTCTTTATCACGAAGTCTCTCTTCCTGTCGTCGTCGGCTCGAGGCGAAGATTTTACTTGGCTAACGACCCTCTCTCTCCAGTCGGCGAATAAATTCCTGCTGCCCACGTAAGCCACCATATTTATTGACTTCCCTGGTCTCGACCACGAAGAGACCGTGAACACCGATCTGGGATCAAGTTCAAGAGCGGGGGACTGATCGATCGATCAACCGACGATAGAAACCGGCCCCCACGGACGAACCTCTTCTTTCCTCTGGGCCAAGGTCCCTCGAAAATTAGCATTCCCGCCGATCAGTCAGATGTCACGCCTCTTACGATCTTTATCTCCGATCTACGACGTCTTCGTGGCGCCTGCGGTTTGTCAACGATCCTCGTCATATTACGTTATGGCCCCCCGACTAGCTGTTACTCTTCCACGGACATGCAATTAGCGGCCGTTTAGTAGATCGTTGCGCGCCGGATCAAGATCGCATAAACCATGCTCTCGCGCTACCGATCACGTTTCCGGGATACCGCTCGAGGTAGACGTGGCTCTCGCAAATCAGGAATACTGGCAGATTGATGTACCACACTGACTCTAAGAATATTTTTAAATCAATTGGACACGATGAAATTACACTGTCCAACATAAAAAATGTTCCCATTTGCCAAGAGACCGGCATTACGAATTACATTATAATTTCATTGAACGAAGCAAGCGAATTTCGAATTACGAGATAATTGAATTACTATGTAATTAGAATTGGTCAAGTGAGATGTCGATGCGCAGATGTCTATAATCTTGAACGAACGTACAAGTAAAAATTACTTTTTTGCATTTCAGCGATGCAGAAAACATTTCGGGCCCGAAGAGGGAGAGGTAAATCAGGCCCGAAAACGTCCCCGAAGATCCCCGAAGAAAAGAATTCGCCGGTTAACTGTAATCCGGACATAAAATCCATGAGATTCGCAACGGTGTGGGTTTAAGATCTTGTGAATTTCCTTATTGGTCCTGAGGGACGGTGACCCACAGAGAGATCGTCTGAAATTGAGAAAACTTGTCGCGGCGAGATGCAATCCTGCCGACAACTGGTGCTTATTCCGGTTCTTCAGTCCGTATAACAGAACTTTGTTTTCTGCAATCTGTGAGACTCCTTTATCTCCCACGAACTGGTCATCGAATGAGAAATCATGATCGCTGTCTATTCGATTCTTTCGGAATTGTTCAATGTTGCGAAAGCTGAAAAGACTTGTTCAATGTTGTAACGTTTCAGAGAGAGAGAGAGAGAGGTTCTGTGCGAAGAAGCCAAGAATCCTGAAGTAACGTTATGCGAGGGGGGCCGACTGTCGCGTTTAATTTGCACAGCACCGTGCATTTGTTTATTACCTTGCCGCATTATAGCCCCTTGCACCGTTATCGATGCGTTTTTCTTCGGGGAATCCCGGGATCGTTCCTGGTAGTGGGCCACTCTAACTGCTGCGCCAAACTTCGGCTGCAATCTGCACATTTTTGCATCCTTCTCCGCCTTTAAATATGATAGGAATAAACGAGGCTAGAGTTCACGTAATTCGTATCAACAAGTTATTCGCAAATTTTCTTGTTCAACTTTATCTTTACATTATATTATGCACAATTTCTGAGCGTTGAATTAATTATCTTAATCTTTAAGCGCCCGAAGTAGTCAAAGTTTGTACAGATTTCTTTTTAATTATTCGGAACGATTGTGAGGGGTGCCGTAAAAGAGTAAATAAGAGCCACCCTAATGCACGCATCTTCGCTGCAAAATCAATTTTCATGTTCGTTTATATATCCATTAGTAACTATTCCTGTTGTACAATGACACAGACTTACTCGAAAATTTCTTAATCGTTTCGCTACAGCATGCTTCTCCGGCGAATTAGCATAATCGCTTAGCTATTAAGGATTGTTGGTCACGGCGATTTTTTATTTCGTGGATTATTTATAGATTCACGATTCTAACGGACAGTCGGACAGCAAAGGTGTTTCTGCTGTCCAGTTTAATGCGGAGATAATGGTCCAAAGATACCGGAAGTAGCGTAGAACGTGAAAAATTACGTAAAATCGGTGGGATCGCGTGACCAAAAACAATCGCGAGCAAGAAGCAAAGGATTGTTTCTTTTTTATTTCTGTTGAAGATATTAGAGGGATTCGGATGTACCCTGTTTAAGTGAATCACCCGCGTTCATTATTCTTCTTTTCCTTTTTTCTTGTTTCTTTAGACTCGTTAAACCGCGGCGTTTCCGGCGGACGATTAACGTGCTCGGATCTCTCTGGCTTGCGAATACGATCCTCCTGATTCGAATCTACCAGGCGGGAGAGCTCGTTAGTTGGTAAAACGGAGAAGCCGAAGGAAAAAGTCTCGTTCCTGAACGCTCACTTTGTCTCCCACCGCAATAGTTCTTTCTGATTGTTCAATTAAAACGATCGTTGCGACCGCGATCCAGCGCGTACGTGTCAAACTAGATAAAGTACATCGAAGTCGAAATACAAATAAATAGAATGGATTTAGAGATTTGAGGCTTTCACAGCCCGGCATCATACAGTTACGTCTGTTGAGACTTTCGAGTGTAAGCCGTGTCCTAAAGGAAGAATTTTCCCAACGTTTCGCAAGCATTACAGCTAGCTTCATCAGGGTTCGGAAAGAGTGTCAGTGTCTTTCCGTCCGTCAATTTTCAGTTCCCCTTCAGAAGGCAACCCGCTCCTCAATTTTCGCTTCTCCTTCAGAAGGCAACCCGCTTCTCAATTTTCGGTTTTCCTTCAGATGGCAACCCGTCCGTCAATTTTCAGTTCTCCTTCAGATGGCAACCCCTCCGTCAATTTTCGGTTCTCCTTTCAGAAGGCAACCCGTCCGTCAATTTTCGGTTGTCCTACAGATGGCAACCCGTCCCTCAATTTTCAGTTCCCATTCAGAAGGCAACTTACTCAGCGTTTTAGTGTGAAAGAAACTACAAAACTATTTTATACATATAATAGAAAGATATTGTAATATTGTATAATAATTCATAATTATCATATAATAATAATAATACAGACTATTATTGTAATAATAATACATAATGTTTCATTTTTTATACTTGTTGAGAAATAAGCTCTGAAATAAGTTCACTGAGTGTCAATTTTGAAAATGATTTCTACAATTGTCGCCACCTATGGCGACGCATCTGGACTCATTTCTCAATGTTCCCCAAGTGTAAGACAAGGACGGAAGAGGCTCGTGCCACCTCCTTTTTTGCAGCGCTTCGGATCTCCTGGCAAGTATTAGACGCACATGCTCAGTAAGGAGGTGTTCGACAAGAACTGACTTATGAATAATAATATCTGTGCCAAGCTAAGTAAAGATAATGTCGGTTCTGTTTCGAGCTAAAAACGATATAGAAAGTCAGTGGGAACGCCGAAATATACTTTCATATACTTTCTACCCAAGTAGTCTATTCCTAACCTAATCTCGTCTGTGATTGCGCGTAACCTACAGCGCCACACAACATTAACCTAAACTCGCGCGGTGTGCTCCGCGAGAGAAACTCTTCTAAATATTCAAATAATTCCGATTGTTCGGTGTTGTTTGCAATCGCAACGTAAACGTTTCTCGTGTAGCAGTGCGATCGATGATCGCCGGAGCAGAACACCGGAACGGTATGCACGAAAGAAATGTTAAAATTCGGAAAGCAATCGTTGGTTATCGGCGAAGCTGATTCTGGTTCTCCACGGATTGGATAGCAACACGTGCGCCGCAAACAGGAACCTGAAACGTGTGTTCGAAATGGCCAAACTTTATTCGTATTACACATTATGCCCGCTTATCGATCAACAAAATTTACTAGGCGTCGAACAAGACTCAGAAAGCGGATGTGCAGTCGTGACGTTAGGGAGAAACATTGTTATTCGATACAAGGTAAACTTTGATATTATGTACTATTACTAAATTAAACGAGAGAAATTATGTATGACATCTTGAATTTTGAAAATTGTTCAACAATTTAGAATTTCGTATACTTTATTTTCCTATAAATGCATAAAGATCCACAGTCTAGATATTACACTTTCTGTATGTTTACTACGCAACATTTTCTGCAAGCACACGATTCATTCACAGCTACAAGATCCAAAGCAGTTGAATAGTTGGACCAGCAAAGATCGATTAACGTCTCAAGTGATATACGATAAAACAACGTGTCGTTACGCTGCTATTTTTAATGAGAAGAAGCTACGTCTTTGGACGGAGAACGAGACCGATCTAAACACCATCAAAGGCTACAAATTTCAATCTCCACTACATACGATTCTTACTTTCGAATCGTCTCCCTCTGTGTTGGTACGCAAAGACGGAGCTACCGCTCTGTTAGAATGGGCTATACAAAACAGAAAAAAATCTTGGTCAAACGAGGGGATATTACATACAGACGAAAAGATTTTAGACTGTCGTTTGATTCGTACAGGCAACAGAACAAATTTATGCCTATTAACAGAAATGAAAGGGACGTACGCATGTGTGGTAGTTAAATTGAATAGCCAGACCTATTCTCAAGATACCGATCGAGCAAGGCGTATGGAACTCAAGCGGAGATCCGAAGAACTTGTCGGTTACACGGTGCTGCAAACTAAGAACAAAGCATGTTTCTTGACCCTGTGTAAGTTGATAGTTGGAAATTCTTTTTTTTAACTATGGTACACTAAGCCAAGAGATCTGAAAAAATTTATGAACAATAGTTCTAACAATATATCGATCCTGTCAAAATATAAATGTGGTCCCTCTAGAACTTACATGCGAAATCTGCATTTTGTTCGATTTTTCTCAGATTTTTCTTAGAATTTCAAACATCATTAACTAGACACGCATCTAACGTATAAATTGTTTCTCATTCGTTAGGGTCTCATGGAAGATTGTACAGCCATTCTTTGATGGAAACGAACAACGAATCCAGCTCGAACGCGCTGATCGGTATTATTAGTAACGTAGATACTAAACATCCAGTCGTCATGACTCCGTTGAACGAGTCGACGGTAGCAATTTATGGTGCTGATGCTTCGGAGGAAGGAGCTGTATTAATGATATACAATGTTCAATTCAAATTGGTTCAAGATGTACAAAAATTGAAATTATACACGAAGGATGCAAAATTGTGGAAAATCGAGGATAAACTGTTATTAGCAGCAAATAGGCATTTAGCGATTGCGCCGTATCATCTGGCTCCACAGAAAATAGCGACATTGCTTGGCTCGTCTCTACGTTTCAAAAGCAGCGATGAGAATGATGAGGACGACGACGACGTCGTTGTGATACAGGAATCTACGCTGGCTCAATGGGAGAAGAACGAGCATACCATTGGCAGCAAACAGCTGATTCAGAAACCACCGATGAAACTTTCTAAGCAGATATCATCTTATGTAAACGAGGGCTTGAGCGACGCGGCGATTCAGGAAATATTAATTCCACAGCTGATAGAATCGAAGGATGTACGAACGATCGTGTGGTGCTTAAATGTTTTCAAAGACCTGCCAGAAAAATTGCTCATCGAGCTCTTAATCTTTTCCCTTCGAACTCCCAATGAAACGTTCTTACCAACGCAGAATGGTACGGTTGATAGTCCGTCACAAAAGAAGACTCAAAGCAACAATTGTTACTCTAGAAACGCTTTTCTCGATAAGATATTCAACCTTACTTATTCTGACGTTTCTCTGTCGTCCTACCTTAAAAGCGGAGGCTTGAACTTTGATGAAATCCTACGACTGTTGCAATATTTGATACAGAAATTAGCTGATCGAGATGAAGAATTTTACGAATGTAGTGTACAAGAACCTACGGAGAAACAGTTGTACGAGTGGTCTAGCCTTTTGTTAGAATCTCACTATCAACATTACGTATTGTCGCGGGATCCGGAAGTGTCGACGCTTCTCAACGAGCTTACCTGCGTTTTAGACGAGCATGTAAGTATTGGACTCGTACGAAAATTCGAGTATGACCCATGAGTTTGATTTTCATTTTGATCACCTACCAATCTATGTGTGTTTTAGCTACGTTTACTAAAGGACATGGAGAACTTGAGACCTCTCCTGAAAAGGATCATTAACGGAAAGTCATTGAAATTATTGCAGAAAAATCGTAACAAGTTCTATGCAATCGAAGAAATCAAACTTTATTGATATGTAATGTATAGTAGAATGGACAAAATTGGAGCAGACTGAACATTCAAATTTCTCGCATAAGGAGAAACGAAGGAGATCTTTTATCAAGTCATTTCGCTTCTCGAGACTCAACTTTCGTTCTAAATAAAAGAAACTTTGACAGGTGAACAAGTATGTTTTAAACTAAATAGCCTCTGAGTGTACATAGACTAACCCAGCCTAATCTGCCATGCTATATGTAGTCATCCCTTTGATCTTTTTCAAAGTAGGTAAATTCTATCCTTTTCGGATAACTTTCTATTGAATAGAATTCTCACTATTTTGCTGTATACACGTCCGTAGGAAGAAGAAGTTATTGAATAAATAAAATTCCGTATACGACATCTCTGGGAGATCCAAGAAAGTATGTTTTGAAGAAAAGATTCCTGAATTTCAATTGTTATTTATGTATAGCAGAATGAACACGTTTTAAACGTTTCCGAAATTCGCTTCTGACTGCTGAATCGCGATAATATTTGTTATACATATATAAAACTTGCGACGAACCAACGTTTCGAATAAAGAATGTTTATTTTTATCAGTATCTACAGAATGCTTATGATGACGAATTTTTTAGCTTAGATCCCAACAGCGAGGGAGAGGGATCTACATATATTAAATTGGCGCTATTCGTTTTTCTTATTTTTTTAAAGATTCAGCTTCGAATCTATTTTAACTGATCGAGGTATGGTACTGTGCTCAAGTCACCAATAGCAGCCATGCTTAATTTTCCTTTCGCTAGTTTATCGGCAACCTGTAATATATATTAACGATTAGCGTAAAGGCAAGCTGATGGAATCGACGTCAATTTACGTACAGATTTCACGTCAGAAGCAGAAACATTGTCCACTGCGGCGATAAACGATGACGGCGAAGTAACTTGACCCTTCAGCAATGCTTGACACTGTAAGCTCTCCAAGAGGGCACCCGCGTTATCTGCTCCGCTCAGAATTTCTGCTTTCAATATTGCTTTACCGCGAGCAATGTCGCTGTCGGCTAAATTCGGACTTCTCAGCCAGCTGCAGGCAGCTTTCGTCACCTGAAATGCAGCGATAAAAATTAATTATACAGCAGATATTCACGGTCCATACGAGAGATCGCTATTTCACGTGTGTTAACATTTTAATTCATGTCAATTCAGTTTTTAGATAGAAAAATTAATTTGAAAACTTTGTTCTGACAACAACTTTTTTGGGATATACAAATTAAAATGAGGATGCATTAAGTGAAATATATATTCTGTCCATAGTAGCTACTCACAGCTCCCGCTACATTGGGTGCCGAAGACAGAATGAAGCCAAACAGTCCAGAATCGGTATAACTGGCGTTAAAGGTTGACAAAGCATACGGATCTGAGCCTGCGGCGTCGGACAATTTTTTCTGTAAAGGACTCGCACTGCTGCCCCATTTAACGCGCGGTCCTGCGTTCGAGGCTCTTTGCAAAATAGCGCACGCGAGGGCATCCTTCTCATTTTTCAAACTTGCACCCTCGACGGCAACTGCGACGTTAGATAGATCGCTGATTCTTTCCTTACGAATTTCTCCACCGGCATACTTGGATGGTTCGGGTGTACGATCTTCTGAACCAATCGTCAGATTGTTCGCTAAAGCTGTAAGTTCCGACAGCGAAACACCAGTCCCTACGACTGCACACTTGGGTGCAGTGAACCATGTATTCACGAAGTGCTGTAACTGTATGAAGAAGGTAAAACATTGTTCCCAGGCTTATCGAGATAGTCTTACACAATGACGCTTACAGTTTCCGATCCAATTTTTCCTATCTGCCGTTTCGGACAGAACAAAGAAAAGCCCAGTCCGGTACGATAGGCAGCTTTGTGCAACAGCTCCAAAACTAAAGTTGTATCGGGCAGAGAGGCCAGCTCGTATTGCAGTCTAGGTGCCTGGTCCGATACTTCCCACGGTTTGAAGATTTGCTTAGTCGCAACATACTCCAATAATTTAAGAGCATCCGTTCTACGAAAAGAAGAAAACATTGATCCACCAAAAGTTACACGATGCGACGAGCACTATGTTATAACAAACAATATTTACAAATTGTTTCTTGTGATCTGTAACGTGTATGCGATACTTTCTCGATCTACGGTAGCGATTAAATTACCACCCAATTGTTGAAGATCTCTTGTTATCGCAAACCCAGATGCACAGGCTGTAGTTAACCCTGCCGCTATCCGTAAATGATGAGCCGTACCTTGCGTATCGTAAGTTTCGTTTCGTGATCCGGTTCTAGAAATAGAAGGCTCTTAAGAACAAGGGGAAAAAGAAAAGGAAGATTATAAGGTTTTGTTTAAATACCTGAAAGCAATGGACACTTGCGCGACCGGTAAATTATTATCGCAAGCAGCAACGGTAACTTTATTGCCCAAAACTTGACAATCTGCGGCAGCGGAAACGGCTGGCTGAGCAGCTGCTGCAGCTACGTAATGCCTGACCTGTATAAAATACAAAGCAACTTCAGCAAAGAAAATTTGAGTTGAACTGTCTGTGGATGGAGAAAGCTTGAAAGTGAATCGAAATTTTATGGCAAGTATACGTGTTATCGTTGACTGACCAAACATTCAACCTAAGATAAAAATTTCAATTCTAGAAATAAGAGATCAGTCTTTTAACAAGATCTTGTTCCCGTAATCTGTACGACAAAGTCTGACATACAGAATGATACCGAATCGCGTTTACATAACACCCATGAGTTTCATCGTGCCATTTATCTGTTATGAGTGATTCTTTTTCTTGTTAAAGTGAAATGTATAAGGACGTAATCTTTACCGTGGAGCCGCGTAACAACGACGACCGTACAACCGAACTAGCCATTTTCTCGGTCCTCGACAACTTGAAGAGCTTTTTCGTCTAAGTAGAACACGGAACAAACTTTAACGATCTTGCGCTCTCGGACTGTAGATGGCGAACGAATCTCCGTCAAAGTACATATAGATCTTCTGTACCTAAGGACTTAGAGATTTTATAATCTAAACTCATGTTCTCTCAATAAAAAGTAATAAAACATATATGTATATAATTATAATTGATTATAAAAGATCAGGTCGTTTGGTACAATTATAAAAAAGTTACTCCATTTTAAAATGTGTACGAACACTTTGTACACCCACTGGAAACTGCAAACAGCGCAATGTTTTGGTTTCTCGTAAAAATACTGAAGACTGCAATTTTATTTTTATGTTACGATACTTACCAAATTCGTCTAGAAATCATGAAAAAAGAGTGGACATCAAATTTGCTGTAATCTGTAAATCTGATAAAAACATTTTCGATCGTGCACATTAAAAACGCACATGAGACTTGTATCAGTTTTCTATCGTATTCTATTTATTTCGTTTATAATGTTAATGAAGTTGATACAAATATGTTCGTGCTATATTTGTACTCGTAAACATTGTAATGTGAAGTTTTTCTTTCGTCATCGTAATTGACGATGACATATAGATAATATATACCTACGAATGAATGATGGCGAAAATTATATGGTTCAGTTTATATATTAGACGTTCTGACAAATTTTTCTTATCGACAATACAAAAACAAGGTAAAGACGGAATTAAAAAATTAAAAACTCGTTGCATTACTATTATGAAAAATCAAACGGTACATACACGCATATACCTCGCTTACTTACGAATACGTATCAACATATGTACATACATACATACATACATACATACATCCATGCATCCGTGCATCCGTGCATCTATGTACCTATACTACGTATCGTAAATGCTACGAACATGTTTAAATAACCGAAAGTAATCGCCGAGTTTCCTTATAGTATACACGTAGAATGTGCATATTTATGGTACACTTAATGTCTGATCAATTTGGCACAAAAGTTCCACGATTCCGTTAATCTTTGGTTTGGAAAAACACGTAACAATAGAAGTATAATACTCGACAATTCGGAAGCTATTCGCTCGCACCTCGCCACGAACATTGCAACTGAGATACATACGTAGTCTAATTTTATGCTTTAGCAATCCTGTTGCTGACTCGTAGAAAACTCATAATGTACAATCACGTACAACACGTTTAAGGATTCTCGTCTACAATTTGAAACATGAAAAAATGTATAATAAATCAATTTACAATTTGCAATCTCCGCGATGCAATACACGTAACCGTAAGATAATAATGTTGATCCTTATACAGGTGCATACTTACTATGACTAGAATTAAAAACGAACGCTTAACATTTCTTGTCGTTATGCATAATAGACATATTTAGAGCTATAATTAGGCAACTCGCTCAGCTTATTTAGCGAATTCTAGACTGCCTCGATTGATTGAAACGACCATTTGCGATTTCCTCGGGGAAATAAATAACACAACAGAGAAAGAGTTCTATCGAATCGCATCGCATCGTGTCGAGTTGAACGAACGGTATACATGTTGCAAGACGGCGATGTAATTAACGGTAAATCTAAAATGGGCGACGATAAACGAAAATATATATGTACACGTACTTATACATACATTTGTATAATATAACAACAGCGACAAATGAGAAATCGAACATGCGGCGGCTAAATAGGAAATGTGTAAACGTTCTCCGTGTAGTAAAAGTTTTGCGCTATATCGTCTCGCAAATCTCGCATCGATCGGTGCGGAAGAACCTACTGCCCTTTAGAAAAATTGTATAATCATCACGACGAATTTTGCACTGTTCAGGAAAAGTCTGTGTTAATACAAACATCCGATTTTAAAGGCTAGATATACTCGGAAATAGTTCGTAATTTCTTTGATCCGTGAGTCGTACTTTTGCATGCGGAACGAAGAACAGTTCCTTTTTCTCTACGATTTTGTTCTTAATTTATCACGTATCTTAAAAAAATAATGTCCATTTGAAAAATAATAAATACACGTGACATCTCGCTATATACTTTTACAACGATCGCGTGTTTCTATCAGTCGACTAGTTTGATCGTACAAAATTTTTTTAAAACGTCTCGTTTCATTCGACGGCTCTACGTACCCGATTTTCTTTTTTTTATCTTTTTTACATTTGTGCGATCTCTTTAATCCAAACTTGTACTTTCGTTCGAAAGGTAAGGAAACTTTGATCAATTTTCATCATTGACGGCGTCTAATACCGAATTTCTTCGGTGTCTGAGATTCTACAAGTGTACAAGACTAAAAAATGCAATCGAATCCCAATGTTCCGTGATCTGTTGCTATCATCTTTGTCCTAATGCGTCCAACTAAAGCCTATCATCGATACATACCATTATAGTGGTAAAATGTTTACCTGTTATCGAAATGGACTAAGCTAAGCTAAGCTAAAGTAGACTAAAGTAAAAGTAAACATTCGATTCCGAATTCGGCGAAAAGCGTAAATAAACGGACATGTAAATCATTGAGAACAGATTGTATAGTGTAACATTGCGAAACGACAACATTTTCATTCCCCTCCTATAATCGTATCGATTGTTCGGGCAGCAAACGTTCGTTCGGCAAGGTTCGAAAATACGTCTACTTTTCATGAGAGAATACTGGAAAAACTATAATACAGAATGAGCCACGCTTTACAGTATTTTATCGATATAAGTCCAAAACACGGGTCCGCGCAGGGTCATTTATACGCCAGGGATACTATTCTTTGAGTTTTGCCGAACGTAGAGGAGGACAACCAAGGTTGAGAGGTCTCAGTCGCCGAGAAGTGTAAACATAACTAATCCGAATTTCGAACTTCTTTATTTTTCATTAATTTTTCATGGGACTTTAATGACCAATATTTGTGGCATTTTTTCACAAAATAATAGACGAATAAAGTTTCGGCCGAGAGAAAGGACACCTTATGGGAAAGAAAGAGACGCGGAGAGTCGAAGTCGCCGACACAGTTCAAAGATTCGCGCCCGAAACTTGAATTGTCTATTGCACAAGTAAATATCAGCGGAATTATATCATACTTGGTATGATTTTTATTTAAAAAATGCCACAAATATGATGATCGAAGTGCCATCAAAAAATAATGAAAACTAAAGAAGTTTGAATTTCTGATTAGTGTGGGGATATCTCCGGGACATTTACGTGCTAGATATTTGGGACATATACCGATAAAATACTGTACTTCGCTTCCATCACGGTTTGTGGTTCACGCTGTACAAGAATATCAATCTATCCAAAGACACCTGGAGCGAACACGAAGTAATCGTTTATCGATCAGTAATAACCAGAGTAGTGATGATACCCTGGCCTCGGTGGATGATACGGTGTCGGGCTTACAGGATAACCGGGATTGTATCCCGATAAAGGTGACGGTGGTGGTGGGGAAGACAACATTCGACCATCCACTGGTTCAGCTAGAACATGCTGAGTACCAGAGCCGGTCGATTGAGGACTGGTAATAACGCGAGCTCCGGATCCGTGTAGATGATGAGCTCTTGACAAGGCGAGATCGACGGTGTGCCTGCCGCCAGGAGTAAGATCTAGACTTACTACCCTCAATATATCATTATGAGGATACGCTGGCGGTGGAGGCTGAGACGGAGGTGGCGGCGGTGGTGGTGGCGGTGACGGTGGAAGTGGGGGTGAAGATGGTGCTGTGGAAACCGATATGGATGCCAAAGCTGAAGCCGATGTCGACGCCGATGAAACTGATACCGATTCTGATATCGATACCGATACCGACACTGGTGCCAAAGAAGTTGGTGGCGGTGGTTGAGGCGACGATTCCGTCTGCGACAACGGAACCATGCTAGCCGAAGAAACGGAAGGCGATGGTGGCGGTGGACCGGCTACCGTTGCGGATACTGCGATGGCCGATTGAGAAGAAGAAGAGAGAGGCGGAGGTGAGATAGAATAGGTTCCTGTTCTACTGAGGTCGACGGTTTGTCTTTCCGTAATTTCGTACAAATGATGATGATGATACCGCGCGGTGTTTTGTATCTGTACGCTAAAACCGTGGTGAAAGCCTCTGGCAGTCATGTCCAAACCCTGAAGTTCACCGCCGTTTAGAACGAGAGGCTCAAAATTAGACCTTTCTCTAGGGAAGGTCTCATCTATGGCGTCGTATTTGTAGGACGTCGACAGATCCAGTTGCATCGTTTTCTCTTTAACGGGTAGGCTGAGGTTTTGCGCCACAGAGTCACCCTCGTCGCTAGACAGATTGTCGGCGGACACCGGATGATGATGGTGATGGTGGTGATGGTGATGATGATGATGGACGTCCGGATATCGTGAATTTGGCGTTGCCGACGGTGACACTAAGTTATCCTGCTGAATATGGATGTAATTGTTCGGGGAAGAAACACGCGGTATATCTTCATGATGCAAGTACTGATCGATGTTGTGGGTCCTCGGTGTTCCGATGTAATCGATCGATCGATGGAGCTGGTAGTCGACGTGCAGATGAGTAGGTGGGGTGTTCCGACTGTCCGGTGTTGGGGCAGGAGATATTAATTCCTCCTGTTGCTGAATATAAGAATCCAAGTGACTCGGCGATCTTTGAGGTAAGGGAGACTGTAGCTGACTGGAGATGGAATAAAGATTCGTGTCGCGATCGTTGTCTTCCAATATTGGACTAGATACAGCTCCTATATCCCTTTCCGCAGCGTCTAGGGCAGCTTCGACCAGCAAACTGGCATTCGCGCTTTCGGTTCTTCTGTAAACGCTCAGCCCCAGCTTGTTGTTCTCCATAACGCCCTGGATTCTCCCATTTTTCTCGTCAATTTCTTTTCGGACATCCTCGAACTCGTACGAGTTTCCGACAACGACACCCGACGTCGAGAAACGCGGAATCGCTGTCGTGTTCGACGTTACGTTTATGTTCAACGTAGTCGAAGGATTGAATTCGCCCAGCCACTTTTTACTGCCTTTGCTCTGCAGTCGCGAAACACCGTACACGTCAGTCTCTATGCGAACATTTTCCATCGTCGATTCTAGGGCCGTTACCATTAACGGCGGTAGTAGTGATTGCGGCGGTGGTGGTTGCGGCGGTGATAATTGTGGCGGTGATTGTTGCGGCGGTGATGGTTGCGGCGGGGGCTGCGATTGCGACTGCGATGCCAACGGTGAGGGCGATGGCGACGACGACGACGGTGGAGATATTAAAATACGCGAATTATGTTCCACTTTGTAGTTGCTCGCAGAATTCGTTCCAAACTCGATTATGTTCGACTGCGTGGAATTATTTGACGTTTCGACCTTCAAGTTGCCTTCGAACATTCCCTTGTCCAACGACGTCAAACTATTGTTGTTGTCCTGCTGTGAACGTTACCCGTGTATATAGTTAATATTCATTTAACAAGCGCGTCACTATCGATTTTCGTAGTTCGAAAACAAACCTGGACTTTTCTGCTGGGTCGAGGTGTCTTGCCGCGGCCGACGTCTTCCACGAGCCCACCGCTATACGCGTCGAAAGTGTACGCGACGGATCGTTCGATCTTTGGCATCATTTCCTCCGTGAGACCGTGTACTTTCTTGTAATGAAATTGCAAGCACTGTTTCGTTGTGAAAGCGGCTTTACAGCCGTTCTCTTTACACCTGTAAATCGATCACGCACGATTACGAACAGAGGACGCGTAACATTGAAAATGTTGTCCGCTGTGAGTCTTACTTGAACGGTTTCACGCCGCTATGCGTTAACATGTGTATCTTCAAGTTACTCTTGTTTTGAAACATTTTGCCGCACCTATCGCAAGTCGCAGCGCCAACCACGTCCTTGTGATGGACTTCTTTCATGTGACGCTGAAGAGCGGCACGAGATCCCAACAGTTTCAAACAAAGCTTACACTGAAACTCGCGGAGGACCTCGGACATATCTAAAGAAAAGTTCCAAGAACGAAAATCCATGTCAGAACACACCTTGAAAAAACTTGGTGAAGCACGACACGGTTTTTCAGCTTACCGCTATGCATTCGTTTGATGTGTACTTTGAGCTTCTGCGGCTGACAAAATTTACGTCCGCAAAAATCGCACAACGGCCTTGAACGCTGAGGATTTTGAGCGCATCCGTACGTTCGATGCATCTCCAGATAATTCAAACGTAAGAAGAACTTTTTACAGTACTGACATTGATATGCTCCTCGACCAGCATGCAGTTCTGCCGCGTGTTTCATGATGTTGTCTTTACCTAAAACAGCAGCTCCGCATACCTGAAGAAGCGAAACCAGTGGATCTCGTTTAGAAAGAAACTACGAATTAAGTTACGTCGATCATCTTTATAGCCTGCTAAGCCAGATGCCAATCAGAATCGTCGTTCGCAACCCACCTTACAATGATATTTTCTTATCGTCAAACTGTAGTTGGTGTCGTGGAAGATACAACAATGCAGACGATAATATATTGGATGGGTGAAATTCAAATTACAACCTCCGCAATCTAAACACAGGAGAAAGAATAAGCGTTTCATTTAATTCATACTCGAACGTTTGATTGTTTTCGTCGCAACATTCACCATCGATGCTGATATTGACAAAGATGATACCATACTCGTTTTGTCTACTTTATTTTTTCTTGTCCAAGCTGAAGATTGCGAATCCGCCCAATACGTTAGCTCCATTCCTGATACAATATTCTGGGTGGTAACCAGGTGTAATTCTCCTCGCTTTGTAATTACCGCCACGCTTCTTTCTTCCTTCGTTTCTGCTGGTCTAATGTAACGGATCCAATTACTTCGTAGTGGATTGGTAGTGCTAACGTAGCAGGTTTTACCATTGTTATCTATCTAAAGAAAAAGAAAAACGAAAACGAAGATGCAACGGTAACGATAACAACGATGACTAACATCGCATCGATTTTACCTCCCAGATATGCCGCATAGAGAAGTCGTCGGGGATGTCCATTTCCCTCACTGGCCGTCCTACAAGGGGACCCAGTTTCACATGCATCGGGACAGAACTTTTCGCATAGATTCCAAGTCCGTGATCCGAATTGGCAATCCTTAATTCAAAACAATCAGGCAACGAGTCTCTGGCGTACAATGGTCGATCATTGTCTACGATCAATCGTTTCTCCTCTTTCTGAGTTTTCGCTTTCGTTTTACAATGATCCGTAGAGGATGAATCCTCATCCGATTCGATATTATCCTCCGCAGTTTGCCCATACCCGTCGGACATGGGATCGTCGCATTTCATAGCTTTCAATATTTCCGCGTTTTCTCTATGCTTGTTCACCCAATCGTCGAGCGATATAGAATCCGAAATCGCGTACTGGGGCGTTGTCAATGGACAAGCATCTTGCAAGTGACGATTATTGCATTCCTGACAAAGTTTGATCTTTATAGCTAATCTCTGTGGCTCGGACATTAAATGTTCTAAGTTCGCCTCGCTTTGCGGTTTTGATGTTGTAATAACAGATGGTGTCTCGTCTACGACTGGACAAGCGTCTTTGCTATCTTGCACGATTATTCCATCCTGTGGTGCTTTCCGAACATCGTGATGTTTACGATTCCGATGCTCGCTGGTATGTTTGTGCCTTTTTCTTTTGTGCTTGTGCACAGGATCCTCTACAAAGTCTTCCGATGAATCTCCCTTAGTATTTTCATCGTCCTCCCCGTGGGTATCGTATTTCAATCGCTTTCGTCTTTTCTTTAATTTACGAACGTCTGTTTCGTCCGTCTCTGTAAAGTTTACGTTTGAAGCATCCATATTAGCTGCTGCGTTGTCTTGCATTTTTTCGCTGTCGCTTACGCAATCGAAAGTATTCATATTTGAAATATTTCTGTCTCCTAACTTTTCAGGTGCTACATCGGAACTGGCATCCAATGTGTCTAAAATTCTATCCTCGAATGTTGCGGATTCACTGAAATTACTTTTAGCAGCAGGTGATGTCACTGAACTATTCGAATTTGATATTTCTTTTTTCCCATTAATGGAAATAATATTTTTCCCATCGACATCCCCAATGTCGGAATAAAGTATATTTTTGTTCGTGCTAATGTTACTTATATTTTCTATGCTACCTACATGTTCAGTCTTTGATATAACAGTTTCGTCTTCCCTAGTGGAAATGCAAACACTATTTTCTGCGTTCGACGTGACTTTGTTTTTCTGTGGCACTCCAGTATTATCTTCCTTTGTGGAAAATTCTTCCTCGTCTTCTGACGTTGCGTCCTTCGGCAGAGATTTCGCAGGCTCTACAGGTATAACTGTGTCAGCTGTTTTCAAATGACGTTTCTTTTTTCGCTTATCCTTATGATGTTTAACTTTATTCTTGCGGTGTTTGGATCTTGAACCGCATCTAGTATATAATTCCATTTCTTTGGACAGCCTGGCAGGTTCCACGACCACAGATGTTTCATGTTCAGCGATGACGACACCGCTTTGTTTTCTCAAGCTCCTTCGGACAAACTCTCCTGACTCTTCTATCGATAAATTGGTTGAGGCCATTTGCGTTTTGTTCTTCTTAATTGCGTCCGTCTCTCTCTCTTCTTCTCCGTTCCATTTGCTGGTGTGTCTACCAGTCCTGGAAACAACAACTTCGCGATGATTGAGGTAACATAAAATTGAAGTAAGGAGCAAGTAAAAAATCAAATGTTAACACGTTCTGTGCTACATGTATAATAGATGGTACACGTTAACCCTTTGCACTTGGAGCAATTTCACTGGAAATCTAAATATCTCTGCCTACCCAGAATAATTCCAATCTATACCAACATATTTAATCGTGTAAACAATATTTTGAATAATGGTACAGTAATTTTTACCGGACCCTTGAAGTCATCATCCAAGTGCTAAGATTAAACTGTCCATTGAGGCTGCGTGTACCACAGGTGGAAATATTTTACAACAACTTTCAAACTGAACAACATATCTCCACCAAAAACAGGTGGCATTACAAAAAACGCAGTCTAGAACAAAGCACATAAGTTTGCTTAATTGTCAAGCAAAAACAGCTTGGCACGGAGCATGTTAGACCAATGCGAAAAGAAATGTTTACCAAGGTGCATATCATGCTTCAACATTCTCTTCAGTCTTTCCAAATGAAAATAGCTGTTGCTACTTGTTACATATGTAATTCGAACAAGTAAAAACTTATCGATTGTTTTTATATCGAACGCAAAGTCCGCAAGATGGCGATTCGGCTAAGGTGCTGATTGACGTACAAGAGGGGTAGTCTCGTCAACGAGTGACAAGAAACGTTCATGCATTAGTCGAAAATGGTTTTATAACGATATCGTAATAATAAATGAAACGTCGTTCGATCATAGACACGCAAGAAAAATAAATCACTTTTAAGTAATTAATAAAAAATATAATAGACGTACACGTCAAAAGTTAGAGATAGAGAGGTAGTTTATTTAAGATCGTACCTGGAGGTTGACTCTGCCAGATCGAGCAGATAAACAGCAACATCTTCATCTGTTGACAGACCCAGACGCTTTTTAAGAGACAGCCAACGTTTGCCGTTGGTAAGACCGATACGAACGCTGCGAAAATGTCTGGTTTCCTGTTCCGGCGGGACGCCAGAATTATTGGTTCGATAATGAGAACTTCTCGTTAACCCCAACTCTCTGGCATACCTTGTATTTTTCTTCGGCATCACTACATTATAGATCTGCCGGTATTAAAGCGGCGAACTTGAAGGCACCACGGAGGTCGCGCACCGGTATTATCCTATCCTCTTTATGCTCACCACCTAACCACCACCGCCCACTCCGTTCCACCCACCCTTGGCACTTGCCACTCACCACCCCGTAACCGTAACCGTACCCGAACAACCTCTTGCAATTCACTCGCAACCACTCCCACCCACTCGCAACCACGCGCGTCATCTACTTCCCTTCTTCTTCTCGTTTGTTTCGTTATTCTTGGTTATTCTCTCCTTTCCTTTTCAATACCCCACGCACCCCTTCGCCACGATCATCCTCTTTTATCGATCCTCCTGTCTACGCTTCATCGCTAGGTATGTAAGTACATATCCACCTACATATTATGTATATTGATATCCACATACATATATGTATACATACAAACGTGCTTCTACCGTACACACCGGATTTGTCCCACGAAAGTTGCCCCAATCATTCTTTTTCTCGAGAAACACTGATCGAGATTTTTTAAGTTGGTAACACGTGAAACAGTTACGTTCACATCTCAGTTGTTTCCTATATATGATAATTAGTGATGGACACCATCGACTGAAAACTATCGACTAAATCGATAGTAATTGACTACTATTTTCAGTCGATTTACTACTATCAAATATATAATTCGCTTACTAGTTTTCGCTTCCCAAAAGAAGTTTAAATCGTATAGTACAATATTTAAAAAGTTATCATATTTTTAAGAGTGTCCGAATATTAGTGGGAGCCGCTATACAATATACTTATAAGTTTTTAAAAGTCTGCGGGATGCTCGAGGTACCTTATTTTATCGAGAATCTTACTTTACTGAGGTTGAAACAGTGATGGGATTGTTGGCGCTTTTCACGCGTATGCGCGAGTTTTGTCAGGAACGTGTCTACGTCCGAAGTTTATGAGGGACTATTGGGAGGAAAATAGTGGGGTACTATTATTAGCGGGAACGTCCAGCAGTGTCCGTTACGACCGTTACGACATGAGGCGCGAAAGAAAAGCGGGCTGCGAGAATTTCAGATTAGTTATTTTAATATTTAATCAAATAATAAATTTTGCGAAATTAGCGGGGCGACCAAGGTACCCGATTTTTGTACTTGACTGAGGCCGTCTGACGTCAGAATCGTCGCGCATTCGCGTGAAAAGCGCCAACAATCCCATCACTGGGTTGAAATCGTCGCGCATGCGCGAGAAAAGATGGTTCTGATCCACTGCACTAGTCTGCTAGTCGAGACCAAGACGTCGAGACTGGTGTTGTATTAGTTGCAAGAGCGATTATTGTCACGAAAACAAAAGATGTCAAGAAGAGCGATCAAAGCGATCGACTGGGCAGCTATTGCCGAACGAGTTGCGGAATCTCAAAAGACCGAGCTGTCTGCGTTTAAAGCTGCATCGGATCAAATCTTACGACGGTTAGTTGAACCAATTTCATTACATAATATCTTCGAAATACTACGTATAATAATTGTTTCAAGACATACATGTTTTCATTATTTCATGCTGTTCCCTACATAGTGCGAAAAAGCTTTCATCTGTGGTTAAATAATCATCTTGAAATTAAGTGGTTTTAATTCAGATAACATAACCTAGTTCCACATGTAAGACATTTCACATGTAAAAGTTTTGTCAAATAGTCATCGATCAAGAAAATACTTGGTATATTTTACAGCATGACTGCTAACCCAGAAACACCGCCAAAACTCGATTGGGCTTACTATAAGAAAAATATTAAGACTCCGGGACTGGTAGATAAGTTTCAGAAAGAATTCGAAGCATTTACGGTACCTTATCCAGCCGATAAATATACAGCAGAGATCGAAGCCCAAGGAAAGAAGGAGGTAAAACAATATTTATTTTCGATTTTGCAAGTAACGCTCGATTAATAATGTTGTACTTACAATGTTACAGGAAGAAGAAGTGGCAAAGTTTAAATCAGAGGCGGATCAGATGATTAAAGATTTGTCGAACCAAATTGCTCACATTCAAAGTTTATTACCATTCGAAGACATGACACTGGAAGATTTTGCTATTATACATCCGGATGTTGCTATAAATGTCGATAATCCTACCGCATGGCCCCATGATAGAACATTACTGGAAGAGGATGATTCCAAAGATGACGATCACTAATTACATTTAACATGCCATAGTCCCAATGTAATATCTGTCGTTGATAATTTTCATTGTAATAGTTATTATTATCAATACCATTGTGGATAAATACGAAGGTTAGAACAATTTTCAAAGTGTCTGAATAAAAGTGTACCGTACTACATGTTCATTATATTGTCTAGGTACTTGTCCGCTTATTTTCGAGTTCAATTTAGCGTCTCAGTCGCACGTCCGTTGGGGAACGTTCACAGCTGTAATTCAGTTGTTTAACTATTACAAATTCGAATAATTTGTACATTTACAAATACAATATCTAAAGCTCTCAATAAATTGATCATGTTACTTCATTGAAGGTTTATTTAGATCTGATTTATACGAAAGAAATTCGTTGATTAGAAATGACGAATGAACGGATAAATATTTCCAATGTGCTCAAAACTATTTGAAAAAATTTACAATTAATCAATGTTGCAAAATAGAAAACTACGTTATCGACAGTGACCACGCGTTTACAGAATGGCGCTTCGAAATTTTGCCACGGGTGGCGCCATTGTCGACATAATCGGGTTCCAAGATTACTTCATCCAGACTTCATCTAACAGATAACGGATGTGAGCAAAGTGCTATATACAGGGTGTCTCAGCCAAAGCAGGCCACCTAAATATCTCCTTTATTTTTAATGACACGAAAAATGTTTATGGTATAATTTAAATGGTGTCGAAAGAGGAATATCATAAAACTATGAAAAAATAACCGGACAACAAAAAATTGTTCTTCCATGATAGTCCTCCTTCGATACCATTTAAATTATGCCATAAATATTTTTCGTGTCATTCAAAATAAAGGAGATATTTAGGTGGCCAGCTTTGGCTGAGACACCCTGTATATATATAGTCTGTTCAGAAATACCACGAAGCTAAAGTGTATCTAGAGGCAATCTAGAGGGGAAAGGGAAATCGTCGCCGTATCTCATTTCGTCAATTTTAATTTGGAAAAAGTGAAATTGATAAGTGACGTTGATAACATCCGTATTTATTTTCTCACAACTTCCTTTAAATAAAAGAATAGTGTAAGAACGATATATCTTGCTAAGGTCCGATTTACATGTACGGGCCAATCAAATTTCAAAATCGATCAGAACATCTCCCATAGGATAGTTCTTATTGGTCGAAGAATTATTGCTTCCATCGTTTCGCGTTGCGTACTCCTAATTTTATTGAGATGTCTACAAGTTGAACGTGTATAATGTAATTACATATTATTACATGTACTTGTAACATAGCTATATATAATAAAGTTCCTAGTTAGTTCGAGCAGCTATGAAAAATCCTCGTATTTGTCAGTAACGACATAAATTGTTTTCTCTACAAGTGTAAATGTGTGTGCGTACGGTGGTGTACGAAAGAGGTAAATACCTATATAGTGTGGGTTGTCCTCGTTATACGTACGACGATTCGTTTAATGCTTGGAAGGCATGTGGTGTGTCTATTAATTGATCTACTTTTCTCTTTTCTGTTTTTCTCTTTTTCTATCTGTTCTTTTTCTTTGAATTGTACAGCTTTTCAATGAATTTCGAAGAACGAATTTCTAAAAAGTGAGACAAGGTAATAACGAGAGAGAGAGAGAGAGAAAGAGAGAGAGTTGCTCGCCGAAACGAAACAATTATGGAGAGCACGTCAACGTATAGCTTGAAAGGCTACCACTCGTAAAACGATGTATGATCCGTGTCTTCTTCATTGGTTCTCGTACATTTTGACCTAAAGTAATCGCTTTTGAACGAGCGCGCATACCTACAAATTTTTCGAGTACTTGTCGAGAATCGTTCTCGAACGAAAGTCGTACGCGGAACAAGGTTGTAGCGTATTTTGATATCCATCGACTAAGGAAATATTCTAACGTAGATTCGTTCACGTTCTCGACGCGATTGTACTTCATCTAGATTTTCGGCAACGACGTCGATGTGTTTTCATTACCATTTCGAAAACTCTCTCCTCGACAATGGAAAATATTATCGAATTGAAATCGACGAACGTTCCGCGCGTATCCGAGCATGTTGCTTGAACATAAGCTCAATCCTTTTTGAAATTACCGATTTCGATAATTCACCCTTTCTTCATCGAGTTCGTCGTAATTTTTCTATTGAATACCTTACTATCTATCCTCTTCGTTTGCTTTCTGATCGTACGGCGCCCCTTTTTTTTTTTGACCCGTCGATACTGCGTTTGCGACGAACACGATTCTTAGTCGCCGTCAAGATTCAGTTACAGCTTCGATAACAAACACTGTCGCTTCGTACAACACGTATGCTTTCGCTCTCTTTGTTGGCTGATTATTCTAGATAATGGTTATTATACATGTTTAGAACATTTTGTACATGCAAAGTGTAGGTTATGCAGATCGTCTGCACAGTAATGTAATGAATAGCTGTGGGAACTCTAATATTAGCACAAAGCTACGAGGATCCAAGTGTTTGGAGATACAGGAAGAATCTGTTGGTAATAATCGAGCTACGGAGTTAGATAAAGGAGACGTCAATGCTCTGAGCAGTTACAATACAAATGATTTTAATGCTCCGCGTGGCCCACTGGTCATTTGTCAAAGGAATTCAAACCATTACTCGTCTGATCACAGCTTCTCCAGGTTCAAACCCAGGTGAAATATCTACTGTAACAAACTTGTAAGAGTTCTACGGTTTCTCCTGTATAATCAATTCATTCAATCGTAGAATCAGCGGTGTTCCACGCAATGAGTTTCGAATGGCTCGTGGTGGCAGTTCCGGAGACCGTGCCAGAGGCGCGTTACGGGGCAGAGCTTTTAAGAAGACGCCTGTCGAGCGAGACTCGAATCTGGAAACCAATTACTACCCTACAGCTAGACCCAAATTTCAAGAATCGCTGAAGAATCAGGAAAACTCGCAGGGAAAGTATTACGATGACAAACGAATTAATGGTTGGTACCAATAAATTGTCTACGTCAGATAGTTCCAATTTGTTCTTGGTGTCTACGAGTTGGAACTCTACGCCAAAGTTAACATTCCAGTACAGTTTCCACATAATTTAGCTATTTCGGTCGTGTTGCAGAAGACTCTAGAATTTCGAAACTCTTGAGGAGATTATGCCGAGAAGAAGATTATGATCATTTTATCCTTCTGTGCAAGCAAGCACAGGAAGGTTTAATAGCGGCTGAGAATCAGAGATACATACGTCGAAATTTAGAAGTGATCTGCGAAAGTCTACTAGACATGTTGCACACAGGGCCTGGACCCGATGCGAAGCAGCAAATTGCCAAGTGTCTGGGTCGTGTCGGATATGCAGCCGAACAGGATTTCAAACGGTAGGAGTCAATCGAGAAGTAGAAACGTTGTCGATCGTTTCCATTGATCCCAATTCCAGTCTGTGTTTATCCTTGCAAATTATTCAATTTTAAAGAATGGAATTAAAAATTTTATGAAGTTCTAGAAGTTTGCTCATCGCTACATTAATTGGTATCGTTATTTATAGATTACAATAACCAGTATCTGTTTTGTATTCCCAGATATATGGATTGGGTCTTCAGCAAGTACTCACTGGAGCGGAAGGAGGACATCAAATACCTGTTGATTAAATCGTTCGTGGAAGTGTTCAAGATGGACGCGGAGGCACCAAGATTAAAAGAATTTTCAGTGGTATTGCCATTTGGTTTACATCGTTGTTTCACAAATGACGTCATACGAGATCCGTCTTCTTCTATCATTGTTTATTCATTTCAGTTGATGATGTCGCAGTTACAATCGACATTGGAGAACGTCGATCGATCAGACTTATTGGTGGCAACGGTAGACGCGATACTGTTGATCATGGAATCGTATCCTGAAACGTTCTCGAATCATTTTCGCGATACCGTCGACATACTGGTCGGTTGGCACATAGATTCGACTCAACAGAAGGCGATCGCGAGTTACGCTAGCCGTAGCTTGCAGAGATTACGAACATTTTGGATAGCCGATTTGCAGTTCACCTTGACGTTGTTGGGACAGTTTCTAGAGGATATGGAGAGTTACGATGAAGAGTTGACTTTACCAGAACCTGGCAGAAGTTCACCCGGCGATGAAACATCCCCGACGCCACGTGAATGCATCCTTCGTATTACGTCGTTGATATCTGTGTTCAATACGGTGACGAAAAGCATATCCGAGCATTTGAATCCGAACGTGACACCGAACGTGCAATGGTCATTTTTGACCGATTGTTTGTCGAAAATGCTGAAAACAGTAGTGAAAGCTATCGAACTGAACGACGACTGCGAAATCTCGATCTCGAGTTGCGCTCTGACAGTCGAGAACGCCGACGAGCTGATGAAACGCGTGAAAGCCGCAGGCGTCACCGTACCATCGCCGCCTCGTCGAAACTACAACAAATCCGAATCGGCTGATGAAAACGTGCTCGAGATGCTGAGATCGTTGAAACTCGACAAGAACGAGATAAAAAACTTGAAGCTTAGCATCGAAAGAGAACCGTGGTCGAAAGAGAAACAAGAGCCGCTGTTGAACTTTATACGGTGGTTGCAATCGAGAGAAACGAAACGAAAGGACAGTCTAGATTTGACCGAGGAGAAGGAAGAATTGATCGTAACTGCGAACGAATGCGCTTTTCTCCTGTTGGGCCATCTTCAGAGTCGTACAACGAAGAACCATGAGTTGCTCTACAAGTTTATCGATCTTCAATTAAAAAGAATTCACATGTTCTGGGACGACACTATAATATCCATGTTGAACACCGTTTCGAAAATAATTAAAGAAGTCTCGGCGAATTTACCATTGGAATTGGTGCACAAGTTGCTGGGGAAGGATTCGGCGTTACTCAAATTGAGATTCCGCGATTCTATCGCTATACAAAATGCTAGCCTCCGCGTTTATCATAGTTTGCTCAGTTTGAAGAATATTCCGTTGCTGCAGGAATCGTATCGTTACATATTGTCCGACTTGGAGGTCGCGTACAGGCTTGTGTTGGCCGACATCGAAAGTTTGGTGCCCGACAATCCGTTGCTCGACGGGATCCATTACAAGAAGAAAGACGCGGAGATCGTGATTACATTCTTGTTGCGGGCTTTATCTGATATAGGTAAAGCGAATTACTTTCTGAAACTTTCAAGGCGATGAGAATCGAAGTTTCGAAGCTTCGAATTAAAACTTGTTTTGTTTGATCTATTCTGTGAAAATTACATAACATGAAACTTCGTGCACTTCGAAGTTACAACTTCGAATCTTCCGAAAAGTAACAGGCCTTCAAATGCAACCGTGTAATTTTCGAACATTTTCCAGCGAACGCGAGTAACTCTATCATCGGTATGTGGGCGTTGAAACCGAGCATTCTGGAACTATTGGCTGTCAAGTTGAGACCTTACGACAGCAGCTTGTCGATTACCAGCCCGTTCTTACAATACAGTATATTGTATTTGCTGTACGCTCATTGTTCCAGGTAAAACGACGATACCTATCATACGATCGTCGATGCCAATCAAATTCGATTGATCAGTCATTGTGATCGTCACCCAATGGAATTCCTCTGTTCTAGATACAATCATTTCGTACCGAGTTCCAGTTTAATAACAGGAACGACCGCGTGTCGTCCGATAGACATGTTTCCAGGTGCATTGGACGTACCGACTACATCTCCAACCAGTGGTCACCTGTCTATAATTCTACATTTGATCGCTAAGAGTTTCAATCAGCATACACCGGAGCAAACGTTGCTGTTGTTGTCGACGTGGATGCAAGAAATTTGTTTGCAATCGGAAAATTATATCGGTATACTAAGTAAAACGAACGAGTACGAACGCGTTTTGGAGAGTCTCATTGCTTGCGGAGCTAGTACCGATTCCGATATCTCCATTGCTGTTTGCGAACTCTTCGAAATGATGGTGAACGCTAAGAACGTAACATGGGGAGAGGACGTTTATTCGTCTATAGTGGACTTGGCGACGTTACACTTGGCATCGCGTGATCAGATCTTACGAGACAAGTATGGTTCCTTGTTGACACGTATGCCTCTAAATATAGTGGTACCGAAGCTGAACACGGAATGTTTGCTGTCGGACACGAAAGTGAGTTGAAAATTTGGGATTAGGATTGGAGATCCCTGTTTCACGTGTATTCAAATACACGTGTGTTATTAACCCTCGTACGTTCCTCAAAATTAGCTGCATAAAAGAGACTGTTAAATTAAATCAACATTATGTTTCATTTATAGCGTCAAATTTTAAAGAAATACATCTGACGACGTAGACATTAAAAGGATGAATAATTTTACAGTATGTGAAAATATTTAATGGGTGAATGGGTTTCACCCTGAGGAACGTATGAGGGTTAATACACGTTCAAATACCAAGATCTCTAATAAGGATAAGATCGGTACGCGTCTGTTTGCAGAAGCACCAAGGGATTAAGGATTACTCGATGGAATCGTTGATTCTTGCGAAGAGATTGCATATGCGTGGAAATAGTAACGGAGAGATGCAAGCACAGCATTTTAAGACCTACATGGCTTTTTTATTGCAAGAACAATGTTTGGATGCATCCGGGCTAACAGAATTATTTACCCTGTGCTGGCCGATCATGTGAGTACGATGTCGAAACGATAAATAATAGAGAACTGATACTTTTTTATAATTTTTCCCAACTACCTGATTTTTTATAATCCGAAGCATTGGTTTATGAAATGACATGCAGTCACTGCAACCTTGTAAATTGTAATTTTTGGAAAATCTTTTTTGAAGATCATAAAAAATCAGGTCTTTTGGTACAATTATAAAAACGTTATTCTATTTTAAAAGGTGTATGAACACTTTACACACCCACTGTAGGTGTAGATTGTAGAACTACAGTAAGAACTACACTAAGCGAGTTTCATAACCTGTTCACGTTTTCCTGGTTCGGTCGCGTGACGATGAACTTCTGATCTGCCCCTAGATCCGAGAGTGAGCCTACGAGGAAGATGTACCGTCTAGGAGTCGCGAATCGCTCCTTCCTATATTTCTGGGCGGGTTTCGAAGCGGCTCAGCACTGCGTGAACAACAAACTCCGCACATCCCTGGGAAAACCGCAAGAAACGTTCACATCAATCGAAAGCGCTTTAAAGACTTTAGCCCGCGAGATATCGTACAACGTGGAGACAACGAGAAAAGAAAAACGAAGTTTGGACGATTTACTCGGCGAACACAGTCGAGTCCGACTTTTGATCGAGTTCCTCGAGCATCTGGAGAGAGTGATCCATAACGCAGCAGAGGGATGCGCGATGGCTTTGCCACCACTTTCAAAACCAGTCCGAACCTTTTTTCACACGAACAAGTCGACGTGCAGAGAATGGTTGAATCGAATCCGTCTAGCGTTGTGCGTGGTTTCGCTGCATTCTGGACTAGCTGGCAGCGCTTTGAGAAACAGTGGACGATTGCTGGAGGATCTGAGCAACAGCGACAACACGCACGGTATCGAGTTCGAGAGGGCTACACTGTGCACTGCTCAAGCATTAGTGATGCTAGGCGAGGCGGAAGCGTTGCAAGGACTGTACATTTACACGAAGGAGAAAGAGAGAAAGTTTCCTTGGTTGAAAGCCGCGATGGAAGAAGCTGCGGGTCATTACGAATCCGCTGCCGAGGCGTACAAATTGATCATCGAGGAGCAAATGGCTGCAAGAAGAAAGGATTCCGAACATAAGATGGAACAAGAGTACAACGATGGTCGTGGAGGCTACAACGGGCAGAATCGCGAAGGCGATGGTGACATTGGTGGCGATGGTGATGCCAATGACAGTAATAATCGCGATGGCGATGACGACGATTGCGAAGGCGATGGGGACGAGGATGGTGACGATAACGGTAATGGCGACGGTGATATCGATGACGTGGATGTCGACGTTGACGTCGATAGCGAAGGTGTAGGTGACGTTGAAGATGAAGGTGGAGAAGACGACGAAGATGAAGACGGAGGCGATGAGGAGATTGAAGGCGACGGGAAGGGCGACGCTGTGGGCGAAGGTGACGGCGAGGGCAATGGCGACGGCGCTGGCGAAGGAGAAGGAGAAGCTGACGGAGACGGCATCGAGTGCTTCGGCGTTAGCGGAAACGGGAGCGGAGGCGGAGGCATGATCGGCGGCGGGGGCGAAGAACTTTGCTCTGCAGAGAAAGAGAAAAACGTGAAACCCGAAGGTGACAGTCAGTTACTAGGTTTCTGTATGCAACGATTATCGAAGTGTTACGAAGCGGTGAGCGATTGGTCTCGCTTGGAAGCGTGGAAGCAGCAGGAGGCTCGTCTCCTCGCTCGAGAGAAGAGCAGCAACGTCGGCAAGCAACTGCAAGCGGAGAGCAGCGATTGTAAACGAGCGAAGTGTCTGAAGATGTTTGAGGAAGGTGAAACGATAGCTCTGGACGATCTGACGAATTGGAACTTCTTGGAGAACGAGACGGAGAAGCCTGGCAATTGGAGTTGCGCGAAAACGTTGGTCGAATGCAACGACACGCTGACGAACATAGCGCTCCGAATTCGCATAAACGACCGCCACGATTATTTCCAAGAGAAGGTGGAACGATGTCGCAGGGTGGCAGCTAAGACTATGGAGGAGGGATTGCGAAACGTGTTGTCCGATTACTTGAACGAATCCATACTGATTCGGTATTCGGCGAATGCGTTGAAGGAACTGTTGCGATCCGGTCGGAGAGAGAACATGGCCGCGTTTCAGTTGTACAAAACGGAGAAACTAGAGCGGATGGACTCGCGTATTCTCACGAGGATTCTCTGGTGGTCGGAGTACTTCGAGACAACGGGAGAGGGGGGGAAGGAGGACGAAGGGAACGGTGATGGAAGAAGAATCGCTCGGAACTGTGAAAACGGCGTGGCGAGCGAGGTGGCCGATCTACGATTGCACATCGTTCGAACTGCCAGAAAAGAGGGAAACTTCGAATTAGCGAAACGGGAACTGGTGAATTACTTGCGCTCGGAGCAAGAGGTTTGCCGCATCGAGGGGAAGAAGAGAGGCTTCGAGCGCGTGGATCTCGACTTCGATCGAGTGACCGCGGACGCTCTGAGAAACGTGATGCGCGTGAAATGGTCGAAGAACAACATGCGCGCTTTTCGAGAGTACTCGAAGCTACTGTACGATATGGAGTCCGTCGACAAGGCGTTGAAAGTTTGTAGCGCGACGGCGCTGGGGATCTCGCGTGCTATCGTGGACGGAGAACGGTCGGCGGATTTGAGGGAGAACGGGACCAGGTTGCTTCTCACTCTGGGAAAGTGGATACAACAGCAAGAAGCTGGGATCACGGAGAACATTCAGCTGGAGCAATTGTTGGAGTTCGAAGCTCTGCACAACGACGGTCTGATGACGAAGCTGTTCGGCTCGACCACAGACTCGATACCAGTCTCGGACATGATAATCGGGAAGCTGATGCAACTGGGGGTGAACCAGTGCCCGGATCTGCCGGTCGCGTGGTGCAGCTTCGCTAGCTGGTGCTACAAATGGGGCAGGAAGATCGTCGACAACTCGAACACGGCTCGACTAACCGATTCTGACAGGTCTGCTATACGAGACATGCTCCCGTTCGAAACCGGCGAGGCTGATCTGATGGCGATCTTCTCAATACTGAGCCAGAGCAAAACCATTCCCGAAGACGAAGGTGACATCATCGACACGATCAACGACATCAACACCTCCGATATGATCGAGAACCAGCTAAGAAACGTACCGATTCTGAGGCTAGCCAGCCCAGAACGTCTTGGGATGCTCGTCGATGTGTGGAAACAAGCACAGAAGAGAATCTACTCGTACTACGAGCTCTCCGCGAACGCCTACTTCAAGTATTTACAGCTAGCCGCGAACAAGGAGACCAACGACTGTGATACGATCACCGCTACACTTAGGCTGCTCCGACTGGTCGTGAAACACGCACTGGAGCTGCAGAATGTACTCGAATCCGGACTCTCCTCGACACCCACGGCTCCCTGGAAACAAATAATACCGCAGTTGTTTTCCAGGCTCAGTCACCCGGAGGCTTACGTGCGAACACGGGTCTCGGAGCTGTTGTGCAGAGTAGCGGAGAATTCTCCGCATCTGATCACGTTCCCTGCGGTTGTGGGAGCGGTCTCTGGCCAGAGAAAGAGCTGCGACAAAGTTCTGTACGCGAAGACGGAGAACAGTTCGACTCAGAACGATCTGAGCTTTATCGAGGAGGAGAGAGGGTTGTTGGATCACGAAGAGGACGATGAGAAGATCGAGAAAGAAGGAGGCACTTCTACGAAAGGCGATGAGAGCGCGGATGCCGACGGAGACGCGGACGGAGACGTTGATCCTGACGAAGACGGCGACGAGGAGGAGGAAGAGGGTTATCAGGATCAAGACGAACACGAGAAATTCATGGACTGCTGCTTCTCGCAGCTGGTCGACTGTCTGTCGAATAGAATTCAAGACTCGGTGGAACAGATCAAGGTCTTGGTGAGAGAGCTGCGTCGAATCACGTTGCTGTGGGATGAATTATGGTTGGCCACTCTCTGCCAACATCACACCGAAATCTCGAAGCGGTTCGAGCAGCTGGAGCTCGAGGTGCAGAAGGTGCAAGACAACGTCTGGTTAAGCGGTGACGAGAAGGATCGGCTGATCGCTGAGAAGCACAGGATCATATTGAAGCCGGTGGTGTTCATCCTAGAAAATTTATTCGCCATGACCTCTGTCCCGGCTGAAACGCCGCACGAGAAAACCTTTCAGGAGAAGTTTGGTCCCTCGATAGAAGAAGCGATCGGCAAGCTGACTAATCCCAAGAATCCAGCGAAACCTCAGATCGCCAGCCTCTGTCTGAAGCAATTGGAAAGCAAATTGGCGCAACGCGTTCATAGACGCGCTGCTTATTCTCTAGCTATGAACGATATTAGTCCGGTGTTGGCTAATTTGAGAAACACTCGCATCGCTATGCCAGGCGTGGCTGCGAACGATAATAGAATCGTCACGATCCAATCCGTCGATAACAATGTACAGATATTACCTACCAAGACCAAGCCGAAGAAACTGATCTTCCACGGTTCCGACGGACACGTTTACACTTATCTGTTCAAGGGATTGGAGGATCTTCACTTGGACGAGAGAATCATGCAGTTTTTAAGCATATGCAACACAATGATGTCGAAGAAGGGTGATTCGAAGCAGGTGTACAGAGCTCGACACTATTCCGTTATACCACTAGGCCCGAGATCCGGATTGATACAATGGGTCGACGGTGTTACGCCGCTGTTCGTTCTTTACAAGAAATGGCAACAGAGAGAGAACGCTATGGCCAACAAGACTGGCAGCACCGCGATTTTACGACCGTCTGAACTCTTTTACAACAAGCTGACACCGTTGCTGAAAGAACGGGGAATCGGCTTGGAAAATAGAAAGGAATGGCCAGCACAAGTTCTGAAACAAGTCTTGGCTGAGTTGATGGCTGAAACGCCGAAGGATCTGCTGGCGAAGTTAGTGCATCTCTACTTATTCTTCTTATTTTTTTTCAGTATTTCTGATATCTGTTATCCTTTGGTTTTACAGAGAGATTTGGTGCAACAGCATCGATGCTGGAAACTGGTGGCAGGCGACGAAGAATTACTCGTACTCGGTCGCCGTGATGTCGATTATCGGTTATATCATTGGTTTGGGAGATCGACACTTGGACAACGTGCTTGTAGACTTGAACACGGGCGAAGTGGTTCATATCGATTACAATGTATGCTTCGAGAAAGGCAAGACGTTACGAGTGCCCGAGAAGGTGCCTTTCAGGATGACTCCGAATATTAAAACGGCGCTGGGCGTTACCGGTGTCGAGGTACGATGATCGACGACGTTACGTATGAACTAGTAGCAACTAGAGTTCGTGGTTTCGAACGTGTATTTAAATACACAAAATAGGGATCTTTGGTGGCAACGTTAGATTTTCTAATCTCGTTTCAGGGCATATTTCGGCTGGCTTGCGAGCATACTCTTCGCGTGATGAGACGAGGTCGCGAAACTCTGCTTACTTTGCTCGAGGCGTTCGTCTACGATCCATTGGTGGATTGGCGAGCTGGCGCCGACAATAGTATCGCGAGTTACGGAGCGTGTCAAGCCAGAGCGAGGTGTACCGGCATAGGAAGAAAGCAACTAGAGCAGGAGTTGACGCGAGCAATGTTTGCCGTGCGGACGGCAGAGATGCGGGCTGAATGGCTGGCAAACAGGTTCGCATCTATTTTCGTATTACAATAGTCCCTTGAAAGTTATCGGAGGTCGTCTACGTGAAAGATGTCAAGTACATTGACACCATGAATCGAATGTTCAATTTACAGTGGGTGTACAAAGTGTTCGTACACCTTTTAAAATAGAATAACTTTTTTATAATTGTACCAAACGACCTGATTTTTTATCATCAATTAGAAGCATTAATTTACTAAATGATCTGCAAAAAAGATTTTCCAAAAATTACCTTGTACATAATAACTTTTTGGAAAATCTTTTTTGCATTATGGGAACCCCCAACGAATTTCGACCCCCCATATTTGCATATCATTTCAAAAACCAATGCTTCTAATTAATTACAAAAAATCAAGTCGTTTGGTACAATTACAAAAAAGTTATTCCATTTTGAAAAGTGTACGAATATTTTGTACACCCACTGTATGTCCTTCTCTATGTTCGGCTCTCTATTGAAGTCTCGGCACGATAGACGCTAGACGCAGTCATAAATGAAATAATAGAGCCACCTCTACGAAAGTTGTTGGTCCAGAGTACGTTTCGACAACTTTCAAGGGATTACTGTATTTATCATAATTTCGTTGATCGGATCGGATGAATCAGCCCTCTTTCGTTTTCAGAGACGAACTGATCAAGGTGTTTCCATCTTTGTGTCATCGTTTGAATTGTTGGATGGACGCGAGCGAAATCACGCGTCAGTGTCGGGAATTGCTTCAGGACAGACACCAGCAGCTTGCGTTGGTGAAGGAAGCTCAGGCGATGGGACGCAATCATCCGTTGTATTCGGTGATAAAACGTTACAACTCTTTCAAGAGAGCACGCGACGCTCACGAAAAGGCGAAGGCTGCGTTGAAAGAGCGAATAGAGGACTGCGAGAAACAGATCAACATGCACAACGTAAGTACGAGAACCATACTATAGTTTATCATCGATGGTATCGTAAGCAAGGAAGCCAAGGAAATAAAGAATCATCGCCGTTTTCAGCTGGCGCTTTCGGCGATAAGAGGCGTACAATTGGGACAATGGTTGTCAGAATTGGGAACGTCGACGACTTCGGAGGAGCACGTGGTGTTTGATTTAGTGAAGGAATTTCTACAGAACGCTGGTCAAAGTCAAATGATCGTTCAGTGCGAACAATCAGAAAACGAGCTGACTCAATTAGCAACACAACAGTCGATCTTGATAAGAAGCTGTCTGGATCTTTTGAGTCAGTACTCAGCGATCTGTAACTTGTACCCGTTGAGTATCATGTCTCAACACCGTACGGTACTGTATCACGGTTGGGCGAACAAACTGTTGAACTCTGGGAACGTGGACGGTTGCCGCGAGGTGATGGCGCAGTTCGAAAGTACTTTCGACCCGTTAAAGAGCACGAACAGCCAGCACGTGCAGCAGATACTAACGTTCTCTTACCAAATGCAAGGGATTCTGAACGAGGCGAACGAGAGATGGAAGAAAGCGTACGAGAGAATGGTTTCGGAAGGGTTGCCGGAATCTGTCGGTAGAATCGAGAAAGCGTACACGGAATCGAGGGTGCAGATTCAGGGGTTCCTCAGACGGGAAAAGGGAGCGGAAAGGGCGCTCGAATGCGTGAATATAACCGCCCTGTGTGCCTTGAACAAAAGATACTTGATGATGGAGGTGGCAGCAAAGTGTGCCGGCGATTGTCTCGTCGATCTAACGTCTAGAGAAGGAGACTGGTTTTTGGACGAGATGCGGTTGATGTCGTCGTTGATCTCCGAACTGGTCACCTTGATACCCGAATGTCACAAAGCGAACAACGATCCTAGGATATCGTTGGTGTTAAAATGTTTGAGAGGATCCGATTACATTTACAAAGGGCTGCAGGAGCTGAATTACAATTTCCACACGATCATCCTTCCGGAAGCGATGAAGACGATCATCACCGAGGAGCCAACCGTGATCAGGATGATCGGCGAGCTAACAGAGATCATCGTGTCGCCGGGGATACCGCTCGGCGAGATCCTGGGACAGCTCGAGATGCATCTGCGGTTTACTGTTATGGAGATGGATAGTCCTCACGCGATGATGCAGAGTGTTGTGAACAGCATGAGGCTGCGATTCGAGGCGTTGCTGTCTCGGACAGCTGAGATCCAGGAACCGAATCAAGATGAGACGTTGACGCCCGGTCAGATGTTGTTGATGGGCTTCAACGGACTGTTCGAGAAGCTCCAGATGGAGGGGAACGCGTTGATTGGTACTCTAAGTACACTCGACATTCCCGCGGCTTGGAGAAAAATCGATCAGATCAGGGAGGCGAAGGAAATGTCTGCGCCGATATTCAACAAAGCCGCGTGCCAGGTTCTTGAGGATATATTCCTGGTGAAACGGCTGCACACTATTCAAGAGTTCTTCATGATGTGCAGGGACATCGCGACCGCGTTCAAAGGTGGCCTGGCGAACCTTTACGATGACGAACGGTTGAATAAACCTATTCGAATCTTTACGGCGGACTACGTGTCCCGGCAATTACTCGGCGTCACTTCTCAAACGTTGGCGATCGCACTCTGTCTCCTGCTGCAAAGAATGGGACTCAGCGTCACCACCGAGATCGAGCAGCGTGATATCGGAGCAGAAAGCAAAGTTTCTCTGGAAGAGCTCTGCAGAAAGGTTGTCGATCTATGCCTGAAGAGAGGCTCGTTCTCGGGCTCCGTTCTCGCGCAAGCTAGCGCACTCAGCAGCACTCTTGAAAGTGCTTGGCGACGAAAACAAACCGCAAGATTGACGCAGCAATGCGTTGAAGTGGCTAGAGCTAGCATGCAGCGGTTGCAACTGCAGCTAACCGCTCACCATTGGTTGCACGAGGACAGCTTGCTGCTGCGACCGAATCTGAATCTTAATCTAAATTTGAATCTAAATCTGAATCTTAATCTAATCAATCCTCTCAGTAAGTATGTCCGGTATACTAATATACTTCGAAGCTTCAAAGGAAAGTTACAGACCTACTCGATAACCAAGTCGATACCAACTAAACTTTCTTTTTCAGATCGTTCGGCGTTCATGTTGGAATTACGCAAGACCGCTGCTGGTCTTTCGAGCCTGCAGGCTCGCGTGTGCGAAGCACGGGAGCAACAACAAAATCTCGTGTCGAGCGCCGTGCAACGTTTAAAATGGGCAGCTGGAGCGAATCCGGCTCTCGGCGAGGTGATGTCGGCGTTCGACAACGCCGTACTCTCCTCGTGCGAGAAGCTTACCCGGCAGCATAATCTCGCGACCAACGTGGTCAATGGTTGCAACTCTATATTGCACTACGAGGCATTGAGAACCCGAACATCCGAGAGCGTAACTCACGACGCGAATTTCGTTAAACTGGTGAAACACTGGGAGGAGAGTTGCGTCTTAACCATGAGTTTGACCATTACCGTTACAGCGATCGAGGAGAGCCTGGTTGAACTACTACCGATGGAAAGCACCGTTGACATCAATTGGCTTAAACAAGCCGAAAGATTCATCTCCGAGGCGATTCTCGACGTTCAGAAAAAGCTACAAGAGAAACAAGAATGCTTACACGCCGCTCAAGAACGTTTACGTGAACAGATCACGAATCTACAGAACGTCTTGACCGAACATCACAGATTGATGTCCGACGTTCGGATTCTATTACGAACCATGGCTAAGCAAGAGAATATTACCGGGCTTCAAGAGTTCCTCTGTTCGTATCGATCCTTCACCGAAAGCGTATCCACGATCGTGAAAGAACTCGAATCCGATTGTTTAGACGCGAACAGAGGGAGAACGATCAAACAACAGTTGGAAAGTATGGCGACCGTGGTGCCGAGTTTGTATAACGAATTGCTAGAATTCGCAAATGAGAAAAAACTAAATACTGGGAAACTGCTTGACAAGTCCAAGGACGAAAGGTCTGAGAAAGGGAACCTCGAGAAGGACAGAGCAAGAGAGAGGGGGAAAAAGGGGAAAAACTTGGTCGCGGTTGGGGCAAACAGAAAGAAAAAGTTAATTAGGCAGGAGGGAGTGTGCCACAGTCCGAGGAAGGGAATTCAGTTGACCAGAGATCCGACCACAGGGAAAGGTGAGCGTTCAATCTTTTTTTTTGTGCAGCACTGTATTACAATCACGATTGTTCATCTATCTATTCGTTTTCCATACGCAGCTGTCCAAGAACGGAATGCGTACGCGCTGAACGTTTGGCGTCGTATTCGAATGAAGCTGGAAGGCCGCGATCCACATCCGTCCCGCAAGTATACCACAGCCGAGCAAGTAGAGTACGTGATACGCGAAGCTCAGAGCACTGACAATTTAGCCCTTTTGTACGAGGGTTGGACACCGTGGGTTTGAACGAAAGGTGGTTGACGCGTTCGCGTCGATGGTTCAATGTTCGTTACACACGGTACCAGAGTTTGTACCGTTCTGCGCACTACGCTCTACGCTCTACGCTCGACGGAGCTAGCTCTCTGTTCGATCAGGTGTGAAGTACCTTCATCGTCATCTGGAAGAGAAAGTTCACTACGCCCGCGAGGATGCCGTTCGAGAGTTCGGTAACGCGCGTCCATCTACAAAAAGGAATAATTCTGCGCGATGCACGATACACGTGATACGTGATCAACGATCCGCGATCCAACCGGTTTGATCATGGCACCGGTTCTATGATTATCTCAAATTACTCAAAACGTTATCGTCGGTACCGCGCCTGTCGTGTACTCTTATCAAAGTTTGTCCATCTGTACTTTTTCATTTTTATCTAGACTCCGGTCTTATCCCAATTATTTTACCAACGACCCTACCTATTATTTTTACCCATTTATTTACCTAGGACAGTGGAACGCGACAAACGTTTCAATAGTCGAGTTCTGCTCTACAAATTGTTGCATTGCAATCGAAAAATTTCATTTCACGCGTATCCAGGTTGATCTTGAATTTGGGAAAAGCATAGAATCCGTCGCTCAATTTTCGAAATAAAACGGGGACAACGACTGCAAAGCTCAGTCGACGATGCGGAGGAACTCGATGACGATTAACGGCGTCGATGACGACGACGCTCGAGACTTTGAAGAGAACATCTGTGACGTGTTGTCTACCACGAACGTGATTCGTTCGATGAAAAACGACCCTTCTCTGAACTGAAATTTCTTTCATTTTATCAATTAATTCATGAAATCTATTTCGTGTCGTCCGTTGACTAGTCGCTCATTCTCTTTAAAGAAAAGACGCATGGAAGTAAGAAAAACTGTTAACGCTTGATCAGCGGTTCATAGTTTGAAATCAACCTGCAACTTTTTACCATGATGATTACCGACACTGTTAAATAGTCTTGCTTCTTGAGAATGACATAATCAACTTGAAAACATGAAAAAGAAATCCGGTGGTAATCGTACGATACGACGGTATTCTCCGTTTGTCCGCGATAACAAACTAATTTTCTAACTATATAGGTATTAGAAACACAGTCGTATATTTTAAGAAAATTCAGAAGATTAGGAAAAGTTTTTTATTTGTTGAGTAACCGTGATGTGTACTTGATATTTTAGTCGGAACAAACGTACCGTGACGTTGGAACAAAACGCCTCAGTACACGTCCTTACAGTGACTCCCATCAATATTCGGACGCTCTCAAAAAATTAAAGTCCAATATTAAAGAAACTGCAAAATACAATTTTTAGTATTTTGTCTGCAATTCTGTTTACGTTCTATAACGAACCAATTATTCTAAATTCTTGAAGGAAATTCAAATCGAATAGTCCAATATTTAAAAAGTTATCGTCTTTTTACGAGTATACAAATTTTATTGGGAATCACTGTAAATACGTGCCAGCTTATAATATCAAATGTTATCGCGCCTAAATCAAATCTTTCTCTCCAATTGCAGTTACAGAGATAACATGTACTGCGAATTTCCAGTAACAAACAACACTTTTCTTTATCACACTTCGGCTCGAAAAATCAGGGTGAAGTATAGACATTTATACTTGTTCCTCTATACAGTGGATGTACGAAGTATTCGTACGTCTTTTAAAGTAGAATAACTTTTTCATAATTGTACCAAACGACCTGATTTTTTATCATCGATTAGAAGCATTGGTTTACTAAATGATCTGCGAAAAAGATTTTCCAAAAATTACGATTTACAAGGTTGCATGGAACAATAATAAAAGCATATCCTGTAATTTTTTTATTAGGGTCCAAATTTTCTTTTTAAGGGCCCAAACAAAAAAGTTTTAAAAAATGCCTTTTTCATTTTTGCATGTAACCTTGTAAATTGTAATTTTTCGAAAATCTTTTTTCATATCATTTCGTGAACCAATGTGCTTCGAATTGATTATGAAAAATCTGGTCGTTTGGTAAAATTATAAAAAAAGTTATTCTATTTCAAAAGGTGTACGAACACTGTATATCCACTAGACGTACAATTAATAGTAGTGCGACGCTACTGCATCGTACAGCCGTACAGAAAACAGTCAGAGTAATAATTTTCGAAAGAAAAAATCATCAAGAGAGAGAAGGAAACGATAATACCGCTGCCAATATTCGACCAAAATAATTCTGTTTGTTTTCTTATTAAAAATACGCGATACCACCGAACAAAACTAACATTTTAGTCATTCATTTCGGGTTTCTCTCCCATTTTTGTTTCATTTATTCTTTTGTTGCGGAACAGGAGCAGAGATAAGGTCGCACTTTGTAACCAATAAAGTTTACGATATATACGAAAAATAACGAGAAGTATATATTTCCTTCAACTGAATTACAATATCTGAAATCTTCTATATTTTACCATTTTCTTTCATCGTTTCATTTTTCCTCCTAGCATGTGTTCATCGTCACGCCGTATCACGGTTTCACCGAATCGAAAAGTTTCACTTTCTCGATTCTTTCATATTATTTACGACCGACTATAAAAAAGAGATCCAACCATCGATGAACGTACATTCTTTTTTAATAAATTACATTGTAATTCAACTGTATATTATTATACAATATTGTAAACTTTAGTCGTTATATTACAACTTCGTATCACATTGTTACTTATTCAACCAGCACACAACTTGTACACGATGCGACACGGGTCCCGAAAGAAAAAAAAAAGTTGCATCGCATGCTTCGCAATTATTCAGTTACATGCAACTACGGATTGATTTCTGCTGCCAGGCAAATTTTTTGTCAAACTATAAATCTGATCTCTCGTATTTCGGAACGAAACCCAACGAGAAATAACGTCGTTGTAGCGACGGAATTATGAATTATCCAACTGATATAATCTGTACACAACATTGATTCGCTTCGATCGCTCCGGGTTACTTCAAGTATGTTCTTTCATCAGCTGATCGATCTGTGTTTTGTATACGTCCTTAACATCTTGAAGGTCTAAACGGAGCTCTTCGTTTTCCTCCATTTTTTCACCGCACATTTGCAACAACGCGTCGTATCTTGTTTGGATGTCTTGCAAGTTCTCGTTCAAAACAGTAATGTGCGAGACCTTGTTATTCAGTTCTTCGATTTTTAAGGTCAACGTAGACAGTTCCGTATTGAGCGCGTCTCTCTCTACATTTCGACGCGACAGTTCCCACTGAAGTTGTTGTATCTCACCTATTAGAGCAAAATTATCAGTTGAAATTTTAACACGTTAAATCACAGAATTCGATTAAAATTCAATGGAAGATATTGCTCCAATAAAAATAACGAGGTTCCAAGTCGAATCCAAAAACGCTTAAAAACCTACCGTCCTTCTGTTTCAGTTGTGCTTGCAGGTTTTCAAATATAGACGTGTTACTCGATCCAGCTCTGAGATAGTCGTACACCATCGCGCCCCTTTCGCTACCCTCGTCGACAGTCTCGGAATCGCACAACTAAAAGATGTCGGACAATTCAACGGTATATAATTTTACAGTTGACCTTTGACAATTTACGGTTTTTGCATTACCGGCCAAATAAGGTCTATCGCGTTCGGTGAGGCCTGTAGATTCGCAGTTTCTGTGGTAGGACTTTGAGGATTCTGGGACTCGTTACGATCAACGTTTCGTTTTTTTTCGGTGATTGCACTGTTCTTCCTTTTCTCCGCATCCGTGGCTGCCTTTTCTACAGACAACTTGTTTTCTAACGCTACTATCTCTCTGTTAAGCTCCATTATCTGCGAAGAGTGGGACTGCTCGAGCGTTTCTATTGTCCGCCGATATCTGAAAACATAAGACTTGATTCAGAACTGTAATGTGGCAGAGGAAGAAGACATCTTTCAAGTTTCTATACCGGACAGTTTCCTCCGTTAGCCTCTCTTTTTCTATCGTTAACTCGTCAAACGATTCTTGCAATCGTGACAGCTCAACCTCCTTCGCCGAGAATTTCGATTCTAATTGGTATAACTTTGAATTTAAATTAACAGATTCCTCTTTCAAGTAGCGATTCGTCTCGATCAAGTGCTCCACTTTCGTCTGTAGCTCCAGATTCTTTTCCGACAACGCTTTCTCCTGCTTCATGAAATTGTTGCATTTTTGCGTTAGATTCGTATGAAGTTGTTCCAACTGTCTGACCAAAGGTTTCGTAGCCGTAGACACTGATTCCGAAAGTTCTTCACTTCTGGTTTCGGCTGCCTCTAAACGCTTCAATAGTTCGTTGTTCTCATGCTTGAAGAACTCTTCTTTTCTAAGCGGGGAACAACAAAGCGAAAATATTATATGAAATACACAATATACGCACGTATATATGTAGTATTTACTTGGCGTGCATTTCTTTTGATTCCCGTAATCTCAATTTCAATTCTTCAACTTGCGCCAGCAGTTGGCACGATTCTCCAGCGTTATTCGTAGCATCTTTCAGTTCTGCTTCCGTTGCCAACAACATTTTCTTCGTTTCGATTAGATCCCTGCAATACAGTTAATCATAAAAATAAAAAATATCGAAGTAGACGAGTATTCTGACACTAACATTTTCGTCGCATCCAAACTCGTCTTGTAAGCGTCCATCTTGTGCAGAGCGTTATCCAATTTTTCTTGTAGAACTAAGATTTCTTTCTCTTGTTTCTTCGTTTTCGCGGTCAGTGTATGAACAGCCTCTATCTGAGTTCTTTCGACTTCCTCTTTCGCGTGCAACGATTTCTTCAAACGTTCCATCTCCAATGTTTGCTCGTCTATCAACTGCCTATGGATATTCAACATCGAAATGTAAGTAACTTATATATGTACTCTCTCTCCCTCTCTCTCAATATACACAGACACACTCTTTCGCTACATACTTTTGACTTTTTATCAAAGCGTCACTCTCCTTCTCCTTAACTCGTAATTTCTTAATAATATTACTATGCTGAAGCTGCTGCTTGCTCAACTTGTCTCCTTCCTCCCTAAGCTCTTTAATGATTTCATCCTTCTCGGCGCTCAACGTGTACATCTCTTGAGACGACAAACGCGTAGCTGCTTCCGTTCTGAGTTGTTCCAAATTTTTCCGCAACGAGTCTCGTTCTCGTATCGCTTGTTGAAACTTTCTTTCCAGCGCAGACAACCGTTGAGTGTACTCATCAGCTATTTGATTCAAGTTCTGGCTTTGTTCCGCGTATTTCTCAAAGTTGTCTAGTTGTCTGTAAAATCGTGATCGATAAGTTCATCGGTAAACGAGAAACAAAGTCCAAAGTCTATAAAAAAAGGGTTGAAAAAATACGATCGAATGGAAAAGCAAAAATACACTTGTGAAAAATATACTTTTTCATATTGCTGTTCTGTTCGTGCAATTCCATATTCATCCTGCTGACGTCGATCAGTTTCGATTCTCTCGCTTCTAATATCTCGGTCATCTCTTGTATACGTTTCAATAGCGTTTCTATCTCCAAATTCGTTTCGTCCGATCCCACGCTAATTTCGCTCAACTCCCTGGAATGTCCTCTGGATTTCAAGGTCTTCGTTAAAAGATCGCTGCTCTTCGCCGATTGCGATCTCGTTAAACTTTGACGTGACTGCGTCGAGCTCGAATCACCGTTCGGGCTTCTCAAACAAACGAATTTCTCCTCTTAGCAAACAACAAGACGGCAAACGCAACGGCAGGTTGCTAATTATGGCCATTACTATACAGTGGATTTTATGGATTTACGACAAAAATCAGTAAGCGCAATTTCAAACAGTAAAAATATTAGAAAATTTCTTTTTCGCTTAAAAATCCACTGTCCAGCCAAATTACTATACTTATACCTGGATATGATTTCAATATCACTGGAAGTGGTGGTTTCCAATTCATCCCCGCTAGTGTGACCGCTGGTTTGATCCGAACCAATTTTGACCAAATCAGATCGACTGAAACAAACGAACCGTAATCAATCTTTTGCAAAGCTTTTCCTTATTTTTCTTTCTTCAAAATACCTCTCCGAGGAAATAGGTGAATTCTCCCGAGGCATATCCGAGCTTTGTCCTTCCATCTCCACGACTTCGCCAACTTTTTCAATCATCGCATCCGCTAACATCGTCTTCACGTACGAGCTAGCCGTTAGAGGTGGCTCTGTTATCTTTCCTTCAGTTTTGTGAACCTGCGTCGCGTTATCCTCCGAATTGCTTTCAATCAAAGTCCCTTCACAACTCGAATCCGTTGACATTAAATGGTGGTCCACGATATCGATCGTGTCAGACTTCAACGGATACGGATGTGCAACTTCTTCGCTGGTGGAGTATCGTTCGGATTCTTCTTGGCCTGATGCTGATGCCAGTATCGGTGTCGGTTCCGATTTCGACTCCGGCTGAGGCTCCATCTCAATTTCCTGCTCTGGTTCCGGTTCTGCTGGCTCTATAGTCGTATTTATCAACAGATCGATACTTTTTCTATCCGTTTCTGACTTTTTGCTGGTCAAAACTCCATCAATGCTCGTATACGTTTGCTCCGTTGATTTACGGATGGGTTGAGTGGTGATCGCTTCGATTGGTAAATGGAGATTAGGCTTCTCTTTAACGGTGTCTAGATTTGGACACGGATGCGTCTCTGTGCAAAGTATCATTGACACTTGTTTACCGCTTAGGGGAATCTCTGTACGTTGCTGTTGTACCAGAGGTTCGAATATAGTTGCGACAGTGCTCTCCGAGGCAGACGTATAAGAATCCTCGGCTAAACTCGGTTCGTCTGGTTCGTCCAGATAACCACTGGCTTCTATGTTTTCCACTGGATATGTTCTCAAGTTTTGCCCAATCAACGATGACAAAAGCTTTCCTCCGTGCGTATGCGTACCCAGCTCTCCATGACTCTGCATAGGATATGCACTGGTCGATGCAGATAGCGATGGTGACGACGTACTCTCCATACTTGCACACAAATCATTTCGAGGTGTTTTGGCTTCTTCCAATGGAGATTCGTATGGAGAAATATCGGAGGATGACAGATACCTCTGACTCGCATCTTCGATTGGAATCCGTTCGATGTTATCATCTTCCCAGCAAGGTGTCACCGATTCGTCTCTGTCTAGCGCTGAACACGTTTCTGAACGCAATGGATCTACTGGCGATAGATATGGACTACTATCGCTCTTCCAATCTCCTAAAATTTCCACAGAACTTGGAGATGTAATTAAACTGTCCGGCAGAATTTCTACAGACTCGGAATTTAGCTTAGTACTGTTGGCACCCACGCCAGAGGGACTAGCTGAATCACCAATGGAACTGCTGTCCAATTCCGGAGTGGTAGTGCAATCAGTGTTCGATCGAGAACCCAGAATTTCAACGCTTTCCAGGCTCTTCTTATCGTTTTCCGATGAAACTAACAACATATTGTCTGCCTCCTCGTTTTGGCTCTTTGATATTTGTTGGCATGTATCTTTCTGCTCGCATTCTGTACCAGTGGTTTGAACATTCGTGATACCATCATCTTCTTTCGATAAACTTGCTATAGAGTCTGATTCCTCCATACTCGTTCCTGCCACGCATTCCTCCGTTTCATCTTCCATTCTGGATATTACGTCCTTCGCTTCATTCGTCTTTGACAATTCCGATATGTCCAACTCTGGACACGACGTATCTTTTTCTACCGTGTTTTTGGACCAACTTTGAGTTTTACTAGTACGATCCTCTGAGAAGGATAACGATGACGTAAGTCTAGTGCTTTGTCTATTTCCAGTGAACGTGTTTTGCAAAGACTTGGATTGAACGATTCGTCTCTGATCGCTTTCCCCTTCCCTATACTTCGGAGATTCAAAAAACGACCCTGTAAAGCTACCCCATATGCTGTTGCTCCCTTCTTGTTTGGATTCTTTATTTTTATCGCTCGGAACAACATCCTCGTCGCTCTTCAATCCCCATGACACAAAGAAGTCTGACCCATCTTCCACGCGACGTTTCAAAACCAATTTCTGCTCTGCTTCCTCCTCTTCCTCCTTGATATCCAACGCTTTGTCGATCGTTTTTTGAGCTTCTTTCAGGGCAGATTTGGCCAAATTGGCAAATCCAGTGGCGTCAAACCAGCTCATTCTTTGCGATGTCTAAAACTAAGTAGAAAACGTACTAGCATAGCAAACGGTTAAACGAATGATTGGTTTAACCCTTAGCACTCAAACAGGGATTATTAATCCATAGACTGCGAATTTGATGCATTCTTATTAAACATATTACAACAGAACGTAAATTTCTATTTCACTCCAGCTTATTAAAATTTAGGTGGAAAATTTATATTTTCCATAAGAAGACGAGAGTCTATATACTAATCAATTACTAAACAATTAGGGATTGTACGAGGTATTGTACCAACTTCGTATCCATCAAATTTCAAAAATCATAGGAAATGAAAATCATTCTAGCTAGGAAAAGATGTTTAATTTTCGAGTTAAAATAGCCTCAGAGTGCAAAGGGTTAATGAACCCTTACGTAACCAACCAAAATGACTATAAATTAATCTATTAGCGAGCAAAGAATAGTTACTCAGATAGCCAAGCGAATCTTAAGCGGAAATCAAGCCTGGCGTGCCAGGGTCAGGTTTCGGGAATTATACAGGCCGAACGTCGTTTGAACAGGCTCAAGGCACACAATGACTAGAATCTGACCCAGGCACTTATGACCGGGTGGGCTCGTAACGTTCCCTCTGCCTAAACCAGGTACAAGCTGCCCTTGGCCCATTGGTCCTGGTTTCTGCCATGGCATTGGTTTGGGCCGAGGGAACTTTACAAGCCCTCACGGTCAAAAGTGCCCTGGTCAGAATCAAGCATTTTGGCTATCTAGGTATTCAGAGAAATATTGTAATATTTTTGCAGTACCGTGAACGAATTGTTGAAAGAAATGTCAAGTTGGCTACGCAAGTGTTAACATAATGAAAAGTCGGGTAATTCGTTTGAAGAAAGTAACTCACGTTGCATATTAAAATAATATCACGTTTAGTTTAAAAGTGTGTTCGCATGAGAACACAATTGTACACGACAGTTGAAGGTTAGAGTAACAAACCAACGATGTCGACGTTTGATTTTCAGAAAGCTTTACATCGCTTTACACGATCTTGCCAAGGATCATCGATCTCTTTGTAGAATTGTCTACGAAAAAGCTGTAAAGGAAAGATCAGACGGATAAAACAACGAAGATGACATTCGTCGCATTGATGCGTCGTACTTAGACTAGGATAACAAGCATGATAGGCTGAAGAACGTTCCTCTTCGGAACGGATAGCACGTTATACATTATAAAAGTAATCGTGTGCAATATACATACGTGATTACTGTACTCGACGGTTCGAATAAACGCGTTTGCCGACGTTCATTCGAAACAACACTATTTTCATAGGTACACCGCATATTAAACGAGAAAAACATACACGCATACGCAGAAGTCACGCAGAAGTATAACGCGCATACGGACTACACGCGTTGTAAGTAAGTATACTTACATTGTACTACCTGTTATGTATACCGAATGTATTCGTATGCGTATGCGCGTATATATACGACCATTGAAACACGTAATATCAATCACGTTTTCGATGTTCGATGCTGTTTTTATATTTTCTTTGCTCTCGATGACACGTACGATGAAATAGATAAATATTATAGATTGGAAATCGTTCTGAATCATTCGTTCATAGACCCGTGTCACATTCGAAATCTCGAATATCAACTTTCTCATGGATACACACTGTATACACAGCAATAACATATATTACGTAACGTTGGCATCGCAGAAACGAAATACAAAAAAACGGTAACGTCATTATCGAATCAACGGAATCGACGAGCAGACGATAAATTGGTTGAAATTTCGAAAGTAAGAAACAGGAAAACGAAAATCTACCACTAAATACGTGTTGCATTTTATCGTTCCCGTGCTTGAAAAGTTTCCAACCTACCTACTATACATATGTAGATTCTTATTTCCTATTGGAACCATTTCCGTTGTCCATATTTCGTCGACGGATATCGCTGTAACAATCTCAGAAAACTTCGACGTGTCGCTACATATTCGCACGTACGTAGTATACGTATACACGTATACATGTATGTGTATCGGACGGTACATTGTACCGGTATCACGGTAAATGTAAAATGTTTACTACATTATTGGAAAAAACGCATTATTGTTAAACGGATGCTCTATATTCGAGAAAATCGATGGGTTTTCCCGATTCCATGATCGAGCCACATAAAAACATTATTAGCGGGGTTGTTACCAACAGCTCCAGTGGCGCAATTGGTTAGCGCACGGTACTTATAAGACAGTGACTAGTGAGCAATGCCGGGGTTGTGAGTTCGAGCCTCACCTGGAGCATTTTTTTTTCTTACACGTTTAATCTGTTATCTTGAAATTACGGTTGATTCTATGCATGTCTGATACAAATTCCATGGCGAATATGAATAAAAGCGACGTTAACACCAAAGGAAAGATGAGTATATTGGGGAAAAAATATATATATGTATTTTATTCCATATTGTGTTTATTCGAGGTCATATATTCGTAATTTCCATCAGGCTGCTCAATTCTGCTTTACGAAAGCCGAACCGGTATGTACCACGCATCGAATTCCATACAAAGTTTCAGACCAAGCGTGAACAGTGTAACAGATGCTATTATGCTTCTAACGAACGTGTCTCGTTTCAATGAACGGACGATACAAGAGAGCGAACAAGTGCAGACGTCGTCGAAGTAACGCGCACCTTTGTTCAACAAATACGTGTCAACGATCTTCTGTCTTTCCTCGAGTGTTCGTATTCGGCTTTCTATAGGAATAGTATGAGATTGATTGCAATGCGATCGGTATGTTTATTTCGTTTACTGAAGTAAAGTCATGATTTAGCTCCTCGAGCATCTCCACGATCATGTTCCGATTGAGGCGATCTTTTTTTCGCGCATGTGCGACGATTTCGGCCTCAGTCGGTAATGGGATGGCGCTTTTCACGTGCATGCGCGACGATTCTGACGTCGGACGGTCTCAGTCAAGTACGAAAATCGGGTATCTTGGTCGCCCCGCTAATTTCGTAAAATTTATCATTTGATTAAATATTAACAATAACTTATCTGAAATTTTCGCAGCCCACTTTTCTTACGCGCCTCATGTCGTAATGGTTGTAACGGACTCTGCTGGACGTTCCCGCTAATAATAATACCACACTATTTTCCTCCCAATAGTACCCCAAAAACTTCGGACGTAGATACGTTCCTGACGAAACTCGCGCATGCGCGTGAAAAGCGCCAACAATCCCATGACTGGCCTCAGTAGCGTAACATTTTCGCCAAAATGGGGTATTATGAGTACCCCGCAGACTTTAAAAAAATTATTAGTATATACGCGATCTCTGTCCTTGTTCGGAACAGGCGATAGGAGTTAGATCGAGACTTTACTGTATCTCTGCTATCGTCAATCGATTCTCGATGAAAATACGGAAAAAGTACTTGCTTCGCGAGATACGCCGTGGACAAGTAGGATCGCATTCGTCCTCGAAGCGAGTCGTAGCGAATGGTCCCGTCAATTCTTCTTCTTTGGTGGGACCGTCGTCGGTTCCTGTATCAAAGAGTGTCGTGGCAGTGACCGTTTCTCTGTTGACCTAACAAACAGCTATCGTACCGTAACACTATAATTCTAACGTTAGATTTACCTCGGCCTGAATATTGAGTCGCGGTGGACGCATCCTTCTCTCCTCTGGCCCGCGGCCCCGCGGACCATAACGGATCTACACCCCTTTCTTCGACAGGTTGTGAATACGCTGACGAGTATGCGGAAATTGGGAATACAGTATCGGCTATCGCGGATATACAGTCCGTGTACTTAAGTATTTGTATACATTTTATTACATCCTACAATGCCCGTGGCTTTTTTGAAACTTCGCACATTTATATAACTTACTTAGATCTACAAAATTGAATACATGTTTGAAATTTTCGTTACAGTACCAAAGATGGCCAAGCGAACCTAGGGCAGAAATCGAGCACGGCGTGCCGAGGGCAGGTATCGGGATTTTTACGGGCCGAACGTCGCTTGGACGTGCCGAGGGCAGCTCGTGCCTCGAATCTGCCCAGGGCAGTTATGACCGTGAGGGCTCGTAAAGTTCCCTCGGCAGAAACACGGTACGAGCTGCCCTCGGCACATCGGTCTTTGTGTAATCATCATTTCTGGCATGGCAGAAACGAGGACCAACGGGCCGAGGGCAGCTTGTACCGCGTTTCTGCCGAGGGAACGTTACGAGCCCTCACGGTCATAAGTGTCCTGGTCAGAATCGAGAATTTTGGCTATCTGAGTAATTATTATAGTAAACCAATGCTTCTAACTGCTGATAAAAAAAATCAGGTCGTTTGTTACAATTATAAAAAGGTTATTCTATTTCAATAGGCGTACGAACACTTTGTACACCCACTGTATAATTGAATTATTCTAGGTCGGATGAAGGGTTTAAAGGGTTAAAAGGTATACGAAGACTTTGTACACCCACTGTAAGATACCGCGATTTGAAATGTGATTATACCTCCGTTCTTACCATCGTGCGGAGATTGCGTCGCCGATTCTGTTCTCGGTCTTGTTCCATTGGTATCGGGGAGTCGTCGCGCCGTCTCCGGTCTCGAAGTCTCCGGTCTCGAGGTCTCCGGTCTCGAGGTCTCCGGTCTCGAGTCCGTTACCTGTCTAACACCTATACCCTTTTGTCCTTCTTTGTATATTAACGGTTTTGCAGACACGCCATCGGTGACTGCTCTTTGTTCTCTTTGGACATCGCGTTCGAGATCCAAGTCCCTTGTTTCGTCGACTCCGTCTCTCGATCCAACTTGCTCGTGCCAGATCCACGGTGCTCGTGTGACTGAAATGATCTCGGACAGTAACAGCCGAACAACCAACGAAAATCCAACCGACTCGTACCTACTTTCTTCAATTCAGCTCTCACTATCGGACATCGAATACTGCATGTGGGCATTTAGGAAGAAGCGAGTTTCGAAAGAAACAAACATCTACCGAATTATACCCTGATCACATCGAATCCACAAAATTTGATCGAACCGCCGTTAACGCATCTTGTTGATCGTTCGAGATCTCTCGTTGTCTCGGCGCCAACGCCGACGATTGACAAATGATATTCAAGCATTCAATTATCCTCTAATTCCCCGGTTTGAACGTGGAACATGGAAGATCCGTCGACGTGTTTTGCACGTTCGCATAAGCTATCGCCCGAAAAAAATGGTAGCAATTGCGAGCGCAGGTGCAAATGCGAATTCGATTGCGAATGCCGCGTTAAAGAAACAGTCGGATATTCGAAGTCGATCGTTCATCCGCCGCAGCAAATAGACCTTCGCCAGTCGGCATCGATTTACATCGATCAACAAATATCTCGATTGTTATTACCCGCACTGGAGGAAACGCTTCTCGCGGCGGACAAGTGGAACGCGCTTCGGGTATCGTTGAACATTTTCACGAAACTACGATTGCCGATGATTAGACTACGGATCTTTATGCGAAATCATAATTGTCTGCATTGTTTCTTCCCTTAATGATTTTAATTTGAAAATTTTCCAACAATTTTCTATTTCATCTACTCCGTTTTATATAATAAAGATTAATAAACTTCCGCAGTCTAGTAATGATCGAACAAATGATCTGCGTGCAGGTACAAAAGTGTTGGTTCAACGGTATCGATCGGCTCGCGGAGATTTTGTGGAATTGGAATCCCCGTCGTTCGAAGAACATTCGCTCGCGTGTGCACGCCTTCGACATCCCACTGTTTCAACAGTGGTTGTCTCTACGGTGGGTAAACAGACATGAATCCCTCGTAGTTTTGTATTATCGGTCATGTTTTGTATTATATATATATATATATATATATATATATATATATGTATGTATGTATGTACATATGCTATCTTCTCAACGAATAACAATTAATAACATTTACAGGCCACCTTATCCTAAATCGTGGCTGTGGAGCAGAGACGAGGCTGCGCTGTGCTTGCAAAGATACGTTCGCGGCTGGCTCGTACGAAAACGCGACGATGTTCAGGAATTGAGGCAATTCTGGAAGGTGAGCGAACGCATTCTCAACGTTAATTGGTCATTCACATACATAGACTAAGTGTATTGTACTCCACGTGTGATCATAACATTACACACACGCGCACACATTTTCATCGCATTACATTGTCACTCTGTACATTAGGATTTCGCTGAAAAAGATGTGTCCGACAAGCGAACCGGGGATCGTATCTTTCAACAAGAAGCAACTTCTATTAAAGGTAGATGGTGTTCAATACTTCGTTGATGTACCTAATTACAGATGAATTACAGGTGCAAGCGAAAATGAGCCGAGTGCGCACGTTATCGATACTTTACGCTGCAAAGCGTATCGTCGAGCGATCGCTGCAAAGAAAACAAACCATGTGAAATTGAAGGACAGCACCTTTGCGTAAACCACTTCGAATGATTCAGAAAATTTGGTTCGTGTATGGACGTTCTAAAAAGCTTTCTCCAATTTATTATTGCAAACGATTTTCGCATTCGTTAATGCTGTACAGTGTAGGTCGTTTCGTTGCCTCTAAATCGACCGTAGGTGTTTCCTGTTCCTTCGCGACAATGTAGTTTTTCACTCCAGTTAAGTTGTATCTAAGTCGGAGTTTTGGTTCTACCAAGGGATATTCGTTCCCTTCTTTCTTTATCGCGTCTCGAATCAAAATTTCCTTAAGCAGAGGAGGAAATTCTGTTTCACTCGGCATCACTCTTATGGACTTTCGACCGGGTGCATTCAAATACCGTGATTCTTGATCCTTTGGTATCAATACGTAATCTGACTTATAAGTTGCCGATTCTAGTTGAACGGGTTTTTCTCTAGTTTCACCACGAAACGTCCTTTGAACTAGTGCAACCACTTTTCGCATATTCTATAATAACACGATACATGTGTTATGGCACTGATACTGGAAACTAGCGAATACATATGCCAAATCAAAACATTGAAACTTACATCTGGATTCGCCTCACCGATCATTGGTAACGGGACTACTTTCAATATTCTCATGTAACATGGTTCGGGATATCGTTGATAAGAGCTTCGGATAACCATTCTACCCACTCCGAAATTTTTCAAGTTTCCTAAAATTTCCCATAAAGATTTCCCTTGAAACGTGGTTGTACGGCCAATGTATTTGATCCCCATATTTGGTTTAACCTTTGGTCTATCCTTTCCTTCTCCTTCGGATTATTGTCTGCTATTCCACTTTTACTCTGCCGACGACGATTCAATGATTAATCCTAGAAAACAATATTATCGGTTCTCCTAATCAACTATCCCGTTTCTATACTGTATACAATAAATATTTTTATTGGTCTACACATTTGCAACTTAACCTATAACTCTCTGCCATAGATTAGGAAAAGTAAACAAGTTTGACGAAGTCCATCCACATCCGCGGCGGATCCTATTTTCCCACCAATAGTTCCCCACAAACTTCGGACGTAGATACGTTCCTGCCGAAACTCGCGCATGCGCGAAAAAAGCGCCAAGTATCTCATCACTGGTCAAAAGTCGAAACTGTTTACGTTTGGGAAGATTTGTGATCGTTACTCTGGAAAAATATGTGGATGTGATATTCAATAATCATTTCAATAATCTTAAGTGATTATGAATGAACGGTGCGCGATCATGTTCTGATTTCTGATATGGTTCGATATTTTGAATCGACGAGTGCTTGCAATTTGCCTATTCGTTCCACGATTCTTCAATGTTTGGTTAGACAATGACGTACAGTAATTAAACCGTTTGAAACTGTACAGCTGTTGCAGTTGTATATCATTTGCGTTGTCAATATTTCTTTTGAGACTTGAAATATTGCCTGCTAATGCGCATCGCTTGCCATGTCCGAGAAGACGGAAAACGAATGTATCACACAGGAAACTCCAGGAAAATCCTCCGAGGAAACGGGGGAAAGTGTAACCAACGAAGAAGCATCAGCCAGTCTTGAAACAATTCCTTCGGAAGCTCTCATAGCGCGAAATGGGGTGCACACAGTTTCCAAGGATAAAGCAAAAAGTAAAAGATTTCATAATATTTTGGTTTATGAGTGTACGTGTAGGAATTTGCTCACCACGCAATAAACGTTTCAGTCGATATATTGTTGAAAGCAACTGGTAATGCTCCTATAATGAAGCAAAAGAAATGGTCGGTCAGTCAAGATTTTTATATCGGCAGAATTTCAGATTTCGTTAGAAGATATCTGAAACTAGAGCCTGGCGAAAAACTGGTGAGTCTAAAGCGAGAACATCTTCTCTCTAATATCGATTAACGTCAATTGCTTAAATGTATATATATATATATTTTTGTTTACTAGTTCCTGTATGTAAATCAGACATTTGCACCAGCGCCAGATCAAGTGCTAAAGAATTTATACAACTGTTACGGCGCCGATGGGAAATTAATACTTCATTACTGCAAAAGTCAAGCCTGGGGATAAACTATACGCAATAGAATTTGAGTATCGTTGAAGATACACTGTAAATACCATAGTCAGCATTGTCGATGGAATGGTAAAATTTTTGTGGAATCTTAAGAAGGGATAGCTTTTGACTTGATTTTTTATTTCATGTAGCAAGCTGATTATTTTACGAAATACAGATACAATTAAACTGGGTTTTGAGTGTTTATGGCGTCAGTGTCGTTGCAATTGCAGCTGCTGCTGCTATTGTAACATACGCTGTTTGACGATGGACGCTCGCGTATCGTATGCGATTGCTCGATTTGTTCTGTGGTCTGTGTTTCACTTGGTTGTTTCCAGATCATTATAGCTCCGTCCGTACTTACCGTGACCATAAATTCACCGTCTGGCGAAAAAGCGCAACTACTGACTGGAGCTGCATGAGCAAGACCCATTCCGACGACGATCGCGGTACGATATTCCCAAAGCTTTACGATACAGTCGTCCGACCCGGTGAGAAAATATTGTCCGTCTGAACTGACTGCAACAGCGTTCAGCGTACCGACCGTAGAACCTTCTACTTCACGGACCAATGAACCATCCAAAGTCTCCCAGTAAGTGATTTTACGATTCGTACCACATGTTAAAACTTGGACACCGCTGGGTACGAAACACACCGACATGTGCATAGTGTCTGACTGCAATGCGAATCTTCTCGTGAAATTCCTGCACAAAACAGAGACGTCAAGCCGGTCAGTCTAAACTAGGGCTGTTATTTTCCTTGGAAGGTCGAGGATTTTGAAGTTTCGAATTTCGAACTTCTGTAGTAAATTATTACAAGATTAAATGAAATATGGGTCCGCGAGGGACCGAGAAGCTCGAGAAGCCGCGGTCAGAGAACCGAAAATCGGCTTAGACCACGAGACTGTAGTATTACCTTGCATCCCACACGATGCATGTCCCATCCGTGCTCGAGCTAATAAGATTCTCGTCGTTCGACGAAACGCGCAGCGCGGTGATCGGGCCCCTGTGTTGCTTCAAAACGTGTAACAATTGCCATGTTTTGCACTTTGTTTTCCATATGCGCACCTACACCGGACCAGGATGTAATTGTAATTGCACAGAACAGTTTCTTACCGAGCCTTCACGGCCAGTGAAGATAGAAATAGGAATAGGAATGAAACTGGAAAGGTTTCAGACCTGACCGTCGCAGCCGCCGCTAATTAGATAGCAATCGTCGTTCTTGATCGCAATCGCTGATACGGATTTTGTGTGCGCCCGATCAATAACGAATGCCACATTCCCGCCGTTTAATGTGAATCCTCGTATCGCGCCATCCTCCCAAGCTTTGGAAATGCAGCATGTAAACACAAGACGAGCATGGACGAAATTTTATGGTAAAACTCGAGAAGAGAACTTGCGGGCGAGAAATCTACCGGATATTATGGTGGCACCGTTCCGATCGAAGCACAAGTTGGAACAAAGGAAATTCGGCACGGTGATTCGCAACAATTCCTTCTGCGTGCTCAACTTCCATATTCGGATATCGTGTTTGCCAGTTGTCGCAAATATCTCCGAACGATTGCTGCGGGGGAAAGCATCAGTTTGATGATTGGTAACGTGGGAATCTTCGATCCAGTCAACGAAAGTGATTTACCGTGGGAAAGCTAGATCGTAGATCGGACTGGTGTGACAAGTTACGAGCAAACGCATTTGAAAATCCGACAATTGGATCTCGTAAATCTCGCATTGAGCCGTTCCTACCAATATCAAATCATTTTTGTACCTGACCATGGACGTCACTGTGCCGCAAACGTGCCCCGTTCGAAGCTACGGCCACACAAAACGTGAAACATATTCGTACGCTCGTATATGCACGTATAATTGTATATTGTAACAAAATGTAGCATAATAGGACAGTTTACCGTTACGATACAAGGGATCACATGGCAGGAAAGTTTCCCGCGACCGGACCCATTCTTCATGAGTTTCGCATTGTCTTTTGGTATTTCGATCAATTCGACCGAACCATCTCCAGCGCCCACTATCATTTTCTCGTTTTGTAAAAACAATAAACTTTTCACGCCCCCCGCGTATACTTCTCCCGCCTGGGTCTTATTATTTCTCGCTCCGTTACGTGGTATCTTCGAATAGCATCCAATCATAACAGGATAAACGCTCGATGGCTCTTTCTCGTTCGTCTTTGTTGCGTTTAATCTGTGAGAACCGTACGGAATTTATTATTGCAGTTATAGATATTTCGTATCCTGCTTACGGTTACCTTGTCTTCACAATGTCACCGGACGTTGTTCCACAATAGATATATTCGTCTTTGTCGTCCACGGTGATGCAGTTTATATCACGTCGAATCTTACCAATCTTAACATCGATTCCTTCGAGTCTCCTTACTTTTGGATCCACCAGCCAAACCCTGAACGTTCCTTCTCCGGCTGTGATGAAACTAGTCCCGCAAATTTGCATAGCTGCGATCGACAAAACGTTTCCGGACGTTTCTTTGCTGGCGAGAGTACCGCAAAGCGGTGCCCCCTTTGAAACATCCCATACCATGATACCGCCGTCGTCCATGCCTCCAAGGCTGATCAGATATTGTTCGTTCCGCGTGAAACACACGTCCTCGACTCTTACTTTGTGTATCTCGTAGCTAGATTTAATCTCGCGTTTCGCATAATCCCATATAATAACCATTGCCTGCCGATACAAGGAATACATTACTCCACTAATTTATACAGTGGGTGTACAAAGTGTTCGTACACCTTTTAAAATATAATAACTTTTTTATAATTGTACCGAACGACCTGATTTTTTATAATCAATTAGAAGCATTGATTAAAAAGTTTTTAAAAATGCCTTTTTTATTTTTGCACGTAACCTTGTAAATAATAACTTTTTGGAAAATCTTTTTTGCATATCATTTCACAAACCAATGCTTCTAATTAATTATAAAAAAATCAGATCGTTTGGTACAATTATAAAAAAGTTATTCCATTTTAAAAAATGTACAAACACTTTGTACACATATTAGTTTGTAATTGCAAACGATCGAGGTAAGTAATCACCTTGAAACCATGGTGGGTTACTTGGCCGGAAGCTAGAAAATTTCCTTGAGGTGAGACGCACAAAGCGGACACTATATTTTTATGTCCCGCGAGGAATGCTTGTTTCCCCGTTTTCAGATTTTTTATAGTGACTTTATTTCCCATTGGGTACACGAGGTGTTCTCCATCCGGATGCAATTGCAAACCGTTTCTTATGGAACCTACAAACAGACAAAATGCAAGTAATCGTGCAGAGCGTTCTAATGATGATGCGGGGTTCGAGGCGATAAAGATACTAACCGTCGAATGCTATCACTCCGAATAATTCGAGTTGTTTCATGTTGACGAAAGCTTGCCGAGTACCTTGCACAGTTTAAACGATGCCGATACTTCTGTTCATTGTACCTGTTTTGTTCCTTTACCGAAAAGCATGTACGTCGAAATTGTTTCGTTTCGCGTGTACATTCGAGTAGCATTCGGTGACCGAATGTTGTCGTGTTGTCATGACATTCGAATAATAATATAGCGTGTGTAACTTTGTACACGCATACATATACTAGCAGATGCAGGTAATGCGAATCGTTGGCGGTAAGGTGGGCATAGCAACGTGTGTATTACACCAAAATCCAAAATTGGTGCCCTAACACCCCACATACCATTCAGTGTCAACACCCATCGTTACCGATAAAACACAATTTTTGTAGAAGTTTTACCAGTTGAACCCGAGTCGAATTCGTTCTAGTTCTCGCATTCGCCGTTCTCAGCGCGTAGAAGGCGCTAAAATCACAAGGTTCTCCAAATAAAATGACATGTTATCTCTTTGAAAATTTATTTGAACCTAATACAATTAAATAGATTTGTTGATAGGAAACCAAAAATAAAGTAAATGTTAACAACCAAATGTCAAATATAAATAAATTAATCGATACCATTATCATAAGAAGAAATCTACATCAGAAATCTACATCCGCCACAAGGTGTCGGTACTACAGATTCCTATGGACACGAAGTCCCATAGGTGTCAGGTCTGTTCCTATATTTCGTCTGCGGTGGTACTTCTCTGAAGCCGGGTCTATAAGTATACATGATCTAAGGACTAAGGACTGCTAAGGACGTTTTCGAGTGGTTTGATTAAGTTTCCGCCAGGTGGCTAGACGCGCCTGGCTCGGCGTTGCAAACGAGTTTGTCGTTTATGCCCGCAGATTCGCGCCTCGAACGGTTACAAAAATTCAACTGAATCGAAGCGCGCGAAATACGCTGCCAACTGGTTTGCATTCTGCCGGCTCGGTGTTACGTGTTACCTCGGTTTATGTATCTGATCTCGTCCGAAGGAATCAACAAGCGTTTAATCCAAGATACAATGGATTTATTACCGTAAGTGATCATTTTTTTCCGGCGTCATTGCAGCGATGCCGTATTTATCGATATTACTAGACGATTGATAAGTCAACGTCCTCATAACCTCGTCTATAACAAAGCCATTACTCCATTTTTCTTCAGAGGTGTTAATTCAACATTCTGGAAAGCCGGTAGACTACAAACGTTCGAACGTTGGCCTTTCCAATCTTCCGACAACTGCTGTAGTCCGGAACAAATGGCTAGAGCTGGATTTATTGTTGTTGGCAACGAAGATGAACCAGATTTAGTTGAATGCTTCATCTGTTCGAAACAACTCGACGGTTGGGATCCGGAGGATGATCCTTGGTACCTTGAACACCATTATTTCATTCATCAATACGTCTACTATTTCTTTATTGTTCATTGCAAACTTGTTTCAGGATCGAACACAGCAAGCATCAATCGCAGTGTCCATTTATATTATTAGGTAAACCCGACGAGACGTCATGGACGGTACACGATTTATTTGACTTGTTTAAAAAGTATGCTGTGAAAGAATGTGTGAGTATTATATATCCAGAAATAGAAGATTTGTGATAACAAACACTTGATAACAAGACCTATGTATATTGTAGATGCAGGAATTGCAGACGGCTAAGGACAAAGTCAAAGAAGAGAGTGCCAAAGCGGTAAAAGAAATACCCAAGATTTACAAAAGTTTGAGGCAGAGTTATCGACACGCTAGTTAACGACGTCATTCCAGTTCTGCTTGTGGAAGTTGTGTTAATATTTCTGGAACGTACAGTTCCCCTTTTTCCTTTATCTTTTTTTTCTCTTGATTGACGACGTCAAGGTTCAACGGTGATATCGTGCACATAGGAAAAGAAAGCAATCTCGCGGCAACCGTTCCGATAGCGTCGCGGGATTAACATTCAGAAACCAATCTCCATTGTGAAGGAGCGTGCGTCGCGCTATCGCGTTTTACCAATTTGCGTTGTCCAGTCTTGTTGAACTTGTTTGATTTTATCATGGAGCCACTTGATTTAGCGGTATTATAGGTGACAGTTTTTTATCGTCTCTGATCCCGAGAGATATTGATAACGAGAAGCAATCGAATCGAACTAATTCCTTTTCTAATTCTATGAGATGTAGCTTCTACAACAAATATCATGTATAAACAAGAATCGAACGGCACGCCTCGTTCCATCTGCATTAAGTATCGCGTTACCAATAAAAAAAAACTACATTTTCATGTGAAACAATTTGTGTCGCTTACGTAATCTTAGTAATCGATCACGGACCGATTACAGCATTATCAACGGTCCTCATTATACTCGTGACTGTCGAGAATCGCAACCAACCCTGACTGAATTTTCCTTCCTCGTACATATAAATTCATACGAAATGCCACACGGTCGAATCGTTGCGATTCCTTGTTGATTCGAACGACAGCCGCGCAATTGTTATGCTTTCGATTCTTCGCGACGTAGAGTTGCGAAATGATCGAGAAGCCTTGTCTCGAAACTTGAGCAATCGGTATATAATTCGTCGACGAGCTTCATTATCGCTTTGGTAATATCACTATAGGTAGCTTTCGCACGTTTTGTTTGCTTTGTATTACCGGCTTTGCATTCGCGTCGCATAAGGGCTATATTGGTTGTTTATCAGATCGCTTTAAGTCGGTAGCTCATTGGATTACTGATAGTTTTGTTGAATCCAGGCTTTCGGTCGATGTATTTCTGCTCGGCTGACGCGTTCAACGTCTAGAGATCTCTTCTGACCCAGCGAGAAGATAAAACGAAAATCGGCGGGGAACTATCGTTATCCGGAAAACAGGGAAAACTAAGGGATAAGGTGATGGACGAGTGGGAGATTCCACGAAATACCTCAATCTATCTACGCATTCGACACGAGGTGTTCACATTTGTCAGTGTCCGTATAATATTTTATAATGCAACACGATAATCGTCGATTGTATCTGTCCATTAGACTCGTTAATCTTTTCTGTTAGATGTTCGATTGACGCCGAAGACGATGTCTATGGATATTCAATCAAGCCGTGTCGTATGAAAATATGAAAAAACGAGTACATGTCCCACCGCGTTATCACGTCTCCTTCCCGGCTTAGCTGTGTGCCTCCTCCGCTTCAACTTTTACCAGTACCGCACTGCTCGGCGCCTTATCCACGTTTCCTTTCCCTTTTCGCATCGGACGAACAGCACGTGTACAAGTATAAAACGAAATCGCGCGGAGAACGTCGATTCAGTTACTCGCAACAATTTGATCGAGGTGTACGTACGCACGTATAAACGATATAGCACTGTATCGAGTACAATTTATCATTGAACATCGTGAACGAAAAGGGTCGTGAATAAAAAGAGTTGTTCGCCGTACGTATTCCCTTCAAGTTAGGATTATCGTTTACTCTGGATCGTAAATTCAATGCATGTATGTACAAATACCTATCTGTTGCTTTATTTCAAGGCTCGCCAGCTTCACTACATTTTCGGTACATTTCGCAAAATGCTATCCACCTGGAAACTTTGTTGTAAGTATAGATTATTATTAGCGTTACGCGCGCCTACGTTAATACAGAGCCAGCTGTGCGGCGCGGTGCGACACGAATTTCAAATTTTCGCGGATACTTTTAACGATTTCGGACAGCCGAATTTTGTTCGTTGATTATCGCCGATTCTGTTGCGTTTATGGTTTTCTAATTTTAAGATTATGAATAATTTCCGAGACTCGTGTTAGGTGCACATTACGAGAAACGAAGTCGGAACTATGAGATTTTCTGGGAAATTAAAATTCTTGTTCCGTGTAGATCGAGGTCGTCCCTCGACGGCTGTTTGCAATGTAAATATAATGACGGAACTTAAATCATTCAGCGACACACGTACCAGTACACCGGCTTCGTTCAACCAAGTTCATGGTTTCCGTAGTTTCGAAAGATCGACAATGATATAATGCAGACTGCAAAACAAGACGAAAATTTATCGATTGTCATTATTTTGAAATTCGTCGGATTTCAAGTGGTCAGCAAGCGTGATATTGTTGCGCTCTTCGATCCTCGTGTCTTCGAATATTTTCCACGTTTGTGAAATCGTTTCTCAACGATTCGAAAATAGGGAACGTCCGCGGTTGAAAATTGAATAATTACTTTTACCAAACGACGCGACGCAACGTGGCGAAACGAAAGTGTATATCTGTACACGTGCGTGTACAAAGTGTTCGTACTTCTTTCAAAAATGGATAACTTTTTCCAAATTCGGACCAACAGCTTGATCCCTTCTTAAATTGTTATTGGTTGCAATTGCGAAAGGAAAAGTAAAGGCGACGATTTTTCAATTTTTTATTCCTTCCCTGTAATGACAATTTTAAATATGTATTTTGTAAGATGTAACACTCTTTAAATTTCTTCACTCTTACAATGTTCGCTACGTTTCAATCGATTATATTTCACAACAACCTCGATCGATTTCGATGGAACTTTGCACGCGCAGGCATAATTTAAAGAGAAATGTATTTACACGTTGGCTAGTAAACTGATCTTTCTAACGTCTCGAAAAATCTCAAGCTGTTCGCTCCAATTTTTAAAAAGTTATTCGTTCTTACAAAAGCGTACGGATACTTTGCACGTATGTTAGCCTGGGTAAATTACGAAGATAGTAATTAGTAAGAGAGAGACTTGTTAGTCATGTCGCTTCTGATACAAAGGGATTAATTGGTTGTTGAGTAGCAACAGACTACCACGCGAATCGGCGAGATTATGAAAATTATCTTTAAATCAGGGATTAGCAGTTTCCACGATATCTTTTCGACGAATTAACAATTATACGCGTGGATTCGATCTGTTATCGGTTATCGAATCGAATTCAAGTATTTTCTAGAAGTAATTTTTGACATTTGGGTTTCCCATATGTCGTCAATAGATAAGATAAAATCGCTGAGGTTGCATAGTATACCGATGAGTGTCTCAGTGACATCTTCCCCGAAAAAAAACAATTGTACACATGTGTATGCGTTCGCTAAAACGTCGATGATGGTACACGTATATCAAATAACCCTGGGAAAAAAAGGTTGCGTTTCTTTATCACCCATTTTTCAGATAAACTCGATCTCTTTCGGGACAAGCGCGCTTGCCCCATGATCGATAAGAATATTGATATGTACCCGTTTTGTTTGAACGACATACGTAACGTACCCACACCAGAATTTCTTACAGGTGTTCCATCATATTATGCGATGAGATGACGAGTTAAAATGTGCGAGTACCTACAATACCACTTGTTGTACAGTATATGTACTATGTATTTATTAAATTCTTAGAAACAATTTGGAAATTGATAAATACACAGAGGATGTTTGTGCAAGATAAACATTTTCTACCTGCATTAGAGCAAAGTCGAGTGAATACAAAAATCCTCTTCTGTGGAAATTTGTTTAATAGATTGAAAACAATATATCAGTAGGTTGAAATTCTTTTTTACCTACTCATTTTTAATAACAAATGCTGAATGTTCTCGGAGCTACGGTTCGATCGTTTAATACAAAAACAAAAATCAAATTTCGGTCCTAATGTGGACCATTTTCAAGATTAATTCGAATCGCGTATGTAAGAAAAAATAAAATAATTGTACAATTTTCAAAATCAAAAAACTATTGAATGTTTAAATGTAAGGGAAACAGATTTTCACAAAATTTTACTTACTTGCTTAGGTGTGATTAATTACAATAATATGAGATTTGTGAGACTCTGCATATAAACGCGTCAAATCTGCTGTCTATCGGTAATAGAAACTCGTTGGCATTGTTTCCATCATCGAATCGCTTCGATTCCCATCGTTGACCTGATTTTCGTTCGAAGCCGGCGGGCGCTTCGTACGAAACGGTTTTTCGTTCAACACCTGTACCTACTAGGGCTGTAACTTTCCTTCGAAGGTCGAAGATTTCGAAGCTTCAGAAAAGTTACAGGTATAGTATCTACCGATACACTTGTCTCTTTAAGGAAAAAGCACCAATAGTTGACCAGTCAAGCAAAAATTCGCTGTATAAATGAGAAAATGCCTTTGTTGATCCTTAGCATTCGAGCAGCGCTTCAGGGTCACCATCCGAATTTTGAGGATGAACATGAGAAACTACAGTGGGTGAGCAAAGTGTTCGTACACTTTTTAAAATGGAATAACATTTTTATATTTGTACCAAACGACCTGATTTTTTATAATTAATTAGAAGCATTGGTTTATGAAATGATCTGCAAAAAAATTCCCAAAAATTATTATTTACAAGCTCACGTGCAAAAACAAAAAAGGCATTTTGTAAAACATTTTATGATAACAATAATCAGGTCGGTACAATTATAAAAAAAAGTTATTTTAAAAGGTGTACGAACACTTTGTATACCCACTGTAATATTTTTCTGTCGCGCCTTTATTTTTGAAATAAAAATAAATTTATTTCTCACATCTACTAGAAAAATGGTCAGCTACTAATACGAGGTCAATTACTGGTGCCTTTACCGTACTGTCGCGTCACGAACGATCGAGGTCTTATCCGACACGCGCCCGACCTTTTTTTTATTCCAAGGATCATCGCCGAAATTTTCTTTTCGTTCCATCCGATACACGTCGGTCTTGCAATCAGATTGGTGCGGCTCGTATCCGATTGGATCCACTCGTAACGAGTTGAATTGGATTGCGACGACCGGGACAAGCCGAGGGACACCGGTATCTTTCGAGCGGACACGAGCCGAAATTGAAATCAAGTTGCACCGAAGTCAGACTGTTTTACGTGCAAGGAATCTGACCTTTACCTAGATAGGTTTGTACGGTTCGTTAGACAGCTGCCAATAGGGAAAGGCTCTGCTAATCGTCATTCCTTCCGCGCCGTTGACCTCGAGCTTTCTTCTTTGCGGACGCGGACGCGGACGCGAATACGCGGTCGCGCGATACGACGCGACACGATGCGGCGTCTTATGAGCACGTCGCGTGTCGCTCAAAGTCCATTTATCGCCTCCCTAAAAATTAGCACCCCACTTGATGAATTAGATAATTCATTTCAGCTCGAATATTAAAAATATAATATAAAAAATGATAACGTAAACTGTAATGTTTGGAAAATCTTTTTTGCAGATCATTTAGTAAACTTATGCTTCCAATTGATAATAAAGAAATCAAGTTGTTTGGTACAATTATAAAAAAGTTATTCTATTTTAAAAGGTGTACGAACACCTCCTCTATGAAGGGGCCTGAGTGCGAGAAACCATATGGGGCCCTAAATTTTTTCGTTGCAAGAGTACATTATTTTAGTTCTTAATCATGTGGGGCCCCCTCAGTCGCGGGGCCCCGGTGCATAGCGTCCGTCGCACCCCCCAGATGGCCGGCCCTGCACCCACTGTATAATTATATGCTATTTAGATAAATGTAACTAACTTAAACGTCAATTGCATATCAAAACAGAATTATTTAACTCAACAAATGTGTGAGGCTAAATAATATATTCTCGTATGCCCATTTATCGATACAATTATCAATAAAAACGAACGTGTACGTGTGTAACACACAGGCGGCAGATTGCACCAACGATGGGTATTTGCGATCATGGGATTTTTGGCATTGTTCAACGCTTACGCGATGAGAGTCTGCCTCTCGATCACGATTACAGAGATGGTGCAACAGCAAAGTACGTCGAATCACACCGATGACAGCACTTGCCCGATCATGGAGGAGGATCAAGTGCATACCAACCAAACGAGACCATCCGATGCGAAACGCTACAACTGGGACACAGTTACTCAGGTAAAGGAAAATTCCGAGTGCGTCGTCGACAACATCTCAATTATAAAATACGTGTATATGCAACAACACGATGGTGATGGTATTGGAAATGGAAATCGTGCGGCGATACATTCGCAACATTCGTAGTCAGATTTAATAGACTGTAGTGTCCTTGTTTGTTGTCGGATCTGGCGGTTACAGGGTGCTATACTGTCTTCATTCTACTGGGGCTACATAGTGACGCATTTACCGGGTGGTTTGCTGTCTGAAAAATTCGGCGGAAAGCATTCCCTTGGCCTTGGTATTCTGGCAACAGCTGTGTTCACAATCCTGACGCCGGTTGTCGTCGAATACGGTGAAGCAACGGGTATGATTATTCTTCGCGTGCTGATGGGCCTTTGCGAAGGAACAACCTTTCCAGCATTGAACGCGATGCTGGCCCAATGGACGCCGCCAGAAGAAAGATCAAAGATCGGCTCTTTGGTGTTCGCCGGTGCTCAGTTGGGCACAGTATTCGCGAACTCTATGTCCGGAGTAATTCTTCATTATTCTTCGATGGGCTGGCCAGCGGTTTTCTACGTCTTCGGAGGCGTCGGAGTACTCTGGTTCCTCGTCTGGCTGGTCACTTGCTACAACAATCCAGACTCGCATCCCTTTATTTCTGAAAGAGAGAAAACCTTCCTTAGAGAAAGAATGAGCGCTCATACGCACAAGAAACCGCCGTCGGTGCCCTGGAGGCACATCTTCACCTCGGTGCCGGTTTGGGCACTGATAACCGCGCAGATCGGTCACGATTGGGGTTTCTTCACTTTGATCAACGATCTTCCGAAGTACATGAGCAGTGTCCTCAAGTATTCCATCAAGAGCAACGGCTTGCTCTCCGCCCTCCCTTATCTGACAATGTGGATTTGCAGCGTGATCACGTCTTGGCTAGCCGATTGGATGATCACGGCTAATGTGATGTCCCGCACAAATGTTCGAAAACTAGGAACCACCATTGCCTCCCTCGGTCCAGGGATATTTATCATCGGCGCATCTTATGCCGGATGCGATAGGACGGTGGTCGTCGTTATGTTCACCATCGGCGCGACACTTATGGGTATGTACCATATTAGCAGTAATCAAAATAATCGGAGTCCGATTTTTGAGTTGGACGGCACACCGTGCGAGCAGAATGTCGAAAAACTTATTGTATTGCTTAAATTACCAATGCGATGCTGATTTTTCCATTTTCAATTTTTCACGACCGACTGCCACCGACCTGCCCTGTACTATATTATTAAGTAATTATAATATATTATATTTTATATTATATAATATATTATATTTTATATTATATAATAAATTAATTATTATTATTACTTTTTCCAATTATTTTCAATTTGCTGTCCAATTCAAAGTAGACGTAGAGCACCACAATGGCCGCCTTCTGCTCGCATCGTACGATTACAAACTGTAATCGATATCGTCTTATCTTCGTCTATCTTTCGGTAACCTGGTTCCGACGATTTTTCTCAACCACTCTTTTTCAGGTACCTTCTATCCAGGGATGAAAGTGAACGCACTCGATCTCAGTCCAAATTATTCCGGCACTTTGATGGCAGTGGTGAACGGACTCGGCGCAGTTTCCGGTATCATCACGCCGTATATCGTCGGTTTGTTAACTCCCTTCGACGGTCTCGACGAGTGGAGACTCGTATTCTGGATCGTTCTTGGCGTTTTCATCGTGACCAATATAATTTTCGTGCTATTCGCGAGCGGCGAAGTTCAGTACTGGAACGATCCTGAATTCCTCCGAAAGGAAAGGGATGAGAAACAAGGGAAGGTTCTAATGTACGTTATTCGATGAAAGTCCATACGTTGCGTCCAAGAAGGACACGCTTCCGTGTGAACGCGGACCACAACTTTTGCGATCGTCACCGTCTACCTAGTGTGTCGCGATGTTGTCACGTTCCGGAGCGAAATCAATCGTTGAACGAATAATCTTCTTTCTTCGCGCACGATCAACCGTCAACTAGGTAGCATATCTTTTCGTGTATACCGTTCGTACACGCGTATCGTATGCCGCTACTTTTCCTCTTTTTCGTCTAGTCCGTACCTCTATTTCTATTTTATTTAGTTCCGGAACGTTGCAAACGATCATTAAAGAGATATGCAACTATCGCGAGTAAGAAAGGAGTTTGGCTGTTTCTTTTTTTTTTTAAAGAACGCGCACATTCGACGAAAACGTGCATCGACTAGTGTTCTTGCGATCAACATCTCGCGTATTCCACTGTACCTGAAAATATTTCCGCGCATCGTTTTATCTCCATACGCATGCCACCGTAAAAAGTCATTTATCGCCGGTAAATTGTCGTTACAAGAACTAATCAACGTTTCAATTTACTGCGCTTGTATATTTATAGTAAAATGCAATATTTAACAAGTATTTTTCATGATTGTACTGTATTATTTACAAGTATCTTCATTTTTTCCGCAGTAGCTTTCGTACTTTTTACAAAACGGAGATTTGATAGTCGAGAGAGAATGCTTCGACTGAGCGAATAGGTGTGAGTCTCTGGGTGTATGCGTCTCTGTATATGTATGTGTATGCGTATACATTTATATATTATATATACAGGGTGAGTCTCGTAACATGACGACTTCGAATAATTATTTGTTGTACGAAGAAGTGTTTCAAACAAATGTTACGTGGTTTCCAGAGGGACATATAGTTCTGTAATCTGTTTTTTGTTACTTTGCTTTTTGAATGAGATACGAGGGTCACCTTATGAATTGATCGTGATAGACCAGCTTAGAGCATTGCTTAAAATAGAATTTGTCTTACAAATACTCTAGAAATTATTTATTTTAAGCCTTATTCGGTGGAATACTCTTTTATGGAGGATTTGGTGCTTTTCCCAAATTCGAAACGAAATATTGGGCATTCCATTTAAAAAGTAACAAAAATAGATTACAGCACTGTACGTTCCCGTGAAAAGCACGCAGCATTTGTTTGAAAAATTTATTCATACAACAAATAACTTGGGAGTTAGTTGAAGTCGTCACGTTACGAGACTCACCCTGCTAGTACATAAATATATACATATGTATGTCTCGTACCATTTCGGTCGAGAAGGAAAAGAAAAAGAAGAAACAGACTTTGAATCTTTTCAAAGCCACGAAAGAAACTAGGCTTGTATTAACTGGACGACGGTACGGTCCAAGCAAGCGGTATTTCGATTTTCTTTTTCTCGTGTTTCCTTCGGTGTCCACGATATCTAGTTCTGTTCGGACTCCAATCGACGTTATCGCCTCTGACTCTCCAGGAAGCCGTCGGTATCGCGTAATTGTCTGGAAACGCGTCCGTCGTGTCACCCGCAGACTCCATACTATAAACGTGATTCGTAAACTTGTAATCCACGTGGTAGTAGTCCCGGAAAGTTGGTTCATCGCGGAACGTTTGCATGGCGCACCACACGTGCGACAACAAACAGGGAAACCTGGAGAGCCAGTATTGGATGAATTTGTCCGGGATTTCGCCGAGGTATTCTTGAGCGGCCGGACTCAGTTCCCTGTAATGATGTTTCTAAAACGAGAGCGTATCGTTCCAATAGCAAAATGTTCTGTAACCACGTTTCGCTTCTACTACATCTCCCTACCTTGTTTCTCAACGCTCTCAAAAGATCTCGAACGCTCTCTCCGCGATAGCTTCTGTATTTTCGAAGATCAGTTGCAACTTCCACGTCGATGAATAATCTCCAATCACCCTGCACAACTCGGTGATTGTTGGTTTCTAGCGCGATTAAAGCCGGACTGTCGGCCTGTTCCTTTTCCACTCGATCGCTCACATCCTAATGACACGGTTTGCGAGAAAGTGAACGTCGTACAGAGAAAACCATAAATAATATTTGTACAGTATTTTATCGATATAAGTCCACAATACGGTCTACCCAGGGACACTTACACGGCAGGGATACTATTATTCAGAGAAATTTGTGTCGGTGATTTCCATGGAACCCGGCCTCTCGAGCTTCACGGCCCTTCAAGGGGGTACACCCAGCAGTAGTGGGAATAGTTCTGGGACACTTATCCGCCAGACAATTGGGACATTTATGGATTAAATACTGTATTCGGTGATAAGGAAAGTATACCTGAAAGAACCCGAGTATTCGCGAGGGCTCCCAAAATATAGGATGCTCGTAGATAGTGATCACCGGTGGTCGTTCCGATGGATCGTTCGCGATCATAGCCTTTATCAGCACCAATGCGAGTTCCCTGTCGCTTTCGGAAATGTCTTCGCAAAGATCCGACAAGTCGCTCTCGCCGCCTGCGACATGGTAGAAATGGAGAAGTCAAAGCTGTCTAAAGGTGGGATCTCTTAAGCGCGTCTGGACGCGACGTTTTGCGATCCATAATTGTAACGATTATGGAGTATAAGCTGCGTCTAGATGCACTTGGGAGATCCCACCGTAAGAATTTAATCCGGTACAGTAGAATCATCAACAATATCTTACAAAGTATGTTGGCTTGTCGTCGAAGCGGATCTCCGAACGGGTGTTTCCCGTTGGAGAGAACGTAGTAGAAAACGCAGCCAAGAGAAAAAATGTCCACAGCGCAGGTCGTTCTGTTTCCATTTAACATTTCCGGCGCTATCCAGCCGTCCGTACCCGTTATGCCGGATCTGCGCGAGAAAGATACGCGACCCAGCTGCAGTTTCTTGCATAATCCAAAGTCAGATATCATCGCTCGAACCTCGCCGCGTGGTCCCGGTGCAGATAACAATACGTTGTGTGGTTTGATGTCGCGGTGCACTATGAGCACATCGCGAAACTTACATTTCTGATAACAACGTACGTAACGTATTACAGTAATCCCTCAAATGCTGTCTAACAGGCGTACTCTGAGCAGTCAACGTTTGCACCCACACGGTTTGTTTTTCTGATTTATGGCTGCGTCTACTGCTTCGACCTCGCCGAGCGAGACTTTAATAGAGAGTCGAACATAGAGAAGGACAGAATGAAACACGGATCGGGTGGCCGAAGCGCTCCTTTCTTTCCTATACGCTCTCCACCTCCAACAGTATTTGGGTCTTTACTGTATCTCGTACGTCGTACACTGATATTCTTTTATGCATGCAACAGGTAATACGATACGAAAAGATAAAAATGCACGTTGGTGTGGGTTTTGCAAGACAAATTCACCCTTATGCAAATCAATTTCACCCTCTTGAAAACCTTACCGATATCGAGACAATGCAGATGAGCCAATCCAGACGCAGCCTGGCGTAGGATGCTTTTCGTAGATATTTTTGCTCTAACATATTTTCCGGCAACGTAATCTTGCAACGTCGCCTCGGCCAACTCCAACGCGATATACCGAAACATTCGATCCTGCTCGGTACAAAAGTACCGTACGACGTTCGCGTGCGCGTCCGATTCTCTGAGCAGTGCTACTTCGCGATCCGCAAACGTGAAGCAGTCCGGCAACAAACGTTTCACCGCTACGGATCGACCATCGAACTCGCCTCTGGAATCAAAATGTGCACCGACGTGTCAATACAAAACAACTATAAAGTCCCGAATTGTACGAAAGCACGGATGGATCATTGTGATAGTACCTGTACACAAAAGTTCCCTCGCATCCTTTTCCCAACACTTGTCCAGTATCAAAAGTGATCTTGCCAACTTTAACCACACCTTCGCCCATGTCTTCTGGTACCGCGAGCGCGTTCGAACGTACTCCGTAATAGTAATCGTTACTTGTACGGCTACTTTCTCGCGAACCCTGTCGTTCCAAATTGATTCTTTGAATACACCGAGACAATTGTATTCTACATTCTATTCCTACAATACAGTATCAGACCCAGTACCTGTGACAGCTGTTGAAACTCTTTAAATTGTGCATTTAAATACCAAAACATGGCCAAAATGCATCCCATTAATGCGATCAATGCCAATTTCAGCCCTTTGTTTTCTTGTTGATAAAACCAGTTCCTAATCGAAATGTATAAGTGCTGTATAATCTCATGCCAGTCCATAGCTCCTACGCCGCTAGATCCGCCGGATTCGTCGGGTCTACCGTTCACCGTTTGCAAACCCAGCGACAGCAACGATTCTTTCGTTGAATTAGAGTATCCCAAGAAGGACGGTAGAGTTCGGATCACAGGATCGGATCGGCCGGTAATCTGGAGCGGTTGTTGAGTCTGCAGTCTGTATTCCGCCGGTATCTCGTAATGTCCTGTTTCGATCAAATTCATATTCACCATCGAAATGAATTTATTTTCTAACATAATAGAACATCTTAACCGTTGTGTAGTCAACCGGTTGGTACCCGGGTACCAATTTACTGTATTTCTTTCAACAATTTTTTAATGTCTTATCATGAAAATTTCTACGAACACGTTAAGTACAGGAAGGTTTTAGATAATTTATAAATTTTGCTTGACTACATAAGGGTCATTTGAATGCAACTGCAATTACCTAATGCGATCACCGTCCGATATCCTGTCTGAGCAACGCTCTCGGCGACATTATCATCGACGTATGCGTCTGCATGACTACTGCCAGATACAGGGACCGCATTATCATTTTTGTTCGACTGTGGAACCGACAGCGGACCCTCTAACAACAACTGTTCGATGCTACTCGATATCGTAGCCGTTACAGAATCGACGAGAGATGGTAGAGCGTAGAGGCCGTGTCTGTGTTGGCCGATGTACAGCGTTGGACTAGAACAGAAACGAGAACTGGGACTGGGTCGACGAGAATCGAGCCACTAACAAGTAACATTACCGACAATTTTCCACAAGCTCGAACAAGATAAGACAAGAAGACAAAGTTCTATCCTTACAACAACTTAATGTCGCTCGGTTTGCTCGCGAAACGTTCCAACAGATGGTCCATTGTTCCATCGGCTACACTGGTAAAAGGAACTGCGAGCAACCCATCTTTCCTCACAATATAAACAGCTATTACTGGGCTCTGCACGTCCAAATCCCAAAGAACAATACCCAGCCTTCTATCCACGGTAACGATGCGACCAGTCGAACTCGTCGTGAAATGAACCAAATCTACGAAACAAGAGAACGTTACCACGCTATTAGCAATAGCAATAACAACAACGCTTACCGTAATTCTCTATTCCCTCAGGCTCCATTTTAGCGGCAGAGTAATCATAGAACGTGACGTTCCATTTTCTATTCTTCTGTTTCACATCCACCATCATAATGTTGTATTCCGTGCGTCCAACGAAAACACCGTCCTGCATCTCCACGGGACAAGTGTTCTTCACTTTGTCAAAACCCAACAACTGCTCTCTTTCTCCAGTTCGAGGATCCACGCTGAACCATGTATCCACCTTTCTGCCCGTATACAATATTCCATCACTGCTGCGACAAGGACTGTTTGCCACAAGCTGAGGAATAGTAAATGGTAGTTTCTTTAAGGCTTCAGCTTCTGTGCCAAATAAGTACAAGGAACCATCCTTTGGATCCGGCAGAAACATCGGTCTGTAAGAACATTAAAGAAATTATAAGAATAAATATGAACATTTTGATGGATAGGTGGCTACGTACATGGTGGAAGCTCGCGAGATATCGATCGGCATTTTGACGACTGGTTCTGAAAGAAATTGGCAAAGTGATCATTGGTGGTTACGCTAAAAAATGAGAACTCTTTATCATCGTTTCAATCTGTTGACATTACCATCGCTCTGCTGCCAAAGTATAAGTCCCGAGCGTTGTTCTACACCTATGAGCGAACCATCCAGCGTGGAAAATATCAGTAGAGGTTCATCTTGTTCCGGTACCAACTCCGTGTTTCTCTACATTAGTAAAGCGAGTGGTATATAGTAAGTTAATACTTCGTCTTAACCTAACGCCAATGTAATTCCATGTTATACCTCTTGTTTGAAAGAATCCAAGCGACCAGACTCATCGGATTGTTCCGTTGAATCGGTAACGAAGAAGAACATACCGATAATGAAAAGAAACTGTGCGAACGGTATCAGTTGCATTGTTTATGAGATAATGTGATGCACGCATCCGTCAAGATAAAAGTAAAAATTCTATCTTTTTCCAAAACAAATTTCGTTTGCACGTGAAAAATATTGCAAAATACGTTTTGTGCGACATACGAGACTTTCAGTCATTTTGTAGAAGTAGCTGTATAGAAGAATTTTTAATGAAACGCTTGAAGCATTAAATTCCTGCGTGACACGACGTAGCGTCGTTGCAAGATATCCGCCCCTTTAGTTTTATTTTCATTCTCGTTTCCATGTAATTCACCGAGAAGCTACAATACGGCTAGCAATGTGAAATATTTATTTCAACAATATTTCGTCCATAAGTCGACAACCATCCATTCGTTATTTCACTGTCATTGTCATTTAATCGTCGCAGTAGCGACAAGAGATAATGAGCGTCGAAAGCAATACATCACATGGCACACATTTTTACAATAACAATGCAAACTATTTTCACGTGCGTCTCGTGCCTCTAAGAAATTGAAGACCGTTTTCCCGCATTCCGATTTCGATTGAAAATATGCGGATCCTTCTTCAATTTATCGAAATATTCTCGGAACTTTCGTGTTCGAACAATGTCGCGCATGCATTTAAAGGACAACGATAACGTCACGGACACGTGGCTCATGTATGTTCGCGCGCGACGTTACGCCGTACATCAACACTATCCGTTTACAAAATATCGTGGAACATGAAACATTCTGGTAATAATAATGATCGATTTTGGACGGGCCCCTGCGCGCGCAGAATACATGCCAGCCCCCTGCAGAAACTCGAGATCGGGGCCCTGCAGGCCGGGCCGGTATTCTGCCCATTTTCAGGATTGCCAGGGTACGGGATTCGCGTTCTCCTTTCTTGGTAATACAAACACGAGGTTTTCCAGTAGTCAAAAACGCTAGATAAAAGATCAATCTAAGCCACAATCTCCCTTAAAAGTCTTATTTTTTTCGTATAATTGTTGTGTCTCGTGCATCAATTTATTGTCATACATCTCTTATGTACGTCTATTGGACTCACAGTACCAGCTCAATTAAACATTGTTCGTTTTGAATCTTATTGTACATTAAATAAATGTTTCAGCTCTGGAGACATTATAGGAAACATGCGATACTAAATATGAACATGACGTTTCCATTCAATAACAGAAATGGAGAATAAATACGATAGGGAATATCATCATGCATAACTGCTAAAACAGAAATCTATTGTATACGTTGTCGATAATGAAGTAATCTACAATTACTTTACCGCCGCCTTCGAGCAGAGAGGATATTCGGAGGCTAGAATCCTCGCGCATGTGCGTGAAAAGCGCCAACAATCCCATCACTGGTTCGAGATCGATGTATCGATGTCCTTATAACCAATATAACATTATCTATATCTATTTCTTTAGAGATTATTTAGAGACCACGATTTGATAAGTCAAGTGGCAGATTAGAGATACATTTTTAGATACGTAATGACATTGTGTTATTCTTTAATTGCGTTAGTTTATAAGATATCAGGTACTCCTACCTTCAAATTACTACATGCATGTACAGAGAATACTATACTCTGTGCTAAATACATATACAGGGTGTTTCCTACTATTTCGGCAAGATTGTAAGAGCATGATCTACAATTAAAAATACAAAAGAAATGTTATATGAAGTTTGTTTATAAACGCTTTGTTACAATATTTTAATATTTAAAGATTTTATTTAATTTATAAATGTACACACAAATATACATAAATGCACACGCAATTCACATACACACGCATAAACATAGGAATGTATATGTATCCATGGATGCATACATATACATATATATATATATACAGCATATAGAAATGTATGTGTATATTCCAAAGGATTGTTTGGCAGAATAAGATATGTATCTAGGCATACGTGTAATAACAAGGAAAAGACGTAAATTGTACAGCTAAACGAATCAACGCTTTTGCTAGTACTCCTATTACGTAGTGACTTTGAAAATGAATTGTCATGATTGTTAGCCTTGTAACGCGCAGAAGCATAACATAGTTTTGCGAATGCGGTCTGTTTGTTGTCGCCGGCACAGTTGGAAGTGCATGAAAAGACGACATGAAGATTAAACTTGGATCACGAACAGAATTGTTTGTCCGATCGTTGTCGGTGACAATCATGAACAACAAGTGAATCATAGATAACTGGTTCGAAGAATTCGACGCAAGTCAATGCGAGATTATGACTCGTGTGATCAAAAATATGGAATATCCTCAATGTAAGAACATTCGTATATCGATCGTCTAAAATAAATATTTTCGAAAGATGAATACCAAGCGCAGCCCGAGGAAAGTGACATTGGCTATGATAAAAGGTAAGGCGAAGTTTAGAGTGGATACAGCAGATGAAATACGTTTTCGCGTCTATTTGTTGTAATTTAATTAGAAATTATTGGTTCGATGGACTTGATTTCCTAATGGCGTCTACTATTTTCCCATAAGGTAAACCTATTACGACGTCGGTTCCTGTAATTCATTTCCATGCGAGCGACGACGAACTCGAAGAGATATATCCAAGTACAGACGAAGAGAAGAGATTAACGCCCGACTTCGAAAGAATTTCATCTAAACTAACCTCTTCTCCACAGAGATGTACCGAAAAAAGATCCACGCAGGAATCGGATATTTCCGAGGGCAACTCGGAATGCCGATCGATCAGCGGGGAGAATATAATACCGGAAGGCACGCCGCCTTCTTTAGATCCATGGAAAATGTTGTCCGACTTCAAAGGAAAAATTACAAAGACCTTCGAAGAGAAGCTGTCGGAGATTAAAAGCGACAAGAAGAAGTCTGGTCACACTCGAGCGGAGAGTTCCAGCATTAGTGATTCGGAAGATCAAGGAAACGTGACTCCATGCGACGATAAAACAGGAAACGACAAGCAGATCAATGAACCGACTACAACAACGGTTCTTCGAAGAACCAATCCGGTTAGATACGTAGGATTTTCTGGTGTAAAGGCAGGTCTAAAGGACAAAAGTTTGCAGGACGAGTCTGTTGAGAGTGGCGTGGAAGCATCAGAGTTTTCTCCAGAGACTGATAAAGACCCTGCTTCTTGCGAGAAGATCGACGCATCGTTAAGAAAATCATCGGACAGTGGCAACTTTGCTGGCGTTCAAACGCAAACTTCCTATATTCGCTCGACCGTATCCTCAACGAAAACGAATTTCAAGGTGGTCTGTATGCATTTGTTGGAACAACTGGCTCGTCAATTGACGTACAGGTCTGTCGCTTTTCTGGTTGCAGTCTTTTGCATTTATTACGTTATTCCGTTACCAGAATATCTCATCGGACTTGTAACAGGTGTTGTCGCAACTGTAATTTTCTACGACACGGTGACAAGGTTCAAAACGATTTTGACAAATTTACCAGACGATACGTTTGCTAGCAGACAAGTAGTACCTGTTTTAGAAATTCCTGCGGTGGAGGAGCATGCTGTGATCGAGAGATTTCAAGGCTGGTTAAACGAACTACCTTACCGTTACGACCCCACTAATTACCACGTGGCCCGTACCAAATCCGTTTTCTTCAGACTGGAAGGCAGTATATTGCGTATAATGGAGACTAGAATGAAAGTACCGAAGAAGGCTGTTTGGGACGAGTCGCAGCAGAAATTGAAGTTCATTAAGAAGAGAGTTTACAATTTGTCCGGAGGAAAGGTAGAGCTTGTTCCCTACGGTCTGGCCAGAAGGCGTAGATGGAGTAAGAAATATCCAATTTGTATAACTCTTAAGAGGAAACAGGCGCACGTTTGTAATGTAATGTTAAAGGGTGTAATGAACGACGAATGTTATTCGATGAGCAACGGCCAAGGGGAAACGATACTCGAATCAAAAGAAGGAGAATCAAAGGAAAAACAAGAAGACGCTGAGGAAGAAAAACACGTTGACGAAGCTGAAGTATTGTTAGAGGAAGAAGAAGAAGACACTGCCGAGTTGTACGACGACGAGGACGACGTTGAAACTTTTCATTCTGACTTCGACAACGACGAATTTGACAACGAATACGTGGAATACAAGAGGCGGGTCCTGGAAGACGGAACTGTGGAGGACACGTGTAAACGAAGCAAAAAGAAAAGTGGGAATAACAGAATTAACAACAGAAGGGGCGGAGAGGAGAAAAACGATAGTACGACGAACGGGAATGCGAACAAGTGTCATAGTTGTGGATACAGTTTCGTCGAGAGGAGGAAAAAGAAATGTCGAATGACATTGAAGCAGGTTAAATTTCGAAAGAGGTCAAATTCTGAAACAGATGGGAGAAGCAAAGTAGAAGAAGAGAGGGGTAGGTTGGCGAAGGAAGGGACAGATCGCTATGAGAACGAGGAGGCACAGAAACGAGAAATAGGTGACGGGGAAGTAGAGTTCTCTGATGACAACGATCAAGACGATGACGATGAGGACGAGGATGAAGACGAAGATGAGGACGATGATTATTATTATGACGACAACGAGAGCGACGAGGTCGATGAGGACGACGACGAAATGGAAGACGATGAAAATGAAACGTCAGAAGATAAGAGGAAAATGCGAGAAGTAAAAATTGAGTTCGAAAGTTTGGAGGGCGAGGAGGAGAAAGAAGAAAAAAGAGAAGGGGCAAGGGAGAAGGAGGAGGAAAAGGATGAGTGGGAGACGATAGACAGAGAAGAAGGTGGACAAAAGAATTCCCGGAAAAAACAGCGGAATAGTCGCAGATTGCGGAATCGAATAAAAATATATGTTTTTGCCAGGGCTGATCGCGAGAAGGAGGATTGGTACAGAAGGTTGGCCTCTGCGTCTACGCGACGCGTGAAAAATCAAGATACGTCGTCGTGTTTCACAACTGATGCGTCGCCGACGTTGAATTCAACGTTGTCTGGACAGCGAACCGTAACCACGGAATCAAAATTATCTGCCTCAATCAGTAACTCCTTTGAAAACGTACCTGAACTCAACTATAACGCGTATATGGCGAAACATTTGGAGAACAACGGTTCGACTTTCGAGAACGATCATTCCCCGTACACCGACAATACGTTTTGGATCAATTGTTTAGTAGCTCGTATATTATTCGATGTGCACAGATGTCCTGAAACTGTAAATCTGATACAGGATAAGATACAACGGAAATTATCTAGTATAAAACTACCATATTTTATGGAGTGCCTTTTAGTTTCGGAAATAGTGATAGGACAAGGGTCGCCCATCATTCGTAACGTGACGAAACCGATGACGAACGAGAGGGGTCTCTGGCTTGACTTCGACATAACGTACAAAGGATCTTTGACCATGACCATCGAAACGAAATTGAATTTAATGAAATTAACGAGAACTGGAACGATCGGTGGTGCCAGTAGCCTTATAGGAGGTGGCGGTGACTGTGGGACTGGTGGAAGTATTGTAGATTGCCCAGAGAAAGACAAGACAGCAGCAAAGTCGCCAATTTTTGATAGCGACATGGAAGACACGCCAGAAACGTCCACGGAAGACGACGATAGCTCGCAATTGTGTAGTCCAGCAGCTAAGGAGACGACGTAAGTTATTCGTTAAATATATTTAGAATATCCCGCTTTAAATTACAAATACCCATAAATCATAAATGCATCAAATCCGTAGTCTAATAATAGCACTGTATGAAAGGGTGAAATTTCACCCATTCAATATTTTCATATACTGTTACATTATTCATCATTGATGTCTATGTCGTGAGATGTATTTCTTTAAAATGTGACGCTACATGTGAAACATAATGCGTTGATTTAACGCGTAAGATAAAAATGGGTGAATTATTTGTTATCCTAGTCTCTTTTATGCAGCTATTTTTGAGAAACGTATGAGGATTAAGCGGTGCTTCATGATTCTTTCCATTACAGCCCATCCACGCAATCGTCTGGAAGAAAGTTTCTCAGCATAGTCGACAGAATAGCTGCGAATAAATATTTCCAGCATGTAAGTGTTACTCCGTATTTTGATATTCAACTATTTTGATATTGGTACACGAGACGATACTTTTTTCTTTTATGTAACGATTAGGCGACCGAACTATCGTACGTACGCAGGGCCTTGGAGGGCGTCTCGAACACCGAAATTCGCTTAATGGTTACAGTGTCTAGTATAGAAGGTTGTCTATCGTTGAACATTCCACCGGCGCCGTCTGATCGTTTGTGGTATGGTTTCAAACCAGTGCCGAAAGTAACTCTTACCGTGAAACCAGCGGTCGGCGAGAGAGCGGTGAACTTCGGCTACATCACCAAATGGATAGAGGACAAATTACTCAGGGAATTTGAGAAACTGGTAGTTTTGCCGAACATGGACGATCTCGTCTTGCCATTGTGTCCTAATTACCCTTACACGAGTACGCGATAATCGCGATTCACGTACGAGTAGCAGTGTCATGTTTGTATCGTATCGTATTGTATCGTATTATATCGTATCGTATCGTGTCGTGTCAGTGTAACCTATGTCATTGCGTTGTTGTTCGCATGGGCTCGCTTCTATTCGCAAATGTGACTTGGTCGATTCGACTACGACTGCTAAATGAAAAAAGAAATAAATACTTACCATACTGAAAATTGATCCACGTTGTTATTATTAAATCTATCGCGTGGCAAGTTGATCTCCGATTCTCAAGTTACAATAGAATATCTCGTTCGACGATCGAAACTAATAAACCTTTAAATATTTGAATGCCATCCAGTGAACGGCTTACATCTGATTGAACAGTGCAGTCGTGAGACTCGAATGAGCCAGTACTAAATGTAAGGTCGATTGAAATTCTTGATTATGTGCGATTCTATGAATCTGATATAAATAAAATAATTGTAAGTTGAACCACGTCGTCGACATTATTTACCGACCATAAGATTTTCCAAAAATAACAATTTACAAGAAAGATGTACGATTCTGTGGTCAAACTGATCAAAAGTCGTGTAAAACTACGATTTTCACAATTTTTAACCGCTCGTAATTCGTGTTGTTTAAGGACCCAAATAAAAAAGTTTTAAAAAATGCATTTTTTTATTTTTGCATGTAACCTTGTAAATAATAATTTTTTGGAAAATCTTTTTTGCATATCATTTCGTAAACCAATGCTTCTAATTGATTATAGAAAATCAGGTTGTCTGGTACACACTTATAAAAAAGTTATTCTATTTTTAAATGTGTACGAACAATTCGTACACCCACTGTTCGTCGAAGCTCCGAAGCTTATGGGATTGTGGAAACTATGGTATTATGAAAATGATGGTAACGAAGTAAAAAACGAACGGATATTGTAGAACGATGGAGTTGAGTATGCAGAATTGACGTAGAATAATGCGGAGCAAATGTAACGAGTATATTCTGCACGATACAATTTTTACAAAACAATATCACAGTTCGGAGATCGGCATTCGTATAGTATAGAAAAGAATAATGTAGTGTAGTCCGGTATAGTCTAATCTAATTTAGCGTAGTGTAGTGTATCGTAACGTAGTGTAGTTTAACGTAATGTAGTTTAGACCAGACTAGACTAGTCTGGTGTAGTTCGGTGTGGTCTGGTTTGGTCTGATCTAGTCTAATCTAGTTGAGTCGAGTCGAGTCGAGTCTAGTATAGCATGGTGTATTATAGTATTGAGAAAATACAATTTATTTACAGACACGTTCCATTGCATACCGAAAGCTAGCTTCGAAGGACGCACGGAGCGGTTTCCAGTTCACGGACCGTTATCGCCCATGTCTCCAATCTCGGTGCACAAACGAGAATAAGGTCACCGAGTCTTCGTTTAGCCATTATCACAAATTCGCCTTGGCCGTGTCGCGCGTCGCAGGCACTCGATACTCTGACGCGAACATTTCTTCGATCGTGTGACTCGACGACGTCCGTATCGTTGCTTCCCTGTCGGGAAAGTAGAAGAATATGAGACACAAGAGATTGAATGACGCCCTCATCGATTTTCATGATTTTTGGAAAACGTTGAGTTTGCAGCGGCCAGCTGCACAAACGTTTACCAGTGTCGGATTAAGTGTACAACCCAGCTTCCTCAAGTTTTACATATCCAAGAATCATGAAAATTGGTGAGGTCGTCGCGCACCGAAAGTTTCATGCGGTTTCGTTTGATTCGTAGGTGAAAAATTGACGGGGACGAGACTTTGCAAGTTGAAAACCGTACCTCGTTTTCTTCGACTCGGCGCAAGGTCTTTGTTATGGTGACGACAAGTTCGGCAGCTTCCAAGTTCAATCGGTTCTCAACGGCGCTGACTGTACCCCTAACAACGAAGTCGCTTTGACAGTAGGCCTTGGCCAATTCCTCCACGGAGCATGGTCTACAATCCTCTTCTTCCTCTTCGTTGTACAAGTTGTATCTACCGTCCTTATCGTTAGCTACTCTTCGCCGACGACGTCGTCGTCGTATCTCCAGATCGTATTGCAGTATAACATATTGTAAATCACCGGATATAGGCTGCTCTTCCGCTTCGATGTAGAGCGCCGCGGGTTGTTTATTAGAAGTGGCGTAAAAGCATCTGTGCGATGACTTATGCTTGCCGTCTCGGGGTGTATACAATGATCGAAGTTTCCCACGAGTCTCCAAATACACTCTGACGGGACCGGAAACTTTGGTGCACGCTCGGAATCCAGATGGTCGAGAAACATCGTCAAAGTTTCCGGTCAACGTACTCTGATTCGTGTAACCGATTTTCCTCTGTTCTCGTTCACCTGATACCACCGTGTCCGAGTCGACTTTTGGAATGGATTCGGTTAAAACTGGAGGCGAGAGAACTACTCGCAATGCTCCGCGTGGATATCGCCAAACCACAGTCCCTCTCGAACATCGAAGGTACACCGGTCGCACACCTCGCCCTCCACCTCCGCTGCAATGCAACAATAATGATAGATTAATCGGTTGAATCGTTTCTCTTCCTTCTTCCATCGTCTTCTTTTTATTTCTTAAATTTGTATTTACACGAGATTGCATGCAATACCTACAGCGGGTGTACAAAGCGTTCGTACACCTTTCAAAATGGAATACCTTTTTTATAATTGTATCAAACGACCCGATTTTTTTATTATAAGTTTTTTGCGCTTTCGATAAATATTATCAACGATATTGCAAATATCATAAATTTTCCTATATATTTTTATTTTATTCGGTTCGGTACAATTATAAAAAAGCTATTCCATTTTAAAAAGTGTACGAACAATTTGTACACCCACTGTGTATGCTACACGCACACGAATATATTAGGAACCGTTGCGTGTACGGCGCGAGGCTCGAATCGCTCTTTCTTTGGCAAAGAAAGAGATGATAAATCGAACGCTAGCCCCCGCGAGATCCTTTTCGAGTTCGCTGAGAGGACGTCGGAGAAAACCGGTTCTGGCCGTAAGTCGTGCGACTGGTTTCGCGTTCAATAAAAGTCGCCGAGTTTTCCTTGTCCGTTATCGGAGTCGGAATGTATTGTGTATGCGTAGACTACGAACAGTCACGGACCGCGTAGATCGATGCTGCAGATGATTACATTAATGGAAATTCAACGAGAGCTGAACTGCGATAGGTAACGGTTCCGAAACTTGTCAACGTAAATGACAATGTGCAAGAAAGAGGAAGAGCTAGAAAACTATAGGTGAACGTGGTTATTACGGGAATATAGTGGAGTTTTTTGTTTCTCTGTGCACCGCTATTCTTTCGTCACCGCTCCATTATAAACAGTCGCATTTAACCCTTAGCATTCGAGTGGCGACTCAGAGTTACTACTAAAAATAGCCACACCATTATTCAAAGTATTGTTCAGATTATTAAACACGTTGGCATCTAAGCAATTACCAAACCTTTAATTATTGAAGGTGTTACATCAGTTTAATTTTCAAGTTAAAATAGGTTTGATTTTGCCGCGATGTTCACCCTCTCCACTATACCCGTATCACTATGCGATTTGGGAGACGACGAAAGCTCGTGAAAGGCGCGTCGAATAAAACGCACGAATAATATGAGAAATACAAACCTTCCAATCCAATCGCATTGATCAGCAGCTTGGAGGGCACCTTGCTCGTACGTAGGGGCCGATGACGCGACGTGAACATATTGATATAACAGCAACGATATTAAACCAACGGTGAACGCAAGCGGTTTCATTTTTCGTGTAATCCCCAGTAATCGTCTCTGAGCTAAATATTTCTCTGCAACTCAACTTGCATTTTTTTCCTGTAGAAAACCGCGTAGCTTCTCGTGAGACTAATAAACAAATTCGACTGAAGTTAGAACGAGGGTAGGCAAATAATAAATAGAAAGACTGATAAAAGTATGCAGGCAAGAGAGAGCACGTTCCCGAGTTTCAGTATATCACGGAGTACAGTCGCTGACACGTTCTTGTCGCGTTACCGTATGTGAGACGCTCTATCCGATTTCCGAAGTTTGTCATCGTTATCGGCAGGTAGAATCGTCACGGTGGTCGAGAACATTGGCTCGTAGAAATCTGATGCGTCGAGAATCGATCGTTGAAATTATTCTTGCAAGACTCCTAGCAGAGAAAGCTACACAGTTTTCTTGCTGCACGGTACACTTTGTGTTCGAGACGCGCGGTCGTACGATCGCGTGCATTCAACGAACGAGTTCGACGATATCCGAAGGATCATGCTTCTCGTCGTTGAAACGTGAAAGGCTGGTTACGCGCACAACAACGATCTCGGCTAGCGCGCGAGTAGGCATACTCGTCTACGGTCTGTCGGTATTCGCGGCGACCGTTTACAGAGCTTGTGCACAACGCACAACTATTTTCGGCTATGTCGTTCCCCGTTGATCGCCTTTCTCCCTACTCCCTCTATCCTCGAGTACTCCTGTCCCTTTGATGGTGTTCGTGCTACAGGCTATGGCTGCTACAGACTCGGCGAGTCGTTTCTGGTCGTTTCTCGTCGCGTCGTGCCTCGCCTCGCTTCGTCCTTTCAGTCTCGCCATCTACGCCTCTCTTTCTCTCCTTCATCCAGTTCCCCTCTCGTTCCACCACTTGCAACGTTCCACTATCTGTGTATGCATTTCTTTCTTTCTTTCTTTCTTCCCTTCCTACGTCTTACTTGCACTATCCGGTAACGTTGTCGTTTCTCTCGGCTCTGTCTCCTTTCTCCTTTTTTTTCATTAACTACTACTACGTATATGGTATTGCTACCGTTGTTGCTACGACAGTCGCTGTTATATTAATGTTATTGTTAGAAGATCTAGATGTGTATTATTTATGTCGCAACGCGTAATGGCGGTCACCGCCAACTTTCAATTTTATGGAGTACCATGCAGCCAACCGTTCCACGGATTTTTGTAGCGACAATTTCGGGTCTACATATTACTTTAGTAATTTCTCCGGTAGTGAATTTACCAGGGCGAGGGATTCGTAGGATCAACAGGTAGTCTTGTCCGTGATACGCGCGAGCACGTATTCCAAGCTGTACGTTCTGAAACGAGTCCAATTTTTTTTTGAGAATACCTTCATCAAATAAAAATAATAAATTCACCCTGTTGTAAATCGATTACAACCATTTGCAAATCAATTGAAACCTTCTGCACATTCGTTTCATCCATTAAGAATTTTTAAAATTAATTATTCATTTATTTCGATTAAATTATTAGACAGTGATTTGCAATAAATTTGCAAGTGACATTATTGTCGTATATATATTTATACTTTCGTTCGAACGCGTGATAAATAACTAACAAAAAATAATAATTTTAATGCCGACGTAGAAAAATGTTTAACGCAGTTTCTTTCCAAACAGAGGTACGTAAATACTTACACTTCCGAGTAAAATGTTTCTCGATCCACGTATCCTGGAATACACTCCGCAGGACAGGGGTTGTAAGAATGTATATTTAACAGTTTCATGGCAAATTTATACGAATCTAAAGACACGTATCCCGAGTTGTGGATGTCGAGGTTTCGAAAAATGCTATCCAGGTGCCTACGATATCAATTATTAGTAGATGTAGATCGTAATATATGTATACATATACTTATACCTTTCCATCCAAAGATGTCGAGGCTCTTTCAGTCCCGCTCGGAACAGTATACAATCATCGAGCAATTGATACAAAAATGGAATTGGGTCGTTCGGTTGATGAACAATCAAATGTCCGATCAGAAAATGAAAAGTGTCGAAAATTTGTTTCTTCGTCATGTAATCTTGGGCTTTGCATCGTGTCTCGGAAATGTTCGTCTGAAACTATAAGCTATCCAATGAAACTTAATTCTGACGTTTGTTACGATATATCAATTTACCTCGTTGGCCGATACTTCCCGTGATTCTACGGGAAAATTATTCCGAAAGAAGTATTTATCCATTCTTCGACACCTTCCTGCTACTCGTTGGTCAAAAGCGAAATTTTTTTCAAGAATCTCCGCTTCCACGATGGACCCTCTTCTTTCCTCTGTTTTTCATAAGCAATTTCATATTCCGCTCGCGGGATAAATAAAAAATACCTCAACGATACAGCGACTGGAGAGCCAGAAAAGTTTACGGTGGCGCCCTCTAGTCGCCAACGGCCAGACCTTTGCTTTTCGGTTAAGTTCCCGAAAATCCATCAAATTGCAATCTCAATAATTTTGCACGTAATCTTGTTTTCTATAAAAAACACGTTTCCCAAAGAGATTTTTGACGATTTGAAAAAAGAATGTTTTACCATTTTAGTGTCATTTTCTACCTTACCTGGATTACGTTTAGTACAAATTAAACATATATCCAAATTCAATTGTTGACAGTCTGTAGATATAATATATACTATATGTAGATGTATAATAGATTTATTTCACATTTATATTTCAGGTCCAATCAACATTGACCAATGGTGTACATTCACGGGAAGAGACTGGGAAAACAGCACGTGCTAGTATAGGGATCCGACATGTGCTTCAGTCCACTTAATTATGTTTATGTACATATGCGTTAGAATACTAGTTACGTATGTATACATGTACATTACAAGTTTTCTGTATGAAAATACAATGAATAAATAAAGATATTGTCATAAAGAACCGTATATATTTATTGCACCACCTATTCGTTCCGCATGTCTCGCTCGACGCTGAATTGTACTACTGTAATTCCGGATACCTTCTTTGATATCGTGTTCTCCTAATACAAAGTTCAATTTTCGGGGTTTTCGAAAATTTTCGCCAATTTTCGACCGTCTGACTTGTCGTTGAGTTATACTACTGAAATTCGAATACCTCCTTCAACATCATGTTTTCCTAATACAAAGTTCAATTTTCGGGGTTTTCGAAATTTTTCGCCAATTTTCGACCGTCTGACTTGTCGTTGAGTTGTACTACTGAAATTCGAATACCTCCTTCGACATCAAGTTTTCCTAATACAAAGTTCAATTTTCGGGGTTTTCGAAATTTTTCGCCAATTTTCGACCGTCTGACTTGTCGTTGAGTTGTACTACTGAAATTCGAATACCTCCTTCGACATCAAGTTTTCCTAATACAAAGTTCAATTTTCGGGGTTTTCGAAATTTTTCGCCAATTTTCGACCGTCTGACTTGTCGTTGAGTTGTACTACTGAAATTCGAATACCTCCTTCAACATCATGTTTTCCTAATACAAAGTTCAATTTTCGGGGTTTTCAAAATTTTTTGCCAATTTTTGACCGTCTGACTTGTCGTTGAGTTGTACTACTGAAATTCGAATATCTCCTTCGACATCATGTTCTCCTAATACAAAGTTCAATTTTCGTGGTTTTCGAAAAATTTTTCAGAAATTGAATTTCAGTAGTACAAGTCAACGTCGAGCCAGACGCCAACAATTTTTTGAAAATCATAAACTCTTCTTACAACACTTAAGTTTTGTCAAATTTAAATAATTTTCTTTTAACGAAAATTTTCGAAGATGTTAACCTAATTCTATTATCGCATATTCATGCACAGGGTAGGGAAGAAAGAATACATTAACTGTTGCAACTAATATTTTTTATTTTTCACCAAAAGATTACAATATTATTATTGTTATTATTATATTAAACGTGTATCAAGACGAGATGGGATCAAGGTATCTGGCAGGATTGCGATGACGTAGGTACGAATGTCCATGCTAATACGAATGTAGGTTTCAAACTTTCGCAATAGGATTTCAACCTTCTTTTCATTTTGTTTTATTGAAAATCTTTATATATAAAATTGAAAAGTATGTCTGTATGTTTCGATCGATACGATTCGGTCTGACGATCGCGCGTCGATTATGCCGAGTAGAACCGTATCGTCCTCAATACGCGTAGAAGATTATCGAATTAAGGATGTTCGGGTAGCCATATGTCGGATGTGCAATCGCCTCCGGGGTACCTGAAACATAAACGACCATGATACATTTCCGTATAAAATTATACTCGACACGCTAGAAACATCGTGTAATGTTACCGCATTTCGTGCGCAAGTAGCACATCGTTCTTATCCTCGCCAAAGTCCACCAAAAATTTATTGTCGATTTTTAAACCACCGTTCACAATGTCCACGTCCAGTTTGACCATCACCGAGCCGTTCCTAGAACACCCAAGTATGGTACTATGTAAAACGTATTTTTTTAAATTTTCAATATAAGCCCACATAAAAAACTTGTAAAATGCAACTTTTAGTATTTTCCCTACAATTCCGATCAATTGCAACTTTTGACAACATTTTTTTCACATCAAGTCGTATACGATATTTAAAAAGTTATCGTCTGTTTAAGAGTGGTGAGCGAATAATTGTTTGAGTCACTGCACATGGAGAAACGAAAGCTTATCTTACTGGACTTGATCGGGGTAAAATTGTTGGTCCCATGGTTTGAAAATGGAGGTGGTCACGTATAAGCGGGTTCCGTCGAGGCTCAGTTGAAGCATCTGCGGTGCCCCGTAAAATCGACGTCCCTTCACGTAAACCGGGCCCGGTTGTTCGGTTAGTTCTTCGTCGTGAATTACCCGAATCTTCGAGTCGTTCAAGATCGATCCACCGAGGAATATTTGCCCGGTTAACTTTGGTTTCTTCCTGTCGGAGATGTCGTATTGCCTGACGTCTCCGTGCAGCCAATTCGAAAAATAGAGATATTTGTCGTCGAGGCTGATCAAAATGTCGGTGATCATACCTGCGGAACGGTTCATCGTTTAGCTTGGTCAAACGGAATTATTAAACACCCGTCTTCCCTCGCATAATTTTTTTAACGGAGAAAAAATCATTCTTACCCAACGGGGATTCGAACCCCCCGGTCTACCGCTTGTTAAAAAAAGTTTTACACGATGTTTTTATCCGTACACCCACTGTAAATAGGAATGTAGATTTATAGAGGTAGAATGATCAGGATTACCTGGCATTTGCGGAGCGATCCAGCCTTCGACTTTCTTAGCAGGCACTTGGATCACCTTCTCGGTGCGCCATTCGCCTTCCGGTGTTTCGTAGAATCTGTGGACGTTCGAACTAACCGCGCATCCAACGTATCCTTCGCTGGCTTTCGGATCGTGCAGGAACCTGACTTCGAGAGGAGCGATTCCGTCATCTCCCAAGTTGATCGTTTGCTTCAACTTCCTTTCGCTCCACGAGTAAAAGTTCAAACTTCTGCCGTAAATCGCTGCGAAAAGATAATGTATGAGCCAGATTCTGAAAGCCTCCTGCACGCGTTCAATCGTATATGCCTTTTTTCTAGAAAATTCGGAATAAAGGACGAACGAAACGTAAACAAAACATTCGAGCGAGCAAGATATAAAAGGACGCGTTCACGCGGCGACGGGACTTCTCGAAAATTGCACCTCAAGATAAAGCTTATCAACAATGTAGCTCAAACTCGCTCATCAAGTTATTTGCAAATTTTCTTGGTTATTAAGATACAAGTTGGCCAACGTCCAACTCTAATCTGGAAAGATAATTAAATTAATGATAAAAGTGTCGACAGCACTACAGCTATCGGGAACTTTTAAAGAACCCCCCAGTTAGAATACGCAGGTTCTCAGACCTGTAACAAACAAAAAAAGAAGGCGACGGGATCTCTCGAAAACGAACTCACGTCGAGTTTCACTAAATACGATACGATACAATCATGAATACGGAAATTTTATGGTGCTCATGTTGACATCTTAAAAAGTTCAAGATTTGGAAGAAATATAATCACGAATACAAAAATGCGAACGCGAATTACGGCTAAAGAGTTTTATTCGGTGTCAGGAGAACTTGTATATTGATATTTATAGTTGTGTGCTTTCTTTTAATAAATAATAATTATTGAAACATCTCTACTCTTACAATAATTCCGTTCGATTCAATTCGGAAGAGAGAAAGACACGCGAATATACAAACTTGGATCGGCGCTGTCCGTGATCTTGTATCCTCGTTTGAATACTCTTGGCACACCCCATTCGGTAGCAACGAGTACATCGTGATACGGCTGGTACCAAAAGTCGTAACCGAATGCCGCTTTCTTTTCTCCCTTCGTCCACAGGCCTTTCACCTCGAACGTCTCCGAGTCGATGCAAAGGAATTCGCCTTGCGCGTCACCGTTTGGCTTGCCCATCGCAGAAATCATTATCTCTCCTGTAGGCGCACAATGGCTGGTATGTAAGGTCGATACCCCGCGTTCGTGTACCTCAGTCGGCGACAACACCTTATCGCGACGATCGAACGACCAGATGAAACAGAATAGGATGGAATGGAATAAAGAAGAGAAACGACAACTGTACGCTACGCAACAAGAATATGAAACAAACCTTCTTGATGGACGGTGCTCGCTCGTTGCTCGTGTTGATGAAATAGACACGGTCAGACATCAGACACGGGAGTACCAACGTGTCTCGTTTACGCGGTTGATCGTGGCAACTGCTGCAGATGTTCCATCCCGAATGGTGCAGTTCGTCGCCGACATGAGGCATTCGCAGTTTGTGAACGATCTGTACAAATTTCAGTAGGGCTGTAACTTTTCCGAAGATTCGAAGTCTTCGCAGGAACAAAGGGAACTCCGAAGTTTCGAAATCTTCGAAAGAAAGATACAACCCTAGTTCGCAGCAGTATCTACCTTGCAGTAGGTCGGGCTCGCTGGGTCCACGTCCACAGTGGAGAGCACATCCGGTTTCTCGGGATCCGTGTGTATGCAAACAACGTACAACAACTTTTCGCGTGGGCCCTCGAGCATCGCAGCTTTCGGCGATTTATAGCCGGGACCAGCGCAGCTCGAACATCCCGGCCCTGGAATCAATTTGTTACCTCTAAGTTCCGCTGAATCATTCGAATCTTAAAGCACAGTTACGTCTGATTACCTTTGCTTTCCATAGTCCGCATTCTCGCGTTCGTTTCTCGGATCGAGACTGGTGCTGATCGAACAGTAAACACGCTCTATATGCGTTGTCGAGATCGTACGAAAAACAAAAAAAAAAGAACAAGTCAGCGACCAACCAGACGTATCCACGTACACGCGAAGACGCGTGTATTTTTCTATAAACAGCTTTCAACAACGGATAACCGACAACAAGGTGAGTTTCCTGCCTGCTTCTGCTCGGAACGCAAATGTAAGTACTGGTCCCATACGATAACTACACAATGACGCAACGGCGCTCCGAAGAGTGGAAGGTACGCGATGATGCTCGTCGCAATTACGCAAGAAAATTGCTCGGTTGATAACCGTTCGTCGAATAAGCTACGCAAACAGACTGATTCAAAAATACAGTAATTAATCATCAGAACGTTATCATATAAATGTTAACAGCGGCTGCTATTATGATAACGATTTCGGTGTACTTTCGTTGCTGCTATCCTTCTTTCTTGTCGGTCTTGTTTTCACTTGCGTTATCGTTGCTATTGCTGTTGTTGCCGATAGCTTTTTATCGGCTGACTGATCGCGCTTCTCCCGAAGCATCGCGCAAATCAAAAGATTGTCCCGATGCAAGCTAATAAGTTGCGCCAAACGATATTTAGCGAGATACATTTGCGTCGTAATGCCATCATACTCGGAGTCCAATCTGTCCAATTCGCTGCTAATGTTAGTTATCATTTCTAACAACAATCCGTCTCTTTTGCGCAGCTCGACACCGTGTCTGCTCGTAGCTAAGAACGTGACCAATCCGATCGTCGTAACGATCGTAAATCCTAAAAGGCTTTTTCGCAGCAGCGTCATCGTAATTGAAGAGTTCGTCGTCGGAAATTGTTGCGCTCGACGTTCTCATTTCGTGATTTCAATTGAACTCGGTGCTCCTGGGTTTTCTTCTTCTCGTCCGTTATCGTCGACGTCGACGCACGATTAATGATCCTCTTCTCCAGTCCGGGATTATCATATTCTTCCTCGCGCGAATCGGGGCCGATTCGCAATTCCAAACCGCGACTTACAATGTTACTCGCGAACGGGAGGAGAACCGAATCAACGGGAAACTGTACGGCATTCTCGTTTTACACTCGATCTACTCCAGTGACAAGCTGGTTCGTTCTCGACGTTAACGTTGGTCGCACGGCTACCCGATGCTCCCCGTTTTCGTTCTTTTTCCGGCGCAAACGCCCACGTTTTTTTCATCTATTATTAAATGCGCGACGTCGAGCCCGAGAAAACGATTCGTCGCGGCACGACTCTCTCTTCTTTTCTTCACCATCGTCGCCTTTCGCGCGATCTCTTTCAGATTCCTCGATGATATCGATTCGCCCGTACTAATTATCCACCGTACGCGCCCCTATTCGTGACCCATGTGCGCGCAAGACATCCACTGCGATTGTTATTTACAGCGTGTCAGAAAATTATTCGCTCGCTCTTAAAAAGGCGACAACTTTTTAAATATTGTACTATAGAATTTGAACGTTTTTGGGAAGCTAGAGCAATCAGTTTGCTACAGGATGTGAAAAATTTTTCATTTTTAAACAAACCTGCCTATATTGCTTTTTATTTAAAAACGTACATTAACAAATAAAACATTAAGAAAATATTAAAAGACGTTTTCCATCTCAATAATCATATTACGTATGATTTAAAAACGTTCTGGGACCAATTGAATATTATAAACAATTTTGGCCAGGTAAATCAACTGAGGGGGGCACTGTGCGTCCTCGATCGCACGCTACGTGTTCACGTCGACGAGATCGAAGGAAGCGCGACGCAGGCAGTGATGGACAAAAGAAAACGCACGATCGAGACGGGGTTAACGTTCAACAAAAGACACACTGTTTGAAAAATAACGGCCGGAAGAGACGGAACGGTTCGTTCGTTCCGAAACGGAAGAAAATGTAGCCAACACGCGAAAAATAGAACGACCGGATATTGAAAGAAGCGATTGTTATCGTTGTAGCGCGACGCGGGATAAGAAGCGTACAAAACGGACTGCTTCTCGGACGAGAGAGAGAAAGAGGAATCCTGCCACGATTTCGGGTCGCGCGCGCAACTCTTCGCTCGGAAATTATTCAAGGAAATTGCATTGGAGCATCGACGAAGTGGAGCCTCCCAGACATCGTCCTTCGACGAGGCTAACAGCAGAGTGTAATCGCCGTTCCAATCGAGATTTATTCTCGCCTTGAACGTTGGGATCGCAGAAGTCTCCGAGTACTCGACGTATCCTTGAGGAAGACAACGTCTTGACCTGAAGAACGGACGTTTCGTTTGGAAAACACGGAAAATCCGAAGATAGAGATTCGAATCCTTCCTAGATCCTCTCGACGATTCGCCAAACTCGTCGAAGCGAAAGCGTACGCGATCGAAGAACACGAAAGGGGTCGAATTAAAGGATCGTGAACGGGGCTGTTTGGTGCGCGCGTAAGTGCCGGTCGCCATAACCGCGCACGACGGAATTGAACACGTGAAATCGGTGTAATAAGTCCAACTTGCGGACCAACGATTCTCGTTGGAATAAATCCGAAAGATTCTTCTAGCCCAGAAGCCTTCGTCGACGCTCTCGCACCTGACGCTCACCCAGAGACCGCCGATCTCCACCGGGAGCGTCGGTGCTTGATGAAACAGCGGCGGACTGTACTGCGTAGCGCGTAACACGTTCACACAGATTGGACAGAAAAAAAGCTGAAACACATCGAAAGATGTACGATTCTGTGGATTTTAAGCAGAAACTGATCAAAACTCGTGTGAAACTATAATTTTCATCATTTTTAACCGCTTGCAGCTCGCGCGTATGTTAATCGATCTCGATGAAATTTTTAGCATCTGTGTAACAAACATAGACGTACGAAACATATATTTGAAATTTTCATTAAAGGGCCCTGATAAAAGAAATTCAAAGAAATGCTTTTTTATTTTTGCATGCAACCTTGTGAATTGTAATTCTTCAAAAATCTTTTCTTCGTATCATTTCTTAAACCAATGCTTCTAATTAATTATAAAAAATTAGGTCGTTTGGTACAATTATAAAAAAGTTATTCCATTTTAAAGGTGTACGAACACTTTGTACACCCACTGTACGTTTCAAAAACTGTTAAGTTTAATTTATTCGTAGATATCACGGTATGAAAATGAATTTCTTATTAAAAAGATTTGAAGGGTTGGAATTGGTTGGACTATATGTAGCGATTACCGTATCGGAGCGTAGCAACGCCAGAGACTGCAACCGGCTCGGCGTCGGCGCGCCAAACGTTTCCGATACTCTCGCGCTTCGAGGAGATCCACCAAGCAGTAGTTCCACTCTCGATCTTCTCTTCTCGACCCGCAGCAGCCCCAGTTCCGCAAAATCGATGCTCAACATCTTCAAATAATCGAACGCGTCACGATTCTTCGCGCGTCGTGAACGACTTTCGAACGAATTCGAGTTTGGCCCGTGGACATTGACGTTCACGTCCGTCGAAACGTGAATTGGCCGTTTGTAGATCGGTTCGGCTCGGTAAGGACGCCACTTTATTTCCTCGGTGTCGTCGACGGCGCAAGTCGCGTTTAATCTGCGCCGGAATCGGCGGGCAACCTGTTGATCGACCAGCGTGCTCGATCAAAAACGATCGTCGGTGGTTGCTTGAACGTGTATCTATCATCGTGCGCCATGCGTCATGCACCTAAGTACTACATAGGTTTGCGTAATGATCTACTTGTCTGTTGAACGGTATCAAGTGAACCGAGTCGAGTCGAGCGTTCGCTTCCGTGGCACCGGAAATTCTGATGGACGGCGACGAGAGTTCGATCGAACCACGCGCCACGACGGCGTATGTCGCGATGCTGCACGAATCCTCCGCGTAATGGTACCGTATCAACAGGAACGTACCATTCCCGAAGAAACTGTATTTCCGTATCACGTGTTCAGGCCCGGCACGAGTCTCGCATCTGCATCAAACGAAACAAACAATTTCAATGGGAATGGTCCCGCGAAGTTCTCACGATCGGTCGATCAGTAGAGAACAGAAAACAACTATATTTCTACCTGAATTCCAACAAACTGGAGTGAAACAGAAAATAGGTTGAAAATAACGTAATAATATTGTCACGAAGTATCGCTTTCTCTAGTACTCTAAATAGACACTTCTCAAATAACTATAGTCATTTAAAGACTAGGAGGAGGGAGACTTATCTCATCCTCTTTATCACCGTTAATTCAGAAGGACGCTCGTCCTCGACCGCGTCTGTCTGCAGACTCTTTTTCGTTCGTAGACATGTAGAGATAAATAGACTAATATACATATAATTAGATAAATAGACGCTGAAGCCTACAATGGTGGCGCGGGTTGATAAGAGTGAGATAGAGACTATTAGCCAGGGTATATAGCGCTCTGTTCCTAATTGTCGTGAATTAAAAAGAGAGCTCTATACACCCCGGCTAATACTCTCTCTCTCTCTCTCTCACTCTTTGTAAACTCGCACCGCCGTAATAGTATTTTCAAACTTTTCCAATGCTTTTATCGTTTCAAATTACGCCTACTCGTTTTCGTCATGAATCTATAAAATCCGCAAAAGCTAAATGGCACAACTCACTGTTGCGACAACCAAATAGATTGCAATCTGGTCGGTGAATCGTCCGTTGTCGTTCCTCTGTCTTCGGAGGCGACCTTCTCCATTATCTCGTCACATCGATCCTCATCCTTGTCCGATATAAGGAAAACGCCGAGACCAAAATCTGCACAAAAAAATCAAGACTATTTCTATGTGTTGTATTCGACTAAGAGCACCGCAATATGTTTTTTAATTCGCGTACCGGTAAATAGACAAAGCGTAAGGCCAACGACCAACGAAAACATGTTCTCTAAAATCGTACGAGTGTAAACTGTAAAAACTATTCGCTCCTCCGTACGTTGTACCAATTATTTTTCTCTCTTCACAGAGGAATGTTCTTCATACTCTATGCAGAAAGTTTTCCCTGACAAATTGAACTCGCATCGAAGCCACCCTCAACGCGGTATTTATCCGTATCCCTTATCCCTTCCCAACTTTCTCACCTCGAACAATTGCGGACGCGATCGCTGACCGCGCGTTTAACATGCACGGTGTACGATCCATTACTCGCTTTGCATATATATATATCTCTCTCTCTCTTTCATCCGAACATTCCGTTCTTTCGCTCTCGAAGCATCGTCCGTACTAAACCGTCTGTAGTTTATACCCTCGCGTTCTCGAAATATTATATTCCTTTACGCCATTTCAATATACTCACAAGTAACACCAACGAACTAATATGTTTTAAATTTATTTATAACCCTTATAAAATTGTAAACAAATTATTATTATTAGTAATAAATTTATAAAACCCTATTCTTAAACCTTTCTTCCTTGAAAGCAAACTATTGTGAGAAAATAACAACGTTCAAAAAATCTTCGAATATTTCTAAAACTTCACATTGGTGAGTTATCATAGGTGAATGTAGCCACAGTCGCTACAGCTCCATCCATATATCGAATCGAATCGAATCGAATCGAATCGAATCGCACTGAATCGCACCGTATCGAATCGTATCGCGTCGAATCGCATCGCAACGTATCACCCGTAAAAGTAAACGTAAACGTAAACGAAAGCAAAACATGCCAAAAGTACGACGGAGTAAGAAAGCACCACCGGACGGATGGGAATTGATCGAGCCAACGTTGGAGGAATTGGAGCAAAAAATGCGAGAAGGTAACCGAGATACGCTGTACGTAGGTTATGTTTGCGACCGAAATCCTTCGTTTTCTTCTTATTAATTTCTGTATCGGTAACGCGTATGTTGTTTCTCGTTTTGTCGGTTGGTTGAATCACAGCTGAAACAGAACCTCACGAGGGAAAACGGAAACAAGAATCTTTGTGGCCAATTTTTAAAATCCATCATCAAAAATCACGGTACATATACGATCTGTACTACAGACGGAAAGCCATAAGCCGAGGTAAGTATCGTTCGAAAGCGATTCTTCTTTTAATCACTATCCGTGCCTCACAAGTAGTCCCTTGAGACGCCACAGGGGCAAAGGATGTTCTCGCTAGCAGCCAATTGTTAGGTGGCGTCACACGCTTTAGCAAATAATCCAACTAGTACCGAAAGTACGAGTGGAATTTGTAATCCTTTTGAATTCCTACTAGGAGACAACTCGTGAGGCTCGGAGAGTAGTTTACTTCTGAAAAACTGTAACTACGAGCTGCACCGTAACTATATCTTCCTTTTTGTTCACAGAACTGTACGATTACTGTTTGAACGAGAACATAGCCGACAAGAACTTGATAGCAAAATGGAAGAAAGTGGGTTACGAAAATTTATGTTGTTTACGTTGCATACAAACTAGAGACACTAATTTTGGGACGAATTGTATTTGCCGAGTTCCAAAAGGAAAACTGGAGGAGGGTAGAATAGTTGAATGCATTCATTGCGGTTGTAGAGGATGCTCTGGATAACCTACGCCATTGAAAATAAGATGATCTCGACGATCGACGGTCGATCGGCGTCTGTGCCGTCGAGCCGTACTTGATTTTGAAAGTCCTCGTTGCGCGTAGACATTTGCGCGCTACTGCTGGAAATTTACGTTAATAAACACTATCGCAAGTACTATCGTTTTGACGCTCGTGTCGGAAAAGACGCGTTTCGTTCGTAAGATTGTATGGCGCGAGTTACACGGGCCAGGACTCGTTGCATGAGAATTGGAATATCAATGAAAATAAACGACTGTTGACACGGAACAGGAAAAGAAGCTTATTCTATTCATTAGAGAGGCAAGTAGTTTTCCTTTTCAGTTGTGCTCCTTGATCTACGGACGTTGTCGTTTCAGAGTCGAAGGCGTAGCGGAAGAGGCAAGCGTGCAGAAGAAGTGTGCAACTACATTTGGAAATCGCGTGGATCTTACGTGTTTTATTATCGTTAATATAGTGATCTTGGGTGCCTTATTATTTTGTCGAGGTCAGTATTTACATTAGCGTCTTCGTATTCGCTCAAGATCGGGTCTACTGTCTCTAGAAAATAATGAGCGAGCCCGCGTTATCGCTGTTCCGCGTAAAAGTCTATGCAATTGGTCTGAATTTCTTTATGAGCGCACGTCTGCGTACCCTGAGTGCTCGTTAGAAACGCTTTGTTCAAGCTACGTCGAGGTGGTTTCGTAGCAGGCGATGTAATCGATGGTTTGCTCGATGGTTTGCTCGACGATTTGTTCGACGCTCCATCGACGGTCCGTACCACGTCCAATCTAGCGGATAAACGCGACGCGACGAGATCCTCTTTGGAAGTTTGCGTACCGATACCAATGATTTGCCAAGAGTACTTAATGGAACAAGCTAAGTTCGGTGTATCGTCGAACGTCTCCTGTAGCAAATATTCGAGGAGCGTCCGCGACGTTTGAATATTTTTGCCGAGTACTTGCCAGGAGTACTTGGGTTTGCAAGGGTACACTTCTTCCGAGAGATCGGCAGCTGCATTGGGAACGATCGAACAATCGGTATCGTCAAATTTTTTCACCGACTCGTCGTAGCGTCCGATAAGTTTGTCCGCGTCGAAAAGGTTGAACAAACTTCGGCAAACATCGGTGGCTGTCGTTGTTACTTCTGTCGTCGCTTCGGCTCCCGCTTCGGTTGTCGACACCTCAGATATTCGAGCAGGTGTTGCTGCTGCGACGGTGAATGCAACGGGTATGCCGAACGAATCGGTTTCAAGTAATCGTACCGCTTTATCGAATACCGTTGTCAACGTATCCGTCGACAACCAATCTATCGTTTGTAAGTCGCTCAAAGCACGCCGCGTCGCTGTTTCCATGTCGATTTCAGCGACGTTCGATAAGTTTGACGAACTCACCGAAATGAACGAGTTCGTCGCGCTAACCGCGACCCGATCCTGCACCCTCAACCGTGCTTTCGTTTGTGCTGATTCTCCGTAGCACCGATAAGGCTCGACTCGATTTTTACAAGTTTTCCGACGTTTCGGAGGTGGAAGTTGCTCCGGAATCGGACTCGCGTTTGAGAGTGAAATTGGAGAAGGAAACGGTAGCACGTTCGATTTCTTGTCACCTCGCGGTCTTTTTAAGATAGTCGTGTTATAATTAAATAGCGGTATTGTTGGACTCCGTTGAACGTTCGAGGTCCGTTTCTTCTCCTGACTGTGGATTCGTTTACTCTGGAAACGCATGTTGTTTTTTAGCGAGATTTACCTATGCACGTGTAGTCGACGGTGAATTTGAACGGGGCTATTTAGGGCAGTTACTTTCCCGAAGTTTAGGAGATAATTTTTACGGAATATAAAGAATTAAGGAAAGCTTTAATTTCAAGCTTCTATCACAGCAATTTTCAATTTTTGTAGTGGTAGTAGCCTTTTTAGATCCGAAATCGATTAAAATCGTACTAAATTCTGTCATATTTTATATCCTAACATTTTTTATAAGCCGTAATTCAATAAAGATCCGTAGTTTGCTGATCATCTTCGAAGTCTCAGAAATCGACGCTTGAAAATTCAAAAAATCCTTTTTTTTCTTCGAGGGAAAATAACAGCCCTCGACTGAATAGATTTTACTGTATTTTTACCGGTTGCCTAGAGGGTTGTTTCAGAAGCGGTATCGTCGCATCGCCGCTTTCGCGTTTCCGCTGTGGAATCGTATTCGTCGTTCTGCGATCGGAAAAGCTGGAACGAACGCATGAACCTTTCTCGACGACAACCGGCTTCGTTATCGGTACGAAAACGTTTTCGGTGATCAGTCCGACAACGGAGGTTGGCGATTTACGCGGTTTGCAAATGCGATCGTACCTCGCTACGTTCTTCACCGTCATCTCGCTTGTTATTGTATCGTGTCTTGGGTGTATTCTCGTCGGTGTCGGGGTCAACTATAAACTGGACGATTTTGAAGCCGGTGAACGAAACATGGTGGATGGAGGGAAGACGCCGCGCGCGACATACGAGATACGAGATGCGAGAAACGAGAAAAGGTTGAGCGACGCTTACGCGCAAACAAATTCGTGTCGTTGAAATTCGACAATTACAACCAATTGCAATTTGATTTCACGTCATGCACTTCTCGAAAAAGATTACATCGTATATATGATCCAATTGGTCACAAATAATGAGGGAAATAAATTGGTCGACGAGAGTCGTCTGTTTTACCTCGTTGACGAGGGTATTCTTTATTTGTAAAAAATATAATAATGTAATGACGACGCTGCTAGCAGTAACGATAATGTTTGCAACTGTATTAGCAACCGTGATACTGGCGACGACGAGAACGTTGGTAACAGCAACGGTACAACGACGACGTTTCACGCGATCGTAACGATAACTGTGTACTTATTATATGTATATGCACTATGTATATTATTCATCCTAAAGAGTTGACGGTAGCGACGATAACAAGTGCAAACGGTACGAACGTGCGAACGTCGACACCGACGCGTCGACGTCGACGTCGTTCGCGCAGCTCTTCAATGTTGAACGTGTAACGTCGACGGTAAAAAACAGTAAAAAAAAAGAGCAGACGATAACTCGATGAATAAAGTAACAAATAATCGGAATATATGTCCAGTGGGTGTACAGTGTTCGTACACTTTTTACAATGGAATAACTTTAAAAAAAAGTTATTCTATTTTATAAGGTGTACGAACACTTTGTACACCCACTGTATATTATCGGGGGCAATATTCAGTGGACACTTTTCAAAATCACAACTTTTTAAAAATTCGTCGAAATTACTTGAATTCTTTTTGGTAATTATTGTGAAAGGGTTACTGTACTGGACCGACTAGTTCAAATATTTGCTCATTCTCTAGGAAACGGGTCTTAAGAAATGTTCAAGTGATTTGGACCGAATTAAAAAAAAGTTATGCGATTTTTAAGTGTCCACTTATTGTCCCCGACTGTTTACGCGGATGCAAGGTAAAAACAGACACGAAACGTTGAATGTCGATGCTGCTTCGAAAATCTGTCGAATTGATTGCGCCAGTACGATTTGATATGAACGCAACGATAATTGTAACGATAACGGTAACAGGGTAACGATAACGGTAACGGTAACTGTAACGGTAACGGTAACGACGACGACGAAACGCAAATGATTGAAATCGCGTTGTCTCTCGCGTTGGATTTTACGCCTACGATGGTAGACGTGGATGAACGCGGTATGGTAAGGTATGTGCGCGTTGCATGAGCACGTGACCGTGATCGCGATCATTTTCGCGGTCACGACCGTTCGCTATCGATTCTCTAAGATATCTGTTGAATCTTCGATTAGGAAACTATATACAAAAGAAAAACGGCACCCGCGACAAATGCTTGTTCAGGGCACGTACCTTTCCGCTAAAAATAATCGATGCGTCCTACTATTCTCGATATATATATATACAAGTTTGTTCGGCATATTCTCATAGAATAACGCGCGCACGTGAACGCGCGCGTGCGAACATTCGCAGGCACTCTTGTCGTTAACGTAACGCGAATAGATTGTACATATATACGTGCTAATGTGATTCCGAATCCGTTTCCGATTAAAGGGTTCGATCAACCCTTTCGCTACGTGGACGAAATATCGCGTCATCATGATTCCATCGTACATTTCACAATTTGTACATTGCGCAAACAAGATATCTCGTTTCCATGTCGAAGAAACGATATTATGGACGAGATATCTCGTCACCATGATTTCGTTGTACAGGGTGTATAAAAGTAATGGTCATCCGTCCTAGGAGAGAAACTACACTCCTGTTCCTCCGTCGAGAATAATCTTCTGTTCCCTCTGTTCACGTAACTGTGAAGCACAAAACACAACACTTTCCGAAATCGCGACAGCGAAGAAGTCAATCCGACCACGGTCAAAATAGTACTGCGGTCGTCACCTCGGTTTTTTGTGAATGGTTAAAGGTGGGAAAATGTAGCGTCTGTAAATTGAGAAGTGGAAAAACTGTGAAAGAAATACCATTTGTTATTGTATTCGGTCGTAAATGACGTGATTTATGAGGATCTGCGCTCGTCGCTTCGGTGGGTCCGTCGGGATCGTAAATCCACCCTTAACCATTCACAAAAAACCGAGATGACAACGGCAGTAGTATTTTTACCGTGGTCGGAGTAAGTTCCTTCCGTTCGTTGACACAATTTTGGAATATGTGTTGTTTCGTGCTCCACGCTTACAGTGACTCTTACTAATATTCGGACACTCTTAAAAAGACGATGATATTTTAAATATTGTACTATACGATTTGAGTTTTTGTGGAAAGCTAGAGCAATTAGTTTGCTACGGGATGCGAACAAAAATTTTGTAAAAATCGGAATTATAGGAAAAATGCTAAAAGTTCAATTTTACAACTTTTTTATGTGGGCCTATATTGAAAATTTAAAAAATATGTTTTGTAGATCTGTGTCAGTTGTATGTACTGGTAAAGTTTCATAAAAATCTGTTGATGCGGAAAAAAATGACAGGTATTGAAAGATGCAAGAATCCTTCGATTTACTGCAGTTTAACCGTTTGTAGCTCATTGCAACGAAATTTTCAGAATATGTTTAATTGACACAGGTCTATAAAACGTATTTTTTAAATTTTCAATATAGGCCCACATAAAAAAGTTGTAAAATGCAACTTTTAGTATTTTTCCTACAATTCCAATCAATTACAATTTTTTACAAAATATGTTTTCGCATCCTGTGGCAAAAGCTAATTGCTCTAGCTTCCCAAAAAAATACAAATCGCATAGTACAATATTAACAATATTATCGTCTTTTTAAGAGTGTCCGAATATTAGTAAGAGTCACTGTATTAAAATGTATTCGTGCAAGTGGCAGTGTCTCGTTGATCCGACGGAGGAACAGAAGAATTCTAATAAAATTGTGAGTACATATACTTGACATTAGTATTTTATAACCCAGGATTAACAGGATAACCATTACTTTTTATACACCCTGTACAATGCTATGCACAATGTATCTCGTCCACAGCTTCGTACGTCTGAAATCATGGTGAAAAATGGAATAACTTATTTATAATTGTACCAAACGATCTGATTTTTTGAACGAAATGATCTTGTAAATTGTAATTTTTCGAAAATCGTTTTCGCAGATCATTTAGTAAACCAGTGCTTCTAATTAATTATTTCAAATCAAGTCGTTTGGTATAATAATAAAAATGTTATTCTATTCTAACAGGTAAACGAACACTTTGTACACCCATGTATCTCGCCCATTGTAGTCAAAGAGTTAAATGCGATCTACGAAATTGCGTATAGATTCGATTCTCCTGAAACGAACACGGTAGGGATCGCGCGCGTAGACGTTCAACGACATCTTTCTCGAGTTCTCTCCTGTCTCCCGAATCGATTCGCTCTCTATTCAATTAGCTTCGGTTGTTTGATGATCGATCAATTGTTTCCCACACTACGATGCTTGTACCCTCTACATTCGTTCGTCTACCACTACCTATGCGATCGATCGATCTCCGCCGGCTCGCCTTAGCCCGCCATACTCCGCTTAATGCCTTCGCCCTTTTTCTCGCTCGATGACACGGAATGAAACGAGCGAAGCGCTAACATTCCTTTTAAAGATTTCTACTCGGTCCGTTGGCGCGAATCAAGGCGCATCGTACTTGGTCGTACATTTTACCACGGAACGTAGACGAGAAGCGATGAAGGATTCCTGAGAAACGAGAACAGGCAAAGAAATGACGGTTTCTATCGCCTACGATGATCGCGAATCTTGTACCGCGTTCGTATCGACATCTGCGAGAGTTAGAGTTGGTATCGCGGGTGCAACCGTGACCGTGATCGCAACCGAGTTCGAGTTTCAGTTCGAATTCGCGTTTCTGTCAATACGGTACGTGAATGTTTCTCGGCGTGGACCGACGCCTGCATATTCTGCAGACCATCAACAAACAGACAAGCCCAAGAAGAACCGCGAGAGCAGCTCCTAAACCAGCACCGGCCCATCCAGCGGATCCTACAACGCTGGCGAATCCACCGACACCATTTCCGGATCCGGGTGCGTTCACGCGTGAATCGAGCAGATTTCCGCAGGTTTCGCTCGATTCGTCGTTTGGTTCCTCCGTGATCGCTAACAAACCTGTTCCATTGTTCGTCTTACGGAACGTGGACTTCGGTTCCGGTGCTGGGCAATTGACCACTCCGTTGCAGACGAGTCTAGCAGGGATGCAGCCGACGTCACCGGGACACCGAAATCCGCAGACTTCTTCAAGTTTCTGCGTGTTCAGAGCTCCGTTGGCATCGCGCGGTAGATGATACAGCTCGGTCCACACGATTTTAAATGCAGCTCGAGCCGGTGCCATCGTCCCAGTGAACTGAACGATTACAGCGGGCCATTCGGACTCATCGTTCGGACTAGAAGACGCCTGAGACGGGGAGCCAACGTTCGGCTGTTGCGTTTGCGTATTCTCAAAACCGTAACCAGTCCCGTAACCATAATTGTAACTGGATCCAGTGCCGGAAGCCAAACCCGAACCACCCCGTTCGCCTGACGGTCGAGCATTGGTCGGAGAGATCTGTGCCGCTGAGATGATCGGCATCTTCAACGCGGAACTGATGTTCTCGCCGCAAATGCCGAGGAACGGGTCCGGATTCCCTGGCAGAAAGATCTCTAGTTTGCCGTCCTCGCAGGATCTCGAGGCAAACTTGATCTTATCGAACTGCAGCCACACGTCTCTGTCTCGGTTCACCCGAAGCTCCCAGATGCACTTGATGGAGCGAGGCGGCGCGACGTAGCCGAGCGTTTCGTAATGCGGGAACTCGATCTCGCCGTTCGTGGTAGCCGGCAGAATCGCCGGTCCGCAAAGCGGGCTGTGAGCGAACTCGTACCTCGCCTCGAACAGCGGTGCGTATTGCTTGAAATAATTGGCCGCCGAATGCGTTCCGTCCACCAACATCTTCAGCTCGAGCTTCTCTCCGCGCGAGATCACCCGTAGCACAGGTTTACCCTCACCGCCGGTTTGGCCAATCGACGACGATCGACAGATGCAATGTCCACTCTTCTCGGCGCTTAGATCCTGTTGCTGCTGTTGTTGTCGCGATTGTTGTGACGGTCGAGACTGTTGAGTCTGTTGTTGATGAATCTGATAAAACTGTTGCTCGCCGGTGTAACCGGCAGCCGGTTCTTTGATAATCAAACGATCCACCCGACTGTCCCAACAGTTTCCGCATTGCGCGTACGGGTACTCTTTGAACGAGACAGACTCTATAGTGAGAATCACGCGAGCGTACAATCGTTTATCCGTGAGGAAGGTGTACGCGCAAGAGAGATCGGCTGGCGGATCACCGGGACGTTTATAGACGAGCGTGTTGAGCGGCGATCGTAGTCGACCTGAGCGCGTCTTCCACGAAGCGAACGTCTCGTCGCATTCCGTCCCGGGAACAGGCTCGCCGAACCTGGTCGCGTTGAAGAAGTCGTAATGCGCCCAATAGTAGAGAGAACTGCCGGAGTAACTTCCAGTTTTGCTCTCGAACTTGACGAACAACGCGTTCGAGCTAGAAACGAAGTCGTGCTTCTCCATCGGCTTGCTGAACGTGTCGCAGAAGGTTTTGATGATCTTCGCGTCGTCCGGCCAATCGGCGTCGTAGAGAGTCAAGCTCTCGCCGCAATCCCCTTCGTACGGTTGGATCGGTGACTCGATGCGGTTCACGCGGAAACTTGGAAAATAGAGCCTGGCGATCTCGCCAGGTCGACCCTTCAGCAAATACTTGCAGTTGGTTTGCGGAGGATACCAGTGAGCCACCGAGAGGAATATGCCCTCTTTGCCGGCGTCGAGGGACTCGCTGTTCAACAGCCAGTCGCAGGTGCCGTTTTGAACGCCCACCGTCTCCACTTTGCCCGGCAAGTTGCCAACGTTGAACGTGAACCCGGTGTTCAACAACGGCCCGGCTGGCGAAGAAACGAACTCGACGTACAGGTCCAAACTGGTTCCGATTATGCTGTAAGGGAACTTGCCCATTCCGCAGAACGTACCGATCACAGGGCTGTTCTCGTCTTCGCCGTCGTACACGCGCAGATAGTCGTACGGGCAGTGCTCCGATCCGGAACTTATCGGCCTCATCGGACAGGTCATTATGTTCTCGCATCTCTGACCGTCGATGTTGAACTCTTGATTCTCGATGTACAACTTTATGTACGGCACCCGCGTGTTCAATCGATACTTGCAATGCAACGCGCGTGGATATATCCCCGGATATGCCGGGCTTTGCACGTAACACGTTTGAAGCCTGCAATCCTTGAAGACACGCTCGCAGTAACTCCCGACAACGATCTCGCCCCTGCGATTCGGGTACAGCTCCGGATGCTGGCCATACCTCAGGTACACCTCGAACTGTTGCTCCGCCCGAGTATCAAAACTGAAGTACGTCTGGTCGGTGAAGTTCTCCGCGTGGAAGTACACCCGGACGAAATTCGTCTCCGAGATGAACGTCTGCGGCTGCTCCGATTCCCCGCAATACACTCCCGGGTCCTTGCGGTTGCTCACCTCCGACTTCGCGTTTCCATCGATGATCTGTCGTTGTTAAATGATTCGAATCGTTAAATTTTGTCGCGGTACTTGCGGTACAGTGTTCTCTCGATACATTATGTATAACGTGATATGCTACTAATCCAATTACAATATGTCTTTATTTTTCATCATTTTATTATGGGACATTCGCGAATCTCTATCTCTACGTATAATAAAATCTGTTTGAACGCAGAGAACTAAGGCTAGATCCATTAGAGGCAGCGTTTCTTCGAGAAGGTTTTAGATGCAACCCGCATTCGAAAAAGTTGATTGGTTGAAAAGTTGTGACGTCATTAGTGACCCAAGACGATTTTTTCGCCTTCTTTTGGTCACGATTCTGTTTGTAACTTTTAACTGGTATCATGTATTTGTTATTGCATGTGGACAAAGTCGCGGGTACAGCTAGTACGATATAATTCTAAGTTACATGTTTTGGACAATTATCGAGAAAACGCTGTAGTTCGGTTCGCCGCTATTGCCTACCTGCAAATAACCGCCGGAACAGGTGGTGGCGTTCTCCAGTACGCCGACCTTGAACTTTTTAAATCGAACGCGTAAGATCCAGTCCCGCGGTGCTGTCGAACGAAACGTGCGGAAACGGTACGAGCAAAACAAAGGTTTTCCCCAATTCTGTGCGGTTACGGCCGGACTCGACACGTCCTCGTAGATTTCTACGGTCTTGTTGCAGTGATCGCGATCCGCTGAAACGGTGAAAACAGATGTTTCTTTGGTTTTCGCGGATGTACGATGTAAAAAGGAACCGGTAATTATTCGGAAAGTACCACTATGCTCCGATTTTCATGAAATTTAAATATGTTATAGATTACGACATTTTTAACAACATTTTCCTTTTCCAATATAGGGGTGTCGCTTTTAGTTTTCAAGATATTCGCATTGTTGAGGGTACAATTTTCTAGCGTTACGGAAGTAACGAAAAATTATTTAACGGAGAAAAAATATTTCTTACCCGACGGGGATTTGAACCCTGGCCTACCGCTTGGTATATGTATAATAAAAATGATATTGGCGCCAGGTTCGATCATTTATAGAAAAAACAACGAATAGCTTGGTAGTCTAATTCCGTAATCGGAATCCTAATAATTTACCCCTCTATATTGGAATAGGAAAAAGTTGTTAAAAATGTGTTGCTGCATAATATTTTTAAATTTCATGAAAATCGGAGCATAGTAGCACTTTCCGAACAATTACCAAGAAACCAAAGAGAACTACCTACCTCTGCGACTGGCGGCAGGACTGGGGGTGGCAAAGACCAGCACGAGGAAAACGAAGATTCCCCAGCCCCAACTGTTCGATACCGTTGGCGCGAGCATTCCAAGGGGTGCGCCACTTTCGACTCCTCGAACTGTCAATCCGACGTGGTTCGCGCGTTTTCCGGTCCTAGCATCGTTCGGCGTTGCTCACGAACATCGCCTGCAAATGCGAAACCACGATCATTCCTTGCGTTCGTCGACCTCCTCGCGATCCTCCTTCGTCTCTCCTCCCACCATCATCGTCACCATCGTCGTCACACCGCTATCACCTCCTTTCCCCCGAATTACGAGCAACCACCAAACCTGCAGCTCCCAACCCTCGCAGACGCGCGATCCTCCGTCTTGTTTTCGTACGCGCCTGAACCGCGGAACGCCATCCAAGCATAGGTCACGTTAAACAAAATTCTTCGACGGGAATTGATTTACTCTTTATATGGATTAACCAAGCCGGAAGTAGCTCGTTCGCTCGAGAACGGGGCTATGATTGGTTGAATCCGTGTTAACTCTCCTCTCGTCGCTGGTTCGGAACAAATCGGGCATCTTTTTTCTTCCTTCTCGCTCGCAACCACTGTCGCTTTCTTCTTCTTCTTCTTCTCTCGTCTTATTTGCAAACGCGACCGACAGCTTCACAAATCTTCCGAAAACTGTAACAAGACGACGCGTTAACATTTTGCGAATATCCTTTCTTGCAAAAATTATCGATCGAAAACGTAGGTACAACTGACTGTACCTTACTCGGTGATTCGATGGTACGGTTGATTCGTTGGTTACAAGGCTACAAGGGTAGAAGGGATGAAAACCATGACTTCCCACACTGTCTTCGGTTGTTCTTCAGCAACGTCTCCGCGAAACTCGCGTAACAATGGCGAAGAACCACCGCGTTCGAACGTTCGACGATCGCATCGAGATTACGAATGTTATTTTCCCGTGGCATTTCACATCGAGCAACTACACGCAAAATCCTGCGCTCGCGCAGTCGAGACTGTTCCGTTTCACCGAGGACACGGTTACACTGAGAATTTCTCGACAAAATTTACGAACGACTCGTTACTCGAACGAGAACCGAAAGAAAGTATTTACACGTTTCACTTAGACGCGAACCATGGACGTACCCGTGTGTTCCAGCACCGTTTCCTGCGACGTTCTTTCTACCCTTATTCCTCTTATACTTGTTGCCAGTTACCTGTTACCAATCACTCGTTACCGTTTGCCACAGGGACGCCTATTCTCGACAGAGAATCCAACGTCCACGCGTTTCGCGTTGAAACTCGAAACGAGTCCGATTTAACAGGTCACCGATTCCCCTATGTTCACGACTTTCCGTTCTACAGCTTCGATCTCGCAGAGCACACGAGTTGCTGGATCGAGGTACGGAACGCGCACCGTTCGCTCTTCGTTCACGAAAGAATGAAATTAAAATGAAAATTCAGACGCGCACCGTTCGTTTCGTTCACGAATTATATTAAATTGGAATGAAAATTCCGACGCGCGTCTTTCGTTTCGTTCGCAAACGAATAAAATTAGAATGAAAATTCGGACGCGCACCGTTCGCGGAGGAAAATTGGAATGAAAATTCGGACGCGCAGACACCGAAAGAGTGTCGAGTACCAATTTAGAATATGGATTCGATGTTGCTCTCCGTGTATGGATGTAGGATTGACGTACGCTCTCTCGCAACAGGAGCGGCAGCGAAATGCGAAAATGATCGTCGCGATGAAATGAACGCATAGAAAAGCGATACCTGCGAGAGACTGTGAAAAGAGAAGCTGGAGGAGGTGGTAGCGGCGAGGAAAACGTACGCGAACCGCAGGGAACGACGATCTCGCACAGTGACGAAGGGAAACGTGAAGAGAGCTGATTAAATTGATACTATACCGGTTAGAGTAATGATCTTCCATGAAGGAGAGGAGCACGGAAGCTTAGAATGCGGCTAGATAAAAGATTGCCGATGGCTGGGTTGGTTGACTGACTGGCTGACTAGCTGACTAGCTGAGTGGTTGGTTAGTTGGTTGGATGAGTGGTTGGTTGGTTGGTTTGCTGGCTGCCTGGCTGGCGGGCTGGCTGGCTAGCTGGCTGGCTCCGACGAGAGATTCGGGTCGAACGTCGCGCAAGCTCGCAACACCCCCTTTCTTCTTCGTTTTCTCTCTTGTCGTCTCTCTCGCTTCCTTTTTCTTTCAGCTCCCTCCCACCCAGCCACCCTCTCTCTCTATCCATCCATCCGGCCCCGTCTCTCTGTTCCTCCCCTTTTCTCTTTTCGCCTTCCCCGGCACGCGGCATTTCGCTAGACTTGTTTTTTCAGAACTTGCTTTTTTCGGACGATTATTCGATTTTTTCGGGTGTAACGCTTACTCTGATTGGGATTGAATAATGCTAAAGGTTTTTATAAATTGATTCAACCGTTTTCTTGAGAATACCGACACCATTTTCCCTCCAATCTAATAGACTAAACAGCGGATTTTCGTACACCTTTTAAAATAGAATAACTTCTTTGTAATTGTACCAAACGGCCTGATTTTTTTGTCAACAAACAGAAGCATTGGTTTATGAAATGTTCTGCATAAAAAATTTTCGAAAAATTACAATTTACAAGGTTGCGTGCAAAAATAAAACAAGCATTTCTTTGAATTCTTTGTTAGGGCCCTTAATGAAAATTGCCAATATACAATGTATATTTTATAGTTTTATGTTTGTTACTAAAATCGTTTAAAAACGTATTTTGAAATTTTTCAATTTACACCTACTCGTTTTAGTCGTAAATGCATGAAATCCGCTGTCTACTTGTACCGAGCAGAATATACGTTACCTTTTCCCCCATTTCGGATATTCGCCGTGGTTCACCGCGAACCTCCCCTTTCTCTCGTTTCCTGTTTGCCGTGAAACGAAGCACGCGTCGAAAGTGATCGAGCGCACATATAAATACGAGATCGTAGAGAAATAAAGAAATCATCTGGATACGGCGGCAGAATTGCGAGTTTCGTTAATCAGGATGTGGTCAATTCGACAACCCTTCTCAATCTCGAACGGGGACTTTGTTCCTTTCTCTCGGGTTCGTTGTTTCGCCGAACGGAGGTCCGATCGATTTGCAAATTGAACATTTAAACACGGGAAACGGGACGTGGAAGAGAGAACGAAAGAAATAGGAATGGAGCGAAGAAAGAGGGGAGGATAGTCGATGCGGAAAACCTCGAATTTCCATAAGCTGGTCCATGTAGAACATACTTTTGCGAGTCGATCGATCATCGTGAACAGAAAGTATAAATTCGAGAAGAACTTCTGATCGGTTTCAACTGATGGGCGATGTGCGCAAGAATCTGAGAAAACATCGACGAGTATTCGTTTAAGAGTTTATTTACAAGTGGCAACAAAAATACTATCACCTCTTCCTGTATGATTATAGTACGTTAATAACTTTTATCAGATAAACAGGCACGTCGGGAAGAAATTTCAAACGACGTATTCAGCAAAGAAGTATTGCTTGTTTTGTTTTTAAATAGCAATTTTTCACAATCGTACGTAGAACTACAATCTACAAGTTCGTGTCTACGGCTCGCGAGCATTTTCGGGGAATAGCAACAAATCAATTCGACGTGACGGAAACGATCAAATGAAAAGAGTGAAAAAGGCGTAGAGAACGTAATTCGTCCTCTTCTCTCCCCTCCCTCATCGTTCTCTACCTCCTCCTACTTCTTCTCGTTCCTCTTCTTGTTCTTCTCTCTTTCTTTCCTTTTTCTTCATCGACTGCTCTTCTTTACGGTAACGGTTGCACGCTCAACAGAAACATTCAAGTTTATTAGACAACCAAAGAATTAGAAGACAACTATAGTAGCCGAGTCCGAGTCGATTCGTAAAACGAGAACGGTCCGCCACGGTTCTACGAAGCTTGTTTACGGTACAGCTTTGCGATCAATCTCTCAAGAACAAAATTCATTTAGCTGTATTAGCAGAGCATCCAAACACATCAGACTTTTCAAATTTCTATCTATCTTTTCTATCCTTCTATCTCCTCCTGTCTTTTTGTCTTTCTTCGTTTGGTTGTTTCGTTTCGCGGCGGCGAGGACAAGCGACGCGAGCTCTTCTTCTCGTGCCACGCTGTTTTCCCCTTCCGGTTATGAGATTCGGAGAACAATCTTTTCGATCACGTCACAACCGTTACGATATGATTTCAACCGACAAAGTTATTGTTTTCAATGGCGAGCAGTCGTTGTTGGAAAACGAAAATGAAAACTCGCGCCGATTCCTCGCCCGTACGCAGCGTATCTCAAAAAACACGAAGGAAGCATTCGTTCGATGAGACGCGTGCACACATGTTTCTGTACGCGCTCGCGAGGACGTCCGCATTAATATATATACAGTGAGTGTACAAAGTGTTCGTGCACCTTTTAAAATAGAAAAACTTTTTTATAATTGTACCAAACGGCCTGATGTTTTTATCATCAATTAGAAGCATTGGTTGATGAAATGATCTGCAAAACAGATTTTCAGATTATATTTGTTACACAGATCCTGAAAATTTCATGGAAATCGATTAACATACGCCCAAGCTGCAAGCGGTTAAAAATTAATGATTATTTTTTTATCAGTTTCTGCTTAAATTCCACAGAATCGTACGTCTTTCGATGCGTGTCGTATCGTTCCTGCGTAAACCGATTTCGATGAAGTTTTCGGTATGTGCACAACTACCATAGATCTATAAAACATAAATTTGAAGGGCCCGAATAAAAAAGTTTTAAAAAATGCCTTTTTATTTTTGCATTAAACCTTGTAAATAATAATTCTTTGGAAAATCTTTTTTGCACATCATTTCATAAACCAATGCTTCTAATTAATTATAAAAAATCGTTTGGTACAATTATAAAAAAGTTATTCCATTTTAAAAAGTGTACAAACACTTTGTACACCCACTGTACATGCGTACATACATGTATATGTACACGGACGGGAACGCACATGTATACGTATACATATATCATATCCTCGGTGTCCCCTAGTAAAGAGTACCATCGATTACAATCCGAGAAGATATTCTCTTGCGACCGGTTCTCGAGAACAAAATCATGTCGCGAATGGGAGTACAGTTCGTTCGAGAAACGCGTTCGTTCTCGAGAAATATCGATCTCGAATGGCCGCGATGCACGGAGATCCAGATTCAACGATTACGCGAACCTGCACCGTATTTCGAATTGTTTGCATACACTCCTCGATTCGCCATTAATCTTAATAGCTCGTCAGTTAAATAAATGTTATGCTACGATGAACCGGTCGCGACGATGTGCGGAGTAACGCAAAACTCTGTTGCTTGTACGGTTTTAGTTTTCTTTTTCCTCTCCAAATCGAATAAGGCCCGCTACGCGCATCCGTTTTTCTAACGCGCGGCGACCACGCGACGCCGGATTTACTGTCTGAGATACTATGGATTCGACAAGACGAGGAACATTTATTTGAACCGTAGTTGCTGCGCCGCGATGCGATATTTACCGCAATTCTAGAACAATTTGAAGCAGGCTTTTCACAGTAGAACGAGGAAAAATGTAAAGACAAGAATACTAGTAGAGAAATAGATTCCGGTACATATTGTATTGCGGCACCGCGACTACGGTTTAGGGTGGTTACTTCCCTTCGGAGCTTCGATTTCAGAAACTTCGAATCGGTGATGCGAATCGAATTTTCGAAGCTTCGAAATTTCAACCTCCGTAGTAAAATATTAGAGGATTAAAAGAAACGAAGTCTCCAAGCTTCGAACTTCGAAATTTTTGAAACTTCGGACAATTCAAAGACTTCGATACTTGAAAACTTCGTACACATCGAAGTTTATCTTCGTTTCTTTGAACCTCGGTAGTAAAGTATTGAGGATTAAAATGAAACGAAGTACCGAAGCTTTGAACATCGAAATTTTTGAAACTTCGGACAATTCAAAAGTTTCGATACTTGAAAACTTCGTACACCTCGAAGTTATCTTCGTTTCCTTGAATCATCGAAGAATCGAAGCTTGGACAGTATTTTAGACCGAAATTCCGGTACCGCGTGGTTGCTGCACGTTAGAAAAACGGATGTCTGTACCGTGGGCTGTACACGCGCGTTTTCCCATCGGATTCTCGAAATCGATTCGTTCTTGACCAAGCATTCGTTACTTTACGCGTCTATCCAGAACGTTCGGTCTCGCGAATTGTGTATTCGACGCGGGATTACGTTCGGGCGGATACTGTCAAATATATCGGGACACCTTTTACACGCGCGTGTCAAGCGCACACGCGCTTTTTCTCTCGTTGTCGTTGCTGGCGACGCGCGACAAGATACGATACGGTACGATACGATACAATATAATACGATACGTTACGATACGATACGATACGATACGATACAATACGATACGATACGAGAGATACTAGAAAAAGTTGCGTAAAACTGAACGGCAAAAAACAAGTTTTTGAAACCCGACAAAAAGGAACCACACCGGTCTTTCATTCAATTCTTTTTTTGTTGTTTCCCATTCTGTTATCTTTCTAACAATGTTCCACTTGTTGCGTTAAACGATAAATTGAATCGAGTATTTATTATACGCAGACTAAAGAAATCGGTATGTATAAAATGAAAAGTACAACATTTAGTTGTACGCGTGTACGTAGTGTTGTTGGTACTCACGCGTACGTTGATGAGGATGCGCGTAGACTTGGATGGGGCATGGACAATGTGGGCATGCATCCGATAGTTTTGGTACAAACGTGAACGTGAACGTGAACGCGAACGTATACGCGTGATGCGGATGCGGATGCCGATGCTGATGCATGATGCACATATGAGCAGGTATGAGGTACACGCGCGTGCAGATATATTCAACGATGAGCGAATAGCGCGATGTAACAAGTGTCCTACGTAACGGAAAGCTAGGACAAGAACGATTCAATGGTCGTCCATTTCGTGAAAGCGTTGACGTTTCGACTGAAGTTGCTGATGCTCCAGAGGTTCTGGACTTTCCACGATGGCGAGCGGTGCCGGTGAACCCGGTGAACTATCCATTTCCTCGTGGGAGCGTTTCGGGACACCGACGCCTGCGTCGGGACCAATGAAGCTTCCGCTATATACAAAGTAACGATCGGTTTCAATGAATAACGATCGAGAGTACGATCGGGAACGGGTCCCATGGAAATCGACAACATGATTTTCACCGAGATTAACTTTGGCCGTAAACGATTTTAATCGTCGACAGTATTATCCGATGGTAACATCATTTCTAAACACGGTGTTTACGTTTCTTTCTTCAAGTATTCTACACTGAACACTTTTACTTTTGTATAAAAATGTAATTATTACTGGACTGCGGATCTTTATGCATTTACAGCTTATCAAAAATTTGATCTGGAGTCAGTGAAATGTCGGTGATTTCCATGGGACCCATTGGGAACAGAGTGAAATATTAATCATTGGTTTGTAATATGGTACCTGTAATTATATGTGGTTTGTACGATAACAGGAGCTGGACTGTACTGGCCAGCTGGAGAGAGAGAATGCTCCTCCATAGCGTTTCCAGATACAACGTACTTATCTAAAACAATTCGAAGCAGCCTTTTCAGAGTAGAACAAGAAAAAATGGGTGAGACGAGAGAGCACAAGTAGAGAAAACGTAGTCGAGAAAGGGTAATATCGATTGAAGTAAATACCTTCTCTGGTCGCGTCACTGGTAACGCCATTCGTGACGACGGTAATTTGTTGCATCAGCCGACCTTTATGCGACGTTTGATTCGAGGGCGCATACGGATGCCCTGGCGATCCTGGAGCAGACTGACTATTCAATTGACCACCAGCTGGAGAAGGTACGGAACTATCCGGGTAGGATTCTGGTCCTGGAGAGGCTTCCCTGCTCAGACATTCTGGCGTCATTAGCCCACTGATTCCTACGTGAGATGGCGAAGCAGGGGCGCTCCTAGTTTTAAAAGCAACAATGCCACGTAAACGATTACATCTTTCAATTGATAGAAAAAGCGTGCATTGCCAACGAAGCCGTTTCGAAACGATTCTCTCAATTATATTGTATGATTACGATACCTGGACGAAAGACCGAACGGTGCCCGAAAACAGGGAACACCTCGCTGTCTTCTTCGCCTGAAAGCTTGCTCGATGAGTTTGGCTTCCGACTGAGAGTCTATTCTCCAGAAAGATCCTTTTCCTGGCTCCTCTTGGCTCCTGGGTACTTTGATGAAGTAACGATTCAACGAAAGATTATGTCTAATAGAGTTTTGCCAGCCCTTGTCAGCTGTTCTATAGTACGGATAATTCTTGGTGATGTACGAGTAAATTCCAGACAATGTCAGCTGCTTGTCCGTCGCCGATGCTATCGCTTGAACGATTAGTTGAGCGTACGAATATGGCGGCTTGGTGTCATCTTTAGGAGGACTGCAACGAGCAGTCGTACCGTTCGGTCCGTTGCTACCACCAGCTCTGCAGCGCGTCTCGATGCCCGGTTCCGGACTTATCTGCCTACTGCAACTAGGTCCTCCATCGTGCCTCTCCATATTCGAATTCTGCGGATCATTGGCGACAGCAGCTGCGTACACAGCCACCATCTGTAGATCCGCCGATATGTTTCTTCTTCCCTGGCCAGCCCGAGGACTGGCCGGACAAGAATTAGCCGCACTGATGGTACCGGTCGGCGAGGGGAACGGACTGCTGCAGCCTGCATCTGGGATGTTGATACGCAGAGGTGGCAACGGCGCCCTTTGTCTCGGCGGAGAAGGTACTCGTACGCTGTTCTGCTCCTGCTCGTCCACCAACGACTGAAATACCAGCCTTATATTTGTACTGGGGAACCTGAACGTGCACCTGCAACAGAAACCAAACGTTCGAGAAACTGAAAGTAGAGCGGAGCGCTTGGCTAGGACTTTGAGTCTTGCAAGAGCTAAAGCAAACTACACGCGAAATCCTGAAGATCCTGAGAAACTCGATTAACGACGAGCTTTTGAAAATTCTCGAACTAATTCGTGATTCTAAACTGGCCGGCTACTGGTGTATCGGTTAAGGAGCGACCATATTGGGGAAATAATTCGAAATATATAGGACGCGGACGTTATCGGAGCACGCTTGCTCGAAAACACCGAACACCGTTGAAATGGTACGGCTCTGCGCGCTCTGTACTCCGTGCGTGCGAGAGGCATGCGAGAAACGTGCAAGACAGGTTAAGTCGACTCTGGAAAGACTCGAAATATATCTTACGTCCTTGGTAATTGAAAGACAGGCGAGCCCCTTCCCTGGAAAATTCCATCGACGAAAACACCGTTTTTACCGTTACAGGTCATAAAGAAAAAGGGATGATCGTAGAAGATTTCGACGTGTCGTCGCGAGATAAAGCTGGAGTGGCCCATGTTGACGTCGACCTCACCCTTGCTGCTGTTACGCCCGATAGTGATACGTCGTTGTCTAACCATGTACTCGAATTCGCGACCCTCGAGCCGTGCAATCGGTGCACCTCTTGCCTCCGGGTTCCACTGCATCTTCGTCGGACTGGCCGGTGCCGACCTCAGTGCCAGAAGGGCCCACGCGTCGCTCTCCTGAGTACGAGAGTACGTAGACATAGCACCAAGTGAGCGAACCCTCCTCCGGAATAGAATGAGAGAGAGAAAAAGGAGAGGTAGACAGACAGATATAGATAGATAGATATAGATAGATAGTTAGATAGATAGATAGATACATAGATGGATAGATAACCGAACAGATAACTAGATACATAGACGCGGATCCGGATAGAGAAACGAACGAGAACCGAGTACCGTGGAGCCAACGGATGCGGACAGAGTCACCAAAAATTTTTCTTCGGTTTCAAACTAATTCGAGAGGGACGAACGTCCCAACGTTCTGTTCGATTTTACAAATTGAATACACGTCCCCGATAAACATTCAAATATCAACAGTTCCGACAATACCCGACAGCATAAACGAATTATCTGGAATTGTCGCACAAATTCACCAACCGGCCCCCCAACCAACCGATTCAGCAATCGATCGATCGGTCGATCGATAATTCGAACTTTCGATTCATTGTCAACGATGTAAATATTTTGTTGTTAGTATTCTAGTATACAATATATATGTGTATATATATATATATATATTGTATGTATGTATGTGTCAGTGTGCATGTGTTTTTGTTTGTTGTTCAAACCGATGCGTAAATAATAAACGCTTGTATACACTAGCAATCGTGTATACACACGCGTGTAGTTACATTCATTGGTGTTCAATGTAATTGTACTCACGTAACCCGACATCGAAATCTCTTTGCTCTTATCAATCGAGTAGGGACACGTGCTATTCGAATCGATTGTCAAAAAATTGCTCAACGAACGATTACATTTCATCATATTTCTACATAAGTGTATGTGTAGGAGTACTTATGTGGGTATTGAAAGTATATACACTGGTGTGTACATCCACGATCGAATTATGCATGTTCACTTTTATTCCTTGTCCCATTTCGAGACATTATCGGTCACCTGCCGAAATAGGGATTCTCTCTTGTTTCGAAATAATCAATGACCGCAAAACTTAGACCACAGACTAGGTATAAGGATAGACCTGTCCTGTGTTCCGACAAATCCGTCCTTATATTCTAGTTTCTTGCGTATTATTGTTGTATTATATTATATTCATTTCGCCTTGTTTTACCTATAATATATTCAATATTCAACATTAATAAACTATATATAATTATATAAACACATACAAAATATATAGTGATATGAGGAACGTTCTGAGCTAAAATTCAATATTTGTACTCTATTTTCCTCTCCCTTCTCTAGAGGTACGTTTACATTGTTCTATCTATTTGTATAATAAAAATACTGCTGTTGACAGTGGTTTTTCTTTACTCTGTGGATACCAGTGGATACAATATTTCAGTTTGAACTCCGAACCGTTGGCAGTAGTGATTTTCACGCTTTCACGGTGAGTGCATGACAGTCGCTTTTTGATCATGTTCATTGATGAATGTTAGCTGCACGAATTCAAAAGTTTATCGTTCCGTCGGTGTGATTGCCATATTTTCTTGCTAAATTTTGTTACAGAAGTAAACGAGAAAGTTAGATGTAAAATACACACACACACACATACACAGTTCGGTTTTCCAGTTTGTATAGACGTAAGGAACAAGTGATCGTGGTAGATACTTATTACTGATAAAGAGGTAAACTATTTACTTTGTATTTGTCGAATTTTTCGTTGTACAGAGTTTAAGTAACCGAACAATATTTTTCAGTGAAAAGCTACAAGTGAAAATGGAGGTAGACTACGGCAGTATCTGCGAGGTTAAGATCCCCGAGTGCAAAAAATTGGCTAGCGAAGGGATGCTCTTCAACGCATTGGGCCAATTGCTTGCTTTAGAAAAACAGACACGAACGGTTAAACATTTTCTGGAAGATTTCTACGATATCCTCTACCGTTACTGTCGTCTGGAAATAATTGTTATGTTTCAACCATTCTAGGCAGAGGATATGGGATGTACCTCCCAAATTCTAGTGGCCATCGTTCAAATCTGTATGGAAGCGAAGAATTGGGAAGCTTTGAACGAATATATTGTTCTATTGTCCAAAAGGCGTTCCCAGTTGAAACTAGCGGTCACGAAAATGGTCCAGGAATGTTGTACTTACGTAGATAAGATGCCCACTAAAGAAATTATGATTAAACTAATAGAAACTTTGCGTACGGTAACGGAAGGAAAGGTACGCGAGTGACACACGTTTTAAATTTACAACATGAATGTTCCAAATAATCTGTACAAATGTATTCCCAAAGATTTACGTGGAAGTGGAAAGAGCGAGGCTTACGCATCGCTTGGCAAAGATCAAAGAGGAGGATGGCGATATTTCTGGTGCCACTGCGGTTATGCTTGAATTACAGGTACACATGGTATAGGGAAGTAATACTAACTCGCATACAAATTCATATATGATCTATAGGTTGAAACGTATGGCAGTATGTCGCGTTTGGAGAAGGCCTCTCTGATCTTGGAGCAAATGAGATTGTGTTTAGCAAAGAAGGACTTCATGCGGACACAGATAATAGCTAAAAAGATAAATGTAAAGTTCTTCAAGGATGACGACGACGAAGAGACGCAAGCTCTCAAACTAAAATATTACGAGTAAGTTAAGCGAATAGCTGAAATTTGAAATTGATCGTTCCAACGTTCTGGGAATGATTTTATCACGATGTTTCAGCCTTATGATGGAGCTAGCGCGCCACGAAAGCTGGCACTTGGAATTGTGCAGGCACAATCGAGCGGTACTGGAAACACCAACTGTTCGAGACGATCCTGAAAAGAGGCATACCGCTCTGTCGCGAGCCGTTTTGTATCTCGTCCTTGCACCGCACGAACCGGAACAGGCGGATTTGACCCACAGATTACTCGCCGATAAACTTCTCGACGAAATACTCACATACAAGTAGTACTTGTTTATTTCTCTGTAATTTGATCATAGGAAGCTTAATCTTTAATCTTCGATTAAACTTCTCCTTTCGTTCGCAGAGAGCTGTTGCGTCTGTTCGTGAATCCGGAATTGATCAAATGGTCCGGACTTTGTGAAATCTACGAAAAAGACTTGAGAGCCACCGAAGTCTTCAGCCCTTCGACCGAAGAGGGTCGCAAACGATGGACCGATCTTCGAAACAGAGTTGTGGAACATGTACGCGTGCCAATCTAATTTTTCATTCTACGATCTGACCACTAGACAGCGGATCTTCATGCAAAAGCAAAATTTTCTACCTAACTTACAACGAACTGGAGTGAAAGACAAATGAAATTTCTTTCCTACTATATTTAATGGGTTGAAAATAATATGATAGCGTTTTTAAATTTTTCTAATATTTTTACTGTTTTAAAGTACACTTAACTCGTTCTTGTCAATAAACTCATAAAATCCGCTGTCTACTTGTTACAGTTCGAATAAACTGCAGCGAATCATTGAAATTTTAATTACAGAATATTCGAATCATGGCGAAATACTACACGAATATCACGTTAACGCGTATGGCCGAGTTATTGGATCTGCCGGTTAAAGAAACCGAAACGTGTCTCTGCAATTTAGTAGAGACCGGCGTGATAAATGCTCGTACAGATCGACTGGCTGGCGTGGTCCGATTCACAGGAACGCAAGAACCAGCTGCTCTATTGGACGCATGGGCCGCTTCGTTGTCGAAATTAATGAGCCTCGTTAATCACACGACTCATCTGATTCATCAAGAAGAAATGTTGGCCGTTGCTCAATCCTAACAGGTATATTATACAACATTTTTCATCCTTATCCTTTTGTACTTGTTTCGGTGGGTACATATATCCTTTTTCTCCTTTCTCCATTCCTATTCTCCCTTAATTCCTGTTACACGATGTTCCGCCTTTCTTTTATTCGATGTGTCTAGTTTATATTACGATCTGAAGAAAATCGTTTTTACAATAAAAAGAAGCGCGCACTAGAAAAAAAGTACCAAACATTGTTAATGTACATTTTGTATTCGCTGTACAATGGAACAGTTGAAAAGGCATTTCTCGTTTCGCGGCTTAGCTATGTACCGGATCGATATAATAAACTGGTTGTACGAAACATATAGGTTTTTTTTAATGATTTCGGTAATGTGCGACATAAAAACAATGAATGAAACAAGATTTATACAAAACACCGACTAAATGATCTTGCTACCTCGTCCACCCCCTCTAGTCGTATATCGTTAGAAAATATACGTAATGCGTATCGTATCGGTAAAACATTCGATGGTAAACTGTAATCAATTTACAAATAGTATAATAACAAAATTCCCTTCTGTATTTGTGTCCTAGGCGTTGTAATCGCAACGAAGGAAAAGTCGATCTGTTTCAATGAAATAGAAACGTCGTAGGATCTGTGTAATCATTCGTCACTTTGAACATTTTTTCTATCATTTGATGTTTATCGTTTCAGTCGATCAAGTCGTAGTCATAGTCGTAGTCGTAGACAGAATCAAGTTGTCTCGAATCAAGACGATTGCATCGAAGTAGTTCGAGCAAAACGGCGAACGTTTTCGAAGGTACGGGAAGAAGGTAAATCCCGTTTTATCAACTTCTTCTGTAAAGTTCGAACGTTTCACGCTCGTCGAGATGATCCCTTCTTCGTCCCTTGTCTTTGTCGATGAAATACATACTATACAATGCGGATACAGATGGCATTATTTACATGTCAGATTCGCAATCTGTTCGGAAAAACGAACGCTCGTTTAGCATAGCGAAAATATAAAGAAACGAGCGATCCTCCGCGGTTAAGTAGGAAACAGTTAAGTTACAATTACTCGTAATCCTGGATCTTCCGATCGGAAAATATGCCGGTTTCACGGTTTTTGTCTGACGTTATCGGCCACAGCAACATTCTCGTCGGAAATCGTGCCACGACTCGTTTTTACATCTGAAAAACCAAACGGAACAACATTTCTTTATCAATCTTCCATCCGACGTACATGTACAGTGGGCGGACAAAGTATTCGTACACTCTTTAAATATTTTCTCTGTGACACCTTTTAAAATAGAATAACTTTTTTATAATTGTCCTGATTTTTTATAATTAATTAGACGCATTGGTTTACTAAACGATCTGCAAAAACGATTTCGAAAAATTACAATTTACAAGGTTGCATGCTTGTGAATAATAATTTTTTGGAAAATCTTTTTTTCATATCATTTGGTAAACCAATGCTTTTAATTGATTATAAAAAATATCAGGTCGTTTGGTACAATTATAAAAAAATGATTCCATTTTAAAAAGTGTACGAACAAGTGTACATAAGAAAGAAAATTAGAAAAATTTTCATCTGTAAATTAACACTCGTGTTATGTTCGTATTATGAAAAATTTTAGATAATTAGTATTTTGGAAAATACTAATTCGTAGTATACTAGCATAGAAGTGTTACTAGCGTAACTGTTGAGTCGAATTTCGAAAAAGTAGTACGTTTCTAAAAGATGCGTCTGCACACCCACTGCGATCAGGTAAAACGGAAAACTTGAAAGGGTTTACCATTGGCGAGAGTCTTGTGTAAAAGTGCGACTGCTTCTGCGTAAGACGGCGGAGGTAATTCGTTCGGAACTTCTTGGACGACAACTTCGTACGAAGGCGGACTCGACGTTGTCGAATTCATATTGCCGATTGGTCCAATGCCACGAGTACCGGTCAATTCCTGTATATGCTGAATCTAATCAATTGTATACATCAACAAACTAACGTGTGCCACGGGTTTATCAAATCAATCTAATTAATCGCAAGAAAATTTCAATCCCATCGTCGTTCTACTAATTGCCGCGCTCGGAGGCGAGCAACGTTAGATAAATACAGGAACATTGTTGATTCGAATCACGAACGATCGATATGCTCGGAAAGTAAACGATATACGATAACTGACCAGGGATATTGATTAAACAAGTAGAAAAAACCGCTTCACCGAACACGAATAAATACAAAGTACATGAATTATTAGGTCTAGAGATTGGTACGAACGAGAAACATGAACAGGTGTTACTCACCCTAAACAATTGTCGTTGATGAAAAATCATTTGTATGACGGATTTTCTTCGGAGATAGAGCATACACTTGACGGCGACCATAAGTCCGGAACAGATAAACATTGGACCGATGAACCACATCTCGCCGAGATTTAAGAATATATGTCCATCCGCAACGTCGCCCAAAGCGAAAATAGTGATAGCTGTACCAATGGTGAATAGAACAACGCTCAGGACAAGATAGCTATAGCTAGTGCAGTCGCATTTGCCAAAAGTGTTGGTCGGTTCTTCGTATCGTTCTTCGATGCGATGCAGTCGGCTCGATAAGAACGAGCTTTCGAAAAGTGTGGCCATATTTTCGTCGATTATCAACCGTATAACGCTAGACCGAAATCAGATCAGTTCGAACGAACGAGAACGGACTAACCTACCTATCGTCGTGCACTTCGGTTCCTTGTTTACTATACACGCATACTGCTTTCTCTTTCTTTGAAAATTTTCTTCGCCACACGTTTTTCTCTTGAACGGCTACTTTAACTTCCCTTCGAACGAACAAATACGGAACATCGCCGATGCAACTACGAATTTGAATAGTCGAACATACATCAAGTACGCGTACATCGAACTTCAATATTCCTGCTGGTTGAAAACACGCTGATGCATACATACGACCGGACGAATTATAGAAAGAAAAAAAACACACGGTACAATTCGATGTCGGTCGTTGATTCTTTATGTAGTTTCGAATAAAGTTTTCAACGATTGTTTCGTCGTATCGATAGAATTATCGATTTGTTGTTCGGTTAACACGTTCGAATTGAAAATTCCCGTGTAACCTGAAATACAAGCTCGTTCGCCCTGTATCATTGTAAACATGTACAGGATTCTAGTCACGCAGAAACGAACGTTGTTCACTGGTTCGATTAAAAATAAAGTGAACGAGAAAATAGCTCGTGCGAACAAAGTAAAAGTCACGTTGAAGAAGAGCAACAAGTATTCCGATACTGTTCTACTTCCGCGAACTCGGTTTCCAGCGCAGATTAATGGAAAAGAACGGATAGAAAAAGACGAATATCTAACTACGGTAAGAAATTTATGGATATACATGTTTATATACAAGTGTAACAGAATTATGTAATTGTTCGTTGACTCGTTTAAGAGTCATTTGCTTTATTTATATGGTTTCGTAGACTTGCAGTTTCTCCGAATTGTACGAATGGCAAAGGAAGAATTTGTCAGGACCTGAGTTTGTTTTGCACGATGGACCTCCTTACGCCAATGGAATTCCACACATGGGACACGCTATTAATAAGGTGATTGATCTTCTGCAATGTTTGTACCGTCTTTATTTTGACGCTTTTCGTTACTTTCCTTACAGATTCTTAAAGATGTTACGTTGAGGAACAATGTGATGCAAGGTAAACGCGTTCATTATATCCCTGGTTGGGACTGTCATGGACTACCGATCGAATTAAAGGCTATTCAAGACGCCAGCATGCAAGATCCGTTAACGATCAGGCAGCAAGGTAAGAGTTTAGAAGAAGCCTAGGTAACGCTAGTTCCCTGAACAAAGTATTGACCAAATTTACCTAGAAACAATGGAATAACTGATTTCAGGTAAACTATGTTGTAGCTCGAGAATATGCGGAGAAAGCCGTTGTTCAACAGAGACTAGCTTTTCAATCTTGGGGCGTTACAGCTGATTGGAAAGAATCTGGATGTTACTTTACAAATCGGCCTTCGTACGTGAAGAACCAGCTTCGTCAATTTATAAAATTGTACGAAAGAGGTGTTATATTTCGAGATTTCATGCCTGTCTACTGGTCAGCTTCTTCCAGGTACAATTGAATATTAACTTTGATTTTATTTCGAAGGATTGTAACGTTCGTTTGCTACCATCATGTCGTAGAACAGCACTAGCAGAATCTGAATTGGAATACAACGAGGAGCATCAAAGTAAAAGCGCAATTGTTCGTGTACGCATTGATGATTTCTCAACAAAATTGAATTCATTAAAAGATCGTATTGTATACGCTCTTACGTGGACTACAACCCCTTGGACTTTAAAAGCCAATCAAGCTTTTTGTTTTTCAATGGATGGCTGGTATTGCGTCGCTGAAGATACGAGAGGAAACTTAAATATCATTGGGGAGGAGTTGTTGAAAAACGTTGAAACAAAAATAGGTCCACTGAAGCCAATAATACGCATTGAAGGTAGTTTCGATTGTCTGTTATAATCTGTAGTAGAAATTATTCAAATTAGTATTGATCTTTCAGGCAAAGAATTGGAGGGTACTACGTATTTTCATCCCTTTGAGAAGACTAAATTACCTTTCTTAGCTGCGCAACACGTGACGATGAATGCAGGAACAGGTTTGGTTCACACTGCCCCTGCGCATGGTCGAGAAGACTTTTTAGTCGCTTTGGAGAATAAAATGCCTGTTGTGAGTACATTGTATTGAAATTTATAACAGGCTACAGTTTCGAACGAACGTATTGAAGTAGAGTGACTGCCACGGTCATAAATCAGAAAAACAAGTCTTGGGTGCAAACGTTGTCTGCCCAGAGTAAGCCTGTTGAACAGCATTTGAGGGATTACTGTATCAGAGCATACGATTTGAATTTTTTTTGAGAGCGTCGTTGATGATTCGAAAAACTTTTTATATGCAGGTATCCATGGTAGATGCGGAAGGTCGATACACCGAAGCAGCTGGTCCAGAATTTCAAGGACTGAGCGTATTGACGGAAGGAACGGATAAAGTTTTACAGAGTATCGCGGAAGATGTGTTACACGTCGAAATGTTCACGCATCGTTATCCGTACGATTGGCGAACAAAACAGCCGGTGTTTATCCGCGCGAGCAGTCAATGGTTCTTCAATATCAATTCCGTGAGGGACAAAGCCATTGTAAGACATCCTTTTTCACATTTCCTCTTTTATACGCACGTAGATTTACAGTAGTAGACTTATAATTAATGGAAATTAATGTATCGTGTTTGCACAAGGATAGCGTCAACGACATAGAGATATATCCTGAATGTAATCGTACATCTTTTATGAATGCTCTGATAGCTGGAATAAAAGATCGGCCATATTGGTGCATCTCGCGGCAACGTTCCTGGGGAACGCCCATACCTGTGCTTTACAGTAGAAAAACCGGTAAACCGTATACAAGCAGGTATACCTCATCAAGATTTATAATAAGTACATGTAATTTGGTTTTTATTGTTTTCTATTGACCTTTAATAATCTTTTAGAGCATTGATCGAACGTCTGTGCCAATCGATCGATCTGTATGGTCCCGACTGTTGGTGGAAATATTCCGTGGAAGAGTTACTAGGATCGGACGTGATTCACCAGATGAACGTCCCCATAGATGACGTGGAAAAAGGAAAGGTAAACACTTGAAAAAAATTCAAGATTGTAATCCAAGATTTAAACCGCAAATACTTTTCTCAGGATATTCTGGACATTTGGTTCGATAGTGGCATATCGTGGTCAGCTGTTTTACCGGAAGGCAAAGCCAACCTTTATTTAGAGGGATACGATCAATTTAGTGGTTGGTTTCAGTCGTCGTTGATAACTTCTATCGCTTTACAAGACAGTCCACCTTATCGGTAAGCGAAACGTCTATCAATTCGAAGCGACGTATCGAGGAGATCGAATATATCAATTTTTGGGATTCCAGTGCGCTATTCGTGCATGGATTTGCAGTTGACGAAAGTGGATCAAAGATGTCGAAATCTGTAGGAAATGTAATAAATCCTGAAGAAATTCTTCTGGGTGGAGTGAATCTGGAAAAGAATCCGATTTATGGCGTCGATGTTTTAAGGTATACGACTATAATGTACACGAGTACATGGTAATGAAATTATTTGCTGTAACGTATAATATTCATCGAATTGTTTTTCATTTATTTTTTGCAAAGGTGGTGGGTGGCTAGTCATGGGTCCCAGCATTTGCAAGTGCCTGTCTCGAAAACATTACTCGATGGTAGCAAACAGTCGATTCATAGAATACGTTCGATAGTGCGTTTCCTTTTGGGCGCTTTAGGTTCGCACAGTCAAGGTGTGCACGGCGAGCCACGATACCGGCTGATCGACAAGTATATGATGTATAGATTGTATAATTATAACAAAGAGGTAGCGTAAACATTTGAATCTTCGATATTGAATATTTAATTTGACTTTACGATTAATAATACGTTTCGCATCGCTAGATGTTACAACATTACAACGATTACCAGTATCATCACGCCAGTAAAACGATTATGAATTTCGTAGCAAACGATGTGTCGGCTTTGTACTGTTTCCTCATCAAAGACAGACTCTACTGCGATGAGATGACGTCACCGTTGCGTCTAGCGGTTATCGAAGTTCTGAGAGCAACTTTGACAATTCTTTTGAGAACTATGGCTCCGATTGTGCCCCATCTGGTCGAAGAAGCATGGTTACACCATCCAGAAAATTACAATGAGAATAAAGTACCGTTCTACCGTACGTCGTACGTGATTCCAGAGTCTTGGAACGATGAAACAATCGTGGAACGCATGGATGCGGCCCTTCGTATACGGAAACAATTTCAAAACATTGCCGGCACAAATCGATGGCAATCGTCTGTTACTATAGAAGCGACGAAACACGAATTTCTGTGGCTCTCTGTAAGTACCGTGGATGATTATTTATATAGAGGTACTCCTCTCCGATTTGGAGGAAATTTAAATGTTATGCAGCTATACATTTTAAAAAACTTTACCCAATCTGAGTATTTAGAATTTGAAGGGCTTAGACATTTAAATAGCGAAAAATTTGAATTTGTTTCTTTCTATTTCGTTCAGCTTCTCCACGACAACAAGATGCAATCGACGTCGGAATTGTGTGAAATTCTACAAGCCACTTCGATAAACTTAATCGAGAACCAAACCATTGCTGAAACGAACATTCGAGTGGATGCTGACCAGAAAGTGTTATGCGATCGATGTAGAAGATATCCGGAAGAACGTGAACACGGTTTGTGTTCACGTTGTGCCGACATGCTCGACCAAGACAAATCTACGCGCGTTAATTACAGTGGAACAAAGTAAGAAAAAATACATGTGATATCGACGTCCAGCATCTCTCTCATTTTTGTTTGTTTGTTTTTCTTTTAATTAATCATTAACTTACGATCAAAGATATAAACTTTAAAGATAATAAAGTAACGTTTTATAAGCCGGAAGGTTCTGTCGAAGAACCACGACAAGACTTCACAGTTAAATCGTACAGATGATTTATATTAAGAGCATTTAAAAAATGCATTAAATGTGGCTGATAGCCACTGGTAGCTAATTTAAACGCAACGTGCGCCATGTATGCGCGTAATTCGCAAAATGCTTGGTACATTTCTTCTAGTCTCTTAAAATTCGGATGCACGCATACCGTAGATTTCATGGTCCATTTTTGGGATCGTAGTCTATTGTGAAATTTCAAGATTACTTTAAATATATTGTTCAAGCATATGCGTACTTTTTCACCTCGTGCATTCAGCATGCATCTGTAAAAAGGCGAGCGAATAAGACGAGTAAGAAAAAATCCATTCTATGAAGATCCGTAAATTTCGTACCTCGAAAGTATTCGTTTGATGTAATTCACATGAGACGAATATATTTGATCCAGGGTCAGAGAATTTTCTAAATCTTTCTCGAATTCAGTCCAACTAGCGTACAAGACGCTACACGTTAAATAATTGTGCAACGCGTTCATAAACTGCGTCATCGAGTGTCGGTAGAGCTGCAACTGTGAACAAATTAACACGAACATCGTTTACGTACGTGTACTCGATGATAAAAAAATCAGGTCGTTTGGTACAATTATAAAAAAGTTACGCTATTTTAAAAGGTGTACGAACACATCTCACACCCACTGTATATTGTAAATAAATTGTGTGATCAACTAAGCGACGGTCACCTTATGATATTGAGGTGACGCGAGTGTTTTCCGTTCTCTCTTCATGATATTGAAATCTTCCTGTAACACCCACGATACTCGACCACTTGTTATCAGAAATTTAAACACTTTACCATATTGCTGCATAACTGCGTTATCAAGTATAATATTCAAGGGCCAAGTTATCTTGTAATTCAGCGAGAGACAGTCCAATGCAGCCGGATCGGACATCTGCGAGACGTAAATGTAAATATAATAAAAACATAAAAAGTAAAACGACACGACACATTCTAGATTGATCGCTTACATGTAACTGCATCGGCGCGTTATTCACCGACAGACCGAGAAGTTCCGAGTTTACGTAAACGCTGTTGAACGAATTAACCAATGCTCGTTCCAACAGATTCGTCAACGTGGCCGAATTAAATAATTCAACCGGCAATGAGATCTCGTATAGACGCGTGTACAGCGAATCCGTCAAGCTCTTAGCAAATTCTCCGTTCAACAAGAAGAAGTAACTCCTCAGGCTGTGCAGGTGCAATAGTAAATGATTCTCCTCGACGAAGTATTTGATAACTGCGTTATTGACGAGTCTGCTCTGTACTTCGAGAGGAATGCGGATCGATTTCTCCAGATAAGCTTGCAGAGAAGTGTGATCGATCAACTCGATGTCGGCAATGGTTAATGGAGTTGTTTCCGTTAATGTCATGGTTGTGGTGGTTGTCGGTTCGTCTTGTTGCAAGGCAAATATGTCGGAGAACGTTGCATCTTTTCTGATGGCGATAGGCGATTTTGTACATGTCCGAGAGTTACTGGATAACATGTCGGTGGTTGAGATTTCGATGGGCGATCGATCCTCCGAAGGATGCATTTCCGACGCAGGACTTTGTAAAGAGGAAGGAAAATTGTCCGTCGTGCAGGACATCGGTGTTTCCAAGTCGTTTCTCTCCGGAATATCCGTATCATTGACGTTTCGCAGGGAATCGTTCGAATTCGATCCAATGCGAATCTTTCGTATATCAAATTCATTATTATTCGGTGTCATGTTATCTTCCAAAGACCACGACTCGCCTTTGCTAACCAGCGATTCCATCGCTGCAGCGTTATCGATCTTCACAACGTTTAGAACAGTCGGTCTCTCAACCGCGACAACGGTTGATTGGATGTAAGGTACTGTTGTATTAGAGTCTGTATACAACCGATTGGTATCAGTCATAACAATGGCCGTTGCTCTGGTCGAAGTCTCTTCTTCTACTTTTTGATTGTTCAAGAAATCACGCAAGTTGGTCTCTACGTTGTTGTTCGTAGTTATGTCGACGAACGCGGCGCGAACAATTCTTCGACAAGGTGTTCTCGAGTAATTTTTATTTTCGTCTTCGAACGGTATTGATAATTCTAGAGGACTCGATCTCGGGATCAATGCAGATTCAGCTCCTTCTTCTTCTTTCTCTACTATGTCTACTTCATCCCCTTCTTTTAAAATTTTCAACTGGTCCTGCGAGTTTTGTTTTGTCGCTGTTAGTACGTCGACTCTCTTATCGTAAAACGACATTCTTTTAGCACGCCATTGAGAACGCACGTTACGTTTGTCGATGTCGAGTGCTAGGTTCTCGTAGTAATTCAAAATGTTTGTTCTACGAGAAGAAAAAGATTTATTTCTGACTGAGATCAACGGTAAATGTAAAAGTTTAATCAGAAAAATTAGTGTACCGTTCGATGCGTCGGAGATTTTCTTGCATAGCGCTACTCCCGAATAAAAATTCCGTATCGTACAGTTCAATCTCTTTCTTCTGTTTTCTATTCTTATTCTTTTTCTGCGCTTCGATCACTAAACATTGCTCTTTCAAATTTGTCAGGAAGTCGCGTTTCGTTTGCGCTATCTTCTTCAACGCAGCCTCTCGTTCCCCTGAAATGTGCACCATAATTAGAAAAGTGGTAGAAAGAAAGATATTGGTTTCTAGATCTGTACCTAATCTCCTTTTAGTATTTCGAAAAAGCGGCTCTTACCCCTAATCCTCGTGAGCGTATCACGTTGCGCGCGAACCACAAACTCAGCCATTTCCTTTTCCAGTTGTTTTTTACCTTGTATGGCCGTGGAGAGGGAAAGTATCGGACCAAGAGCAGATTTTCCTTTTTCCTCGTAAATACGGTATCTCAACGATTGCTCGTATAACGCGTTTATACTCAAGCAAACCTTCACTTCGGGTTGTTCAGTCAGGCAAACACGGCACACGGGATTCTAAAGCCTCGTTTTGAGATCAGTACAATGTAGTTTTTGTACTACAATTATACAATTATACAGTACTTTAACATTATTCATTTTCTCTGCTTCAACGCGTACCTTTGTACTGCAGATTCGTAATAGTCGCACGGTTTTTCCACATTGAAGTATCGATTCCGTTAAACCGTTTAAAAAACCCGGGATCCCTTCGTTCCGAATACTGAAACTTTTTGTCCAAAATTTATGATCCCTGTTACGCAAGTATTGCGCTCGCGTTTTGATCATAAACTCCCCGTAAATATCGTCGCACACACCTTCGAACATCCATTTTTGTAGAAACCTGAAAACTATTCGATTAAATGGCGTACATTCTACAATCATACGTATCTTTCTTTAAATAGGATATATACCGAAAATAAACTTCGCAGCAGGACTTTAATAAAGAATAGAATACCAAAGCGGCTTTCGTGTTTGTCACCTGAACCGCTTCGTTATAAATTCTAGCGATAATGCTACTTCCTTCTCGAAGTGTACATTGATTTTCTCTGTAAGGTTCGCACAGTTTGGCAACTTTAGTGATTAGGCTAGCCACTGGACGAACTCTCTGAAACATTTTCAGCAACCTTTCTGAATTATTTTCATAGTTAAAGATTCTTACGAGCACGGCTTGATAATGGAGCAGCAATTCCTTAATATTTGTACATACAGCCTACGGAAAGACAGACCAAATTACTTGAATTTCCAATTATTCTTTTCATATTTATAGAAATTCCTTTCGAACCTTGTATATAAGGCCTTGTTGCGATAACTCGCTGCTTTGTGACTTCGGTGTAATAAACTGCGATAAGAATCGAAAACAGTTGCCCCAATTGATAGCTTCTTGGCAAGCATTCTCTAACAATTCCGAGCTTACGCCATACACGCTGATGTTCTCTCGTAAAGTAAATCCTGTCTATCAAATTCAGATCATCAAGATACGTATTACCATTTGACCAAACATTAAAGTTAATTAAAGTCCATTGAATTACATACCATGTGTGCGTAATAAAATGTGCTTGACTCTATTCCAAGTAACATTGACTTCGTGTCGTTCACAAAGTCTCGTACAGGAATTTCTTCCACTAGGAGCGCAGAGTTCATTACCTGTACAAAACCAGTTAAGAAGATTAACGACTTGGTAACACAATAATGATCATAAACAAGTATGCTTTACCTTTTCCGAGAGCAACGGCAAACTACTCATTTGTTTGATTTTTACTAGATGTATCGAAGCTGTTGGCATATCAGTGAAAAACCTTAATTCTTTTGTACATTGTATATCTCCCAGTCGTTCCCATGTACGACGATCAAAGAGAGACACGTCGTTCATATCGGTATCTCTCCATTCGTGATTCCAACCATCGATCGCATACTCTAATTCATCGACGATGCTATGATCCGAAGACTTCCACGTACCTATGAGACTTTCATTTTCAATGGTGACCGCTTCCGAGCGAGCAGACAAGGGACACGAATTGTTCGCTACAAAATCCTTTTCGTTAGAAAAAGTAAATTTAGAGTCCTCCCTGCCACCGTACGACTAAAAGAAAAAGCTATTTTAGAATTTTCTGAATAGCTAAACTTTCTTCGAGTACAATTCGATAGTAAAGTTTATTCCTCACCAGTATTTCCTGTGGCACGTATGGATCCAAACTCTGGTGTTTGATGAAGCGATGGTTTGAAAACATCAGTGCTTGGGAGGAAACCGTGTCGAATGCGTGGGCGGACATAAAATCAGATGCTACAGATATGCTGCCACGTACAAAAACAGAATTAATAACTGGACAGCGAAAACATTAGAAGAATTTCAAAATACTGTTACATTATTTTCAACTTATTAAACATACTAAGAAAGAAAATAAATGTCTAATTCACTCCAGATTGATTCTACATAGAATAAGTGTGTAAATTCTGCTGCAGCTTACTCTATAGATTCTGTATCGATTGTGCATTTGGATTTCACTCTTCCATGCAAGAAATGCAATTCATTCATAACTGTAGTCGGCATAACACGTGTAATCTGTAGCCTTTGAGGTTCCAACGTTGCTTCGAATTGTTCCGATAACACGAAACATTCCATAGGATATACGCGGAAAGACGATACATTATTTTTAGTGTACGTGATTTCAGGGACAGCGGGATTAGCTTCTCCGTAATAAAATATATTCTAAACATTACAAATGAGAGGGAATTAAAACAGATGAAGTTCCAAATATCTTTTACATCTAAACTCAGAATATACCGTAATTGGCTCAGGAACGATATTGAAGTTTTTTAATTGAACTAACAGCTGTAGAACAGAATAAACAGGTCCTTCCAAAGAAGTATGCTCTTCGAGTTCCTCCAGCAGCCTTTCTAATGTAGTAGCATCGCATAAACGCCTCAACCTTAACTTCATTACAAAGACGTGCTTTTGTATTTCAAGTATCGGATCTACCTGTTCGAGATCCGAATAATCTAGAGAACAAAACATAGAAGTGAAACACGAAGTGAATCATTATTTGCGTTACCGTTATGTTATTTAATAGTTTACTCACCACCTTTTTTCAATAATATTTCAAAAGCCTTGCTCCGAAGATATTTGATCACTTTATGGTCATGTTCATAAGTAAATCGAGTGTTTCGTTGAAAAGGCTGTCGATTTGCTTGCAATATATGTGTACTCAATGCGGTTACAAGACCGTAGACATCACTATCATCGTTTATATTCATGATGATGATATTGTTGATAGTAATTACGGATTGAAATTATTCATTACAATATAAGAATGTGCATTTATACTTCCGCGCGATGCTGTTTAACAATCATCAACCAAAATATGTGTTTACATATTTAAGTACCAACTACAATCTCCTTGTCACAATTTTAAACGTCTATACGCAATAATACGCATTTTTCTCGCGCATGTTTCTGCGCAATGTTTTCTCGCATGTTTATGCGCAACATCTTCGCGCTTTTTCCATGGTAGAGAACTATCGAGGTAATATCGATGATTATCGATAGGTCCCACTATCGACATTATCAATGATTTACTTTCTATATATATATTTATGGAAACTGTAACTGTAACATATATTTGATTTTATTCCTCGATCATTTTTACTTTACTCTTATTATTTTAAATACAGCTAACTTATTTTGCCAATTATAATTTGGGAAAGGTTCCTTATAGTTTGTTACTAACAGCGGTTATCACTGTCGCCACAGTTGGTAGTACTGAGTTTAAGATTGACTTGTCAGTACCGTCCGGTAACTATGTGTTTAGTAAACAATAATACAAACAACAAACCGTCCGTAAAGTGACCGGGCGTTTATCCCGACTACACTGTAATTTGTTGCATTTGTGAAGTTTCACCGTTAACATTCGAATGTAAAATGTAGCCATCGATTGAAGTATCGTTTTCAAAATCCAAACGACAATTTACAGTTTGTATTAAGCTATGCTATGTGTATAAAGATGCTTTCTTAGTAATCCATTTGACAATCTCTTCGAGGTAAGATCACCGATCGTTATTCCTATTTTATTAGACATTAATTGCTACACATTCTACAGGTATCTCTTAGAAATAGATACCACAATGGCTGAAGAAAACACTGAGATTTGTGGATTCCTAGATGTCAAGTATCTCAACGGTAAATGTAAGGCTCACAAAGTGAAAAAAAGGACGCTAGCTCCGTGGAAGGTTTGGAGAAGACGATGGTGTTCCATAAAAAAATTGGGCCCTGGTTTGGGCATCAAAGTACAACTCGACTATAGCATTAGCAACAACGTTAATACATTGCCAAACGATAAAGATAGTTCGTTGATAATACCATCGGATGTTGTTATTTGTCGAACTCAATCTAGGTCTAAACAGTTTGCCTTCGGTGTATTTCCTTCTAAAGAAAGGAAGCCGATGATATACTTTGCAGGTACTTCGGAAACAGAAACGCAACGATGGATGGCTAACATCAGACAACTATTGAGACCCAGAAAGAATCAGTTCTCGCCAGGATCCTATAGCATATCTGTGGTAGATAACGCGCATTCCAAGGCATCGGGACTTATCGGTACACGATATCCCAATATACACGATACGTTCAGGATGGCCCACCTAAAGAAAATAACATTTGCAAAGCACTAAAAACTTTTGTTATCTCATCAAAAATAAAGGAGATATTTAGGTGGACCACTCTGTATGCATATATATCGGTGACAGTGAGACTTGAATCATTTTTATAGGACTGTACGGCGATTTGGTAGCTAATACAATAGGTATATTTATCAAGGACGCTCACTCAGGTGAACAGATAGAAACTTTCGATTGGAAAGAGTTCGGTCAGTTTCATCATAGTACGGCTGGTCATCCAGAAGACGTTAAATGCATTTGCGTCGTTCATACGACAAAATCATTCCGTGGGGGAGTTGGAGAACTTCATATATTTTGTTTAGAAGCTGGAAAGTTACTTCAAGAGTTAGTAACGCAGGGTCGTGGTCCGAGAAACAGACCGATAAGGAGACCCTTGAGTTTAAGCGAGGGTGATCTTCGAATATCAAAGTTTGAAGAGGCGCAACGAAATTATTCAATCCTGATCAGGACAGTGAATAAAAGTAGAAAAGCTACTATAGAGTATGAACAATCAAGTTCGAAAGTCCAGAACAAGCAGGCAGAGAATGTCTATCAACCGGAACCATTCAGCATTCCGAACATAACCAGCAACAGAGGAGACTGGTCGAGTTCTGCTTACGACAGAAGAATTTCTGATATTTCTGTAGCTTCTGGGATTTACGAAGAGATTGCGGATGAGGTGGAGAGTGGTAGAGCAACATCTTCACGTTTCTGTATGGATAAATTTTTCCATAATTACCAATCGGACGAACCTCCACCTCTACCACCGCGACAAAGATGTGCCTCGGAATCTATGAAAGGCGTTAGGTTTGTTATTAATGTTACATACGCATATACATTCTAAATTTTTCGCGATATTAATGTTTTCTTCGCGTAGGTCGCAAGATGTATTGATTTCTGAACGCGGTATTCTATCGACAATGCCAACTCGAAATTCAGGACAAAGCGAACGAAGTTTCGCATTGCAAAAGATCGCAGACACCTGCAATTACGTTCCAATGTCGCCAAGGTTAAAAGATCTCGCTCTGCATCATTTGCAGACCCAGGCTGCTCTCCAAGAGAACGACTACGTTATAATGCGATGAGCTCTGCAACGAAAGTAGTTCATAAGGTTCTATATTATCTCTACAATTTTATTTCTTTTCTTATACTGTCTTTCCATTGAAGGATAAAAAGAACTGTATGATTTTTATTTTTAAATGAAATACGTTCGTTGCGAGCGTAATAGAAAGGTAAGAAAGAGAAACGCAAGGAGAGTCGAGAAAAAGTTCAGTATTAAAAAGAATCTTGCATGTTTATTCGTACAAAACTTGATATACTTAGCTTAATCAAATTTCGAGATTTGTACACGTACGAGGCTGCCGTTTTTAGGCTTGATACTGAAGCATATTGTCGAAGCAAACGATATCATCTCGGTTTAGTAGAAATAGTTCGTTTTCATTATGCCTAGATTAATTAATCTGTCGACGTTTGTCGATACTTGGATCCTAAACCTTGATTCGTGAAAATGTCGAATTCTTCACGGTTTAGGAGAGCTCCGCGTACGTCGTCCAAAACAATCACCTTTGGATATCTACAAAATAAACAGAGATTGGCCACGACATCCTAATGAATGTATATATTTAGTGTGATATGGTATAACACGATACCATACAATACGATATACACGACTTTTGCTATGTATATACACTTGTGACATTTACATTTTCAGCATAATAAATAATTGTGAATGTTTTCAGAACCGAAAAATGTATGTGCACAAGTGTGCCAAACAGAGAAGGAATGTTTACCCGTTATCACATCTTTCCCAAGCTTTTGCCAAAGACATCCTGACCAGATCGTCCACAAGACATTCTATAACCTGAAGAAAAGAACGAATAGAGTATTCGTTATCGAGAAAATTGAAAACGAAATCTTTTGTAAGGTGGGTGTACACAGTGTTCGTACACTTTTTAAAATGGAAGTTTGATACAATTATAAAAAAGTTATCCCATCTTAAAAGGTGTACGAACACTTTATACACTCACTGTATATCTTACTCTCATTATCGTTCGACTGACAGCACAGTCCACCACACTGGGCAGAATTTCTTCATGATTCAATTTAACACCTATTTCCCTCGCTGTTTCCGAAACAAAATCATGAAACGGTATCGACTTAGCCTCCATTTCCAATATGGCAACCTTAGAAGCAGAAAGATTTCTCTCATTGAAATCTGTATCCCCTTTCGAGCACTTTTTCTCAACCTCCAAGAAACTCTCGTCAACGATGTCAACTTCAACATCGTGCTCGCAAAACTGTTGCGAATTGGAATCGAACCATTGACCGTAGGAACTGCTTGGACAAATTTGAAGCCATTTACAAAAACCATCGGGTTCCGAACAAGTAAAAGTAGATCGTGGTCCAGTGGAATCGGTTAGATTGTTCGGTCGTTTGACTTGCTTGCAGGTAAGTCCGGAACCAAATCGAAAAGGTGTGTGTCCGTGGAGTCTTGCCCAAATCATGATCTCTTTGACGGTCCACAATTCTTCCTCCGGAAAAGCCTTGTTCTTCAGTAAGCATCGTATAGTTTTCGCTCGACTCCATTCGCAAGCGGTTCGTTTCGCGACGGTGTATTCGAAGAATTCTTTCTCGGTGACGCAGGCGTAAGGATGAAGCTGCTTGTAATCGGAATCGGAAGCGTCTCTAGTAACCATGGGCATTCGTCTGACAATGAACCTCAACAGGCCTTCGATATCTCGAATATTGGCGGCGTCGATCGCGCGAAACGTTTCGTTGTACAACTCCTTCTTGCCCTGCAGTTTATGTTTGTCTTTTCCCAAGGTGATCCTCTGTCGCGCAGGCTGGAGTTGTAAATCGTCTTCTCGATTCTCCGGAACGTTTTTCGACGCGGTTTCCTCCGCGTGTTCCAATTCTCTACGAACATCGACAAGATTATCGTCCTGCAGATTTCTCCTCTCAGCTATTTTCAACGCGGGCACGTTAGAATTCACGTTCAACAGAATGCTTTTAGAAAACTGCAGCTTCAATTCTGGACGAGCTTCACGAACTGAGTTCGCCTTGGAAGAACTTGGTTTCTTCAACAAGCTGATCCCACGCGACGATACGCCTAAATTTGCTTTTCCTTTCGTCGTAGAATCGTTACTCGGTTTACAAGTCTGCTCATCGTTCCGCGGAATTCCGATATCCACGGTAATCGTTTTGTTATTTTCAAGTACCAACACGTGCTTGTTCGACGACTCAAACAACGGAGGAATCGAGATCTCTAAAGGTCGGAGGCTCGATTGGAGTTTCGTGCAAGAAGACGGAAGCGCTTTCACCCTGTTTCCATCGGCTTCATCCTTTCTCGATAACGAAGGCTCCAATAATCTTGTTTCCTCATTAGTTTTTGTTTGTCCGAGATTCTCGTCGACGATTTTGTTCGTCGTCGTTTCCGTTGTCAACGGTGAACAGGAATCTTCTGCGAGACGATTCGATCCGCAGTAGTCATGATCGAGGTCGACGTACAGTCGTGATCGTTCGATATTCAGAAAAGTTTCATTGATTTCAAGCGAAGTTTTCTCTTCCTCCTGTTTGATTATTACAGTCGAGGCGTTCTCCGTCGAACCCAACTGAAACTTGGAATCCGAATCGGAATCCGAATTGAATTTGGAGTCCTCATTGTATTCGAAACGAGTTTCGTTTTCAACTTCTGATTTGTTGATCTCGTTATACGAGCAGGATCGAGCAAAAGGTTTCGAATTTCGAGCATCCGCGTAGATCCAGATGTCGACCAGAGTTTCAGAGCCTAGGGTTTGCAGACCAGTGTACGTTCGGTCCAGTTTTAAGTGATGAATTATGTCCATCGGCTTATCGAGGGCGCTTTTGAAATGCAACTGTACTCTCAAGGGGAATTCACCCCAGCCACGTCTCGATAAACAGAATGGCGGTGCTGTTACTTCAACGACGTCGTTAGGCCTGTAACTAGGATGCAAGAAGAATCTGACTTTGCCAACGAAATCGTCGATCTCGGGATTGTCTTTGTTACCTCGGACGTACATCGTCCATTTGTGACTAGCCGCGTCCTCTCTCCATTCCGGAGGGATCCATTTCGAGATGTTCCCAATGATTATACGTTTTCTGACTTTGTGGCGAGTTCCTCTCGACGGACAAGGAGCCTCCGGGAATCCAGACTTCGGCGGAATGTATCGGGGTATCTTCTTCGGTCGCGATTGTCCCACCGTCTCATTATTCCTCTTTCTTAAGGGATCGTCCTCAGAAACTCCCTTCTCAGACTGTTGCTTCGAAATTGGACTGGTAATCGCGTTCGACGGACACGTCGCAACAGGATACGACGCGATCGAATCATCCGCATTACTGCTTTGCGTCGTCGCAGTTGAATTCGATGAAACTAAGATACTACCGCACTCCTTTGGTGACTTGCCGATCAATTGCTTGATCGCTGGATGAATTTGGGTCTGTCTCGCTTCTCCATTCTGTGAATTCTGACATTGCTTGCGATTATAGAAATCAGCAACTATCACGTATCGTAGGAAATGCAGAGCTTTCGACGCTCTGTGCAGTCTCTCCTGTATCTCTAACGCTTCTTTCTCTTTCGTGTTTATTTCCTGAGAAAACTCCTTCTCAATGATCGCTGTTATCTTCTTGGCTGTATTGTTTCTCGCTGAAAATATCGATAAATAATTAGTCTTACTGAGAAACGGAACAATTCTAATACACAACATTCTATGACAATGTAAATATTTTTTAGATAATTCGTTTGCCATTGCGAATTACCATTTTCTTCGTATATTCGTTGATGCTTCTCGTTATTCGCAACGGGAGGCCCGTAATCGGGATCGTGATCTTTTAAGGCACTCATTTACCATAGTCAGTACCGAACAGACAGAAGAATGATACGTATCGCAACACGAAAGGGTAACCCTTTATGCGTTACAAAAATCTATTCACATTTCCAGACAGAGGATCGCGTTTCAAACTCCGGTACGTATCTACGTGTATTTCTATGTATACACAACGTTCACGTAAACAAACGTTATAGGTTATATTTCCCGCAGTAGGATAATGTCAAGCGTAAAGATCCACGTGTCTCGCTGAAACCATGAGGAAATGATTATTTATATTTTCAGTGATACCTGTCACTGGAGAAATTATTATATACGATAGGGTTATGATCGTCGCCAAAAGTAACGTATACTTACGTACATAATATATATAAATATTGGACGTTTAATTCGACGATTCGTGTCTAATTGCTAATTATTTTGAAAAAGTCTCGGAGCGTCGAGAAAGTATAATGTAATAAAACGAAGACGCTTACATATTTCAATCACAGATATACATATATATATCTACGTATTTAAAGAGACTTGTATTTGCACGCGAATGAAATCTCACGAGGTTGCAGGTTTTCACATTGAGTTCCCTTGATTATACCATGCATCCCGTATTGTACATTTGTCAGCATGAAGACGAACACCATGAAAAACAACGCTAACTTATTATCATTTGCTAAATGTTTTTCAAAAATCATTGCACATGTATTTGGTACAGTATGCAGTCCGAATCTATGAATGTAAGTATAGACCAGTATAGACACATGCAATTCGAGGCAACCTACAGCAAACCTCGTGCATACGTAAATACCATAGACCATATACATGCACTTATAGACCCGCCGCGCCGCAGTGTTCGAAGCAGCAATGATGTGATATGGGGACCTCTTCAAGCGCATGCGCGCATATTCTGACGTCAGACGGCCTCAGTCAAGTACAAAAATCGGGTACCTTGGTCGCCCCGCTAATTTCGCAAAATTTATTATTTGATTAAACATTAACAATAACTTATCTGAAATACTCGCAGCCCGCTGTTCTTTCGCGCCTCGTGTCGTAACGGTCGTAACGGACTCCGCTAGACACTACTTTTCCCCCGATAGTTCTCCACAAACTTCGGACGTACATATTTACGTTCCTGATGAAATTCGCGCATGCGCGTGAATAGCGTCAACTCTAGCAGCTCTGGTTCCAAGATAACGGAGAATATCCATAGACGTATAATCATCTTGTAAATTATTGTCTATTCTTATATATTCTTTTATATGTCCATTCTTATATACATATGTAGTCTATTTACATATTTATATAGTGATATCAGATAATCAGTATTCGCACCAATTCGCACGTGCGTGTGTGTGCAGTGTTGGTGCAGTGTGGTGTGTGCCAGTGCCAGGGATTTTCGTTCCGTCGGTTTAGGGAAATTATTTGTACGATCGATTGGCAGCAGTGGGAAATCTGGCAATGTGTGGAATCGTGGTGATGTCTGTTTGACAAAACATTCGAAGAGAAGAATTAAATGTCGTAGCCGATTACCAGAATTATCATGTCGTGTTCGTTCGGAAGGTATAACGGTGTTCTAATTCCGATTCATGGGTAGTTTGTCAATGTGCGTGGGAACGTGAGGATTTCGTGAAAAGTTTTGCGTGTTCCAGGGAGAAAAAGAAAGAGCGATCGAGTGAGAAAGGGCTAGGGGGGGAGGGGAGAGACATACAGAGAGTGAGACAGAACTCGTAGGTATCGTCGGGAGTAATAATAAATAAGTGGATAGAGATTGCGTTCGGGAAGGAAGTACGGGGTTCAAGGTGCGGTGGAGTGCAAGCTCGCGAAGCGTTCTTCCGCGATCTTGTTAAAACGAGCGTCGTGTGTCTAACGACTAACGACGATCGATTACGCAAGATGACCATTCTGTCGAAGAAGAAGACGAACGCCTCGAAAGATAGACGAGAAGGAGGCAGCACTTCCGAAGTCGATGTTCACGGAGTGCAAAACGAGCATGGCTCTGGATCCATCGCCCTACCCAATAGCCCGTATCAGGTGAACGAATAATCTACACTTTGCAAACTGTTTGCGCCTAGCTCGACGTCGCGACACTACCATAGTAATTGGAACACCGAACGTTAAACGACCTTTTGCAAACCGTGACAGGTGCGTGCAGCGAACGGTTTCGCGGTCGATCTTCACGGAGTGCAGGCTGATCATGGATCTGGTTCTATAGTACTCACGGGTAGTTCCTACGAGGTAAGACCAACATTTCACGATTTTGCTTTGTTTATTCCAATTATCTTCTCCATCAATTATTTATCGTGATCGTAGTCTTTCCGAATGTCTCTTTGTTACTTAAAAAATATATATATATCTTATTTCCTATCTCTAACTATAACAATCGTATCGTAGACGAACGTCGATCGACGAGAAGACAAACACTTCGAAGAAGGAAGCGGACCGAGCCATGGAAAACGTCACAGGCAAAGAGCCAGTCCGCACAGGTAATTTGCTTGTGTTCCAAGGAGTACGGAAATCTTATTACTAGACTACGGATCTTTATGCATTTATGAAGAAATTGGTTGAGTGAAATATAAAACGGTAAAGGATTAGAAACGTTTATAAATGTTGCAATGTTACTTTTAACGCAACGAAACCATTAAGAGATGAAATCAGTTTTTATTTCAATCCTGGTTCCCATGGTAAATGCAGAACATTTTTATTTTGCAGTTCTCTGTATCTCGATCGTCACTTGTTCATAACAATATATTAATGTTATGGGCGCCCTGGTTCGATCAATTTTTATTTTGTGTAAAGATCCGCAGTCTATTTGTTATATTACTAGAATATGTATTACGGATGAATATACTTTGTAGCAGTTGCATCGGACGAAACTCGCGCTCTAAACGAGAAAGGGAAAGAGACAGGGGTAGAGAGAGAGACAGAGAAAGGGAAAGGGAACGAGAGAGACAGGCTACACCTCCCACTGCGTCTTGCAGTGGCCTACAAGGTACTGGTTATCGTATGTTTCCTAAAATTTTCAATTTTTTCCAAATATTTGATAGAATATTTCATTTATCCAGCTACAGATGCCAGTGTGATAACTAACAATCGGATGGCCATCGGTGGATCCACTGCGAATTTAGATGAGCTAGCCAACGGTTACAATAGCGGGGACGAATATACTGGTAGAACTGGAAACAATCTTACTTTGGCCGAATGGCAAGAGGTCGGTACAACCAAAGTAATGTTACTACTAGATAGTGGATTTTTATGCCAAATAAAAGCGTTCTACGCAAATTTACAACGAACTTTGGACTCTATGTAATCTTTTTTCATTGTGTGCATCGAATTGAACCTGTTTTCTTATATAACAGTTGAGCTTTTTGCAATTTATAGAACACAGACAAATTTAATAATATTGAAATTTTGAAATTGAAGTTTTGAATAATGGTATCCCTTTGTCGCTTTCAGCGAGACAGGTGGTTCGAAAAACGAATGCGTAAGATGGGCTTCATTGTTAAGAAAATGGGCGAAGATGGAGCATGTCTGTTCCGAGCTGTTGCGGATCAAGTGTATGGCGATCAGGAAATGCATGGAGTAGTACGGAAACATTGTATGGATTATATTGTGAGTATTCCATGAGGCTACGATTGGAATTATATTTGGAAAAGCCATCGTTGATGTTACGACTTGTAAACAACCCTGGGTTTTTGTAGGCTTCCAATCAAGAGTTTTTCTCGCATTTCGTAGCGGAAGATTTTAGCACGTACGTAGATAGAAAACGACAAGAATACGTTCATGGAAACCATATAGAGATGCAAGCTATGTCTGAGATGTATAATCGCAGTATACAATTGTACTGCTACAGCACCGGTACGTTTCAATGTGTTTCCATTTCTTTTCTATACTGTTTGGCGTCTACTACGTGTATTATGCTTACTACGATGGATGCATAGGGTAAAGATATCAGTTACTGGATGCTTAGCGAAGACTTGGAAATTTTTTTCATCAATGTGAATGCATTTTGTAATTTTTTTTGGTCGATTATCAACCTTTGAAATATTAACCTAGTTTTAATCCGAACATGAATTTTATTTTTAAAAATAAAGTAATACAGTAATTCCTTGAAAGTTGTCGGAGGTCGTCTACGTGAAAGTTGTCGAGTGACTACTCACTCCACTGCTGGCCAACGCTGCGCCGCGCCGCAGAGCGGCGAAGATTGATCTCGGCTCGGGTATATCCGTGTGAACACCATTACATTGACACAATTAATCAAATGTTCAAACTTCTTAATATTCATTATTTTTTCATGGGACTTTTAACAACGTATTTCTGGCATTTTTCTGATTAAAACAAGACCAAACACGATACAGTTTCAATTATAATTTAGTGGTGTAATCGACGAAGAAATGTTCGGTCGCAAGAAACAGCGTAGTGGAAAGAAACGCTTCGGCCACCCGATCCATGTTTCATTCTGTCTTTCTCTATATTCTATTCTCTATTGAAATCTCGGTCGGTGCGGTAGACGCAGCCATAAATCAGAAAAATAAGTCTTGGGTGCAAACGTTGTCTGACCAGAGTACGCCTGATGGACAGCATTTGAGGGATTACTGTACTAGGTATATTTCATGTTATTTTTATTGATTTCTAAAAAGTTTGTCTTGTATCCGATAACCGGTAAGGTACCGCACTACCATTACTTTATGTTCAAACGTACGATGTTGTAACATGTAATTTGAAATTTTTGATACAGAACCTATCAATATCTTCCATACTATGGTTGAAAGCGATAACGAGCCGATACGACTGTCTTATCAACGCGGTAGTCATTACAATAGCATAGTAGACCCGTATAAAGCTACCGTCGGCGTTGGACTCGGTCTACCGTCGTACAATCCTGGTGCAGCGGATCGACAGCTTATATCCGATGCGGTTCGTCAAAGCGAAGAATTGCATATCGAACAGGTAGAGATGCGTTCAAAATCGTTGGTATGATTTTTCCTTTAGTTCATTGATTTTCTATACGAGTGCGTTAGAAATATATATTTGAAATGTCTGCGCAGACGATGCTCGAAGATAAAATAAAAGCGACTGATTGGGAAGCAACGAACGAAGCCATAGAGGAACAAGTTGCGAGGGAAAGTTACTTGCAATGGTTGAGGGATAACGAAATGCGCAAAGCGGTAAGTGTACGTATAATGTCAGTCCGCGAATTGCTGGGAATGTGAAAAGACTGACTCGTGCTTTTTGAATAAAGCGATCAGCCAGTAGTAGCAGTACAAGTACGGTGACAAGCGCGCAACACAGTCATACGCATTTCCACACTCATGGAAGTCGTGGTCAACAACGTAGCCACACTTCCTCCCCAACCACGACCCAAACTAGCCAAGACACTTTACGCAACTCTCCGAAGGTCTGTTCTACGCTGGTGAAACGGTTCGATTGGATTCTACTTACGACCGTTATCTGTTTTGCGAATCATTTCAGGTGAACGACACAGTAAGGTTTAGCAAGAGATCGCCCCAGCATCAGCCTGCCCAAGGATCCGCTATATCTCACCTCACCTCGGACTTTGAACCGAAAATTTCTCAAGAGCCAGTGCCAGGCAGTAGTAAAGAGGCTCACGCTTCGCCGGACATCTCGTTGTTCAATCGTCTTCCTCCCGAAGTATTCGGTACGTGTCTCCGCGTGGCCCCCTTAATAATGTCGTTGACTGAAATCGTTGTCAGGCAAAGTTATCGTCGGTGATTATTCATTGGACCCGTCTCCGCAATACTAGTCGAACGATGGCGATTTTAACAGTAATCCGTGCAGCTAAATTAACAAGCCTACGTTTGTTTGCGAATTTAGGTTTGACAGATTGGGAAGACAGCCACGTGCTATCGCAAGTTCTGGCGACATCGCAACAGGAATACCTGGACAGCTTAAAACAATCTCGGAACTCTGCGTCCTCTGGAAACGATACTAACAACATATTAGATTCTAGTAGCAGTTAATTCTGAAAAGCATTATCGATAAAGTTCAAACGAATACCGAAGCAAAATATGTGCATTTGTATGCAGCGTTTTTCATAGGATGATGTGATATATCTGAAAAGATCAGGTAGTTCGAAATAAAAATTCAAGCAACTCGTAGAATCACTACTACACACGATTAATGCTAGATCAGATCACCGACGATTCTGCTGAATGCATGCCTAATAAACTTCATTACCTTCAACAGACTCGGACTCGGCTCGATGTTTTTTTTAGTTTCGTTTTGCGACGTGGAAAAACAGTTATCGTAAAAGTAGTCAAGTTTATTACGGAAGCATTTAATTGATAAATTACTATACGTTAAGATTTGCGACACACGATATTTGTAAACGTATGTAAACGTCGAAAATCGTTTTACTTTTCTTCGATTCGACAAAACACAGTGCATCTTATGAGACACACTGTATATATTGCCGTATCATCTAATTCTGAATTGCACTAGGGTATAAGGTGGTTTGCTTTTTTCATTGGTGTAAGTGTTACGCAGTGAGCATACTCATCGTCGGGTTCCATTACGGAATTGTCAATGTATGCACGGGATACTCTGAAACGCATGCATGAATCGTTCCGCTGCACCTTTCGAATACCAGAGTAGATCGAAGAACAATATTGTTTTATCCGTAGTGTTTGACCTCGCCGCGGTTCAAATATTTCGTACGATTCATTGTAAACTAACGAAAGCAGTCCTCCTATTTTTCTTTTTTTCAATGTGACAGACGTTGTTCGTCGATGCTAGATCCTCTGGATGTAATGAACCACGTTATTGTGACATTTTTTTTTCTTTTTTTTCGTGGTACGATATGATACGTCTAAAACGCTTTAGAAAAATCTTTATTGCGTTATTTGTAAAAAAAAGACAAATAAAACTACTACGACACGTAAGTTGAAACCCGAACTTGTCTTTCCCAATTAATTGTATGCTCGATATGCATTCTATAAACGCGTTACCGCGTAGATAGATCGTAGGTTGTAGATCATAAGAACAAAGTGTTCGTGCACTTTTTAAAGTGGAATAACTTTTTTATGACTGTACCAAACGACCTGATTTTTTATAATCAATTAGAAGCATTGGTTTATGAAATGATAATACAAAAATCAGGTCGTTTGGTACAATTATAAAAAAGTTATGCACTGTATAAACTACGACACTGTATCTATGCTGTGGAACAGTGAAAACGCGTACGCCGAGGGCGAACTTGATTTTTCATTGTTTTCTCCTCTGTTTTGTGTCGCGTTCCGCAATAATTTTCTATTTTTGCGTGGTCTGTACATATAATCAATTTCGTATTCGTAAAATCGCGTCATTATTGGCGAAATGGTGAAATCAGCATGCGATTGTCTCTACCTTGTAACAAATTGCGAACGATAAACGAATTTCATTGCACAAACTGTCGATCGGTATTTATGCTCTTTGCGCTGTATTTGAAATAGTCGAAAGTATTACGAATGACCTCCAGAATGTTTGCATAGTATTGTACCACAACATTCACGATGTCCAATAAGAGCGCTAAGCCGTTTGTTTTCATCAGTCGCATCTAAGGTACGGAAAGATTGTCGCGAAAAATGTCGATGCATATAAGCGACTATGTTTTCCAAACGTTATTGGGTCAAGGTACTTTCGGGTATGTATTTCGATTAAATATCTCCGCCAACGTATCGTTTATCGTTCGATGCTTTTAGATCCGTTTATTTGGTACGAAGGAAGAGCAATTGGAAGCCGTTTGTCGTCAAAGAACAAAGTTTTGATTCTACGAATGCTTTGCCTTTTAAGGTGAGATATACCAAGCTTGCTATAGTAATTAAGTATATAACAGTATGCAATTTACAGATTCTCGATATTCTACTATTTTGTATCGTTCTGGAAATACAAAACATTTTTCTATCGTACATATATATACATGTACATGTAAGAGTCCTTTAAACTTCGAGATACTCGAAGGATTACACTGTCCAACACCAAAAATGTTTCCATATAACTGTTGGGGTGGATCTTATATATTACATTAGCGTCTTCGCCAACAATACTAAACAAAAGTAACGCGATCTTATTCGTTCGTGAAATAAACGAATTTCTTTGCAGAATATATTAGGAGAGGTGCAATGTCTACACAAGTTGAGACATCCGAACATAGTGACTTATTACGGAGCCTGGATAGAGCAAAATCGCTGTTATATTCTAATGGAATACGCGTCACGGTGCACTCTTAAGGATCTGCTTAGTAACCGACAGACACCGCTCACAGAAGAGGTAAATTCATATATTATTAATTTATATACATATTATATATACATACACAATGTGTTCGTACACCTTTTAAAATAAAATAACTTTATTCCATTTTAAAAAGTGCACGAACACTTTGTACACCCACTTTATACTAAGCACTAAATACATGTTACATCGAAGGATGCGCTGTATCTATTTTCGCAAGTTGTTCTCGGCGTTCACCACATACACTACAAGAAGATTCTCCATCGAGATTTGAAGCCGGAAAATATTATGCTAACCGGAAATCGCGGCGACATCGTGAAAATCGGAGATTTTGGAATATCGAAGAACTTCCACGAGTACGACAATATACATATATTTACATTTCAATATTTATAACCAAATAACATCGAATCAAATTCGTAGAATGGGAGATCCATCGACAACCTGCCGCGCTGGATCGTTGGCTTACATGGCTCCGGAAATGTTCGAAAAACAGTGTTATGATTTCAAATGCGATATATGGAGCATGGGAGTTGTTCTTTACGAGATGGTAACAAAGAGACATCCCTTTCCTGCCACGGTAAATGCGGTTTGTTTGATAATTGCGATATTCTGGATTGCGTTATACGCGCGTAGAGACATGATATTATGTGCTGATTTCAGAACGCAGCGGATATGGCGCAAATGACGTGCAAGGAACAGCCACGATCTCTTTCTGGTCAAACGTCACCGGCTATCGTTAATTTGATATCGAAGATGTTGAGGAAAGTACCAGGGTTCCGTCCAAAAACGGATCAATTGATGCTCTGCCCTTATCTCGTTCCTTTTATATCTCGAACGTATTTAAATCTAGGTCGGATTCCGTGTTCCCTCAGCTTGGAGAACGGAACCGCTGGTTCCGAAATATTTCTTAAATTCCTAAAGAAACGCGTTCCAGCCGCAAAACATCGTGAAACAACGATTTGATTTGATCTCGTCTCGCTCGACGAATAGACGTTGAAACGAGAAGCTGGGAGGACATCGAATAATCATATTAATTAGAATCGACGATTTGCATGGAATTGTTCGGCGATCCGGTGTTATCGAACCGCCTGGGCCTGGTTTGGTGTATGTACATAGTACACGCGTGTCAGGTACCAGGCTCGAGTGCGTAACGACAGGAAGCGAAGACCGGAACTGCGGAATAGTCGTTTTATTTCATCGCGCGCATACCTACATCTCTAGAAATCCGTTCGGTCTGGTCGGTTTAGTTGGACGAATATCGGACGGCCGTGCGTTTACAAATTTGTCTCTCGTTGCACGACATCCGATACTAGTTTTTAATTTGTCGAACGAACTCTGAATCTGTTTTAAGCTGCATCGAACTCAAATATTTTCCAATAAACGCACGAAATATGTGGTCAACGCTCCTGACTTTTTACTGTTTGACCCACGCTTGGATATCGTGCGCGAGTCCGTGGTATCCCGTAAACCCGACTTTCGGGGAGCAAGTGGATCTGGTGGGAGCCGTGGAAGAGAATTTCGGGGCGAACGGGACTCCGACCATCGGAAACGATCAGGCGAAAGATTCGATTGATTTTCCAGATTTTATTAATGTTTTCAATGCGACGCACGCTCCGTTCAATTCGATCGATCGCGAACGTGAACCTTTGGACGAAGTGGAACGCATAGAGCCTAGACAGTGGCCGGTCAGACCGGATATATTGTACGCTCAGAGTTCTACTCCTTCGACGACTTCGATTTCTTCACGGAATCCACTCGGCCCGCCTACGATCGCCCAAAGGGATCCATCGACGCAGAGGTGAGGTTTTTCATTAGTACATGCTCGATATCGTAAGGCTAACAGATTACACGTTACAGATGTCCTCCAACGGGTGGAACAACGTCCACGGCATCCATAGATGAAGTGTTTTGCGACTTCAACGCTTTCCCGACGCAAACCCTTTGCGAGTGGCGAAACGGAGATGGCGCGTTGGATTGGAGGGCTGGAACCGGCATGGGCACCAATTGGATGGGTGGACCACCGAGCGATTACACCACCGGAACCATGGAAGGAGGGTAAAGGTCCATTTATACTACCACGGACAAACAGACAATGCTTAACGTCTCTGCTTAACAAAAGAAAGGTTTTTATAGGCCTCGCAACTGCTTATATTTTGTTTTGATTCATTGAGAAAGGATCGGGCTATTGTAAAATAATTTTTTCGACCTCGCCTTTCGTAGGTACGCCTTTTTGGAGAGTTCCGAGCTACCATCGTCGAAAGACAGCAAGGCGAAAACATTTGGAGGATTACTGCACAGTCCTCAGTTAGGGAGTACCGGAGTAGCCGGCACATGCATCATGTTCAAATACGCGTTGGATGGTCTGAGCATAGCCGGCTTGAGGGTGTTGATTCACGCTGGAACGGATGAGTTTTCAATCAAGAAGGAGGAAACGGAGACAGGGATCGCATCCGGTAACGACAACGGAACGGTAGTACCCTCCTGCAAACCTTATTTCGTCCAACCGTTGAACGAGCGGGTCATTTGGAACGGCCAATACTACACCCTCGGTGTTTGGCAGCAGGCACAAATACTCTACACCTATCCCGAGTTACATTCGGTAATTTTCTAAGATATTTGTCCAGTAAACGCTCATTATTAGTCCGGGGTCGAGAGCGCGATCCCTGTTCAGTGCCTACTCACTCCTCTGTTGGCCAGCGCTGCGCCGCATTGACACCACGAATCGAATGTTCAAACTTCTTAATTTTCATTATTTATATGGGACTTTCAAAAACGTATTTCTAGCATTTTTCTTGTTTTTCACGATATAAGCCCGTGAAAAACACGGCGGGTGGACTAATAACGAGCGTTAACTGTATTAGCATTCGTAATCGTACGTACGATGATGCAGGTGGTCATCGAGGGCATTCCGGTGGATCCGACCGACCCAGCTCGCTTGTACAGAGGATACGCGGCCGTGGACGACATAGATTTGCAACCCGGTACATCTTGCGTCGGGTTCTGTAACTTTGCGGGCGGATTTTGCGATTGGAGCAACGACGCGGAGGATGACTTCGATTGGACGATCGTAGGTTGTTTGGAAGGTTTATCTCTGGCTGGGAATTATTACACGATCCCCCGAGAGATTGAAAATAAGACGTTGACGATGATCACAAACCTTTCAGAGTCGAGGAAGCGGTAACCCAACGACCGGACCAGCTATGGACAGTTCCAGCGATCGTTCAACAGCTGGAGGCTACGCGTACATAGACTCATCGTTCCCGCGTAGACCAGGAGACAGAGCCAGACTTCTCAGCACCAGCTTCCCAGCACCAAATGCCGACGCGCCAATGTGTCTACACTTTTGGTTCCACATGTTCGGTGCTGGGATCGGCACCTTAAGGCTATTCGTGCGACATTTTCGTAGCATGGACGCACCACTTCGAGAGATCTGGGCGTTGAACGGCCACGCTGGAAACACTTGGTTCGTCGCTGAAATCACCGTTAGCTCCTTGGACGATTTTCAGCTGGTGTTCGAGGCTTCGGTGGGGAACACTGGAATGGGAGACATCGCTATCGACGAAATCTCCTTCGCTCAGGGATCTTGTCCGGGTAGGAGACACTCATTTTTCATATTTCCGCGTTTCATCTCCTCTTGCGATCTTTCATTCCCCCTTTTCCAAGTCAAATTCCACCTCATGCAAATAAATATCGCCTTTTTCGCAAATGAATTTTATCCTTTTTCAAATCAATTTGGTTTTAGAATAACAAATTCCGTAAGAATCGCTCAACGGTAATCGCTGAACAAATTCGTATGGTACAATGATCATTATTTGCGATAGTTTCGCCTCCAGTCGCTGCACCAACGCCACGAGACTGCAGCTTCGAAGCTGACGAGTGCGAATGGATCAACTCCAGAGATCCTGATCGCGTCGAATGGGAAAGGGTGTCGTTCCAAGTACTCGGGTCGAGGAATCAGCGGAAACCGTACAGCAATGGGTACACCATCAATCGGAGAAACGAATTTTTCCTCGGTTTGGGACGTCCGCGTGGAGGACCTCGGTCATCCGGAGGTGGGACAGCGCAGTTGGTTAGTCGTGAAATGAAAGGAAGCGAGGAGCCGGTTTGCATCACTTTTTGGTACTTGATGTTTGAATCATTCATCGACTCTACTGGACCGAGCCTAGGTTCGTATATTCGCATAACCGTTAATATCGCACGACTATAACGAATCCTCCGACGTTTTAAGGAGTACTTCGAGTATCGATACAGACAACCGGAGAATCTTCCACCGAGTCCAGGCCAATTTGGCAGCTTTACAATAATCAAGGACCTACGTGGAGCTACGCGCAAGTCAGCGTAGCCGAGAAGAAAGACTTCAACGTTGTGTTCGAGGGCACTTGGGGTCCCAATCGAGCAAGCGGCAGCATAGGCATCGACGATATTTCCTTTTACACTGGCAAATGTACAGGTAAAACAATCGTCGAATTCGATTGTTCAACCGTGCGGACACGTGTGAACGAATACATAGCGGCTAAATTAGCAGCGCTAATCTACATAAGGTCCGCGCGGATTTGCCGTGTCTGAACGGGCCCTTAGTGTTTGCACCTTTCGCAGTGAAACCGGCGAGCGCGGCGGCCAGACCGGAAGACTGTAGCTTCGAGAAAGGATTGTGCGGCTGGGAAAACATTACTTCGTCGGACAACGAACGCGCCGTCACTTGGCAGCGTGCTTTTCTCGCTCATCGACCGGCTCAATTACTGGACAAGACTTTCGGAGCATCCGGTGACTTTGTCTTTTTCGATATCTTCACGACAAATCAGAAATCGACGGATGTAAGACTGCGGTCGCCGGTTATACAGACGTCGCCGGACGAAGAGTCTGTTTGCTTTACTTTTTGGTTCGCCGCGTTTGGAGTCGAGGAATCCACCACGTTGCAGATCATCAAGATGAACGCCGAAGAGGAGCAAGGCGTTCAGGAAGATAATGGAAATCAGGAGCAAACTGTAAGAACAAGCATCAATTCAACGAGTAGTAAATCGAACGGATCGATTCATTTTCGCTTGAGAGCCTTTTTCTCTTTATTCTTTCTCCTCTCTTGTTTCAGCTATGGTCGTTGACCGCAAAGGGGTTCAATAACCCGCGACCCGTATGGACGGCAGCACAAGTCACGATAGACGCGCGTGTACCGTATCACCTTATTCTGCGAGGAAGCGCTAGCAACGGTGGTTTCGCTATCGACGACATCAAATTCCAGCCTCAGACTTGTTCAAGTAAGTTTCGTCAAACTATTCAATGATTTGAGATCCGACAAACTTAATAAACATCGTCGAAATTCGACAGTCCGACCAGCTGCTGCTCAACCAGTCGTCGCTAATGAAAATTAAGGTGCCGCACGTAGAGGAAACATTGACGAGACGATCGAGGAAGACGGTAAATTGTTATTTCATCGCTAGACAGCAGATCTTTATGCGAAATAAACATTTTCTATCCCGAGTTCCGACAAACTGGAGTGAAATAGAAATTTGTTTTCATTTTTAATACCATTGATAGGATGAAAATAATACGTTTTCAATCACACCTACTCATTTCTGTTATAAATGCATGAAATCCGCTGTCCATCTCAGTGAACGTAGATCGAATTGAACATTTTATTACAGTTCATTTTGCCTTTTTATAAATTGTCTCTTCATCTCGAACGAAACAATGCCAAGGGCGACTCCTGTGTTCAAACTGTCGACTCCGTTCACCAAAGGTATATTGATACGAATAGCTTTCCTCTCGTTTAATAACTTGTACGAGTCGATACTCAAACCTTCGGTTTCACCGCTTAGGACCAGCACGTTTTCTTGTTTCGTATAATCCATAGTGTAGTACGGTACGATAGGTAGTTTCAACAAAAGTTCTGCCATAGCTTTTTTGTTGGGTGGTGATTTTGGTTCAGGTTCGACACTTTGGTTTAATTTGAGCTGCTCCGGATCGACATCGAATATTCCTATGGTGGGTTCAAGCGTATCTGTGTTGTACTTTGATACGAATTCGTCTCTGAAGTTACTGTCAGCTATGAAAATGTTTGAGCTCTCGCTTATCAGCGAAGGAACGTTTTCCCATAATGGAAACGCGTGAACAGGCAATCGAAAGTGAGCACCACTTGCGCTTCGGAGAACTTTTGGTTCCCAGACATCCACGCAACCTGAAGAGAACAAAATAACAAACGTAATAAATTTTGTATGCAGCGTATCACGTAAATAAACTATACCTTTTAATAATATCAATTTTTCACAGCCTACAGCCGCAGCCGCTCTCATAATTGATCCCAAATTTCCTGGTTCCCTCACGTTGTCACAGATAATAGTAAGGGGCAAGGCATCTTCGGCAGCAACGATGTTCCCTATGTCGGGTGTCGTGAAAATTGCTGTAGAAAAGAATGAAAATCAAAGTCAATCTACGTTGCGTTACGTTGTATTTTGTACTTACCCATAACTCCAGGAGGACTAGATAAAGAAGACCATAATTGAATAGTTTTGTAAGGTACTTTGTATAGTTTCGCATTGTCAGGAATGGGATGATTCAATTTGTCAAGTTCATTGTAGTTGTTGAAGAGAATCGTGTCCAACTGCGCGCCAGCCTCTAGTGCGTCTTTAATTAATCTGTATCCTTCTAGAATGACTTTGTCGTTCTTTTCCCGTCTCTTTCGCGATTTCAGATTCGTCATGAGAGATCTAGAAAACAAAACAAATTTTAGTGAAATTCCAACGTTAACGCTAAACCTACCACAACCAGTTCCAGATTTTTGATTTCGCTATTTTGAAAGCTCGGTAGGTTTAGTGTGCAAATCAGTCGATAGTAGAACAGGACAAGGCTTGTTCGATCGATGGTTCACCTACGTTATAGTTGAATCGTTGTGCTCGAACACGGTGAATTTTTTATCTTTCTCCGGCGGAGCTTCCTCCGTCTGTTTCTCCGACTTCTTCCGCGTAGACTTTGCTCGAGAAAGTTTTCTACGGTGAGATATTTCTCTAGTAGTGTCTTCGTTATCGTACAGCTCATTTTCGTTAACAATATCGACCGGTCTACGACTTGTCCATGCCGTTCGAGTTTGCGTTAACGTTAGAATTAACGATCTTCCGATTGATTCGAGTTTCGTTGAACTCTGTCCAAGAGGCCGGAGCGCACTGTACATTGCGTTCAAAAATACCATTTTCTTTCCTTTCTCCGAGAAATATTACACGTAGATCTTGCCTTCTTGATTCAACGGAATTCGTAGTTGTAATGTCAACAAGTCTCTATATATATACATGATATGGTTTTCTACTTGAAATGAGGTTAAAAACATAACCTATAATACCTAGCGCCACTGACGATTTGTAGTCGAAGACGATATGAAACGGATGTCGATAATGTTGATTCCTATAAATGTTTGCTTTGTAAAGTTCTGTGTAACCATCGCGTGCTAATTATGTTCCTATCTGTTTCTAGCACTTTAGTACTCAGTAAGCAGCAATAAGTTACACTCGTCCCTGATGCTAAATTTCACAAGGATTACGCTGATTCAAATAAAAAATAGCTGCCGCGGCCTGAAGAGCAGTCACCTACATTCCTATTACCATGGACATTGATTCGTACCTACGTCACCGCAATCCTGCCAGACACCTGGGTCTCATCTCATCGCAATACACATTTTATATAATATTATAATAATAATTTATATAATAAGATAATTATGTAATAATAATAATATTGTAATCTTTTGGTGCAATATAAAACATATTAGTTACAACAATGAATATATTCTTTCTTCCCTACCCTGTATATACATGAATATGCGATAGTAGAATTAGATTAAAATCCTCCAAAAGTTTCATTAAAGGAAAATTATTTAAATGCGACACACTTAACTTTTATAATAAGGGTTCATGATTTTCAAAAAATTTTCTATTGACTTGTACTATTGAATTTCGGATACCTTCTTCGACATCATGTTCTCCTAATACAAAGTTCAATTTTCGAGATTTTCGAAAATTTTCGTCAATTTTCGACGTATGGCTTGTCGTTGAGTTGTACTACCGAATTTTAGAAAATTTTCGAGCGTCTGACTTGCCGTTGACTTGTACTACTGAAATTCAATTTCTGACAAATTTTTCGAAAACCTCGAAAAGTGAACTTTGTATTAGGAGAACATGATGTCGAAGGAAGTATTCGAAATTTCAGTAGTAGAAATCAATGACAAGCCATACGCTCGAAAATTTTCGAAAATTCAGTAGTGCAACTCAACGACAAGTCAGACGGTCGAAAATTGGCGAAAATTTTTCGAAAACCTCGAAAATTGAACTTTGTATTAGGAGAACATGATGTCGAAGGAGGTATCCAAAATTCAGTAGTAGAAATCAATAACAAGCCAGACGCTCGAAAATTCGGTAGTACAACTAAACGACAAGTCAGACATTTGGGAAGAATAGGTAGTACAATAAATATATACGGTTTTTTGACATTGTACTTATATATTCATAATTTACTCGAGTTACTGAGTATAACGAGTTTAGACTTTATAGAAGAGCGAGCCTGGTGAGGATTGTCGAGAAAGATAGCTGGGAGTTCGATAAATTGAAAGTAAATGTTTTATTTGAAATATTTTTTTTACAGTGATTTACCGTTTACACGTCAAGATGCGATAAATATTTTAGCCATAAATTTCACGTTTACAAGTATAAGGGTAATAGGCTTTTCGTTAGCAGCAGCTCGGTTTCCTTGTATTTTATCATTTGCTCCGTCGAGAGTCTTCTTTATTTGTAGTTTTTGTGTTTTCTTTTTTTTTGTTAAATATACACAGGCGTTTCGATAGCACTAATACTAATAGTATTACCAATGTCGGTAAAGTCTTACAGCTAATAAGAGTAATCTTATTATTGTCCAGAGCGATTATTTATATAGAAATTATACGTATATATATATAATTCATTGGTTAATCAGTTTTCAGGAAAAAGATCTTTCGGCAATGCTACGCGTGGAGAAATCGAATAGAAAGTGTAATCGATAAACGCGTCGACAAAATTGTTCTCGTTCGATTACAACTTTCAACACAAATAAAACGAAATATGCGGAATTCTGCGGAAGAACGGATTTTGCTTATCTATATAGTTTCTATAAATTATTGGTTGAAATTTATAAAGGTACGAGGGTCCTACTCCAAACTCCGAACAAAATCGTTAAAAATGATCAGACAGTGTTCGAAACCGGATAAATCGGTTCATAAAACGTACAATTATCGTACAAGAATACAGTTTCGACGTACACCTACGAAACAATATGTATTATGTGTCTATCTAGTATAATTTCCGATTGTTCGACCCATAATACCTTCTCCATTCTGGTTTCCATAGTCTCTCTACCTCTAATATTGTCCAGGATATATTTTTTCCATGTAATAGATTTTTTTGTATATACGCACACGTATTTGTATGTATTGTTTGTACATATACACGCGACACGTACATGTATATACATTGTATATATTGCGCGTATTTGTACACATTTGAAAAATAGAATATTATTACAAAAAAAATTCGAAATCAAATACAAATATTCGGAAACTTTGTCTTAATAATGTACAAGCAGTCTCTAGGTTCGGATATTAGGCACCGATTCTTCGATCGAAGAATCTTTGGCCAGAAGTGTCGATTCTCCATAACTGAATCTGTGCGATACACAATAATAACGATAGTTGCGAGTGTCGCGTTCATATAGATGTGTGTTCGTGTGTATATGTATGCACGTATATATGTAAAGTATATTTGCGATTAGGTATATTAACCCCTTGCCCTTCAATATCGTGGCACACTCGTGATGAAGATTCTGAACAGAATCCAATAAATATGCATGTTATTAATTTCCTTTAAACCGAGATGGAATTCTAGTTTGGGTTCGTTAATGTAGTCTTCACGTCGCTCAATTTTCGGTTCCCCTTCAGACGGCAACCCGCTCCACAATTTTCGATTCCCCTTCAGAAGGCAACCCGCTTTACAATTTTCGCTTCCCCTTCAGACGGCAACCCGCTCCACAATTTTTCGATGCCCCTTCAGAATACAACCCGCTCCATTATTTTCAGTTCCCCTTCAGAAGGCAACCCTGTCCACAGTTCTCGGTTCCCCTTCAATAGGCAACCCGTTCCACAATTTCCGACTCCCCTTCAGAACGGAACCCGCTCCACAATTTCCAATTCCTCTTCAGAAGGCAACCCGCTCGGCATTTTAGAGCAACAGAAACTACAAAACTATTTTATGTAATAGAAAGAAAAGATATTAGTTATTGGAGAACATGTAGGCATACAATTGATATAAATTGTCTCCTCTTTTAGGAAATTACGAACTACAAATTAAGTTTTAATCACTGAAACCATGAAATAAATTGTAGGGCAAGGATGAGTTAAATCCACTTGTTACGGTTTCATATCGTTTTCGGTTTGTATTAATTGTTTCGGAAGTTTTTCATTTTGTACGCATTGTAATAGCCGAAAGAGGTTAATTCTCAGCACGAGATATGGTTCAAGCCACACAAATATTCTGTATGTTTAACCTATTGTATCTTTTTGCGATACGATTTCGAGAAACGTTATATTCACCGTTTTTACGCGTATATAATATCGTATCATATACAGGGTGATCCACCCAAATGTCACCTTTATTCGTAATGACATAACGATATACAAATGGTATCGCAAGGTAAACGTTTCGCAATTGTTATTTATTTTCAGGGTCAATTCTTCCGGAGTTTCACGCTCATCGATATTTTGTTTTCTTGTAAATGTATATTCGTGTTCTTTGTATATTCTAGTTGACATTGAAACGCATTCGGTGTTAATAACATTCGAACCTATTTCAACTTGAAAATTAAACGTTTATTTCCGACCTCGAATATTTCCATTCCCTATCTAATAATGAAAATAATATTTAGTAAGGCTTAATATGAGCGATTAAGCTTCCAGACTTGAGACTTTGAACTCGTTGTTAATAAAAATTCGGATTCGATGTCAACTAGAGTACACGCAAGGAAAAGAAATGTATATATTTACAAGAAAAAAATATTGATTAACATATTTGACAAACCATTTGTTACGTCATGAAAAATAAAGGAGATATTTACACCCTGTATAATAAAATTGACCCTTGAGCTTCTATCGTTACAGTGGAATTTTATAGCGTTCGTTATCTTTTCCTTTGAACTTTCGCAGAGTATCGGGAGTACGTGATACGTATCGATTTTGGCTGAAGATTGCAGACTAAAGATTACAGGACACAATTTAAACGTTGCCAGTTACTTTGTCGAAAGCGAGAGGCAATCAATCGAATGCCCAAGGGTCGAATTAAAATTGCTCGTACGTGCGATCGACACGAGGAAACAGGAAATTTCTTTTTTCCCGAACATAGGTAGGTCTCCCCTATTCGACATATTCTATCTGCAATTTATACAGATAATTGATTTCATCGATATTATCGTAGTAGCTGTCCTTTGAACAAAACCGCGTCGATTGCACGTATATCTATGGTAACGAAGAATCTTCCTTAAGATTAATTATTGTCATTCGTATAGTTCCATTGATTATGCTTTGTAGTCTCTTATCTTAATTAAATATATACACATGTGTACACATGTATATACATGTAAATATATATAATATATATTTATATATATGTATTGTCAAAATTTTCAAAATATTAGTCTTTCTATTTTATTGTCCAAGTCGAAACGAGACGGTGAAAATCAGGGCGTATCGTTTAAAAGTTTATACGATCCATAATGCTATCCCTCCGTTTGATGCCGGTATCGATAGCTTAACTCTGGCCTTTGTTATAGTTGTTAGAGTTATCTCTTCGAGTGTTTCATCACGAAACAAACGAAATCGAGGTACGAACGAAGAGTAAACAGGACCGCGAGCAACCTGGAAGAATACCTTGAGCAAAGCCAGAGCCGCGCGGTGAATTTTCTCAGTATGACGCAAGTCTTCGAAAAGCTACCGCTTCAATGTGCCCATAATTATGAAAATGGTTTCATCACTTATTTCGCACCATATTATTTATAATTCAATCAATTCAATGCAATTTTTACGATACTGTGAAAAATGAACCGTTACCTTTTGCCTTATAATAGTGACGAGTTTCGTTTAAGTATATGCACTTCAATAGAGAAGTTCGCTCAAACAATTTCTCAGGGAAACATAATTAGAACTTTAATATTTCTACAAGAACAAATCGGGAGTGCGTTATTTTAACTGCCCCTTGGTAGATCCAGTATTAAATATCTCGAAACAAGATAGTCATAGGCACAAACGTTTTCCGTAAATCATAAATCGTATACATCGATATCGGAAAAACATAGACTAATATAGAAAAGCGTTTTGTAAAGATTCTTAATTATTAAACGGTGAAAATAGTATTTTGATTTCGCTGCTTAAGCCGCCCCCTTACGGTGCCGCCTCTCTGTATCATAGCACGGCCTTGCGCAGGTACGTTTCTACCAGGTTGAACGCGAATATGAAAACGACGATTCAAAGTTGAAAGCGCGCGACGAAAGACGAGCAGAGCGCGAATTTCTCGTTTTTTCCAGCCGGATAATGAAATACACGAATCAAAGAGAGAAATTCCGGCTGAACGAAAATCGAACCGAATCGTTAGATGCTGTGATCGATGGATCCGTGTTGGAGATCGAAAAGGAGGACAGATGCTGCGGTTGCGGCTGCGTGAACGTACCAGAAGTATCGTATCTTGTCAGTTTGTCGACCCCGTTTCCATTTTTCATTTTCATTTCCATTTCCAGTTCCATGTTCTTCTCCGATATCGATTCCGCGAATCGAAGGATCGAGGGCTAGTCCGAGTGGAGAATTAACGCAACACGTACTCGCGCGATTGAGGTACGCTTCTCTGGAAGAAGAATGGACGATTAGTTTTAGGGTCTGTCGGTTTTTAAAAACCGGTTTTAAAAACTTTCGTGAAAAAAAATGTTGCGCAGGTATACTCACCGACCATGTGGGTCCGATATTCGGCATATTGTATGCGTATAGGCCAAGCTCGTCGTGCGGCTTCGCCGCGATTTGCAATATCGGGTTGAACAATTGTTTTCGATGTTGGTGCAGTTGTACTTGATCTTCGTCGTCCGTCGTGTACTCGTATCCAGCTGTTTTAGCGGCCATTTCCTCGGCATTGTGCTGCTTCTAAACGGTTCGTTCGATTCAGACAATCGTTTCCAAAGGATTGTTAGTCGATTCGTGAGCGGCACGTCGAGGTTCGCGCGGTTTACTTAAACAATCGTATTTGGCTTTGCAATCCCCGCAATTTTCAATCCCACGGAATAAGCGTAGAATTTATTTAAATATTCAACCTCTACTCTCGTAGTCCCGGAAAATTTGTGGGATTTCGCACCACCTACAGTGGGTGTATAAAGTGTTCGAAAATGACGCGGGATCACACTTTGAGAGATTGCGAGCCCTAATAATCGGAATAATAATGATAGTATGTTAACCTGCAGCTCACGGGCACGATCGGCGAGAAGCAGCTTCTTCAAATGCTCGAATCTGCCAGCCTGAGGCACTTGAGAAGCACTGCTCATCGTGCGGAAATTAGGGGCTCGGCTCATCCACGGGTGGTAATGATTCACCTCTCCGTAAAAAGGTTGATATTTGCCATGCGACCTCTGGAGATGTCGCATCCCGTTTCTCAATCTGGTCTCGCTCGGTACTTTGTGCACCACTTTCCCATAAATCGGAGTGCTACCTCCTGCGCGATTCCGCGCGCCAACTGCCAACAAGTAATTCTTCTAATTCGTCCACGCTTTTTTCTCTCATTTCACGTTGGTCCCAACTAGTTCCTGATTTCTCAACATTTTACATTTCTCGAGAAATGAGAAATAAAACTATACAGGGTGAGCCACCTAACGTTTGCACCTCAAATATCTTTGCTGTTTCTAAAGATACGTAAAATATGGTAAAGATAAAGTTGAATGGTACAATGGGGCTGACACGATGCAAAAAAAACTTTGTTTTTATGTCATTTTTTATAAAGATATCAAAGTCACCTTGACTTTTTTAAAAAATGGAACCACCCTTTTTTAAACACCTACAACGATGGTCCCTTTCATTAGGAATTCAGTGACTATAATTATTCCAAGGTCATTCAAGGTCAAGGATAGAAAAACTTATAAAACTAAAATCTGTCTTTCTTTCTCCAACATTTATTGAAACACTATCTTACAACGCGTATAACAGCTATACCTAATCAAAATAAAACAATAAAACCAAGCTGGGAGCTTGCATTCTTCAATTATCATTTCAGATTCACAGTTCAAGATAAATAAGTGTCACACGCTGCCGAATAATGCAAATTACGCGTCGTAAAAATAGGACTTTCGAGCAGGGCCGCTGCGTGCGATTGTGCAGGTTGTGCGTCGCACACGGGCGCTTCATCAAATTGATGCACAGTGGGCCGGATAGGTTGGGATTTGCTAAAAAAGGTCATTCAAATCATTTTCATGTCTGAAGGAGTACAACATTTGTTTTGCACACGGACAAATCGTGCCCACGCGGCGGTCCTGCTTTCGAGGGCGTCTACGGTTTAGATTGCAGAAGAAGCCCCTAGTTTGCATTGCCGAGAAACGATGAGGCGCATCCCGCACCCTTGCAATCCTGGAAACGAGTCTACCCCTTTAACCAAGACAGGAACGAATGTCTTGGCAAAATATCGATTAGAAGTTTCCGATACGGCGCCGTGCCACGCGCCGCGCCGCGCCGGTGCTCCTTTCGTTTGGATCGTTTCGATCGTTTTGGGGCCGAGTCGCGGCGCGGTGTAGCTACCGGCGAGAATCACGTCAGTGTGTCGCGCATGCTATATTTTTCACCGTATAGTTGAAATTTTTAGATCCGGTTCGATCCAAAATGCTCCCCTGTGAAATCGCGAGTGGGAAAACGGATCTTACCTCGATAGTTGGCAGAAGGCTCGGCTCCGTCGGGGTAGGACTCCCTCATATTGAAGTTCGCGGCACTACTCTGTCGTTTGGTGTACCTCCACATTGCCCTCAATTCCTCGCACGTTGGCTCGGTCAGGTGCATACACTTCTCGCCGACGTCGCCGGTAATTCCCGACTGTGTCGAGATCGGATCGATGAATCGTATACCGGTCGCCAACGGACTGCTCGAAAACGCTAACACGAAAACGATCCATACGGCTACGGTGTGCATTTTCTGCTCAACAAAAAGTAACACCGAATACCAATTGGTGTAATCAAATATCGACGGCAGAGTGAATAGGAATAGCTAGGCGGACAGGGAGAGGATTAAGGGATGATTCCGATACCGAACGACCTGGAACGTTAGCTAGTTACGTACAGGGTGTATAAAAAGTAATGGTCATCCGTCCTAGAAGCGAATCTACACCTCTGGATCGGTGGACTTTTGCAAGAGAAACTTGCCGCAAAATTGTTTCCAACAAAGAAAATTGTTGTTACACTTTTTTCTTACATCGATGCTTTCTACTTATCGAGAAGAGAAAAAGTTTGAAAGGACCCATACGTCGCAAACAAATAGTTATTTAGATATAAGCTGTTAAAGTTTTTACAAAATTTGATTGTGTGGAATTATACGTATAGACGAAAGCCTACAGTCCACGCGTTCGCGTCGATTAGAAAGAACGTGATCGTGTGCGTGACACTCGAGACAAACGAAATTTAAAGGGACATTCGCTGTGGTAGTAAGCTTTCGTCTATACGTAATTACACACAATCAAATTTTGCAAAAACTTTAACAGCTTGTATCTAAATAACTATTTGTTTGCGACGTATGGCTACATTCAAACTTTTTTTTCTCTTTTCGATGAGTAGAAGGCGTTGATGTGAGAAAAAACGTTAACAACCATTTTCTTTGTTATACACAATTTCGCGGCAAGTTTCTTTTACAAATGTCTTTTTGTATACCCTGTACAGCCTGAAACGGCACCTTGGACGATCGAATTCTTCTCAACGACGACGTCGAATCCGATAGAAATTGCGTTTCTTCGACGAATGTCCCGGCCGTTCGGAAACTGTTCGGTAACCATATGGCGCAGGACGTCGAGAATAGTCGCGCCGCGCCGGTGTACCGCTTCCACGATACAGCAAGATTTTTGCAATTCGTCGGTTCGTTGATTGATTGGTCGATCGGTTCAACGTTTTTTGGAATCTCTCAATGAAAACAGGTGGAGTCCCGTTGAAACGTACGTCCGCAGTGCCGACTCATAATTTTACATCTTACGATCAGTTTGGCGAATGAATAGTCTCGGGAAACGAATTTTGGGAAACTATAACAAGATTTCAAGACTCCACCATACCGAGGATAGTGACTAGACGACGACAGCTGTTCTTCCGTCTTGTTTTCCTTCACCGTAACAGGTTGGAACACCGAGGGAAGATGGACAACCCTCTGCGACGGAAAGGCCGCGCTCAAGTCTTTCGCGCGTGTCTAATCAACGAAAAAACAACGATCGAACCAGTATTTCTAGTATCTTCCAATCGTTCACGGAATTCACCGACGAATCTTACGGTCGTTTGTTTCGGTTTCGTTGGCGCGAGCACGTTTTCGCCAGGAAATTCGATTTTGGATAGAGCGCGCGCGCGACAGAGGAACGAGTGGTAGATAGAAAAGAAGGTGGACGAGATAAAAATAGGTAAAAGTTGGTGTAAAGTCGCGCAAGGAACAAGTAGAGTTCACGATGGAGGGCGGTGAATTCGTGTGAATCGTGCAGGTCACGAACAAAGTAAAAGGCGCGAGCGAGCAAAGAACCACGAGCATGAATGAAGCTAGAGGACACACAGAGTTGGCGAGACAGACGGAGGAAGAGGAAAACAGAGAGGGTTGCCAAGGATGGAAGGAGGTCAAGAGTGGAACGAGGAGAAACTGGTGAATGAACGAGAGTCGGATTCACTAACCTGCCAGTCCACGCAGTCCGGAAACCGACGAGCAACTGAGAGAGTTGCTGTCATCGGGTCGACTATTCGCCTTCCTTTCCACCCCCGCTTCCAGTAAACCCCAGCATTTCATTCTCTCCCTACCTTTTCCACCCTTCCCCTCTAACTCCCTGTTGGCCCCTGTTGCACCCTCTTGCTCCATCTTCCTCCATCTTGCTTCTCTTTCTTTCACGAACTCTGCTCTCTTCCACGGTCTCTCCGTGGATTCGTGTTGCGTACTCTCCCGTCTTCGACGTTCCCTGGATAAATCCATTTTCAATCTGCTTTTTCGATGCATTTCGTTTCTTTATCTCGTGGACAACAGTGTCGGCTAGACTGCGGCTATTTACGCATTCGTCGCTTCTAGAAATATTCGAAGACTGCTAGAATATAAAATTCCACAGAGTTTAATACGATTTTTACTTATCCACCGATTCGAAAATAAATTTCAATGGTTCAATCTTAAAGAATACAACTTTATTAACCGACTATATAGTGACCATTATTTTCTACAATTTCAAACGAATGGTGACCATATCATTTTTTTATACACTCCGCCGTGCAGTACAGTTTGCTACATTTATGAAAAGTCAGGCACGAACTGTTCGTATGCAATCATCTGATAGAACCGGAACAGAGGAATATGAAGGTTACTACCACCGAAAATTGAAAATTGCATAAATATCCGCAGTCTAGTATTGGCTCGTCGAACTATCGACTGTTTGTGTTGTATATAATACAAGGTTTGTCGCGACGCGCCGGGCCGGGTCGTTCAGACGAGTCGATTTTTGTAGGAAAGAATTCCGCAGGAAAGCATTCCGGCTCCTGCATCGTCCATACTTCTCGAATACCAGAGACTCTCTCTGCGACATGAATTAGAAAATAATCTCTATGTACGCCTAATAACAGTTGGTAAATGCGAACGTTTGAGGTCATGGTCCAAGTCTCTTATCACGGTACTCCTCCGAGTTGGTGTTCGACGAGTCTCAGAAGCTTCTCAAAAGACTGTATCGTTATCTGTTCATCGACGATCCATTTATCGCGTAAACGACGAAGGAGAAGGGTGTCGAAGCGCGAGCTCGTTAGCCTTGCTCTTCGCCTGCGCAACAAGTTTCTCTCTGGGACTCGGAACCATTGTGGCTCGAACGAACAAACGCTTTCTACCCTCGAATACGGTTTCGGCTGATAAACAAATCCTTGGACGGTTCGATCTTTCGTAGAATCGTTGAAGTTACAGAAAACCTGGAAGCAACAGTTAGTATTATGTTAAAAATATTTGTAGGCACGAGAGACGAATAATAAACGAATCCTTGGACGGTTCGGTCTTTCGTAGTATCGTTGAAGTTAGAGGGAACCTGGAAGCACGAGCAAGAGTTAGAATTAAGTGGGAAGACTCGTTTTTCCAGGATTGCAAAGGTGCGGGATGTGCGTTCTCATTACTCGATAACACAAAGATGAGGATCTTCAATAGCCCTTACAGGTCCTATAAAAATATGCATTATTCGGAAGCATACAGCTGCGCGCGTATATATATATATATGCAAATTACGCGTGAATAATGCAAATTACGCTTTGTAAACGTAAAAATAGGACTTTCAACGGCAATTACGGCTTAGATTGATCTTTTATGTAACGCTTTTGAGATGGAGAAACGAATCTACCCCCTCAAGTTAAAAACATTTGTAGAGAATATGGTCTGGGTCAGGCGAGTCGTATCAATTCGTGGGAGAGAGAACGGTACTGCTTGGACCAATAGCATGCGTTAGAGTGCGAGAGACGGAAGAACAGCAGGCAGGGGTGGAACAGCACACGCTCCTCGTTAACCACCCACGGAATCTGAGTAACGTTGAACGGTTCGACCTTTCGTAGAATCGTCGAAGCTAAAAAGGAACCTGGAAGCACGAGCAAGAGTTATTAAAGAGAGAGAGAGAGAGAGAGATTATGTTAAAAACATTAGAAATACGGTCTGGATCAGGCGAGTATCAATTTGTAGAGGAGAGAGAACGTTACTGATTGGACCAATAGCGTGTGTGCTGGAGTGCGAGAGACGGAAGAACAGCAGGCAGGGTTGGAACAGCACACGCACCTCGTTCCTCGTTAACCACCCACGGAATTTGAGTAATCGGGCTACCGTGGGAGATGCCCGCCCCTTGCTACCCTGCTGTTAACCATTCCCGTTGCTCTGGCTCGGCATTTCAAGGCCCCTTCCCCGTTTCCACCGCCGCCAACTACCCCCAAGAGCTGTCACGGCAGTGCGGCTGCTGAATGAGCAAAAGTGGGGGTAACCGTCTCCTCTGAACTACCCACGCAATCGATAGCAGCCTTGCCGTTTCTACTGAATGGACTCTGCCCTCCATACGCTATAGATACGAGTCTGCGTCGGTCGCGTTCCCTCCGAACCGATTCGATTCAATTCGATTCGAGCAAATCATGGAGCAAGCGTGTACGTCCCCTTCCACCACAACCTCGTTGTTGGCGCGGAGCCAAATCCCTTGGCTCCTTGGCCCCTTGGCCCATCAACATCACTCTATCGATTACTACGCCCTTGCGTTCCTCGCAATCTTGCGGGGAGCCGCTCTATCGACCCGGTCAACCGTATTACGGTTCATTCATAAATCTTTCCTGGTTTTCATTCGAACAGAGTCACCGCGCTCTTTTCTTCTATAGATCGTCCCCGTAAACTGCGCGGTTCTAGACACGAATCGAGCCCATTGAACCACCCTCTGTCGAGACACTGTTCTCGCCCATTGATACCGTTTAACGCGTTACGGTTTACGGCGCAGTCCCTCGAAAATGTTGCCGCTACCGCCGGCCTCCTACGCTTTAATCTCCGCCTCCGACGCACAGTACGTCCGTCTATGAACAAAAGTCGAATATGCAACTATTCTCCGCAACCTTGTTTGGCTTTACTTATTCCTTCAGAGGTACCTCTTGTGTACGGAACAGGCTGCTAAGAATCCAAAATAATGACAACGAAAGGCAGAAATCGCTTACTCGCATCCGAAGAGGACACTCAAGATATACCCACAAATTCCGGATACCTAACAAGACCCACCGGAGTGTACAACGTGCGCCGTGATCAACAGCATTCAACATATCAGAAAAAGCAGTTAAACGCTATTCAGGGACCCTCAATATATGATATATTACTGATTAGCGTGAAATTTCCTATAAGAACCCGTCAAGAACAAACTTTTGTCTACTCCGACCGTTCTAACGCCGCACTGTGCGACGTCGGCGTCTCTTCAATCGGTGGCAACGATAACGGTAATCGTTAGGTGAAATAGAAAATATTATATTTGTACATATCATTGTTTTGGAACGAATACGAAAAAGAAAAAAACAGTACCTCGAAAATACGTCGGTAGAAGTTAAATTTGATGCCAACAACGAATTCCGCATAAATACAAATTGTGCTATTATTGATAAACTTTTAGCAGCAGTACAAAAGAGGAACTATTGGATTTTTACTTAAACGTATGGTATAATTAGTAGTTTTCTCATTTTCAAGGATTATCAAATTCAATTTTCAAAAATGTCTGTAAAATTTCAATAGTACAAATTGTTTGAGAAAAAGTTAGGTTCGTTGCGCACATGTGGAAGTTCAAAAAAAGCAATTTCACGCACGAAGTCTCTCTATTCGGTAAGAGGTAAAAGGCATTCTATTGGTGGATCAACTATTAAATCTTGACGTTCTACGGATAGGGGATACGGGATTGGACGACACACGAAAACCAAGCTTAAATAGTTAATAAATTTATTTATGACATTTCTGTTAAATACTGTACATTATTCCATTAGTTTTTAAATGCTTGAATACGTGTACAAATTAATTGCTAGCAACCACTAGACGTCTACAAGAGTTGGTTTGTAAGCTATATAAATAGTGATACGCGGTTTTCGAGAAAATTGGTGTAGAGTTTTTTTTCGGGTGATGATTCGTCATTTAATTACATTTGCGAACCCGAATCGAATTTAGCCGAACGTGTTGCTGCGGTGTCGTCAAAAAAACATATATATAATATATATCTATAGTGTATGTGTACACAGCGTCCGGAACGTAGCGTTCAAACAACATATCCGTCCGCTACTTACGTTCTACGTTTTCCTATGATACCGAAGCTTAAATGGAGAGAGTAACTAAGGCGAGAAGAATTCTATAAACATACGGGTTATATTGCGAAAGATCTGCAGAAACCTACAGGTTTTACAAGGTGTACAAGGTTCTTCCGTTTATCAGACGAATCTATTCCCCTGGGTTCCCTTTCCAAATTCTTATACACCGTGGATCATGATTTCTTAACGCGCGACAAGAATGTACTACACGCTTGTACGTATTCTATTCGATTCTATTCTACTTCGAGTTTAATTCCATTCCATTCCTCCTTTTCATTTTATCGTCCTATTTCTCTCTCTTTTCGTCCTTTTAAAGTAACCAACTATAATGCACGAGCAATTCGTAAATAATATACGTTCGCGTATTAACGTTTCACGTTAATGGAACACCAATGTTTACACCAATATTTTTTATGACGCGGAGCGTACGATGTGTGAGTGCGAGTATGAGCGTGAGACTGTGTGATCGTGAGTCGAGAGTGTGGTTTAAAAGGGGGAATAAAAAAACAACGTCACGATTTCGTAGAGTATGTGTTGGTCCTTAACCACTGGTGGAAGATCATCTTTCGCTGCTCCAGTAACTCTTACCGATAACCTCTAGAAAGAAAGGTACAGTTGTTTTTGGGCGCGTACGGTGTGCGGCATTGTGTACGGCTCGTCGAATAAGCCTGCTAGTGTATCACCGTTGCGATATGATACGATACGGCCTGGATACGACGCGACACAACACGCAGACGAGGACGAGACGAGACGAGACGACACAGTACATCACATACGGTGCACCTACTACGCACCAACCGTATTGTACCTACCTGTACGATTGCTGCCAACAGGGCTACGACTTCGAGAATAACTTCTGCTATAACTTCGACGATTCCCGCGACCGTTGTGCTCCCTGCTGTGACTTCGACTTCTGCTTCTCGAGTAACTGCGATCCTTTCCGTTCCGACCGCCCCTCGATCGCCATCGATTTCTTCCACCTAAACGAGCAGTTTCTTTCAATGTAATTGAAAAAGAACGTTCGCGCGACAATGAAATTTGAATAACCGGTTCGCAAACCCTTCTAGGGCTATTTTAATGGTTTATTATTATTTTTTTTTGCCTGAAAAGAGAATCTCGCAAAGCAAGGTACCTCTGTGTCTCCCGTATCCACCGGTTTTACTATCTGCAAGCTCCAGCAACTTTGGATTTATAACTTGATTCGCTTCTTTCAGTACCTGGATAAGGTCGTTGGCCTTGTTCGAGTTGTTCGGCGTGAAAAATGTATAAGCTGTACCGGTTTTTTGACGACGACCTGTTCGACCGATACGGTGAACGTAATCCTCCGAACAGGAGGGATAGTCAAAATTGATGACAAACTTGACGTCTTCAACGTCTGAAATAAAGCATACGTATTAGCTGTGTTAGTTTCCGGAGATCTTCAGCCTGTCTTACGGACAGACTTGTTCGATTCGGGTAGTTCCGATGTAACGCGGTACAATATAATAATAATCTAATATAATGATATAATATAGTTTAGTTTAGTTAAGTTTAGTTTAGTTAAGTTTAGTTTAGTTTGGTATAGTATAGTAAAGTATAGTATAGTACAGTATAGTAGAGTAAAATAGAGTATAGTATAATATAGTGTGTAGGAAATGCTATATGTATATTATAGTTCGATCGTGAATTGTAAATCAAATGATTCTGTGTTAACACGCTCTCCAAACGCAGCAACGATGGTGAACGAACCGATTCACTCTACTATTGCTTACGGTCATCGGTCAGGATTTTTCGAATATTGCTACGAGCATTTCAGAAGAGAGAAACCAGATCGACTACTGGTTTAGAGAGCGTTTTCACAAATACGAGCATAAAGCTCAGAAACAAAGAAATGTTCTCGCACAATGACAATCCTGGTTCCCATTCTACCTTCAACCGTATTCTTAGCAAAATTTCTGTACGTATCCAGTGCACCAGTCGCGCAAGAGAAGAAATCGGAACCAGAATTGATATAGAACGCAACCTAATCGATACGATAGTTAGTAGTTGATACGAGAGATGAGTGTGTAATGAGACACGGTTTTCGCGAAGGATGTACGAGGATGGAACTAGTAGTGTAAAACTTACGAAATGGCATTTCGTGTTTCTTAAGCTGCGAGATGCTTACGTCGTTTCGAGTTTTCAAGCGAAGAACAAAAGAAAGCGAAGAGAGATCTTTATCTAGTAATTGCTTTCCGCAGCTTACGGAACACTATGCTATGTTTTGCTCATGTGAGAAATTATGTATGTACAGAGTCTCATAGAAAATGTATATACCCTACTTTGATGGAGCAAGTCTTGTTACATTAGACAGCGGATCTTTATACATTTATAAGCGAGAATCAGTAGGCGTAATTTAAAACATTAAACATATCGTAGACATTTAAATATACTATTACATTGTTCCGCATAAAAATTCACTGTCTACTTATTAGATTTTTTTGAAGCGACCATTGGATTTTTCAAGCAAACGTTTCTATATGTACGTACATTTTCTAATCAACTCTGAGACTGTGTTTGCGGTGTGTATGTATGCATCTACATACACATACGCTGCACCACACATATGTATATAGGTATATATGCAATGCATATATATACATATTCATATATATGGATATATAGACATAGATATATATGTATAGATAGATGGATGTGATGTAATTGTGTAGGTGTGTAGATATGTGGATTCTGTAGGTGTGTAGGTGTATAGATATAGCAATGAATTGAAGATTACTGTTATACTAAAATTAGGCAGTGGGTGAGTGTCGCTAGCAACGTACGGGCAGGGCCTGGCTGTTTGCGCTCGCTCCAGCTACAGCCTCCGCCACTCTGTTGCTACAGGGCACGCTTAGAGAGGCTCTGGCATCAGCTACCATGCCACCGCCTCATTGGACCGTTGTTGGGTCTGATTAGCTTGAGCGGCCAGCGCAGGGGATTCTATTCTGGCAACAACGACTTGGCCAGCCCAGATGGCGTACAGCGTAGCGTAGAACTGATATCCAGTATGTAGGAGGTAAAGTCGATCCCGATTTGGCCCAGACTGGCCCTTCACGGAATTGACGTATAGAGGCACGGCGTCGCAGCCAGCGCAGACAATGCAAACCAGTGCACCACCGAACAAAACAGGCGGCGGGCACCCCCAATTTGCTTTGCATTACCCGGCGTGGGCCTGCGCGCAATGTGCCTCTGCAATACAAACAAAGATCCAACCGCGTTAGCTTACATGCTCACTTCGATGGCTTTCTGTGTGTTGATCAATGTATATCAATTGTTCTATTAGATTGTTTATTTTTCATTTTCACTCACTAACCTCCCTCCATCCCTACCCACCTCCATTTCTCCCCTTCCCTTTTTGTAATACTCAACGAAACTCTACTCTCGACCCTTCACCATTCATTTTCCTTTCCCGTTTCCTTTTCACTTTTGCTTTTTTTTCCAATAAAATTTCAATAGACTCTCGGAGTCTAGTCGAGCAGATCACGAAGCAATTCTCGGCAAGCTGAAATTTACGACGATACTGTTCTCTCGATCTTCTTCATCGAATATAAACGAATCGAATAACCGCGTTGCTTGCCGATCGTTTCTAAACTCGATTGAAATATTTTCTCGGATTCTCGCGTTCAAATTGCTCAACATATTTCGATTAGGTACCTACAGCAAAAAAGTGAGGAAGCAAAGAAACACAGGTATTAGAATCGTTAAATGAACCACGTTATGCTTTCAGAATGTCGTACACGTGTATCTTTTGATTCGAATCGAGCCGCGATATTCTGCAGATTTTACATTTACATAGTAATTGCACGTTGCGATTAAACAATGTATTTGTGATCGTTCGGCAACGTTTGGCGATCGTCCGGAACGTAACGGGAAAGAAAAAGAAAAAGAAAAGAGAAAGAAAAAGACAAAGAAAAACGAATAAACAGATTCGCAAATAAACAACCGGGCAAACAAATGAAAAGAATCAAGTACTCGTTAGTAATATCTTTCGTATATGCGAGTGGTTTGTAGCAGAGGTAATCTGTTTGCTTGTATCGAGCGATCGTATTACCGTTTCGGCACATAAAGTGGTCCAAGTCTCTAAATCAACGCGTATGCAACGAAACCTTGTTCCGCGTCTGAACGTGAAACCAAAGCGAACGCTTCTAGCATGTGTTCGGCTTACTCGGTTACCTTCTAGCGGTAACGTTAAAAAGATTCGAAGAGTCGTTCGTCGGAACAAGATGCGTTGCGTGCGACAGAAATTATTAAGCACAAATCAAATTTGTAGAGGAACGTGATTCGTAAAGTATTTCATTCTCCGTACCAAAGGAAAATGAGCAACGATGCTTGATCTTAGAGTTTCATTATATTGCAACGAAATATCTTACTTACCAAGACCGCGAGCAGCAACGTCTGTTGCGACAAGAATTGGAGCTTTTCCCGATCTAAAATCTGAAAAGTGATACGATCCGTTAAAAAAAAATGCTGTTGCAACTTTAACAATGGTTACTGGTTGTAATTATAGTTCGTGTCCCGCTTACCTTGTAAAACCCAATCCCTTTCTTGCTGTGTCTTATCGCCGTGTATACAAACGGCAGGCCAGCCGTCTCTCTTCATTTTCCTAGCTATTTCGTCCACTCTGCGTTTCGTTTCGATAAAAACTATCGTCTTGTTTTCGCTTTCCGCCATTATTTCTTTCAGAAGCGTATTCAATCTACGAATAGAAGAAACACCGATAAACGATCGAGTCTAGAGAATAATATTCGAACGGTTACCCTCGACAAACTTACTTGTTCTCTTTCTCGTAATCCTGACAAACGTCGATGATTTGTAATATGTTATGATTCGCAGCTAACTGCAGGGAACCGACATTGATCTGAGCATAGTCTTTCAAGAAATCCTCCGCTAAATTTTTCACCTCTTTCGGCCATGTGGCGGACCACATCAACGTTTGCCGATCTGGTCTGATTTGTTCGATAATTTTTCTAATTTGAGGTTCGAATCCCATGTCTAACATTCTGTCTGCTTCGTCCAGCACCAGATAGGTGCATCTTTTCAAGTTCGTACGATCGGATTCCAAGAAATCCAACAATCTACCTGGTGTGGCTATAACGATCTCCACTCCACCATCCAAATCCCTGGCTTGTGTACCTTTCGGTGCACCACCGTACAAACACGTGTTCCTAATACTCGACGAACGTCCGAAGTCATCTGCGACTTGTTGTATTTGTTGAGCTAGCTCTCTGGTAGGAGCCAACACTAACGCGATGGGTCCATCCTTGCGGCATAACTTGGGTTGACTGTTGATATGCACGATGGCTGGCAATATGTAAGACAATGTTTTTCCAGATCCTGTTGAAGCGATTCCAACCATGTCTCTTCCGCTTAAAGCAATCGGCCATCCTTGCGCTTGGATAGACGTAGGCTCTGTGAAACCTTGTCGCCTGGAAAATGGCAAACGATCGTTTAAATACAAGAAATACAAAAAATTCAAGAAAAACAAGAAATACTCGCTTAATCTCCTTAAGAACATAGTCTGGGAAGCCTGTCTCTTCAAAGGTGAACACAGGATTCGGTATACTCTTTCCCTTCAGCGTAATCTCTTTCTCGCTTCTGTATTGCTCGACTATTCGCAGGTCACGATTCTGTACAGACTCGTGAGGTATATAGAAGTCTTTCTTGAACGGTTCCAGTCTGCTCAGATCCCAGCGTGGCTTTCTCAAGTTTGCTCCGGGTTGACCGCGACTATTTCTTCCACCTCCTCGATCGCGTCCACCGCTGCCACCCCAGCTTCTTCTGTCTCGTGGTGATCTACTGCGAGACCTTGTGCGCGATCTACGTCTCCTATCTCGGTCACGACTCCGACTGTAATTAATCGCATCACCGTTGTAATATGCAGAGTGAAACATCGTCGTTCCACCAGAAAAGAGTAGAATTCACGAATCACACGTACTACCGACCCTAATCAGTCGTTTAGTACGATACACCTGGTGGTACGTTGTACGACTCGACACGCGAGATTTCTAGCAAACTGGTAGGATCGAAGAAACACAGAAGGTTATACAAGATTGATCGACGTAGCATCTTTGAAAGTACTTCCGATCAACATTGTTTTCGGTTTTACGGGTTCTTTCGTATACAGACGTGAAGGCGGCCTCAATTCAATGGAATTTTTCCAAGACGTACGCGTTCAGTACCCACCGAATACATCGAGCATATTGATAACACGTACTCCAAAAGCATCGTACAAATATACGCGCATGGCTGCCTTACCTTCTGTAACGACCCATATTCAATTTCTCCTCGGTTTCCCTCTTCTTCTAATCGAACGTTGTGTACTACTGGTAATAGTAATAGTTACTCGAATATAAAAAAAAGCCGCGAGACACCATGTAACTTGAAAAACTTGAATCCAATCAGAAGACGCAAATGAAAGCGGCTTCTACGCCACGAACCACGCGATTGCGAGAAGGGTGGACGGTATTATCGCGAAATTGGAACGCATGCGCAACACCGAGTTAGATTTCGTTCATCGAAAAGTGACAATTTTTTGAAGAACGATGAACGAGCATACTTTCTTCGAAACGTTCAAATATACGTCGGAAAAAAGCGTTCGTCTTCTGAAAGCATGTTTTTAGAGAGTTATAAGTTACCCTAGCGTGATCACGACGAACCACATATATGTTAGGTAGCATCCAGGTAGCATCAGGTACAGTGATGCCAGAATCGTGGTACCGTGGTACTAAGCCGTGGTACAAGCAGGTACAAGCCACTCCTACCATAGTACTTACCGTTGCCCCTACTGTCCTTCTCCAACGCGCTCGCGCGCTACACTCATCCTATACTTATCCTATCGATAGGAGAGGTATGCTAGGAGTGTAGCGCGCGAGCGCGTGGGAGAAGGACAGTAGGGGCACAGCCGACTCTACTACTAGCCATGCTGAAGGTAAAATGGCAACAGCGCAGGAGTCAGGTTGTGATATACATATATTTATGTGTGTGTATATATATATATATATTTAATGTCGTACCACGACTTAGTACCTCAGTATGTACCACGATTCTGGCATTACTCATCAGATAGCATGTCCGACCATAGACCATATCAACTCTAGACGAGGCTCAGATAATTTTCCTTGAAGGCAAAGATAAAGTAATACGTGACGTCACAGGTTTCAAAGACATACAAGGTGTCTAAAAATTCCTTCACCATCCGGAAATGGGAGGTTCCTGAGACCATTTGAAGCAACATTTTCCTATGCAGAAATCACAGATCGATCAGAGTACGAACTAGACGCGTGTTGGCACAGTTGGTCGCGCTCTGGTTAGTCCGTGTTTTTCGTTCATAACTCCTAAACAAAACCGTGTACGTAATTTTTGCAAAGGAAAATGTTACTTCAAATGATCTAGGAATATCATATTTATTTAAAGGAAAAATATAAAAATTATTTCTATCACTACACAAAATTCACACGGAGTAAACAAACTTGTTCAGGTTATGGTATGTGTAAGGGTACGCGCACAGTGCGGAAAAACGGATTCACTGTGCGCGTACCCTAATGTGTAATTAGTAGTGTCGGCGTCGATCTGCCGGTGGTCTGTCGTGTCAGCCATTTTGGAATTATCTTGTGACGTAGGCTGTTACTACGATCTTTGCCACGCTCAACTCTCAGCTTTCCTATACACATACTATACCCATGCCGTGTCTATAAGTATATATGATCTAAGGATATAAGTAGGGAGGCTCTATTGTTTGCGCATGCGGTGAGCGTCGCCTTTTATTACGTACGTACATATATGTATACATACATACAACCAAATCGGAACAATTAGCGGTCGCTGGTCGCTATGACGCGACGACGCGACGCTGCAACTGCTACTGCGAGTATCGCCGACGAGTATCGAGTACTTACCGAATACCGAGTACATATTACGACGCTGCGCGCGTTCCCGCTTCTCGCCAGCCGTCAGTAGCTGTCCAGTCATCAAAGAGAAAGGACGTTCCGACCGATCCTGCTCAACCAGTGTCGTATTCTTGTGTGTCTCCTTACGTACGAGCTTGTGCCTACGAAATCGCCGGTAACTTAATGATAATAGATTTTTTGATAACATATTTTATTCTGTACTTTTACACGAATTAATAAAAAATAAATAAATACCGCTGACAAAAAAGTACTGTAATATGTGCGTAAACCGTACGTACCGTACCGTAGAGTGTGTGATCGTTATACACCGGTGACGATATTTTCACGTTGGAGAAATCCGTTGGTCAGGAACGGAAATTTCTCGCGACGCGATTGTTATGCGTGACTCGTTCTTCGGAGCGTTGCAACGTACCATCACGTACAAGTTCTACGAAGTGAAAAAAAGAACGTTACATATCGTAAAATCTACGGGACCGAAATAGACCACGAGAAGTCGTAAGAGAGCAAAAAGGCGATAATGAATGCCGCGTGTAAAAACAACCTTGAACGATGACCGTATCAGAGACAATGCGCATAATGTAATTAGAGGAGAGACAGGGAAGAGGTTGTTGCGCGAGGAATCCAACAAGAAATCGTGAATCAAGACTGCTTCGATTTCAGGACGATCGGTTAGCGTTACTGGTGCAGCAGCCTCCTTTTTGGTCATGCGACAATCAGGCCACGATGAGAGACGGGACGTTCACCACGCGTGCCGATGTTTACGCTCAAGAAAATCCTGATGCGTCCGACAGGTGAGTGTAACTTACAAATTTGAATAAAAAATTCATTTAAATGCACACGAGGTCCCTGTCTCACGGGGAAACAAACGAAATTTCAAAGAAGCACTCGATACCGATCATTATCGAATTCAAGTTATTGTGTTTCGGTCGCTTCGACAGTTAAAAACGGTGAAATCATACCTGTACGCAGACGCACACGCATGTAATTTGGTATGCGCGATCTTTCAAGGTAAACGGAACGCACACGATACGTCTCATTGTTAACTCACCGAGATTCGCACTCCAACCTAGATGCAGTTCTATGACATGGTATTATAGTTATTGCTGTGGTTTTCTGGAAGAACGCCGTACGTCACATACTTCTATTTTCGAGATATTGCCGTTTAAAATTTTCATCGCTAACGCTTCGACATACAGTGGGTGTACATTTTACCAAACCACCTGATCTTTTGTCATCGATTAGAAGCATTGGTTTACTAAATGATCTGCAAAAAAATTTTGCAAAAATTACAATTTACAAAGTTGCATGTAAAAATAAAAAAAGCGTTTCTGTGAATTTTATTATTAGTGAAGATGAAAATAGTAACACTCGAAAATTAAACGGAAATTAACGATAGTTAAACCGAATAAAACGAAATTTTTTGAATTTGTGATATGCGGCGTTTTTACTGGCGACCACAGATTCGAGAACGGTAATAATTTTTCTTACGATGCGTGACGCGTCTACCTTGAACTTTCTGTCGCTGTCGGACACGTTCGAATAAAATAGAAACGCCTACTTCTTGTTACGCGTGTGCGGAGAGAGTTTTCGAAAGATTTTTGTTTTTTCGTTTCGCCTCCATACTGCTTTGGAAACCGGTTTCACGTTGGCTCGGTTACTAGTGGATGTACGTTAAAGGAAGGAAGAAGACGGTTAAGGAAAGCGGCTCGTCTCTCGCTCCAGTCTCTGCCTACGTAGTGTGTATCCGTACCCCGTAAAGACGATTACGTTATACGTAACCATGCCAACCCTCAGAATGGACATGGAAGTAAGCGATCGTTGCCCACATCCGTCATTACCGCATGAGCGAAGATCGTGTTTTCTTCTGTGCACTTTAACCCTCACGCGCTCCACAAAAATAGCTGCGTAAAAGAAACTAAGATAACCCATTTTTATTTTACACGTCAAATCAACACATTGTGTTTCATTTATACCGACACATTTTGAAGTAATACATCTCGAGACGGAGATGTAACAGGAAGAATAATTTTACGGTATGTGAAAAAATATTGAATGGGTGACTTTTCTCCCTGAGGAACGTACGAGGGTTAAATATGCATAACTAGTATGTATTAAATGCGATTATGTATTTTTCCAACAATTTGTTAATGTTCCTCTAAAAAAATCTTACATCGGTACACGTAAAAGCAGGAGAGAGTACACGCGCCCCCTTTTTCTCTGTTTCTCCCCTCTACCATTACCGATGTACGATTCGCTCGTCTGTTGGCCCGTTGGCGTTGGCAGTGTTTCGCTTTCGCGTGTCCTGCGTGTCTGTCGCTTGTCGCTCGTCTCGTGAGGGGTGCTTTGTACTTTTCATTCGATCGATCGGCGATCAACTATTTTCCTCATAGAGAACCGCGTTATTATCGCGAGTGTTGGTTCAACGATCTATTGTTCGATAACGTGGACTAATGCGTTTTAGAAATCCATTCATACAGCGTGGCTCCTACAAGTAAGTTGAGCAAACCGATCAATCGATTTTCGAGGTTAAGCATTTCTTCCTTAGTTCCGCCTTTTCTCCTTCAACCAGTCCAATTGTTGTTCGATCGTTTGCCTTTTCTATGTATTCATTGTGATGTAAGCCCGTGTACGTTTAGATTCGCCGATACTCGGGACCGCGTCCATCTTTTCTATTGTATTTCCCAAACAGTGTGAACGTCGTTTGTAGACCTCATTAGGGGTAAGGAGTCCTTGCTAAGGACACATTTTGTTTACAACCGGATATTATCCGTATCAATGTTTTATTTCAATAACGTGTTTACGTTTTCTAGTACATTGTTCTGATTGTACACGCGACTGATTTCCACAAATCTGCACATAATTCTGCAGTCGTCAGGAAGAACGCCGCGTGTCACCCCCTCTCACTTTCAAGATTGCTATTTAAAGCTGTCATCGCTAATGCTTTCGCATAGGACATTAAATTGCATTGTTTTTTTTCAGTCTTTCAAATTTGTTCTCTCATTGCCATTTTTTACTATGAAGCTCGATTAAATGCGTAAACGCAAATGTCTTGCAACCACAGGATTATGAAAGCATTTGTAATTCTGAAAACTTGAACTATGAACTTGAACTGTGTCGACTGCGATTGCTAATATTTATTTTCTTTTAAGTATGCAAATATTCATGTTGGAATAAAAGTTTATTTTATCGTTCTATGGAATTCATTTAGTGTTAATACAATGAGTCACAAAATTATTCGCCCACTCTTAAAAAAACGATGACTTTTTAAATATTATACTGCACGATTTGAACTTTTTTGGAAAGTTAGAGCAATTAGTTTGCTACAGGATGTGAAAAAGAATTTTTTCAAAAATTGAAAATTAATCGGAATTGTAGAAAAAATATTAAAAGTTGCATTTCACAACTTTTATATGTGGACCTGTATTGAAAATTTAAAAAATGCGGTTTGTAGTGCTGTGTCCAACATTCTGAAAATTACGTCAAAATCAGTCGACGTTGCAACGAGCCACAAACGTTCAAAAATTGGTGAAAATCTGCAATGGTTTTCCTTGAAATATCTCGAAATAAGTAAACTTTCATAATTGTGAGCAGAAATAATCGTATGCGCCCGTGAACGTGAACTTACCTCACATACCTGGACCGAAAGGCCGACTATTTTGGCCGTGATACGCATACGAAAAAAACCGGTTTCGCTGTGACATCGTCGTTAATCCTCATAGCGATCTCCAGGTTCTCGCATCTAATTTGTGGATTCGACGGTTGTTCGTAATGTAGTATACACAAGAAAGATTAATATTTATGAAAATAGATTGGAGGTTCGTGATGTAATTCCTGAAAAACGATATTAATCTCGGCTGCGGTTTTGTGAAACTTTCGTTCGGCGAATATTCTTTTCCAGTCCCTATCTACGAGATCCTTTTACTCTGCGGATATCGTTGTACGACGTATCGCGTATCAATGTTCCGAATAAGATCAGAATTGTTGATCTACGGTCATTTGGTAAAAAATCACTCGTATCGGTATTTACTATACAGTGACTCCCACTAATATTCAGACACTCTTAAAAAGACGATAACTTTTCTAATATGAGAGATTTTTTCAAAATATATATATTCTACAAAAAATCAAGGTCACCTTTAATTTTTCAAAATCAATTTACAAGTTTGACTCCATAATATAGCAGGAGCTTCTTCCAAATTTGGGCTTCATCTTTTCCGAAGCTTCGAAGACTTTGAAAATTTTAATTAGTTGTATTAAATTCGTTGAAAATGGTCTAAATTGAGACCGAAAATTGAATTAAATTTCATGTAATAATTTTGCAAAGTTGCTTATTGTCTCCAATTGATCGAACCAGTGCGCCGATAACATTAATTGTAGTTTTAAACAAATTGTCGATCGAAATACAGAGAACTGTTGATATACCACGGAGGTTCAAAATTAGAAATGTTGATTCTCGCCTTTGAAGTTTCGAAGGTCCTGAAATCGAAGTTTCGAAATCATCGACCTTCGAAGGAAAATTACAGTCCTATTCCAAATTGTACATAGTGCTAAACTCTTAACGAACTGCTAAATCGCGAAAAACTTTCTCGTTTGGACGAGGTCCGGTTTGCGCGGAAACGAGCCAATTCTTCGATTTCTAGCGGCGCAACATTTTTCCCGGATCGATTTCTATAGGAAAGGAAGGGCTGGGCCTGTTTCTTTCGGAGGGCTTTGCAGCGGTTAAGAAACCGGCGACCACGTGAAAACTATACGTGTCGCGTGGGGTTCGAGACGCGAGACGCGGACTATCTTATACATACTCGTACATTCGCACAGTTGTATCGTTCCATCGAGCAGTTGCGCTTCGGTCGTCTCACGAGTCGCTCGTACCGAGTCACCCTAAACATCTTCACGACAATCTACATCCGAATTTACTAAATCCATTAATATAGACCGTTGGTTGCTTCGAAATTGTTCGTCGGTATGTTAATTTCACAACTAATATCAATCGGTACCTACCGCCGTTTAGCTTGACTGTGCAACTGTTTAACAATTTCTTGAAGAACTCGCTTCCTTCACGAAGTACATCCGAAGAAGAAAAAATGAGATTAATTCCAAATAGCATCGCGTTTGGTTCTCTTCTCCACAGCATCGCGATGGAAGTCGTAAATACGTACATGTAGAGTGAGTCACAAGATTATTCGCTCACTTTTAAAAAGACGATAGCTTTTTTTAATATTATACTATACGATTTGAATTTTCTTTGGAAGCTAGATCAATTAGTTTGCTACAGGATGTGAAAAAAATTTTGTCAAAAAATTCAATTGATCGGAATTGTAAAAGAAATACTAGAAGTATCCAAAAAAATTTTTTTTATTTTTTTCTACAATTCCGATCAAGTGTATTTTTCGACAAATCTTTTTTTCACATCCCGTAGCAAACAAATTGCTGTAGCTTCCTAAAAAAAGTTCACGTCGTATAGTACAATATTTAAAAAGTTATCGTCTTTTCAAGAATGAGCGAATAATTTTCTGTCTCACTGTAATTTCATCTAACACGGCGCTTGCACGTACGGTCCCATTTCTTTTTTAGCCTGGATCCGATAATTTAGTCGGTCACAAACAGTCTTGCCGTGGTAGCGTATCCAATACGGTGCTTGTAGTACGCGTCTCGTCTCACAATTTGAACGTACTGGGCGCGCGTATTCTTGCACGGTCTTCGCATGATGTTCTCCTTCGTCTCGCGTGTCGTTTCGTAGAATCGAACGGAATTGAATGAACAATGCACGTATTTGAATCGATAGAGGCTGCGATCGTGTTATTGGGCTCGATTAGCTCACGGAATGCATGCTCGACTTTGATCGGTGCGGTCCGTTTCTTGCTTCTTCCTATCCGTCTCTCTTCGCTTCTTTCTTCTTGGTCCTTTTTTTTATTGTATTTTTTCCAATCATAACGATCGTTGCATGAAACGCGGTTAACACTTAGGGTCCGTTCAGACACGACGGAAACCGCGCGTCTTCAATCGCACGGTTTTTGCCTCCTAGAAGTTAGCCCCTCACTTGTCGAATTAAATAATTTCAACAGTTGTGCTGAGTTGTGCTAAGTTTGTGCTATATTAATTAAAGCATCTCTATAATTTCAATAATTGCGAAATAAAAAAATCCGGAACCGATCATTTGACCGGTGGTGGTAGTTTCAGTGTTAAACATCTCCTTCCGCTTGTTTTTCCTCCTCTCCTATCCCGTTGACGATGTTGCATTATTGGTACCGATATGAAAAGCTAATTTTTCAATTTGTCGAAGAAACACCAGGTCAAACGTGATCGTTGAGTTTGCTTGATCGATAATCGACGATGCTCCAAGCGTCGAAAGAGACTGGTGATTCGATTTCCGTGATCCGCCTCGCCTTGCCTCGGCTCGCCTTGCCTCGCCTCGCCTCGCCTCGCCTCGCATCACCGCGAACAAACCGAAAGTATGTGATCGGTGATGTGTGCGGTTGGAATTTGGAATGAAACAGGAGGACGACGAGAAGATCTACGATTCGAAAGAGGTTTTCGAAACATCGACAAAATCTACACCGGTGTCTAATCGATCTAATGAAACGGTAGATGCTACGATTAAAAAAAAATGGACAGGCAAATCTATTTTTATGCTACTCTGACGTCGGAGGAAAAGAGTAGAATGCAACCTTGTACGAGGGCTAGGTGGTACGTCTTCTTCCTAACACTTTCTATAACGGAATAGACTCGATATGTACTTTCGGAAACTTTCGTCATGAATGGAATTCGGCGGTTTTGTGGTTTCGCTTTGTCTGCTGATCTGCTAGTCTACTGCGTAGTCTGCTGACCTGGGTTTACTCCTCACGTTTTTTCTACACCCTTCTTACAGTTTATCGGTTTAAAAAAACGAGCGTGTCCCTAAGGAATTAGGAAATTCCGAGACTCTCGCGACGAGAGACCGGTGACAGAGACGAACAGACAATAGATCGTTGCACCTCGATGGTTGGAGGCAGAGTTACGTTGAATTACAATTGAATTACTTGACGAATTACAATTGCAAAGTAATTCGATCACATCGTATCCGATGATTTCGTAATTCGAAATTCAGTCGCTTCATTCAATTATAATTTAATTTGTAATATATCTGTTCAGCAATTCAATTAAGGTTCGAATTGTGCGATTCAAATGATGTAATTCAATTGCAATCTATTTAAATTAACGCGACTCTGGTTTGGAGGAACCGTTTTTCACGACTCGATCGTTTTGTTCGTTTTCGACGACTCACAATTGTCTGAATACCCGTTTACGTGGCCAAAACTATTGTAGCGTTATTTCAAGGTTTAATGTTATATTATTATAAGTCGTTGGATTCGTCTTGATACCAGTTAGAACAGTATGAAGTAAAAAATACATGTTAATATTTAAAAAATTAAGGTTACCTTCATTTTTTTTATAAAAAAATAAATTTTTCTTCAATTTTTTGTATTGAAATTTGTCTTTAGAACGCTGTATCTCATCATAGAATTATCTAAAATTAATAATATTTTGGATTTGGGAGCTTTGAAGGATTGTTACCTTATAGGAAAACAAATTTTTTCAATATATTAAAGTTGAGAAATTGAATTTTGGCCACGAAAACGGGGTCTCCAGACCACTGTGCGACCGTTCGCTGATTACTTGAACTTTTTCAACGAATTAATTAATTAACGTCGTTTTCTGGTTTCAGCGTGATCGTAACTAGCGAGTCGGCGCTTCTGCAAACTGTGCCTGTGGTAGACTACGATGCGCCGGATACTGAGAGACACGGACAAGGAGATAGAGATGAAACGCACATTGGTGAAAACGTAGACTCGACGGCTACGTTTGACGAGCATCCAGCGAGCAGTAAACGATTCACTTCGTATTCCGATTCCAACGACACCGATCATCGTACCGAGACGATCGAGAATGACGTCTGCGACGCGAGCTCGATACCACAGGCCGTTGCTCTATCGATTGCTACATCCGCATTCGATTTCGGATCGGATCCCGATGGTCGATCGGATCCACAGACCCAGACAGATCCGGAGTCCAGGCTTCAAAGGAATGGACTCGACACGGACAAGAAGAAACCGGTCGTTCGACGCAACGACAACTCCTGCGTCGTCGATTGCATATATTTCACGCAACAATGTTGCGAATGCGTGATATTTTAATTTAGTTGTTAGGAGACCAGACGAAGGAGCTATTTTACCGAATCAAGAGGCACGATTAAAATTCGAGGCTCAGCGCAACGAAGAATCGAGTGTCATCAATCGAATGAACGAACGCTTCCGAGAAGTATCGTTGTTCGTTATGCCTCGTGTCGTGAAAATGAAGGTTCGAATCGTCGGTACACTCCCGTCCGTACATCGTAAATCTGTAAATCATCGGACACTTAAATTATATTCGATAAAATGATAATTAATAGTATGATCACCATCTTTTCTACAATTTTTAGAAAAGATATTATTACATTATTATCTTATTTTCTGTAATTGTTATTACAGTTCGCGACATCTATGAAGATCGGACACAAACTTATCGAAATTAAATATACATATACATATGCTATTTGAATAAATATGAATAAATAGGGACAGCTCTGGAAGGCAAATTTGAGGAATTAGAAAATAGAAAAATGATGATTCAAAACTCGAAAATATAGGATATTTTGGTAAGATTTGATTTGCACGTTCTCTAGATTCGAAAAGATAAGTAGCATTTTTTGAACAAGCGTCCGGTGACTTATGAACGGGAGTGTACATCAGGTGACCGCCGCAGCGTTTTTTTCCTACTATTTGGTAAAACATAATCGCTATTCCTTCCGATCAGATTTCGATTCCAATCATTCCAGTTGCATCCGGTTGCATCCACGCATCGTTGCGCAGCATAGCTATACTATTCGATTCGGAATGCCATAATTATTTATTACGCGAAATTGCTAGATTAAAAATACATTTATTATTGTTGTTATTATTATTATAATAATTATACCAATGTGCGCACAGTGCTGCACATTCTAGCCATTCCGAAAAAAGCATAGTTGGTAAAATATTGCCTTGTAGGAGTTCGAAAGACTGCTCAAGTACCGATAACGCATGTTATTTTTACGAGCGTCCTTTACGAGTTTCCTTTTTGGACGATGATATTATGATAAAATCATCTGTATAAAGGAATGATTTCCACGGGAAAAATTGTACAAACATTTTTTTACATTTGCAAATAATGTAGTATCGGAATTAAATTTCGAAAACTCGAAGAGTTGCCTGTCGATCTAAGAAACTCCAACAGCACAAAAGGAATCGTACAAATTTTTCGAAACGATCAACGTTATGCTCAAGAAGAACTGCCATGATAGTTTACGACAACATTGAAATGTACATTTAGATAGTTACCTTTGCTTTTGCAGGCTTTCCAGAAAATAGTAGTTTCTTATAAAATGTTGCAGTACTGCTATCAGGATCGGTAAATATTTGAATGATCGATTTCTTGTTCTTCATGACATTTTGTCGAGGGTCGTGCAGGATACAAAATGTGATCGATATATTTTCTGAATATATTATAATATACGATACGATGTAACATCGTGTAATGTAGCGTAACGTAACGCGACAAAATAATGTAGAAATGGAGAAACGAGTCGTACAATTTTTGTAATAACACAGAAACGTTTGCGCAACTATTCTCTTCTACTTATGGTAAGATTCGTTTGTGTACAATGTCGGTGATCGTTCTTCGATAATCAAAGACACAACGGAGAATAACAAAATAATATTGTACAATCGCGTACATTTCACTTGAAGTATAATATAAATTTATATTCACAAGATAATTAATTTACGATAGATTGTAAACTAATATGGTTTCTATATAGACGAATCTGGTATTCCTCGTTGCGTACCACTCAGTCGTAATAGCTGAAATACATTTATCTCTACCTAATTCATTGCTATTCGCTAACCGATAATTAAAATCTCGTTTTACTTAGTTAATTTTATAGCAAAAACGAACGTAACACGTAATAAGAGAAGTAATATCGTCGACCACTACTTTCCTAATAGAAAACGAATTTTAAAGCTTACGAACTTAGGTAATAGCAATTAAATTAATTGCAGCTATATGCTATAATTATAACGTGTATCACATGTAAGTCTGTATCTTGGAAGATGAGATGATTAACAATTGTTCACAGCCTGAAGAACTAATTGCAAACGAAGCAGCTATACGTTCATGTGATATACGTTTAGGAGAATGTAAAGAACACAGTATTTTAATCTATCGGCGATTTCTGTCGACTGCCTTGAAAGTGTCCACGGTGGGAAAACTTAAACGCCCTCCTCTGTTAATATTTTTCTACGAAAATGTGCAATAAATAAGGACTACGCTGTAACAAGAAGTAACTGTGATACCTTCATTGCGAACACGCATCGTTACGTAATTGCACGCATATCCAAATTCGACTAGAGTCGTTGAGAACTCGTGGAAACGATGTCGAACGTGAATGCGAGAGACCAGGGTCTTCGAAATGTACAGTGGGTGTACAAAGTGTTCGTACACTTTTTAAAATCAGGTCGTTCGGTACAATTATAAAAAATTTACTCCATTTTAAAAAGTGTACGCTTACTACTTTGTACACCCACTGTATAATAAATCCGAGTATAAACAAGAGAGGAATTGTTGCATCGGGCTACAAATAATAGACAATCGAGGATTTTCTATTTTACAAGATTGTACTCAACAATTCAGATACACTTTTTCATAAATACGACCTACAGTATATCTTGTACGAATAGCACGAACTTATTCACCACAGAATAAAATACATTTTAAATCGGGGAAATTAGTAAAAAATTGTGTATAAATAGTTAATTAGTTGGTAATGTACAATGTCTGTGCTTCATGTTGCGGTATAATATGCATGTAGAAAAATTTGCAAGGAAAGTGATATAGAACTTTTGAAAACTCGTGCCGAGAGACGAATTCGATTTGACCAGTGGTGGTGTTGGTATACGCGCTTCATTAGATCGATTGACTGGCCTTGAAAAATACTTGGTACTGGTAGTCTGCTAGAACTGTAGATTTGTATACTTCGCATGTTAATTCGTATGGGGTTACGATTCGTGTATGGGAAGCGGATGTCCTTCGGAATTGAATATCCATTTATCTAAGTCTATTAGTTGCCTTGTATCGTCGAATAACAAGTACAAGTATTTCAGAGTTTCGGCGAACCAGAAGCTTTCAGTCATATCTTGTTGTCGAGTATCGTGAATATTTCGTACGTTGCCGATACTGGTGTAACCCTTGTCTACCTTTGTGTAATTTTCAAAAGCCTGCGACGAAGAAACAACATTGAACAGTCGTATTCTGTATTGCGTATTACAGCTACAGTTCATAAGTTCGTCTTTTTTCAGAGCGTCCGAATATTAACGGAAGTCACTGTACTTACCTGAAATATTTGCCATCCCCAGTCTTGGAATGTTTTGTTTCCAGTAAAGTACCACATATAAAATAGACTCTCAATGAATTCTGGTCTCAATAGATTATGAGCGTCGTGTATTTTCACGTACATATCCATCGATTTATTTTCTTCTACAGCGTTCTGAAGGAAATTATATACAATATATCTGTGATTCGAATGAATGATTCATCTATTTTTTAACGATGTTATTACCTGTATATTGAAGTAAGTAATTTCCGGCGCAAGAAACGTTGGTTGAATAGCGTACGTCTGATAACACGTTTTCACAAGTTCGTTTGCAAGATCCATATGTTCGGATGGCAAACCATGATGGACTCCCAAAGCTAAAGTACCTGGTAAGTAACACGTGAGATGGTCCTACAAATGAAATATTTCGTACATCGGGGTATCGGTTACACCATTAATAATCATATAATTTATAGCTAAATTAACTGACCATTTTTGGTTTAATTTCTTTTGTTGCTCCAACTAGTTCAGCGATGAAAACATACTTTTTGCTCGCTGTTTGCTTGACAAGATGACTCCGAGTTCCAGAAATACCTAACAAGTAATCGTCCCGCAAACTGAAAACATTTCTAAGTAAATTATTCGGTGCAATTGACATATAGCATTTCCGTTGAAGCACGGATTCAAAGGTACTAACTAATTAATAGTTTTTCCGGTTTGAAGCCATTGTTTCAGTAAGTATTCGTAGTAGCTGTCGGCGCGTGCACCAAGCGTGATCGTTGCGAACTCACGAAATTGTCCGGTGTTGGCGTTAATGAATATGGGTACCAGACCATCGTATTTCTCCAATTGATGAACATGTTCGGACACCTTTGCTACGGCTTCCTACGAGAACATATAGTTACAAACGATAAACAGAATACAGCATCGTGAACACAGCGAACAAGTAAATATACCTCGTATTTTGGTTCTCCCGTACTGCGAGTAAGATCTCGAAATTCTAATTGAATCGAGGTGACTTCACTGGTACTGCTGTCAGGACCCCATTTAGGACTATGCGCGGTATTCGTACCAAGATTTACATCGGAATACGGGACACCGGATGACGTGGAAAATGCTGGCATCAGACGATCGCCTAACTGTGCCTGTACAATTGATATTCAAAGTGTACCGTTACGCTGCCGTAATAGTTACGTTACCATATCATATCAGTTCATACAATGTAACGTAACGTAACTTGATATTATATACAGTGGGTGTACAAAGTGTTCGTACACCTTTCAAAGTGGAATAACTTTATTATAATTGTTTGTAGATCATTTAGTAAACCAATGCTTCTAATTAATTATAAAAAATCAGGTCGTTTGGTACAATTATAAAAAAGTTATTCCATTTTAAAAAGTGTACAAATACTTTGTACACCCACTGTATGTATGCTAGTATAATATCACATAATATTAATCCTCGGAAAGTCATAGCAGAGACTTACAGCTTTATTTAAAAAAACTTTATCACCCGATAAATGATATGCCGATAATAGACCTCCTAATACCCTAATGGTAACTTCGAATAAATTAACGTCCCTATTTAGAGTAAATACTAAACTCTTATCAACCCATGCCTTGGCTTCTAAAAATTCTGTGGAAGAAACGAATCACAGGATTAAAATTTATCACGATAATAGCATAGATTTAACATCGTTTGAAAAACATTTTGAATGGCTTGGTAATCGTACCGTTATTTAAACCCATTATGTACATAGTATCTAGGGAATCGACTATAGTGAGTCCCAAACCAAACCATTCGTGGTATTTTCTGGAAATAGGCTTGACGGTATCGTGACCCCAAGCATATTCCTTGTATCCGTTCCATGAATGCTTAAATGCTGCAACTACTGCCTTTTGTCTACTATTTTGTGGGCCTGAAATTCATACAGTTCATACAAAGTAGAACACGTAGAATATTATAGAACATTTAATTACCATTAAATTTAAGAGCATTTGGCTTAGGTTGTGGAGGTTCCCCAATCTGATCGTCGTCAACTTGGTTTATTTCTGGTTGGAACTCTGGTTCTTCTATAACCTCCCCTCCATCTTTACGCTCTTGGTTCGCGTTGTCTACTACGATATCTTCTACAGCCTACGAATTTTATTATAATACGAGCATCTGTACAACACGAGATGTAATAGTATCTACCAGTTTCAATGATAAATTATCATAGTTGTCATACTTTTTCATATTTAAGAGTATCCTGTGCAACTTCTATATTGTTGTAGTCGCTCTCGTCTAAAATTCCATTCTTATTATCGCTGGGCAGCAAATAAAATATAATTAATATAATTGTAATGACTATGAAGTAGAGGATGTTCCTTTGAAACCTGGACAACTGGTTCCATTGCTAGAAGAAGAAACAGTAAGGTGATTAATGAAAGCGGAAGTGATTATTAGACAAAAGACAAAATACGTTAGAAAATTTCTGTGAACGTCCATTCTTCGCTCGTTAATATATTAATCTATAGTCTTAAAATGATAAATTTGTAGAAATATGTTAAATACAGAGAGGTTTTAAATAATCAATCTACATTTTGGTTGACTACGTAAGTGTTAAATACGTGAAATACACGTGAAATAGGGATCTCTACCGTCTAGTCATGATCTTATCCAATATAAACATGAATGAAAAGTATTTCGAAAATTCCAAAGAATATCCTTGAAAGTAGTTTACCCTCCAAAGACTGCGCGACGTTCCTCGTGCGAAAGTTGCGCTCTCCTGAATATTTAAACTAATATAGTCGGTCTTAGCAATATCTTTCGGTGGAAACATATTTCGCTCGAGGTTAAGTTGTTCTGGCGAATACAATGATAACGTGAGCCAGAACACTCGAAGAAATGATAGTACCACTGAGCCACATTAACTGCGATAGTCTTCATTTATGTGATGCAGATTAAACATATTTCTCGTCGAATAGAACGTCGGCTGGCCACGATACGAACTTTAGACGGCCAGTGTACTCGAAACGCGAATCATTCGACCGACAGTGTGTCGGAAACTTTATCCAGTTATCTTAGGACCCTACGAATGTTGACTGTTGACATAGTATGCCGGGGCATTACAATCACGTTCAACCTGCATTATATCGCTATCTCGTCGTGCCTCTTCACTTGCCACTAGTCACACATCGCACAATAGTATCGCGAACAACAGATTTTCCTACAAATCGTCAAATGTAATTTCACCTACATATGTAACTAGATAAATAGTAGGCGCATGTATTTACGTGTGCGCATGCGACACGACACACGACCAAGTGAAGTCCATGAAGTCTTCGTTGCTGGTTCTAAGTATATTTTCCAATATTTTCTGTTTAGGTAGGGATTCTAACTCGAACCCGGTTAGTTCAAAGAAGGTTACCGTAACCCGCTGTAAGTTACAGTCTAATAATCCATACTAACTTCGAGAGAATAGAGTGATCTGAGTTACTAACGATATCTTCACCGCAACGTTTGAAATAAGAATGGGAAACAATTCATGCGGGTCGTACATATAACGATAGAAAATTAAAAAATAATTCTTCAAACTATTTTCCGCTTTTCGCTCTTTCCCTCTCGCGACAGCTACGAGGAGGTCTCTGCGTTCCACGTTAAATAATTGTCAATCGGCGCTCAAAGAACAATACCACAATACCAAGCATTCTTTCCTCATTATTGCGTTATTATATTGTGTATACTTCCGTCTATAAGTCACCGGACATACAGTGGGTGTACAAAGTGTTCGTACACCTTTTATAATTGTACCGAACGACCTGACTTTTTCACAATTATAAAAATGTTATTCCATTTTAAAAAGTGTACGAACACTTTGTACACCCACTTTATATTCGATATTCAATACTTCAAATTTTTAAATAATCTTCAGACCCGCCAATTTCCAAATATTCAAATTTTAGCTGAATCCGATTTGACCGATTTTCGGAAGTTTATCCCAAAACTGTTTTACCACTGATGGTATTTCAGATCTCTGTTAGTTCCTCGTTATTTCCGCGCCCACCTGGTCCCACTTTTGACGCCGCTGAAAAACGCAGATCTCATCCAATCTCATCGGTGGCATAAATTGTTATTGTTTCATTTTCAGTTAGTTCGACGAAAAATTATAATCGTTATGGCGGAAAGAATAGCGGAACTGTTCAATTCGTTTCAAGATTACTTGAACAGCGAAGAAGAGTTGCGGGAAGTGAGTACCAATGATTTATTATGATTGATGTTTTCCCATAAGTATATTGTTGAGGTATCAAAATATTGTTAAACAATTTTCATACAGATTTCTTAGAACGCACAAATTCATTATGAAAATTCGCAAACGTCGACGTTTTTGATTACGATTTTAAATGATTCAAATTTCAAAGTACTTTCTGCCGAATACCTTCGAAATGGGTGTATACATTTTAGGTTATAGTGTGAAATTCAAATTATATATAGTAATTGTTTTCGTAAATAACTGATCGGGTTTGTATATAAAAAAATTATATGAATTTAATTCTTTTTTGCCAAAGGAAATCCGTATTATTGTTAGAGATCTTGAAAAGTCTTCTAGAGACATTCTGATGATACTACAGAACATTCACAATGACGATAACATCGAAGAGAATATAAGTATGTATTTCCCTAATCCAGGAAGTTCCAACTTGTTCCCCTCTGATCTATAACTTGGAACTCCCTGGCCTAATGTGTCCTTTCATCGTAGTAAATAATTATTATTCATGTATTATTTTTCCACAGTTGTATCTCAATACTGTGCATCGGCCAGAGAATTATTCGAAGATGTACGTAAAGATTACACGAGACTCGCTCAAGTTGTACCAAAGGACCAGTATTACAGATTTCACGACCATTGGCGTTTCGTCACGCAAAAATTATGTTTCCTAGCCTCGTTAGTAATTTATTTAGAAATTAAGGCTCTGGTTACTAAGGAAGTTGTCGCGGACATGTTAGGAAGTATGTCATCGAACAAATTCTAATTACTTTTATCAGTGTTTCTTTATGCTTAAAATGATATTCCATGTATAGTCAAAAATAGCAAAGAAGACGGTTTCCACTTGGATCTAGAAAATTTCTTAATGGGTTTGCTACAGTTGGCTACAGAATTGGTATGTATAATTTAGAATACGATTACAATAACTATTTATTCCATGTATTTTCTTTTAGAGTCGATTCGCGGTGAATAGCGTCACAAACGGTGACTACAATAGACCCATAGAAATAGCAAAATTCGTAAACGAATTGAATGCAGGCTTTAGACTTTTAAATTTGAAGAACGACACGCTGAGAAAACGGTTCGACGGTTTGAAGTACTCTGTCAGGAAAGTAGAAGAAGTAGTTTACGATCTCAGTATACGAGGTCTAAAGCCGGGTCAAAATCCGGTCAACCAAGAAACAGAGTAATTATTATCTGAGAATAGTTTATGGCGCTAACAATATATATGTGTGTGTATATATATATATATATATATATGTATGTATATACACACATATATATATATATAATAAATTATTCAAACTACCATTTTCATATTAATGTTTGTTACGCTTTATAAATTGTAAGAAAATGTTTATTTTTTTATTTGATCATTATGTTTCATCGATGAACATAATTAATAGCTTTCATGTACGTTTACTCTGTTCAACAAGTCTTCGCCGTTGATGAATTTCTGGTAGTTCTTAGCGAAAAATCGTGCGACATCCTGAGGACGAGTTACACCAGAAATGTGCGGTGAGATAGTAACCTGGATGAAGATGTATCGATTGAAATGATTTAAGTTAGTTTAATAATATATTTTCTATTCTATGTAAAGCGTGGAGGATTTACTTGTGGTAATGCCCATAATTTACTATCTTTTGGCAGTGGTTCTTTTTCATGAACGTCCAGTATTGCTCCCGAGATCCATTGTTGCTGAATAGCGTTTACTAAGTCAGCTTCTTTAATAATTCCGCCTCGACCTACGTTGATGAAAACGGTACCATGGTCCTTGCAATTTTCTAGCACGTTCCCATTTAATAGACCCAAGGTGTTGGGCGTGGATGGCAGAACGTTGACAATGTAATCACATTGTTTTAACACCTCAGGTAAACATTCAATCGTTCTATGTTCATCTAAATAGTGTAACTTCTCTTTAAGTTGCGTCCTCGTGACGCCCCATACGGTGGCCCCGAAAGCTTTTAATTTCTCTGCAACTGAACGAACAAGTGAAAAGCTGTTTACGAAAATAAACAGGACCTATGTAATTACTGTAAGAGGATCACAGTATCACTAACTCGATTTTCCAATAATTCCCAAGCCTAAAATTCCCACAGATAGATCACAGATCAATCTATGGTCTGAAATTTTTCCATCTATTCCCCATTGATTGTTTCTTTGATTCTCGTATTGTTGTCTCTGATCACGTTCGAAATTGAAAATATGAGCTACCACGTACTCTCCCATAGCCATGCCAAACGCTTGATCAGAGAAACGGGTAACAATATAATTAACACTGTTATTTTTCAAGTTTGGCATTAATTTATCAACACCAGCCGATGTAGCTTGTACCCATTTCAAAGATGGCAATTTGTCCATATATGGTACAAAGAAACCGCATTCGGTCACCAGTATATCCGCCTCTTTTAATTTTTTCAACGTATCGTCTTTATCTGGAATAATGGCCAAGTTAGCAGTTGCGCATTGTCGAGGCAAATAGAAAAATATACGTTATAGTGTATAACGATAATTTAAAAAATGCGTTTTGTAGATTTTGGTAGCTTGCGCTGCATACTGAAAGTTTCATCGAAATCGGTCGCGCAAATAAATTATTCGTGAATTCTTTAAAATTAGGCTGTGAATCATTCGTCGGGAGGCCTGTTTGAAATATGCGCCAAATATTTGAACGGGGTGGGTTTTTTTCCGCCAAACTGTACACGGCAAAATGCGCAAATTCAGTGTACAAGGGATCGTAGTGTTGGTGTGTTTCAACACGTGGTCACTGCGAAAGCTCTCGTGGGCCGATGGAATTCGCGCTCTACGGGCATGAGAGAAAGTGCATGTCAAAAATAATACCTGGCGCGACATCAAATATCGTTAAGTTTGGAAGTTGCATGCGAAGATGGTAAGATAACCTAGGTAATACGGATAGAATCGCAACGGTATGCGCCATGTCGGCACGCGGGAATATGATCTAGCCTCCACACAAAAAATGATCACAGTCAAATTATAAGAAACAATGCTCGTTTCGTTGTACCAGGTTCACTTTCAACGTTCAACAATTAATAATTCCGGAATTATGACCGTGTCATCCTCGACGCGTTTCCACCGTTACATATAACCTAAATTTTTCATCTTGATAACGGAGTTGAAAAATATTCTTTCCCACGACTATAACATCCTTATTTACGCCATGTCATTTAATTTATTGTTCGCGCTTCCATCGTTCAATTACGCCTTGTTCATATTGTTTTTGTTCCAAGGATATCGTTTTGAACATGAAAACGCGATAAGAAAAACAAACCGCAACTTATAATTATATTAAGTTTCTATTTGTTGCTTTTGCTTTAAACTTTGTTTGGTTAGTTTTAACTCCGGAGCTTAAATTGGCTGAAATTAATGGAATAACGCTTAAGATTCGCATAATTAAGATTTTCATTTGTGCAAGTCAATCGAAAATTCAAAGTGTTCGCATGAATGCGACGCGTGCGCACAGTACCAATACCATGAAATGTAAATGTAAATTGTTTATTTCGTATTATTTTTATCAAACCGTGGATAAAACGAAAATGATTGTCAGTCGAAATTACCGCGCTTATTTCATGTTGAGAATGCATCGACGCAGATTCGAAACAATTTCAAAATTTCAACTGTGTACCATTATTGTTTTTCAACTTTCGAATATTCACAATTTTTACGGAGAAGATAAATCAAAAATATGGAATCAATTTCGCGAGAAAGTCAAGTTTAAAAATATTATATACATATAATACAGGGTGTCTCGAAATTCCTTCAACATCCCGAAATTGGAGGTTTCTGAGATCATTTGAAGCGATATTTTTCTTTGCAAAAATTACGTCCGCGGCTTTGTTTACGATTTATTAACGAAAAACATGGACCAACCAGAGCGCGGCTATAGCGAACGGAGTCGGACTCTGCGACAGGTCCCGCGTAGCGTGGAGTCGCCATTGGTCGAGCTAGAATCAATCCGCTGTAGCCGCGCTCTGATTGGTCCGTGTTTTTCGTTAATAACTCCTAAACAAAGCCGCAGACGCCATTTTTGCAAAGGAAAATGTCGCTTCAAATGATCTCAGACACCTCCAATTTCCGGATGTTGAAGGAATTTTCGGACACGCTGTATATATAATACTTTTGAACTTGGTTTTAAAATGTTTCAAACACTATTTGAATAAATGCAAAAGTAACATTTATTGAAATAGTGTTTGAAAGATTTTAAAATCAAGTTCGAAAATATTCTCTGGAAAAATGTTACTTTTACATTTATTGAGATAGTATTTGAAACATTTTATCCAGCTGTGACGGTCCAATTTTCCTCGGTACAATTTTCGAAAAAGGAAAGGTAAAAGATAGTGATGGGCGCCGTCGACTGAAAACTATCGACTAAATCGATAGTACTCAACTACTATTTTCAGTCGACTAATTTTTTAAATTATCGACTAAATTTAGTAACTGATTCATTCGCTTTAACGGCGGGAGTTTTGAATACATTTTATAAGATTTAGTATTATTAAATATATCAACTCATTAGCGATATCAATTATTCCACTATAAATATTGTACAATTATTAAATAACAGTACTAGTTTTAGCGTAGATACTTTTGTAAAAAAAGTGGTCATCGCTCGATTTTTTGGCAAAAATAGTATTTCATAATTATACCCATAACTATTAGACATCCTTCTAAAAAGTTTGCCTTTGTATTGCATATTATTACTAAAGGATAAATAATGATTTATACGTTTTTAAATTCTGGTTTATAGTTACTTATTACTTGTAATCGTGACTTATAGATTACAATTATTATAAATTAATTAACGTCAATAAGTAATTTGAAAGTACAATTTTTTCGCTGTAAGAGTGAGCGAGAGATGAGACGTGACCACTAAAACGAAATTTCGTTGAATTTAGTCGATGGTGCCCATCACTCGTAAAAGATTGTAGAACAGTGTGAATGAGGCTTGCGTTCGAGGTGAAACTTGTCGACCAATGAGCATCGGCGAGTCGACCGGTGGCGGTAGCTCGCCGATTCCCGCGCGGCGCACGTCGCATCGGAGAACTGCTCGAGCTGAACGTGTTAAATGGCTGTGCGTCGGCCATGATGGCTTTGAGCAGGGACCGTGTCACGCAAACATGTTTTCAAAGTGATATATCTCGTTTGGTGACTGAGTGACCGTGTTCCAGCGCGATGGCCGGAGAACGATGAGGCCCTGACCGCTCTCTGTGCCGGGTATTACGGGCGCAGGGCCCCCAGCCAGGCCCAGTCAGGTTCACGTTCCGCAAGCCCGAGGCCCGAGCCGACCCGACTGGCCTCACGGTTCGACACCAGCCAACTCGGTTGTCAACACGCGAGCCAGCCGCCTCAGGATGAGCAAGCTGTCGTTCAGGGCCCGCGCCCTGGACGCTTCCAAGCCCATGCCGATTTACATGGCCGAGGAACTACCGGATCTGCCAGATTACTCGGCCATTAACCGTGCTGTGCCCCAAATGCCCAGCGGCATGGAAAAGGAGGAGGAATGTGTAAGTCGAACTGTTCGGACTTCTTCCAGCATGTTTTCCCCATCCGCCATCTTACCCTCAGGCGCATCTTCGTAAACAACCGGCAGATGGCAGTCCGCTTACCATTATTATGAGGAAAAATTTGATAATTTACAACGTTAAACGTAATTGTCGACTAGATTTTCACTGTGATTCTTGTTCCTTGAACATCGGTGCACCGGTCACGAACGTTATCGACAGCTGTCACCGCCTTGTTCCCCATCAATCGCACAGTGAAAATTGTTACTTCAACGTTGCTGTTCGGTGCAATGGCAATCTAACGTTTTTCTGTTTAACGTACGTCACCGAGGCTTTTGTGGTGTATCACTGTGCGTGCTACTTTGTTTGTTGAATGATTCGTTCATGAGAGTAGAAGATTCTCAGGGAACGACAATTATTCGTGTTTCTTTGTCGATGACGATCGCCTACGATGACAATGGGCTTTCAGAGTAACGGAAACATTGGAATGTTGTGCGAAACCACTGCTATAGCAGTGCCTACTGTTTTTTTATGTGTTTCTGGGGCTTGGTACAAGTTTGTATTAGTTAAATGTAACCATTCGTATGTTGTAAACATGTAAGAATGGTATACACTCAATATATTTGGGTTAGATGGTACACTTTAAGAGAATATTGTTCTGATGTCTTGAAATATTGGAATAGTTACATGAGTGTGATAACTAGACTGCGGATCTTCAAAAATTTTTTTAATTGAAGATCGTTATGGGAAGAAGTAACTTTTGCATAAAGATCCACAGTCTAGTGATAATATAAGGCGAGAACATTTTGTGAAACATCAAGTCTAATGTTATTCTGATTGTGTCCGAAGGAACATCACTTGCAACGAGCAATATGTACGGGTCTAATCATTCCTACTCCCGAAGTAACCGACTTGGCAGATGCGGAAGCTTATGACAAAATATATCCAGCTGATTATAAGCTACCTCGTCAACTTATACACATGCAACGTAAGCGAATAGACTAGAAAGAATATTGAAATATAACGTTCGACTTAATAATCATATGCATCTTGGTTTTAAGCATTTGCAATGGAACAAGATATTCCGGATTACGATATGGATTCGGAAGATGAAAAGTGGGTTGCAGTACAAAGCCGTAAAATGGACTTAACTCCTCTTCAATTCGAAGAAATGATGGATCGGTTGGAGAAAAGTTCTGGGCAAACCGTTGTCACCCTTAATGAAGCTAAAGCACTTCTGAAAGAAGACGACGATTTAATTATTGCTGTTTTTGATTACTGGCTGAATAAACGTCTTAAGACGGTAAGCGTCCAGCATCGTATTTCAAATGACAGTAAAATTGTTGTATATAACATCGTTATTTACAGTTTTGAAACTATATTTACAATAATTTCGATTATTACACGACGTTGTTCGTGATCCGTTAAGTATTGTGTTAACAATTCGTTGTTTGATTTATTACAGCAACACCCACTTCTATTAACAGTGAAAACAGAGCATCGGTTTGGTTCGGCTGCAAATAATCCTTATTTAGCGTTTAGACGTAGAACAGAAAAAATGCAAACACGTAAAAATCGCAAGAACGACGAAACTAGTTATGAAAAAATGTTGAAACTTCGTAGGGATCTTAGTAGAGCAGTAACTCTTCTCGAGATGGTAAAACGAAGAGAGAAGACCAAACGGGAACACTTACATCTTACGATCGAAGTCTATGAGAAAAGGTATGAGATATTGATCTTTCTCTCCCTTACGAAAACGTATTTGAACACTAATGAAAACCCGGAAAACGTTTACAGATACCAAGCACAAGACTTTAACGGGCAAATATTGGCGGAAGTATCGGCGCTGAAGACACCGAGGCCAGCTTTTGCTCCACTGTTTACAAATCAGTTCGGTGTTCATCAAAATTGGGCAAACAAAGTTTGTAAAGTGAGTATCGCACAGTTTTAGTCCAGATAATCCAGGATGGTTTGTAAAACATCAATTTGATGTTACTTTTATCTTTTTACTTTCATAAATTAAATTTTGAATCGTTTAAAAATCTCGGACACGGCCCCGGACGTAGTTATAAATCCAGGACTGTTCGGACCGACCCGGGACATTCGATAACCGTAGTACATTTTCATTTGTAAAATATTACACGTTCGTTTAACGCTAATCCGTACGTTGTCTCGAGCAGGATGAAGTAGTACCAAGAAAAGAAAAAAGACAGTACAAGAAACGGAAACATAAAACTGACAACAGAGGCGGAAGCTTGGACGACAATGGTGTACGTGGTGGAACAGGTAGCGGAGGCGGTCGAGGAAGTCGACCTGGTGTTCTCGGGCGCTCCCGCTGGCTGGACCTGCTACCGAGCTCAGACGAGGATAGTCCGCTTCCATCTCATTCACATTCTCAGCCCTCGATTCCCTCCGACCGTGATGACGAAGACACCGCCGACGAGGGTCAATTCGCTTTTCGACGGAATAGAAATAGCACTTATTTACCAGTGAGTGAGGTTGATCTTGTGAGGTTTATTTTGTGCGGTTTGATTCTATCAAAACTTTTTTCCGCTGTTACACGAGTGTCATCGATAAAACAATTTTGTTTCGATGTAAAAATCATCGACAATATATACAGTGGGTATACAAAGTGTTCGTACACCTTTTAAAATCAGGTCGTTCGGTACAATTATAAAAAATTTACTCCATTTTAAAAAGTGTACGCTTACTACTTTGTACACCCACTGTATATATATATATATTTAATAGATTTCGTTCGAAATCTTTATCACGATCGAAGTTCAATTTTTTTGGGATCGTGAGTACAGAACTTTCATTTTTGCAGCCTGTATTGGGTGGTTTTGGAAATTGGCCTTGGTGTGATAAAAACGAAGGAGGTTTGGCCGATAAGAAGTATAGGTTTTCACTGACCAGTATCAGCAAACCGGTACCAAGGTGTATCGGTTTCGCACGGCGACGAATTGGTCGGGGTGGCAGGTACGAAAACACAATCGGCGTTTACGTATTCACGTTCACATATTCAAATGCCATGCCACGGTAATCGAATTTGGTGTTACACGATTGTAGAGTAATATTGGACCGTTGTTCTACCGATATGGATGATATGTGGTCGTCGTTAGACTTCACGATACATCAGCCGAAGCGAGAACCAGTGGATTCCGATACAACTGCCGCATCCGCAACTCCAGTCAAAAAAGAGTGGTATGTTAAACAACAGATTCGATCAAATTGTTTACTGGAATGTCAACGATTTACTAAAGAGTATTACTCCCATAACAGGTTACACTTCCGACCAAAGACTCCACCCGTGTCAGTGCATAGTCCAAGCGAAGAAAGTAGTGATATGGACTCGGATATGGAGCCAATTTTGTCGCAAACGAAGCCGCTTCCGTACCCGTTCCCACCGGAAGCGACGTCGATCTGCGTGGAAGTGGAGCCTGAGCGTGCGGGAGACGAGCCACCTTTCACGTCCGAGTTTAACATCGCGGATTACTTCTCGGTCGACGCTCTGTCGGACTTCGACCTTGCCATAGCGAACATCAACGGTAGTGCGTGTGTTAGTGGACTGTCGGACAATAACTCTAGCGACTCGCGGACAGACGAGCTGGGCAGTTCGCATTTCATTGTGACTCCGCTACCTAGCAATCATTTTGCACAGCCTGCGTCACAGCAGGGTCGGCCTCAGTGCAGTGGTAGTGATTCTAGTGTTGTAAATACTTCTACAAATTGTTCTACGGTCCCGTCGTCATTCTCGTGTACGACCAACAACCAACCAGCAGTGTCGTCGTCCAGTACAGTGTCCACGCAATGCGCCAGCACTGCTACAGAGACGCAATCGAATCACCAAACTAAACAACACAGACAATTGTTAACAATAGTCTTTTGAATAGAAACTATTGTTAACAATAATTATCCTTGAATTAGCATTAAAGTTACTCGATTAAATAACCGAATTGTTTAAATTGTTTCATTGATCGCTGATCCATGCATTTCTCTGCTATTCAACATGTATTGAAGCATCCCTCGTGTATATGCGACGCCAGCATACCGAATTCGAGATCCTAATGTTGCGTTTGGGAAGCTTGTAACCATGAAACAAATTCGAAAATATCGCGACGCGAGACTACGTTAGGATTTTGTAAACGTTCACAAGGAATGTGGAAAAATTCTGATGTCTTTTACTTTAGTAATTGCCCAGATAGCACAAAGACGTCTGTAGTTGGACATTCAAATATCTGAAAAACGTCCCGAATGTCCTACGAACATTTCCTGAACGTCTTACGTTAGGAAAAGTTCAGGAAACTTTTAAGAAACGTCTAAAAGACGTTCGGGAAACGTTCGTAGGATATCCAGGAGGTCTTTAAGATGGTCTTAAGAAGTCATAAAGGTCCATAAATGATAATTAAAATAAAAAAAAGGGAAGGGTAAAAATAGATTTCGACAAAAACGAGTTTAAAGTTAAACCAATAAATATCTTTATTAAAAGAACGTATGTGGAATAAAAAGTGTAATAAAAATAAAAATTACCATTGCAATTAAAATTACTTTTAAAATAATGAAATTTAAAATTGATGTTAAAACTAAAATTTTTAGAGGTCTGGATACACTTCGGTCTGTGGCCCTCTTATGCTCACAATTGGATTGAGGTTTCCGTTTTTCTCTTCTACTTCCGTCGATTTTTTCACTTCTCTTCAGAATCTGGAATAAGAATTTCTTTATTAGTAATTTTTATATGAATCTTCATTAGGTTTGCGATGTTGAATCTCTCTGAAAGTTTATCTTTCCTTTTCTCCCCAACCAGCTGTACTCCATCGCCAAATTGTCAGTAAGGAGCGTTCCGAGTACCCTTACAAATTGGTAGGTATTGTCGCCTCCCATTTTGTACAATTCATGAACCTACAATATATAGTTATTAACATTACATTCTGTTAACTAAATGAAAATCAAAGATCAATATTTCAGTTATTTTAAGTGTATTTATTACATCAATTAATTTCACTGACTCCATCTTCAAAGTCTTCGCGCCTGTTTACTATAGAATCGTAACCCTGGGAATTTATATAAAAAAAATGTATTTTTGGACCTTCTTTTCCTTTTTTTGCGGTGTCCTGCTTCAGCTCTTGCAATTGTTTAAGAACGTCTGTTAACAGAACCCTTATCAAATGGTTCTGTTCCACAATGTTCTTTAGCGTGGCGTTTCTACTCGTACACCCCTTGCAACAGATATCTTCAGCTTGCTTTCCTATATTGATTGTTAGTTAGATATTATACTTTCTTAAGTGAACTTATTTATCTCTAAAATATTTTCCTTAACTCACCAATACTACATTGATGACTAGAATCACTAGAATAAGTTTCTTTCTCGAGTAACTCCTCGTCAATCGATCGTAAAGCAATTGAAAATAAAATATATTTTGATTAAAAAGATATACTATTGCAGAAAAAGAATGATGTATAAACTATAAATGTAATATTTAATGTTTTATAGGGTGCTTCCCCGCTTTTTGCATTTACATAGCCGTCTTCCTCTGTTTTTTCAATTCCGGAGGGGAAAATAAAATAGTCTCCTCATCGGAGTTATCACTGCTCGATAATCTGCGTTCGGTTCTTTATCTTTTATGCAGCCCCAATTCCACCTCCGACTGTGAATCGTTGGTATTCTCCGCAGTTTTCAATTTTCTCCTAGCTGTCATGTAATTATCTAGAAGCATTAAATAGTTATTATTTTAATTGCACATTTATGGTGTATAATAATTTTAACTTACCGAAAGTACCATTCCTGAACATTCTCACTTCGTGTTGGGACCACGACTTATACTACAAGGTTCCAATTGCTTTGTAGCCTTCGCCAAACGGTTTTGTTGGAGCGGTGGCCAACAACAATTATTTCCCTCGATCCAATTTGTTGGCACTGCCTCAACACTGCCATCGGCGACGAACTGTACCACCGTCCACGAAAATACTTACTTGTCTAAATATCCAGTAAACAATGATGATATTTCGGGAGATATTTTTTTCACGATTCCTCTTGGAACTCTCGCACAAGACTGCTTTTGTCACGCAGCAACTGCGCGTTCTTCTATGGTTCTTCTCCCTCGACCGATCGTCGCTTGTTTTACCAATCGTCGCTTTTCTTACTGATCATCACACTTGTTTTACCGCCGCGCGGCCGAAACGTCTTTAAAAAATGTAAGACGTTCAGACCTAAAAATTTTCAATAATATTAAATTTTCTATATAAATTCAATATAACATTCTAATAATATTAAATTTTATACAAAAAATTGAATACCCCTCAATAATATTAAATTTCCCTTGAAAGATTTTATTTAATTAAATAATTAAATAATTATTATATCAATAATATTATTACTTTATTACTTAACTCCAATTTTAAGAATAAAATTTTTTGATTTTTTGGACACCCAGAAGTTTATATTTTAATTTTACCAAGATTTAGATAGATTCGTCGTGTGCTATCTGAGTGCGAGCTATGGAAGTAAAGACTACCGATGGATTTATTTTCCATAAAAAATATATATGGAGGAACTATAGTTCAACTAATTGGCTGTTCACCAAAAAAGAACATTCATTTTCTGCAATATAATGTTGGTTCTCTCTTTTTTTTAAAATATTTCTCAGCAAAGTTCGAACCTCGGTACTTCCATAGAAAGGGATTTGAAAAATTTTGATTTGTACGAAACACGTTACAAGAGAAAAAGATAACCATCAGGCGAATCGTACAAACGTTAGAACAATAGGCGAGATTGCGTTTTGCTTCAGAATGATGAGAAATGCTGTTCAGGAGATGTACAAGATATTTTGATTTACACGTAACAAGTGGGAAAAGCAAACCGTTGGAAAAATTCTGTAAACGTTAGAGAGCGATAGTTGAGATTGCGTTTGTAAGCTTGAAAATTATGAGAATGCTGTTTTCGGAAGATAGAGAAAAGAAAAAGAAACAAAGGATCAAGACTCGTTCCGTTGCTAACGCATCTTATGATTTATCATAGCCGAATAGATTTTTACAATCCTACTGGTACAGCTACGTGGAAACTGAGATTAAAGTGTTTCGGCACTGATACACACAAACACATACACACTCCGACACATACATAGTCCATACGCTTCGCTACATAATTTTCTGTCGATGAAATTTTGATTACCTCTAGAAGAGACGAGACCGACATTGCGCATAGTTACTGAAAGCAGCGCGGCGTTTTTGCGCGCGGCGCGTTTATTCTCTTCCTCTTAGTCTTTCTACAATAATTGTATATTGTCTCCCTTTCCAACGTTAAAATGACCGAGAACATGTGTGTGCAACGTCGAAAGAAGCGTAACAAGCGAGTGCTGAGAACTACATGTGTTTTACCATGGAAATCGACAATATCCAGCGTACATTTTTCATTCGAAATTGAAACGGAGTAACACAGAGGATCAACAGGTTTCTCGCAAAACGTAAAGAACGGTTTCTTCTCTTTAGCACAACCATTTTCATATTGCCGTGTGATAGAAGCGAAAAGATGTTTCTCGAGACGCATCGAGGTAGAACCGATGAAATTCAGTGTCTCCGTCACGAATTTATATTGTCGTTTTTTAAAAGGAAAGGCATCATTCGTTCCTCATGGCATAACATTTTTGAAAAATGCGTAAGCACTGATCAAGATTTGATATCTTTACTGTTCGGACACAAAGGTTTCTAATTTAATTCACGTATTGCAAACTGCCGTGGCAGAGTTTATCGGATAGTCGTTGATTTTCCGAGCTTGAGGCACAGCGAAAGAGAGAAAGAAAAAGTGTGCATGTGAGAGAGTGTGTGCGAGTGAGAGATTTAGTTGAAGCATGCAATAAGAATGTTATTTCGCGAGCCGTAACGCGAGATCAAGAAAGCGAACGAGAGGGAAAGAAAAAAAGAAAGAACGAGAGAGAAAGGGATAATTCAAGAAGAAAAAGGAAAGAACGTAAAATGGTGCAAATGTTGCAAATTCTAGGGAGACTTCATGAAATCATAATAAGAAACAAACAAAAAAAGATATATTGTACATATAAAAATAATTACGCTTATTATCTCTTACTTTTAGGTAATTAACGGAAAAATAAAAAGAAGTAACTGTAATTAATGTTCCCAGTCAGCCAGGCCTGCCTCGAGCAGAAATCAAGCCGTACTGCCGGGCAGAATCCAGGACCGAGCGGGCCAAGAATTGTGCCCGAGCAGCTTCTGCCGAGGCCGGGCCGGGCAGAATCCAGGACCGAGCGGGCCAAGAATTGTGCCCGAGCAGCTTCTGGCGGGGCCGGCTTTCTGCCGGTCTTTCTGCCGGCAGAAAGCGCTACTTATGCGCGCACAGCGGCCCGTCCAAAATCGAGCATTTTGCTTACTGGGGTAATTAATGTTGTTGTGGTAGCCGCACAGCGATGTATAATGAAACAAAAAACAAAAAAAACTTTATGAATTCGGGACGATTTTAGAGGAGGAGTAATAAAGAAAAATTTTATCCTGGATAGGACTTATTATTTTGTTAAGAACTTCACTCGCCTGTATATTATATGAAATTCTTTTGTGAAATCTAATTTCTGCCACGTTTGTACATACTTTAGATATCTGATTGTTTCTCTCGTTATTCTCAAATTCACTGTCGAGCGCGAAGCACACGTTTCTTCTGTTCTCGTCGAGTCTTTCTCAGTTTTTCTAATGTTTCGATCACGCGGAACTGTTTTATTTGGTCACGTTGATTTCGATTTACTTGTCGAATTTGATTCGCATCGTGCAGAGAGAGAGAGAGAGAGAGAGAGAGAGACATTTAATACATAATACATACGCTCTTCCGCCGCATATGATTTTGAGAAGGACGAGCGACGTTGCGCGGAAACCGAAATTTCCAAGAATGTACTTGTAAAAACCATTTGTTTATTTTAGTTGGAACGCTTTAAACGAAATATAGTGGTACATGGATTTTTATATAAAATTTATTAATGTTAAACATATTGACCCAATAGCCACTTTACAACAAAATAAAACGCAAAAAAAAGTAAGAAAAACGTGAGAGTCAGACAGAACGTCGAATAAAAAAATCTTCAACGGTTTGATCGCTCCAACCAAAGACTGAGTTCGCTTTACATTTTCTGATTTGGCAAACACGAAGTTCCACCAACAGCCAGACCGATTTCATCCATTCTTTGGAAAAGGAAAACATAAAATCTGTTACGAGTGAACGAATAGTAGTCAGATCATTATTACTTAGCGTACTGTGCAGAACGTTTTATTATTTATGAAAATTTTAATAATTTATGTAGTTAGACAGTGAGATTATGTGAGAAGAATTAAACCGCTCTGGGTGCTCTTTGACAAGTGAATTTCAGAAGCAGAGGAGGTGTCCCAAAATAATGGGAAAAATTCGTACAAACATGAATCCTGTTTCAGCTTAGAATAATTTAAATTGCAGCTTTTGTGGGAATATTCTGTATAATTGGATTCGATCACAGCTATGACCAAAAATGGGATACATGTTCACATCGCTGTCTTTCCACATTGTTTCTGCGTTCTTTATCATTGCTGAAAAGTATTTCACTTGTAATAAATATCTGGTGGAGGAACACACATGTATCTGTAATTCGGTCGAATTGGATAGTGAGACTTCGTGTTTACCTAATTCGTTGCATTCGCGGATAAAGAAGAAAACAATAATTGTATCGTGTAAGTAGAAGTAAGCCGGATCAATGCAACTGTTTAGAGCGATCGAACGAGACCTATTATATTGTTTCTCGTGTGAAGAAAAACTAAAAAAAAAATACTTATTCAGAGAAAGAATGAGCTTAACAGATATAATGTTTAAACGTGAAGCTCTTAAGAAAACGGTTCTGAGTGTTGAAAAAAGAAAAAAAAACTTTTACGATAATATCGACGAGTGTCGACATGCGGTGTATCTATTATACGTGTATTTTATTCTGTGAATACGGTAGAACTTCTATGTCGCTGTGCGACAGGAAGATATAATTGGAAAGAAAGGAAGAAAAAAAACGCTCCAACCAAAGCTCTGATTCGAATGAAAGTTTGGCGAGAGTATTTGAGTATTTTTCTCAAGATTGTATGATCGGAGAACGTAAGGGGAGGATATCAAGTTCTATGTATGTAGAATGTTTGATTCTAGACGACCCTTCGATTTGTTCTTCGATGCACACACATCATCTATTCTCTCGTCCCCTGATAACACCTTTCGCTAACGCATGTATCAAATTTAATTTGGTCTAAATAAAATATTGTCAGATGCAACTTGAAACGTGAATTCTATTTATTGTTTAGAAAACTATAGGAAGCTAATAAGAGAATTTCTGTTCGCTTATCTCTGTTTCATAATGAACTAATTGACAAGCCCGTAAGCTCTTTTCGATGGCCATCAACTCTGAGTTGCGATGAACAAGAACGTTTTCGCAGTGTCTTTACGTTACAGTATTAAATAGAGAGGTAGAGATGTTATCAGGTAGATGAGTTACGTTTCCTACAAATTATGCCTAGAAATCTAAACTCCAACTATTGTTTAGTATTAATATCCGTAATTAATGTGATTAACATTTGAATCTATTAGATAATGTGTAACTAACTGAGTGTATATATGTCAATCTACGGGTTGCAATTCGACTCTTGAATGTATTCTAATTATGTAACTCTGACAAATTGGCAGAACTATTAACAATCCGATTGTTGTACATATATATATATATATATACATATATACATATACAAGGAAGGAAAAGGATAGTTTGTCAGGGCAGAACTTACTATGCGATATACATAAATTCTCTGCGTATACTTTATGTTACCGGATCGAGATACGCTCTTTGTCTGTTTTTTCATTTGCCAATTTTCCTTGTAACTATGTTGTGTACGCTTTGTGTGCTGTACAAGCAACAGAGCGTATACAAACTTCTTTGTTTTCCTGCAGAATGATATATCTGTCTCAAAGAAAGGATCGTTTATAATTGCTTTAGCAACCATAATGTTAAAAAGGGAATATTCACGACGAACATAGACTGGACTAACAAAATGGGAGCAGAAATATCTGCTGAAAAATAAATTCTGATTACATCGCGTAAAAAGATAAACAATTTTCTTCAGGACATCCTACCTAAATAGTAAAGCGGAATGCACGTGTTCATAGAATTTATGGTTTTATTAGTGTATTAAATGTGTTTGAGTTTTTTTTCTTTAAGAATTCATTAATTTTATTTTCGAATTCGTACATGTTCTTATCTAAAGAATTCATCAATGTGATCGTTTTGAAAGAAACGTCAAGATTTTCTTTATTTTGAAACGTGTTGTTCCACGTTTCTAGGTTATGTTTGTTTAACATACTTCGTCGAGTGGCCACGAACTCGGTAGATACATAGATTGGTACTTCTTTCTGGGAATTGGTACTGTATCCAACTGTATCTGTTTACAGCGCCTTTTGCAGTAAGTTCGAAAAGGTTTCGAATTGTTTATACATTTCTACAAGTTGTTGGTCTCTGTTCTGTATAGTTTCGGTTGGTTTAGCTTGAGCGGCTCAAGCAGGCTCAAGCTCAAGTTGAGCTGAGTTGAGCGTTGAGCCCAGTTGAGCGATTGAGTGCCTAAAGTCCACTTGAGTCATTCGAAGTCATTTGCTTCTAACGTCAGTGCTAACTGGAAAAAGGAAAAGTATTACATATGTATCAAACAAAAGAGATCTCCGAGTGCAGTAACGTACTTCCTAACTTGTTTTCGACGTTCTAACAAATAAAATAATAAAAAAAACAATGTACAAGCAGAAGCGCATAGACGAGTTTTTTACATGTAGCCGACAAGCGTTGAAGAATATTAAAAAGAATTCTGAAGGTGTTATATCTCGCAGCGAAAATGTAAGTTCTTTTCTACTTTTGTTCTCTTTAAAAGTACATTGTTTATTGTATTTGTAGGAAAAGAAACGAAAGAAGTTTCCAAAGGATGCATCTAAACATTTCAAATCTGATAAGTCGTTCTCTGATGATACCGTAGATGTGGAAATAGTATATCAAGTAAATAATACCTTGAATTACAAAGAAAAGCATATAGAACAGAATATTTCGTTATCGCAAAGCAGCGATAACAGCATTGGCTCTGCATCATTGGCAGATTGTACGATTACAGATGAAAACGTTGGCGGATTGTCCCAAGAAGATCACGATGATGCGAGATTACTTTTTCAAGATGACAATGTAGCAGACAAAAGAAACGATCTAATGCTTACAGAGGATGATATCAATACGTCATTTATAAATAAACCAGAAGACAACAACAATGAAAATTATTTAAGAAGAACAGAGAACGAAATGGAGTACAATAATGAAATTTTAACAACACCGAAGAAAGAACAAGCATCCTTCGATGAAAGAACATCTCCAAAAATAGGCACTAGTAGTAGGTCCCCTAGATCAAAAAGATCAAAATACTCTCTGAGAAAGCCATCTGGTAGAACGCCGAAAAAACAGATGACAGAAAGATTATCAGATCAATTTGTAAATATTGATATTGCAAAGATTGTTATCGAACATATGAACCTAGCCAAGCAAGGTGCTATTCCGCTAAATGAATTCAACCTGGAAGAGATATATTCTATGGGTACATTTGACTATCATTACGGTCAAATAAATACAGAAGCTTCGGTGAATTATCAGCTAGATAATGTAAATTTACCTAGAGACCTCAATGCAAAAGTTTTAATCGGTTCTATCCTGGCCGTGTTGTCTAAGCCCTTTAATTGTGGCTATTTCGAAGAGATGGAATTAGATTTGCTGTATTCGGTTCTCACTCTTCCAGAAAAAGGTCAAATGTTGCTGGCCCGCATGATTAAAAGGAAGAGGGGGTGGCACCGCGAACATGCTATTAAATATCCAGAAATATCCAGCGATTTGAAGGATGTCTTTAAGATACTTGAATCGCAATGTATTTGCTCCTCGAAAATAGACGATGAAAACTTATCCGTTATATTAGATCTATTACAAGCAAATGAACTCCGTCAAGTGTGTAAAAACATGAACATAAGTTGCAAGGGGAAGAAGGAAATTATTATTGAGGAACTGACTAAATTGTCGAAGTACAAATCTCTGTTTCCTGGAATGAGGAGTCCCAGCAGGGCTTTGTCCGAATCTATTTTTAATATACTGGATTACTGTGTATATATAACAGACAAAACATGGAATACTATAGATGCGATAATGACTTTGCTACTTCCGGACGAGGACCCCCAAAGTAGCATGTCGGATATATTCCTCAAGCTATGCAACATTTACTTGGGCAATGTACAATTTCCGAATATACCGAAAAATTCATTTCCGATATTTTCGTCTAGATTGCATTTAATTTGGTAAGTTGTCCGAAGTTTCTTTTGTTTAACTCTTTTGATTTATCTTTCGATTTCCTTAGATTGAATTTCTTTTACAGTTATGTCCATGTTAAATCAATGTTATCGAAAACATTGACATTAATGGTGAAGAAGAAATGGGAAAAGGTGAAACCTTACGCGCAGCAAGCCATGAAAATATTACCAAATTTGTTAAAAACCGAATATAAAAGGTACTATTGAGATACGAGAATGTATGATTACTAGACTGCCGATGTCTATGTAATATGAATTAAGTCAAATGTTATTTTCAGCGGTAGTAGTCGTCAAAAATTTTTAGAAGTCATAAATGCATAAGATCCACCAGTAACGATCACCTCAGATTTTCAGTATTGCACTCATCAATTTTATTCCTTACAGATTAAAAAATTCTACGCTTCCTATGCACATAAGAAAATTCATGCCTGGTTATGTATGGCTGAAAATACTCTCGAAGAGTATAGATGTATTTAAAAGAAAAAAAGACATGACCAGAGTCGAGGAAATTTTAAATTTCTTAATAAAACAGGAGTGTCATATGCAAACGTATAAAGGGAAGTGGTACAATGAATTAGCTCTTGTCAAGATGCGTCATCGCAAAGACATAGACTCTAGTGCATTAGTAACGATAACAGCTTTGAATTGCGAACATTTATCGCAAGTAGATAAAATAGATCTCTTGCGAAGAGCGAAGCAGATTTCAAACAGAAGGACAGGTGTACAACTGGAAACGAAAATGAAGATGGACCAGGTGTTGAATGATTATTGTCATCTGATGTCAACGTTTGATGCGCAAATAGAAATTTCTAGTTCTATGATGCCAAAGTGAGTCAACTTGTAAGAAATTCAGCGGAACGGTGTAGAAAATTTGTTACGATTGAATATTTTCTACTTTCAGAAATGATCAAAACGGAAAAAGCATTTGGCTCATAAAAAGTAATGATGGGGGTGATGGTTATGGAACGGTAGAAACGGTTGCTTTGTATCATTATAAGGAGCAGCAAAATTTTTCCAATGGCTTACATTGCGAAGGAAATTTACCAATTCTTTTGTTCACCACTTTGTTCTGGGAAGAATTATACGAAATACAGATTCCTGGAGCATTTATGAGTCCTTATGGAATTGCTCCAGCTGATTTGTACACTAATCATTTTCACAAGCATAGAAAAGTGGAAATTGATATAAAACTGCGCACCATTGTTTCTTTTAACGCAGATCCAGCAGCTTTCAGTACCTGGATGGAAGTAAGATTTGAAACATACAGGCAGTATCGGTCTTTAATGCCGACGAATTTGCTGGAGCACAATATTTATATGAAAGTGCGTACTTTTTTAACATTTGTGGAATTGGCAACTTTAATTTTTAATTGCTCGCATATAGTGCTTACAATCTGAAAACTTTAAATTTAGTACTTCAAGCATAAGCAATGGTGTTGGCTACACTAGCAAATGTCTAGTTTGCATTAAATTAATTCTTTTCTTTTCTTTCTAGGAAATCGTATACTGTTTAGGAGTCTCTGGTGTTACAGGGATTTGTAAACGAATGCTGGAAAACTTTAAACTTTGGACGGCTGGATTTCCCGATTTAATTCTATGGAATTATGATACGAGAGAGGTGAATATTTGCACGTAATCAAAATGAAAGATAATATGTACTTTATTTTTGTATACGCCAATGAATGGTTTATTTCTCATAGCATAAAATTGTAGAGGTGAAAGGTCCTGGAGACGATCTGTCGACTAAGCAACAATTATGGTTAAAATATTTGAGCGAACTCGGATTGAACGTCGAAGTGTGCCTAGTAAAAGGTAGGAGAATTACATTCAAGGCTCCAAAGCTTCTGTCACTGTAATTGTGCAGGGGCCTTCGAAATGATACCTTTAATACAAATGTGATTTATTATTTAATTGCAGATAGAAGAGGACCGTGAATAAATAGTTGCATGTAAATTTATATTTATCCCAATAAGTGTTTTTATATTATAAATCCTCGAAATAGTTATGTCTCGAACTTACGCAAAGTGTCTTGTGGCGGGAGTTGTTTCCAAATTAAATTCAGCCACTGGTACACCGCGTTTTGCAACTTGCGGCGCAAACATTGCCGCGGGATATACGATCGATGACGTACCGACAACTAAACAAGCGTCACAACTTTCCACAGCGTCGTCTTCAATTTCGTATAAACCAAAAATAAACAATCTTTTATGCGCGTTATTTATAAGAGAAGTCGTACAAATTTTTAAATGTATGCAATTTTTAAAAGTACACATGTTCCCCTGATTATGAAAGTGGTCTGAGCGAAAATATAAAATAAATTAATTCGATATATTTTTTACACAAGAAACAAGAAAAAGTCGTATAGAACCACTTTTATAATCACGGGCGCATATATGTTTGATCGTTATGTGTGTGTGTGTATATATTGTTATATAATATAAATTTTAAGTATTTGTATATATTTGTATTTCCTGGGGATACTTACGAGCCTGTCCAAGTACCTCTTCGTCTAAACTTTCGCCGAACCATACAATATGGGGTCTCAATAATCCTCCACAATTTCCCTTTTCGCAACGAGGCAACTCATCTTTTGGAATATCAGAAATCAAAATCTTGGGATCCGGAGATCTAAATATATTCACCTAAATAATATATGATCTAGATCACGTCCAGACAAATGTAGCAATTTTAGGTAGCAATTTAAGAAACTATATGTTACCCTTTCCCTTCCAATGCAGGACATATCGGGATATTTGTATTTACAGAGACATCATGGCAAACTGTGCAACGCGTTTTGTAAAGGGAACCGTGCAGTTCCACGATGTCTTTAGCACCAGCCTTTTGATGGAGTTCGTCGATGTTCTGTGTTACAATAGTGATGTGTTTGCCTTCCTTGGTAGTACGATCTTGAAAGTTTGCTATTGCCTCGTGAGCCTAGAAACATGACGTACGTGCATGCAGCCTATACATTAACACGTTGATCGCCCAGCGTGAATCTGTAGAGTTTCTTTGGGGCCCAAATCCGATATTCGTAGCGTGTACCGTCCTAAGTGTCCAAAGTCAGCTCAATTATACTTACAATGTTTTAATGAAATGCTATATAATATTTTACATAGCCATCGCCCAGATCTGAATGACGTGGCGATCAACGTGTTAAAGTTCTAGATAGAAATAATTGGATTGCTAAAGATAAAACATTTAATTACTTTGTTAGGTTTTGCTTCGCTAGCTACCCTCCTACGGTATTCGTAAAACTCCCAAACCAGAGATGGGTTCGCCGCGAACGCTTCCGGAGTCGCGAGATTTTGCGCTTGATATTTTCTCCAAAAACCACCGGGGCCTCGAAACGTTGGAATGCCAGATTCAGCTGAAACTCCGCTACCGCTTAATATCAACACGTTTCTTGCATTCTGTAACACCTCTCGAAACGATTTCATGGTCGCGTTCATTCTTCAGACTTCACATCAGGACAGGGAGTGCTTCACATTCACAAAAACACGCGACTCGTACGATCAGCTGATTTCAACGTGTATAGTATACGTGACGTCATGTCAGTCGATTTATAACAGTTTATAAATTTCAAAAGTGGATAACTCTGCTAGCGTCGGTTACTTCGTTACATCATACTCGAACACATTTGATCCGAAATGGAAATTTACTTGCAATAAACCATTCTGTAAGGAAGAAATTATTATCCGATCGTAAAATCACTTGTCGGTGTATTTGGTTAACCACCGAGTAATCTAATTCGTAGAGAGACTTATTAAATGAAGATACTCGTAGAGGTCTTATTAAATGAAGATTAAAAATGTTTATTAAACATTTCCTCAAAGGGTTGTCGAACGTAAGTTCTATTATCAGGACAACGATACTGTTACAAAGGTTTTTGATCCACCTTGCTGAACACATTACAATTATAAACACTGAACAATTATGTTGCTCTTCGTTCTCTGTCAACTATTCAGACACCAGCACCCAAGCGCGTGACTAACTCGTTTGGGAATTATGAAATCATCGAACCATGGATGGTCACTGAAACGAGAAAAGTACCATCCTACATACCTAAACCGTCTTACAGCGAATCATCCATACCTAGAGAAGGTCCGAAGAAACCAGAAATTAAGGACAAAAATCAAATAAAATGTATGAGGGATAGTTGTTATCTTGCCAGGAAAATATTGACTCGGATCAAACAATACATAAAGGTATACAGTACTTACGTAATTTAAAACTCAATCGAAGATTTTGCTCAATTAACGAACCTCATTTTAGCCTGGCATCACAACAGACGAGTTAGATGCAATAGCACACGAAATGATTATAAGCAATGGATCTTACCCGAGTCCACTTAATTATCGGGGATTTCCAAAATCAATATGTACCAGCATCAATAATGTAGCGTGTCATGGGATACCGGACACTAGACCGTTACAAAGCGGAGATATATTCAATATTGATGTTACAGTGAGTAGAAATATGAATTTAACATAGCAATTATTCAAACACTTAGTGGGCTTGTAGGTATTTTTGAATGGATATCATGGAGACTGTTCCCAAATGTTTGAAGTGGGAGAATCCGATAAGGAAGCTAAACAATTAATAAACGTCACAGAATTATGCTTACGAACAGCTATTGATATTTGTAAACCGAATGAAAATTTTTCTAGTATAGGTAATTGTCAGAATTAGGTTGATGTTTACGTTTTTTGGAAATCTATTTACTAATATTCGATCTACAATCACTTTTAGGACATATCGTCGAAGAGACTGCGCATAAGCATGGATTCGTTATAGTACCAGCATTTGCAGGCCACGGTGTTGGCACATATTTTCATGGACCTCCTGATATCTTGCATTTTAGTATGTTAATTATTTGTTATTTAAATTATGCCTCGTAAACGTAAATAAGATTTGAGGATAAATTGCGGCCTAGATTGATCTTTTATCTAGCTCTTTTGACTACTGAAAAACATATATATATTTTTCTAGAGAACGAATATCCTGGGAAAATGTTGCCAGGAATGACATTTACTATTGAACCAGTTCTAAGTCAAGGTACCAAGGAGATTGAAATTTTAGAAGACGGATGGACAGCAGTCACAACTGACAATTCTCGTACCGCCCAAGCTGAGCACACTATCTTAATTACCGACACTGGCTGTGATGTGTTAACTCATTAGACGTAAATAAAAAGATCTACACCCACTGTATTTAAATTCATGTACAAAACTAGCATTTCCGATCGTAATAAATCGTAAAAGTTTATTTTAAGTGTACATATTTTTATTAAGAAAAAAATTCGTGATGTTCATTTTTACATGATAGCAGGTTCCCAATAGCTGTCTAGCGAGATTGGTCCTTGTATTTCAATACCACCTTCTTTTGTGATTATACCAAGTTGATACTGAGAACGAGAAGGTTCAATTAATTCTGTTTACTTAGTCTACAATGTCTTACTGTAATATATAACTCACCTTCGGGAAAGATCGTGCGTCTCTGTAGAAAAGAACCTGCATTACTTTGTACAGTAATTCAATCGCCTGTTCTTTGCTCATTTCCTTATTCTCTTCGTAAGCCTTTCTCAGGATCGGTATTGCCATGTATGCGCCGTAACCAGTTGCAATTACTGGATCGCTGTAAGCTGTACCAAGCTTATCCACAGTGCCTAAGAATCTATAAAAAAAGCATTGAAATCACTCTTAAGTGTACATCGGACAAAATTCAAATGAAACGCTTACAATTTATCGCCTTCCAAGCCACCGATAATAAAGTTGTTCCACAGAGGATCGAACTTGGATCTTCTGTAGTACATCACACGAGTCAGCCAGCAATGTAAAGCTTTCGGCTTCAAAAGTAGTCCGTCATCTAGACATTCCTCTTCTAGACTGTAAACCGTATTTACAAGTAATTCGAAGGAAGAAATCTTCAACGTTAGACTCTGCCAACGAGTGGACAGTTGGTCCAATGACTGGCATGGCATATAACACGTTCTGCGCCATTTTTCTTCGACAATTAAATAAACTTACGCGCTTTGTTAAACTTATTCTACAGGATTAAAGAAATACGTTAGCCTGTATAGATAGTTTATCGTGCACCATCGGTGGTACACGTGGCATGGAACGTGTTAACGCATTAATATTATCTACGCATACATTTTCTTCTCGATGTGGCTTTTAAGGAATTGGTAATCAGCATAGTCTCCTCCCGCACCAAGAATTATGTTATTGTTAACTTTCATGATACGATCGAGGCTTCTGTATCTAGCCAATGACCCGTACGATCCAAGAACATCTGCTGCTATCAGGATACCATCTTTGAACTGTATTCCAACTACAGATGTGCCGGTTGTCATCGGAGCTCTGCAAAAAGACTTAAATTAATACACAGTACAAACAAAAATGAAATTCATCGTGTTTACCCGATTGAGGTTAGAATTACATTGAATGATGAAACGCGCAACCATCGTGCAAAACATATTCAATTTTGACTGAAGTAATAATAAATAAAGATACCCAACCACTGAAACCTGAATTACTTGAAAATTATTGTTACAATGTCAGTTCGGAAAGAATGACATGCAATTTTCTTAGAGAAAGGATTTCGCGCGGATGAATATAGAGTGTAAAATTTTACTGTGATCTTTGAAATCCTCCAACATTAGATTGCGAAGAACCTCCAGGAAAATGGTAAAATTCACCCGGCGCCGGTCCATTTTGCCAAAGCGGTGTAGGAGTATACCAATCGCCTTTATTCAGCACCGCCATGTTTCTCGAGTTTGAAACAGTTTGAAATGTCATTCAGTCGGAAAGCGACTATTTCGATATTTCGGCTTCTCGCACGAATATCGATCTCTCGATTCTCGACGGTCGAACGATAGTTTCAAGAATATTCAAATTACGAATGCAAGAATCGAATGCTTGGCGATTGATATTCGAAGATTTGTAATCGCAAACTAGAAAATTACTCGGTCAAGGTATCACAGAATCGTTCCGCAACGTATTAACTTTATTCTCATATATATAAATCGTATTTATTTAGATAGTACAAAAGCGCAGATAATTAATTTTATGTTTACGTATGTATATAGAATATAAGTTATGTACATGTACAATATCAACATTTTATGTATGAAAATACAATGGATAAATAAAGACAATGTCATAAAGATCTGAATATATTTATTTCACTACCTATTCTTCCCGGATGACTGGCTTGCCGTTGACTTGTACCACTAAATTTCGGACACCTTTCATATCATGTTCTCCTAATACAAAGTTCAAATTTCGAGGTTTCCGAAAACCTAGTTTGAAATAATCGTGGATATTGATTTACACTCTAGTATATTAACGCAAATTACAAATGTGCAGCCATTAGCTCGACATTATCCCTTATTCGTAAGATACTAGAAGTTCTTACGAATAAAGGATAATGTCGATTGCCCAGGTCTCACCACGAGGAGGTTGCTGCACGAGAGACCCGGAAAGGGAGTCAGAACGAATGCGATATTCCTTCTGGCTCCCTTTCTTACAACGACGGACTAACATACTAACTCATGCAGGTACGACGAGTAATTATCGCAGAGCAAATGGTGTGAATCGGAGAAGAAGTCTCCGATCCACGGAGACCAAAGGCGAATCAGGCAGAAGGCTCTGATTCTTTCAAAGAGAACAATTATGGTAATAACGCGATGGTCGAGAGGAGTTCGACACCGATACCAACAACTCCAACCACCTGCCGCCAGAGACGGACATGGATGGGAAAATTTTACGGGAGCGTGGTAAAGAGCGAATCAACGCGTCTCGACCCCCCCATTAAAACAATCTACCGAGAACTCCCGTACCAATTAATCTGGCACATACTACGTACGAGCAAAACATCCGACATAGTTGAAGACTATGTCGGAGTAAAACACTAAGAAACGAGCAAAGTGAAGTTTTTCGATATTTACTCGACGTACTTACAACGATGATACAACATCTTAGAAACTTAGTAACTAACGCAACTTAATTATACGCCGCAGTCTTCTGATCTTCAGTCTTCGTGGTGTGTTCTCTGCCTGGTGTATTCTATCTGAAACAGACTAATAATAATTAAACACAAAACATAATCCCGCACACGAGTGCAAACCTAAACCTGCTCGCGGGAGCAAACGTAACACCGATGTACGAGAACCAAATCAACCCCACACACGAGTGAGAATCTAACTAGCTCGCGAGAGCCAAAGTAATCCCGCACACGAGTGCTAACCTAAAACCAGTTCACGAGAACGAAACTAATCCCGCACACGAGTGAAATCTGACGCATTGGCGATTCGGGTAGCCCCAGGGACGCCAGTCCCCGTACTCGCTCACGGCCCAACCCGTGAGCGAGCCCCTGAGGGATCTCCGATCGGAGGAATACGAATTTCAAACCAAATCCAGGAATTAGATATCTCAACAACAGAAGCAGGTGAAAGAACATAAACCCAACTTGAATCTAGTTAAAAGTGGACGCAATGGCACCCTCACGGCCTCATCCGGGAGTGATTTTGTATCGGAATATTTTCAGAACTCCGAAGACCAAAAGTTTCTTTTCCGATGGATATTCCAAGTAGAATATTCAAAATAGTAAATGATGGTGATAGTTGAGCGAAGGTGGACACTATCCGTGAGCGATGTTAACACGAAACCAGTTGAATGGCCGGTCTTATGTTTTCAATTTTGTAATTATTGAAATTATGGTTTCACTTGCATGGCAAATGATTCGATAAATTTCTTCATCGAAGAACGTATCGCAATAAAAATTGCACGACACCGAAATAAATATTTAAATATTTAAATATTTAAATATTATAATATTATAAATTTCGATTTGATTTACGCTTAATCTACTGAGCATCGAAAGCGATTAAAATGCTTTAACTTATGAGAAAGACAAGGTGTTAATATTTAAATATTTAAATATTTGAATATTTGAATATTTAAATATTTAAATATTTGAATATTTAAATATTTAAATATTTGAATATTTGAATATTTAAATATTTAAATATTTGAATATTTAAATATTTAAATATTTAAATATTTGAATATTTGAATATTTGAATATTTAAATATTTAAATATTTAATATTTAATAATATTTAATAATATTTAATAATAAATATTTAAATATTAACACCTTGTCTTTCTCATAAGTTAAAGCATTTTAATCGCTTTCGATGCTCAGTAGATTAAGCGTAAATCAAATCGAAATCAGAAATACAAATTAATGGAACACTGAAGAGTTTCTTCTTCGATGGAAATTCCAATTAAAATAGTAGAAATAAAAATTAGAAGCAAGTGATAAGGAATTTTCGAATTAATACTTACTGGAGCACCCCTGGTGCCGCACACCGTGCGCTTCTTACGACTCCGCCGCGAAGACTGACTGAGTGACTGACTGAGCGCTCCCGCGAGGCCTCTCCCCCCCGCTCCAGCTACCATCGGCCGATTTCGATCGCCGAATTAATAATTATTGATAAATTTGTTATTTCTGGCTGTTCAATGTTTATAACAATTCCTTTCGCCAACGATGTCCACAACCACTCCCTTGACCATCTTACCGTCTAATTTTTTAGTAAAAATAGGCAATAGATTTCGAGATATGGAATAACTTTTAAAACATGAACATTTACAAGCATTCATTTATTCGATTGAATTCACAGAAAAGTTTATTATTTCTGGCTGTTTAATGTTTATAACAATTCCTTTTGCTAACGATGCTTAACCAGCACTCCCTTGACCATCTTACCATGTAATTTTTTTGTAAAAATAGTCAATAGATTTCGAGGTACAGAATAACTTTTAAACAATGAAAATTCGCATTCCTTTATTCAACATAATACTATGATAAATTCATTGATTCTAGCTGTTCAATGTTTATAATAATCTTTTTGCCATTCTAATTGTTTACAGTAAAGTCTTTTTGACGTAATTCCCAATTTCTTACTCTGTTCTTCGATATATTTCTGTTCCCACACATCGATTCTTTTAACATTTATGTATAAAAATGTGTAAGGTGAATAATTCTCGTTTATGAAATATTTTGAAATTACAAATTTAGGTATCTTATATGATAATTAAAGTCGGAATTGTTGATTTTCTTAAAATTATGCTTCGATAAATTCCTAATATTTCTAGGAATCTTTTGTTCTTCTTATTATTTATTCCCTGACCAGAGCCGGATTAGCCATATAGCAGAAGTAGCAAATATTACGGGTCTCACGTTTCTAGGAGTCCCTTTTGTATGTAATAGTTGTGTTTTATTTTATTATCGTACAACACCTAGGGCCTCCTGATAACACATTTGTTACAACCCCCCGGGCTGGCTTAATCCGCCTCTGGTCCAGCGAAGTTTGGTTTGGAAAACATAATTTCGAAAGATACAGTATATCAGAATTTCAAGTTCACGTTTATTTCTTTGGACTTTCGATCACATGAATTCTTCGTAGATTTATAGATCGCCGTACAGACTTCCGCATCTGACGTTGTAAAATTGATCGCAGACTTGGAACTGTTGATTGAAAAGGGTTCCGTTTACGCAAAGATGGCTGGAGATCAAGTTTCCATCGTGGCACAGATGATACGCCTGTGAAAATAACTTATATTTATTATGATGTTTGGCTTTCGGCGTAGGATAACTTCCAGAAGATAAATTATACAAGGTGATCAACTACAGGTGGGAGAAAAAAAGACGAAAATGATGAATAGAATAATTGAGATTTCGGTTTGATCGTTTAGTTATCGACGATAAAAATCCGCCTGAAATGCGGCCAACAGAGAATTAATTTTATACCTTTGTTAATTCTTGATAACTAAAAGACCAAACCGAAATCGCTGTTTTTTTATTCTTACTTGGCACTGCGAGCTCAGATCTGCCCATAATTGGTTCTCCAAACCGTAACATGAGAATCCGGTACGAGGTACCCTATGATACGTTGGATAAAGTGGTGGATTGTGGGGTAGGTGTAAATTATGATAGGGATCGTACGGTGTCCCATCCTCGTTGTAGTAATGACCAGCGAAGACGGCCGTCGACAATACTGATGAAACAGAATTTCGACAAGCAACGATTAACTTGAGAAAATTTATCTTACTTTAAATAGTAGCTGATGCACGCTAATATTTGAACTAAGAACTCTTAGAGTAGCTTATAGTGGGTGGTACAAAGTGTTCGTACACATTTTAAAATAGAATAATTTTTTTATAAGTGTGTAACAAAAATAAACTTATTGTTTTATAATTGTTATTTTATATTTTTATGTTTATCTTTCAGTTAATAACACATCATCAATTACTGTTAATATTGTTAATGGTAAATTATGTTACAGACGCAAAAAATCTCACTCATGAGTATGATCCTCACCAGGATCGAAACGTTGAGTTCTTAATTTGCAAAATTGCTATTATTGTATTATTGATCGAACCTGTGCGCCGAAATCATCGTACATTTATTATCAATTTTTCGATCGAAAAACTATTTAAATATACTTTGTACACCCATGTATACTTACTTGCGAACAAGGCAAATCGAGCGAACATTTTTAATGATCTTTCTTCCAGTATCGATGGTACGTCGACTATTTATACAAATATTTCAAGTTCGAGTTCTCCACATGACAGTCGCGTCGCGATTTTTGAAAAAATCGATGTTCACTTTATTTTTCGATGGTATTTTGCAGAGTTCCGTTTGCGGTACCTTTCGATCGGACCGTCGGCCGAGGACTGATCTTACCGAAAACGACTGTCCGAGAAGTAAGTTCAGATTCGTGTGATAATTTCACTGGACGATCGGCATTGAAAGGTGAAAGAATTCTGCGATCGAGTTTCGGCGCCCCGTTAAATCATCGATCGGTTTACGGTCAGCTTCTGAAAGTCCCCACTTCGCTTTCGCTGGATTCGATCACTCGTTCTAAATACACCCCCTAAATAAAGCCATTATTTTTACTAAAATATAGTAACAAAGTTTATATGTGTCGTTCGATCAACAAGTTCTAGCGATGTGCAGCTTAATATACAGTGACTCCTACTAATATTCGGACTCTCTTTTTTGGGAAGCTAGAACACTTAGTTTGCTACAAGATGTGAAAAAGAATTTGTTCAAAAATTGCAATTTATCGGAATTGTAGAAAAAATACCAAAAGTTGAATTTTAAAACTTTTTCATATAGCCTATATTGAAAATTTAAAGAACACGTTTTGTACATCTATGTCGATTTTCGTCAAAATCGGTGGAGTTTAAGGATGGTAAAAATTACAGATTTTCACGATTTTCGAGCTACAACTGCAGTAAATCTAAAAATTCTTATATTTTTCAATGCTTGAACAATGCTTCAAAGATTTTTTGTCACTTTTTTCTGATGGAAAGATCGTTCGACGAAAATCGAACCTAATTCTGCAAGCAAACGAGGGTTTTACGTAACCCTTGAGCGTAACTCGATCCCGATGATCGATCTTTGTACGTGTATGGAACCCCGAAATTACTGACCTACATTTTTTCATAACAAACATTCACTTCCAAACTGGAGCAACGTGCTACTGCTCCGGCACCGCCTACCTTGTAGCACAAGTCTTGTATGTAACAAGAATGTATAAAATATGTATATATGTATATGGAAGCTACACAAACACATTGGTTCGTTTGCATGAATACAGATTATTTCATACAAATACGATCCTCGACAACAAATAGTTGCATCAAAATCCTATAGTAATATTCCAACCATTTTTACTTTACACTTCCAATCTACAAATTATTTTGATTCGTCTACAGGGTATACTTTCTCATTTTGAATGATGACGACTCGCCGCGAAAAAGTTTTTCCGATATAATTGAGAATTCGCGAGTGCGCCTTCGTGTTGCGAGACAGTCGTATACGCGCGCCGTTTTGTTGCCGTAATATGAAAATCGGATCGAATAATTTAAGGATCAAATATCCTTAGGCAGTGTTCTTTGGGTCGCTGCCAATCTTGCACAATAGTTTGGCGCCAGCCTCCCACGTTCTGGCTTATCTCGTTTCGCTCCTTTTTCATACCAGAGAAAAAGTATTTACGCCAAAAGTCCGCCGGTCCGGTCGCCTTGAACGACCGAATCGGCAGCCCGGAGTTCCAATTACCATGCTCGACTTCGATCAGATTCTTTTTGCCATTGGAAAAATGGAAAAAAAAAGAATCAGTCCGAAGAGACGGTATAAAATTCCATCTGTGTTACCCCGCGCGATTGTGCGACGACTCCGACCTGCTCCGACCGCCTCTAACGTTTCCAAATCTATTAGCTATCCTTTCTTGAACTGTTTGCAATCGAGCTGTTGCATTATTAAATGTATAATCAATAAATTACTGAACGTATTTTATATTGACAAAATGAAGAAAATCATTTAGTTAAGTATATGTTTATTGTTTCACGTCAAGAAAAATGTTTTGCTAAACTGAGTCATTTGTTTCCTCGTGTGCTTAATCGAAAAGGAACAGAGAAATGTTTCGGAGTTAGAAGCCTACAGTTACGGCGCGTGTCGACTTTGTAATCGGACACCTCTACCATTGTATTTATCAACAGAAATGATTGCCACAAAATTGGAAATTCGTCCTGATTGTTTCACCGCTTCGTTCTTTTTTTTTAATAATACTATTTAGTCATGGTATTGCGCAGGAGACAATGAAGAAACGATTTCGTTTAAGCGCGCTTCTATTCGTCTACACACTTAAATTGTACAATTTCTTATAATGTTTCTATGTACACATACAGTGGATGTACAAAGTGTTCGTACACCTTCTAAAATAGAATAACTTTTTTATGTTTGTACCGAACGACCTTATTTTTTATAATCAATTAGAAGCATTGGTTTACGAAACGATATGATTTTCCAAAAGTTACTATTTACGAGGTTACATACAAAAATAAAAAAGGCATTTTTAAACTTTTTTATTTGGTCCCTTAATGAGAATTTTAAATATATGTTTTGTAGATCTATGTTATTTTTAACCGCATGTAGCTGGTGTGTATGTTTAATCGATTTCGATGAGACTTTCAGAAAGTCTTTTCTGCATATCATTTCGTAAACCAATGCTTCTAATTAATTATAAAAAATCAAGATAGTTTGATACAATTATAAAAAAGTTATTCTATTTTAAAAGGTCTTTGTACACAGTTCGTTCTCTACACTATTTGAATAATCTTATAGAATCAGTTTTATCTTATCTACAATAATAATACTGTAGAAGATAATGGTTTGTTTAAGCTGACGAGGTTTCTCTGAAGAATGATCGTCATCTCGGAAATTGCACACGGTTCTATAAATAGCGATGAAAATCCCAGAATTCATAGCGTGTCTGCAAAGCGGCGATGAAATTTATTTTTCTCTTACGATAACATTTTCTTTAGGCAGTGTATCGCTATACCACAGGCACTCTTGAAGGAACTCTTTCGAATCGGCAGACATTACGTGTCTGATTTAACGTCTTCGGCGTTATACCGTTACCAATCGTACCGTGCCATTAGCGCGATCGAAATTAGAGTAAAACTTAAAAAGCAACGGCTGGACGAGTTTGTGGGGTTTTTAGCAGGTCCTCCTTGATTGATCGAATTCGAGAGAACCATATTGATGGTTTGCATCAAGGGAAAATTGGGTTTCTTTGGGTCCAAGTGTTCCTCCAATTGCTTGCAATTGCCCCGGAAGTCATCAGTGTCGATGCTCCAGACCATCACACCCCCGAGTTTCATCTTCAACGCGAACTCGGTCTACAAATTACGGTTCAACAACATTTACCAGTGATCTCATCTACAGTGGGTGTACAAAGTGTTCGTACACTTTTTAAAGGGGAATAACTTTTTTATAATTGTACCAAACGTCCTAATTGATTCTATTTTAAATGGTGTACGAACACTTTGTATACCCACTTTATTTCTGAACAGAAAATCCATGTGTTCCATTACCAACCTTTCTCTTTATACTTGTGGAATTATCGTACACGACAACTTTGTCGCCTTTAACAGCGTACGGCGTGCTGCTATTTACGTCCCAGCCAATAGTCCATTCGTTTTTATTGTTCATTATTTCCTCGCAGATCTGCAAATAAATAATTATTGGTCATTAAAACGTTCTTAGACAGTTCTGATATTTGCGCAGCAGTCTTTTACAGACTTTCCTGTTAAGAAGATGATACGTAGACAGCGGATTTCATGCAATTATGACAAAAATGAGTATTTACATTCATTCTTATATTAATCTATTATATCCTTTTCAACATATTAAGAAAGAAAATAATCTCCTCTTTCGCTCCAGTTTGTTGGAATCCAGCTACAAAATTTTCATCTTACATAAAAATCCGACGTCTAGTTGAAGATGCCTTCAAGGGTGTATCAGAAACGTTAATTCTTGACGTTCGAGTGGCGACTCAGAGTCACCATTCAAAATTGCTGTAGCATTATTCAAAATATCGTGTACACTGTTAAATATACTGGTACTTAATCAATTACTGAACGTTTAAGTATTGTATGAGGCATTATATCTAAGCAGCGCGAAGCTGCGAATGGAAATACACAGTGAATATTGTTTCACGTACTTCGTTGTACCCTATGAATCCACTTTCCTTGGTATAGGGACCTGGGAACCCTGCTGCCTGGCATGGCTTATTGATAGGGCTTTCTTGCGGAGAGCTGGGCATTGTAGTCAATATATATGTCCTTCCGTACATGGGCACACCCAACACTAATTTGCTCGGTGGTGCACCTTTCATTAACAAGTGTTTAATCGTGCTTTCCTGAAAAGATAAATGTCTCTAACTCGTTGCTACATTATCTCGATCGTTCCAGCAGAGCGTATCTATTAAATTCCCTACCACATCAGCACCGTCTTGGCTGTTCAGTGGAGAATTTGGAAGCACCTTCCGATCCCATGTACCATGGTAATCGTACGCCATCACATAAATGTGGTCGAGGTACTTGGATATTTCTGGAATATTGTAACCATTGTCTAGCATTCCTCGGTTAGCTACTATAGCTGCTGTCAGTGAGTACTTGTAGTCTGTGAACGCCTCCTTCAGTTCCTGATACAAAACAATTCTTTGTTATTCTGTAGGTCCTAGAATATCTCTAGAATGACTATAAGAAATGACAACTTTGAGAGTAAACTATACCTTCACAAGAAGCACAAAATTATCTCTGTCCGCTGGTACTCCTCCTCGTGACGCATCCGCAGGATATTCCCAATCCAGATCGAACCCATTGAAATCATATTTTCTGCAAGAAGAACGTGTCTTTTAGAGGAAACGCTAATCGACAAGAATCAATAACGCGTTTCATTTCGTACTTGAGGAACAGGATGACACTGTTGATAAATTTCGCTCTACGTTCAGGGAAAGCAACTAGATCAGAAAAGTTTTTGGCACCCTCGTTCCAACCCCCTATCGCAAGGGAAACAGTCTTCAAATGAGGATATGTTTGACGAAGCTCGGTTATCCTTCTGTAGTTGCCTTGTCCTAAAAAATATATATATAAAAGTATAAAAAGTGCTTCCCCAGCCACTAATTATTCTTTAAATAACAGAAAATAAAAGATACACATGTAGAAAATTTGCTAAAATTCTTTGAGGATTTTTATTACCAGTGATGTCATTGTCGGGATCTAGGCTCCTGATGCTCCAATCAGCATTGTTTATTCCAGCAAATGTATATATCAGGTGCGTGCAAAATTCTGGTCGTAGATTACTGGATATGAGAAATTTGCCAGCATCAGTTCTATACATAGCCCAGGAAGCAACGTAACAAGCCACAACTTTGTCATGTTGTGGCTTTGCCAGGCCTGGCAAAAATAAACGATAAGTAGATTCAGTAATATGTAAAACTTAAAAGACAAGAATCGCCAGTTATCCTGGGAGTTTATACGAAGAGTAGGTCCCCGGGGAGCATATAACAGGCAAGGGAAGATAGAGGGGCGGCCCATTGGCTGTCCTGGGAGGTGAATGTTTTAAATTTTACCACCTCCCTTAACAAAAAAAAAAAAAGTAATATGTAAAACTTGGATTTTTTGTATTTTCTCCCCCTAATCTACCAGACTATGTTGGAACTACAGTGGGTGTATAAAGTGTTCATACACTTTCTAAAATGGAATAATTTTTTTATAATTGTACAAACACTTTGTACACCCACTGTAGGTAAACATTTCTCGTTCCATAAGGAAAAGTTTAATCTCAACTTCAAATAGTTTAAAAGCCGATTATTATACTATCCGCATTTATAGTAATGCATTAGAACAGACAGTGATAGATTTCTTTTAATTTTTCAAAATATCGGAAATTAAACAAAGTATGAATAGACTATAGCAGAAATGATTTATTTGCTAAACAAATAGGAAGTAGATTGCGATTCTTCGCGGATCGCGATTTCCATTGGAATTCGAAGTTGAACGAAGGTCAGATTATCGAAATGTCAGATTTCCATTACACAAGAAGCCGTAGAAAATGTCAAATACATTCCTGACTTTCGTCTCCGTTATGTTCAAACCGTTGTCGATAGTCGATCGTTCAACTAAGAAAATCGAAAGAGTGAACAAAACCTATCTTACCTTCTTCTGTGTCACTTTCTAAAAATAACAAAAAAGTTCAAAGAAAAACATGACAAATGAAAAAGAATATATCGCGCGTATCCGAAAAACAATTTAGCAAAAGATACTTTCATGGTTTTCCCCCAATTTTCATTGTAAATTTGAATCCGACCAATATCGTACTTCGTTCATATAATTTCGTATTTTAAACAAATATACGAAATTAGATAAATTATAATATTTATAAAAGAACATAAAATAATGTCAAAGGATTTCCCGATCGCCCACGCAAGGGACAAACATAAATCGTTTATGCGGTTCGATATGCAGAGTGAAAGGATTTCAATAATTCCACCGTTGTTCGAGTTACTGCGCTCACAGCGAGGAAGTTACTGCTATCTCGATTAAATATTCCATTCGATTCGCAGTGAGCAGTTTTTTTTTAAGATGGAATAAATATAGAATCTTCTTATGCGAAAAGGATTCAAAGTCTCGAGGATAAAGATATGAAAGTACAGTAATAAAAATTATACAGTAGTGCGGTGCATTAGAAATGCATTTCTAGCTCACCTGAAGCATCGGTGATAGCGATCAAGAGGATCACGAGCACAGAGAGAATACCGTACACCTTCATCGTCGGGAACAAACTTAGCGAATGCTGGGTTATCAGCCTGTAGTCAGCTTTCACTCGGCTTCCAGCTACGGTACGTCACCTCTTCGTTACCCAGAAAAAGATAGAGCTAAAACCTGTTGTCTTGAAGTATTCCATGGCATTGTATACGTACACGCGGCTCGAGTAATTCTTGCCGCGATTTACTGTCTGGTCAATGTGCCAAACGGCAAAAATCATTCGTGCAAGGTACATGCAAATATCTGCAATAAACTTCAGATTAAAATTACAATATTATTATAATATAATTTGAAGAAGCTCAGATTATGTAAAGTAAGGTGCACAAGTCCGAAGGAAACAGTTTATTTCAACACTGTGTTTGCACACACTTGTATTGCCTTTTTTTATCGCGTCGGCGTTTTTATAAGCTCTACGCGAGAGACGTATCTTATTTCGGCTATGCTGATTGGGGAATTTCTAAACAATTGCTGCCAATGGGGCAGCCGTCTTCTGAGGTACACCCCCAACGTCCCTTGCGTCCGAGGCGCACTTTTTGGGGAGTGACCAGAGAGATTTGATATAGCGGGTTTTTATTTTCTTGCCTGGGCCTCTCGGACCTCGGTCGGCATGACCTTTCGGTAACTGGGGGGTTTATGATCTCGGCATTCGCTATTGAGGCTGAGACAGCAGATTTTACGGACGAGACGTCTATTGTCTACAATATCGAAATTGTACGCGTTAAAAAAATCAGCTTTCTCAAAAATAGCTTTCCTGTTGCCAGTGTTATAAACCACCCGTGCCGATGGCCGCTACAAATTAAATATAATAAATGAAATAAATAATCAATATATTTTTTCATTTCAATCAGCGCGTCACTTATTAGAAAGATAAAATATTTTTATGAAACATTGAATTACGTCTCAGTGCGACGAGTAGATTGCATTTATAGAAAACTACAGTCATGTATTTATAGAAAGAGCGTAATCCATGATATCGTTAATATCTACTATATCTACTTGAATAAAAAATAGTACAATTATAAAAAAGTTATTCCATTTTAAAAAGTGTACGAACACTATGTACACTCACTGTAATCTTTCTATCTTATCTTTCAGATAAGTTATTGTTCATATTTAATGAAATAATAAATTTTGCACCAAGGTACCCGACTTTTGTATTTGACTGAGGCCGCCTGACGTCAGAATCGTCGCGCATGCACGTGCTGCTATCACTGCGTACTATTCAGTACTATTTATGTGAATGTGACAACCTCCTCAATTTCGAAATATTTAGGTTAAGGCTTCTATTGTGATACAATTTTTCCATTGTTTTTACACAATGCCATTAATCATCATAACCGGCATACCATGCAGTGGCAAAACCACACGAACAACCGAATTAAAAGAGTATCTCGAGAATAAAATGGAGAAGCGAGTGGAGGTTATAAACGAGATCGATGTTGTTGCCAAGGCAGGCTACGATAAAAATACTTTCTACGCTGGTTAGAATTCGCCAATTGAACTGATTTTTTAAAGAATAAATCTCAAGGAATTTTGATCATTACAATCTGCATTGCAGATTCGAAGAAAGAGAAAGGTGTGAGGAGCGATGTAAAGTCTGCAGTTCAACGACTGCTAAATATCAATGATGTTTTGATAATGGATGGCAGTAATTATATCAAAGGATATCGCTACGAAATATACTGTATGACGAAGTTGTATAAAAACCCTCAGTGTACGATTCATTGCGATATACCGATCGAACATGCTTGGTTGTTGAATGAAAAGCGACCAGAAAATGAACAGTACAGCAGAGAAATTTTTGATGCTCTTGTTATGAGGTAAATAATGATAAATCGCAAAGAATCAGTTTTATTTGAATACAATAAAATACACGTTACACGTTACATAGGTACGAAACCCCAAATAGTAAGAATCGTTGGGACTCTCCGTTGTTTTCAGTGTCTACAGAGGACGAGTTGAAGTTCGATGAAATTTATAAATCGTTGTACGAAGTGAAAGCGCCGAAACCAAATTTGAGCACACAGTGTGTGAGTATTTACAGAAATTATTCTATCGAACTAAACATATATTAATGTTTTACGAAACATTTCAGCAACCACTGTCGTCTACAAATTACTTGTACGAATTGGACTCGGTTACTCAAAAAGTGGTCAATGTAAGTTGTTTGAAGATTTTTTATTGGCTAAATAACCACGAAGAATTTGCAGAAAATGATACTACAAAAGATTAGAAATCATAAGGTTGTACGCTTATGATAAATTAATATACATGTTTGTTTTTTTCTTGTTCTCGATATAAAGGCTATATTGTCAGCCAAGCAGTTGGGTATCCAAAATGATTTTAAAATACCGGACCACAATCTAACGGTACACAGGCCGTGTACAGCAGCTCAGCTTATGAGATTACGAAGACAATTTTTAACTTATATTAAAATGCAACAAATTAACGTGAATCAAATTGCAACATTGTTTGTACAATATCTAAATAAAAACCTGTAAAGGAGAACAACATCGACATCGTCTTTCCACTATCTAAGTTTTTGTACCATAAGTGCTTTAAAAGTATTATAATAGTTTTTTTTTAAGAGGTAATTACACATTCGTCAAGATTTTTCATCGTATATTGTTTTTAATAAAAAATTATATTAATTACATTGTTAGGCCTAGCTTATTTTATAATTATTTTTTGGCCTGCATGTATTTCGTATTGCAAAGGAAAACTTTCTCACTTCGCAACGTGAACTTGTGATATTTTTAATAACATAATATCGACCTAAATTACCGTAAAATGGACACTGAAATTTGTGCGACTCTTTTCTCTTTTAATATCCGAAAAAAAGAACATATGTAATCGAAAAGAAAACTGAAACAATGATCGAATTGCAAAAAGAAAAAGCACTGAAATTTTGAATTTGCATCTTTGCAGTACTAACATTCGTCAATTTGAGATAAAACTGGATAAGGCAACACTGGTTTTCGTAAAAATTTGTAACTAACATGTATTTTTTGGTAAGATGCATCTGTTAATCATTAAATAAATGAAAAATCCTCTACAAAGCGAATGGAAGAGAGCATCTCGAACTGGGAGAAACGACGTTGCATAATTATATTGCATATACATGCAACGAAATCTAGTTTGTTTTATTATCATGTTATCACGATATTTGATAAATAATCGAAACAATAAACGTTTAATGATTATGCTAAATCACAAATATTGAACTCAAAAAGAGAAATCGCAAAACTGTTATTAAAAATTTATTTTTTATCTTGGACACGAGATTCGACTTGCAACGACATAATAAGAAAATAATTCTACTACTTTACTATTCAATTTGTTAACAATCGAGCGAATACATTCAGCTGTAAATTCTAATGAAATAAAATTTTCAGATAAAAAAATATCAATTTAATCTTTAACTGTCTTTAAAAGATTTCTTTCTTCCCATCTTTTAAACCCCAAGTTGCCTAATATCGACTTATTATTTATAAAGTATAACAGCTTTGCTTTTGTAATATAGAAACTATTATATAATGCATTTACAGTTGGATCAATTTTTCTTACGAGTGGAACACATCGGGTCGTCAATAGATTAGTTCTCTTGTTCCTGCAAACCGTTACTTTCGGAACCGTTTCGATGAGTCATATCGTTGTCTATGCGTCTTTTAGGTTTTCGACAAACAAAATATACGCTATTATATTCACATTGTAACATACTGTTAATATTCTGTGCGTAGCGTGTTTTCACGCGTGTTTCTTCCTTCTGAAAACAGAGTAAATAGACATAATAAGTAAGTACCACAATTTGCAACAGCATAGCATGTTACAATGATAGTAGAAATTGAAATACTTCTAATTGAAAACCAAATCCTTGAATAACATCACGAACAACATCGTAACTTGGTTCTATTGAGTCTTCCATTGGCATATCGCTGAAATGGTACAACAGTGGTCCAAGATTTATCCATACACCTCCTGGTTTTAGAATCTTGTAGATCGTTTCAATAAATTGTACAACATTATTCGCGCAATCTATAAAGAAACACGTTGCGACACAGTCCCAATGATTGTTTTCCGTGTAAACCTGCAAGATAAAGAGTCTCATGTAATCGTGTTTTCTCAAGTTTTAACGAACCGTGGAACCCACCTCTAAAAAGTCTCCAGCTGCCATAGAAAACTGCGCGTTTTCTGGTAGATCACTGGGATTCACATCAGGAAAAAATACAGCCTGATTTTGATGCTCCGGTTTTAAATTATTCATGTACTGATGAACCCACGGATGTACTTGATATGAATTCACACCTCTACATCTGCAACAGTGTTACGAAACGTTAATAACGTCAAATATTAATTAAAACAACACCCATCGATACTCACTTGTTTAACACGAAATGTGACGCGAACAGCATAAACAGAGAAAACTCATTTCCTTGGCAAACGTATCCTCGTCTTGCAATTTCGTACGCGAGTCTTCCTAATCCTGCCCCAGGTACTAAAATTTGCACTTCAGACGGTGTACTAGAAATTTACCTATCATTTCATACTTTTCTTAACTGTTTTAATACAACGGAGTAGACGCTTTGAGCGAAGATTCTTTCGTATATGTGAAATTCTAAAATATTCGTACCAGTATTCTAGAGGAAATTGACGGAGTATCTCGTCTATAATAGGTTGATAACACGCGTTACGTTCTTCGGTCCCCTCGATGCTCCAGTCACGAACCAGCTGTTTAATCGTTGCTTGCACCTTCTCTTGATCAGCCATTACTGGACGAGGATTTAGTGTCTGCAATCAGACCTACCTATATTTTGTACAATAGAATATATTTTTATAAAAAAAGAAGCTTGTTAAAGTCACAAGAAAAAAAAAGCTAAAGATCAATAAGAAATCGTTGTAGAAGATACAGAAGATTATTTTTGCAAAATATAAATGTTGGAAATCATAGTTCACGAGACACAGAAATCAAATTCATGTTAGGATGTTCTCCTAGCATAGGATTAATCGAATAAATCGATTGTAATATGTTTAAAACATATGTGGAACAGAATGTATACATGCCACACACCAGGTAAACTTTTCTTACACTGTCAGTCTGTGCACTAGCCGGGCTCACATTCTCAAAGATATGCGCAACGTCTTTTATGATCAACTTAATGATTTCGTCGTTATTTTCGATACATCGTTTAACTTCTTGCAGATGATCTTTGTACTTGGACAAAAGTTTCTGATGGTGAGGCGGAAGCGTCAACAAATACGATTCAGTCTTTTTTACCCTGGACAGCGAGTGAGTTCTGTAACAAGAGAGATTAGAGAAACGACAGGTAACGTTATGCTGAACTAGAATCATAATGTTATGCAACTGCGAGCCGAATATGCGAATACCAATTTTTAGGAGATAACAAATTGGTAAATTACACGTCGTTGGAGGATCTTATTGGACAAACCCAAACGGGAAGTATCTCATTATATACGGGTCATTGAACTTTAGCTGGAAAGCTCAATGACACAATTTCGATCATAGATTTCTGTAACGATAGGAGAACAACATGACCACAACACCAAATAAAACATCGCGTACCGCTGCTTCGGCGAAGGTTAAGTAATTATCGATGAAAATGTTCCGACGACGTACGGAAAATCGTGAACAATGACACATTGAGTTGTTGTCGTTGCAATGTATAAAGAAGAACGTAAAAAATGAGAAATAAAGATGATATAAAGATAAAGGGAAAATCGCCGTACCGAAGATTAGAGCCATAGGAATAGTTGGAATGATTTCTTGTCGACTACTTACTTGTAATATTTGAACGCCGAGACGATTCGTTGAAAATGCTTCCTCTCTTCTTCGTCCTCGTATGTGTCGTGCATTTTTTTCGGATACGGATTTGACATTGTTTCCATTTTCCTATTCGAACGCGGAGCTCTATATTTCAATGACTTTTTTAGCACGACGTTCGGTGGCGGCTTTCTTGGTGCACGCGTTACGACGCGTTCACATTATCACGATGGTTTCTCCCTTTAAGGCTGAACCGTAAACAGATTTTGCTTATCAATAAATGCATTAAGATACAAAAGAAATTTATGTTTGATCGGAACGCATTTAATTCGTCGGAATAGTCTTTAATCGAAAATAGTCTTTTAGGTATCGCGAGGTGACGAAATTTTAATGGAGTATTATTTATGCTCGAAACAAGTCGAATTCTATTGTATGACAAAGACTTCGCACATATTCTGTAGTATGTAGAAATAACGTTATTTAAATTGTATCTTTTTACATAATATATCGATTCCAGTGGAAAAATGTACAATAATGTTCGTGGAGAATAGTATTAAATAGATTATACTGAATGCATTATTTACTTCCTGTTTTAAACTCGAATGCTATATATAACGCTATGCGGATAAATTGATCTCGATATATGTATAGTTATACCTTTCACAACATTTATTTTAATAAAAAATTATTAATAATATTATTATATATTATAATACTTTTTCATTTGCTGCTGTTAATTATGAAAGAATAAGATATCTATATATATATAGTATTGATAATTATATAAAGTCTGTAATTGTATGTTCTTCCTAATTTATCAGTAAAAATTCTAATTATAAATTTTTCATTTCATTTGTCATTTTTATATATTGAAGATAGAAATAGAATTCTGATAGAATTGATTGAAATTTGAAAAATTAATAATTGATCATCTACGCAGCAGCCGCAAAGCGATATATAACTCGAACACCCGGTATACTGCAGTGACACTGCATCGTGAGTCGCATTAAGGTAACTAAACTGCAAAAACCGTGTATCGCTTAAAAAAGTCAAGGTGAATGTTTGAGCATGTATTAAAGTATTCATAAAATGATTTCTATCGGTCCAGAAATCTTTACGGCAATGTTAAAATCGGTGGTTTGAAAATAAAAGACAGTGCTCGATCTTTAAGTCTCCAATTTAGTTGAAACTTTATACAATTATAGAGTTCGTTCTTCTGTTTACGGACATGTACTATTATAGATTCAGATACTCAATACCTGTCGACGTATTAACAATTAAAGTTTCATTACCACTTAAAACGCTGTTGTGTCAATGGGTGGGCCAAACATCACAATAGCTCAGCGGTAACGTGCTGAAATTCTACCACGGCGGTCGCAAGTTCAAATCTGATTTTTTGTTTCTATTTTTTTTTAATGAATCACATTTTACCTGATCAATTTATTGGTTGGACTTCTTCGTGTCCTTCATACTTTTCAAGATATTTGAACGGTATAATTACTATTTTTGTAGTTTTTACACAGGAAATAAATAACGAAGGACAGTGTTTTCATATAGACATTTACAAAACATTTGACATTTATTTTTGTACGTAAACCATGGCTAATCTGAAGAACAAATGAAAATGAAAGAAATATAGATTTGAACTCGCGATCTACGCCGTACTATTTTAACTGCTGGACACACGTCGATACTCGTAACGCAATACCAAAGTTTGGCGCAACTATATTTTCAGCTGATAATCGTCAATATATTGTAAAATATTGACTTTCCGACCCTGTAATGGTACGTTTTCGCCAACAGGAAATTGAACTCTATAAGCGTGGAAAGTTTCATCTAAATCTGAGACCGGAAGGTGGTGCACTCTCCTTGTTAGTCGTAGGGGGACGCTCATAGCAGTGAGGAGATATTGTCGATCAGTAAAGTAAAATTCTCGATAAAATAGGGTACCTCGTCACCCTGTAAAATTTTCGAAAATCGTGAAAAATCAATGAATATCATGTGTATTTGTTTATACCATTTATGTATACACATATAAAATATTAAATTTTTTTGTGTAATAATTGCGTGTACATATATGACCTTCCACGGTATTATTTGAAGTCATTTATTGCCAACCAAATTACATAAAACAGCGCAAAACTTTCCCGCCGATATCACGACCCTGCTACCTTTCTATAGCTACGTTCCTGTATTGCACGCGCATGCGCGGTAAAACTTGGCCAATATCTCCGCACTGGCTCATAGGCGTAGACGCGGGGTTTCGCTGGAAAATTTAACGCGGGGGAAATACGTCGCACGCGTAACGAATAAAGAATGCACGGACGAAATAATTAAATGGTATCGTATAAGATGTGGTTGTGACAAATCCACACACAGTTGAACTTGGTTCGTCGTGATTGGTGCCAAGGCGCAACTCGCGTATCCGCAGAGTTTCTATATGTATAGTTGTTGCAGGTAGGACATGCTTGTCCTCGCCATTTTTAAAAGGAGTACCTCAGTCGCTAATCAACCGCCGTGGGGTGCGTTTCGGTCTGTCTGCCGGTGGCGATTGTCACCTCGAACTTGAGCAACCGTCTTCCTTTTTTCTCTCTCTCTCTTTGTCTCTTTCACTCTCTCTCTCTCTCTCTCTTTCTTCTGCTTGTGTCAGAGAGCCTCGCTGAGCCTCGCGAGGGGATTCCGCGATGACGACAGTGTGAAGAGGGTTCCATTGGGTTTTTCTAGCGCGCGCGGTAACCGAGGTGTTTAACGAAAAAAAAGGTGTTCGTCGAAGAGGCACCGAACGCGAAAGAAACCATGTCCGGCATATCGCAAATGTCCAGCGGGCTGAGCAAGCTCAAAAAGAAACACTTCCGAGTGAAACATCAAAAGGTTAAGCTGTTCCGGGCGAACGAACCTCTTCTCAGTGTTTTCATGTGGGGTGTCAATCACACGGTGAGTATCAGAGTGTCTTTAAGCGTGACAGCATTGTACGTCATCGAAATGCCATTTTTCTTCATCTGTCGCGAAACTTTAATACAGACGGGATTGTTGGAGATTCGTTTTTTCGTCGTGTTCCTGAAGCGTATTCTAATGATCATTTTTCCGAACGATAAGCTCCAAGATATTTAGCTCTTCACAGAGAGAATTGTCTGAGGTGCACGATACCTCTCGGTCACCTTCACCCTCGATACTAGCCAAAGTATTTCTGATTTATTTCACATTCGTCGTTAGAACGCTGACGTAAATTTGTTTTTGTCGGCGAGAGGGATCGGTCGTCGACTGATTTACAGTTCACCTTGTCGCCCGCTGTTTTTGCAAAATAGTGCGCGTCAGTTATTTACGTTTTAAGACCTTGTTTTGCGATTCCATTATAATTACAGTGAGGCAGGCCTCGCCGTTATTCGATTAACATTATTTCAATGAACGGTGGCTTCGTTGATTGAGATTCGTATTTGATGATTTATTTATCGATTACATCCTGTTATCATGATAAACATAGTTTCGCTGGTACAACGAAATTCAATGATTATTGTGTGTTACAATTTTATTTATGTGTCATGCTCGATAACTGTCCAGCTTCGAACAAAATATTTAGCAGTAGAGTTCGGTTGTAGTGTTTACGACAAACTATTTGATATCAAGGAAGTTCTATTTTACATAGTCATTAAGTGATTCGACATGATGACATTTGTGTGGACAAATGCATGATCTTATTACGTGTGGGATGATTATGATAAATATTATGTACGATGAGTGTACGCATGAACGAGTACATGACATGAGCCTTATGTTTCTATGCGTTTCAGATAAATGAACTTAGTCACGTTAACATACCGGTAATGCTCCTGCCAGATGATTTCAGAGCCTACAGCAAACTGAGAGTGGACAATCACCTTTTTAACAAGTGAGTTTCTTAATATCTATTGGTGGTATTCCTGTAAACGGAAAGCGGTACATGAATAAAAGTGCAAATTAAAATGCTTTAAGCATCCGGAGATGCGTGAGCAATGTTTTCTCCGATATAAGAAAGAAATTGTAAATTTAAAGCATACCGCCGAGGTCTATTCTAAATATATCGCTTAAATACTGAATTAGTAGGTTGGTCACTGCTTTTAATAATAGAATCAATGAAGGTCCTCATGATCCGAGGTTGCGGTTAACGCAGAAGATAGCTTTATCTCCAAATTTGAGAATGAAAGACTTGTGTACATATTAGTATTCTTTCTTTTTAAATAGAGAGCGTGATCGTTCATGCAAATTATTTTCTGTTTTAGGGAGAATATGCCCTCTCACTTTAAGATCAAAGAGTATTGTCCGTTAGTATTCAGAAATTTAAGGGAAAGATTTGGTATAGATGATTTGGACTATAAGGAATCTATGACAAGGTAAATGGTAATTTATTTAATAGTTTGTATCTTATTCTATAATTGTTGAAGCTGTAAATATTAGTTTAAATGTTTCTCTAAAGTAGCAACATACTTGGTCTCTATTCGCAACGCATTTTACAGATAAAAAAAAGAAAAACAAAACACTTTTCAATACACTTTTAGATGCCTTCCTTTCTATTACGTCGCACTGCATGCTCAAGATATGTATTATGTTACACGATAAGCTTTATGTCGGAATCTATGATAGCATTGGTGTAAAGTTATACATCTGTGTACGTATTTAATTCTGATAAGTGTTCCTCAGTTCTTTCTGCTACAAAGTTTTCGTTTATTTATTTATAGAACATTGCAGATTTAGAAGCTTTACTTGATACAACCTTGAGGAGAGATAATCCGCAGAATGACTCGTAGGCAAAATAATTGTAAATAAACAATTTTATCTTGACACTCAATATCGGTTTGAATTGAAATGTTATGAGAAGGATTTCTTTTCTGTCATGATATCAATAACATTTTCCATTAATGAAAGCGCATACCTCTTGTGTTTGTATAGTTTTGATGTGTCTGAAATTTCGATATAACTTCGCTGTATTGCGAACACCGTTAAACTCTGAAACAATGGTCGATAGATAAAAATTTCAAGAAATTTTGAGAGATTCAAACAGCGCAGTAATAATGTTCTTTTTACAAGGCATGCAAACGGAAGTGTATTGCTAGATATGATATTTTTGTGACTAACATTATTATCTACATAGAAAGAAAGAGTCTTGTATAAGAAGACTATTTACTGTACAGAACATTTATTATACATGCAAAAAAATGGTATTTTACATTTGAAAGCATTAAGCAACGATTGCTGACAGTCAACTGTAATACATAAATTTTAATGCTAGATGTCGGGCATTTAATCCTTCGCAAACAGAGAGGCGTTTGGATTTGACTGGGAAGGCTCGTGAATTGGTCCACCGCTCTTCTACCGCTCCTTCGATAACCCTTTCTCCTCCTACTCCTATTTTTTCACAAATTCCAGTCCTAACCAAGCCGCTACGTTCCTACAGTTTTAAGCCAAAGCGTCTGAGGTTAGCCAGTCTTGATTTTTCAGTTACTGCGTGTTGCTTGTGGCTAACTTATTTCCATGAGTTCCTTATGAAAGATAAAGAATCGATTTCAAGGAACCCACAGCACATACATTACTTTGCCATACTGTTATCAGACACAAACGATATATTTAATCATATGTTATTACAATGTATTATAGATTAGATCCCATAAGTTACATTTCAAGCATGTTTTTCTTCTAACTTGATGTATTTTTTAATTTGTATTCTAGGTGGTTGACAGACGTTGTTTACATAATTTTGTTATCAATTTTTTTTCTCTCTCTTCATTATAGTACACAATGTAGTATGCGAGTAATTAATATATTTGTTTTGTTTCGCATGTGAAATGTAATAGTTGTAGACTAATAAGGATTGGTGTCCTAGAAAATGATCAAAATAAACATAGCGTGCTTCAACGTGAGAACGACAAATGCTTTATCCACTACAAAAGAATGTTATCCCGCTGCTGCTAGTAATCCAGAATAAATGATCAGTATATTTTTTAATTTCAGATCACAGCCGATATTGGAAGACTCTTCGGGGAAAAGCGGCGCAAAATTTTATCAGTCCTACGATAAGTTGTTTATCATTAAAACTCTTACAAGCGAGGAGGTCGAAAGGATGCATTCGTTTTTGAAACATTATCATCCGGTACGGAGAAATCATTTTCACAGTAACCTCGTGTATTGTCGCCAGAGATGTGCGAGACTAACAACATTACTTTCAGTATATTGTTGAAAGGCATGGGAAAACATTGTTACCCCAATACCTTGGCATGTATCGTTTAACGGTCGAGGGGCTCGAGCATTACGTTGTTGCCATAAGAAACGTATTCTCAAATCACTTAACGACCCACAAGAAATTCGACTTGAAGGGTTCAACCGTAGATCGTGAAGCGTCCGACAAAGAGAAAGAGAAAGATTTGCCAACGTATAAGGACAATGATTTCGTTAAAGAGGGGATGAAAATCTATATAGGCGAAGAAGCGAAAGCGAAACTTATAGAGACGTTAACCGCTGATGTCGATGTGAGTTCCTTCAAAAAATATTAATTAAATACTGTTAAGGTTTAGTGATCTTTTCACTGCTTTAAATTGCACCTACTGACAATTGATGAATTGCTTCCACAGTTCCTAACGCGATTGCACTTAATGGACTATTCTTTGCTGCTCGGTTTGCACGATTGCGCAAGAGCTGAACAAGAGAATAGAGAGCGTGCAGAGAGGGAGGAGGAGGAGGAAAATCACGAGGACGAAGAAGACAGCGAGTCCGGAAGTGGATTGGACTCTCGAGGTCCAATGGGAGAGTAAGGATCACTTAATATATTTGTGAAATGTTTCTTGTTCAATATTTCTAATGTTTGTTCTATCGTTCAGCCGTTTATGGGGTTGGAGTGGTGTTGCTGGAATGGCAACACCACCTGAATCACCTCATGCTCCGTTGAATCGCGACACCAGTCTACAGTACGAAGATGCAATAATTCCTCAATTAGATATTTACGCGATACCTAGTAAAGAAGGTAATACCTGCGTTTGTTGAAAGTGGTGTAAGTTACTTCAAATAGAACAGAATGTTTCGTTTTTTGACTTGCACCACTTTTATAATTATTTATTAAGTTATTTGTTCGGTTTTTTAACGTTGACGCGTTGTTCTAGGTGCACCCATGAAGGAAATTTATTTTTTAGCCATAATAGATGTATTGACTCATTACGGTGTTCGCAAACAAGCAGCGAAGGCAGCTAAGACAGTGAAATATGGTGCTAACGTCGATGGTATATCAACCTGTGATCCAGAACAATACGGCAAGCGATTTATAGAGTTCATGAGCAAAGCTATAGAATAAGCTCGTTGTTCGTTGTTGCTATGCTTGTAAATTTGGATCGCCCGTTTGGAAGAATCGTGACGATATTGTCGCTTTTAACCGAGACAGCAACATCGCCTCGATGTTCTCGCGTTCGCGAATCAAGGGAATGGGAGGTTTTTAGTGCATTGAATGGTTTGTTCTTCGCACGTTGATGTTTCGACCATGAGAAACTGTGTGTGTGTGTTTTTTCACACGGTGCGTCAGTAATGTCGTTACCGTCGAGTTGTCTCAGTATTCCTTACGACATTCACAATGGAATTAGAAACGTAACAAATCCGAAGAGATGTCTCTCTCGCAAAGAATTTTGTTCGCGGAGGAATGTTTGTTACCTTTTCTAAATAGTGACATATTTTTCTCAGTATTTTGCTTATGTTCCCACAGTCACGCTTACCGAACCACGGTACACGGTTCTCGATAATCCGTTTTTTTCTCTCCCGATCAATTCGTTCGGTCTATGCCTTTATTACCTTCGGTGCATTATGTGTACAGCCGTATGCGGAACACCGCAGAAATATCAAAGGAATTTAATGGTGTATCTTAATTGTTATATACACGATAAGGATACGTTGGTATTTGTTGGTGTTATTCGCACAGTTTGCTCCTAGGAAAAGAGATTCGAGAAAAGACGAAACACAGTCGTTGAAGCGCTGTGTCACGTGAAACATTGGCATCATCGACGATGACGACAACAGAATATCTTTCTATCTTACCTATGTCATGCGGTATATTGTTGGTACACATGATGTATAATGAAAGCTGAATTAATTATCGTCAATCGACGGTAAGGTTACAAGTAATTAACACGTAACGCTAGTTTACTGGATATTTCGAAAAAAATTAATGTTGATGTTACACATACATATATAAAATAACCTCAAGCGAGAAATCCGTTTGAAGTGTTCCGCGAAGGAAGCCTACACCTATCCGTAAAGAGCCTCTCCAGTTTCATAAAGAAGAATCAATAATGCTTCTGGTCTAGTGTCTGTGGTATTATCTGGAATGTTCACATATTCGAGTTAGAAACATAATATATATATTAAACGAGAAGTAATATATATATTATAATACGCGCAGAAGATACACACACACATATATATATATATATATATATATATATATATATATATATATATATTCTATGTATGTATGTATGTGATAAGAGCTTGAAACTTTAAGAATTACGAGTAAATGTTAAAAGTTTGTAAATGTCACTTCCTCGGTCGTTTTTCAGTTACCGCGAGTCGGTGTTAAGGTCATCGATTCGCTTTAGTTCGTCAAGTGTACCCAGACAACCAGGCCTGTACCGGTCTGCTCAGGGCAGGTATGTCGCGTTTAGGAGGCCTTCTACCGCTGTCTGCACGGAAAACGGTGCTAGGTTCCGGGTCGCCGCAAGAGGGCAACACGGTCGTACTAATGTTTCGCATGCCGTACAAGCCCTGTACTATGGGATCCCTCGTCGGTGCGGTGATACAGAGCTGGTCACGGGAATGTGGATCTTCCACATTAAGATGTCGGTAAAGTAAATGTCTATTGTGCAGCAGCAGCAAAAGTATTCTTCTTTACCGACAAAATGAATATTTATTTAAATTACGTACTACATACTATTAGGTCAATAATGCTACCGTTTGTCATTAATAGACTGCGGATCTTTCTGTAAAATAAAAATTGACTATATCGATTGCATAGAAACCAAATTGAATGTTATTTCTTCGCTTAATGACTTTAGTGAAGGAGAAAACGAAATGAATTTCCGTCCAAATGAAATCAATCTTGTCATTTGTATACAAAGGAATATTCAGTAGTCACTTTTAAGGATGTTCTGGAGGTATATAAAAACGCAACAAAATTTTTGAAAATTTGACAAGATATAATTCTTACTAAATTAATGCAATTACCAAAGTTTGGGTTCGACTCACTGCACCGATTGAAGCTTCGTACAGACCTAAACAGCGCGGCAAACCGCGCATTTCGGCGCGCCGAACGCCGCGCGGAACGGCGCGACTCGCCGACGGCGAGCGGATCGAATTCGTGCCATTTTCAGTGTTTTTTGCGAACAACTGTGGAAGCTGCAGCGGCGTATACTACACAAAGAAATACAGAAAATGTTGGCAGTTTATTGAGCGAATTAAAGTTCCAAAGTGAAATGCATTTCGCAGCGCATTTCGGCGCGCACGATCGCGAACGGGTAGCACTTGCAAATCTGTTTCCAAGACAGATAGAGCATATCCTACACATTCATAAGATGGAGAATAAATGTCAAGAAATAGAAATAAATGTATAAACAAAGACAGCGGTGATTTAAATTATCTGTGAAAAAATGATATCTCTGCTTCCTAATTCCCCCCCCCCCCCAGAACATCCTTAAGGTTCGGTAGGTTTAGAGTGTAAAAACGTCTTAATGTTTTAATATTAATGACAAACGAATCATATTTCATTTCATCTAAACGGAACCGTGTCGAAACAAAATTTTCTTGAAACTATACAAGTTTGACGAATTTTCTGAAGGTTGAAAACGTTCGTACCATAATCTTATTATTTTTTCCAGATTCTGCAAAATTTCAGCTTTAATTTTAAAAAAATTTCATCGTTCTACCTCTTTTCTATCCAAAGTTATTTGATTTTAGCACAGAATTTATCGGCTTGTCCCACCCACTGTGTTCCACCCGTTCTGCCCTCGTTGCCCACCCACTTCCACCCGTTCTGCCCTCGTTGCCCACCCACTTCCACCCGTTCTGCCTTCGTTGCCCACCCACTTCCACCCGTTCTGCCCTCGTTGCCCACCCACTTCCACCCGTTCTGCCCTCGTTGCCCACCCACTTCCACCCGTTCTGCCTTCGTTGCCCACCCACTTCCACCCGTTCTGCTCTCGTTGCCCACCCACTTCCACCCGTTCTGCCCTCGTTGCCCACCCACTTCCACCCGTTCTGCCTTCGTTTCCCACCCACTTCCACCCGTTCTGCCTTCGTTGCCCACCCACTTCCACCCGTTCTGCCTTCGTTGCCCACCCACTTCCACCCGTTCTGCTCTCGTTGCCCACCCACTTCCACCCGTTCTGCCCTCGTTGCCCACCCACTTCCACCCGTTCTGCACGAGTGTTCGCTTCCTGGATCGCGACGGAGTGGGTCAAAAGAATTGTCTGCTATATAACGTGACAGAGAGAGAGAGAGAGAGAGAGTGAGAGAGAGTGAGAGAGAGAAGGAGGAGGAGGAGGAAGAAGCGCCTGAGACGCTGCGGTATTGGAAAGCGGTTTAAGACTGTATATATAGGGATCGGTGACGGATCAGGTAGCAGCGAGAAAGGTCTATCTTTGACTGTCTGTCCATCTTGTGGCGAGTGTAGAAAGTTAGCCGCCACAAAAGATTGCACCACGCCGAATGTCAATGAGGGTACACCCGGTTTTGGTGGTGACATCCACCCGCGGCGGAATTTTAATCGAGCTTGGACCATTCGCTTGGACCATTCGATAGTCTACCCGAAAAGATCCCCCTTTGCCAAGTTTCAGATCTTAGTAAACCAGTTTTTGGTCCATTTCCCTATTTATTAGCAATTGAAAATTTTGAAAAAAATCTGGCACATTTCGGATGCTATGCAAGATATTAGGTATCGTTTTCAGATTTTTCCGTTGCAAACTGTGGTTGTAAACAATGAAAAAGCACGGAAAAAATCGAAAAAATTCAGATTTCCCATTGACGAAATGTAAAGAGCGCTGTTACAGATTTAATTTTGCAATGAGATATTACCGTAAATATTATGCTCAATTTTTTCCAAAGTCCTGAAAATGGTACGTCATAGTTGAAAAAATTTAAATGAAAATCATTTTTTTAGGTTTAGAATATTGACTACAGTGACGTGTCTAAGTACGAAAGCGCGCCCGATTGGATTAGAGTGGAGGAGGCAGGCCTCGTTTCACATGCATTTTCGGCTGTGTCGAAATGTTGGCTACAGCGGCTATACATACTATGTAGCGTGCACCGTCGCAGTCAAAACATTGGGACTACGGGCGTGCCGCTGTGGTGGGGATAGGCAGACCCAGCGGCAAGATCGATGTCTTTATGTGCCGTTCCCGGGGCTATTCTCTATGGAGAGATTTATGACAGGTTATTATTATTGAGCCGTAAGTCGGCACTTTTACGGAAAACACGTGTTAACTGCAAAGTGAGCTGAAAAATATAATATAAAGTTTCTTTTCCCTTCTTCGACATATTTTTTTTGTACAAAGACGTTTCAATATTCTAAACCTAAAAAAATGATTTTCATTTAAATTTTTTCAACTATGACGTACCATTTTCAGGACTTTGGAAAAAATTGAGCATAATATTTACGGTAATATCTCATTGCAAAATTAAATCTGTGACAGCGCTCTTTACATTTCGTCAATGGGAAATCTGAATTTTTTCGATTTTTTCCGTGCTTTTTCATTGTTTACAACCACAGTTTGCAACGGAAAAATCTGAAAACGATACCTAATATCTTGCATAGCATCCGAAATGTGCCAGATTTTTTTCAAAATTTTCAATTGCTAATAAATAGGGAAATGGACCAAAAACTGGTTTACTAAGATCTGAAACTTGACAAAGGGGGATCTTTTCGGGTAGACTATCGAATGGTCCAAGCGAATGGCCCAATCTTCTGTGGCGGCTAACTTTCTACACTCGCCACAAGATGGACAGACAGTCAAAGATAGACCTTTCTCACTGCTACCTGATCCGTCACCGATCCCTATATATACAGTCTTAAACCGCTTTCATATACCGCAGCGTCTCAGGCGCTTCTTCCTCCTCCTCCTTCTCACTCTCTCTCTCTCTCTCTCTCATTGTCTCTCTCTCTCTCTCTCTCTCTCTGTCACGTTATATAGCAGACAATTCTTTTGACCCACTCCGTCGCGATCCAGGAAGCGAACACTCGTGCAGAACGGGTGGAAGTGGGTGGGCAACGAGGGCAGAACGGGTGGAAGTGGGTGGGCAACGAGAGCAGAACGGGTGGAAGTGGGTGGGCAATGAAGGCAGAACGGGTGGAAGTGGGTGGGCAACGAAGGCAGAACGGGTGGAAGTGGGTGGGCAACGAAGGCAGAACGGGTGGAAGTGGGTGGGCAACGAGGGCAGAACGGGTGGAAGTGGGTGGGCAACGAGGGCAGAACGGGTGGAAGTGGGTGGGCAACGAAGGCAGAACGGGTGGAACACAGTGGGTGGGACAAGCCGATAAATTCTGTGCTAAAATCAAATAACTTTGGATAGAAAAGAGGTAGAACGATGAAATTTTTTTTAAATTAAAGCTGAAATTTTGCAGAATCTGGAAAAAATAAGAAGATTATGGTACGAACGTTTTCAACCTTCAGAAAATTCGTCAAACTTGCATAGTTTCAAGAAAATTTTATTTCGACACGGTTCCGTTTAGATGAAATGAAATATGATTCGTTTGTCATCAATATTAAAACATTAAGACGTTTTTACACTCTAAACCTACCGAACCTTAAGGATGTTCTGGGGGGGGGGGTACAATGGGAGATAAAAGTACAAGAAATTCGAAATCCATCAATATATTGGAAATGAAAGCTGAAATTAGGAAGCAGAGATATCATTTTTTCACAGATAATTTAAATCACCGCTGTCTTTGTTTATACATTTATTTCTATTTCTTGACATTTATTCTCCATCTTATGAATGTGTAGGATATGCTCTATCTGTCTTGGAAACAGATTTGCAAGTGCTACCCGTTCGCGATCGTGCGCGCCGAAATGCGCTGCGAAATGCATTTCACTTTGGAACTTTAATTCGCTCAATAAACTGCCAACATTTTCTGTATTTCTTTGTGTAGTATACGTCGCTGCAGCTTCCACAGTTGTTCGCAAAAAACACTGAAAATGGCACGAATTCGATCCGCTCGCCGTCGGCGAGTCGCGCCGTTCCGCGCGGCGTTCGGCGCGCCGAAATGCGCGGTTCGCCGCGCTGTTTAGGTCTGTACGAAGCTTCAATCGGTGCAGTGAGTCGAACCCAAACTTTGGTAATTGCATTAATTTAGTAAGAATTATATCTTGTCAGATTTTCAAAAATTTTGTTGCGTTTTTATATACCTCCAGAACATCCTTAAAAGTGACTGGTGAATGTTCCTTTGTATACAAATGACAAGATTGATTTCATTTAGACTTTGTGCGGCTCTCCTATTGTACGTCGTTCGGAAATTCATTTCGTTTTCTCCTTCACTAAAGTCATTAAGCGAAGAAATAACATTCAATTTGGTTTCTATGCAATCGATATAGTCAATTTTTATTTTACAGAAAGATCCGCAGTCTAGTAATGACAAACGGAAGCATTGTTGAACTAATAGTATCTAGTACATAATTTAAATAAATATTCATTTTGTTGGTGAAGAGGAAGACTTCTGCTGCTGCTGCTACACATTTGCACAATAGAAATTTACTTTATCGACATCTATCACATTGGTACGACCTGTTCTTGTACGGCATTTGCCACAGTAACGCGACCGTATTGCCCTCTTACGGCGGCTGGAGAATTCAGGGCCGTTCTTTGTATAGCTTCACGGTAGAAGACCTCCAAAACGCGACATACCTGTTGTGATCTGCCGCAGCAGATCGAAGCATCTGGTTATCTGGGTATTTACAGGGAACAAAGCGAGTCGTATGTATTATGCACGATCTATGTCTCCTTTCACTCGTGAAAGTGCTCAAAGTTAGCCCGCGTTTCGATTATTAGAATTTAAGAAGAACCTGAACGGCATATGTATACTCTATTTTAACGCATTGAGGGTGGGACGCCCCGGTTGTTCTCCTCCTGAGACTATACGTATTCTTTCCCTTTAGATGTGTATCGTGAATTGACTATGTAGTTTACAGAGCTCTGCGAGAACCCGATGATCGGGCTCGGGAATTTGGAGATTCTCTCTAATTTATCGAAATTCCTAAAACTTTGGGGATTCCCGAAAATTGTCGACAACTCCGATACATTTGAACACCCGAATACGTTCGGGAATCTGATTTTCGAGAACCTGTCCCAATCCCGACTAAAGTTCTCGACCCGTTCCGAGATTTTCGTGTTCTCGCATCCCTCGAATAGTTTGTTAACGGTACACGACTTTAGTTAAGAGTGGATAGTCTGACAATAATTGTTTAGAGAACTGTAATTTCGGCTGTTAGCGTTGCCATCGCCATTGCGCGATCGTTTGCGCGTGACGACTGATATTTCCAGATGTCGTAGCTCTCAATGTTGCCATGAAATTCTCTACTTATTTAAAAAAGAAAACAAAACCATATAAAAACGTTGTAACATGTTAAGGGGAATGTTAAGTGGAATATTACTTCTAACGTTCTTAAGTCTACTCAGGGATACTTTCCAATACGGGACTGTACACACATACGCAGACAGACAGACATAAAAAAGGGAAATGTTAATGACTGGTTGTATTCGGTTCTCAATGCGTTAACTTTACAGCGCAACTTCAGCTGCACAAGAACTCGCTTAACAATTTCTATGCAGGTCGACTTTTACTATGGCTTCACAGTTTTTTTATTTGGTGAACTTTGTCTTGCAACAACTAGCTTCTAATGGACAATATTCTAAGGTCGCGCGCGCGCGTCCCGTTTGTACTTGGTGGTCAAAGCAAAAGGGAGAATGCATCGTCGCATAACACTATCGTCTTTAAATAAACAAGATATCCGATTTTTGAAATAACTTGTTACAATTATGCCCTCCTTTACAGCGTCGCCGGTTTTTCTCTGGCTAGTGTTGCCATTCGGTTGCTGGAGAATTCGCAACGAAGCTTTTCTCAGCTTCCTTGTCATTCCTTGAATCTTCAATCTGTCGATGTCTGTCGAGCGATCCAGGATCATTCAGGAAGTTCTTGCACAGCATGTTCTTTCGTGATAATTCGCTGATCGAAGATCCTGGTGGCTTCATCCTCGCAATACTTCATCATTTACGTCAGCGAATACTTTTGCGGTACGTCGGGGTTAGCTGTCCGTAAGTAAACATCCTGTACAGGTCTAGCACAGTTACTAAAGCATCTCAGCGCGCGCTGAGAATGAACATCAGTGTTTATCCAATTTAGTCAACGCAGTCTCTGCTTCTCATTTCAAGCCTGCTTCTGTGTACGCAGGAATAGATATTATACTAGGTGGTCCGTCTAAAGATAGTCACCTAAATATCCCCTGTGGTCGTGATAGTGTAACAAATATTTTGTTTGTAATACCCTCTACGTCAGGACTGGTGTTAGGAATTCCAGTCATCCTGGATTGCTGAGGCCAATTCCTGAATTCTAATTTTTAAAGAAATGGTAAATGACTAAATTATTAATTTGGTAGAAGTACTTTAACCATCATTTTCTGTTTAAGTGGAGTGGATGAAAATTGGAACACTGTTTCGCATTACTTCTTGTTACTTCAGTTGCTAATGCTTTGCCTCGGTTTATGCAATTGATACGCAGTGTATGCTGCGCTTTGCAAACCATTGTTGACCCTCTTATTGTTGAAACTTGTTTTGGTGTGACCTGTTCTTTCAGTTCCTCTCGCTATAAGTAATTACGTCATGTCTAGGGATAATCGAAGCATTCCAAAATGACTCTGTTAGTTCTAGAAATGTGGGCTATCGAGTTCTCTTCGTTTGTAACTTTGCTACTGCTATCGATTCGACATTGTACGTCCTGCTAGATTGACGGCTCGATTTCTGTTTTCGAGGAAATGTATCAATTGTGACGTCAACAGGGCGAACGAATCATTCTCCCTCACTTTTCGCGGTTACCTTTGGTTTGTCAGGGTTAGACAGCGCGTAGGTACTTGACGTTGTTGAAGAAACCGATCGTAATATGTAATGACTAATTTACTTTAACTAATTAAGGTATTCATCTAGTCTCGATACTTTATATGATTTTATACGTTGCCAACGCATCGAGAGGATAAGCGAAGCAAACACGAAACAGAAAGATAAGTAATGTAACCCATTATTGCTGATTACACTCTGTACTATACAATCACGTTATTAGTTGCAAGAGTACGCTCAATTTCTGTAATGTTGTAGTATCTGAAAGATACAAAAAAGATAAAGAAAATCATCAAAAAGAAAAATGAAATACTATAAAACTATTTCTGTCGCATACAGTTTACTGCTACGCGGTAGCGAATTTTTTGAATATATATTTTTTTTTATTGTTGAACGACTTACAAGTTATTACCGAAAGCGTTCGAAGAAAAGAAAAAAAACATTGAAAATGGCTCTTCAACGTGAATTTTCATCATTTGCACCGTATAATGTAGAAGCGGCGTGTATATACAATATGTATATATACACTTCGCTGTTGGCAATACATATCCAGGCTTCTGTTGTCCTAATGTTTGTATTATTTACAGAGTCTGCGTTGTATAAGCCACAGGAAATAAATGGACATTTATCACTATACGGACTTATTATATAAAAGAACAAGAAGGCAGAACAGATGTTAGGCGAGAATATCTTTAATTTAACTTGCTAAAGTTCGTTTTGTAAGCTAAAGATATGTCTTAAGTAACGATATATTTTGATTTATAAACAATTTAATTATATACTTTCATCTAGAATAATAATTCGGTAACAGAAAAATATATATATATATATTTCGCCATCATACGAAAAACAAACAAAAACTATACTAAGCACCAATTTGTACACGCTTATAAACTGATTTGTACTTTTCGTTATTGCATAAAAAGAAAAAAAATAGAAGAGAAAGTCCATCCCTTCGTCACTTTGGTCTTTGAATACATACGTACTATGTAACTAATCTTATTCCTGATAAAAAGAAGTCTTCATCTCCATTTCGCGACGCGAATATTTACCGATGTAAACGTTAAACGCGAGGTTTCTTCGTGTTATTCTCTTCTGGACTACTTTGAGCTTTCTTCTCCGGACTGAAGAAGCTGCTGCGTTTTCTTCTCGGTACAGGCGACACTTGCTTCAAGTGTTCCATGTCGTTGAACACCACTTGGGCACCTCCTCCACTAGTTGGTAAAATATCGCCCTATAATACAAGGATTATTCAGAGCTTACACTATATAACTTATAGAGTTGTACAAACATTTACACGAAATTACAGATTCGAAAGAAAACGAAAGTTTGTTGAATCGTTATCTAGTCGTATTACCAGACTGCGGATCTTTATGTAAAATAAACATTGCGTCGATTGCAAGAAATAAAAAACCGAATAGAATGTTTTTCCTTCCCCTAATAATTTTAATAGATGAGAAATTTTGCTATAAATGCATAAAGATCCACAGTCTAATTATTATTACTACGAATACTAACTTTGTACAATTTCGTTTCAAGTTCACCGTCGTCATCTTGCTCCTGTGCGATGAGACAATACTTGGACGCCCCGTCAGTTATGTCTCTCGGGTCTGTCAATTGTGTTATGTTTCGTTTGTGTCGTAGAAGCGGTTGGAGGATAGTTCCAACTGGAACCAAGCCAGAAGGCCGGTGGTCTACCCATCTCTCGGCGCTTTGCGATCGTCTGTACCGCAAGTTTACTACTGGAATTCTTTCCTACAGATTGTGTAATTGAAAAATCAAAGGTAACAATTACAATTAACCAATAGGGATAAACTTACCATTGTACCAATCTTGATATCAACTTGGTCTTCAATCTGAACGGTGGACGGTGTTTTCACGCAGTCTTTTGGAGTAGCTGTGTCAGAACACACAGCTGTTACCGATACTGTCGCGGGATTAGCAATAATTGTGGGCGTTGCAGGAATTTCTGTATCACTCGATGTTGTTACTGGAATTGACACCTTCGATTCTGTTCTCCCTTCAACACCAATCTCGTCGTCATGTAGTATCTGTTTCATTAGCTTTAGCTTCTCATCCTTCTCCTTCATTTGACTCTAATAAACAAATAGAAACTACAATCAGTTTCATAATCCATGGCACACACTATTGTTTATGGAATTTTCTTTGCAGGCAAATTTTAAGAAAATGAAATTATGTAAAATGTTATTTTCAGTGGTAGCAACTCTTTGTAAACCTGAGATAAATAAAAATCGTACTAAATTCTAAGGAATTTTATTTCTCAGTATGCTTTGAAGCCACGAATACGCGTAAAGATCCGCAGTGTAATGAAAAGTAATGACAATTTTGGAAAATTTGCGTAAAACTTCGTCTACCTGAAGAATTTCACGCTGTCGTTGTAATTTAGCTTCCAACTCCTTGCCCATCTTATCAGTCTCCATTTGAATTTTACTATTATATTTCTCCTTAACCTTCAGCTTATCTATGGCACGTTGATTGAGTTGCATATCCTTGTTCTTTAGCTGCGAAAAATTTATTAGTATCTCGTTTGTCAAAAGACAGGAATTCCAACGTAAAAATATGTTACCTCTTCTTTCATGTGTCTGATTATGTCATTCGCGCCGTTCAATCTGAACAGGAGAGTGTCGATTTGCGATTCAGTTTTACAAATGTGTGATTCCAAAACAGATATCTGTAACAATAGAATCGTTATCCTCGAAACGTTGCATAGCTCTTTAAATACATGCCTTTTTCTTTTGTTGGTCGCTGGACGTTTTCAACACAGAATTCTCAATTCTAAGGGACACGTTATCCCGCTCCACTTTTACTAACATGTTCCTTAAGTTAGTTTCTGGAAAAATTAGTTAAACATTCATTTATGCGTTTATGACGAAAACGAGTAGACGCAATTTAAAACAGTAGGAAGATTAAAATGATTCAAGCAAGAGTGAAACGTCTTCTATTTAGCTCCAGTCTCTTGCAATTCACACAGACGATTATTATTTCGCATAAAAATATATAGTTACGTTTCTGTTTTAAATCCTCGTGCAAGACATTGCGTTTCTGAATGCGCGTTTCCAGGAATCGCATGAGCGTGGTTATTATTTCGTCGTTGTGCGGACTCGTCAAGTCTGTATTTGGGAACGGTCCTCCGAGGCTGCAAGAAATTGTATATTACAACGAAAACAATATTTCCGACTTCGTTAGCGTTAATCGATGTACCTGTACACTAAGCCTAAATCAACTTCCAAGTCGCCAGCAGCCGGGTTACCGGAACACTCTAATCTATTCTTTGCTTCTTTAAATATCTATGTTGGAAACAAAACAACGATAAGCAAAACACATGCGAGTACTCGAGTCGACTAAATTTAAAAAGATATATATTTTCTACTTTATTGGCTTGTCTTCTGCCAGGCGTGTATCCTAGATCTAATTTTGAAGTCGCGGAATTCGTCACTTGCACTTCTTGACTGACTTCAGCGAACTTCATTACTTGCTGCGTTAAAACAAAAACTGTAATTAGTATGCTATCAATATACAGTGGGTGTACAAAGTGTTCGTACACCTTTTAAAGTGAAATAACTTTTTTTAGATAATTTCATAAACCAATGCTTCTAATTAATTATGAAAAATCAGGTCGTTTGATGCAATTATAAAAAAGTTATTCCATTTTAATGGAATTTTTCACCCAGCAATTTACTCTGCAATTTTCACATTTGCATTCAGTTTTAGAATGACTACTCACTATAGTTTCATCGTAGTCGTCGGCTCTAGGGTTAACGCAAACAATCATTCTAACAGTGCCTTCGCCATCGAAATAATTCTTGAAAAGATGAGTTACTTTGGACTCTCGATATGGAACTATTTTATTTATACCCTGGATTTGGTTCTCGCGTAGCAGTTCGAGGCATGTTCGTAGAGTCATCAGCGAGTTGTTTATGTTCCCTATTTTTGTAGAAGCGTTTTATTTAGATGATGAAATGAAGAACAGTGTTATTTCGTATTCACCTGCTTCTCTGAGTCGTTGACCGGTGTTCTTGGACCGATTTGTACGTTCGCTTCCAGCTAAATCCACCAGCGACAATTGACTAATGCAAATTACCCGTTTATCTTGCACTATTTGTTCCCCATCCTTATCTAAAGGTGCCTAGGCGACAGACAATGTTGGATTCGTATAAATTACATAAATAGTGTACTATTACAAATCAAAATAAAAATTGTCTGCATCGATTGCAAGAAATAGATATAAATTTAATCTTATTTCTTCCCACGATTTGATTAGATGAGAAATTTTTAACAATTTTGAATTTCATCTACTCAATTTTGCTATAAACGCATAAAGATCTGCAGTTAAATTATTAGCGTGTCTCACCTGTACAAGTCTTATAGTAAAAACGCTATGAGATCTACTCGATTCAGCATTGAGAGCTGTATAAGCGATGTGTCTTTTACGCTGCCCTCTCTGGAACACTTCGAAAGCTTCTCTGGAACTTTTCACTTCTACCTCTGTGCAGCCGTGAACGTACATGTTTCTGTTCCCATCTTCTCGAACGATTTTACTCTGCAAAGGCCTAAATTTTCCCAATTCTTTTGTAGATCAAATCAAGCTTTAAGCATTCCTCTAATTATTACACTTACTTTATTCTACCCTCTGTATCCTCCAATAAATCATACACGCTGTTATTATAAATTTCTATATATGTTATGAACACAGCGTACGCATTATCTTCATCAATCATTAAAATTTGCGATTCATTAGTTTCAATGGAACCACACTCGTTATTATTTGCTTCATTCTCAGCTTTAGTCCTGCAAATTACATATATTAAGTAACCAAGAACAGTGCTGTTAACAATAATTGTATATTAGAATAAACAAACGTACGTTCTAGGAGTTCTCCCATTCTGAACAACAGCAAGTTTTTGAAGCTCGCTTTGTCGATCTATCGACGCGTCTGTATCAGATTGCACGTCGAATCCGTTTAGTTTGTCTGGTTTGAAAACAAACTTTTTTGTTTGACAATTTTCTATGCTGTTAAAAAGAACATCCAAACTTCGTGGCATGATGCCTGCATCATATTCATTTCCTGACATGGTATACGTCTTGCCGCTACCAGTTACTCCGTACGTGAAGAGTAAACTATTTTTACCGTTGATCAGATTCTTGACCAGCGGAAGAGCGACTATTTCGAATACATCTTTCTGAGGAGCATTCGGGCAAAAGACACGACTGAAGGATGTCTGGATGATTTTGTTCCCTATACGAACGTTTGTCGCTGATTCTGGTGGACTGATCACCAGGCTTGTGTCCGACACGATTTTTATGCAAGACACGTCGTTGGGATTAGCCATCATTGGTTTCAAACGACAGAAAACCCTGACGGCTTCTTTGTAAGCTTCGTTGTCGCATTTCATGCGGCTTGTGCACTTACGAGTCGCAACAGGTGGTTTGGAATTTCTAATAAAAGCAGAAATTGCATTATATGTATATATTATGATTAGATTATATGTAACATTCGAAAAAATATGTAGATTAAAATTTCTGCGTTGTTCAAACTTTTGTTTACACGCTAAAAACGTGTAATAATTCGTTTTTAGGTTGATTCAGTACTTACGCAGATTTCATTTTGTAGTCAATCGGCAGACATAAAAGTGAAAACACGTTTCCGTATGGAGTATTAAGAAATTCTAATTATTTGATTAGTATATTTATTTGTAACAACCGCCGTAACAGTAGTTTTGTTAAACAAATTTAAAATTCAAACATGTGTACTGTGAAGTCGTCCACTGTATACGTTTTAAGGCACGTTTGCACTTAATCATTAGAAACATCACTCTGGAAAGATAAATGCACCTTTAAATTGTGTTGTGATTCGTGTTTTACTTTAATTACTCATTTACTGTATTTACAATCTTGAAATATTAACTTTAGTGCTACAAGCATAAACAATAAAGGTGCCGTCTATAGTATATAGCAAATATTTATTTTGTTGAATATATTATAAATATTTTATAAAATGTAGAATACAAAGTGCCATGTAAACAGTTATGTAGGAAATGAAGTGCGAGTAACTGAAGGGTAACGTATAAAATTAAGGATCCTTATAGGTGAAATATTTAATAATTTGAAATTGTGATTGTAATTTGGAGTTTTTATTACAACGAAATCACACGACCGGGAACATTGTATATACGCCATCTAGTGATGAAAATACAAATATAAAATATAACCTAGTGATTCGAACAATGTTTCTTTAGATTTCAGTAAAAGTTTAAACAACAATCTAAAATCTGCAATGCAAATTGCTGGCGCAAACAGTTCATCAATATCGTAATAACAATGAAATAAAGTTTCTTCACGATTACGTAATTGATCTACAAACCTAGAAAAAAATTATTCGTGACAGAATCATTTTCAACAGTTAGGGAAGGGGGATTTAATCGAACATTATGCTAGTAATAAAAACTTTATTGATTAGATCCTATGAATTATGTTCATTCGCTATTTAAAAGCTGTTTTGGATTTCACCTCTATGCTCATATGAGACCCATCGCAGAAAGGTCTATTCGAAGTTTGTTTACAATTGCATAACCAATAATCCTTAGTTTCTTTTACCATAAAAAATATGGGTTTCTGTTTAATTTTTAGATGGATATTTTTATGAGTACCGTCGCAGAAAGGCTGCGAATGACTCTGACCACACAGACACCATGCATATTTTTTTCCAGCTTCGCATGTGTATTTGAAAGGTTTATTATCGAAGATAACTCCGTTACGAGTTTGATCGTTGGCGCTGTAATATTTTCTTAATTCATTCGTCGGAATTTCGGTTTCTTCCTCCAGTTTCGTAGAATATCTCACCTGAAATATAACAAAATATTCATTTGGAATACTGTGAAATACTTTTGTAACACGTATAACCTAACAGGGAAGCTCAATCTGTTGTATAGATTGACCAAATTGCTGATACAACTAATCGTTTATTCAAACAAAGTTTTAACAGTGAGATTACTTACGGTTTGACATCTAGAAACGCTAAGTGCACACCGTGAGATTCTATTTAATAATTTGATACTCATTGTAGTGAACATTCCACTAGAATACAGCAGACGAAATAATTCTTCAGTTCATTGCGACTATCTGAGAAAATATTATCTGACATAAAAATTCTTTGATCCCGTTGTACCAGATCTGAAAAAATTCGAAGACATACTACGTATTAATCCTTTTCCGTATTAACGTATATAGTTAATATTTATTTCTTTTTTTTTTCATTTGTATTTGGAATGTTACTGATTAGACTTGTACTGCCATCTAGTACATTATGTTCAACTGATTAGTACCACGGACGAGGTTACCGACGAGATAACGTGGAACTAATAAATTTATCAATAATCAATACTATATAAAATAGTCTATTATAATTATATATAATAGTCTAATATAAATCTCTATTACATAAAATAATTTTGTAGTTTCTGTCACGCTAAAACGCCGAGCGGATTGCCTTCTGAAGGGGGAATCGAATATTGAGGAACGGGTTGCCTTCTGAAAGGGAACCGAAAATTGTGGACCGGGTTGCCTTATAAAGGGGAACCGAAAATTGAGTGACGTGACAGTGTGTATTTTTCAGAGAGAGAGAGGGACTCTGTATTTCTTGATATTTATTCTTCATATTATGAATATTTCGAGAAATACAGAAAAATTTATAACCAAAGACTCATGGACCTTTGGTGGATCCCCTGATGAGCAATAGAATTCGAGGTACGGAATGACTTTTAAATCATGAACATTCGCACGCATTAATTTATTGAGCATAATACTATGATCAATTTATTATTTCGAACTGGTTAATGTTTATAACAATTCCTTTTTCCAACGATGTGAAGAAGCACTCCCTCGACCATCTTGCCATTTAATTTTTTACACAAGTCTTTCAGTATGCTTGTACTTGCGAATATTAGTATAAATAATAGCGAGAGCGTTTTTGTTTTAAAATGTGACCGATTATTCTAACAAATGTCGATGATTTTAATCTTCGATGTTATCCTATAATTTTATTTTAGACTTTATAATAATTTTCCGTTTAATCTCCAAATTAAATTCTTTTCAAATTACTGTGAATCATATTTCCATTTAATTCTTAACAAAGTGAGCGAATTACACTGTTTGATTGCGCGTACACGAATGCGTGGAAGAAGCAGTATTTTTATCTTTAAAAATTCATCGAACTTTTTTGTACTTTCTGTTAAATCGTGTCCGATGTAAGCTCGTATTATAAATAAAATAAATTCAGTTTATTATGCCCATCAATTATCAATAATTGATATCAACAACATAAATTAGTGACACGTCTAGAAAGCAAAAAAATGTAACGTTGTAATGTCCAGAAACAACATAGAATATTCATTTTCCATGAGTTACACCTCGAAGGAAAATTCCTGCGTTTGCTCTGCCAGGAAGTCGTGAATTTCGTTCGCGGTCTTTAACGATCGTTTCTCTAGGGGTTTGCTTTCCAAACATTCGAAAAATCGAACAAGAATATTTTTCATTTTAATTTTAACTTTAATTTCGATTCTTCATCAGGAATCTGAATTTGCTTTTGAATTAATTTTACAATGAACTTCTAATTGTTAGAGACATTCTAAATGCTACAAAATTTTCCGATTCTATTTACTCCGTTTCAGGAGTTTAATGGAGAAAGTAGTGGATAAAGACACAGAACGTGGAAACTGGAGTTCACTAATTTATCAAATGATTATTAATCGATGCTTGTATGCATTCTAAATGGAACCGAAGTCTCCGATTCTATTTTCCAACACCTGCGAATTTTGTTTCAGGAGATCAAAGGAAGAGAATGTAAGATCAACGCGCAATGTGGTGACAGTGGATCGGCGAGTGAGTCTAGCTGCGAATTTGCAATAAAAATGGTCGGAATCTTGCAGATTCAGCATTCAGAGTCATGGCCGTAAATGGTTTCGCGGAGAAAGGAGCGCGAGGTGAGGTAGTTTTTCTTAAAACCGGTAGGAACACTTTCGGGGAAGTGAAATTTCCATTATCCCTGCGATTTAATGGTTCGCGTGTTACGGAGAATCGATCCCGCTTTCGAACGATGATTACACAATTGTACGGGTGACACCGAATTTCAGTAGGATTTGTAATCCAACGGATTTCTCCTCGGAAAATCGTTTCGATGAGCTTTAAATAATTACTGGACATTTTCCAAGCGGAAGAGATCGATAAGATCAGCAGGAAGAAAGAAGCTGGTCTCGAGGAGTTCTCATTAAAAAGGGGCGAAGGTGATTGATCAACGGAGCCGGCTCGATGATTAATGGGACCGAGGCGGCAAGATAAGACTTAAAACAATCCCCTAAAAATTGTCCCAACGAAACCATCCCCTCGCCAATAACTTTCTGTTCGCTGAACCAGCGCGAAGTTTAGCTCGCAAAGATTAACTTCACTTTTTTAAAATGGTTCAATCATTCTGTTTACGTCTCAAATTACATTAAAATGAAACACATGGCATTTTTAAAAATTGCAGGGTATATGGAAACCCAGAAAAATCAATTGCTGCATTCGAAATCTTCAGACAATCAGGATTCTGGGGTTTTTCTTCGAAAATTAAATTTCTTTAAAGAATCCCATTCTAAAAATAGTTAGCTACGTCAAAAAATTGTTTTCTGCATTCGAGATCTTCGGACAATCAGGATTCGGGAATTTTTCTTCGTGTAAAGAATCCTACGCCCCCGAGGAGCCTAAATCGTGAATCAACTTGCCACTGTGTATACCGATTAAATATTTCCAAGGTACAATGGCTTTTTATTTTCGCGATACAATTTTCTTCAGATCCCTGATAAGAGGTCACCCTTTGTCCCAAAGGAATAAAGAGTGGGGACAAGAATTTTTTCTTGTTTTCACAGGTCCCGCGCGGGATCTCGAGATCAACATGATTAATTAGAGAGCTCGACTGCGCCCTTTTTAGCCGGGTTCTGGGTTAGGGTGTTATCCGGAGCGATCGAAGGCGCGCAACAAGTGTCGCAGCGAGTTTCTTCTCTCGGATGGAAACGCGCTCTGATCACTGAGAATTCCATCTACAGAAGCTGAGACCGAGGCGATGGGAGCTACGGGCTACGTGTCCGATAAGGTCTTGGTTAGGTTCGTGCAGATGAGCTCTAATCGAGCAGGGCAAGACCGGAAACGTATCCGGATGCTGTCTAACCGTTGTAACTCTCTAATTCGTCAAGCTAGCTTTTCGTTGATTCTTCAGGTAATACCACGTAAATGTCCGATGCTTCCTGGTTACCTTGTATAATCGAAAATGCACTTCTCAACCCCATTATCAGTTCGTTCCGACACATTTCGAACGTGTTTACAATTAATTATGAATTTTTATCCAGGAACAAAGTGTTCGTACACATTTCAAAGTATAATATCAAACGACCTGACATTTCTTCGAATTTTTTATTAGGGCTCTTAAACTTGGTTAATTACAACAAAACTTACAGTTTATGCTTAAAATCCACAGAATCGTACATCTTTCGATGCGTGTCGTTTTTGCATGCGTCAAAAAATTTCGATGAAATTTTCAGTATATGCATAACAACCATAGATCTACGAAACGTAAATTTTAAATTTTCATTACGGGCCAAAATAAATAAGTTTAAAAAAATCTTTTCTTCATATCATTTTATAAACCAATGCTTCTAATTAATAATAAAAAATCAGGATGTTTGGTACAATTATAAAAGAACGCTTTGTACACCCACTGCAAATAAAATTATCTACTGTTTCATTATTTTTTGAACAGTATAAATTTTCGAAAACATTGTCCTCTCTGCAGCCAGGTAGCAAATCTATCTCTTAAATCGAGCTTGCCACATCGAGAATGGTTTCCACGCTACTCGGATCACGGTGACGACAGTCAGCAAATAAAATGCACTCGTTCTCCGGAAGATTTCCTTTTGATCGCCATTTGTTTTTTATGTGGCTGTCTTTTACGAGCTCCACACTCGGTAAATTCTCGATCGGGACCGCTGTTAACCCGTGAGAAATCGAACACGTTGCCCTGCGAACGTGTTGTTAAGGAATTTCAAGGAATTGTTGCTCCTCGACGAAAAAACCTCTTCTTCCCCGGTTCCTCTTCCCTTACAATTATCGCAGGGGCAATTGTGTCAGTTCCAAACTGAAAATTCCTCTACATTCGCGGTGTAAATTAAAACAGTAGAAATCAACAAATTCCGACAACATAAAAATATTGTTCGGCATACAGAGGCTTGTTTCTCAAGTGATAAAGAAAGCAACCACCTTTAACCGGTGGCTGACCTCTGCAGCTTGATTAAACGCGTCTTGCAAGTTGCAATAATTGCGGGGCCTTGTGAAAAATTCAATGGCCGTTTAGGTCGCCGAGCAGCTGTGTCTTGAATTTTCCACATTAACGTGGGTTCAAGAGAACGCGCTGCTCCACTGCGATTAGGTTCATCGGATGGAACAGGAGAAATACTTCCGACAATCGAGAGAGAGAGAGAGAGATGTTAGCAACAATTTAAACTTATCATTATATAGAATTCTCAACAACAGTTTCTCCAACAATGAATTTCCAACGGAAATCTCAGACAGTTTTTACTATCTTTATGCCTGTAATGTAAACTTATCTTCGCGTTCACTGTTTTGGTATTTGCCTGCGAAAATGTTACACAATTTTAGAGCGCGAACGTTTAATATTTTAATAAACTGCTGCAATTATTATCTCTATATAAAATAACATCGTGTCTGTCTGTATGTATGTTTGTAACGATATCACTTGAGAACGGCTCAACGTAGAAAGCTGAGGTTTAGACCATTAGACGCGGGATTTGTTCGATTAGGTTTAGGAAAAAATTGCATTCATAAAAGTATATTGGTTCAAAAGTTACTAATGTGACGTCGTTAGTGAAAAAGACAACATTTTCGCTCCCTTTTGGGCACGTTTCTGCTAATAACTTTGGGAGGGAGAGCGAGAGAGAGCGAGAGAGAGAGAGAGAGAGAGAACTACAGAGCAACGAGAAAAGCGAAATGTAATTGAACGAAATAGATGATCACAAACACGTTCAATGCGTACATGCTTTTAAAAATACTGTGCCACAGCAACGCGTGGCGGGATAAAGCTAGTACGATATAAAATTAAGAAAATCTCGAAGAAAAATTCGATTTAAATCTCGAAGAAGACCAGTTCCGAGTACGAAGGGTTGAATCAGAAACAGCGTGATTAAGGGTTGGGATTTTTGGACGGCCATTATGACGGCGTAGAGACGACGACGTCACCGATGCATCCCGATCACTTAAATTGTTCCGGGGGCGGCAAAAAGGGAGACGGTAAGAGGTAAAATCATCGGGAATCAACGAGGAGAGGGTACGGCGAGCTGTCGCGCGATTGGTCGCCGTTAGGGGTGTCCGAACACTTCGTGGGTGGTTGGGCGCGACTATATAAAGCGTTTCACGGATCATGCTACATCGCAGTCGCTCTTACGTGTTGCTTGATCGCCGGTTCCGGGAATCTATCGCGAGAGAACAACATCCGTCGAATTATCGAAACTTTACCGCGTGTTGCGGTTTCCATCTTTCACCCCTCTCGGTGAAAAATCTCTTCTCGCGAACCGATCGATGCGCAACAGGCTGGAAAATGGTCCCCATTGCTCGCCGGTGTTTTTCGTGACCGTGAGAACCTGAAAACTAACTGGATACGGATAAGGCAACAGGTAAAAGGCAGGCTGCGAACGATTTTATAGGTATGAGTGCTACGGTCGATGATCTACAATCGATTTCCTTCCAGTCGGCCGAATTTAAGAAGCACGGAAAGTAAATTACCGTTTCCGAAGCTCGTTCGAACGTGTGCGAGTTGGTAGAAATCGAAGAAGACATTCTCGGTGGAAAAAATCGCTGAGAAAATCGCGAAGTCGAGTCCTCAGTTCGTTTTAACCGGTAAATATCTGAAAATTGTCGACGTTTTTTTCCTGCGAACGAAGCTCTCCCTTAACCCTCCGCGAACCAGGTGAATAGAAGGCACAGTTTGAACAATTATTTGCGATTAAAATCGCAAACGTCTTATCCGCACATTTTTTAATTTAACAGTTTTAAATCCGCTGGGTTTCGTTTGTCCTGGTTCGCAGGGGGTTGAATCAAATTTATAGTAACTGTATTCAAACTGTTGAAGCGTGGGGAATGAAGGAGTTGCACGGGGACCATTATGTAAATTTTTTAGGATCGGGGATGGGAAAAGAAATTGGGTGTGAAATAGAAAGTTCACTTAAGGGTTGCTAGCTAAATGAGATCTAGAATGGGTCTCTAGCACGCGGAAAGAAAAAGTCGGGTGACGTGGATCAATTATGTCGAATTTCGAGGGTAAAAAAATTGTAAGTAGATATGGAAAGATCACTTAAGGGTTGTCGGGAACATAAAAGAAGTAGCTTCTCAGACATGTAGAAGATCGTATACATTTTCGAGGGTGGCTGGTGAAACAAATTGCAACCAGATAGATGATTAAATATGAATTAGAACGTCCAGTTAAGGGTTGCTAGGAGAATGTGGATGGAGGGGTACTTCTGGAGCACGTGGAATGCAAGAGTCGTGCAGTGGGACCAATTACGTGGGTTTAGGGGGTCGAGTCTATGGAAAGATGGCGGTCGACTGGTGAAAATATTTCGACACATTTCGGTTTCTGCAGGTAGGAGGATGCTCCCTCGAAGTAGAAAGGTTCAGTCGGTGCCGTGCTTCGGGAGCGTTGAATTCGTGACGTGTGTGTGGATCGCGTGTGCTGTATTAACCCTTCTGGCCTCCGCGGAGGGTTTCCACATCCTCACGCGGTACGGGAAGCGACATGAACCACATGCGGGTAAGTCACGAGACCTCCTCTGATTTACGACTTCCCACCTCCATAATTAACAATTACGGAATTTCCTGGTGGAATCCGATTTTTCACCATAATGATCTCTAAAATTGATATTTTAAAATAGCTAGTTAAAACCTCTCCGCGGTTTGGTTGAATCCACCCTCTTTTTGTTAGCAACTAACTTTTCACCCCGTCTAGGAAAAGAAGAACAACAATTTTTCGAAGTCGAGCACTTCGGTAGATTGTCACTTATTCTTGGCCTTTTGTCAGGGGTTGTTTAGTAATTCATAAAACAGGTGCTTTAAATATTCAACGTGTTTCATAATTGCAACGCTTCAAAGAAAAATCATCCCTTGAGCAATTGGCCATGCTCCCTCCCATCCAGTATAAAAACTTTCATTCCGCTAATTGACACAGCATGTGGAACAAAATAGAGTACGACGTTTCTATATAAGAGGCTCGGATGCTGGAACCCTCTTTTTTTACACGAGGAACCGGACATTCCCGTGGATTTGGAATTAAAAATAAAAACAATGGTCAAACGTTTCCTTTTTTGAAAATCATCTCTGAAAAGAATATTTAATAACGAATATGGAAATACTTCGGAGCTTCTCTTAGTTCATTGTGATTTACATTGTTTGAATTAGGCGTAAATCAAAATTGTAATTCCCTCCGCTAATATTTTATGTTTTGATCATCTTCGTTTCCACGTTACGTTCATCTCGATGATCGTAATCTCTTTTAATTTTTCCGATTCGTTATTTTCGTTTGCCCTCTTTCTTCTCCCTTCTCTCGGACGAATCTGCCATAAATCGTTTAACCCTTACGCTGCCTCCAGGTCAACGCGACTCTGTAAAAATTATTTGAACCTCCAATACGAGCTTTCAAACGAATTTTATACATTTCATGTATCGGCAATTACGAGTCGATCAATTTTTCCAATTATTGCTTTATTTTAAATATATATTTACAGATGTGATCAGCTGAAACCGATGGGACGATTAATAATTGTTATTAGATTGCAGAGTTCAATAAAATTTTTTCTTCCGCGTTGATAGTTCGAACGAAATCGCAAGAAAATTACACGTTGCATAAAATACTGATGCAATTATTAAACGAACATTATGATAACAATTATTATTGATATTGTCGTGATATTTAGTGTTGCGTTCGTGGACCATATCGCGTTTCGAGCGTTCGATAACAATGGTCGCAGGAAGGTGTCCAGTAATTTTCGTTGGCTCGGACTTTCTCCGTTTGTTCTCTAATCAGAAGGATTGCGGTGGTTCGGGAAACGGTGTCCTTCAATTACCCCGTTTCCGGTTCCCGGTCCACGGAATTCTTCCGCGAACCAGATCCGCACAGAAGGGAGCGAACCCTTTTTTCGTCGCCTTGGGCGGTCTGTAATCGTGCGACAATCCGCGGACTGTTTCCAATTAAAGAAGTTCCTTCTCTTCTGGTTCGAAGATCGGCTTTCCTTCTCGCGTGAGTAATTCGCAGTCGCACCGATGGTCACGCCCTTTCAGCTATGATTTATCGGGGTGATTAGCTACCGGTTCCCGAGAAACCATAACAAAAGGTTTGGTCTTATCGTTCTGTAATTACCTGCGGAATATTCTGCGCCAAGTTAACCGCCCACTTCTTTGCAAGTTGTTCTTGAAGATGTTCCCGCGAGTCACGAGTTGCGAATTTCGACGCTGTTTGTGACACGAGATGAAATTCACTAAATTTTGGAAACGATAAAAAACAGTAAAAGGTTGAAATGGATTTCTCGACGTGTCAAATATAAATGGGTGAATTGTTATCCTAGTCTAATTTACGCAGCTATCTTTTAGGAGCATATGAGAGTTAACTTGGAGAGGGGTGAATTCCGTCAATTTTTGATTTTTCGTTTTTGTCAGTCTGAGAGGAAAAGTTCGAAAAATGGTGTTGTCTTCGGTTCACAGGTTCCTTGATCTGGTCGAGGTATGGTCGCAGCGACGATTCTCAAAATGTGGGGATGCCGTTGCCAAAATTGGTGGAGGTAGTTCCGAGGGAGAATCGATTCTACTTGGGCAGGTACGGAAAACGATCGTCTCCGGATTATCGAACCGTCTCTTCTGTGAATCGATTCAGCGCGGTCCTGGGTTTCATGGATCATACCGGACACGTCGCGCTTGATCGAGAGCTTGACCCCAACCAGGGCAGCGATCCGGAGTTTCTGTCATAAGGTTATCGGTCCTTCAGTAAGTACCTAACGAAGAAAAACGAGCAACCGTTTTTATCAAACTATAACAAGTATTTAGTAAAAACATGACTAATTTGTGAGACTTCCAACAATGTTTAATTGAAAGGAATAAAATACAGTTGAACAATTATTACAGCTTGATATGATTATTGTCACGTTTGTAAGACTGCATAGGATTTTAATTAGAATGTTATTTTTCAATAAAGGAGCTAATTTGTATCAGTAAACGATGGATATCCAAGGCGGTTTAGAATTGTCTTCACTTATTAATGAGATCGATCCCGTTCTTGTTCTAGCATTGAAGTCACTGCTAACCTAGAAAATATAATTCTATATACGCCGAGGTATTTATCGAGTTTAATTGCGTAGCAACGTACCGTGCGGCGTCCTATTAAGAACTTCATAGTGAAAGTTAATAAAGCCTTTTCTTCCATTTAACTGCAACTTCATATCGGACACCTGCTTGGACTCGCGAAACATTCTGTTATTCCACAAGCATTATTAAAACTAACAACTATATACAATGGGTGTACAAAGAGTTCGTACACCTTTTAAAATAGAAATCTTTTTTATAATTGTACCAAACGATCTGATTTTATAATACACTAGCTGACGCGACAGACGCGACATTTAAATTAACAAGGGCGTCAACTTACGGCGTGCAATCAAGTCCCAAGCAATTTTCTAAATTTATCGCAATTAATTTATCGAATTACAAAAATGATCCCGTATCACGCGATGTCTCGAATTACGAAATTGCGGGAAATTGTGTCACCATACACCATCGATACGGTTCTAATAAGCGGTTGATAACTACTTTGACCCGTGATCGATCAGGGGTGGTTAATCTTCCTCGAAAGGGTAGCAATACCTATCACACCTTCCAGAAAAAGCAAAAAGAACCACCGGTAAATAGACACAATCCCCTTTGAAGTATCGACAACGACTTCCCAGTGGATGATCGGCTCCCGAAGTCTCTTAATTTTTTTTCCAGATATCTGCGAGGACTCGGTAACTATTCTTCCGCAAACAATATGAATCCGGGAGGGAAAGAGGGGCGTGGGAGGATCTACGAAACAAAAAAAAACATTTTATTGTAATAACATTAACAAAAGATTCACGCGGAGGAGAAAGAAACAAGCTTCGGAATCCATTTTTCATAAATTAGAGCTTCGATTTTTTTTCCAGCGACTGTATCCGAACCTTCCATTCTTTATGTCCATAATTGTGAAAGTGGTCCAATTGAAAATGAAAAAAAGAAATGAGTTTATCAGTTATTTCAACGTAAGTTTTACGACATTGTGAAAAATGAACTGTCGGATAGTGCTTGTTATTTAAACGTTATACGGTTAACGTTAGTGCGGGCTTTTCGTTTAAATATCTCGAAACGAGAAATACATATACGGGCATAATTATGGGCGCATTTCATCCTAGATGTTCGCCGATCGTTTCTGTTGCTTTTCCGATAAACCGAATCGCTTTTCACTTGATTTTTTCGCTGTTAGGTTTAACGAGTGTCATTTAGACAGCTTTTCGAAGTGCGTAGGACTGCGATAATCGCCACTGGTTCCAGTTTTACGTTCATGTTTTCGCATACAATTTAAAGTAACTGGAAAATTGTTTCGACACATCCTGCGATCATTTCATGAGATTCACTGTTGATCGACTGTGTCGGTATATTTGTTTATTCATGATGAAATTTATTCATGATTAGACATGAACAGATGAAAGTGTAATTTTGTTCTTCCTCCCGTTTGAAACGTTTATAAATCATTTTTCGGTTACGTTGCTTCGCCACGTTGATTTCAGAGAAGAGTGCGTTATGTTATTCGTACAGGTAAATCGTGAACTTTTTTTATTGTAATTTGTAAGAAATTTTTGTGGCCAGATAGACAGTCTCGTGGGAGGAACATGCGTTTTTGCAACGCGTTGAAAACAGCGTAATTATTTTTGCAAAAGTCTCGCCGGCTGCTAGTGACACGAGTCAACGATTGGTCAGCCCACCGGGAAATCCTTCTCCCCTTAACTTTGCGTTTCCCGTGAGCCTTTGCTCTTCGTTCTGTCATTAATTTGCCATCTCCTCTGCGAATATCAACTTCACGATTTAACAATTTTACTATAATTTTCTTTATATAAATAAACTAGTGACCCTCTAATTTCCCTCTTCCTCTTCCGATTATCGTTTCTTCTGAATTATATGTACGTACAATAAAATTCTTCGTTTCTCCTTTTTTAATCAAACTCCATTCTACTTTTGGAACGTTCATTTTTGTCTGGTTTTCAGTTGCAGTTGCTTCGCCGTTTCTTTTCGATACAAAGTCTTTACTCTTCTTATGGTTTATTTACTTTCCTTCGGGTTTCTAACATTTCCTCTCTTTAATGGTTGCAGGTTTTCAACTCTTACATTTTACCTGTACCCGTTATTTGGAATTTACATGAAATTAACTAGAAAAACGAAACGTTTCTTCCGGCCTAGAATGTTTCCAATCTACATGAACTTCTTTCTTTGATGGATTCCAACACGTTTAATAATATAAACAATATTTTGAATAATGGCGCAGGAATTTTTGGGGTTAATATTCTAATTTTCGCGATCCAAGTTTCATAATTTCTCCCGTTTTATTTCTTCGTTACCGATTGAGGTTTTCCAACGGTGTCCCATTACCGGGATAGCAACAGGTACGTTCAGGTGTCCGATTGTTTCGTTTAGGGTATTTTTAGTTTGAAAACGATGTCCAAGAGTTTCGTTTCCGTTCGGATGCAATCGCGGGGAGGTTATAACAATAAACGTTTCATTTCCGGTTTTCCGATCGGACACGCAAACAAACGTGACACAGAAAACAAGAATGAAAATCGTTTACTAAATCCACACTCTACTATATTTCTGTGTTATTCTTCGGTGTTCTACGAACCTGTTCCTCCCTCCTCTTTCTCCTCCTCCTCGTCGCGGCTGTTCCTACTATTGTTCCTCGAGTTAACAGCGTATCAACTATCCTCAAGTCGAATAAAATAGTCACGTGAATGTATGCTAAATAAACAATGAATTTATTCCGTAACAACGATGACATTTTTTTACCATCTTGTCATCTTTGTGAAACGAAATGTGAATTTGAATGAACGAAGCGATCGTTCGATTCTGATTCCTGAACGATCCCTTATTGGTAGACAGCGGAATTTATGCATTTACGACAAAATCGAGTAAGCGTAATTTAAGCATGTTGTTGTATTGTTTTCAATCTATTACATTCTATTGTTTCGTACTCCGAATTCACCTGCTTGCACATCAATGTCATACTTTTGCAAATAAAGTAATTTTAAGTAAGTTTTTGTAAGAAAAATCGGAGGTTTATGCATTTTCCAATTTTTCTAAACAAACTTTAAGGAACTGGAATTAAATAAAATTCTATTTTTCATGGGAACAGCCATTGCAGATCGGAAACAAATAATGATTGTACAAAATACCGAATTTTATATTCTGGCCTTTCTTGAAAATGTTCAGAAGCCGTAAATGCATAAAGATCCACAGTCTAGTAATTATTAATTCATTAACTTTGTAATGTATGAAAACTGTGTGTAGATATGTATATTCATTGTAGCCATTTTCTGATTAATAAATTTTGAAAATCAAAGTGCATCTGCGTTTATTGTAGCGTGCCGAGTATCGAGTCTAGTGACACCGTTCGCGCGTGTCTGAATAAATAATTAATTTAATCTGAGCGAATAAACAATGAATTTGTAATATCCTTGATAGGTGGAACTGATTTGCAAAAGGGTGAATTTGTAGTGCAAAACTAAAAAGAATATAGTTTTCTATTTTACTCCAGTTTGTTGCGATTCAGGTAGACTATTTTTATTTTGCATGAAAGAGTTGTTTATTGGAGTTCGATGTATTGGGTTGTTCGAAAAGTCTCCGCCGATTTTCAATTATTTATATAAACCTTAATTATAAATATATATTTATATTACATATACTAAGAAGTAATTTATCGATCATATTTAGCGTTTATTTTTTCCTTGTTTTTAAAATGATGTACATATTGGACGGGAATAAACATTGAGTTAAAGTTCTTTGCGCTTTCGATAAATATTATCAAATTTTCCAATACTTTTTTGTTTTATTAAGAATTCTAGAGAATTCTCGAGAAATATAGGAATATAAAGTGTAGAATATAGAATATAAAATATAGAAATATTGAATTTGTCAAATAATGAATTTGTTATTTCCCGAGAAATGAATAAAGTTGAGAAATCAGGAACACTGTTCAGGAGGTAAAAGCGATATGTTCGATCGAGTTCAGCGGCGGAACGACTCGAGTGGCATCGCGATATCGATTACGAAGCGCGCGGCGCCTCGCGTCGAATGCCGATGAGCCAATTAGAAACATGGACGCGTTCCATTCACTTTCGCCGATGAAAACGAGCAGAGAGCCAGCCGGTCCGACAGCCGGGCTTTCCGTCGAAAGCAATGAAAGTAAGATGACCGTCGTGTCAGAAGCCTACCGATCAGAACTAACCGCTTCTTCTTCTTCGTTTTCTAGGACCCCGCCTGGTCGCGGTTCGAAGATTCCAACCGTGGAGCGCGTCTAACGTCAGGCCAATTAAACAGGCAACCGTCGCTGGAATTAACCGGAACGGGTCATTGAGTTATCCGAGCCGAATGAGACAATGGCAGGCATCGATTAGAAAGTTAGAGAACCGGGCACGTCGATGACATGTATGTACGTACACGCAAACCCTCGCAAAAACTATTACTCGATGCTCCGGTCCGTGCATGGCACACGCTGCTCCGGACCGAACAATTTAAACGCGTCTTCGATTAAATATTGCTGATTATGTTCAGCGACTTCCTCGTAATACAGGGTGGTCCACGCAATTGTTTCAAGTCGTGACTCCGTTATTATTGCATTCACGAAAAAATGCCAAAGGGGAAAGCTAAATGGTTCGAAGAGCACTACGTCTGTAGGTCTTTAAATTATTTTTAGTTGCAGCAGTGCATGCGCAATTAACAATTGCGTCATTTCTTTAAATAGAAATGCATATTCTTTTTACACAGATCGATTCTTCTGTTTATTCTACGTAAAAAAATGATTAGGGTACCATGGCAAAAATTATTAGATCTCGAGATATTTTCAAAAAATGTCTTCATCGAAGAAGATAAGACATTGTTATCATTGTTCATCATTGTTCGTCATTCAGTAGTAATTCACGTACCGTAACTCGAGTACGGCAACTAAGAATTTGAATTTCAAGCGCTTGAGCATCTTCTTTAATAAAGACATTTTTTGAAAATATCTCGAGATCTAATAATTTGTTGCCATGGTACCCTAATCATTTTTTACGTAGAAGTCTAATTATTATCTGGAGCATACGTTTCAGCCTCGCAAAAGTTTTAGAGATGTTGGTCCAACAATTTCCGACAACTTTCACCGAAAGCGCTTAACTATGTTTAATCGCGTATTTAACACAGAACTCTTCGTGTGTCTTATATCATAATTCGTAGAGATTTCACTCTAATGCGTGGATTATGTAACTTTTTCGAATCGCGTTAATATTCGTGGATTCACGAACTTTCCCTCGAGCTGATTATTCCGAATTTTTACCGAGCGAAATGATATCTCGAACAGCGTGTCGTCTGGTCTACAATTAAAACAATTATTTGTGGAATTGTTCGGCTCGCACAAAAGTGACAGTTAAAAGTTACAGTTTTCATAAAAGTTTCCTTTCGCTTTTCGCTATCGGGGAAGGATCCTAAAATCATGGCTAGACAAAGCTGTGAGACGGTAGTTAACAGATCGAGTGGCAAGGTCTTTAAAGGATCGTTTAATCCTATTTGGGACCTACTTTTGAGTCGGCCCCGCACAGGAGAAAGTAAGAGAGGAGTGACGGCGCTGGCGGTCGCGTGCTTGAGAAAGTAAAGTCTCGTTCACACGTAAGAGGCCGGCCCGCGTTTTTACAGGCACTCACACATTACGCCGGAATAGGTTCGCGATTACCACATTTTAATTTTCTTGGGATTTCTGGGTCAAGGAAGGAACCCATTATTCTTTTTCTCTCTCTCTTCTCTCATCTCCGTATCTGGCTCGAAAGCTGAAAGCGTAATCAGCCTGGCATAATCAACAGATAGATGGTCGAAGTGCAACAGGTCCATTCGCTAATTGTCCCTCGACAGAGGAATTGTCTTTACACGCCGCTAACTTTGACGGAATTCTACTTTCCTTTTGAATTCAAAGTTGCCATAACGGCTAGCATGTGTTCACACGATCAATTTTACCTGTCCAACGTCACTCAACGACTAACTGAAGAACGAGTACGAGGATTATGGTTTTGATTTGAAAACTGAAATAAATTTTTGCGAACGTTGAAAAAGAACGACTAATTCGAGGACGAGGATATGAGTAATTATGCGAGGAACGTCCGGCGACTCTCGTTTTCATTTCGCGATTTGCATAAATCGGTATGCGCACGTTTTCGCCGGCGAAAGCAATTACGCGACCGGGAATCGCCGCCGCGCGGAATTGTTTTCCGAACGGTCATCGTCGTTCCCGGATCGATCGATCCGTGATCCATTTCGATCGAAGTTGCGTCACCGTCACATATTTATCATCGGGGATCGTCCCATGCAACCATGGAGAAACGGAAACCGGATTTTCACGGATAATGGAGGAACATAACGCGAGGTGCATCTCGTTTTTGTCGGTTAGGTATCTACGTGGACTGCGGATGTTCGAGAGACATTTCTCACAGTTGTACCGTTACGAAATAGTCTCATATTGTAGGAATTTGATGAATTAAGAGATAAATGTGCATCCATCGAACTCAGCCTCCACGAAAATGTAGAAATTAACATTTCGAACAGTTTTAATTAGCCAAAGTATATTGATGTTATCGGCGCACTGGTTCGATCAATCTAATTAGATTGATCTAGTAGATTGATCGAACCAGTGCGCCGATAACATCGATGTACTTTGTTTAACAAATATACGATCGATAGAAAGGAAGATTCATCACGGATGGCGAAACAAGCACAACGAGCACTGGTTTTTTTTGTGTCAATGTCAAGACAGTTTGAATGTGAAACTGTAAGAATTCTAAAGGACTGGTCAAACACAAGGCTGTCAATTGCTAAGATAGATAATCACAAATTATTCCTATTAAAATGTAGATCGCATAATTTAATTCCTAACTTTATGAGAAATAATGTAATGAAGAAATTCCACATATTTACCACTTCAACGCACACTTGCAACTTTCATAGATTGAACGAACCAGTGCGCCGATAACATCAATATACTTTGTTGAATAAATATACGATCAATAAAAAATTAAGGTTTTAATTAGCGTGCCGAAACTCGATTTTTTGCAACTACTCCACTTTCTTGAACAAATTACATAGAAACTCAATGAAATATGTACGTGCACCCCGTGTAATGATAATCAGCTTGAAAGAAAACCAGCAAGTGCAAAGCTCGCGATCAAAGATAAGCTAACAACAAATCGGGGAAAAGCTGGTTGCTGGCGAAAAGAAAAAAAGGAACGGCTGAAAATCATAGAAATCGCGTGTACAACGGAATTGTTGTAAATCCTCCGGTGAAAACCGGCCTGGTCGGTGAATCTGATATTCGTTTCTGTGATTTCAGGGACATTCGAATCGGTTTCTATCGTATTTGCCGTGTGGAGAGTTCTGTGATCGTTTTCCATCGGCGGGCGATCGAAATCGCAACACAGCGATACGCATAATGCGGTAATTTAAGATCGAGAGTGTTCACACTGTGAAACAACGATAAGTATACGTGTGGATGGACCTATAATATGAAACGCCGTGCCGATGGAACGCGGCGCGCGTTCACGGGCAAATAAAAAAAAAAATAACTGGGTCGTGGAGCTGGCAAGATCGCAGGATCATCGGTGCACCTTTTATTTATCCAGACGAGTCTGCGGCCAAACCCGCCTAGAGTCGTTAGAGCATAACTTTCTCCGTGGACTGGAAAGTCCAATGTTTCCTTCGTCGTGCCGCGCCGGCGGCCCGCGTAAACGTGTTCCATCAGGTATGCGCGGAAAATTCGCTGGAAATTTATTCTGGCCGACCATTGGCTACTCGTTTTGCCCTTAAATGTTTGCGATCGATGGCAGATGGTCTTATTCTCGGTACAATTTGTTGGAAATTGTTCTGGGCATTCTTCGAGGCTGGATCTCCTCTTGACGTGGGATCTCCTTTGCGCGTCCGGACGCAGCGTTTTGTTATCCATGCTCCATTCGTCGTAGCTCTCTGCTTGTGCCTCCTTAACATATTTTTCAATTTCTTATATTTAGAGGTGGAAAATGTACGCTTCGTTGTATCCTGAATACTACAAACTATCTCCAAAGTAAATGCGCAAAATCTTAGGATTGCATCGCATACCAGACCAAAATTGGGTCCCATGGAAATCACCGACACAAATTTCTCTGACACGGTTTTCACCGACAATAACTTTGGCCGACAACACCTTTAGCCGATAACGACTTTGATCGACAACGATTTTCACCGACAACGAATTTGTCCGATAACAAATTTGATAACACCACAATTGGATAACACCACAGTTAGCGAAATTCGTTGTCGATGAAAGTCGTTATCGGTTAAAGGTGTTGTCGGTCAAATCTGGAGTCGGTGAATACCGTGTCGGGGGAATTTGTGTTGGCGATTTTCATGGGACCCACCAAAACTAGAGAAAGATGTGGAAACACGGACTGACATGCAAAACGTACGTTTGTAATTTTCTTTAAGGGCCCAAATGAAAAAGTTTGAGGAAATACATTTTTTATTTTTGCATGTAACCTTGTAAATTATGTATACATTGTAAACCAATGCTTCCAATTAATTATAAAAAATCAGTTTGTATGGTACACTTGTAAAGAAGTAATTCTATTTTAAAATGTGTACGAACACTTTGTACGCCCACTGTATACCGCGGTGCAGCGTTCACTCAAAATAATTTTAATCTCGTCAATTTTCGAATGTCCATCTTTTTGAAAAAAGGTACGTAAAGGGTACACTCGGGGCTGTATCCCCATTTTTTTCAGTGGTTCACTTTTAGAAAACAAAGAGACGAAGAAAGCAGCTTCGATGGAAGTCTTTCGAAATGTTTTTCGTAATTTATTTAATCCTTGAACATCAGTAATTTATGGTCAATTAATGGTGAATTCATTAGAAACCTCTTCGAACAGTTTCTCCAATGTGTCTTACTCGCACTTGTAGAACCATGTTCCTCGGTAAAATATCATTAGAAATGTGCAACATCTACGAACATTTATATCATCCACTTTCATGCAACTCTCATAACTAGCACACGTTGCTTTATTACGAGAACGATTTACATAATTCGTGAACTATAAAAATTCAATGAATATCAAATTTACTCGAAACCATTTCAAAATATTGTTATTATCGAGCGCCGCTTCGAGCCTGATTCATTCACGTCGCAACTAGAACAACGCCGCGTGAACACCGCTATCACCGCAATTTATCAATCTCATTGTACTCCTATTTCTCGATCAGATTCGACCGCAGTCAATCAAACTGCAGCCCTATCTAATCACCTATTATGACCATCGTCTAATTACCGTTCGACTGTCTGCATAATTACTTCGTAATTACCGGTCTTCCACGTTCTATCGACTGTTCTAGTAATTAGGGCCACGATTTCGACGTTCCTCCTCGAAGAAAGCAATTTCTCGGCTATTTTGCCGTTTCTGTATTTCGTTTGCGATCAAATCATCTCTAAACGATTAAAACGGCAACAAAAACCGAACTGCGCCTGTCCGTTTTTGCTGTAAACACATGAAATCAACAGTAATCTAGCAATAATCGAAACAAAAGGATCTGCATATGCATAGCGCGGCAACTGGTAACGAAACATTCACGCGACTCTAATTACTGGCGACAGAGAAACGTATCGATCCCCGGAAAACACACAATCTCGTCGTAATTGCGGTTCGTTAACCGATGCGATCGTTAAAATCGAGGCAGTAAACGTCGATTTATCATCGAATCGCAACTTTCGAATCGGACGCATCAACGACACCACCGTGCCGATCATATCGACTGCCATTTGAAACGGTTTATCGAGGAGTTTGTTCCGCTAATAAAACCATTGAACTCTTCAACGAAATCGCCAACTTTGTTTCAAATGCATTTTCCGGAATGAATTACTGGGAACGAAGAGACAGACGTTATCTTCCACTTGATTATGTTCGGTAGTTATGAGAATTTATACTCGCGTTAGGGTACAGGTGAAATTATACAGTAGAAGATGAGGAATTCGAGAGGGAAAGTGTATCAACGAATCACGATCGTCACGTTTGGGGTGACATCACTGTAAAAGTGAAAACAAATCTTGCTTACGTCACAACGGGTCTGTACGTTGTTGTTATTAGCTTCGATTTGCATCATCGATTATCGATTAATATTATATATTTCAATTGGAACACTCGATTACCTTATCAATTTGAATTTTTGATTTGCATCAACGCACGCGGAATTAATCGCGCTTCGATGTGACCGTAATTAATTAACAAAAACTTTGCCCTACTTGCTATGTGTAAAAGAATTGCAAACTCGCTTGTTTTAATAATTGATCGAACCTGTGCGTCGAAATCGTCACACAATTTCTATCAAAAGTTGTTTAATTTTGACACAGAATTCTTGTCACACTGTGCGGCACCTAGTGTTTCGCAGTCGTGAATTTTTCTCCCGTTTCTAGGTATCTAGGCGTCGCATGACAGTCCACAGAGCAAAGAAACACTATGTCTCGTGGGAAGCGTGATTGTTCTACTCGTCGACTATGTTATCCCGTGCACCAGTTCGACGGTGTTCGGCGTCGCGTTGGTAATTAAAAGTGTGAAATTTATTTTCGACGGCCATTGTTCCGTGGAACATTCCCAGAAAACCTTCCCCGGTCAGATTTCCTTCGGATTCTGACGTTCTCAGGTTAAGGTCGTACTCTTGTGCCAGACACACGAGGAAACGAATGGTGTTTCCATTCGGGGAAACCGATTTGCCAGTTCGTTTTCCCGTTTTGCCTCTCGGTCTGCTATTATGCCATTGACTCGAGTCGGTTTTAGCAGGGTACCGCGTTTCAGAAAGGGGCGCAGTTTATGATTACGGTGCGGACGTAACTCCAGGCTATTTTTGAGATTTAGCGGAACTTTCTGTTTTACGATGATTTATTAGGGACTTCGTATTTTAGCTAAAGGTATCAATAACCGCTGACGTACCGTAAAACATCTGCAGACCAAGTGCGAGAAATTAAGGGCATTAGGTAGACAACGAGGGCACAAGGCGAGGGTACCTCCACGAGCTGGCCAGTTTCCCTCACCTTGTCGCCTCTTGAAGGGCGTCTAGTTGCGATTGGTTTTCGAAGTACCCGCCTACGATGCGGAAACACTGTATAAGAACGCAGCGAAGAAGCAACGGGGTTGTTGTCTTTGTAGCGCGGACGAAAGCGTATGAAGAATAAACGTTTTTAAATCCGAGTCTTTATTGTTTTTACGAACGTCCTTACATTACTCTGAAATGTTCGTCACTCAAAGACGCGCAAATTGGATTTCGAAATTTTCGAAAGTTTCGATGTGTTGGTGGGAATCGATCGTCGGCGATCGTCTGCTGCTGGTCGTCGTTACGAGCCCATGTTCGTTTTTTAAAAATACCTTTCTGCAGCGAGCGTCAGATTCCATTCGGAATGAAACGAATTAACACATATTTATGAATGAAACTCCTTTAAAAGTTCCTATAAATCATACCAAAATTTCATTAGAACGTATTATTAGTTGGGGCCCCTGGGCAAAGTAGAATTTCGGGGCCCCTTTGAAGTTTTTTATGAGAAAAATGTTCTCGTGGAACAGCGATGGGAATCACGCTCGAGGGAGAAAGAAGATGGCGGACAGAGCCGGTGCGGCGGATAAGGCACGGGAAGAAATATTGTCGTAGGCGCAGCACGCTTCACAGAATTTTATCTAGAGACGCTTTCGCTCGGACGGTTTCGAGGAGGCAACGTCACTGAAATATCCACACGACTTCCTTCCCGTCGAACCGAGCGAACTCTTACTTTCTTCGTCGATACACACTCGAATGTAACACGAATGGTGCCTGCACACTCCTTTGTAACACGCGTTGTCACGCAACGCGTGTCCGGCGCGGCGTCACGCGTCCGGATATTTCCCACCTCGAATCAAATATAATTAACGTATCTAACACCTCGCGCAACGGCGCCAATTAAAACGAACTCCCTTCAACTACGATTAAAACGAACCTGTCCACACGGTTTTTCTCCGACCGCGCCGCGTGCCGTGGAACAATTACGGAATTACCGTTCGGTGTAATTGGGCCGGCTGCGGAATTTATCGGGGTTGCGGCGGACATTGTACACCATTTTCTACCACTCCACAACGCAACTGCTCGGGATAAAGTGTGATCGTTCTAATAGGTTGTGAAAATCTTCGGATTGTTTAGAGGATACTCTCGAAAATTTTGTGAAATTGCTGTGAAATCATTTTGAACTTTTTCTATAGTCGTATAGCACAATATTAAAATAGTTATCGTCTGTTTTAGAGCGTACTTATACTTCTGTCCATTACTATAAAAGGAAAATGATGCACTTATTGTATTTTATTAATTACGGGCACAATTACGGACGCTTTGAAAATCCTTTGGAGCCAGGATGTTCAGGCGAATTCGCACATTAACAACCCACCATTGGCATGTCCTTTATTTAACGCAAGCGCTAACAAAAGGGGACGCTATCTGGATAAATCACGCGAGCTGAACGGAGAATCTGAATCGCGTCACCGTCGATTAGAAACCGTGCAAATGGAGCAAAAAATCATACTGTTCTCCGAAAAATAGTTACCCGTTAGAAGACACGTGGAGAATGGAATCCTAATCGATCGACCACAGTGGTTAATTGATTACGTTCGAGAATTCCGTGAATTCTGTCGACTGTCGCAACGAATTCTCCGGTTTTACGTCCCGGTCCTTGAACAGCCCTATCGCTAAACCGGATGTGAACGTTCCGACGCAACGGTGCGGTGTATTACGTGTGAGAAAACATTTGCACAAGGATATTACGCGACCGCCAATGGCACACGGACATTGTGATCGTTGGAAAAATCGATCCATTAAAACGGAGCAGTTCCAGAGATTGCGAAATTCGATTCATTCGGATCGGGATCCTTTTCCTCCGAATGCCTGGGAAATCTATTCGTTGTGAAATCGGCTGTAATTATTTTTCTCGTTTCTTTATTTTATAAATATTAATTTTTTTGCTTGTTTTTAACAATTGATCGAACCCGTCAGCCGAAAACATTATACATTTTCTTTATTTTATTTGGAACACTCTCGCTGCTCGGAGAACAACGCCCGCGCTCCAAAATATGGTTACACCGCGAATTATTATTTAAGCGTCGGTGAAAGTGCACGACAAATCGGTGGGCAACATTTTTGGCAGACAGAACACTGCCAACATGTCTCTCCCTCTCTCTTCGCGTCGAAAATTCATCTGCCCCTGTCTCCTTCCAACAGAATACGTCACGGAGACCTACTCTGAAGAAATCCAGAAATTATCAGCTACAATTTCACCGAAGCTATTTCCCACTTCGTGTAAAACTCGACGCGTTACCGCCAGACAAAGAACTTCTGACAGCTTTAAAAATGTGTATGCGAATCTTTGAAAACAGTAGAAACCTTGTTCAAGCGTTATTTTCGATTTATCAAAGCTTCTCGTGACAGAATGAGATTTCTAGTTGGCTCCCGTAGCTTCGAATCGATGCAGAACATTTTTACTTTGCATGAATTTGTTCGCAGTCTAGTAATTATGGTTTAGAAAATTCTGGCTTTGCCGTGGAAGTGGCAGCCGATCGAAGAGACTGGCTTCTTTCTGTTACGGTGGGATCTCCTTTGCGCGTCTGGACGCAGCGTTTTATTATTCCAGCGCCATTTGTACTCGACCATAAGACATATCGGGATAAAATTTCCACTAAAACTCATTAAAAAATTAGTCCTATCCACTGATAATTATCGTAGTAGAACATATATGTTTTTTGTAATAATTTTGTAATACATTGTTTACATTTTATCGTGTTAAAATAAGAAAGGTATTCTCAAGATGAAATACATTGTTTACATTTTATCGTCTTAAAATAAAAGAAGGTATTCTCAAGATAAAATTGCATTCGAAGGATAAGCGACTTACTCGTTAACGATATTACGAACAAGGAGTGAGGAATAAATTAATTTTCCCACGCGTTTTAACGTCGAATAATTAGCAGCGGTTTGCGAGGTAGAATGCGGACGAGTACATACTTTCGAATTACCCACACTCGGCTCGATTAGATATCGATTTCTTCTCGATTTCTTTCGCGCTTGTGTATCCCCGCGGCCCATTTCCACGATCGACGCCGAAAAATCGACCGATTACACGGGTTTTCTCTTCATGCTCCTGTTCGGAGACACAATGGCCGGCGTTTATCCTGCTCCTTTTCTTCTTTACAGTTAATGGCCTCGGTTAATTGTCCGAAATCGCTTCCAAGCCGCTCGAGGGAGCGTGCAGGAGCGAGCAAACCGTGCAAAATCACGGGGCCGAGACTTCTTCGAAACTGGCTCGCGGAAGACACGTAGAAATTCTTTGTTCCGGTGATAATTGCCTCACTCTTCGCTGTCTTGCTTCGGAAATGACCAGAGGAGCAAGATCATCACAAGTTAACCCGATTATTCCATCGTTATTAATAAGTCGGTAGTACTTTAATGAAATAACGATCGATGGACATTCTTCGGAAGAGGATCTTGAAAGAAAACGAACGTTTCGGAAAGAGTGAAACTACAGCTTTTACTTATCCTATTTTACCTTTTACTTTTTTACTCTCAGTTCGAGACATTAAAATTTAATTAGAGTCAATGTAATGCTAATAAATTATAGTTAACAGGTAAGAGTCAGTGGCTACTGAATGTAATTGTCTCGGAGAAGTTTCAAATTGGTGATTTCTAGAAGATTTTATCGGCGATGAGGTTTCAGGAAGTGACCGGAGGCTGGGAGATTGATGGGTTATTAACGAGGACGTGATTGGCAGGAATTTTTTAAACACCGTACAGGAAGAGACGCGAATGTACGTTTCGTTGTCGCATAAGAGTTTCAAGCGACGAACGAACGCTAACGCGAGGGAAGAGCAGCGTGTCGGAAGATTGGGTCGTTTAATGGGTTGTCTCGCTCGTCGTTTGCCTACGCCGATGTCAATTTAACGAGAAACTTTCCACCCGCGCGACAAATAATAATTCAAACTTTCTTTCTCTGTGTTCGCCTCCTTCGAAGGAAGGATGTCGACACTCTCGGCGAACCTCGAGCGATCGTTTCTGTTTTACGCGATTGCCGATGCCTTTTTTTAGACACTCCCACGCAGACCCTCTCGTCGATTCACGCTTGTTACTTAAGAATCACCAATTTGTTCGAACATTTCGAAGCCACTGAAGATTACTTTCTGATTCATCCGGTACAAGGTAAGAATAAGATTTTCCAAGAACATCCGAGGAGATATTCTCTATCTGTTATTTCGTAAGTTTCATATTTTTCATTTCATCGCATTCGTTTGTCATTATCCAAGCAGATATCGTAATTTCCGTAAGCTGAAACGTTTCAATCGCTTTCGTTGCTCGGTATGCTCAGCGTTCAAGATTTCAGATGATTCACAGAAGAGGATCGTTCGAAGGACGCTGGAATCCTTCCGTTCGTTCGATTTTCCCGTTGTAGGAGACCGAGAGAAGAGTCGAAGCGAACAGAGGCCGGCATTGGGTGATGGTGGGGACACACGAGAGAGTTTTACCTACCGAAATGAAACTACTCGCCGCGCCGGAGAAAGTGAGAGCAGCTCGAGGTAGCGGACGGTGGGCACCGACGACGAGCAGGCGACCAGGGCTCCTCGAGACGAGAGGATAGACATGGTGCGAGCCCTCGATCGCGTGGATCCTCCGAACCCTTCGAGACAGTCTTCCGGTTGATCCATTCGATCCACAACGTTCGCGTAGCCGATCGACCTTGGAACCAGAGAAACTTGGTTCTCGACCTGGAAGTAAAACTTCGAGGTGGTTTAAACGACTTCAAAGTGTCTTCAAACATCTTCAAACATCTTCAAACGCGTTTCGATCGAGACACGTTCAAAGAAGAGGATACAGTGGCAGAAAGTCAGCGCGATGAAGAGAGTCAGGTGACCGTGCAGCTCTCCAACAGGAAGATCGCGATCGATAGATCGTGGCTGGCCGCGTGTGACCGATTCGTGCGAGGAACCGGGGTACAGACATAGCTTTTGCTCTATTCGTTGTTGTGTTATGGTTGTGAGGACTGTTCACGGTAGGCTTGGAAGAAAACGAGGAAGAAGAAGAGAGGCTGGAACGATCGGCAAGAATAATTCTTCGTGAGGTGTTTGGAAGTTGAGACGTTCGCTGAGAAAGGATTATTTCGGTCCGAGAGATCGGTAAGTTGCTCATCTTTTTCTATTTTGTATGTCCGTTGCATGATTGAAAGAGATGTTTCCGATCACTGGAAACGATCTATGATACTTCTTTGAAATTCTCGGATCCTCTCTTCGTTTTACTTTCAGTCTCGAGATTGAATTTAATCGCGTTAATTAGCTCCGGTAATTAATCGACTACGGGGAGAACGCATGTGATACCGAGATTCTGTTGTCGTGATGCACTTCAGGAATGGACGTGGAAATATTTAATTATGGCGCGGTGGCGAAGAGGTTTGCAATTAACGGGATAACGAACTTCTTCGGAGCTGGATGTAGTTTAAAGTTTCTGTTCTCGGGAGAGAATCAATTCTTGATTTAGAAGTTTTCCAAAAATTCATTTGTACGATTGAAATAGATGATTTCAGAGCAACGAACTTGATTCTAACGATGATTTACGAATCACGACGACGACCATTGTAAAGACGATTATGAGACGATAGTCTGACGACGATTGGAAAGATCGATTGAAAGTGAGAAGGTCTGGATCAGCTTTTGAAATGAAAGAAAGATAACAACAGAACATTCGTGTGGCAATACGGGTGAACGAAACCAGTGATTTTAATGCCCGGAGCGGGCCAGTCATTACTGACAAATCAATGGCCTTCTCTCGTCGCCGATTCACGTTTCCACGGGGAATTAATGGATGAAAACATTGTTACCAATGCAATTTCAGGGAGTCCGATTACTGTTTTAACAGCCGTTCGCCGGCGCGTAACAAAATCGTCGGATTTCTGCGATTAATGGTGGTAATCGGACCGATCGATTGGTCGCAACCAGCAAATCGAAGAATTAATGACCCATTGTTACTGGGACCTGGTCGAGAACATGTTCGAAATCAATCGCGTAGCCGAAACTACAAATATCATTCATCTCTAACACGATTTCGTCGATGGTCGTACTATGTCGTACGGTAATTCGCGATCGACAAACGCTCTGGGTAATTGAACCTCGCAAAAAGACCGATTTCGACCGTCTTTAGCCTGTCATTCGGTCAACACGGATACGCTATCTTGAATAAACACTGAATCCGGACTAGCTATTGCAACTTAAAATTAATATGTACCCATAATTATGAAAGTGTTTTAAGTATGTAAAAATTGAAGGAAAGTAAGTTTTTCAAGTCACGTCGCATTGTTAGAAACCGAATTGACTCAATGTCCTTTATCCTTGAAATATCTTGAAACAAGAAATATATAACTTAGACCACTTTCATAATTACGGGAAGATATCTATGTTTGATCGATTCGACGAAAAAGCGAATAAGATTTTCTTGCCGTTTTCGCCAAAGCGTCAAGATCGCAGTGGCAAAGATCTTCGAGAGCCGTTTCTCCAGATGGTCGAGCAAAATCGTTTCCAGGGATAAGAAGATCCGTTCCCTGGGAGAAAAAGTGAGATTTCACGATGGCTCGTGGCCATCGAAATCTTTCGACTTTCCGGCCTCGTAGCCAGTGAAAGTACTTCCGTTCTGTTCCAAAACGAGAGACGACAGAGAGGCCCGGCCACTGGGGGACGAGCATTAAGGATGCACGCTTCGGTACCGTTCCTCGGATTGCTTAAACGGACCACTCCCCCCTTTGGTTTTACGTAACAGTGTCTCGCAGACGTTCGGACAAGCGCCATTTTGTCTTCGTCTTGGACCTACGCTTCCTCCGATCCATGTTCTTCCGATCTACATTCAAATTTTTCAATATTTAACACTAAACCTACCACTGCCGGTCAAATGACCGGTTTAAATATATAATTATATTTAATTGTATATGATTATATTATATTTAATTCTAAAACCAGACCGGTTTTATACGTTTCATCTTACCATTACAATTTTGTTACAATTACGCTGTCCAACAAATCTCAACTTTTTCATGTTTCCATATATATCGGTTGAGTGGATCTTATAGAGTCTTTTTGCGCTGATTCCGAATCTGCTGTCCTCTTTTCAAGTGTTCGAATATTGGTGATAGTCACTGTAAACGCATATCAATATTGCGGCTAGCTTGTGGAAAAGCTGCGAGCCCAATTCTTGCGATCGTGACTTTCTGGGTTACTGCTTTCCGGCAATGTTCCCGATGAATATTCATCGAAACCGTTGCTGACGCGCGCTGGAGAGTACGTTACTCGATCCGACACACTTTTTCTTTATTTTCATCTCGCCCGCTGCTGGGATTACGCTGTTTACGAGCGAATTAATTTCTCCGTGAAAGTAACAATGCGAATCGCGTTCCGCACTCGAGCGAGACTCTCGAACTCCTCATGCACAGAAAAAAATACAACGCCGTCACGTGATCGCTAGGAAAACTCGAAAAAATTATCCTGGAAAAGGGACGATCACCGGGAGAAATGCGAAGGACGAGGATCGATCAGAAATAAGGAGAATGTAAAAGAAATAAAATATATTTGTGTATATATACATATTCGTTACACAATGGAAAGTGTTCGTCATGAAAGGGTATCGGTGAACTAGACCGCGAAGAAGCATAGCTCTTTCAAGGCCACGAAGAAAGAGCAGAAGCTGTGACGTTCAGATTTCTTCGAACCGGTTTCCTTCGAAAGGTTGTACGCGTCCCGAGCTGTACCGGAGGCGTTAAAGGACCGGCGGCGACGTATTTTTATCGAAAGTCGGATGAAAAACGAGAGTCTGCTAAGCGTTTCCGGTTCCAAGCGACGCGTTGCGACGCCATCTTGTCCGAACATCGTGAATCCTGAGTCGAATATCATTCCGCAACGCTTTCTTCCTCATCTGAATAATGAAATTCTAGCTTATTAAGATCGTTAAAGAAGATCGACGCATCTGTAATCCGTATCAACGCGTAAAAATGAATCAACTTTATTTAAACGTTTTTTTCCGACGATGGACCTGACGAGACTGTTTGTTGTATCTCTATAAGTTTTTTGAAAATTTTTGGCTCTCGCCAAAATTAACCCCTCCATTCTTTAATCAAGTCATTGTTTCTCATGTTAAAGGGCAGTGAGCAGTTGCTCAAGGTAACTTTGCTTCAACCTTAATGTTCTGATTGCAGGCTTGTCCTGTTAAAAAAAAACCTAACGAGACTGTTTGTTGTTCGTTTCGTTTTCGACGTTCGCTTCGTTTTTGACGTGCGCTTGTCGTTGGCAACGAACCGCTTGTAAATAAAATTTATAATATACCGGGCGGCGAAAGAGAGCATATGTAAACCAAAGAAAATACCAAACCAAAAATGCAAAAGTTAGGGAAGGGGGAGGGAAGCAGTAAGTATGGAATTAAGTGGGTTAGCGATAATTAGGATACTAAAAGAGTAGGACAGGGTAGGAATGCGTGAGACATAGAAATTAATGAGAGAAGGTATGGACCGAATGTGAGAAATAAGATAGTTTTGTACAGATAGGTAAACCGAGTCTCATTTTCTTTGGTGTAAGGCTGAAATAAAGCAAATTAATATATCGGGTGGCGCAACATTAACAATATACCATATAACTAGAATAAACGTTATTGGCGCACTGGTACGATCATTTGGAAGTAAAAGCAGATGTGGTGAACATGTTAAATTTTTTAATGTGTAGTTTAATTTATTGTAGTTATGAACAATTATCGATCGAAATACAGAGAACTGTTACATCTTTGTCTTGCATGAAGAGCAGTTTGGTGATCAGGAACTTTGAGGAAGTCGCTCGCTATCGTTTCAACGTGTCTGTATGCCAGGTCTCGATCAAGTAGAGTACCAGGGAACGAGAGTGAGGGGAGAGTCACAAACGAAAACAAAATTTCACGCGCGCCTCTTATTTTGGCTTTTTCTCGGTTCGCTTTCGGCGAAAGTAAACGGCGCCCGTGCGCCTCGCAGAGAAAGTAATGGATCGTGCTCTTAATGTCGGTTCACACGGAATTCGGGATGCGAACGGCGACTTTGTGGCGCCGATATCGGCCAAAGCATAGTCTGCAAAGACAGTTCGTACGACTGAGTAAATCGAAAGTGCCAAAACATGTCGGACACATTTCTCTACATGTACGTGCAGAATAATTGACAGGTGTAGAAGTATGAAAGTTGCCACAAGGAAGAGAGCGAACCTAACAATCAAACGATGATGGCACTGAATTACCATACGAAACGCGTAATTCGTGTGTAATCGTATAATCAACGTTGTATCCTGAATTAACCACCTGTTGCGGTGGTGGCTCTCCCACGTAAACCAACGATTTCAAGATAAATATTAAATTTTGTCGATCGTAACAATTTTATACAAAAAATATGATGTTTTCGGCGCACAGGTTCTATTGTGCGAAACGTACTAATACATCAACGTAGAGATTATCGCGTTCGTTGTATTTATTTAGGATGACATTCCGAAAGGAAAACTTTTCGGACAATTTAATATAAAATAATTCGTTTTGACCGATGTTTCTGCAAGCACGTAGGAACGATTTAATCGTTTTAAACAAATTTCACAACGTCCCGGTGCTTTGAGCGACGCTGTACGTTCTCGCGACGCACGTGGGCTTTCACGAACAGCTGGGAAACGAAGGTACAATTATGTATGTGCCGTGTGTATCTCCGTGTGTACACGGGAGAAGAAACTCTGTACTTTCGAGGATCGGCGACGAGCACGATAGACTCGGTTGACTTCTAGTCGTAGAGGAAGGTGAAAGTTCGTGCGACTTGTTCGAGATCCTCTCCCCCCGACGTTTTATCATCTCGTTTCTCCCCTTGTCGCTTTTCCATCGATTGAGTCCAGGAAAGAACCTTTAACGACTGTCATCTCTGTTTTTGCCCGGTCCAGTCGAACAGCGAAGAAAAACCGGCGACTTTTGCAGGCGATAATGGATCGCCGGTCATAAATGTAGACAAGTTAAGTATCGTTAATCGAAGATTCGTTAGAAAACACTTTCTGCTTTCGAACCGAGCTACATACAGTGCGTGCACAAAGTGTTCGTACACCTTTTAAAATAGAATAACTTTTTTGTAATTGTACCAAACGATCTGATTTTTTATAATTGATTAGAAGCATTGGTTTATGAAATGATGTGCAATTTACAAGGTTTGCATGCAAAAATAAGAAAAGCATTTCTTTGAATGATTTATTAGTGCTCTTAACGAAAATTTCAAATATATTTTTTGTTACAACGTTTTGCATTTCACCGATTTTAAATGTCTCTCTGAAAGCAGACATTTGCATAAATTTCCACTATCTATTTGCCACCTTATCAAGCTGAAAAAATTACATATCAATCTCGTTGATTTCGTTGTACACGGAAACTCCCTTCACCAAAGTAGCAAGAAACGTCATCGAAAAACTGTCAATTAACATATTATCGACAGATAGGAAATCATTGAGAAGATTGGCAGGTTAAAATCTGGTTAGAGAGTGAGGTGAATTTATTGATCAGGTTTTCGCTTATACGTTCACCATTTTCGTTTCTCTTTTCTTCTATCGATCATTCCGCGGTTCCGCGCCGGTGTCGTACCACCTGGTCACGTAGAAATTTGCTATATTTTCCATATTTTCTATTCACGCACGAGATCCTTAATTTGCACACAATGGACGCTTTTTTTCTTCTCTCGGTTTCCCATCGTGTCGATGGTTATCGGCGTTCTCTGCCGTGCGACGAACGAGAAAGAAAAAGGAACGCCGATCGCTCGTAACTTCCGGTCCGGTCTGGTCGGCATGGCAGCGTGAACGTGAACTTCACACTGTCGTGGAGATGCAAGAGGTGCACTTTCACTTCTGCTGGATCTACACGACAGAGCCAATGACCTACTAACACATCGAACCGTTCACTCGCAGCGGCGACGCTCGCTGCGGCAAGGACGTTCGATTCATCGATCCTTATCGCGATTTTCGAACACAGTTTTTCGAGAAAACCGTTCCGCTTCGTGTTCCACTGAAATCTTGTTGTACACTTGACTATTACTTGCTGTTCTTCGTCGTCAAAGGTGAGAACGAGTCCAGAACATGAACATCTATCGAAAATCATTAATTAGTGTGTTTAAATATGAAATTTTGTCGATCGTAACAATTTTATAGAAACTGTATGATGTTTTCGGCGCACAGGTTCGATCGATTGTTAAAAAAAATTCTCGACGTTTCGATCCAGATCCGGACCATTTTCAAAAGAAAAGTTGCGTTTGTAAATCCATATAAAATGTAATATATGTTGAAAAAACCAAAAAACAGGGAACAGTGAATTAGTGTGTTTATACTTTCTACATGTCTATACTTCTCCTTCACTTTTGATGAAGATAAACACAGGTAAAACACAGTTGCAAACTATTAGCCAGTTCCTGCTAGAAACTCTGTGGGTGTCGCTTCCGCGTAAGATACCCGGAAGGAGGATCCATACGATCCTACGAGGATCTTCGATTTCCCTCCGTCAATCTCCTGTTGATCCTCTTTTCGGATGTCAGGACGGACGGGTTGTTTGCGTCACGTCGCCCCGTAACGGGTGAAAGTAAAAAGAGCCGAGAGGCTATTGGAACCCGGAACCAGAAGCCACGCGTCGATCATGCTCGCCGGAGATCTGTGATGGCGCCGTCGCGGCGCCGCACGGTGGGCCAGAAATCCATCCTTTTGGACAAAAATCTGCTGACAATTCAGTTTTTCATCGATTCAATTGAATTTTTTTTTTAATATTCGCGAAGGACTATGCTTCGATGGCGTGCTGCGCGAATATCGCTAACCGTCACACTGAAGAATCCTTATCTACAAAGACCAATAATTCCGATACTCGGAAGAGCCACAAGAGGCAAATAATAGTCTTCAGGAAATCACGAGCTTAAAACTATCGAATTTATTGCCGCAAAAAGACAAATATTGATATTACACGAAAGACCGAGTAATGAAATAACGCAGATCCAGAGCTTACGGCGAATACAGACAACGTTTAGGTGCAAATCCGCAGTCCAGTACTAACTGGGGAATGTTTATGCACGGTGATACACGTTTCTCGGTATGTCATAACAGAGAGATTTTACGAGCAGCTTTTCTATGATGACACGTGCATGAAGAGCAAGAGCACCACAGGGTGGGGGTTGACGACCGGAGAGAAAGTGGGAAAACCAGTTCCAGTTGGAAAATATTCCGATCATTCGGATTCTTCTGACGATCGTGGAAAGGGTTTTAGGAAAGCCTGGTTGTAGACAGGTGCATATACAAGTAGAAGTGGTTCTTGAAGATTGGAACTACAGTAATTTCTGAATCGTAGTCCCAACACCCGTGTTTTGAACGGACTACGATGAAGTAGGGTGGCTATTTTTTGATTTATGACTGCGTCTACCCTACCGCGCCGAGACTTCAAACGACAAGCCGAACGTAGAGAAGGACAGAATGAAATAGTCCCCGTCGCCGGCACAGTTTAAAGGGCCGTGCGTCATCACAATAAAACACCAAGACCTTAACTTCTTTATTTTCGATGATATCATTATGGAACTTTCACCAACATATTCGTGGCATTTTTCTGATTAAAATCATACCAAACACGATATAATTTGGCCAATATTTAGTGGTTTAATCGACGATGAAAGTTTCGAACGCAACGAAGAAGAACGTATTGGAAAGAAAGAGACGCGAACAGTAGCCGCCGCCGGCATAGATCAAACACGCTGTCCTTCTTGTAAGTAAAAGTTTCATCGTCGATTAAACCACTAAATATTGGCCAAATTATATCGTGTTTGGTATGATTTTAATCAGAAAAATGCCAGGAATAAGCCAGTAAAATCTCATTAAAAAATAATGAAAATTAAGTAGTTTGAAAATTCGATTCACTGGAGTCAATGTAGTGGTGTTCACACCGATATACCCGAGCCGACATCAAACGTCGCCGTCCTGCTGCCCGGCGCAGCGTTGACAGGTGGTGGAATGGGTAGGCACTGGACTACGATTGAAGAGGCGACCGAGGACTACGATTCAGAAATTACTGTATAGTGGATGGAAATACTTTCTTTCAACCTGATGGCAGGGTTGACTTGTTATTTTGATTTCACCTGTTACGGACGCTTGTTTCCGTTTTTCTCAGTGCCAAGGTTTCGTTGCACCTCTGGTTTCTACCTCCGACGATCATATACGAAGGCCAGATACGAAGACACAGAATCTGTGATGCAATCAAGTATTAAAGAAGTAGCGAGGAACAATTTAAATTTCCGCTAACAAGGTGTCGCAATCGTTTCGAACGCGCTAAAACGATGTACAAACCGAACCATTCGAACAGTCTTGCATAATCCTGCTAATTGTAAAATGGCTGCTGCTCCACGAACTCTCACTGAACCGTTACAGAATGAGGATTGACTGCGGGGAATAACAATGGAATTGTGAAAACAAATTTTACTAATTTCTATCCACCGTTAACCCCGAAATTTCAGCATCGGATGAGAACGAAACTGATTCAGAAAATGATTAAAGCGTTTCAAGACCCATCCGATTCGTCCAGAGCTCGTTCACGAAAGCGAAAGATCATCGAACACCGAAACGAATGAGGCGATCCGATCACGAATGATCGCGTGATCCAGCGTCAACGTGTACGGTCCCATAAAAATGTCTGCGTGTTCCTTGGCTCGTTGAATTCGATCACGCGACGTTTTCAACGCAATTCTGCTTTTATTTTCTTTTTTGCAAAATTGTAGCTAACGACCCGGTGGATCGAGCAACGAGCGGTCAGAGCGAGCATCGTCACGTGAAGCCGAAGATCGCGGTGAAAATGTATATATAGATCGCGATCGTTTGCCAAACTAGAAATCGCCGTAGTCGAGGACAGAGTGGAGGGAAGAGAATTTAATTATCTCGCGTGTCGAGGTGTAATTGACGTCTTTATGGACGTACTAATCGATTCTCGACCAACAGTTTTTTTTCTGATCTGGATCATTCACCCCTTTCGCCGCGATCTAGCGTTATCTGGCGAATCTGTGTTTGCTCTGGTTCTTCTGTTTACTCGGGAGATACGGCGCATTGAGCGGACGCATCGGTTCTTTAATTTGCTCGAGTTAATTGCGAAACCGTGTCGGCCAGACGATTATGCGGAGCTGTAAAAGCGAAAGGGTGCGCTCAATTTTATGATGCAAACAATAGTAGTTTTTACAGAAAATGTATGATATTTTCGGCGCACAGAAAATGGCCCATATCCGGATCGAAACGTCGAGAATTTTCTAAATTGCAAAATTGCTTGCTTTAATAATTGATCGAACCTGTGCGCCGAAATCATCGCACAATTTCTATTAAATACGTACGATCGTCGAAACGGAATATTTATCACTGAACTTGCGTTTTGCAGCGAAACGATGGGTGCAGCGAGGTCCAGCCAATGGTTGCTGTTGGGTATAGTGTTCGTGATCACGTCGAGCCGCGCCACGAGTCAAACGGAAGAGGTTGGATCGCCTCTGAGGAGACCGGAAACGTTGTTCGCTTCGATCGAGACCAGCAGCAACGATTTGAACAACCGGACGGAGTTGTCGAGTTCAACGCGTCGGCGTCGTTACGTCCGGTTTCCCAGTGGTCCAGGTGGATACCTGTTCGAAGGGGGTGGTTCTCCGACAGGGAGGAACGTGGCAGCACCCCCTGGACTAAGGTTCCCATCGTGGAGACAACATAAATCGTTATGGCGAAGTCCTGTTTCCGAATACAACAGACCTGTGATGGGACATCGGACACCTCGACTGATCTTCAGAGACAATGATTTTCCACCCCCTGTCGGTGGCAGTGCGCCATCCTTCTTTCAACAGTCCAATCACCTGCCTGACTTCGAGGACGACGTCAGAGGTAACCTACAACCTAAAGCAATTTCTTGCTTGAAATGGAAATTGAGAAATTTAGATTTATTAACCCCTTGCCATATATTTGCTCGTGACGCACATTTGAACAAACTCTAACGAGTACGAATGTTACGCCTTTCTTTTTAGATTAGATTTTCTTTAAACTTCTGTTTTCTCTTCCACGACACTTTTGGGGATAAAGACGTTTTAATCACTGTGACCGTAAAGTTATTTTACGGGACGTGGTTAAGGGTGGATTTTCGATTCGACTAAGCTTCTGATATTAATATTGTATATTGTACGATGAACTATACTAATTTCGTCAAGTATCACACTCGTCGACGTTCTTGTTGCAATCTCCGTATATAAATGTATAAAAATCCGCAGCTGTACAATGGGTCACGGATAACTCTTTGCTCGAGGGTTAATCTGAGAGGATCAACCCTTTGTCCTCCACTTATGTATGGAAAAAGTTTGAATCGGACAAGCTGTTTTTGTGTATTAGTAGAAATGAAACGATGAAAGAGTGTCCCATTAACGTTATTACGACTTTGCAGCACGAAGAACGATATTACTTTGCCAGTCTTCGGTCAATCGAATTAAATAATCCGACCAAAGAACGATTATACGACTTCCCATACTTTAAAGTGTATTTCGTTGATGAAAGGACGGAAGGATATTTTCGCGTTTAATATCTTACACGAAACATAGGAAAGAGGTTGGCAGAACGTTCTCAGTTTCAGTTTCATAAAAAAACCATCGTGTGCTATCGTTAAAAATAAAGACTCCTTTAGAAACGGCGAATAAAAATTGCAACACCGAGTCCAATCAAACAGAATCGACCTAGCGTGAGAAACTAAATGAGCGAATATAAAATGGTACAACATACTTCCTCGGCGTTGCAATCCTTATGCAAAGTAGCATAATTCACCTGCATCCTAACAAATACCACCGAGCTAATTCTCAGCTTTCATCATCGGTCAGTTCAAATCGTAAAAATTCGCACAAAGTTGTTAACTCCTTGTCGTACATCATCGAATCAGACTCCTGATGAAGATTTGAACAAAGTCCAACAAGTACAGTGTGCGTACAAAGTGTTCGTACACTTTTTAAAATGGAATAACTTTCTTGTAACTGTACCAAAATCTCAGAAACCCAGGCTTCTAATTAATTATAAAAAAATCAGGTCCTTTAATGACATTTTAAATAGCGTACGAAAACTTTGTACACTCGCTGTAAATGTTGCCATGCAAAACGTATCGAGTGGAAAATGTTACGGCAAGGGGCTAATTAAATTCACATATTTGTTGCAAGATTAACAATTTCTTGGATGTTGTTTCTACGAAGAGAGAATAATAGAAGGTTTCTTGTTTCAGATCATCGAAAGCAAATGCTCGACGATTACCCTAGGTTAGAGTCAGGTACGTTCGCCCAATCAGAAGCAATGGTAGACCAGGTAGATCATCGGGGGTCGGAGGGGAAATGGCGACGTGGAAAACCGATCACTCGAACGCGCACCTGTCGAAAGCACCGGTTTCGCAGCGTACCGTCCGGTCTTTCGGTAATCGGGACCAAGTGAAACCGATACTGTTGCGCGCGCGCGTGCGCCAACAATAACAACATCAACGGAGGTCGCGTTGCATCGCGGCTTTCTGGATTTCGTGTTTCTCTCGGATAATCGTAAATTAGTCCGGCCAGCCGGCCGCAATATCCTAGGAGGTTGCCGCAACGATTGTGACAGCCGGTCTCGTTTCCGTCGAGCCGACGATTTCCGTCATCCGCGAACACGAACTCGTTACGACAGACGGGCAAACCTTTCCTGTCGACATTTACGGTTTCGTTAAACCGCTAATCGCGATTCTCTTGCACCTGGACGGGCTGTCCCACTTCAATCGGCCGCCGAAAGTCGCCTTCGTGTTCAATTTTCGCGAAGAACTCGAAGACAACTATTCAAAATTTACTTCTTTGGATATACGAGATGATTACAATTATTATTAAAAACGTGGCTAAAAATTTCGATCCACATTCTTCTCGCTCTACGCGGACGTTCTCGAGTTCCGAATCGAAATGGATGGTTCAACCGCAAAATTTCAACTACCTTGGTGAAACAGATTGCCACAGTTTTGTCACAGTACATCGACGACGGGAATTCTTTTTCCAGTAGCACGTTGATGTAGCGAATATTATTAAGTCACCGTGTCGGAATGCCATCGGCGATATCGAAGAGCCTAGTCGATTTAAACGGGACAGCCGGTACAGCGAAAGCCTTCATTTTACCGGGATTGCTCGACCGTATCCTCTCGGCCCTGTTTAGCTATGAAATACCCGAAGCTAGGCTTGGAGTAATCAGGCACGGTCGATTCTTACCTCGAGTCAGCCCGAGGATCAGGTCAGTTCGAATAAAATTGAGAAACGAAGAGACAACGACGATTTTGTTGGGTGTCTTCTTCGTCGGGTCCTGGAATGAAAGAAATGGAGAGAGAGATATAAGGGTGAGATTGTAGAGAGGCGAGAGAGAACAGTTTAGCCTGTTTTGTGCAGAGCCGCGTCAACAAAACAGACCGCTGTGGAAGGGTGACGATTCGTTGTGCGCTGACGGACGAACCTGCGAATTTTTTCTAATGTGCTGGATGTCCGCTGGCCTATTGGACGGCAGTTGCGGCGGCATTATGTTCGCTTGTTGTCAGAGGCAAGAGCCGAAAGGTAGCTCTGATTATAACCTGATTGAGGCACCTAGAGATCAGTCTCAGCCGCTTCCGTTGGACACTTACACGGAGACCGCCAATGATGATCGTAAGTCCTTCCTACTGAAGCATGCCATCCGATTCTTGCACTAGCATGAGCACCACGCTGTCTTCTTCTTCATCCTATTCTGTCGCCTAATCGCGCCGGTAAACGTTACCAATCCGTTTCATTCGCTGAACGATTCGCGCGAGCTCCAACGATATTTAAAATAATCACGAGTACTAAAACGCGTACCTTTTCTGAAAAACTTACCGCGACTCGAACGAAACCGTCTCCGCGTTACCGCGTTCATGCATAAAGTTTCGTAATTTTCCGATAAGAGAATCGCAACTTTCGCTTTCAAGATCGACCAAGAATCCCCGTGTTTCTCTCGTTTCACTCTCTCTTTCGCGAGTCTCTGCTCTCCGTTCAGCACCATCGCATCTTCCTCAGCATGCCGAAGCGACCAACATGCCTATCCCAGCCGCCGATCCTCGGATTACACCAGTTTCCCCATTTTTTCCCTTTTCTTTTTCCCCTGACGCGACGGCCGTTGCTTCTCTTTGTTACTTTTTGTCTTGAAATTCGACACTCGCGCTCTCCTCAGCATGCCGAAACATTCTCCACTTTCGAATCAGCCTCTCGGTACTCGCACTTTCCTCAGCATGCCGTCGAACGTTGCCACTTTCTTTATTCGCACCTTTCGATGCATGAAAGTACGTGCACCGTTCCCTATCCCGGTTGTCCTTCCTTCCCTTTTTCCCTTTTCAATCAATTCCCTTGAGTGTTCTAATCGCTGCGATCGATCTTGCATGCCGATTGCCATAACAACGAAGTCTCGACGACGTTCTTCCACTTCCGGTTCCTCTTCATCGCCGGGGAAAGTGTCCCCCGATCCTCGCAGGATCTCCACGGTCCTCACGATCAATTTCCTGATCGAGAAAAGCAGGATCCAACGCGATTAATTTGTATATACGTTTGACGAGTCTCAACTTTTCTTTCCGCTGCAACTCAGGAGGACGTCTTCCACTTCCGGTTCCTCTTCATCGCCGGGGAAACTGTCCCTCGATCCTCGCAGGATCTCCACGGTCCTCAAGATCGATTTCGTGATCCAGAAGAGCAAGATCCAACGCGATTAATATGTACATACGTTCCACGATCGAACAGGAGGACGTCTACGTTTCTGTCGTTCGCATTCTGTCTTACTGAATTACTCCAAGTCTAATTCGGTAACGCTACGTCGGCAGAAATCAATGGCCTGCGAAGCGAATCATTCGTGCGAACCTGCGAGCAAGCGATTCACAATAATCTCGATGCGTCTTTTTTGGGTATACCGCTCGGGAAAGTATTTAATCCGTGTCTTCCGTGCTTCCCGAATATGTGGAAATAGCCCTTGACGTTGGTTTACTATTTTTCTATCGTATCTTTTGATTAGAAATTTTCTAAAAAAATCGAATTAGTGGACAGCGGAACTTTACGTAACGTAAAAATGTTTTATGTTTTAAAACGTATTTTTTAAATTTTCGATATAGGCTCATACAAAGAAGTTGTAAAATGCAACTTTTAATATTTTTCTACAATTTCGATCAATAGCAATTTTTGAAAAAAATTAGTTTTTACATATCGTAGTAAACTAATTGTTATAGCTTCTAAAAAAGTTCAAACCGTACAGTACGATATTTAAGAAGCTATCGCCTTTTTAAGAGCGTAATGAATAATTTAATAATAATTACATAATTTTTTGACTCGCTGTATATTGACATTGTGATCGCACAGGATGAGAGGCCATTTATTTCTCGCGAGTCTAACGCTTGTTCCACAGGGATCGAAAGAACCGTGACGTTCGACAGTCGAGATAATATCGATTGAATCGCCGTTATACGATTCCCCCGGTTACTGACGCACCAGGAAGTGTTCGATTAGCGATCGTGTTTGAGACTTAACAATAGGTCTACGCCATTGTAATTGCAGGCTGCGGGATACCTGCGTCGAAGCAAACTGCACAAAGGAGGATCGTTGGCGGCGATGAAGCCGGTTTTGGCAGTTTCCCATGGCAGGTCAGACTCGCGACGATCGATCGCGATTGCTATTGACTTTTAACAATGTCGGAAGAACGTGTTCAATAGAGAAACTGTTCTACTTTCTCAGGCGTACATCAGAATCGGGTCCAGTCGATGCGGAGGCACGCTCGTCAATCGATTCCACGTTGTCACTGCTGGACATTGTGTCGCAAAGTGAGTAGACTATTTCGAGAATTTGTTAGATTTCTATAAACTGTCGAGTAATCGGTTCATTCTGATCGGCAGAGCTTCTGCTCGCCAAGTTCAAGTCACTTTAGGGGACTACGTGGTCAATTCTGCTAGCGAGACGCTACCAGCTTACACGTTTGGAGTTAGGGAGATTCGAGTGCATCCCTACTTCAAGTTCACGCCACAGGCTGACAGGTACAGCGATCGATGAACCTGTTTCTTAGATTCCTATAGAATGAATAAAAAAAGTTCAAATAATATAGTACGATATTTATAAAGTTATCGCCTTTTTAAGAGTGAGCGAATCATTTTTTGACTCGCTGTATCTCGAGTAAGTTTTACTCTTGTTAGTAAATTCGGAGTCTGGTTATAAAGAATAATTGTTCATCCAGGTTCGACGTTGCAGTTTTGCGACTGGATCGACCAGTCCACTACATGCCTCACATAGCACCGATCTGTCTCCCCGAGAAGAACGAAGATTTCCTAGGGCAGTATGGTTGGGCTGCCGGATGGGGTGCCTTGCAGGCTGGTAAGTGGGCTGAAAGGATGATTAAATGACAGATAATCGTGCACTAATTGTTTCCTTAAACAGGTTCAAGACTGCGACCGAAGACGCTGCAAGCTGTCGACGTACCTGTGATAGACAATCGTGTCTGCGAGAGGTGGCATCGTTCTAACGGCATCAATGTCGTCATTTACGATGAAATGATGTGTGCCGGATACCGTGGAGGTGGCAAGGACTCTTGCCAGGTGATCTTCCTTAATCCTTTTATGATACGAGGATTTTACATTACAGTTACCAATAAAACTTTTTCCTTTATCTCGATCGACAATTTGTAAACAACGTATATTGACGTTTTTGATCCAATAAATCACAATGAAACGAATGTCAAACGAAACGTTGAAAATTTTATAATAATTTGCAAAATTGCTTAGTTGGTAACATTAGATCGAATCGGTGCGCTGGAAACTTATTTACGATAAACAATTGTCTTCTTTCCAAAGGGTGACAGCGGAGGACCATTGATGCTGGAGAAAACAGGTCGCTGGTACCTAATCGGAATCGTCTCAGCCGGTTACTCCTGTGCCCAACCAGGCCAGCCAGGGATCTATCATCGCGTAGCGAAAACGGTCGACTGGATCACGTACGTGATCAACTCGTAGCCATCGCTCGATCCAAGAAAAATGGATACTGTTCTCTGTGCGCTCGGGTTAGGAAACTTTGCATGAAACAAAGTTCGTGACGAAACGGTACTGGATTATGGGTGTCACACGCGAATGGTTTGATCCCGCAGGATCTGGTTAAGCTGCTGCCACGATAAAGTAAAGAAGAAATATTCGGCCATTCTGTATGCTCGATGTAAATACGAAGTCAAACGTGGAGAGAGGGAGAGTGATTTTTGACAAGTGACTTTCTATTATTTTGTATAAAGTGCGACGGAACTGATCGATTTTAATCTATATCATAATTATGCATTGTTACGGCGCGTGTAAATTGTTGTGTTTATCGTCGATCACCGAGCCGTTCGAGCGCCGAAAAACTATTGCCGGAGAATGATCGATCGGTGCCGATTGCGTCTCGACGTGAATATGTTGTAAATTAAGTGCGTGTGATATTTGTTTATATTCGCGCTTAATAAATGTTCGATTTTTATCCCATTCGTCCACTGTTTCATTCGCTTCTGAACCCGATACAATGTTTTCTTGATAATCGTTTCCTCGAACGTAGAAAAGGACATCGAAGATAACTTCTTTATTCTTCGTTATATTTGGATGGGACATTGAGCGACGTATTCGTGGCATTTTTACAATGAGAAAGAAGGACAATTATCGAGAAAACGCTGTGATCCTATCGGAGAAATCCTGTCGTCGACTGACTTTAATTAACTGGAACGCTTCTGGATCCTTTCGGTGATCCTAATTCCAGATGCTGCAAGAGATAATAAAGGATCGGTGAACGGGACGGAACAGATGGGGAAGAGAAAAGACGTGTTACATGAAATACATACTTTGTTATTCGACAACCGCTATATCTCAACGTAAGCATAGCGTCGCTGGTAGTAGAACAACGCGCTTAAGTATTTACTTCGAATTGCGTAAATAAGTACACACTTATCCCCGTCGTTTACACAGATTAATTATTATCCGCGAGGACGAGGGCTGAGAGATCTTTGCGCAACCTCGCGGGAAAACGATGTCCCGCTTTAAGTATGATACGTTGGAATTAAACTAGAGCTTAGTTACATGTCCCCATCGTCACACCGAAAAGAACCTAACCGATCCAGTTCCCGCGACGAGAAAACGGTTCCATCGAGACAAAATCATGCCAACAGCGATAAAACCGATCGCAAGAACCGGGATTGCTCGTCGCGAGAACAGGAGTATCGCCAACAAATTTCGCCTACAGTTCTCTCTAGTTAGACACAAATCCATCCGGACCCGCGTCCGTCTATTAAATTCATAAAAAAGAGAAAACAATGATCGACCGCGTCGGACGCGGATCGTTGTTAGTTTAATTAAGTATCCGGGGGTGAGGACGCGAAGGGCCAGGTTACAAGCTGGCCTAGGGCTGCTATGAAGCACCCAGAAGGATTCGTCGATCGTCGAAAGCGATGAATAGTTCCTTATCGCTCAACGATCAATTTCGTTAAACCAACTCTAAGTACTATTTTCTCTGGGATGAGGAATGTGGACTCTGGCACCGAGCAAGAAAAATCGAACGTTTAGTGTCCTGAACACTTTCGACAGTTGAAGGAAAATGTCCCTAACACGTTGTACGGTAAAGCCTCGATCTAAGAACGACGGAGGTGGTCGTTCTAGGTCACGTTCGCCTACTATTTTTATGGGACTTTCAGCAACTTATTCGTGGCGTTAAATAGCAGATAAAACTTCAACTGTATTCAGTGGTTTGGTTGACGATGCGCAGCAAGTGTTCGGATCCAAGACTTTAACGTATAAAGTATTTTCTCGGAGCAAGCAACTAACAGATTCTCTATAAATTTTGCACGGCTTATTAAGATAGAAAATCCCATTATCCTATCACGTTTCGTTGCAGTTTTCTATTTCTTGTTGATTTGTCTTGTTCGGTGTAACCAGATAGTTCCTTCATAGGCTGCCCTAGGCCCACAGTGGCGTCGCACTACGACGGCCATCGCTATCAGGAATTGGGAGAACATCTATCGATCTACTTCGATCGGCCTGCGGTGGTACAGTTCTCTTTCGCGTATCGAAGATCCGGAGTCCGTGCCGCAGGACGAGTTAAAATTTCATCATCTAAAATAAATAACACTGACGATATAATACTTTCTCGAGAGGGTGTGGCGCACACCGCTCGAATACTAGCAAAAAAAAAGAGGAGTAGCAGTAGGAGTAGGACGAAGAGAGATCGGGTCAAAAGGGACCCACGCGGATCAAGCATCGGCGGACGTATATGCCTCTTCATCTTGTTCTGCGTTTGTTTTTTCTTCGTCAGATGCATTTTGCGTCGGCCATCGAGCTAAATGCACCTTGCGACGAACGATAAGCTGTTGTCCCATCGTTCCTCGTTCTGAACACTTTTTCCAAGTCTTCTGGGTCGCCATTCTGTATCTGCTCGAATCGTGGCGCGGTTTCTCCGCTAAAACTCGGCCCCGTTTCTGGACGGTCGAGCCGCGAGCGGACCTGGGCGACTTAAATTATGTTAAAACGATCAAAGAATAGTCCTCGAACAACCTGGTCATTTTCCAATGTTGGTCTAGAACAATTCCATCGCGAATGTACAATTCTATAATACAACGGCGTACTCTTCGCTATCTACAATGTTTCTTCGATCGAGACGGTTGACTTTACCCTAACTGCCGAGCTGGAGGCTTCGGAGACACTCTCTCGTGATAAAACGCGCGAGACACAGACAAGATCTTGAACTTTCTGTTGAACAATGTTGCGTCTCCCCGAGTCTCTTCACCGCGCGAAGAAGATTCTAGAAGAATAGCGGCGAGAGGGCCAGTCCGGCAGCGAGAGGAAGGAAGCAATCTCTTTGGTAGTCTAAATACAGAGAATGAAACCCGCGAATCTAAATACAACGTTTAAACACACTGTCCAACAAATTTCAACATATTTTCCAGGTTTCGATTTTCACTATGCGATCCTTATAGAGTTTTCTGCGCTGATTCCGAACCTGTTAAACGTTACGACAAGGGTCTAATTAAATTCACTTATTTCTTGCAAAATTAAAAATGTCTAGGATGTTGTTTTTATCAAGAGAGAATACGAGAAGGTTTCTTGTTTCACATTGTCGAAAGCAAACGTAGGAGGAGGGGTCGAAGTTGAAAAATAATTAAACTAAGAACCTGATTCGGAATCAGCGCAAGAAATCTCTAAGGAAAACCGAAACGTTTTTTGGACAGCGATATCCCTTTGCCCAGGTGTCGCGGGTTCGACAGACGGACGGACCGTGGCCCGTGATTGTCATGGGACGAGAAATGCAGTGCTTAGTGGAGATCGAAAATGTATGATTTTTTCGGCGCACAAGTTCGATCGATTGTTAAAAACGAGTTATTTTGCAATTGAAAAAATTCTCAACGTTTCGATCCAAATCCGGACCATTTTCAGGAGAAAAGATGCGTCTGTAAATTAATATGTAATATATGTCGAAAGAAACAAAAAACAGTGAAGTAATAGCAACAAAGAATTTTTTGAGTTTTGAACATATATTACATATTATATTAATAAAATATATCATATATTATATATTAATATTAAAATAATATATACATATTATATTAATTTACAGACGCAACTTTTCTCTTGAAAATGGTCCGAATTTGGATCGGAACGTCGATTGGTGAATAGATTGGAGAATTGAAAAAATTCTCGATTTTTCAATCGCAAAATAGCTCGTTTGTAACATTTGATCGAACCTGTGCTCCGAAAACATCATATATTTTCTATAAAATTGTTACGATCGACAAAATTTAATATTTGTTAGTGGAGATCCTTCGTGGTGTCCTAATCTACGATCTCGGGTCAGTCGATCAGCCACCGGACCAGGTCGCGTGATCCATTGTAGATCATCCACTGTGTGCATCGTCGATCGAACAGCGTCGTACCGACTTGTCGTCGTATACCGGAACGTTAGCCGTCACTACGACGGCAGTATATCGAGCTCAAGGACACTTTGCCTGTTTGGGGACAGTACGTCTTCGCTTTTGTGCACTAGGACGTTCTTGAAGTCGCGGAGTTTCTGCGGCTGCAGCACCGTCGCGGAATTCCTCGGCAGGGTTGCAATCGGGTTTGTGCTGTAGGTCTTCAGGGGTTTCTCGTACTGGTTGATCGAGTTCTCGCATTCCGAGTTGTGTCTCCTCTTGCCAGCCGGCTTCGCGTTCTGTTTCGCGTCTTTCTCCTCGAAGCACGGGACCGTTTGCATCGACATCGTGTTCCTGCGATCGTTGAACAGCGACCTCGGATTCAAAGTCACCTCTCTAGCGGATCCGAATTGCTTGAAGTTCGCGCACACCGGGCTGTTCATGAAACTGGTGTCTACGGAGCGAGGCTCCGCGATGCGTTTCTCGATTTTGATCTCGGTGACGTTCTGCCGGATCAAGATGTCCGGCGCGGCTTCCGGTAACGGTTCCTGCGAGATCGGCGGCCACTTCGGATCGCGCGACAGGTCGCGTTCGATCGCCAGGAACTTCCTACGAGACTTGTCGACGTTGTGCCAGCGATAACGGAGCTTGTTGAACACCAGATAGTCGACGAAGAAGTACTCGGTCAGGAGAGAGACGACGAAGTTCGCTGCCCCGTAGCCGATCAGGATGAACCGGAAGCTGATGCCCTCCGGAAGTTCCAGCTCGAACCAGTCGACCAGCCATTCGAATGGGAATGTCGCTAGATAGACGGAGAACAGGCTGAGGAAGATGAAAGCGGTCAGCAAGCCGTAGTTCGTGAACAGAGATTTCCTGTACGGATGACCTTTCGAGAACGCCACCGCTAGGATGATGTACTGCATCGAGCTGATGATGAACAGCGTGTAGTTCTCCGTGCAGCCGACGTCGTCCTTGTTCTCCAAGGACTTGGCTGTAGCGTTGAACGGTTCGTACCATTCCATTTGCTGGAGGTGCCAGAGGCTGCCGCACTGGAAGATGGCCACGATCAGGATCTGAGTGACTAGACTGAGGATCGGCGTCGTGCTGATCAGACTGTTCAACGGCGTCGTCTTCGCCAGCGGACCGTCGTACGCTTGCGTGTGGCCGAAGAAGAACGCGAAGATCGAGATGATGAAGAGGTCGATGTACAGGAACTCGATGTCCGTCAGGTTCGACTCGATGCTGTAAAGTAGCATCACGGAAATGAACTGGGTGAGCGAGTAGCTGGCCATGTACTTGAAGATCCCGAACGAGGTGACCAACGCTGCCCGTCCTTCCCGGATCACCGTTAACACGGAAGAGATGTTGGTCTCACGGCTGGTGAACGGCGAGGCTACCGAGGACTCCGTGTCGGAAAGAGATATTCCCGTGTGGGCCGCTTTCAGGGCTCCGCAGTCGTTCGCGCCGTCGCCCACCATTGCTGAAAATCATCCTTGATCAGAGCTACCGAATTCTAACAGATTCAGGATTGAAGATGATGAAACATACAACAGGTGTGGAGGAGAGTAGGAAAAACAACGGCAGACAGAAGGAGAATTGCATACGCTACGAGTCGAGTCCCACACTACCCCTCGCGACCATTACCAGGACGGGGGTGTGCGTAATAGCATTTTCCCAGCGCTCTTAAAAAAAGGGGTTGAAGATGACGAAGACTGATGGGAAACTTACCAACATAGTAGCCCAAAGACTGTAGCTCTTGAACGAGCTGCTGCTTCTGGTCCGGCGACATCCTCGCAAAGATTGCGCCCCGGGTAGTTAACTTAGGGATCAATTCCGGGTAGTATTGTTTCACCAACGCCCACGTTTTACCCGTCAGCGCGAACACGTACTGATGCTTCGAGCGGTGCAAGCTGAAAATTGTAGTGGAAGAGGTTAAAGTTGAACTACCGACACACGATTAACATATTCGGTTGATACAAGCCGATTTTGTGAGATACGTAATTCTTCGAAAAATATCTGACAATTGTTTTTTTCTATCGACAATCATTCACTTTGAAGGGGTGAAAACAGCCCCACTTTGTGTAATACTTTCTTGCAACTTCTGTTGGAAACATTTTTTCGTGCAACGATTACCTTCCGAGTTATTCGAGGTCGTCGCGTTAGAAGACTCACTCCGTATATATGACAAAAATTTCATTAAAAATCGGCTTGTATCAACCGAATATAGTCCTTTGTAAGTTGGCCACTCACTCATCGGATAAATAATTGACATCGTTGAAGCCGCTTTCGACCGTGTCTAAGCTAGCCACACTGTCCAGATCGGTGAAATCGCCATTGCCCTTCGGCGAGACCGGCGTCGGCTGGCTATTGCTGTTCATGAAGTAGATCTGCGGCTTCGTCTGTTGATTCTGCTGGGTCGCCGAGACTGCGATCACCGGAATACCAGGTTTCACGATGTCGCAGTCTCTAGCGACCGACAACGCTGTCAGCATGTTGTCGCCGGTCACTATCACGGTCTTGATGCAAGCTGCGTTCAGGGCGCTGATAACGGGGGTGGTTTCCGGTTTCAGCCGGTTCTCCATGATCACGAACGCCAGGAAAGTTAAGTCCGACTCGGCTGCCTCGCGACTCAGTCGTTGCACCTTCGCGTACGGAAGACGTTTCAAGGATTTGTGCGCCATCGCGATCACGCGGTAGCCCTCTGAGGTGTACTCTTGCAGTATGGCGCTGAAGTCTGCTGGAACTGTCGAAGAAACAGAATTACCAGCTAGTCGGAATGAAATGAAAATTTCGGGACGAAGTTTATGCTTGTAACGAGTCTTCTAAGGAGTTCCTTTCTGTATTTCTCGTTTGACTACTACAGTAAACGCTCGTTATAAGTTTAACTTCCGTGTTTTTCACGGACTTATATCGGGGTCCTGACTTGATTATTTAAACATGTTTAAACAATCATAATGGATATCACCGGACTCGGGAAAGTCTCGTGTTTCTCAAAAACTGTGCGCGTAGGAGAAAAATCAAGGACAGATTCGGAATCAGCGCAAAAAAAATCTATAAGATCCATCCAACGGTTATATGGAAACATTTTTGGCGTTGGACAGTGTTTACCGTATCCGCAGCCCAGTTAATCTAGTCTAACCTAGAACGATTCCAATAAAATGTTCGATCGCACGTACTCGATTCGGCTTTGGAGAGGCTCAAGATCATCTCGGGGCTGCCTTTGCAGTACAGATCGTAGTGGCTGGCGCCGAGTGTCCTGGTGATGACGCTCATCCGTTGAAGAGTGGACGTGAACGGAAACTGTCTGACGATACCGATTTCCAAACCCTGTTCCCCCAACTCCGTGGTGGAGCTAGCGAGCGCGGCGTCGAGGTTGTTCACGGAGATGTCCATCACGTCGGAAGACATGGAGTTTTGTCGGCTGAGCGTGATCCTTAAATCATTCGGCAGCTTCTTCAGCAGTTTAGATCCTTTCGGTGGTCGGACTATCGTGGGGAATAGCATGGAGAACTTAGAAGTGTCGGACACATCGGGTTCTTCCAAGGTCCAGCCGGTGGATTCGAACATCTTCAAGTCTAACGGGTCGCCTACGGGCTGATTATCGATTATGGTGATACCGTGGCACGTCACCATGCCGATCAGCAAGTCGTTCAACGGCAAGGATGTGATGTCCTTCGCTGGCAGTTGGAATTTCTTATCGACCGCAGGTACCACGCCCCACATGTCGAGACCATCTTCGGTCAACGTGCCGGTCTTGTCGAAACAAATGCAGTCGATCGATCCAGACACGTTGATCGTCCGAGGACTGGTGCAGTAGATCTTGTTTTTCTCCAATCTGCGCTGCGCTACCAATCGACCGACCGTCATGGCTGCTGGTAGGGCTGGTGGTACCACCACCGTAATCAAGTCCAAGGCCTCTAGAGCGATGTGATTGCCCTGTACACCTCTCATCACCTTCGTTACGATCGTATAGATCACGCCGATGCTGGCTATACCAGTCAGAAGAATCACGAACTTGTAGGAGTCTTGCTCGAACTTGAAGTCCACCGGCGGAGGGTACATGATGGACCTGACCAGTGCGCCCTTGCTCGTGTTGAAGCCTGTCCTCACCACCACCGCTAGCACCTGACGAGAACAATCGTTGGGAATTCAGTATTCGTTCATTCGTTGGGGATCCATTAAACGAGCTCCCTGTGCTTTCATAATTATACGTTCATTATTATAAATACTTTAATACAAGATGTACTTCGTCTATGCAACACATGCGTATTTCTCGAGAAATCAGATGAGGATTATCCAGAAACGAGTCTACCACCTTAACGAGCCAACTTACCTTTTCCGTCCCGTAGTATCTGGTTTGAATGATCTTCGTGCCGCAAAACAGCGTGTGCCTAGCGTGCTCCTTGATGTCATAGGTGATGTCATTCGATGATGGAATTGGCGTTTTGGTGACAGGCACCGATTCCCCGGTGAGCATGGACTCATTCAGAATACAATTTCCGGTGAGAAGCACCGCGTCGCAAGGCATCAGGCACCCGTGGGAAGGAATGACCAGTATATCACCAGGGACTAATCTTTCCGCTGGTATCGTTGCTGTTTGACCGGTAGCGCGATCTCTTATCACAGTCACCACGTCGGAAGATTGAATGGTGGACATCAGATTTTGTTGGTTCTGTTTGTTAAAATGATTCGAATGTTTCATTCATCTTCTGTTTCTTACGACTGGGTCGGAGAGAGTGTGGGAAGTATTGAATGATGAGGGAGGTGAAGAGGAGTGGATGAGGAGGGTGATGGATGATAAGCGACCGGTAAGAGGGGCTCCGCGAGTAGGGAAGGCTAAGGGAACAGGTAGTACAGGGTGTCACAAAATTATATGTCACGTTGGAATTGTTGTAAATGAACTGTAACCCTGAGGGGAATCAAAAATATAAATTACTACCACAGTAAAGTCGCATTTACTGTCAGTGCCTACCCACTCCACTGTCACGATGTCTTACGTTCGGCTTACTTTTGAACTCTCGGCGCGGTAGACAGTCAAAGAAAAAATAATGTCTGTAAAATAATATCTGTGCAGAACACAGACTGTTTGACAAGAATTGCAACTTTACTGACTCCAACAACGTTGATTCGAGACGTGATTGGGCAAGAAAGCGAAACGAATGACAACGTACCCGACGATTCTGGAAGGCTGCCATCAATATACCGACGCTGGACATTGACAAAATAGCCATGGCGTAATAGTAGTAGTTGTCGGCCACCCAGAGACAGAAACTAAGCAGTTGGAAGACGTAGAATGGATTCAGGACCTCCAGGCCGATCAGCGTCACGATGTTTTTCACTGGGATCATGATCTTGTTGCTTCCGTAAACGTAACGTCTGTCGAAAGATTATTAATTTTACAATTATCGCTCGATTCGTTATCCATTGAACGTGTCTACCTCATGTGCTGTTCATAGTAATTCAGCCCTTGCATTTGGTGCAACGTAGAAGTGAACACATCGACGTCCAAGCCGCGCAGCTTCAGGAACTCTGTTCTCTCGGGGTCCCAGATGTAAGTGAGCTTCTTGCAGTTGAAGTAAACGATGGACTGGACCTCTGCGACAACGTAATCAAGTTAATCTTGCTATTTATTAACGATGCGATCAAACTCCGACTCTTTGATTCCTACTTTTGAACTGTCCACCCGACAAGTGCAAAGACAATGAAGGGTGGAATTCTTCCTTGACTTCCTTGATGGTGATCATGCTGTCGTTTTCCATCCAGGGTTCATTGTTCATCAGCGAATCGCCGTCGAATGACTTGCTCCTTTAAATAAATGTAAAAGAAAATTAAGAATGCTTGGTAGTTTTCGATTGGATAAAGTAGAGGCGTCAAGCGTACTAACATTACATCTTGGACAGTCAAAGTCTTTAGCTTCTTCACGTAATAGCTGGTATGTTTTCCTTGGAACTTTTCCACGAGCAGAACAGTGTCGGCGTCCTCTAGTCGGCATCTGGAATGAGTGCTTTGCAACATCCATTGCGGTACCCAGTGGAAGACTAGTCTCAGGAGACCCCCGGTGACGAACATTAGGAACCAGATGATCACGGTTAAAATTTTGCTTCTCTTATACCTGGCGAGATCAACGAGAACAATCGATCACATCGTTGTACGAATAAATAAATGTCCTGCAGTTATTAAAAATGTATCCTCGTACCCATAAATTTCCATTTGGTCTTCTTCGCCGGGGTTGACGTAGTCGACGCCATTTTTAAGGTGGAGAACGCCGGGGCTTCTGGCATCTGAAGGGAAATCAAGATTTAAACAAACGCCAATATAAAATACTGAAAATAAGAATATCAAAAGAGAGAATGAAACGGTAAGAGCGAAGAGGAAAGGTTGCATCTTCAGGTTTGAACCTTTAACCTTATTCTAATCTAATCATCGTTTTAACCATGATGCAGATGGCGGCGAGGATTTTATTTAACGTGCATTCAAAAACTTTCTGTGGCTCGATGCAAGAAGTTTCAACGTTAATATTCGTAAAGAATGCACGTCGTTGATTCTTGCATCGTGCCACGAATTACGAGATCGACAAAGTAGCTAAAGAAAGTGCTGAAAGTAAAGACAACAAAGAGAGAGGCGTACGCTATTTTTCCGCGCAAAAAGTTGCGAATGATCGATCGGTAAAGCCGGCGGTAAATATAAATACTAGCGGTGTGCGAGACGGGAACGATTTTCGGGATCGCAGCGGGATCTTGAAACTTTCGGGATTCCTGAGAACGTTTCCCGAAAATGTTCCGGATTTCTTACTGAAAAATAATATTAAAAGATTCTCGGGAAACTCGAACATTTCCGGTAAATCTTCCCTCAATTATTTTTCTCGTCAACCCTCGTACGTTCCTGAGAGTGAAAAGTTACCCATCTAATATTTTCACATACTGCAAAATTATTCATTCCGTGACGCTATAAATGAAACACAATGTGTTTTTTCTTTCTCGACAATGTGTTGATTTAGCGTGTAAAATAAAAATGGACGAATTATTATCCTAGTCTCTTTCGTGCAGTTATTTTTGAGGGGCGTATGAGGGTTAATCGGTTTACGAGAGTCTTTTTAAGTTCTATTTCTAACTCGAGTTTGAGGGTCCCAAAATGATCTCGCATATCGCTAACAAATACCGATCGACTCTATCTCGGGGCTTACCCTCCAAAAGTTCCGTTTTCTGTTCCCGCTGTTGGTCAGCGGTGTTGTTGGTACCGCGTGTTCCGAACACGCTGTACGCGTTCCTTGCGAAGTTCAAATTCAGTTTGCTGGGCGTGGGTGTCATGACGGCTACGGGTAAGCGTTTAACAGGAAATTCTCTGTTTGCGAAATATCGGATGCCCTTGTACAGAGCCCGCGTTAAATCTTGTTTGATCGACGGTGTCCTTTCGTTCCTAGTTGATCCGGTGGTCTCACAACTACATCCTACCACTATCCTTAAGAAACTACAAATTTATTGTCCGTAGGTCCGTGACCTGACCAGTCGTCGAAATTAGCCGATAGCTAAATCGAACCAACCAGGACAAGAGAAGAGTTCGTCAACTGTCCTCGAGGATAGTTCGAGGTTGGGCCGGAACACTATTGGTAGGAAAGAACGGGTGGCGGGTATCGAAGCGAGATCGGGTAGTTACCCGGTAGATGTACCCGGTTCGAATAGACCTTGGGACGAGGCGTAGAGTTGTTGCTAGCAACAACCCCGTCTGCTACCGACACCGGTTGTCCGCCATCGTTCGGTCCATCTCGAATGTAACCGACCCGGATGATCCTAACAGAGCGTTCCGTTGCATCTGGCTGGCATAAAGGATCAACGGATCCTTTGGATGACGTCTGACCCAACAGCGAAGGGCCTCGTAGGTGGTTGTTCGGTCCTTCTGGACAAGGATTGAGCGGCAGGAGTACGAGGACGTTGAGCTTCGAGACAACAGTTGATGCTATCGCTCCGGACCTGCCCCCGGGTTCCTGGATTCGTGTCAGTCGCCAGGATCGGTCAGCTTTCGCCAGCCAATTCGCAGCGTGATCACGGCTCGTTCACCTTCGCTCATACCGCGAAGTTGGCACGCCTGGTCCGAATCTCTAGCCAGCGAACAAGGACGAAGCAACCGGGGTACCTCGAAATCCGATTTCTCCGTTAATATTCCCCTCGTCCTACCCCTGATCCTAATTCTGCTGGCAGATCCGAGCTGGCCTCGTCCTCCTGCCCCGCAATCAGTCCTCACTCCCTCTCTTGTATGCTCGTGCCTCCCTTTGTCTGCCTTGTCGCGCGATCTCAAATACATTACGGGTTAGAAGAATATCTTGGGGCGCCGACGATATGCGTCTCGATCGGCAGAAGTCTTGAAAAAATTATCCGAAAACCGAGACTTTTTCTTCCCGCGGCCTCACTGACTTATCGACCGAGAGCGGTAAGCCTCGTTCTTATCAATCGCTATCGATTCTCACGAATCACAACGAATACGACCGTTTCGTTAGTTTCTTCTCCGTTTTAAGTACAGCACAGTCTTACAGTGGAACGGAGAATCTGTCCGGAACCGATCGGCGTCGGAGAGCTGATCTCTTGGTTTTCACGGGTTTATATATAACTCGGGCGTTGCGTCAACATTCAGAGTCCGTCTCGCCGAAGGTGATCACACGCTTCCTCTCGATGATCGATCCGCCGAGTATCGCACTGTGTCCGAACCAGCAAAAAATCAATTCGAACGATTCTTTCGTGATTTTTCGTAGGTAGATTCGCCTCCGCTCACCAGCGAGTACAGTCGAAGGTTTTGGTCCTTCAGATGATCCGCTTAAACGACTCACCCTCTTCGGGACTTCTAAGTACAGAGAACACGGTGCAATAGTTTGTTCCTAGCATCTTGCTCATAATGACGATCCGGGTTCACGTGTCCCGTCCCACGTTGCGTATTTACGGTTGCGCGGCCGGCCGGTAAACTAGGAAACGGAAAAGGAAAAAACCAGCTCCCGCAGGAAGTCACTTTGCACGGGGATGCGTTCCCGGTTGCATCGATCACTTCGATACACGATTAGAGAACCGCGAGAAACGAAATGTTCACGCTCCAGGCCACCGATCGCACGACTGCCTGCTCCGACATGCACAACGACTCTTTATAGCTGTCCTAAGCTACGATGAATCTCCAGCTGGCATAACTCCCGCTCGACGAAGGATATTCGCGGAATAATTTCCCGCACACACGTACGCGGATCAATCAACACCGACTGCTCCGTCTCGCACAACGTGCTCTCGCAGACCGTTCTAAGATGGCGACCACACCGGGACGAACCCGTTTCCACGTTACTCCCCGCGCGCCGAATTCCAACAACGTCGCTGCTCGTTTCGTCGACGTCGTCGTCGGCTTCGTTCTTCTCTACGCACGATCGTTGCGCGATCACTCGGATACGCGTCCACAATCTTTTCGGAGTCGCCTGCCACTGATGTCGGATCCCCGTGTTCCTCTTGAGAAAAGAGCGCGCGACAGCTGGCACACAAAACCGTTCGCCCCAATTACCAACGAGATTCCGGCCGCGAGTGCGTTAAGGGAGTCGTTTGGCAGTCACCGAAGACTTGCGCTCTGACTACTCCCGACCCGGTTGGCTCAGGGCCGTACCAACAACAGAGGTTTAGAATCGATGGAACCTGGGCGAAACGCGCGATCCACTCTCGAATCTTTTCTTCTCGTTTTTAACTAAATTTACGGTACTCCTTTTTGTGGCCATGGTTTCACGAGTCGTTAACAACGGATTGGATATTTACGCATACGTTACTTTTATGCAGCCGTGTTTTCATAAGCGAGTTCCAGCGACTACGTCTATGCAAAATTCATTGTGGCCTCTCGGACCTCCGCTTTGTGGAAAAAGGTCAGGCAAATAGGTACGTCCGAAGAGACAATATCCAAAGTTTTTATACATTTTTAACTCTCGTTTTATACAGGGACATGGTTAAAATGAACACCGTTGATTTCAGAAGTGCGATCATTCCGAACGATGTACATTGAATCGAATCTATCGATATAAATTTCATTAGTTTTTCAGAGAGTCGCAAGAATTCGCGTTTTGGCGATTCAGAACCATCGTGGCGCGTTTCGCCGACACGTGGCTCGCGCGCGAAACCGAAACCAGCGTTCAATTTCACACCGTCAACGGTTTTCGCGATCGCAAATTGTAATAGCAGCGCGTCGACGTCGTCAGCGATTTCCGCTAACGGTTTGTCTGCTTCGAACGACTCTTTTCTTCTCGGAGCGTTTCGCAGCGGCCTCGTACGTGAGTCATTGCTTGTTCACGCGGCTGCCAGATAAGCCGCACGATGAATAGTTATTTTAGAGTGATATTCGAGCAGCTATGATTGTATTAATAGGCGATTAATCGGAGAGAAATTCTCCGTGGAGGACACGCGGTTTTGTTACGAGAAATTATGTAATTGCTTCGGCTCCGTATCGGCCGATAGGTGAGGTAAAAATAGATCGCGAAAAAGAATTCGTATCTCGCCGTGTATACATGCAGAGAGTTATGTAATCGGTGTGCTTCGACAGAGTGCAACGAAGGAAACAGATCGCTGCTCGAGTGCCGGAGACTTTCGGGTTACGATTTATGACCGGCCTCGCTGAAGCTGCCGATAAGCTTCTTCGGTTGTATCTGTTCTAGGCTGTTCACCTTGATCGAAGGCGTCTACCGAAACGAATTTATACGATTTCCACCGTGTACATTGTTTATCTAGAGTCGAGCAGAAACGCATTATTGACGGAACTCGCAAGGTTTCCAAAGCTGGTTTGTTTATCGTGATAAGCAACCGGAGCGATCTATGCACGAACAACTGTCGCGTGAAATATCTTAATAATTCGTTGGTAGACGTTCGTTTTGATCGCTTCGATAGAAAGACGCCGTCAGGATCGTTCGATCAAAGGAGAAACGAATTTATACGTTTCGTATCCACAAAATTTCGAAAATCATAGAGAATGAAAATATTCTAGGTCCAGAAGAGATCATTTTCCAGTTAAAAGCGTTAACAGGCATCGAAGGATCCCAGGTCCGTTGATCTTGATAAATGACAAGGACGATGCAAGAGGCGACGGGCGCTAATCTCCAATTGCGGCGAGCCAGACGAAGTCTAATTCCCCGGAGCGTCGATATTTGCCCTCGAACGGCACGAGCCGGCGGCTTACATTGAATTGCGTAATTTCTGTCACTCGGGGAGCCGGAGTTAAACCCGGTGGCGCCAAGTTTGATGTCGTCGTGCCTGAGATATACCCCTTCCAGCGGGTTCTGCCTCGACCTACGACGACGTAGTACTCGTGACTCATCTGTTCCCACACGAAGTCCTCTATTCGTGGCACGAGTACGGCCCTGTTAATTGCACCTCGGCCCTCAGAAATGCATCTTCGGTATCCCCTGTCGAAATCGCCAGCGGAATGCACCTGTTTTAGGGCCGGCCCGACCGAAACCCGGACCGATCCAGACGGTTTTGCTTAACAGACCTCGGGATCCATCGCTGTCTCGCTTCCGTTCGTGGCCCGTTCCAGTATTGAACGGCGCCGCGGTCGATACCTGCTTCGAGCTAACTCGGGCCTACACAGCCAGCACGTGCCAGCCCGAAAACGTTCACACCTTACTCTTCTGGCCCGAGTGGAGGGGATGCGGTGTGTACCCGTCAGGGTAACTACAGCCCAACCCCCCGCTCTTTCGAACCCTGCGCGCAACCCCGTCTATCAAATTCGACGCACCCAGGTGCGATGGAATGCAGCTCGCAGGGGCTGCCATCCGGGAGCTCTTAGAGGATGAGACGGGAAATCGACCGTATTTCGGAATTTGTTTCGGGCGACGTGTTCGAGCAATCATTTTGAAATTTTAGAGGCATGTTAGTACACCGTTTAGGTAACCGATAATATTTTTTTAGTTGGATCAGGTGACGTGTAATTATAGTGGCCATACATAAAATGCAGCTTGAATGCCATCCGGAAGCTCTTAGGAAATGAGACGGGAAATCGACCGCCTTTCGGAAGTTATTTCGGGCGACGTGCTCGATCAATCTTTTTGCAATTTCAGAGGCATGTTAGTGCACTACTTAGATCATATTTTTTTTAGTTGTTAAAATTTGTCAGCGCGCTAAGTCGTATAAATGTCCATCGATGATATACTACATCAACTTCTTTGGAAGTGCTGTATAAATAGCCGAGGACTTGAACTCTCGGAGTTCCGGTAGAAGAAGGGGAGAGATGACTAATTCGATAAAAGAAAGAAACTTGAACGGACAAGGATACATTTCCACTGACGTCGCAGCTTAATTTGACCAGTGCACAAAGGTTTCCTGTGTTCCAAACGCGAGGGCACTAACGAAAATGATGCTCCATTAGAATTTTTACTTAATGGACCTATTAATAAACAAATTACGTCGTTGTGCAATCCGTTTCGTTGCGAGCAGGTCCATAAAAGCTGCCATCTGCATGGATATATGTATTAGATTCTACAGAAGAGCCATTTTTATTCAAGATGGGTCCACTTTGACCCAGCAGCATGATTTATTTAAATTGGAGATTGTTCAAAACGATATACTAAGGAGATCGAGTGTAGATAAAATATATTCAACCCTCGATGGGGTCGCCCCGGCCATATTCAAATTTATGTTGATAATTATTTTGCATTGGTGCAACTATTTGAATATTTAAATAAACATTTATTATGTAACGAAGCGTCCAATGCCATGGAGTAGAAGAATTTTTATTTAGAATTCAGAAAATATTTTTTGTTCCGAGAGTAAACGCATGTTTCCAGACAAATATCTGTGCTGCGAGTCTTCCAAGAACCGTTGCGGTTGAACATGCACTTTCTTGCGAAACAGGAAAACCGTTCTGGCATTCGACGAACGTGCTAATGGCTTCGTATCGTTTGCTTTTGATTTCACGTCGAGTTCTTTTATCAGCTCGGACATCGCTACACTTTCGAGTGGAATTTTTCTGCGAGCGATCGGCACTTCTGCCACGCACGCAGTCACAATTAATAACGACAAGATAGCGAAACTTATGTAAGGTGAACACTGTTGAAATAATCCGCGCGGCGCGCGGATGGACGCTCGCCATTCTCGCACGCATCCAAGAAGCGCTTCTAGCCAGCAGGAAGAGAGTTGCATCATCGATTTTTCCTCGGCGACAAATCGCCGAGTTTCCGGTTAATTGGCGCGCGTTGACGATTCTGTTCGCGCGTACCCTATTGGGAACGCGTTCCACGTATCCGCGTCGCGTCGTAATCACGAACCACCTCGAAGAAAGAAGCTTTTACCGATCGAACTGTCAAAACGATTTGCATATCTTCCCTAGAAAAACTGCCCCTAAAATTCAGAAATCTCTGACAGTCGCCCTTGCAACAAAAAGCGGCAAATCCACTGTTTTTTCAAGGAAGTTACAGAAATATTATACGCAGGTAACTAGTATCTGTATCTAATTCAAAGATCCTTTCGGATCCTTCAAGATCCTTTTGACCAGTTCGAGGCTTGAATGAACACGTTCCGAGACCTAAGCCCAGAACACAATAGTAATGCAATAAACACGGGTATCCCAACGGCCAGCCAGGTATATCGGCGAGAAAGTGCTAGGGCTTAGCTGAAGATAAGTAAAACGATCTTTTAAAAGTTTACGGATCCTTTCGCGATTACGTTCACGATCACAACCACTAGCCGCGTTTTTTCGAGTTTAGTCTTGTTTTAATCGGAAGAAACGAAGATTATTGCATTACGATTGTGTTTCGGGCTGAGGCCTCGGAACGTGTTCATTGAAATAATTTCAGGAACCTCCGATTTCCGGATGTTGAACGAATTTTTAGTGGCCCTTTATTATAAGAATAATTTTAGCGGCGTTAGCTAAGCGTTTTCTGTTGCGGGAGGATCAGTTGATAGCGAGAACTTGTGACGGAGATAATTGTTTTCGATTCAATTGTTTCTTATCGGCTCGACCATAGTCGAATTCTTTTGGACGCGTAGAGGAAGTTATGCAAGGACATTCGAGTCTCGGCTAACTTGGTCGGTATGTATACGATATTATGCGTTTATTCGCAAACACCGTTATGTAAGATCAGTATACCGCACGTTTTCGTGGCGTTTCGTAAACATAAACTTGTCGATTGGCCGATACGTCCCGAGGAATTGTAAGTGTTCGTGTCTGTACGCTATCTTTATCTTTGTTTAATGTCACTGCGTCGTTTCAATGAGCGTAACTCGAGTATTCGATCGAGGCTCGTTGCGTTGCTCGTATTGTAACCCAACACTGTAAATCAATTAACGCTTCGAACACTATGACACGCTGGTAATTATGTCGTTACTATTTGGGACACCGTCTAACTGGCTGACCTTGTCCGGCATCGATTTACCATCGTTATCTTATCATTTTTTGCACGAAATACATTGCCGATCTTCGTACGAAATTTCCGAGAATCTGCGGACAATTGCAATTCGTTAACATCGATCGAAACGTATACAGATCGACGATAGCGTTTAAGATCGCAGAGATCGAGAGAAGTCGTCTGTCGGATCGATATTGCGGTATCCGGACAACGAGGTTGTTGATAAGAAGAAGAAAGAAGTCAGATCCTCTCTTGTCGCCGAAGCGAGAACGCATATCTACGATTACACTCTTATCCGCTGTTGACTATTGTACGTTTAATAAATATTTTTATTGTTAACCATAATGTGTTCGCCGGCAAGACAGCGCCGAAGCCTCCGCAACAATATGTTTTATAGACCTATATTTTGTTGGGTCCCATGGAAATCACCGACACAAATTTCCCCGACACGATTTTCACCGACAACATTTCACCGACAACACCTTTCACCGATAACGACTTTGATCGACACCAGATTTGACCGACAACAAATTTTACTAAGCGAGGTGGTCGTATCAAGTCGTTGTTGATCGAATTTGTTGTCGGTCAAAATCGTTGTCGATCAAAGTCGGTTAAAGTCGTTATCGGTGAAAGGTGTTGTCGGTCAAATCTGGAGTCGGTGAAAACCATGTCGGTGATTTCCATGGTACCCGTTTTGTTACACATATGCTAAAAATTTAATCGAAATCGATTAACATACAAAAATAATGAAAATCGTACATTCGCAAGATTTTTTATCAATTTCTACTTAAAGTCCACAGAATCACATTTTTTGGACTCAAGGTCACACGAAGGTAATGCTTTAAGCATGTTCAAATGTATTTTTGCAGCCGCCACAAGATGGAATGTAAGAAAAATAAGATTCCTGATAAAAAAGTAACGATGACCTTGAAAAAACTGTGAAAAAGTAACCGGACAAAAAAAATTGTTCTTCTATGACATTCCTCCTTCGATACCATTTAAATTATGCCATAAATATTTTTCGAGATACCCTGTATCGAAACGCGCCCTCTGTTGAAAACTATTTCTGGTGCAAATTTAAGGACAAGTTTCAGTACTTAGAAACGGTAGACCAAGAAGGTGATGGATATCGCGAATTCGCGAACGTCCGCGGTCCGGAACACAGACGAAACGCGACCTCCATGCTATTTTCGCGCGGCGTGGCGCGTCGGCCGATTCGATGAAAATCGTCTCGTATTCTACTTACTCCTCGTCTCTGTGACTCGCTCCCTGCATTTAGAACGTTTGAACTTTTCGGGTCTATAATAGTCCAGTGACGAGGTCGCAGCGTTTCATTGGTGTCATCGTTTCCGGGATCGGATTATTAGTAACTCGTGTTCTACGCTCAATGATTCAGCTATCGTGATACCGTGTACAGCCTCCCTCCCCCGTCTTGTTTATTTGGTCGAATAGTCATCAATTTTTGCATCTGAAATCGTTCACGATGTTGCGCATCTTCCCGTCATTCGTACACCTTTAAGAAACGAATAACTTTTTCAAAAATCGACCCAGCAGGCTGAGTTTTTTTCAATAATTTTCTTTTTTAGACTGTTATTGGAAAGTTATAAAAAAAATTGAAAGACAGTTCTTGCCGCTATTCTTATTCGAATAATGATGTAACAGCTTTCATAACGGATCTAAAAAAAGTTGCAAGGCCGTTCGGGATCTGTTGAAAAAAATGATGTCCACGCTCGAGAGAGGTGTTAACGTTTAATAATAAGATACTAAATCACGATAAAAGGCAATCTGAAGTGCGGAGATTAGATTTAAACTAGTCAATCGAAATCCTCGAAACGCGGCTCTGAAGACAGCGAGACTGGATGGAAAACAAGATTGTGAATTTATCGGAATAAGTAGATACATTATTCTTGATTTGTCGAAGTTGTTCAACAAATTAGCTAATTTTTAATCTCGATAAAAATTCACGATAATCGTTAATTGTTGATTGCGATAGTTGCGATTGATAATTGTGCAGAGTTTTGGGCCGAGATCTCTCGATCTCTCGGATCGTTAATTGATTCGAGAATCCACAGAGGAGATTAGCGATTCGTGTTCGGGACCGCGTGAGCGTCATGGTATCGAACGAAGGAAAACTACTTGATCAATGAAAGATTGGTTGCACGCTGCGTAACCCCTGGGGTTATCTCGAGTCGGAACTCCTTGTGCTTCGTACATCCCGGTACGTACAGAGTCCGTCGATATTAAATAAATGGCAGACAGAGAGACAAGTGGTGATAGACAAAATTGCGACGCCACTAATTGTTCTAATTCGTTCTAATTACGTCTCTCCAAAATTACTAATACGAACAGCATCGAAGCTCGAGACATCATTAATATCACTGTCCAACAAATTTCAACTCTTTTCATGTTTCCAAATAACTGTTGGATGGATCTAATAGAACTTTTCGTGCTGATTCACGAAAATGATCCACATCAGGATCGGAACGTTGAATTCTAGTGTTCACTGATCGAACCTGTGCGCTGATACCATCACACAATTATTCTCAAAATTACGATCGAAAGAAATTGAATTTATATTTAGTATTTTCTCTGGAATGGACAACTTCAACATTTTCTCAAAAATTCTTGTTCCGTTGCGTAGCAAAGTAGCTCTAACTTCTCACAAAATTAAAAAATAGTATGATACAACGTTTAAAGAGTCTTCGTAAGAGGGTCCGAATAATTTTTCCATCTTTAAAATCGAGTTCCAATCAGTTTTCGTACGAAAACCTAATCGAGCACGTCTTGATATCTGAAGTGGTTCATTCAGATGTCTCGATAACGGCAACCAAACGCACACGCTATTTATACGGGATTAACTCGACCGATAAAACGGAGTACATGGAAACGCACTTGCGGGTTTGTTTCCACTGAAGTCGGTGAGCGTCATCGTTACTCCGCGATAAAAAACGTTAAGGAAGACTTTCCTTGCTTCCTGGACAGTCTAATAAGTGGCCACTGCCGTCTGCGATCAGACCGAATGACTGAGCCGTGCTGAGTCTCGCTTATGTCAGTAGCTTAGTGGATTCGCCTCGACAAAGGCTGCTGAAACTTGTTCTAAGTTTGGACATGAGAGTATACGTTTGTTTGATGGACAGTGGTTCATTCGTAGAGTGTTACCGTCCGACGATAATCGTTTGTTGGCAATATCCAGCGTTTTGTCGAAAGAAAGTCGTTACGTTTACTGCGTTTGCATTTATTGCCGCTTTATTCATTGTCTTCGTGCATTGAATTGTGCATTTCATTTGAATCTCTTTAATTTCAATTCACTTTTGTCTCTTTCCAGCAAGATTCGCTCGAGGTAGTTGATTTTTACCTCGACCATGTTCTCGCGAAGTTTTTAATTCGTTCAAGCGTTTTTGTTAGATGCTTTTTCTAGATAGTAGATTTTCTAAAAGATTTAGAAGATCTAGAAGATGGACGAAATCCACGGGCCGTTTGCTGCTCGTCCGTCGTTTTTCGCCAGCTGTCGCCGACGATCGAAGCCTTGGACTTCGATCAGTTGAATTCACGAACGGCAGCTGTTCAAAATGAATTCGTTCTTGTGATCGATGGGGCCCGTTCGAATTCTCGATCGTGCCTCACGCAAACGGATACATTAGGTGGGCCAATTAACGCGTAGACGGACAATGCAAAGTCGACTTTATGGACTTCGATTAATCACAATGGTGTTCGCTGGTCAGAATTTCTTGTCGTTCATTATATTCGTAAATTTAGAAATCAAGAAACGAGTTATAACGTTCTTTTACCGTTGTGTCAACGATGATAACGAGGATTCAAAATGACGATCAAAAACATCCTCGCGATGCAATAGCAACTTGGAAAGCTCGATGACTCGATCCGAGCCATTTAAAGCTTCAAGGATCTTAGTCGAAAGAACAAGATTATTGTTTACGAAGCAAGTGACCAAACAGTTTTCCAATGATAATACGCACGTTTATTATTCTTATATCATAGCTCGGTTACATGGTCGAAGTCGGAGTTAGCGTGAAGAATGATTTTTGTTCGACAACGAGGATCATCGGCGACCACCAGGGCAACCAACCTAGCAATTCATCGCGTAATAACACTGTTTTAGCAATATCGATAAGTTTGCGTAATAATATGTGCAAATAACTGACGGAAAAATATAAGAAGGCCGCTGACAACTTCGTAGCAGCGAAGTAAACGATAGATATTATGAAGTAACAATATTATATAACCGTTGAAGAGGCGTTTAAATGTGATCTACGTCATAGATCATTCACCTAGATCGCTTCGTTGATCCTGAGTTCACAATCTGAAATTTTGCGAACGCATTCTTGAAATATTTCGACGTACGTGTGTATTTATAATGTATATTTAACGTTCGAAGATTTCTTGCAGTCTATTTAAAGCTGAAAGGTTGTTCACTTGAGAAGCATATAACTTATAATCCGACTTCCATCCCTCTTTAAACTTCTTAGCGGTCGACTTATTGACTTTACAGTCGCATTTCTATTTCTATCGATGTACAAATCGATTTCACCTTGTTCTCGAGCTTTCTATTGACTTAACAAGTCACGTTTTTACTCTTATCTCTTTATGGGCTCGATTTGAACCCTTCTTTAGTTTCTCCGAGGCTGCTTTTATCGATTTAACAAACAGGTTTGCAGTTGTATTTTCCACTCTTCTTTATTCTCTGAGATTGACTTTGTGCGTCCACTATCGCGTTTTTCTTTCATCACCGCATTTCTATCAATCTACGGATCGATTACTCTCTAAGCTTTTCGTTGACTTAACAAGCACATTTCTATTTCGACCTCCAGGACAATTCACGCACATTTCTAATTCCATCGATTTAGAGATCGATGACAATCCGTTCGTCGTCTTTGTACGTCAGTTTCATTGACTTCAGGAAAATCAATTCACTAAAAAACAATGACAACAATCGATTCGATCGATGATCACAGAGAAATTCAAGTTGTTCGGTCGATTCATAAAAAAGTTATTCTGATTTCCAATGCGTGAGGTCAGTTATGCTCGTAATTGTATCTACGATAGTCCTACGGCTCAAATTAATTAATAAACTTCGCACAATTAAATTCCAGCTTCCAATGGGTGTCCCAATGTTAGTAGCCAAATTTAATATTAAAGCCTATCGTTACATATTGTCTATACCGTTTCTATCATTCTTATGTCTTTATTGTAATTTTTATATATCTTCAGTATCCTATAATGTTTTGTAATTTTTATATTCTGCATCATATGTATTGTATTCCATGTATTGCATTATGTTGAAATAAATTTCGTATGAGATTTTCTAAAATAAAAAAAAAACATAGTCCTACCGTTCACGACGTTAAACGCCGGCTCATAGGGCTCCTCATTCAAGCTATTCATGGTCACCGGTGTCGTTGGTGGTTCGCCGATCGTTCTTTGCGATTAGGTGTGCGCGAACGACCCGGGGTACCCCGGGCATCGCGGTTCACCGTATCCTCGCGAGGGTTGTCCGTTTCTCCCGGTGATTCAACGCCGTCGAGCCGATCACGGCATTTTCCGGGACCGTTTTCCGGGTCGGTTCTTTTTTTTGGTGCGAGACGTAGTAAAATCAACTGGGACCCGCAACGAAGTGCCGAGCAACACTGCCGGTCGCTAGTTCCTCGCCCCGTTACCGAGCCGCGTAATATCGCTTTCGTACCGCCGATCCGCTCAGACCCGAGACGCTGATTGGCCCGGGCCGGCTCTTATCAGTCACGATTCCTCGGATAGACCTCTTCCGAACCGTCACGTCGACCCCGCTTCGTCTACCGATCTCTCGACGCTCTGCGCCTCTCGACAACGCTCTTCCTAGACAGAAAGCCCAGGTTTTAGTGCGTATTTTATAATTTGCGAAATTTTACAACCTTCTTAAAATCACTATTCTTGCCGGCGTGATAACGGAAACGCTAATGTATATAAGATCCACTTGCCTGAATGGGCTATTACTGTAAGAGGAATTTTATTCGTTCTAGCTAGGGCTGTAACTTTCCTTCGAAGGTCGAAGATTTCGAAGCTTCGAATCTTCGATCTCTGAAAATTTGAAGGCGATGAGAATCAAAGGGTAATTATTCGGAAGGTACCACTATGCTCCGATTTCGATGAAATTTCAATATATTATAGATTTCGACATTTGGAACAACTTTTTCCTTTCCCAATATAGGGAGGTCCATTCTAGTTTTCGAGATATTCGCAAAAAACTATTGCTATCATCGGAAGAATGGAAGAAGACGAGGCGAACAACGAGGTTCGCGTGTTTCTGGGAAAAGAGTATCGGCTCAGCAGGTTCGGCGAAGTAAATTGGCTGGAGGATTCCTATCTGGGAAACCGGATACGCGACCATCCGATTCACAATAGATGGAATAATTGCCTGCGCCGTATCTCGGGACCAAGATAATTGGCTATTTAGTTAATAAGTGATCACGGGTCAGCGAGTACATAGGCAACGTAGTTCGGGATTATCAGAATCAACGCGGACAATGAAACGGCCGAGCTAATCTCTTGATAGGATTCTACCTCGAGGACTAAAGTCAATATAGCGCAAGCTTACCTTGCGAAACATACACAGCCACCTCGAGCAATGATCGATTAGCCTGGAGATTCTCCCGTGTTCGATTGCTTCAAACAAATCGACTCTAATCTGCAGATATCCTGAGAAAGTCTAATGGTGCTGGTTCGACATGCTGCTTATCTGGAATCGTAATTACACGGTGTAGAACGAGCTGTCTGGAATAGCTTCGGATATAATTATTTTTTATAGGAATTCTTGGGAGAAGTAAAATTTCGTTTACTTTTACGCAGCTTCCGTGTGCGCGAAAATAGACCAACACGGAAGTTTCCAATCAGTGGCGCACCCAGGATTTAATCTTGGCGGAGGATGAGGTGAACAAAATGACCTTTTCTTTTCAGCAGAAATATGCATAGGGAAAAGTTGTTCGAAATGTTTAGTATTACATATAACATATCCAAAAATCATCGAAATTGGAGAGGAAGCAGCTATTCTACGGTTTAGCTAATTTTCCAGTGTTTTGTTTCCTTTTTCTTAGGGGAGGAACTTTGGTCACCTGGCTCCCTCCCCTGGCTACGCCACTGGTTCTAAGCGATGCTATTACCTTCAATTTTCCCTTCGCGTATTTTGCCGAAGGAGAAAGTCCCGGCTCCCTGCAGGTCCTCGCGTTTTCTCCTCGGACTGCACTCGATTGGTTTATTTGCATTCCGACTACACCTACGGCGCGATTCCCGGTTGACGAATGTGCCCCGCCATTCCTTTCTCTTTTTCGAGCTCGCTTTAACAGAAAGTCGGCAAGACTAATCGCGCCCGACCGTCATCCGACGACTAGCGATCCTCTGTTTGTTGCATGAATTATTTAATATTCGCCGATAAACATGCGCATCCGATAGAGTGAAAGGCATCCGCGGTTCACGGACAACCAGCACGATAGTGCACGACTCGATCATTGGATAGTTCCATTTCTTATTACACGTGAGTCGTAATTAAACGGTACTCGCAAGGGTGATTAGTTAAGAGTAGCGTATCTAATCTGACAAAGCAATATGCTTTTTTGGTCGAGTACCCTTGTTCGCGGTATCGTGAATTCTTGCTTGTTTATCGATCTTTGTGGAATTAAACGTGTCGCTATTGATGCTTGTCGCGAAGTTTCGCAATCGGTGCTGCTGTGCTCGGCGATTAGGCTTCGATCCACTCTGCTGGAAGTTTTCGATGATTCTTGGAGTGTTGCGCGGAGGAACTTAGGGTCTCGGAGCTTGAGTGGAGAAATTTGCGATTTTAATTTTCACGTGATCTTCGGAAACACTGTACGTTTAAACGGTAGTAGATAAAACGGCGGACGCCTCGACGGGAATCGTGGGCCCACCTAAAAAACTTGTAAAATGCAACTTTCAATATTTTCTATACAATTCCGGTCAGTAGCAATTTTTGGAAAACGATTTCTTCGCGTCGAGCAGGAAACTAACTGCTCTAATATCTTGAAATCGTATAGTCCATGTGCGTGGAGTCCACGCGCGACACAAGTGAAACTTTTTGCTTATTAGGTATACATAGAGATACATTATTAGTATGTATTTGTTGAACGAGAGATAATATATGAGAACAGTGAGGACGCGGGTATGATCTCAAAGGTAAATAAATTATTACAATTTCATTTTACTTTACTTCACCTTACCTTATTTTATTTTATAATTGAGGGGCGTCGCCGCAGACGCACTCTACTCTTCTACAGGTACTCCCACTACTTATCTAAGTATTCCCCTCATGCGATCGGAATTTTCGTATAGCTTGAAAATTGTAACCCCTTGAGCAAAGAAGTTTCACTTGAAAAAGTTATTGATCTTTGTTTCAACGCAAACAGAAAGAACTTGGATATCGTGCCGACTCTTCCTTTATTCTTTGCGAGACAATGGATACAGTTGTATACTTCTCAAAGCAGTCAACAAGATAAAAAAAGAAGGTGAACGCTCCACGGACGTCCTCTAATAAAATTGCGAGAGTTAAGGGATGGGGGTAATTACAAACGAACGAATCTTCCTTTATTAAACGCGCTAATACGTTAAATAGTTAATCAATAATATTAATATTAATAATAATTAAATATATATTAAAATTTCATCTCTCTCTCTCTTTCTCTCTTTCAATAACTTTCAGCGCCCAATCCAAGCGAATCCGACCGTACAGTTTTCCGATCGTTGCTCTCCATCACGATAAAAACAATTTTTCCAAAATACAGTAGGAACTCGATTAACCGGATCCCGATTATAAACAGATATGCGTTTAAATGTGGTTACGTTATGGAGGGAAATGAATTTTCTAAAATAAACAATTTATTTTGGAATATAATGTACATTTTAATTATTTGCTCGGGCTATTTATCTGAATCGAGGTCCTACTGCAAAACAATACCATAGAAAGTACGAATCCTTTACTACAATGACAAAATAGAAAACAATGAGACCGCGGACTGGACTAGGCTGAATTAACGATCCTAAACGATACAAAAAAACGATCCTAACACGTGGTGCACAACGATCCAAGCCGATGACGTTTTCAATCAGCTCAGAAGTCCTTCTTCTTATCCTTGTCCACCAAGACGTTGTCGTGGTAGCTGATCTCTTGTCCAGCGACTGCTGGATGAAGATAATGTGGTTCTACATCTATCTTCTCTTTCACATCCGAGTCTAACACCATGGAATGATGAGGTCCTCGATGTAAGACCGTCGTCGTCGAATGATGTTGCTGTTGTTGCTGCTGCTGTTGTTTCCCAGACGATTGATGCTGATGCTGATGTTGATGCGAGTGCTGTTTCTCTTCCTCCTGACCGTACTTCTTCAACAACTCCCTCAACTGCTCCAAGTCGGTGTCCTCTCCATACTTTGAGAACAAGTCCTTCAGCAACAAATCAGCGTGCTCCGATTCGTCCGGCTTCTCAGAGTCCTTCAATTGTTTATAGTACTGCAGGAAACGTTCGTCGACCTTCACACCGTCCCTCGTCGTGTTCTTCGAGGCGTTCAGATTAGGGTTTAGTAGAAGATCAGGTGTCTCGTGGACTATGTTCACGTTTTTATCTAGGTTCTCCTCGGTCAGAGATTGCAGGAGGGTGTTGTAGTCCGGTTTGATTCGGGATGTCTCCATGCAGGAGCTGCAGGAACAGTTCGTGATGATCTGGACCTTCTTTTGCATCGTTATAGGGTTGTTGTCTTCGTCCTTGCAATCCAGAGTCACCTGGAACGATGAAGAGGCGTGTGAATGGTGTAACGCGAATAAGAATATCTTTAACGGAACGAGGATTCGTTCAGATTAGAAAGTGAAAGGGATGGGACAAGGGAGAACGGCAGGTAACAGGTACAATGGGAAATGGGAGATAGCGTTATCAAATATTTTCGTGGTAGCTAAACAGGTTTAAACGGTGGACACGAGGGTGTGACAGGGGGTGGCTGTGGTCCGCTCGTTAATTTACCGTGTGCCAGACGCTGTCGAGGGGCTGACACGAATCGCAGTATGGTCTGATGAGGTCGCCGGGCGCGGACGGCTCGCTATGGGGCACCATGTACGAGAAACAAGCGCCGACGCACACATTGTTGTCCAGCTCCTTCGAGGAACACTGAGGCCACGTGACTACCTGCTTGATGGGGGTTGTCTTGCACCAGCTGTGCTTGTCGGGGTAGAGCACTATGTTGTGGACCTTGAAACGAACTGTCATATTAAGCGTCATCCCCCATTAAGGGTGCGTCCAGACACGGGAGCCATGGGACCGCTGGCTCTAGCATAGCGTAGAGGAGAGTTCCCTTCTCCTTGGGAAATGCCTATGCTAGAGACCAGCGGTCCCATGGCTCCCGGAGCCGGCTCCTGTGTCTGAACGCACCCTAAGGACTCTAGGACGTGGCTAGCCGACAACCTGAACAAAAACGTGAGCTTCAGGAACCTTCTGTAAGCACTGTTCCTGCAGATTGTTAACTAGACGCGGTCCTTTCTTCGAGGCGAAAAATCAAATGTATCGAAAGGAGATGATCGATAAACCTTGTGCTCTCGGTGCGCGAGAAGAAGGGTCGACTGGACGAGCAGCAGGATCGCCACCGTCAGATGACACGTCGATCCCATGATCCCTGAAACAATGGAAAGAGAGAGGGTATCCGAAGCTTTCCAACTGATCGACGGGTCGTTTCGATATAGTTAAGAGTTGGGTACATTGTTGCCAGGTAAGAAAAGTTCGCGGGACCAAAAACTTTCTCCGCGGTTGAAACCGCGGGATCGGAGAACGAGCCCACTATGGAATTTCGCGATTGCAATTCCGAGGCGAGGCGTGTCGCGTGCACGTGTGCAAAGTCGACGGCCTCTTGGTCCCCTACTCGGATCAATGAAAGTCGCAATAGCGACGGGCTTGTCGCGTTGCTACGCGTGCCGTTGTGATCAATGAATTTCAAGAAAATTCGGAGAGCCGCCTATCCGTCCAAAATTCATTGTAACCCGAAATTCATTGTAACCTGCTTGTAATTCCACCTGCGTGGAACTTTACACGGTGCGTACGTGGGCGATTCTATCTGTGCGCAACTGGGCAAAATAGCAATCCCCATGGACCCCGAGGTCCCCGGTTCGACGACCGACTGAAATTACGTCACTGGGATTTGTCGTGGTGCCGTTTCGGGGCTGTCGGCTCTTCCTTTTTTCGTCGCGTTCGTCGCGTGAATTTAGTTTAAAGCGAGAGCCCGCCGCACCGGTGCGTGCGCATAGGGGGCTCGTAAACGCGACGGGGCCCGGTCCCAGAGAACACGGGGTTAATAGAGGGGGCCAGAAAGATGTTGGCCAGGGAAGACGAGGGAGGGGGCCCGGTATCGGTGCTTCATTCATAAATCGTCAGGCCGATTCCCCGATTCCACCGACGACGAGGAGCCGGGGATATGCTCGAGTTTTAAAGTCGCCGAGATTCCGAGATAACGGAATTCCCCGCCGCCCCTCGGGATCACCGGGAAACAGGAGACTTTCTCGTTGATGTCCCGACCATAAATACCGGCGGATTTAAGGTACGAGGCTTGAATACGCGATGCACCTCCTTCCGGCGATGCGTCAGGCTTCCCTCGTGCCGACACGAACACGACGACGGAAAAACGACGCTGTCGGCTTGTTGCTTTCGGAACGATCGCTGTTGCGCCGCGAATAAATTATGGTCGCCGCTGCTGATTTTTCGGAAATTGCTTTCCGAGAGAGTTCGCCTGAATTCTGCTTCCTCCGAGGATTTTCATGGGGATTTGAAGGAGATTTTTCGAATAATAGAACCTCTTGTCTACCAGTCCTCCTTGTAACGGAAACAAAACGAAGGAACCTTCGAAAACATCCTGAAATCATTATCTCTCTACCAGAAAGAAAGAACCCGTAAAACCATCCGAAGGAAAAAGGAAGAAACCCAACCAATTACCCGGCAACCACCAGTCGCCATCGCTTCCTCGATCAGTACATCAGTCTCCCACTATCGATCCTTTTGTTTCTATTTTCCCGGGGCGATCGGTAATGAAGCAATAATTCGGCATAGAGGGAACGAGTCCTCGAAGAAGCTGCGGAAGAGGAATTAACGAGAGACAGAGGAAACGAGGCCTGGCAAAATAAAGAACGGGGCACAAGTTAGGGGACGAGGTGCCGGGGTTGGTCGGATCGATGGCGACGGAGAAAAAAGCGTCAATCTCATCGTACGATCTTTCTTGATCCTTCGGGACGATCACCGTCGAACAAGTGGCAGGCACGACAAGGTAAAAGGATGTGCAGGTTCCAATTACGAGGCGCACCGGCCGTTTTTTCGTCTCGGCGAAAGCCCATCGGATGGATCCGTTTCTCTTCTCTCTCTCTCTTTCTCTCTCTCTCGACTCTCCCTCTCTCTCTTCTGTATGTGTGTGCGTGGACCCGTTTCGTGCATCCTCCGTTTTCAGCCCTTCAGGAATTCACTTTGTCGTTGGACTCGCGAGTTGGATTCCTGACAACAGAAGGAATCTCGTCCCTCCCCGGACAATTGGTCCCCGGTATTTCCAAGGAGAGGATCAACTTTTCGTTCCCCTCCGATGCATTTCAATTCCAAGATCCCTCCACCTTCATCGTCGTCCTTCTCCTTCCTTTCTCCTTCGAACCTTCTTCAACGGTTCCACCACAGCCTTTTCTTCGACTGTTCCATCCCGCGCCACTTCATTCGTGGAACCTTTTTCTTCTCCGCGTCTTGGCTACCCGTTCTACTTTATTCTCACGCGGCCTTCTTTCTCGGCTACACGCCACGTCCCCGCTTCCATTCGTCCTGACGTTTCTTATTCCGACTTCCAAGAAGCACGGAAGCCGCCGCGACCACGAAACCCGATCACGGATCGAGACGATCGGGGATACATCCCCTTGATAACCGAGATGATAGCGAGGGACGCAGCCTCCCGCAAGGGATGCTGCCTTTGCTTATGGAAAACGATTGTTTCCACTGTTTTGTTTCACGGACGACGGTCTTACATTCGGAAGACGAATAAATAGATGCTTTCAACGAAGTTCGTTCTTCATACGTTTCTCGGTGTGAAAATTCACCCATTCAATATTTTCATATACTGTAAAATTATTTATCCTTTTTACGTCTACGTCGTGAGACGTATTCGTTTAAAGTGTAACGCTATAAATGAAACACAATGTGTTGATTTAGCGTGTAAAGTAAAAATCGGTGAATTGTTATCCTAGTCTTTTTCATGCAGCTATTTTTCAGGGGCGTACGAGGGTTAAATGAAGTTGCGTCTCACAAAGAACGATTTTACCGCCAGAAGAAGAATAAATAAGTACTTTGAACGAAGTTCGTTCGGTTTGTTTGAGGCGTGTTCGAGATCTGTGTAGATCGTGAATAAGCCAGAGGATCGTGGCTCGGACAGCCCGGATGAAGTGGTACTTGTAAGTCGTGAAACTCATCCGGATTAAGTACGTCCCTGTAGTGTCCTACTCGGTCATTCAAATCTCCGCTCGTGGAAATGAGATGGGCGGCCGCCGTGCGGCGCCGGGTCCGTATAACCGCACACACCTCCCCTTCGTCGGCACGTACAGGGTGATTCAACAAGAATCAGCTGAGAGCTCTAATTTGCTGACTATCGTGTGTTTAGGCTAATTTACGACGGGTGTAAGAAGCTATTAGTTTACGTCAACGGTTCTCTGACACCTATCCCGGTCACTGACGAAACTCGCACAGAACATCGGCGCTTCCCTACATCGATTTCTCAATTCTATCGTACGCAAGGACTTCCACTTTCAAAATAATATTACAGCTTTAACCTCTTGCCGTATCTTAACGAGTCACGAAGATTCTAAACGAAGTCTAACGAACATGGATGTTACGCGTTTCTTTTTAATTGAAAGAAAATTCGATTCCCTCGCGATGAATGCTTAAGCATTCAAATAAAGGTAGCCATAAACAAGATATAAATTTTCTTTACCCTTCTACGAGATTTTCGGAGATATAGTCGTTCTAAGGCAACGATGAAGTCTAAGAATGGGGTGTAGCGATTTGTAAACGACAGTTTTCTTTAGGGATTACGACTATGTAACTTTTGATGGGAAAATTACAGGCATATTTTCCCTATAGAATCGGAGCCGCACAGAATGAACGATATGAAATAAGCTGTACAGCAACGCTGTCGCTGTGTAATCACGGCCTCAATCGTTGTACCGGATGAATACGGCCCTGGCGGGGTCGCAGCCAGAAGTCCAAAGCTCTTTGTTGCTGCGCCACCTTCTCTTCTCGCCTCTGGGTCCGTGTCGGTGGCGTGGAGGACCTCCGGTCCACCTCCTTCTCTGCCTTCTTCCTCTCAGTCCCGTTCCTTCGATTTGCTCGTGTCGTCGAGGGCACGAGGAACGGAGAGGGACCGATGGGGCCCAGGAACCAACGAGAGAAAGGTGGAGCGAGAGAAAGAGAATCTTCTAGGGAGAAAGAGAGAGGGGCCCGATCACGACAGAAAGAAAGAGGAGAAAGAGAGAAGGTGGTAGCCTTTAGCGAGCGAGACGGGAGAGGGTCCTGCGCCCAGCCGCGAGATTAATTTGATTTTCAACCAAATTTGACGCGCCCTCGGGCCTAGGCGGGCCGGCACAAAGGGCGCCGCGGATCTGTGCACGCCACGGACCCCTTGGGCCCGTTGGTCTCGCTTCAACGTCGCCCATCCCGCGGGACCCATTTAAAAAGCACCGGGGATTAAATCGGTCCTCGTCGAGCTTAACACCTCGACAGATGAAGAGGAGAGAAGAGGAGGAGGAGGAGGAGGTGTGTTTGGTGGGGCCCCAACACACGAGACCCCGCGGACGTGGGGCCCCACGGTTCCAGGAAGCGACTAATAGGAATTCATATTTCACCCGGACTTTCCACCCGGACCCGCGCCGGCCCGGAAGAAGAATTATTGTTTGGCGAAACTGGACGAGTGAAGAACGCAGCCGGAGAGTCAACGCGAAAGCGGACCAACGGGCCCCGTGATTTAGGGGGCCCGCCGACTGGACGGTGCCAGCCTCTCTTCTTCTCCTCCTCTTCCTCTCTCTACCCTGTGCTGCTCCTCTCTGATCAATTAGGCGGCAGGAAAATGATTTAACGATCCAATAGCTGAGACGACTCTGCCAGAGGAGATTCCTCGGTGATTAAACCCAGTATTGGCTGCGAGCTGATGAATAATGGCGGGATGGGTTTTAGCTCGTTATGGGGAGGCTAGGGCTCCTAGCTGCCTGATGTGCTAGGTACTCTCCTGATTAGACTGCGGATCTTTATGCGTTTATGGCTTGTATAGATTTTCAGAAAACGAAGGTATATTAGATTCGACAGAATTTGCCAAGATTTTGAAACTTTATCGATCAAAATTGAAAACTGTCTGCTGATGATCTAGTACGGTTTAATCACGCGACGGACAATATACTTATTGTAACGAGAATCGTGAAGAATAAATTGCAATTCGAAATAGTAGAAAAATCGAAGAACTCTTTCGTGACGAAGAAGTAGGATCCCATCGGACCAGAGTTCGTACGGCCCTGATGTCTCGGGTACATGAGATACTTTCATGATCTCTTTGCCGGCGTACTTAGACGTCAGAGAAAGGGAAGAAAAGGAATACGAGAAGGGTAAGAGAAGAAGAAGAAACGCTAGATGGTTCGAGGCTGTTCGACCAATGGAAGAACCATCGCTTCGGCGAATAGGTACAGGTTCGAGCACGTGGTACTCGCCGTTCTGTACTAGTTTCTCCTCGCTCGATCACCTTCGCCGTGGTTTATCTACGCGTAACCATATCTGGATAGAATCGTCCGTGGTACGCTGCAGCCGCCGCAGCTATTATTCTTTTTTCGAATTCCTTTCCGGCCGACCGAGTCCTAACACTCGGACGTACTTCTCACACAGAGAAACCATTACTTGAACGCTACTTCTACCAATCCTGACCAAAGTCAAAGTAACGAATCGAATTTGCCCAAACAATTTCTTCATAAATGGTGGCTGAAAATGTCGATCTTTTAAAACTACCAAATTTCAATTTGCGTATCTCCGACAAAGAGATAATTCTCTGGCAATTTATAAATGAAGTACAACTGAGGTAGTCTGACGTTTCCCACGGGAAACCACGGACTATATGCAGATTACATTACTCGTGCCGTTTAACAGTGTCATAAAAAAGAATCAATTGCGTTTACTTTGTAAAACTTTGTAAATAAAGTACGACTACACAGATCTTTAAACTGCGGGAACAAATCGTTCATTTTTGTTTAATCCTCTATCGGAAAAAGTGATGGTAACCCCTCTGAAATCCCCGTTAGGCGTCCCGACGCCGAGTGGGAGGTCGGTGCCGTCGCGTCGGCTAGGTGGCCCGATCATTGGTCCCAGATTAGAGGATAATTCCGTGCGCGCAATACGTTCGCCCCGTTTTAATGAGAAATCCCTATCTCCCGATTTGGTCTAGCCCAATTTCGCATTTTGCGACCGTCCTTCGTTCGTCTTTTTTTCGCAATACGGTGCCGTGGCCGAACTAATAGGGGGCCCCGCAGGGTGAGGGTCCGTTCCAAAGAGGAAGGAAAATCGAATAAAAGAACCAGCACGCACACTCGCGGTGGTAGAACGCGTCTCGAAAGAGTAAGAGAATCTGGTTGGGCCTTATACCGTAGTGAGAGAAGGAGAAAGCAAGATAGAAAACGACGGATCCCGAAGAAGGAGCCCCGAAGAACAGATACAGAGCGGAGGCAGAGAGAAAGAGAGAGGAGAAGGGACCTAAAGGGGGGAACGAAGCAAGAAGAAGAGGAAGAAGACGACCGTAAAAAAAAGGAGTTTGCCAACAGCACCGGAGGATGCCCCGAAAACACGCTGGACGTGTGGCGCCATCTCGGCTCCTTTTTTTTCTTCCTCCTTCGCCGCCACTCTCCGCACACCCCCCAGGTACTTGTTCCTCGTGCTTTTGTTACTTCGCCCATACTAATTCTTCGCGAGGCTGCACGGCGTGTCCCAGGAGTGGGGAGAGAGGCCCGCCGGGCCCTGATGGTGGTGGGGGACACGAGCCCTGGACACACACCGGGCCTCCGTGCACCGGCCAGTGTCGGATTAAGCTGCTTTCGCACCCTCTTCGCTCCTCGATTAGATCGCAATTTTAAGCCCGCCGAAATTTCGACGCCCCTCCCTCTCTCTCTCTATCTCCTCGCACGGCGCAACACCCCCAACGTTTTCCGCTCGATCATCCTCGTGCTGCCCAAGAGAGATTAGGGGTCCTCGAACCCCGACACGTCGATGATACTAATTTCTCCGACGTACCGTTTCTTCGCTTCCTACTCGGGGGTCTTGGTGAAAGTACGATGTAACAGCCGATGTAAGAAGAGCGTGCGCTGCGTTCTGTGAAATTTCTTGTCTGTCGGCGGACTTGAAAGCAGCGAGCAGGGCTGCTGCTTTCCTTCGAAGGTCGAAGATTTGAAAGTCTCGATTTCAGAAATTTGAAAATTCGTTTTCAAGATTCCGATTTATCTCGGATCATTAGGAATTCGTAACGAAACTGATGACACGCATAATAGTAGATGAAATAGAAAACCGCGGAGACGTTAGAAGAGTCCGAGAGAATCGCGGAAAGAACAAAATTGTTACTAGACCATTTCTTTGAACCAACGGTGAGAATGTTAACGACAAACGATTCCTTTGGAGAGGAGGGGTTCGTTTTACAGAAGAACATGGTGGGATGCAATATTGCAAAGCACCGTAGCGTGTCAGAGTATCCGTACACGTCTGGCCGCTTCGAGGATGTTATTTCAGGAAGCCGATACGCGTCGGCCAGAAATCATTTTCCATCGAGCCTGGTTCTCCCTCTCCGAGGATCCTTCTCCGGTGGAAGGGGTCTAGCTGATGTGTGCGCCGCTTTAAAGAGTCGTTCGCCGGTGTGGCGACCGCGGCGAGAGAGCCGCGGACCACATACCTGCAAACGAACGTTCTTAAAAGGGAGGGCAGAGCCCAAGAACAGGTCGTTAAAATGTAATGACATTGTTGTTTTTAATGCTCGCCTCTTTAAAACGGGCCCTTTCGTCTTCCTCGAGCCTGGGCCCACTACTTCGGGCTCCGCGGCAGCTCGCAACAAGAAAAAAACAAAGAGAGCAAGAAGTAGCGAAACGGAGAAAAAGAGAAGCGAAATGAAATGAACCGCGAGAATCCTGGCTGGCCCGTTTCATCTGATTTTCACCAACGTTTCAAGAAAGCTTCCTGTCTGTTCTGGATCATCGTGGATCCTGAAGGAGCAAGATATCCCTGAAGGGAACAAGCTTTCGGTGTCTGTTTTATCTCGACCGATTTCACGGTGGGTATCGGTCGCTAGGTGTTCGAAGGTGCCAGCAATTTGTACTTGGCTGGTTTAATGATCTTTTCTGGTAACCGATAACCCGTTACCTGGCGAGATGACACGGCGGTTTCGACCCCATGGGCACATGGTGTCCAATGTCACGGACCCCCTCTCACGGCGTATCCCCGCCTTCTGATTTTTCATAGTTTACCACCGGTGACCACACGCCGACACCCGGAGTGGACAACGTGTCAAAATTTCGTCGGTTTCCTCGTTTTATCCCCACGCGCCCGTCGTCTCTGCCGAACGACTTAATGAGAGGTTCAAGACACCAATTAAACCCGGACGTATTATTGTCCATTTTCTGCGGCCCAATTACTCGGGAGGCGCGAACACGGCCGCATTAGCCGCGCCGAAGCTCCGCCGAGGCCTGCTACCTGCAGCTTCGAAAAAGAAGCGCACCGTAAGATGTAATTAACTGCAGACCACTCCTCGGGGAACGAGACCGGTTAATGATATTACGGGATGTTTGCGGGATGATGCGATACGGTCAACAATGCTCTCGATCCACGGATCGACTCTTCCGTTCGAGCCGCTTCTTCGCCGGCAGTGAAGACGTGAGACGTCTTTAGAACATCTGAAAAAAGACGTCATTAAAACGCCTTTTAAGACATCTTCAAAACATCTTGATAAAGACATCCTTGAAACGCCTGAAATAAGTCGCCGTTTCAAAAACAATGTTTGTACGAACAATGTTTCAATGGCGTCCCGGAGGGTTTTCGGCCAGGCGCTGTATAATTACCAGTTTGGCCGAGGTTTGACGGCTCGGGTAACGGTATAGCGTCGCAGGGCGAATCTTCGAGTCACTTAGGTTCGCTTTAATCGATCATTGGGCCCAGGAGAATGAAATACGGTTGCGAAAGATTTCGCGTGATATTTTCGAGATTAGCCAATTAAGCGCACAGTGGCGAGTCGAGTCGGTCGCGAAAGGTCTTCATTAGAAAGGACCCGATGCCGAGAGCTCTTGCTACCGCGCAACCGTTCCGCAGAGCTCGGAAGTTCTGTTCTCTGTGTGTTGCTGTTGGTCTAAGAAGAGCTATCATTAACTCGAGAATAGGGTCCCGGGGTATTAGGATTAGTGGGCAAAACGTTTCGGGATAGGGTGCTTCTGGACTATTTAGTCGAGAAAGGTTCCGACGGCCGTGTCCCTTTGGCCACGGTCTCGCCACTCTATAAGAAGCCTGTGATCAGGGAGTGCTTGCTCCTCAGCTGGTGTTAAGTTTGTACCGATACCAGTTGGACCACCGGTTACATCCCACGGATGATACGTCTCTTTCAAGTTTGTCCGTAAACCCTTTCCCAATGAGAATAACGCCTCTGGCGTGGACAAAAATAATGATTCCATTAAATTCCATATTCGAACCACTTAACCCCTTGCACCACGATTCATCTTCCGATCGAAGTGATTCGAATTTCTTAGAGGATCGAGGATCGTATTTATCGCGCGCCTATACATTCCCCAATGGCTCTGTGAGAAGTACAGGCTAGGCAGCCATTTTGAAACTAGTGGAATATGACAGTGTGCAGCTCCGAAAGAGACCGTTCATTCCTGCTTCCAAAGAACTCTCTTATTCATTTGAACACGGATGAATTTAATGCAATGCAATTTGAAGATTTGAAGCGAGTTGCTTAATATTCTGCTCTACCTACGCTGCTAATGAAAACTGTAAGATGTCGTGTCAACCTGACGTGCATATATCAGACCGTATGTTAAAATTGAAGTACAGCTTTATGGGGAGTTCCACTTAAGCCTTCAAATAGAAAAGAAAGATCAAGCCTTAACCGTGCTACACATACAAAATGATAGAATTGCATTCTATCAATCTGTATCAACGTGCCCGATCTCCCTACCCTAAAAGTAACAACTCGGTCACTATCCACGTGAAATCTAAAAGATCCATTTCCACCCATCAACTTCGCGAACAGCCTAAAACCAACGATCAAGCCTCGCCTAATCTCCCAGAACCTTTCCATTCGATGGAAAGCTCGCCGTCGGATCGGAGACCTCGGCCAACGATTCCACGGAGAACGATCTCCGAACTCCGTCGCTCCCATCGAAGTACCATAATCTCGCACCTGGCTCTCCGTGAACGTTAAAATCCGTGTGGGTATCGGTACCGCGATCGGTTGTCGGTGAACGGTGGAGTCTATGGTCTCGGCGTATCGCGTTGCTGGCAACTCTGGCAACGAGCGCTCGTTGCCAGCGCGCACAGACACAGCCTTGGCTTTTCTGAAGAGACTGTCACTCACCTCGGTGTACGTCAGCGACGTCGCGAACTACGACGCACCACTGTTAGACGACGACGGAGAAGGACGAAGGACCACGCTGTAGAAACGATCTCCTCTGTTCGGTAAGAAGAGAAACCCGAAAAGGGGACACGTGATTTTCTCGGCGAGGGGGCCGAGAGGGGGGCAATTCGCGGGCTGACTCTCGTTGTTTTCCTTATCTCACTGGCCGATCTTTTTTGATTCGGGGCCTTAGTATCGCGGCCCCGAAGAGGTAGACGAAGGAGATGGATGATCGGTCTCTCTCGAGGCGGATTCGCGAACGCGAATGCGCGCCGACTATCCGACTCTGTTCCGTTCCGGAGCGGTTTTGCGCCTCGCGGAGAGAGAGAATAACACACTCGAGGAGATCCGATATGAGGCTGAGCCGAACCGAGCTGAGGTTGAACACGAAACTGTGCTGCCGATCTCTCGTGTTCCGTTCTCTCCTCCTCCTCTCCTCTCTCGCGGCTCTCCACCTCCACCAGCACACCACCACTAACACCGGAGAGTCTCCTTCAGCTCCTCCTTCTTCTACTCCGTGAGTATACGCGTATACCTTCGTTCGGTTCCGCGCCGTTCCCGTTCCGTTTCTCTCTCCTTCTTCGTTCACCGGTTGCCACCAGGTAACTGCTCTTCGAGGCAGAAAGAGAAAGGATCACTATATACGCTACTCTCTGGAACACGACCAGCGAGAGAGAGAGAGAGGAGAGGGAGGGATCAACGGTAAGCAAGAGAGATCTTTGACTACCTCTACCAACGACGATCGTCGTCGTCGTCGTCGCGTGTACTGTAAAAAGCAAGATCGCCCGAGGCCTTACACCTCGAACCAGTAAAACTTGTCGTACGCTCTAGTGAAGTGCGCGAACCGAGTCGATGCGCTTTGCATCGAGCTCGGCCGGTTCCAAGTAGAGTTCGCGGTTTTCAACGTGAACCAAACATACACGTGTACGCGTGGTACGTCAATCGTGTAGTACGAATTTACGGATCCGCCAATACGGATCCGTTTTTCTAACGTGCCGCGTCCGGGCGCTAACGGAATTGCGGTTCAAACAAACGTGCAGCGCTTAATTAAGGGGGCAGACTCGTTTTTCCAAGATTGGAAGGGATGCGTCTTCCCGTTTGTCGATAATGCAAAGATGGGGCTGGTGGTGCTGATCTTGGTGGAAAGTCGTTGCGATAAGCGTGATAAGGGTGTTTGGATAACAAGTCTTGATGGGAGTAGATTTTCGAAGGTGAAACAGAGTTAACTCAGTGAAGAGATTTATTTCGAGAGTTGCTCAATCGAGACACGGTCCCAAGCAAGTCCCGTCCAGTCGTCTTTGATTTCAGCGACGTACAGCCGACATGTTTCGCTGTCGTCGAAGGTCGCACGGTTTCTCCGGGCGCGTCACATTTATGGTAATCGCACGCGTAAGCAATTAGAAACTGGCGAGGGTGTTGGCCAAGACCCTCCAGCTTTTATGAAATTCATGCACTGCGTGGAACTCGGGAAATATGTACAGCATGAATTTTAGGGGATGAAGCTCGCTCTTCCAGGTAGGGTAGCTAGACCCTTGTTCGTACAACCGTCTTAAGTACCAACAATTTTATAGAAAATCACTAAATTCACCGAAAAAACAGCTTGATGTCGGATGAGTTTCGTAATGTTTTGAATTTCTCGACTCGAGATAATCATTTCTTGTTAGTCAAAAGTGTTCGAAACTCTGAATGTTCATCCAGATCACTTAGTCCGCCAGATTTCGCTTGGATCACACTTGATCGACACTAACGCCCCCTCGATCATCCGCAGGACCAGCTTCATAGCTACTCAAGCCTAACGCATAGCGCCTAACTCGGTCCACGATAGGTCCCAGATCATTGTCCAGGTATTCCCTGAACCGCAAGCACTTCTTCTGGGTGTTGATATCGTTAGAGCTGCCCCAAATGATCAGCCCGTCCGCGCCTAGATCCGAGATCTTCCGTAGAGTGGCCTCTAGATCAGCCTGCGAAGATAAATCCACTTTGAGCAACGGTCTCCGGGGCCTCCGGAAATCAGGCGACACATCTTCCGGATCCCCTTGAAGATCTTTCCGAAACCAAGAGCAAGAGAGGGAGAAACAACTACCTACCCTCTACATCTCAAAAACTATGCAATACCTCCTAGAAGTTATTCAAATATTAATGAAAAAATAAAGCAATTGAGAAAAACGATTTTTTTGTAGTCCCCACTATTAATTTTAAAGAATTTTTAATAGTAGCTGTCTCGCTGCTCACCTTATCCAAATACGCGTCCCTGTGATCCTGGTACTTGTACCAGTAATAAGGCAGAACCTTTTTCCTGGGTGTCGACTGCCTCGCGACTCGCAGGGCCTCTTTCACTCTGCCACCGACCAGGCCCACTCTCTCGCCGGCTGTCAAGCCCAGTCTCAAGTAGACCGAGGGCAGAAGAACATCCTCCAACTCGAACAGCCATGACATTCTGGAACAGCGTGACCATCAGGGACTTCGGTAGCGACTCTCTCTCTCTCTCTGTCTCTTTCTCGCTCGCGTTATCGCGTGTGCCACCGAGATTAGATAAGACGATCGTCAGCGCTATATGCTCGAACAGCGATTTTAATTTTCAGCGAGGTCCTTGGCACTGACATCGTTTAGGTGATCTTGACACGTGACCGGTAATCTGCTTACCCTGGTACAGGCACGGTAACTGGAGCACGCGACGAATCCTAACTCACTGACGCTAGCGAAATTATAAAATATCAATCGATAATCTGTACCGCGCGATATTGATGAATTTGCGATTGCAAGAGCTCTTAGAATCCTTGCACGGTTTCTTTCATGGTACTTTTTACAATTTTTTGCTTTTTGCGCAACGTATTCGCATGAAAATTTCGCGAAACATACTTATCGTTTTCCAGCACGGTGGTTCGATCGCATTGCGAGCTGCGCTGTTTCGGCGACGCATTATAGCAGTAGGGATAAGCATAGTAGCCCCAACTGGCTCTCGGTCTAATCTCCTTGGCAGCCTTCAGGGTTTCCTGGACGAAAAGTTTCCCGTACTTCTCGAAGCTACGCTTCGCCTCTTGTTCGACGCTCCTGCTGTCCCATAAAGGGTGCTGTACCCGCACCAACTCTATGGAGTAATCTTTATACGGCTGGAGGGAAGCCCAGTTCTGTCGGAAGATCGGTCGCCAGCTTTCGAAATCGATCACACCGATGCCACGGAATGATTCGTCTGGGATCTGTTCGGTCAAGTGCTTCCGGAAGACCTCCAGGTGCCTGGTGAGGTTCCCCTCCTGCGGTACTCCGCCATTTCTACGTACCACGTGTCCTGACGAAGAATTCGCACACTTATTATTCTCAGGTATCAAAGGTAATGATTGGTAGTGATTGAAGAGATTAATAGTTGACAAATATTGAATTTAGTCAGTCGTGACAATTTTATAGAAAATATTTCATGTTTTCGGCGCAAAAGAATTTTTTGAATTGCAAAATTGTTTGTTTTCAACAATTGAATAGTTGACGTTGTGCGTTACCATTTGAGTCTTTCAACAGAGCTGGGAACATGCCCGGATCGTAGAGGATCGTGATCTCGTTCCCTCGGAACTCGTCCTTCTCGTTCTGAAGGATCCCGAACTTGTTGGAGACCTCTTCGAACCGCAGACCATATTTATGGCACATGAACGTCGGCACGTTCCAGTAAACGTTGAACCTCTGCCGTTCCTCGTCTTTCGGAGTAACCGAAGGTAGGAAACTGCGAAGAAGGAAACTGGGATGACGTCTTCATTTGGATTGGAGTCTCGGATACCAATACCGCAGGATCCCGCGTCATTTTTTAGTGTCATGAAAATCGATTGACACTAATTGTTCAACCGACAAGCGTGGAGGTTGAACGAGCTTTTTCCAGGATACGTATAATGTAAGTAAATGTAAAATGTTCTTTTTTTGATTTTTATTGAATCGAAGCTTAAAAATTTTTATCGATCCTCGTACGTTAAGAAATATCTCGTAAGTACAGGTAAAGTAAACGCAATCGCCTTTCCGTATTATTCAGCTTCAAATCTGCTGTTCCGCACCTATTCAGGCTACATTCAATATTTGCCTATAATATCGAAGTAAAGTGTTTGTAAACAAACTTCTTCTTGCACAACAATTTTGCCGGAAAAGTAGAAAGCACCCTGTATAATTCGTTCTAAACACTTTCTACCTATACTTAACTTTCTCAACTTCATTAATAATTCAAAAACGAAAGGGAAAACTTCCTCCGGTTCGCCTCAGCGATTATGATATCGTATTGCAGCTTCGTTATTGATATAATGATTGTTCGTTTAAACACCTTCTTCTCGATACGAGAATATCTCGAAAAAAATGAAAGTGGTTTGGTTGAATCTTAAGAATGTCTTTCGAAAAGTGTCCGAATATTACAGTGAGCGACAATAAAAATCAGCGAGCGGGCACGAAACGCGTATAATAAATCCCACCTCAGCCGGCCAGGAGTCAGCTCGTCGGCCAATGACACGAATTAGATAAGATATTTTCAGTCCTGAACTTGAACGCTTTATGGGTATTTCAGGAGCTGCAGAAGAGGCCTGCCAACTCTCGGTAAACACGGACGGGTTCGCAAAAATCGTCCATCGGAAAAACGACGAACTAGATAGTGTAAAGTTCATGTGTCTAACACAAGTAACACTACCCAACTGGTACTCCCTGATTTCAATGAAATTTAACGTACTTATTAAACACCAAAAAATATTAAATACGTGTTTTCTTGTTTCGGCTAAATACGCGATTTAGGGGTAGAAAGCACCCCTCAACCTCTGTAGATGGAAAATTTTGTCGTGGCTAATTAATTAATCATTTCTTAAAGGATACAGTTTCCGAAAACTGTGCTAGATCCAGAGTTGTACAGTTCAGAGTGACGCACTTGACGGCGTCCTTGAAATCGACCTTGAGGAATTTACTGATTACAGATACAGACTTTACTCAAACTCGACTTTACTGATTATAGACACGGGATGCGCTCAAGGTCCGGCAACTGTTAAATCCGTCAAGTTCGGCTTATTATTTCCAAATTTAATTGACCTTGAAAATCGACCTCAAGTTCGATTACAAGGACGCCATCAATTGCATCACTCTGAACTGTACAACTCTGGATCCAGCACTTTTTTCAGAAACTGTATCCTTCAACGAATAATTAGCCACAAACGTTTCCATCTTCAGAGATTGAGGGGTGCTTTCTACCCCTAAAAAGCGTATTTAACCGAAACAAAAAAGCACGTGTTGAATATTTTTCGGTGTTTAATAAGTACGTTAAATTTCAATGAAATCAGGGAGTATCAGTTGGGTAGTGTTACTTGTAAGTATGTATGTACCCGAACAGGAATCCTTCGACGAGTAGGAAAGGCGTCATCAGGAACAGCACTGAAAGTAACATCTCCGTGCCCGAGGGTACATGAACCGGGGCACCGTAAACGTCCACTATGTATCAGCGACCGCGAGTAACGTTCTTTTATCGATTGTTCAGCTTGCTAAGGGGATGACGATGATTCCGTGATAACCCCCCGGGGTGCCACGAGTTTCCCAGCACGCCGACGACGATGGCAGGACAGCGGTGCAACTGAATTCCGCTCGATTTCAGGCCACTATTTATTCCGCATCGTGTGTCTCGTGTTCCCCACCTACGTGCTCGTCGCTGCGCTCCTCGCTGTTATCTGGCTCTCCGGGTGTATTGTTCGGTGATTTCTCGTTTCCGTTTTTCCTTTTCCCTTTCTTTTTTCTTCGTCGACCACTCTCCTCTTCTTATTTCGCCAGCCGCGTAAAAGGGCATCGAGCGTCCGCGATCAATCCACCAGTACAATAAGAGAGTGCATTGAGCTCTCGGACTCGGGTCCTTCCCGACGTATCGCTGGGAAATCGATACAGCTGCCCTCCGGGACTAGGATCACAACCAAAGGACCCTCGCCGAGGATCAACAATGCAACCTTTCGCAACCGACAACTGCCGATTCATTCATCCCGACGGGTTCGACGAATCCATAGAATATCCCGAAGGATAACAACGTTGCGATCGTGCACGCTGGTTCGTCAGTTTCGTTTGTACTTGGAAACGAGATTAATCGTGGATAGTATCGACACGGAAAACATGCATGCGTAGAATTGATTATTTTCTGGGACATGCTGGACGTTTTTGCTGTACTTCGACGGGCTCTATCGATCAACGGATCTCTCTAATTGCTACGACAATTAGAGTTGCGAACCGATGATTTTTGTTAGCAGTGTCATAATACCGTGTTGTCACAGTGCTACGGATGATAAGTGGATATGCGGGCATGGTTGGCTCGAGAAAGTCTGGAGAGGGGCTCTTGCGATTGCAAAATACGGAATTTATATCGTTCTTCTGGTCGACGACGGTTTTGACTAGAGATCGCGGTTTCGAACGTGTATTAACCGTACATCGATGCATCCTCGTTTTCATTTGATTCATGTTATATGTAATTCTATTTTCTTTTCCGAAAACTGCATACGAAAGGCCCGGAAAATTAAACGTCTGAGAATTGTAGAACCAGCAAGAAAAAATTTAAACGTGTCAGCAGTTGCTCCGGAATGGTGTTGTTCAACAGCTAAGATTATCGTTGTTCCAAGAGAACTAGTTTCTTGCCAGAAACATATCAGATTCTCCTTTTATAAACAAGAGGAAATTTAAAAAATTGTAATCAAGAAACGAAGGATTAAAGAATCGAAGAAGCCGGCCGTGGATCGAAGAGGATTGCTGGCGCGATTAATTGCGAGCAGTTTCGCCCGCAGTAGTAATTAATTAAGCAACCCCCGCGAGTATGGTACGCGAGTCTGAGGGCTCGTTAATCGTACGTTTTACGATAGGACTGTTCCAGCGAACAATTATCGGGGAAGGAAAAACCGAACGCGTTTTGCGAAGGACGCGTTCCTATCTCGCAAGGTAAAACCCTTGCGTAAGCTTCACAGAAGATTACACGTTTGAAATTCGCCGGTTATTTTGCAATTGTCCATGCATCTTTCGTTGGATGATTAATTCGCTGAAGTGCCTGAACCCACATGGCGATTTATCGAGCCCGGCCGGTAATGAATGTACCCGTTTAATCTTAATGACCAAATTGATTAGGTGGAACGGTTTTACAAGGGTGTTAAAACAGTCCTCCGTGCGCCTCTTTCTCACGCGTTTAGATAACCGGCTGATAACGGCCAAGGCGACTCTGAATTCCACCTTTTCTTTGTTAATCATACATACATGAGGGAAAAATATGTTCTGAGGATTCTTGTTCATCTGTTTGCTAAGTTGCTGTTCCGCATGTCGAAATGACTCTAATTTCTTGTTGTATCGTTGCCGAGTACAGTGGTTTCATATAAAAAAAAGACTATAGTAAATTTTTCTCTGAAATTTATTTTTCTAGAACAGTGAATGAATTTTTCTAATTACTTTTTGACGATTAACGCGCAAGGTAACGAAAACGTATTCGCACGATTTCCTCGAACCATCGCATACATCTAAATAAATAATTTAATTACAAGTTCAACCTTCGAAAACAGCGATATTGTTCATTGCAATACAAACACGAAAATTCTTTCATAAAAATTCTTATCTTCTTCCAAGTGCAAAAAAGTATTCTATCATGCAGCCAGTCTGAAATAAATACGAGAAGCTTGCAGCAAAAATTGCTTCCCGATTCTTCAAAGTGGCAACAAAATATCCGAGTGATTGAAAAAACTGAAATCATATTACTACCTCGAAGGAAAAAGAATTCCGTTCACCTAATTATTACGCGTCACACGAGGCTCCAATCGCTACATGGTCATCGTTTCGCAGCTTTTATCTCGTGGAGACCTTGCGCGTCACTGGCGCGTGTATTGTCTGTTAAATATTGATCAACAGCGACGGCTGCGAAGACCTCGACTCGCATTAAGGGCACGCGTTGGGCGCAGCGTAATCAAAGATTCTCCGCAGGAAACGTCCGGTAACTATGATTAAAGAACTCCCAAAGATATCTCTCAGGAAGTGAACCGTCAAAGGATCGTAAACTACAGTGCCACCCTCAACGACAATCTCTAGAAACAGGTTTCTTGTCCAACCCGTTATCTAATCTCAACCGGAAGCTGTATCACTAAACTAAGGGGTGTGGTAAAATAAATCATACGAAAGTGAGTTGCAGAGGATAGAAGAACCAGGTTAGACTGAGAATTACTTTCGACCTCGATTTATTTAAACTCTTCCACTCTCACTTCCTTATACTTCTGCGACCTATTTAATCAAGAAGATGCTGAAGGTAAAACAGCGTCCGGGAGCCTTTATTGAAAACTGTGTTGTAGATGGCCACGCGGTTGGTCCAGCAGCGCGGGGGAGCGTGTGATGACGTGCACCCCCGACTGCGTGGATTCTGCAAATTACTAATGTACGATATTTATCTACATTGCTCGAGTCACGCACATACGTTCTATACACACGCGCCGCACAAGCGTGTCCCGATCTTTCGCCGGCCTTTAACCTATGGGAAGCACAAGCGAGATCGGCGACACGAGTGACAATCCGCGAAGCCCAACATTCTGTTTTACATCGGTGTGTGAGAGAGAGGCCAGCCTCGAGGAGAACGTCGAGGTCTGCTCCCTCAAATTGGTTTCAGCGTCGCTCTTCCTTATCCTTCCTCCACCCCTAAATCAATTTCGTTCCTCCCCGGTTTTTATTGTATACCATTTTATCCACCTTGGTAAGCTTGCACGTGCGAGATTGTGTGCTTTTGTTTCCTAGATCCATCGAGCTAGAGCTCTCTACTGGAGCACCAAACCGATCTTCCAGGGCGTCATGCTGGGACAACGCCAGTTGTACAGGTAGTACTGGAGGTTCCCGTCGCCTATGCCGAACTTCAACGGCTCCAGGAACTCCTTGTTGTCCATCAGGTCCAGCGCGTTGAACACGTCGTAGCCCAGCTGAAAGAGATTCGGTAGAATGGCTTGAGCTTCTTGGCCCCTCTTGGGGTACGCCCATCCCCCCTTCCAGTGGAAGGGGTAGGCGAACCGGCTTAGATCGCGGAATGACTGTACAGTGAACGCTCATTGTTAGTCCAACAGCCGTGTTTTCCACGGACTTATATCGTGGCCCTGACCTGATTATTTTATGACTGCGTTTATGAAACGCGGATCGGGTGGCCGGAAAGTTTCTTTCTGTCCGCGTCTCTTTCTTTCCGATACTTTCTTTGTCGATTACACCACTAAATTACAATTGAAACTATATTGTGTTTGGTTAAAATTAAAAAGTTTGAACATTCAATTCGTGGTGTCCATGTAGTGGTGTTCACACCGATATACCCGAGCGAAGATCAATTCCAGTCAACAGTGGAGTGAGTAGGCACTGAACAGAGATCGCGCCCTCGACTCTGAACTAATAATGAGCGTTTACTGTACTGTAGATGGTTAGAATAGGTCTGTGACTTACATTGCGCGCCGAGATCAGAGCGTCCGTCATCAGGTCCTGCCAAGGAGTCACCGTGGACACGTTGTAGAAGCTGTATGCAGCTCTAAGCGTTTTGTGCACTAGATGGTGCATAATCGAGCTAGGCAACGTATAGTAGCTGACCATATCCGTGATCTTCCCGTCGTTCTCCACCACAAAGCTGTTGATGATCCCGTCCTGCGTGAGGAACCAATGCCGAAATTCCTCGACTGAGAAGATCGGCACCAAATCGAACTTCTCCAAGTACTGAAACAGGAATCCAGTCAGTGGTTCGATAGGTTGCAGGGTTATTTTCCTGTCTAGTTATCGTTACTTCGGTCAGCAGCTTGTGGGCCTGCGGTATGTCTGCCTCCACCAGTTTCCTGAACCCTGGCACCTTTGTGTTTTCTGGCAGTTTAAACAGTTTTAAGGTTCTCTGCATCGTCATGTTGCGGGACAAGTGCGAGAACTTGATGTCGATTAGTTTCTTTGGATTAAGAGAACGATGCCAATACCTAGGGATCAGTTTCAGTGTTAGGTCAACGTTGAACAGTTTGACGAATCATGCTGGTACCCACCTGCAAGTCGCTATTGGTTTTGGCAACACTACACCTGCGGTATACACAGCCTGGAATATACCTTGTAGATTTACTCTCCTAGTGATCTCGCGGATCAAGACTGGCGCGACTCTCTTTGATCGTAGCTTCTTGTGCACGCAAAGGAAATTGATCTCCACCATTTTCTGGGTACTAAAAGTTCACTTTCGTTAGGTCACCAGGGACATTACGATAGAGCAGCGTTTCTCAACCTGCAGTGGCGAGATTCAAAAAGATTTTTAGTTGAATATACCATGTATGAACCAGGCTAAGGCATTACATTAAGATAATATACTATCTTATCTGGCTACACATTATTTTAAATAATCGTACATTAAGATATTCAAACGGAGTAATCGTCGTTAGATTACTTCGTTATCCGAGATTCAAGTGAAATAATTTTTTGTCCTATTTTAAATAGCAATTGAAATCTTTCCTTTGCAAAAATGATTGGGACAAAAGGGTTGAGAAACACTATTACAGACTGTCTGAGACCTACTGGAAGTACACACGCAGAGTGGCTGGGATAGCGGAAATGAAACCGACTAGACGTCCGCTTTTGGTAACTCGTACCCCGCAGTGCCATTCTTTGCACCATCCGGGGGGTTGCAGTGCCCTGAAATAAGTTACTGTGCAACCATAATCCTACAGACTGGCTCCCTATCTCGTATCCATCTGTTCTATTTACCACTTGAGAAAGTTTGGCGGATAATCGAATCTAAACATCGCGTCGTCGTCCTCCACGTAATTCTCGGCTAACAAAGTATACAATTCACATAAAACTAAAGGATCGTCAAGATTCAGAGTGTCCCATTGAAAATCAGCCGGCAACGAGTAAGGTTCTTGCCTTATGGACGTTTTATCGGGCTCGATAGGTTCGTTCTTCACAATTTTTTCATCTGCGTAGAATCGATAATGTAACTTTTATATATCTTACTAAGCATCGCTGGCTTTAGAATATAAGTTTACCCATTTTTGGCACCGGCTGTGTGCTCCAGAACTGGTAAGGCTTTTGCATAGCTTCCTCCTGAGTCTTGGCTGGCTTCTGGTGCATGTTGAACACCTCCATGGCCATTTGTATGTCTTTCATCCAGATATTGCAAGAGCTGTGCATGTCGTGATCGTCCCTGTGACCTGCATGGTCGTGGTTCTCCGTGGCGGCGTGAGCCATCTGGTTCTTCTTCTTACGATTTCTCTTTTTTGAACTGAATTACAAGCAATTCATTATTAGCAACGAGCGAATGAGTTCCATGTACACACCGCACGGTCATGCACACTGACATAACATGAAAACACACTAGGACCAGAAAAAGAAGGAGAATAAATTAAACGAAAGTTAAACGCAGTCGTTCGAAAGCGTTTATCAGCGTTAACGCGTGTAGAATAATAAATATTGCAAAGAATGTTTAATAGAGTGATGGATGCAGTCCAAGTGCATGCATAGCAGGTTACTAAGCCGCACGAACATGATTTTCTCTGTTCGGTATATTTCTCAACGTCGGAACGGAAATATACGAGTCTCTCCATTCAATTCCGCGTTTTACAAGGACAGTTTCATTGATAATTAGAAAACGAACGTAGGGAAATGATCGTGGCTATTCGTCACACCCACGCATGATGCGTTCACGAGGAAACGTTTCCCGTGGTGGTTAATCGAAAATAGAACGGCAAATGCATTTCGTTAAATGAACGATCGTCCACGTACCTTTTCAGCTTCCCATCTTTCTCGTGAATTTCATCTTTCTTCGCTTCCCGTTCAACAACTTGACTCTTTTCCTCCATTTTAATATAGATTTTGATAGAGCGCGTGCGCGCGATATCGTCGCGCCGTCTAGCATATTCAAGCGGAAAGACACTGTGTCACGTGATCACTCGGCTCGGCCGTCGCTTCGAAATAGTGAATCTGTGTTTTCTTTTGCCAATAATTATTAATATTTCACGAATAATCACGGTGTCTTGGTTGCAATTGTACAAAACAGTTTTGGTAACGATAGAGAACAAGAATAATTGACGGTTTCGAGTATGAGCGTGGTTTCCGTGAAAAATTTTGGAAATTGTCAAGACGGCTATCTGACTCTGGGACGACGAATGTAAATAACGCAGCCTAGCGCCTTTATCCAATATTTTTATTCGTTTTTCAGTCGCCAATTCTAATTGAATTCTTTAAATTATTTCTGTATTGTTTCTCTTTTTGTTCGGAGATGCATAATAATGATCTATTTCATTTTTTACGCAGTGCGTGGTACTTATCCTGGAAATGCTGTACGACGATAACATGGTGAGTAAGGAATGGCGCGAAAAATGGCATGGAGCGATCTACTTCAAAATTTGTTGTTGGACCACGTAGTGAGTGTGTTTCATTACGTTGGACATTGTATTGGAAACGTGTAATTGAAAACAGGTAAAATAGGAGTAGCATAAATGTGCTATTAACAATTAGAAAATAAACGAAGGCAAACAACGATTACACAATTGTAGAAAATAATTGCAACTATATAATTGATTGCAAAGCTGTATTCTTTAAAATTTAACAATTGAATTTTATTTTCGAAACGAGCATGATCTTATGCAATAAATATTAGAACTATTGACATTCAGAGGATATTCTTTAGAAAAATAATGTTTACATCGCAATGTATGATGTAAGGAGTTACGAATGGGTGGGTTAGAGGTTGAAGAATGTTTATAAAAAACCGTTCGAGGTCAAATGAAAACTCTCTCGATGGCAGTCTGGCAATTATAGTTTTCTTTATTTCATTACCAACAGTGTTCTTACATCTCCATGCCGAAACAATGTATAATTTCTATATCATAATATATATATATATATTTATTTATTCATTCATTCATTTATTTGTTTTGAATCCATGTATATAATTGTTTAGTGATCGTAATAGCAATAAATAGTCCGTAGTAGGCGAGTCTGTAGGTGTGTAAACAGCTTTTAGGTACGTGTAATTCCAGTTTATCGATCATTCGAATCAATGTTCGCGCGGCGTGGCGTGGTTACGCTTTAATTCGCATTCGCGCGCTAATTTGCATATCTGTTTCCAGTGTGTGCGCGTCGCATGTGCACGCACGCGTCACGGGCAATGCCGAGGGCATATACGCACACACATCGGCTTTTCCGTAGGATTCTCGGGATCCGGGGGGAAAGACGATTTTTTCTTCATTGCCCTTGATAGCGTACGCCGGGAAAAATACTCGATGAATCGAGCGGGGTCCCCGGTTTTTCCGTTCGAACGACGCGATTCGAACGGAAAATTGATCTGTGAAAAGCAGCGTCGCTTTTCTGTCTCCTTTGAGGATAAGAAAGAGATAGAGGGACTCGAAGAATCGAGTGCACCCGAAGAAATAGTTGTGAGATGAACTCGTCGCGTCGGTTCCTTCGGCAGTTGAACAAACCCGATGAGCAAAAGAGGACTGGATTTTGCGAGAGTGGTTTTTCTTCAGGTTCGTGCTTCTCGCTGAGAAAGGAATAGGGACAGAAAGCCTTTGCCGCGGTGAGTTTACCGGCCGCAAAAGTAAAGAGGACTTCGACGGTCTAGGATATATTTATTCGTAATAGTTATGTATCGACTGCGGATCTTTATGCATACACGATAACAAATTGCAACGAATATCAAATTCGACAGGGTTTAGTACAATTTTTATTTGTTTCAGATCTACAAAGGCTACTACCGCTGAAAACAAGGTTTTACTCGATTCCACTTTCTTAAAATTTCTTTGTAAAAATTGCAAACTGTATAAACATCCGCAGTCTAGATTCTAACTTGATTAGGATGTTTGCGTGCGCTCAGATTATTCGATCGACTCGCTTTCGTAGACTTCCAGCAAAAATCCGGTCCTGAAAGGGTCACTTGTAGAACAGTGAAACAATGCTGGAGAGGGACCTCGAGAAATTTCAGTATTTCTCGGATTCTAGAGCCACCGCGGAGCTCGCGTGTTCAAAGGAAGATTGAGGATCGTCGAGTCGATGGTTATTGTGTTACGAGGAACGACGGAACGAGCCACGCTGCTCGCCGAGCAAAATATTCGCGAATCGTGGCGTGGGCGTTCTGTTAACAAGTGCCCGGAGGATAACGATCGATCGCGACCTGCCACGGAAATTCTGAATGGATCAGCTGGGAACACGCGGGGAACGTCGCCGTCGAAATGAAATTCTGTCCGGAAGGATGGTACGGATTTTTCGGCACCGTTGAAACGAATCGTTGGATCTTTTCGCATTCTGTCTTGGTTCTGCGACACTTTCGCTGCTACTCGTGCGCACTTGTTCGCGTCGATTAGTAGACTGCGGATTTTGTTCGGTTGAAACTGAAACGGATAAGAGAAATACAGGATCGTAGATTCGCCAGGAGGATTTGGTAAAGTGTTCGGAGAATTCGCAGGACTGTGCAGGGCATTTTTATTTTTCGTACAGGTCTGCAGTCTATTAATGATATTTCTGACGCAAGTTTCACACTTTTCAACTGACTGTAGGCTTCTTCTCGTGGTTTCTCATTTACGTCGACAGTGATTATTGCATTTAGTTGCTGGTTAGATTAATTTTCCGTTTTATACTTCGAAAGAGACGCTTAGAAAATTGTTTTATCGAGTAGATACACGTGTAGAAAATTGTAAAAGTATTTTTATTCTAACCCTTAAGTGGTCTGTTGATTAATGAGTCGAATTGTTTCGGTATGTTTTCGATAGAGCAAAGTAAAAACGAATGATAGATCTATTAATTAAGAAGTCGCATTTCTGCAATCAGCCTCGAAAGTCCACTCAAGGGTTAAGGAATGTATTAGTTGAACTCCATTTATGTGAACCCGAGAAGCTGTTCGTGTTAACTAGGTCGCCTCTGGGTCGTATGGTTGAAATTTACCTAATTCTCCGTATTATCCATGATATATGGTTCAGATAATTGGAGTTCGCGTTTCAGATAAGTGAATTAGGTCAAGGATTTCTTTGCACAAAATAATGTTTCGAACTTTGCCAAATGAAATCGAACATTTCATTATTTCGGAATCAATCCTTTATTCAATCATATGGTTTTAATAGGATTTTAACAGAAAATATATTTTACAATAACTAGGAAAAATATGAGGAAGAATCATTTGTCTAGCACTGTAGACGTATGCTTTATTAATTATTAGATAACAACACATCAGAATTATCATTAGACAATATAAATCAATGTTTAACACGTTCTCTGCCAAAAATCAATTTACTACATCAGGGAAAATGAAATTTTTAGATTTCACTAGGATTCATTAGAACGATGGTTTTGAAGGGTGCAGAAGAGTCAAAGGACTGATCATCGTGATAAATAGACTGCGGATATTCATGCAAAATAAAAATTGCCAAATAGAAGATTACTTCTTTAACGATTTAAAAAAATTGAATTGATTCGAATATGTTCTACATATTTTTCTCACGAGTGCATAAAATCCACAGTGTAGTAGTAAAGTTAATATTTTCAGTCTTGGTTGCATTGACTAAATTTACATTGATTCCGTGGGATGTACCGAGGGTGGTAACTTGGCAATGAACGTGTCAAACCGAGATGTAACAATAAAGAAAGCTGCGGGAGCTTCTTCCTAGCTCTAAATTCGAAACTCTAGAGCGGAGAGTCTAGAATTTAGAATGACGAAAACGAACACTGAGAAATCAGTAGCAGCGAAAGCGTCGAACCCAAACCGTAGACCCTATTTGCCGTCGCTCTAAAAGCACACTACTCATCTACAATAATCGAACAATTCCTTTTCCCATCGCTTCGAGCAAACACCTCGAGATTCCTTAAAAAGAAAAGACCGAGGAATCCCGCAGATTCGAAAAATCCTTCTCTACCTCGCTCGAAAGAAAACCCATCGATCTTCGCAAAGATTCGTCGGGTGTCGGGTTCTCATTAACGAGCGGGGAAAGACAAGACGGTTCTTAACTTGGCTACCTTACGCCGCTAAAATACATCACCGTCGTGTAATAATTACGCTCCGTCGGCGATTCGCAATTTATCTTGAAGCTTGTCTAGACGCGGGCGAAAGATAGAGAGAGAGAGAGAGCAAGAATCGAGATAGAGTGAATGAAATACAGATGAAAAGGCGAGAGGAGAGAAAGAGATAGAGCTCGACGTGAAAATTCCGGCAAGGACGAGTCCTCTCGCGGACCTTAGCTCAAGATATGTTGGGATCACGAGTCTCCGGGTCTGGGTCGAACAATGAAAACACGGACACCGTACACAGAGCGATTAGAGTGATGGGGAAACGGAGAATTACGAGTAGGATAAACTGGTTGATCAGTCGGATGATCAGGCCGGATGTCTCGCGAGGCCTCGAGCGGATTCGAGCTGCCACAGGGACCACGATCAGACCAATCCCGGGCTGCAGCTTCTTCTTCTTCCGTCTTCCGTCTTTTTCTGCCTTTTGTTTGCTGCGAATATTGAAAACAGTTGTAGACATTTGAAAATACAATCCCGGTACGTTGATGATTAATATGGATGATATATTTGCGGAACCTTTTCAGTCCCTGGTGCTCTCTTCTGTCTTCTAACCGGCTGTCTTATGCCGTAGCTTCCTCAGCAGTGATATGCATAGAAGAGCGAGGCCAAAAGCCACAGGGCACCGGTACCCTGTGACCCGAACCTGCCCCCGACCCCGTTCCTGCCGGGTCGTTTGCGTTTCGGTTTTGGCTTTGCGCGACGTTTTCGCGAGAAAATCGCGTTCGTCGCGTTCGTCGGCGAGTCGATGTTGCAGTAGCTCAGGTCGCAACAGCTGATGCACACCTGGAACGAAATAACCGAATTTATTTTGACCGTCTCGCTATCGGCCTCTCCCTCTTGTGATTCTTTTTTATTTCGATATGGCCCTTTGCGATGTTTGTATATATAGAGGGTTGGATATTTTTTTCGGAAGGGAGAGACCGGCACGACCAGGTGCCACGGAACAAAATTCGCTATTTCGCACCTGCTGCGTGTCCACCGGCACGCAACCCACCGACGCTGGACCGCATTCCTCGCTGCTCGCGCAGCTCTTGCTCACCTGAAACCGGAACACGATCGTTTCAATAACTGATCACGTTAGAGGGTTCAAGTTTCAACGGATCCAATAAACTAAATCGTTTCGAACGCGTTTGTCTTAACACTTTGCACGTTTCTGAACGTGCAGCGGGAAAATTCAGTTGCTAGTCAACTTGATCGTTTACAAAAATCATCTAATTTACAGATAATTACGTAGGGCCATCTTACAAACTTGTTTCTTTCTATCTGTTCCTTCCAGAATGGGAAAAATTACAAAGAATGCGATAAAATAAAACACAAGTTCCCTCGACAATTTTGATTTTGCATAAAGAGGTTAACGATCACTAGACTGCGGATCTGTATGGAAAATAAAAAATGTTTGCATTGATTGCAAGACACGAGCAAGTGCTTAAGTCCTTTTTAATATATCCACGGATTTAAATTGTACGTATCCATTTTTTTTAATAAATGGTTAGAATCCGCAATCTTGTGATCACAATCTTCCGCCTGCAATGCGTTAAACGATCGCCGGTAGTCGACGCGTTAATTGGGATCAGGAATTTCGAGACGGTCGGGCTCGAAATAAAAAGGACTAACAATTTTCACTAATCCCGTGCGTCGAGGGTTAAGTCGACCGGCATTTTTCCACGCGGTCGTTTGTCTCGCGTTCGCAGCTCGCGGGTTCTCCTGGGTTCTCGATCCTTCACGGAAGAATAGGTTTTTTCACGGAATACCCCGGGCTATTGATTCCCAGCAGTTCATCGTTAGAAACTACCGATGCTCGCCTGTTTAATTCATAGATCTTCGATTTCCTGTACGTAGGATATTCATCGTTATGATTGCAGTCCGTTTCGCCAGGCCCGCCTCCACCCCTCTCTTCTATACACACCCTTCTTCCTCGTTTTCTCCCTTTCCCCCGTGTCTTTTTCCGGGAAATTGCCGGAACTTTCTGGCTGAATGGAACTGCTAGCCGCAATTCCGCCATCCGGAATTGTTATTCTTTTTCTTGGCGGTGCAGGGGGTGGAACGAGATTGCGCGACGCGACGCGGAGTGCTCGGTCGACGACCGTCGCCATTTTTCTGATTATGAAGGCTTCCGTTTATGCAGAATTAAGGATTCTTTGGGACCGGTGGAAATGTTCTTTCTTCTTTTTCGGTAGATTTTTCTATACTATGTCGTGTTGTTGGAAAAATTTCGATGATATCGTAGAATCGAGTCGAACAGCATGATTAATACTTAATTTTTCTTCCATGGACCCGGTGGGAAGCGCTAAGACGACGTCCTTAATCCCGCCAGCGTAATTATGCGTCTATTAATATTCTCGGAACTATAGCGTCGGTCCATTAAGCTATACCGAACTTTTAAACAGCATCGCGGATCCATGAATCCTTGTCTTTCTTCCCGCCGTGCCGCGCCGTTTCGGGACAATGCCGAGTGTCCATTGAAATCGAACATTAATTAAAAAAGTTCATGAATAATATGCAGATCGTTTCGCGGGGCGTTTGTTTTCCACTCGGGGAAATACTAAATCTGCGGGCGTCACACGTTCATGAAAAATGCATGCTGCTCGCGCTCTCCTTCTCTACTTCGTGTGTACGCCAATATACGTACAATACATACGCAGGTAGACGACGCGTTGGATCAGTCGATTCCCGGGTACTATTAAAAACGTTTTTACACGAGATCATAAAACTAATCTCAGGGGCCACTCGGTGAAACAACAGCGAAGATCGATCAATATTTGCAAGCGGAAAGGGAAACGCGGATTTTGCGAGCGAGTCCCGCGGACATTTCCATTCGTAAAACGATAGATCCCGGCCTGAAAATTGTCCCGTGTCACCTGTCGATCTTCCCACGGGCTGGTTACGCTATCCAGGAATTAATTAACCGAACGGCGAGAGAAGCAGCTCGCGACCGACCCGGTCTCGAGGCTATCCAACCCCTAATTAATATCGATGCTCATAATTGGAAGAGTTCAGAATGTGCTTATCCGACTGCTAATGATGTTAAGCCCCCGAAGACGCTTCCGAACACTCCGCAGATGAACGTGCCTTTCTTCTTCCGAACGATCAATCATTTCCTCTCGGAATTAATTCGTTCGGCGAGTTTTTTGTTCATTCCTAGACCCGTCAGGTCAAAATTAAGGGCGATCGCGGCCTAGATTCATCTGTAATCTAGCGCTTTTGACTACCGAAGAACCCCATCTTTGCATCATTGAGAAATGAGAAGTCTACTCCCTCAATTCGATAATTTTATTGTCTTTACTAAAAAATGTGACAGAAGGAAGAGACTGCTCTTTTAAAATTTGACATTTAAACGACATTAATTAAACACGGCGTCACAGCTTGGAACGAATGGCGTTTATTAAATTAATTAGATCTTTTTAGCGCAACGTGCGGGATTATGCTCGCGCAATAACAAATGCGTTAATGAATAGTCAATGATAGCTATAAAGTGTTTCATTTGTCGGAAATAAATGCAATTTGAAATTACCATCACGCTGTATTAAGAGATAATCAGGTGGAATTTACGAACTCCGTGCATTATCTCGAGTGAATATCGTCTACAGCGACGAATTATTCTTTAACAAAGTATCTTCCACATTTTAAATGCAGTTTTCGCGGTGCCTGCCACGATATCTCGAAAATCAAATATCCGATTTACTTCAATTTTGCAGACGACTTCAGCAGACGTCCCATCGTCATCTGAAGTTCAATCAAATCGATATTCCCAGGATATGCTCCTCGCAATCTAAATAATCAGAGAACTTCTCGTAAAAATCGACGTTCTACCATTTATTCGACTTGAAAATTCTAACACAACTCTATTTGCATCGACATTTTTACATAAAAAAAATCGTGTTACATTCTCAAAGCCTGCCAAATCAATTCGGAAAATTTGAAGTTGATGCGCTTTTCAGTTCCGACGTAAAAAATTCGCCACGACAACCATTTTCAATAAAACTCACTCGCTGTACGTCGGCTAAAATTGTGACACAACCTCGGTTAGAATCAACATTTCCGCATCACGCAGAGATCGCGTTGCGTTCTTCGAAATATGACAAATCTACCTGTAACATTTGAAAGCTACGGATATTTTAGTTGCGTTGCAAACACTGCGGAACGACGTACTGTAAAATCAAACACGTTCCAACAAAATCCGGCTGCACTTCCGCTAAAATTTTCTGTCACAACTCCGTTTCCCCGAAGCCTGGCAAATCTGCTCACAAAATTTGAAATCGGTGCGCTTTTTAGTCGCTAAAAATTCATCTCATGAATTTTTCGTGAAACACGCTCGATCGAAATTTTTACATAATTTTGGGTGGGTCCAACATTTTTACACGAAGAAAATTGCACTTTGTTCAATAAAGTCTGCCAAATCAGCCTACAAAATTAGATATTGACGCAGTCGTTAGTTCCGTCTCAAAAAATTCGCAATTTGAACCAATCTGTGAAGGGTAGGTCGCGGCGAGGCAAATCCGCAATTGATTTTCATCGGGGTCACATGATTGCGGTGCGGCTAACGCACAGCGGCGGTGTTGATTTTATCGCGTCGACCCGACACGGTTAAATCGAGCCGTGAAACGAGAAACAAGCGTAAAGGATCGCGACCGTCGTGTCGCGTCGCAGGACCCGCTTTCAAACGTGCAAAATTCCGCTCGTTCCTTTTGGTACCTATCGCCTGCCATTCGACTCTGAAACTGTCGGACGTTCTCTACGGGATCGGCAAACTATCCGAAAACGCTTGAATAACCTACAATTACCGTAATGAATTAAAAGGAAATTCCTATTGGAGCAAATGGAGAAGTTACTGGCCGGAATCGAAACTTTTTTCACCGGGGAAATTGTTTCGCTTCGAACGCTGCGCAACTTTTTCTGTAACACATCGTCGTTCGTTCCTTTTTTCGCCGGTCCCGTTTATTTTCCAGTTGTTTTCAGTTTACAGTGGGGCTTCGGAGGTTCATCGATTTTCTGTCGTTTTTTTGGAACATTGTCCTTTTCGAGCGATCAAACACAGATTTTCTATTACACTCTTTGAACATGTTATCGCTAGTTCGGAAGAAATGAGGTTAAATATCATTTTTAAAAGATCCAAGCGAAATTGTTCCTTTCAGTGGCAGGTACTTCTCAACGTCATTCCAAGGCGAAGTTACGGAATGTAACATCGTTTTTTTCCATGGTTACCTGCGTGAACTGAGATTTCACGGTCGGAAAGTTCGAGGTGCCCCGGTTACGAAGTTACCTTTAATTGATTAAGTAAAATGTACCCCAGCGACGGAAAGTTTTGGCAGCGTCTCGCTAGACTTCGGCTGTTCTGCGTAATAACACGTTTCAGTTGATAAAACACCGAGTTCCCTCGAAATTTCTCTCGGCCGAATATTCTTCTTCTTTTAATATATATGTATATACAATATATACATGCTGCGGGCGTTGCTCAACAGGTAGTTCCTTGCCCTTTGCCGCAATGTTCGCTTTTACAATTACTACGCCCCGTGTTGAACTTCCCGGGACAGGCTCTCAAACTTAAAAATACTCTTCCGCGACTGGTCACCGTCGAAAGCGCTCGTTAACTACCCCATTTAATTATCGAAACCCCGTAAACTCTTCTGCGAACGCTGACAAACAGTTCATTTCGTTGTCTGACTTTACGTTTACGTACGCGTATACGCAAAGCATTAGCACGAATCGTATATAATTTTTCAGGAATATAGAGTATCTCTGTATAAGCTGATTAATTAACGTGTAAAAAATTAAAACTACCGCTGAAAGACTGGGGATTTGCCACAACGTTTGTAAAGGTTCTTGAAAATTCATTAAAATTCCTTTCTCGCGTAAAACAGAACAAAAGCCGTCCGTAAACATTCTAAAAGCTGGAAATTTCTGTTTAATTACAAATTTATCATTTAATCCTGTACGAAGTATTACTTTTACAAAACCGCATCGAGGATTAATACCACCGTTAAAATGCCACGAATATTTACACGGTAATATTTCGAAAACTGGAGTTCCACGGAAAAATTGGAAACCGAGAGCGTCAATTCATCGAATGACGTTTACTAATTTCAAACCTGTGAATTCATGGACCTTTTCAAGCGCTGTTCAACATAATCGGTGCAGCCGATCGCCGCGATAATTACGCGAAATTCACAGCGAGCTGGGCGACGAAACGTGGAAAAAGAAAAATATGTTACGACCGAGCGAAACCAGCACAATTTTTTCGCATTCAGCGAAGAGCAGCTTTCAAGCTTTCCGTCAATAATGTGCTTCCGTTTTCCCCGGCCGAACGAGGCGGTTCAATTAACAATTCTTCATTAAGTCCGAGAGCGCACACGGTCCCGATAATTCTCGATTATCCAAGAACTCCTTGTCGTTAATTAACCGTTTCACGTAATCCTTCGTCCAGTCCAGAAGAAAGAAAAGAAAAGATAGACAAGCGTTTTCAATCGGTCACGATCTGCGAGACGATTTCGCCGACGATTCTCCGTTAATAATTCTTGGCAAGGAGCGAGCTTATCGCCCCGGTTAGGCTACCCGAGCAGAGAGCTTTTTTCGAGGGTGTTGCGAAAAAATTTGCTTGCCAAGACGCTGTTTCCTTTGCTGTCCAAAATGTGCAGCGATCTGCAGAAGTCCCGGCCGGCCGCCGGACACGGCGTGTCTATCGCCCATTCGTTGCACATCTGCGGGCAGAGAGAGAAAGAGAGAGAGAGAGACAATGAGAGAGGGAGAGTAGCTAGAGAAATAGTTCCGACATAGTTACAGACATGTCGGTTAGGGCAAATTTAAGTGGACCCGGTCCAGCGGTACTTTTTGCCAGACTCGCCTGATCGGCTTTTGGCTGGCCTCGGGATCCGCAGGCTATGTAGCGGGTGATCGAATTGTTATTGCTGTTCGAAGACCGAGAATTGTTTGAAATTGTTCCTGGAATGTGGATTTGTTCTCGAATGGTTCAACGAATCGTTTAATATCGTTTCTAGAATGTCGTGTCTTTGCTTGAAAATGTTCAACGCGTTGTTTAAAATCGTTTCTAGAATATTGTGTTTTTGCTTGAAAATGTTTAACGAATTGTTTTACATTTTTGAAAATGTTTGACTCGATATGCGTACATCTTTTGCATCGATGTCGTTGCTCTCGGTGGTTCGACGCCGCCGAAAAGTACACAGGAAGAATCTAGACGAACAATCTAGTCGAAAATGTAGAATGACGTTCTTATCTACGACGCCTTGCTTCCGAGATAATCGGATTCGAAGATTCCTCGGCCGCGCGTGCCGATGAATAGCTTTCGCTAGCTGGCGTGTCCGATCATAATTTATCGTTTCTACTTCTTGTAGATATCGATGCCTGTTGGATGAACTTTCGAAGTCGATTATCTCGGAAACGGAGATGTTTGACAGCGAAAAAATCATCGAACCACCGCCAGCAGAAACACGGGGAGAATGATGCGATAAGAAACAATTTATTCCTAAGGTTGACGCACGATCTTTTACCACGGCCATAATTCAATCACCCACACCGCATGATTCAAAGCCAGCTCGGCCAACGAACCGAGTCCAGCCAACAAGTCGGCAAGGAAAACGTGCGAAAAGCTGGAAAAGGCACGCGGTTCGTTAAATAGGCAAAAAGTTGGCGTATCAGATATCAGCGAGCCGATCAGGGCCGGACGTGGCTGGTTCCTAAAAATTCCTGGAGCGAAACGTAACCGAGAGGAGTTTGGTTCGTTCCAGGCGAACGCTCGCGACAACTGTATCGCCTTTACAAACTTCTTGGACGCCGTGCTCTTGCCATCGAACTTGAGGAAAAAGGGCAGGAGAGAGAGAGGGAGAGGAAAAGTCGTCGAAAAGGAAAAAGGAATACCGAGAGAAACTACTGCTGCCGGGCCAACGATAGACCAGGGAAATTCCCCGGGAAGATATCCGGTGGAAATCGGGCTGTCCTGATTTCCAGAGACCGGCGATTGGACGGATATTGGCAGCGACGGGACTAATGCAATGACACGTTCATTAATTCTGATACGTATCAATTTTCCGTGGCACAGCCGTGTGCGCAGCTCTAGTTCGGCATTAAACAGATACACGCGGCGCTGCACGTTCCCGTTCTCTGTTCTTTATTGCGTTACACTGTTGCGGGGGACGATAGAGGATTCACCGTATTTCGGACCATCGTTATTAATTACGGGATCGAGTGGGGAATTAAAGAACCAATATCTACTAATTCCCTCTAGAAACCTGCCGGAAAAAAACCCGCGAATTTTATTGTTTCAGATCAAATTAGAATGATTCGTTAATCCTTATTATTCGCTGCGTTAGTCAATTATTTTGTATCAGATAAACTGCTAAACGTTTCAGTAAATTGCGTCAGTTATCATCGAAACTACAGTTTCTGTTTACAGCCGCTTAAGAATGTTCTTTGAAATCCTGAGATTAGAAAAATATGAGAATGATCGAGAATTTTGTTCGCCTCATCAACGAGAATGCGAATTCAATGAATTGTTCAAATTGATTCAGGGTAAAATATTGTTTCAATGTTATTGGAAAAAATACTGCAGCAGTAGATGCGTTTACTCTGATTGACGTTCACAAAAATATATGAGAGAAGTTTCTGTAGTCGGCAGACTATTTTGGTTTCGAATGGCAGCGAAAATTGCCATTCTCGATTCCCGTGATTTTATTCGTGTTTATTGGTAATAAATTAAACAGAGTGTTGTAGGGTTTTTCGAAATTGTTATTGGTCCCGGAGAATCATTTGCGTCGTTATCGAAACAGCTTTTAGCGGCAAATCATAATACGTATCGTCGTTGTTGGTTCAGTTCTATTTGTTCGTCGCGTTCGGCGAATTAACCTATAAAATACTACGATTCTTTTTGTTTTTGTCATTTTCAACGGCGATGCTAGACCAGGAATTTCGTGCGTGCGCTACCTGCCGGTAAAAAGTGTTTAATCAACGGATTAACACGGTTGCTGAACGGATTGTTTACGCACGGATTAAAAATGGAAAATGCTGCCGGGCGTGTGAAGTACGGGAGCAGAATGAAAAGTGTGGACTGTAATTTATGCAAATATTAATGAAGTACCGGGCACAGTGATCTGTTTGCTAAACGCGAAATTATGTGACACCTCTTGTAACGAGCGAGCAAGCGAGCGACGAGTGTATGGTATCGTGGAAAATGAAAAAAAATGTTGCTTCTCTTAATTGAATAGACGACGTTTCTGTATTCTTGCAAATAGAGAAGGATGTTCAGTTTTTATGCTTTGTCACTGCTTTCATTTCTGTTTGCATTTTCAGCGAAACACAATATTCATTTTTCTTAATGCACTGCACATTTTCGTATGAACAGACATCATACATGTATTCAGTTCTGAAACGAACAAGAATCCACCCGAAGGGTTGCAAGCAAATACAAAGTTTGGAAAATCCACGGTGAAACAATTTAACGCAACCGGCACACTTTCAGCGCTCCTAAATCTCGGAGAACCTGTAGTTCCCGGCACCGATGCAATCTTATCGCCCATTACGGTAATTCCAAAGAAACTAGCCTTAACTCGTTCGCCAAACAATCCGTAAGCCCGTTCAGTGCTCCGAGACCCGGAGAGAAGCTATCTCTTGAAAGCGCCCTGTCCCTATCGATCATTCCCGTAACCAGTAACGCGGCTACAAACGAAACAGACAGGCTGCCGACCGATATCGACACGTCTGTAGAACACCAAACGTTTTTTCCAGGAATTAAGCTTCCCCTTTACAACGACCATTTCGTTCTAACGAAATGATCATACCTTAAATATCCACAAGCATTCGAGTACCGGAACTTTGTGCAAATTGCGTGAACGTAAGAATAGGACTTTTAGCGGTTTAAAATAATAGGTACTTAGAATTGATCTTTTAAGCGCTTTTGACTATTGAAAAATCCCGTCGCGTGCATTATCGAGAAACGAGAACCGTCGCGATCCTAGAAACGAGTCTCCCCGTTAAACAGCAATTGCGTTAGCCAAAGTGTTAAACTCTAGCTGGACCAGGGAAGCGGTTAGGGGCATCGGGGGTAGTGTAGCGCGAAAATAAGGGAAGATCGATGGCGAGCACGATCCTCGGGGGTTGAACGAAATTGCGGCTGGACCGGGCGCGATACAGGCATTACCGACTCTTAAGGGGGCGTTTAATGGACTCGTCGATACCTGGTTATCGCTGACGTTGACGCAAGTGTAGCACGTTAGACCTGGAACACAACACAGATGGGGCGTTCGAGTGAGTAATAGCGTTGCGGAGACGGCTCGGGACCGGCTCCCGCTTCGCGAGACAAAGGGCGGAGAGAGGCAACAATTAAACACGCTTAGGCGTTCCTCCACTACCGCGTCGATCCCCATAATACACCCCACCCCACCTCTAAACACCCCGGTGCTACCTCGTTCGATAGAATTCCGCGCTCGGTACACTTAACGCTCACTGGATGGGAGAGGGTGGAATGGATTGTCCCGTCGAATGGAGCTCATATAGGCACCAGACGGATCGCGCAACGCGACAAAGCGCTCCGCCTCGAAATGCATCGTTTAAACGGGTCGCCACACGAGCCAAATTGTCCGAACCGTCCACCAACCCGCGTCGTAATTAATACTTTTCACGGAATTTCAAGCGGCCACGACGCGGCGTGGTCCGGAATGACGAATTACCTGTTCAAAACTTAAAGACCACATTAAATAGGTCGTTGGATTCGCACTCGCGTCTAGTATAACGTTATTGAATAAAAAATATACAGTGATAAATACATAATCAAGGTGACCTCGATTCTTTTTGGTAATTATATAGAATAAGTCAAAATTGAATGAAATTTTAATGTGTTCTAGATTTCGACATTTTAAACAACTTTTTTCTTTTCCAATATAGGAGGGTCGCTTTTAGTTTTCGAGATATTTGCAAAAGACTATCGCTAATACTGTATGGAATTTTTCGTATTTCTGCATGCTCCGCGGCAAGGTAATGCGTTATAACTGTTAGAAGATCACTGTGGTCTGATTCAGTCTCGAAGAGGATTTCACTTGTGCTCTTGTTGTTGGGAATGTATTATTTATGTATCGCCGAGGGGAATTGAGGGATCAGTTGAAGGGAGAGTGTTGAGTTAGGGGTTGGCGATGTTTAACCTGTTGTAACTTTCTGAAGGGAAAGAGGGTGATTATGTACTTGGGTTTATTTCGAAGGGTGGAGTCTTGTTCCCTGCGAGTTGTTTTCTCGCGAGGGATATCGATGATTTGTTTCCGAGTGAAAGAGGGCACGTTTCGAGCGTACGAGTGCGAGCTTCATCAAAATTGAACGATACAGGTTGCGTTAGACCGTCTGCGAGGGTGTGAAGGTTCTTCTTTTTGGAAGTCGAGCTTCAAAGACGGCGGTTCTCTTTGTAACGCGTTACCAGCGACCCTTGTGGGAACAAGGAACTTTTTTCGGGCGAAGTGGACTCTCTTGGGCTGCGCTGGGAAAATATTTGGTCACTTGGGGTGGGCTTGCTGGTTTTCACGTATTTAGAGCCGAGAGCACTCCAACTTTCGAAACAGTGCAAACTGTAGACAACTCTGACGTGATCGTTTTGTTTCTATTTAGACGTCCGCTACAGTTTACAGCAGGGGTGGCCAACCGTTTACATACGAAGGGGAAATATCGACTTAATTTTTTAAAATTAAAGTAATACTAGGCACTTCCTGTTATTTTTATTAATTTCGAAAAATTTTCTCAGGTGTTGAAAATATGAAACCGTAACCGGCTGGCCATTCCTGTTTCAAACGATAAAGATTTCGAAACGGGTAGTAAATAGTCCCACGGAAGAAATTCCTTAAAAATATTGCAAGCTCTGTGAGAGGTGGTGAAAAACGGGTAGCAAGTTATGGGCGACAAAGGGCAGGCATGGCGGTGTAAAACGCGCGATTCTACATGTCAAAACGAATAAAAAGCAACGACAACAAAAAAAGAGGAATGTATTCGAGAATAAAGCACCGTGGCAGCGAGGTTTGTTTTCAAGAAAATCGAAGCGGAAGAGTCGCGGGGCACGCGTGCTTCCAGCACACTAGGCTAATGCGCCTGACCGCTGCCGACTGCTTCCACTTAGCATGAATACAGACAGTCAAGCATTGTTATCTGTTTCTCGCAGATCGTATCATTGGCTAGCTGCGAATTCGCATCAAATTATCATGCAAACTGGTATCGCGCCGCTGTCAACGCTCGCGCAGATTAATCCGACTAGAAACAACCGTTAATGTTCAGACCGAGCATCTAAACACTATCCGACGCCGAAATACTCGAACAGAATTCTTTCAAACAGATACAAACGGCACTCTGAACTTTATTTTCCATCGGAGATCGCGCGATAGTTGGATGAGTTCGGGTTGAATTATTAAACAAAGTTTCACAGCATCGCGCTGCTAATGCTCGCGGATTAATTCAAGCAGAAATAATCGTTTACGGTCAGACTTGAAATGAAAATCCTATTCAGCAGTAGAGTTTGCGAACAACCGAACCGTTTCATCTAGCCTAAACTTAAAATCGAACACTTCTGTACGCCAATTTTGGCTCTCTTTAATCCTCGAACTCACGAATAAACAGTTAATAAATTAACACTTTACCGGATACACTGTTCCCATAAATTGTAACGTCCCCGTAGATCAGCGTACGTGGAAACAGCACTTAACGTTCAGACCACAAATCGAAACCATATTCGATGCACACTTGTTTAATCCTCTTTGAATATTAAAGTCCTCGATAAACAGCAAATTAACATTGAACGTTCAACTGGAAACAGTCGTTAGCGGTAGGGCCAAAAGTAAAATATCTAAAGAAATGAAAAACATATCTAACAATTAACGATCAGGAACAGTTACCGCGTTACGGTTAGTTCGAATCCACGGAAAAATGTTGACTCTGTGTAATCCGGAGAATCATCACGCTGCTTCGAATTGACATGAAATTATTCAACAAATTGTTACGCGTTTGCTGTATCGTTCGCGCGGGCAGTTGAAGCAGCGGTTAATGGTCAGACAAAACCTGGATCCCATATCGACCATTTCCACGCAACAATTTCGACTCTCTTTAATCCCGTGGACCATCAATCTGTAGCAAATTGACACGAAATTATCAGCTCGCAAACCTGTATCGATGCAAGCGAGAACAGTGGTTCCCGATCGTTGCGAACCGTGCGGCGATATTCTTCGGCGTAGTTTCGCGCAACAATTTCAGCCGTCGTTTACGGGCGGAATGATCCGCGAAACCGAGCGGAAGCGCAGCCATATAAACCGGACAAGTGGGAAGCTGTTCGGACCGTGGGCCAGTGGCCGCGTCAATTAAGCCGAATTCGCGGCCAGTTCGACCGAAAGAATTTCCAATCAAAAATACGTTTCCGGCCGGAACCCGGACGCGAGAAACGGGCCGTTCGCGGCAACTTGGTGGGGGTGAGTGTGGTAAAGTGAGAGGGGTGGAAGGGGAAGAGGTAACACCGAAATTTAATGCTCGGCCAAAGCATAAAAACCGGCCGTTCCGTTTCAACGAGCGGAGAGCACGGGATTACGTTGATCCTTTTTGCAACGGTGTCGACCGTATATCCCCAACTGGATCCCCGCGTTTACGCGGTCGATCTCTCGCGTTCGTTTCCGGCCGCGTTTCCACGGCTACTTATCGGCCTCGGCAACGCTTTAAGAAGCTTGGCAGCGACCGTCGTCGTGACGATATTTCTAGACAATATGTTACACCCCTTTCCACCCCTTTTTATACTGGGTGCACCGTGCAACCACGCCGCTCTACGCCCATGCGAACGTCCGATATAAAAACTATTCTTGCCGAAAGTTGCGTGGTTTTATTGGGAGAATCGTGTGAAAATGTTTTCGTGTATTTTTATTTTTTCGTGCAGCTCTGCAAAATGCAACTGCTCCCTATTGTTTCGTAGCCAGCCTGCATAGTTGTGTGCGTTGTTCGACGCAGTTTTTCATTCTTTGTAAAGAAAGTATTGCGGAGTGTGTATCGTTTGAAATGATTCGTATGAGAGCTGTTTAATCAAGTTGTATTAGTTTCAAGTGACTAAATAATTAACACAAGATTGTGTTCGATAGAAATGGTTTAAGATATAAAGTTACAAAGTTTAAGAGCTGGTTAAGAATATATGGAAAAGTGTATTCGTTTCGTCGGACAGGCTATTGAATTTTGTGACGTTTCCTGATGTAACTTCCGGCGTGAGTTGCGTGGAACACCCTGTAGATCAAGGGGATGATTTGTGGCGGGTCGTTGGCGCGGAAAGCTCGAAGTAGCCGTCTGGATCTTTCGTGCTGTAGATCGCAAGGAAGTGGGATTAGTGGAGCTCGATTGCAGGATTCGAGCGAGTTCTGTGTGCGGGGGATGGAGGTGGACGAATATAAGCTACTCCGAGTTACTCAGAGGGTAAATCATAGATCCGTTTGCTTCTCTCCCCGCCCGTTTTCCCGACGTCTTCTTCTTCTTCTTCTCCCCCGGATTTGGCCCGTACCGACGACAATGGCTAACGGGAGCACACTGTTTCATAACGGTAGTCTGACTCCGATTCGATTTAAAACTCCTTCGACAATTTATATCGTTACGATTCATTTTTCACAATATACTAAAAATTACATTGAATTCGTTTCGTTTAAATTAATGTGATGCGACACTACCGTTAAACTCATTTCCTTTTCAATCTTCGCTTAGACCACTTTCGTAATTATGGGCACACGTATTGACTCCTAGATCGCGGATCTTCACGCATTTATGGGTTATAAAAGCGTTGAAAAAATGCTGTAGTATCAAATTGGACAGAATTTAGTACGATTTTTATTTATTTTCGATCTACTTTTTTCAAATTTGTCTACGAAAATTGAAAATTGCATGAAGATCCGCAGTCTGATTACGAAAGAATCAAATCTTCTTTTTAATTAGAAGGAAAGGCGTAACATTCGTGTTTGTTTGACTTTTTTAAAATTTTCATCAAGGGTGCGCCTCGTTAAAACACGGCAAGGGTTTGAGGGTTGGGGTGTCCGGGAATGGGGTGGTAGAAAATGATGAGTTTGGTAGTTTTTGGCTGGTGAGACGGCCGTTTTGAGACAGTGTGCGACACAGGTACCCACGGTAGATGTCCTCCTCGTCGCCGGTGACTCCTTTGAGACCGTCCTTCGGCTGCGTCTCCTCCTTCCCGTTCCCGTTCCCGTTTCCGGATAGAACGTTTCTGCCGCAAGTTTCCGCAGCCAGGAGCAGCCCGACCATCACCCACGTGATCATTCCTCACATCTCTGGAATGACAGAAATGGGGCTGCGTGTTACGTAATTGACCGCCAAGTCTCTTCCGCGGTCGTCGACGACCATCGACCGGTCGGATAACAAGCGATCGGTTATGCGAGCGGTGATACAGATCGTGACACCCTGACTGGGTATCTTTGTGCAACCATACTAGTCGTTCGCAAAAGTTTCGAAATGTCTATTTCACTCGCCATATACAAAACAGAAGTTTGATTAACTCTGGAACGTGCAAAATGAAAAAGTAACAGTACCCAGAGTTTTTAATTCGGCAGAGTACGAGGTTCTGGTTCAATAGACCATGAGAAGATTAGCACGATCGAAATCTTTTGCGAGCCACTGTAAACTTTGATTAATTAATTCCGAACTGATGAAAATGATGAACTGATGAGAATATATGTTCTATGTATCCATGTATTATAAAATGGAAAATTTTCATTCCAAAGGAAACTATTGTATTTTTTTCGAGGATATTGAGTTTCCATTAGTAGAAATAACGAACATTGGTCAGGCGCGCGAGGTAAATTTTAATAACTTTTTCACGGTCGAGAATAACTATTGAATTACACATTTTTCTGCAAGCGTGGATCTTTATATCCCGGTATCGACGAAATGGAACGAATGAGAGATTTTTACATTTTATTAAAAGTTCTATGGAATTGTGAATAATAAATTAAATTTTAGCGAAGCTTGTATCATTTGAATGCATAAAATTCGATGTTCACTCCGGGGAAAAGTAAATCAGGATTGATGGAAGTTTTAATAGCGATATTGAGGGTCTTTCACATTTTTTGGCTGTGGTCAGACATGGTACATTTAACAATTATACCTACTTTTAGAGAGAAATGCTGAACTACGCGTGTTCTTTATTTCGTGTGGCAGATTTCCGTTTGCTAAATACAGACTGCGGAGTGAACGGGGAATTATAATAAGATAGTCGCAAGAGAGCTCCGCCAGCGAAGCAACCAATATTCTGATAGGCCGCCGTCAAATGCTACCCTGTCGAGCCTCGAAAGGCACGAGTTTCGACACATTTCTATGTTTTCACGGATCCTGAATCCAATTTTCTTTTTTCGAGCAGACTGATCCTCCAGGGTCTTCGGTGATAGAACATTAAAGGGGATGAACCGACGAAGGAGTCAGCCGCATCGCGATGGGACCCGGTCCAATATGTACTCATGAATATCGGTTGATTCGATATCTAAATCTCGATTCATTAACTTTAATGCGAATCGAAAGTATGGATTTTCTCTCGCTGCTGCTTCTAAATATTTCCTTCCGCTCCATCGAATTTAGAAACATTCTTAACACTAGGTTCACTTCAGAGCCGTTCTAAGATATTCGGCGCCCGGCAAAGTTATCCAAAAGTGTCAGAAATAGAAAAAGTCAATTCATTACCATTACACTAAACAAAAACATAAAATTCATACACAATTTTAAAAAAACCTATATGAAAAATGCAAACTTTAAAGCACACAAAAGTAACTTGTATATTTATTTTTCTAGCTTTTTCTTTTGCAAATTGATTAATAATAACATGCGTATTTAAGTAATAACTCAAGTCACCCTCTATGGATGAAATAGTCAAGTCTTGAATTAAAATTGATTCGATTGATTCAATTGGAGTCAGGGGCGTCCGGGAGAAAATCAGTAGCTTGTTTTTCGGGTGCATCGCGGCCAATGCAGCAGTCCGGAAGGCTGAATCCTCCAAGGGGGCTAAGTCTGGACCTTATCAGCGAAAGGGTTGCGGACGTAGCTCGCGGGAACCTCGATAGGACAGGATATAGTCTGCCAGTGATAGGTCAACCGACCCGTAGAATTGAACCTTGATCTACGCTCGAAGAACTGGCACACATGGCTGGCTTGGAACTGTTGGGGGGGACACATCCATCGATTGACATGTCGAACGGTCGAGTGGATCAGTTTACCCGCGGCCGATTCCCATGGACGACATGTTCAACTAGGATTTAAACCGTCGGGATTAATCCTGCCGTACCCTCGGACACGGTTAAACTCTGGCAAACTCCCCCGCCCTCATCTCTCCCACAGCTATACCTGGAACGTCGTCGTCGTAGTCGTCTACCGGTTGTTCGTTTGCTTTCCCAATTAATTGGCCGGCTGGCTGGTTAAAACCGACGCGCTCCACTGTCGTTCGTGCGTGAACGTCGCCCATGAGTTCCAATTCGAAACCCTAAGGCCAAGGGACTCCGGATTCCCTGGTTAAACACCGCTCCTCGAAGCTTACTACACACAGGGTGTCTCACGCTTCCACTGCGGATATTTATGGGAAAGTAAAATTCTCCAAGTCAATTATATGAATGAAAAATCGAATGAAAATGCATTTACTTTTGTAATAATTTGAACAAGTCAAGAATATTGTCATTTTCATGTACCGATACTCTTTGGTCGTTGTAACACGGGACACCCTGTGTATATTATAGCGTCTATGTCTAGCCGAGGTTGCTTTAATCCACTTGTATCGACGATCTGGTTTCACCAGTGGTAAGGGAATTTTTACTTAATTCCCGGGTTAACCTGTTCACCCGATTCTTCGACCGCTAATTGCCGGAATTATACCCGATCCTGTGTTTACACCGCAGGAGAATCTACAGGGTGGCTTATTGCATCGATTTTCTGTTTTATGTGAGCCATTGAGTTCGAGAGTAATTGAACTGGAAATTTCTTCGGGCATTTCTCAGCTGTATCGTTGGGTCTGACCATAGTTCGCCGCTTCTAATTGAAAGCAATACAAGGTGGTTCGACTAAATGTACCTAAATTTAAAAATGTCATCGATATTTTTTTTTCTTGCATATTCTAGTTGACGTTAAAACGCATTGAGATACCATTGCATTACAAATATTTGTTCTTCGTCACAAATAAAGGAGACATTTGGACGGCTGTTTTTCAAATTAATTAGTTGACGGGAAACTCGCTTTTGTGATATTTCGATAGAGCATTTATAAACGAACGCGTTTCGCTGTAATCGGAAATAAATTATCCCAATGTAACATGTAAATAATTTCCGTAATTTTCTACAAAGTGATCGATTTTATGTAACATCGCGTCTGTGTTTTACGTAAAGTATAATTTCCTTTTCGGGAATATTAAATTTAAATGTCCTCTGTGTAATGCACGATTGGCTGCTGCTGGCACGTCTGATCTGAAACACATCGATCTACTTTCGCCGTTTTCAACGATCTCGCGATCGAGTATTGTACCGTCGAGTTACACGTTCTAATTACATTTCATTTAAATCGAAAATAAATTGATTCTCTCTCGCGTATCTGAGCTACTCATTGATTCCACGATGAAAGGAAATCAGAAATGGATTTCATATTATTACCATCATAATCAAAACAACGAATAAAGACTTCTTTAAAATCAATTCACGGGAACTCGTATTCAAATATAATTATGCAAACGCATATTGAGATCGACTACCCTCGAAGAGAGATTAAGCACCCCATTAACGTTCATTGGTTCGATCAATTTAATCCCATTAACACGTCTGCCACTGACGCGATTCAATAGTCCTTTGAAAGTCAAAGTAACATAATACAGTGTTGTCGCAAGGTGTCAACCTATCAGAAGTACAAAAGAAGCCGCAGCCACTTCGTGATGCCGTGTACAAACCAAACGCGATCGTGACGCGTACATAAATGTCAATGATGCTGATGCTAAATTCTATGGAAAGACGTCAATTGCAGTGAACGTAATCAATCGATTTCCCACTGTTAAAAATACAAAGGGTTTCAAATAATCTGCACATTTTACTCGGCTGCATAAGGATTAACCTGCTTTCTTCGCAGTGAGGATTCGTATGTTATTATTATTATTTTTCAAGCGAAACTTCTTTAGGCGTGGTAGGCGTGAAACGGATCTGGTGATTTCATTCGCATTTAATTAAATAATATAAAAATATATACAAATAATAATGCGAAAAACAAATGCAGAACGTCAAAACGAATTCCGTGATAAAAAACGGGCTTCCGGAAATAAGGAGACGAGGTTGTCGAGACTAATACAAAAATAATAAGCAATGACGTTATTCGATGGTCAGGTTTTAACGTCACACGCTTCAGCGAATAATTTGGCTGGACCGGAAAGTGCGCGCGGAACGAGCCAATCGGACGGTTGGCTGTCACGATGATGCACGGAGAGTACGCGATCCCATTTCAATCGCTCAGTATCATGGTTATCTCCGCGACAAGGTTACCCTAGGATCGATGGGTGGAAGGTAGCCGGCCGGGTTATGGACCGGTGTTCGTGCTGGGTGTGCGATCTAAGAAATACGAGGATACTTTCGGGGTAATGGCTATTACCATTCGTCATCGGGGAAAGAGATTAAAGTTAGCCGGTGTTCGAGCCAGCCGCCGATCTGGCGATAAAGGGGCGCCATTCGAAAGCTCGTGAATTTCTTGGTTCTGGAGGGAGAGAGCAAGAGAGGAAGGGAATGGAACGAGGGGTGTCGTACCCGGCCGAAATATAATCGCGTTACATCGGCCGTGATCCCACACCGTCGAGAATTCACCTGGAAACACGCTATCGATTCCACGGGCCGATATAATCCTCGGCGCGCTGTCGGATACCATTCCGCGAGGCTACGCCAGACAATTGTTAACAGAAGTGTATTGAAAGGATCAGCCTTATCAGCCTGCTGATGGACGGCTCGTATCAAAGAACGGGAGGGGGGTGACGAGAGGGAGGTCCTGGACACAGTGTACGCAACAGCTCGTGTCAATATATGTGTGTATATGTATACGTACACACGCATATATAATATGTATATATATTTATCGATCCCTGTTCCATTGATTAAGAGGAACGCGAGCTACCGGTGACCATATCCCGCCACGGTTTTAATCGATAGGATTATTCTGTTCCACGCTCGAACTCGCCAATCTCGTCTACGATTGCTCGTCCGTGGCTGCCGATCTAATTCCGCCTCTCTCCTCTCCTCTTCTATCCTCTCCTCGTCCCTCCTGCACCCTCGATTCTCGCCCCTCGTTTTTCGATCGACCGATGCCAAGCGATCGTTAACGGTAACGAGGCAGATCCGAAGAGTAATCAGTAACGAGGAACTACGCGCGAGAACTAATGATTGCTCTGAACTGCTATTTTCCGCCGCAGGACGACACCCATGGAACTTGACAAGCTGGCGTGTGATCCTGGGGATTATGTGTGTCGTGTTTTGTTGGGAGATTTTCTTTGTTCTATTTTTTAGAGAAATTTTGGGGATGGACTCGTACATGGTCTTTTCGTGACTTAGTCGTGGTACGGGCGATGACACTGGCTTGTGTTTGCTTGTCGGTTCATTTCCCCGGTCTCGACTGTTTACAATACCTAAAAACGTATCATTCGACGTTTTGGCGCACGACGTTTGTTGATGGTACGAGGACAACGACTCGGTCGGTTGGTGTCCTTTTCGATGTGCTGATTTCCACATATGTTGGCGAGCAAAGAATGGACATTCGGAGAAACGTTGTAATATTTCTATAGGAAAATGAACAAATTGTTGAAAGGAATGCAACAAATGAGTACCCGGTTGGATACACAAGGGTTAAAATAAGAGAAACAACCACGGTCGTGTACTCTTCTGTTCCTTCAAGAATTTCTTTCAAAACCACGTGGAAATTCAAGATAGTATAGTATTCTGGAAACAGAGAATACATATGTGAATGTTCGCCCCAAGGAACGGATCGAGGTTAAACCAAGAAACAACTACTACTGTTCTTTCTTTCAACGAGCGAATTCCTAGAGGACTGACGGCATTGTTCAGCTGCCGATACATTTCAGAAAATATGATGGCAAGTCCCACGACGAGCTGCCGATGATCAGAGCCGGAGTTGAACATCTGTAACTAACAAGAGTCGAACGTAGCTCACCGGGGACGACCGATCCTTGCGGTCCCCGTGTTCCACGAGGATTTAAACTAGCTTCTGGCCCGAACCTCCTCCGTAATTCCTGATCCGGATTCCAATTCTCCTGTATCCGTCGACCACGCGGGCTTTCCGGCCCGCCTGAAAGACGTCCCCTTCGAGCCGGCTGCCTGGATGCTCGTAAGCCATTTTCATTCCCATAAGACGATAAATCCACCGATCAACCGAAGAGAATTGAAACTCCTACCGATCCACACGCTCGCCCTTGTACACCGTGCCACCTTCATCATTTCTTCATTGTTTGCTCTCGACGATGCAAGCTACGTCGGGAAACCCGTTTCATGGACAAAATTCCATTGAAAGTTTTCATTTTCATGAAATACACTAGCGCTATTGGCAAACGATTTCTAGTAGAAAATGTTCACTCCAGATGATTCACCCTTTTGCAAACGAAGTATATCTAAGTAAGTTTTTGTAAAAGAAAATCAAATCCAACGTGAAGCAATTGTTAATGCAAAACCAATATTGGTTTTAATATCGTCACTTTTGTAATATGCATCTAGAGACACGTCTATGGACGTTTTCAATTTCAAAGTAAGAGTTGAATTTTGGATTTCTGTCCATTTTGACAATACACGTTCACCGCACTATGCGAAGCACGGTCCCACGCTTTCGTGCGAACCTCGGAATTCACCCATTCGTTTGTTGGAAAATCTATTTTTTCCTCTCGATATTTATTGAATTTCTATTGTCTACTAATTGCCCACCGCGCTGACTGCGACGAGAATAATCAAACGTGCAAACTGAGAACAAACGATTTATCAGAAAATAATTGTTCTTTCTCTCGAACCTGTATGGAATATTTTCTGCAGACTTTCAACGCAAATTGAGAAAATCAAACAATTCTATTTTTCGTTGGAACATACATAAAACAAGAATTACAGTCCTAAATGTACATGATAATTACGAGCGTGGAGAATAATTACGATCCACGGATGATTAAAAAACACATTATTAAACAACGTATATATGTAAACAGCGAACGTGGAATAATCTCTCAAAATATATGCATTTTTGCGGAGATTTTTATAAGACTGTTCCTCTTTACTCTTGCCAAATAAACTACAAATTATTCGACGTGGATGACAAATTACAAAAAGCGGTGGAAAAACCGTTCGCAAGAAGTCTTCGTCACATCATTAATTTGCCGTGAGCGTCACCGTCGCGGTCTTTTCATTCGCGCGTTATAGTTCGCGAAACGCAGCTCATCACGATCGCGCGACGCCGTTGTTACGCGTCTGTTCTCGTTTCATGCTCGCGTTGTTGTATTCGGCTCCTTTTTTTCGCACGCGATCCGATCCGGTTGGAATCGGATCGGAAACGATCGAAGCACCGATAAGTCATGTATCCGCGCGTGATAAGAATAATTTACCGTACACGATAATCCTCTGACGCACGATAGCCAATTTTTTTTTGCAACCGGTCCAGAACGATACCGGCGAGTTACGGTCCCAGGGAAAATCGGCGAGTCGAGAATTACCGATACTGCCGTGCGATTCAATATTGGCGACTGCTATCGGCTGAAAATAATTTGTCGAGCAAGAACGCGTCTAAAGTTTGCGTCGTTGATGGCGAATCACAGCGAGCGGTCAAAAAAAATTTCTACAGGTCTTCCTTGGGACTGAGCTAACTAAATGATTTCAGTTTCGAGTCAGCGAGAAACTAATTTCCGTATTTTAATGTGAAGTAACCAAGAATATCTTCCAAAATTAGGTTTTATTTCACCATGCAATACCAATATTACATAAATATGTAAAAGTCTGATGTCTAAAGCTCTTTATATAAAAAGTCGATTTAGCGATGATCTACAGTTTTTAATGTTGCAAGAGATGATATGATTATTTATCGCAGGACACGCTACTTCGCGCGGAAATGGTGCAACGGTCCTGTTAGTATCGTAACATTAGCGCAATACTAATTGAAATGCAACGCACATAAACGTCTATGATCGTGGATCAGAGCGGCCCCTCGTTAGCAGCTTCGCAAATGAAGGCTGTGCGTGGTCAGACTGCGATAGAAGACGCGGTTACTCGTCGATTATTATCTTGAAATATATAATATAAAAAAACTTTTCAAAAACCACGCTTATATTAAAATGCACTAAAAAAGAGAAAATAACTTTTTTAGACATTAGTGACTATAAATAAAAGCGTGGAGCGCCCACGAAGATTACGTCGATATAGTTTAGCGTTCCACGCTTTTATTTATAGTCACTAATGTATAAAAACATTATTTTCTCCTGTTCAGTGCGTTTTAATCACGGCGCGTCAGAGTGGGGGGTCGAGGCGTCTGAGCGAGCGGAGGGGAGAAAGCTCTAGGCCCACGATTCTGGCATCACTGGACACCACACTGAGCTCTTTCGGTGGGAAGTGAAGTGGTAAAAAGTAAAAATCTCATAGGCGTCTCAAGATAAATGAGATTTTTCTACAAGCATGACGAAAGTGTGTCGAGTCTACCAACACCGGAGCAACAAACAATTACTCGGTCTAGTAAACTTTACGCGACACCGTAATCGCACGCAATCTGCAAACCCAATCATGCTCGTCCGAACGAAATCCCATGGGGGTCAGAAGCTTTTAAGACTCAGGCGATAAAAGTCGGGCAGCTCGTTGAATTAGATCGTTCTTGTTTTACGGGTGGGTCGGATTAGGGTAACTTCAATACTTCGCCGTTGATCCAGCTCATACAAGAATTATTCGACCGACCACCTCGATATCCATTCTATGTAAACAGACCACGAAGTTTCGGTAGTTTCTTTCGACTCGATAAAACACCCGTTTCGCTCGGGAATGTTTCAGAGGATCCATTGTCCGAGATCATGAGTTCTGGCTGCGGTTCTCCGACTGGTTTCCAATGTAATTATTTGGTTTCTGGAAAATTCATTGCGGTTTTGGCTGCTCTGAAATGTATCGTTTGTTTCGAGATAACTCGAGGAGATGCTTCTCTCAACCCACAATTTCTCAATTTTTTTTTCCAACATTTATTCAACCAGTAAGTACACGTACATATTTAATATTCCATTCAAACGTTGTCATAGAACAGCTACATCTAATCAACATAAAACTGATAAAATCAACATGGCTTTTCTTGGAGATAAGTATCAGGTTGGAGGAAAACTCCTGTCGTATTTTAAACGATATAATTTGCATTATTTGTAACCGTCTCCCAAAGACTCGCTATCAACACGTGTTTCTGATTTAGAAGCAAAATCACCTGCTTATTTTAAATACGACAAAACGTTCCCCCAACCTTATTAGTGTCCGGTGATTTATAGACGGGAGTGTAACTGCAATTCGAAAGGTCGCCGTAAGCGCGACCCCTAAGAACAATTTCCCGCGAATACGTAATTATTGAAATGTATCTACTTAGGATTCCATTGTGTCGTCGCGCGTGCTCCCGGGGACCCAGTTTTCATTCTGTAATTAGAGGAAAATGCGTTGTCGGTGTGCAGGGAGGAGGAGTCGGTTGAGTCGTCGAATTGGGTAACAATCGCAGGGTTTTTTCGAGAGGGAACGACCCGGCTTCGCACGAAAGTATAATGAAAGTTAATTTCGCGCAATCAATAGTGATTACAGCGTGTTCGCCCGGCAATCTTCAGTTTTTACCGGGCGTAACAGGAGACGTTCTTTGTTCGTTTCTCTGGTTCCGTCTCTCCTCTCTCGCTTTCTATTCTACCCGTTTCTTCCTCCTTTTTTCCTTCTCTCTCTCTCCGTTCGCCCGTGTCCCCGAGGATTAAAGGGACTTTTTATTTTCCTGCTCGCGGAGCGAGCCGGGTTCGGGAATTAGGTTGCTCTTTCCGCTCGCGTGGAAACGGTTCGGTTTAGTAGACCTACTCGGGCGCGCACGGCATTCTGGGAGTCCCGCGAGCAAACACTCCGACCTCGCAGTTATTACTACCCCTGAAGGTCATCGATCAAATCCCAATTTATAGGCTGTCGCTGGTGTCACAGAATGAAATTCGACTGCAAGCCGACGATCGATACGCCTACCCTTCGCCGTTTCCCTCTCTCCCTCGCTCTTCAGCCTGTAATAGTTTATCTGGGTATGATCAATTTATTCGGATTAACTCAAATAAATACTGTAACGAAGTCTCTCTTTCTTTAAATAAATAGCCACACTTTTAACAACCGTAACGCATTAATTCTCGGAGGAAGGCAACTTATCTCTTTCTCTATTTCGCCTTTATCGCCTCTCACGTCTGAGACGTCGGCTTTGGATCGCGTCTGTCTTTCGACTCTTTTCCGTTCCCTTCCGTTAGAGCAACTTGCGAGGACTATTTTCGTTGGGAACTGAACTTCGATGGATATCCAGTTCGTAATAAAGAATTGTAGACGGCAGATGAAACATTTTCAAGCAATTCCTTCCCGTTTCCGCGTGTCTGAGACCCGAGCGAATCAAGTGGCCGGTTTTCTAATCCGTCGCGCGTCGACGATAAATCCGCGAAGAAAAATGGTTGGGCACGACGCTGAACCAGCAGGTTGCGATGAAATTGAAAAGCAAGACGACGCGGCGGCAGCGTCGCGGTGCCCGTCGTAAATATCAACGGGACACGCGAAAGGCGTAAATTTTCCGAGGAGATGGTAGCGCGGAAATATTCGCACGCGGGACAACAGATAGCAGCGTGCGGAAACGCGGCGGTAACGGTTTAATAACGAAATTCCGGTGTGTCGATTAAAAAGCCGTCGGGCCAGCTCGGGCCAGGGTTGGTTCGCTCCGGTTTTCATGTGTGCACGGGCCCGCAGTATAAAAATAACATTTAACCGGGCAAATATAACGTTCCGGCATGGGAAGGTGGAAAACAAGCGAGTAGTAACATCACGGAATTGAGTTACCTCGGCCATTGGGAAGCAATGAAGCATCCCGTGCGAATCTGCGCCGAGTTTCACGCCCGCTTTCCCCGGACGTTGCCCTTGCAACCCCGTCTGCCCCTTCTCGCCTAACTATGCGACCTCGCCACCTGCTACCTGACGCGAAATTACCATTGTTCTTGCTACCACGCGCAAAAATTCAACGGAAATTTTGCGGAGCCAAGTCCGAAGCTAAAGCTCGAACGACGAATGCTTCGCTTTCTCGTATTAGTATTTTAGGAAATCCAGAATCACATTATTGTGCTTTACTAATGCAGGAGTGAATCGCATGCGTGTTAGACTCTGTGTATGTGTGAACCGCGTGTGTGCCGCGGTATAATAAATTGTTCAAACATTTTTACTCTTACACTAGAAAAATTGAAACATAGTGACTCGATAATGTTGGACTGTTTCGAAATTGTTTTGGAACGATAAAACAATTTCGAAAAAACGTCCGAATCCAATATTTATAAAGTTATGGTCCTTTTGCACAGCGTCCGAATACGAATGGGAGTAACCGTAGATGGAATTGAGATTATTCGTTGAATTAAGAAGAGACTTGACTCGTCCCGACACGAATTAACGCGTCGTCCTCGGTTGAGGGATTAAGCTCGTGGAGAGTGTCGAGAGAGATTGCAAATTGGCGGAAAAAGCGTCAGCAGGGGCAGTAAATGACGATTTTACACGGTCCACGGTTATGACTGGAGGTCAAAACGCGGTCAGAGTGATTCTGCATGAAAAAACACGACGAAAACGTAGAACGAGGTTTTTTTCGCCACGCGGTCCCGCTCCAGGAATAATCGAGTTCCAAAGTTTGTTCTACGCGCGTCGCGTCGCGTCGCGTCGGCGACGCGTGACGAAGTGGAACTGGAAACGGTAAACCATGGTCAGACATTTCGGGCTCCCATGGTGTATGGAATGCGCATCGCGGTAATCTACTTTGCACATTTGGTTAGTCCGTTAGATATTGAATAGAGATCTACTCGACTGCCCGACTATAAGTTGCCACCTCTACCGAATGCTAATTCCTGTTGAAATGCCTTTTAGAGTTATTTGTTTGGGCAAAGATACTTTGATCATTTTCATTGCAGACTGATAATCCTAACTTTATTATTTTTTCTTGCGTTTATTATCAGTTTATTATTACAATTCTGCAACGTCACAATACTTTTTTGAATGAAATTCGAAAATTCGAAAATTTCACTTGCTCTGATATTTTATGAATTGCCGATGAAACGGTCTTTTTGCTATTTCGAACAATTACGGGATGGTCCGTGTACTCGGATTTTCTTTCCACTTTCCAAGATCTTGGAACAGAAAAGTGAAAGCAGAAAACCGTGAGAGAAGCAGTTTCTGTAAATAAACCGTGTCAGTGCACGACTATGTGTAATCAAAGCCGAGGGAAAGGAACAGTTGCCGATGAAACCACGTCCGACCATAGATTGAGTTTATCTACTGGCAATGGAAGATAATATCGTAAGGATAGACGATCCTGAACGTTTCTGTATTGAATTTCAATTATTAGTTCTCGCTATTGATTCGAGATTAAACTGTTTTCAATCGTGTGCTGGGAGAATTAACGGTTGATATACTTTGTAGTATTTACGGTAACGATATCCGATCGACATTTACTCTTTCTGGTATAAATATGATCTCTCTCTCCTTATTAAAATTAACAACCTGCGGAGGTTCACGCAATTTTCAAATTTCCAGAAAGTGGAATCAAATATAATCTTATTTCCAGGGTAATAACTAGACAGTGGATTTGGTGAATTTATAACTAAAATGGGTAGGTATAAATTGTAATACCGTTATACTATTTGCAAGCTATTAAACGTGTTAAGAAAGGAAATGAATTTTAATCCCATTCCAGTTTTTCATAAAGATCCACTGTCTATTAGTAAATTATAACGAGACCTGCGAATTGGCGTACACGGTATACGGAACGTTGGCTTTAATGAACTCGAGAGTCAATGCTCGACCGGCAAAGCGAGCAGTTGGTTCGGCCGACAGACGGAGCAGCGGCTGCAGTCGTCAGAGATCATTCGATGACAATGGGACAGAAAATGGCGGGTGGAGGCCAGTGGGAAAGGGGGTCACCACCATAAATAAACCGTGAAAGTGCACAATCGAGCATCGCGGACACCGCGACATCCTACAGAGAGAGAGAGAGAGAGAGCGAGAGGGAGAGAGAGAGAGGGAGAGAGAGAGAGAGAGAGAGAGAGAGGGAGAACAGCGTGGCCCCGAAAAATCGATGATGGAGCCGCGTGCCATGGTCGGACACATTGTGGACCGTGAGGTCGAGCATCGGTCCCGGGATCAATACGGCAAAAATGGATCGCAGCTGGAAACAATTACGCCGGGTGAATCCGAGTCATTCGCGGCGCCGAATCGATATTAAGGACGATTGAAAGTCAGCCATTGTTTGGCGAGGACGGGTGAAATTCATCGCCCGATCACCGCTCGGAAACGAGTTTTAATTGCGACAGACATTTCAATATTTACCACCCCCTCGATCGGACCGCGATGGAAATTTTCGGTGAAGGGCAGAAGGAAGATTTTACATCGACTACCCCATTAGTATTCGAACGGTACTTAGAAAAGAATTTTTTCATACCGGATCGAACCACTTGAATTCTTTCGCGAAAAAATTGGACGTTCACTGGATCGTTTGGAGATCGATTCTTTAAGAGCTTTTTGAACACGAGTCACCAGCACAATGAACTTATTGTCCGTCGTGGAAAACGAATGAACGATCTCGGAATCGTATCAATAAGCGATTAAACGATCTCCGAATCGTTTCTAAATAGACGTTTCAAAGTATATCTCATTTGATATGCTGAACTGTGAGGCCTAAACTAAACAATCTCGACGTGCGAGGGCATCCTGGTTTTCTTTTGAGCTTCACGACAGAAAGCTAAAGTGTTTCGCTAAAACACACGTCACTGCTAAAGACATGTTAGTTGAACCTCATCCTAAAAATCTATGTATACATTGTGGTTGGCTAGAGGTTGGTTAAAGGGGACCGTTCGCTCCAGCGCTTTAACGGCCGATCGGTATCGGAATCGGGCGACTTCCGGCGGGCTAGACACGGCGAATTTTTCGGAGAACGTCCTGTGGAGGTTTCTGGCAAGCTTCCGGTGTCGGGTGTAAAGTTCACGGGATTCGTTTTAACCTAATTCTCCGGGCGCGATCGGTATCCGTGCCGGACGATCCGTCGACCGGAAAGACCGCCGGATCCATTCGCCGGTGGATTCTTTGGACAATTTCCGGGATTTCGGTGCGGGTCAGACTCGCAGGGGTTGAAACGGGGTTAGTTTCCAGGCGGGGCGGTGTCGAGATTAATCTTGCACGATCTTAATTTCGAGCAGCAATCCTGTTGCTCTGTCTCGAGTTCCGAAAATCCCCGTGTTTGCGGGCCGCGTAATGAAGAAGGGAGAAGTTTCTGTTGGGCTTACGCGTCTTGCTCCCGGGTCTTGATCGTTCCGCGTTAAATATCCGTTGTGTCTTGTCCCGGTGTTTGTCAAGGCAAATAATAAATAAACGACCCAGAACAGGAGAGAGGGAGAGAGCTGCAAGCTCGTTTACGTCCTCCGGTGATTCCCGCTCCCGCGTGTTTCGCGCTAAATGTCCCGCGTTTATGACGTCTTTTATGCTTGCAAAATGCGGCGAACTCAAGATTTTAATAATGGGACAAGCCTCCGCGCCTCTGCTACAGTCAGCTCGCATTCGCTGACAACGCTTTTATACATCGGTTTGCCTCCGATTTATCTCTTTCTCCATTTTCATTTGCATTTTTCATCGAGACTCGATTTTATACGATTACCCTGTATTGCATCCGACGGCTCGAAATTTTCCACCGCTGCAGCCCCTTTGTTCTTATCTCGTTTCAGCTTGTTTTAATTACCAACTTTTAAGTGTTTCTGATCTGCGTTTCACGGTGATCCCATGGTGAATGAAAAGCTTGTTTTCGATTTGCGTTGCGCCAGGCAATGCTTGTCAATTACGATAATTAACACGGGAGTATCGGGCGAAGTGAAATGGCTTGGTTCTGATTGTATGAAGAGTATCAAATTAAAAATCGCACCGAGAGCATCGTATCGCAATCGCGAACGCGATAGAGAAACGGATTAATTTTTAACGGCGAGTCAGGATGACCCGGCATCGGTCCAGCAAGCTAGCAGCGAAGCGTTCGTAATCCGAGGGTTGAATAAACGGGATTCGCGTGGCCCGATGGGGAGGAAATGAAAGTTTTCTGTCGCGAATAAATCCGTCGTTATCTTAACGACATCGGGCCACGATCTGAGCGTGCCGTCGCCGCGGATTCGTGCCGACGATCGAGAGACTTTTAATAGATTTTCGGCGTGGACGGGTAAACCCGGCGCGGCAGCGGTGTTCCCTTTGAAAATAATTACCGGCTGGTATTAAAATGAATCGGCCCCGGCGCGGTGTCCGACCTGCTTCTGCCGGTTGAATTAATTCGACAAATTATCCACCGATAAAGGGGATTGAAACGCACCCGCCTCTTTAATCGGCCGGACGTGGTTATGAAACTTTGACGGCCGGCAACGTATCGCTCGACCGTGAAATCCCTGCGAGCGCCTTCTTCCTTTGCGAATCCTCACATCATTCCGTTTCTAAAACAATTTGACGTCGTTGTTCAACAATTTTCAGTTTCGTTGTTACCGAAGATATTGAAATTCACGGCTAAACGAATTTAAGTACAGCGGAAAAATCTATTAAATTGATATTTTTCATGCCAACCGAACGAATGCTCCGTTCTGTTTGCTAACACAATATTCATAGCAACGTGTCCGGCGACGTTTATTTTCGCGGTTCGGGAGATCAATACGTCAGTTATTTTCCACAGAATTTTTTCGGAGTCACCCGGTATATTCGGAAGATGTTGGGTATCCGTATTGTCGAGGAAGAGATGAGTTATTTTATTGGACGTTGAGCACCGAACGTTGGCAAGTGACCTGTGCCGAATGCGAGGTCGGCGGTTTACTATACGTCAATCGACCATATTGACGACTGGCTGGCTGCGGATTGTGCATCGTTGGCGTAAAACTTGCGATTCAGATCGTGCAACACTCTAGAGAACTCTAACAATCATTTTTCCAAGTGGCCACGGATAATGTTTCGAGACTCCTCGAGATCAGCGCAATGCTACCAAATGTTGTATCACAATCTACATTTTCATTTCCGAAATGAACCGAAATATTTGACAGTTTCCTCGGAGAAGAATGACGAACATTCTTTGAAGATCATTTTGAGGGCCGTCAAGATCACCGTCGAACAACACCACACAATTAAGTGCACAGTCTGTTAATTACAGGGAAAGTGCAAGCTTCTTACAACAATGAGCGCCTTCTTCCTTGAGAGACCTGTTCCCTTTAATTCCAAAGGAACTTCCATCATAATTAACGCGTCTGGAACTTGTTGTTCTACATCGCGCATGTCGCGCGAACTTCTAGATTAAAACCGTACCGGTCTCGAGTGTCTTTTATGAGACGTTAAGCGTGACAAATTGAACCCGCGCGAATTGAAGGTTCACGTAACAGCATAGAAAAGAGCAACGAGTTCGTTTTCAGCATCGTGTGCTCATCTGCTTGAATTTCGAATATTTCTGGAAGCGAACGAGTCGTTAAGCGAGCGAGTTCTTGAACACAATGCGAATTGGATGGCACGCTGAAGTTCTAACGAAGAATCTACTTTGGGTTTCCGGCGTCTATTGAGCTTGAAAGCCCTTCAAATAGTCATCGTAAGGATCTTCCTCGAGGTAGTCGGTTTGCCTTCTTTTTGCTGCTTTCGACTTCCTAATTGTGGTCTTTAATGTACTCTGTGGCTAGCTGAGTCAACTTGGGAATTATTGCAAAAATGAGTAGGCGCAATTTGAAACAGGAAAATTATTAGAACATCTTGTTGAGATTCAGGTAGAAATTTGTTATTTTAAATAGGATAAAGGATATGCAAGTAACATCTATTAGAACAATATTAAACGAAGATCTACAGAAAATTTTTATGATACGAGTTCATACAGTTTCGGTAAGAAATTTCTCCACCGAAGAAAATGTATGAAAGAGAATCGAGCCGAGCAGAATCCCAACGCGATATAACAAAGCAGTGCAAATAAAAAGTCGAATCTACGCTTTTTCTAAATTTCTTTCTTCAAACTCGAAATTTGTGGACTATTCGGAGGTCTTCCAGGTAGCATACGTGACGAATATCTCTGAACGAAGTTGCCCGAGCAGAATCTCAATAAGAAAGAACGTCAAACTGTTCCGAATAAAGAATCCACCACTGTTCACCGTCTCCACTGGCATTCTAAACTTCAACCATTTTCAAACAATTATTACCAGGCAAAATTTCAATAAGAACATTTGGAAAATCATATCTTTCCCAGCAGTCTCCTGAAAAAGCCTCATGAAAGCGATCTCGCCAATGATTCCCACTCAATTCACCTCCGTAGCGTAACTTCCGTTCCTTCTCTCGAACTTCAACCATTTTAATCCCGACCGAGGTACATTCCGCGACAACCATAAAAAAACATCACCCAACCAGAACTTCGCCGGGGAAACTTCGGTCATTTAAATGTACCGCAAGTACGTTCGGTGACGATCATAAAAAGAGTCGCATTCGAGAACTCGCGGAACCAGTCCCGGGGCAAGTCTCAATTCGCCGTTCGTGAATCGCGGATCTTCGTTCAAAATTTAAATTTTACCGATCGTTTATAAGCAGAAAGTTCCTTCTTTCTCTAATCACTTGCGCAAGTTGAAATTAATACATTCCGAACCGGAATGAGGCGCGTTTACCCTACCTATTTTACTGTCCAACAGCCAAAGAACGCTTCGATTTTCGCTGATTCCGAATCTGCCCTTAATTTTCACCCTAGACTCATGGTTTTTGATAAATTTCATTTTGGAAAGAAGGTGTGACGTTATAAAAGATTTTTAATGGTTCATTCCAACAAAAGATATTCTGTAGACTTTCCCGAATACAGTGATATCCAATATCAATAGATTATTCGATAGTTTTTGATTTTGAAAATTGTATAATTATTTTATGTTTTCTTACAGACGCGATTCAAATTAATCTTGAAAATGGTCCAAATCAGGACCGAAACGTTGATTATTCGATAATCAGCAAAATTGTTTATTAAAATTTTGTTTTTGTATTAAACGATCGAACCGCAGCGCCGAGAACATTCAGCATTTGTTATTAATAGATTATGAATGTTTAAACGTGTTTAATAAAATAATGAACGTTTAAAGTTGAACTTTGTTGGACAGTGTTATTGTCACGAATGCACAGTCTAAAAGCGAAATGGCAGAAGTCCGAATTTCGAACGAACTCGGTGCCGGTTAACCCTTTCTGGGGGCTAATTAACCGGTAGAATTTCGCTGTCGGATCGTAATCATCGCGCCGAACTAACGGGTGACGCCTTATCACCGAGCGTAACCGGCTTTTCATTACTTTCCGGGACTTTATGCTCGGCAAGGACGCGCGTGTGCCATTTAATCGCGCGTCTCATCGGAGCTTGCGCAAAACTCTGGGTCTAGGGGAACGGGGGCCGTTCGCATAATGCGGCTCTCTTCCCATGGTGAAATCCAGAGGCCAGGACACTCTGGGACTCGGTAATTCCGCGAGTAGCCTTTTTTCGCCACCGACAGTTGCGTTTTTTGCCCCCGGACGCACGAAATGGAAAGTTCCGCGAGATAGGAACTCGGAGGAGCTCGGTAAAAAGTGAAAAGGCGAACACGGGAAAAAGGGCTCCGGCGTGTCCCGCCCACGCCAGAGATAAGCTTTCAACTTTTTTATACCGGCCGACGGTTTGTGAAAAAAAAGAACCTGGACGGCCGCTCGTTTGCGCCATTCACCGCGCGAAACGCGCACGACAACCTATGTCCACGTTCAATGATCTCGATGTCGACAGAATTCGAGATCAACGATCCTCCGCCAGCTCGTCTGCCGATATGATTAGACCACCATTCAATAAAAATGCAGAATGTTTGTAGCTCTTTAAAGGGGTACGGTAGCCTCTGATTCTAGGATATTTATCAGAGTAACCGACCTCCACACTGAAAAACAGTTTGGCGACAGTGACGAGTATACGTTTGTAACAATGTAACGCTAGTTAAACTAAGTTTCGCTATCGTTACAGTTCTTCCAAAATCCTCCTGATAAAAGGCAAATATTAAAGATCGTGGCTTTGAACGTGTATTGATCACACAGGTATCTTTCTCCTCTTCAGAATATAGCAACAAAAACATCTGCCAGCTGAATCCGGGATGATCACCTAATCGATTTTCGCCAGTATAGATTTACGATCCAGTCGTCGACGTTTTTGCACGGCTCTTCCGTCCCTTTTTACATCGAGATCTATTTTCTCTAGCGACGACCCTCGATTCTCCCCTAATCGACGACACCGTTAAAGAAAAATTTGATTTCGACCCTCTCGTGCGAATTCCCACGGAATAGTCGACGTGCGAATTTAATTGATAAAACTCGACTACCGTCGATCCGTTCGAAATACATATGTTGCCCTATTTCACTCGCTTTGTTTCTTTCCTCTCTCTTTTTTCGGTCATCCCAGTGTGATGAATTTTTGAACTTGTTCCGTTACGCTTTTCGACGGTCGAGGCCATTTGTTGTTGCAAAGTTTCGCCTCGGTGTTGCGCGATCGGGAAATGTGTCATTTTCGGTTATGGTTTCGGTGCTTGTGTATCGAAACCGTAGTGAAACGTTTATCGGCTTGTTCGAGGCGCGGCTAATATTATTTATTTCAACCCTTCGCAGATACGTTTTGTACAGGGATTTTTCGAATGCGTTTTACAGTGTTTTTGGAGATGTTTGAATTTGCTGCGTTTTTTCATATCTTGGCATAAATGCGCACGATTTTTGTCTCTCTTGGATCGATACAACTTTAAACATTTAATAACGAAGAAAACGAATTACCGGTTGCTTGAGATCGCACATTTTGTACGTGACGCATCGAGTCGCATCGCGACTAGAATCGAACGGTGAGACGTTCTCAGTATGAAATGCTCCGAATTGAAATTTCTGACACGAAAATCTAACGTCGCATATTCGCTCGCGGATAAATGACGTTTTCTGGCACGAAGAATACGCGGATATTGTCGTCGTCTTTATCGGATGATATTATGAAATATTTCAACTATTTAGAGGCAGCACCGACACGACCGCCAACACGAAGGAAAATTGAATGAGTGCCGCGCGGTGCAGCGTGTATGCTCTGTTTTCATCGCATTATTCATTTTTATGGATTCATTTAGGGGAGTATGAGCTATGCGGAAACTTGGCCCCTTTATTAAGGATTTTATTAGGTCTTGGTTTACATAAAAGCGTCGTTGAATTTTGCTCTAATTTTCCTTTGCGGCCAATTTGCTACGTCTCCGACGAACTTTCCGCGCATATTTTCCGCGTGCAGTAAGCCACAATTATTAATAAAACCGTATTACCCGGCAGTGTTATATTTTATATTCGTTAACAGGCTTGTTTCCACGCATAGAAAAATGTTTAATCGCACTGCCATTGGAATTTACTTTGTCATTTATGCTTTACCAAGCTTGCCTTCATAGCGAGACTTCGTTAAACGAGGGAATTAATGTTTAAAATAGATAGGAAACGTTCACTTACGTGTTCCGAAGTTCCGGCACGTAGAATTTCACGGCGGACTGTACGCAATAAGCAGCAACAGGAGCACATTGTCTGCGCGCAGAAACAAGCAGAAAATCTCGTTCCCGAGAAGATCGACTCGGAAACTTCGTGCGCTGCGCGACGATTGCGGAAAATAGAAACTGTCTGCCGTGAGCAGGCGCAACGCCGCGCCGATTTAGATTCGAACCACGCACCGCGGATGAATGTTCCATTAATATTCGTTTATCGTTTCAAAATCGATCCTTAAGAGATCATAAAAAATGTTTCTTTTCATAAACTCGTAAAAAATTGTGTAACTGAAAAGATTGTACGGATAGCAAAACGCTGGGTCCAGACGCGAAAGGAGATGGCACCTTAAGTTGCCTGAAAAATCGCAAGAGGTCATAGATCGAGATGCCATAAAACTTATTCGAAACGGCAACAAATTCGCTTTCATTTTCCCTCGAGAGAAATCATTTTCCGAACGACCTGGTATTTGCCGCGTTAAAACGAATCGGTTTACAAAGAATTTGGCAAACCAGCGGAAATTTCGGAAAGCCGGTAATCTACACGGTTAGCGGTATTTTTCGCATCGAACGGGAGCATCGTATCGTTGGCCCGCGGCGAGAAATTGAAATTGCTCATCGGAGTTTCGCGTGATTTTTCAATAGGAGACGATCAATTCGGGGTTGAATAATTCAGTGCACTGCTCACGGTAAATCAAGCTCGGCGAAGCTGATCCCCGCATTCCCTCCCATACGGAACTATCGTATTATTATAACTAGACTGCGGATGTTTATGCAAATCCGCGTATCTCCATATGGTAATCCGTGCAAACAGGTCAAGAGTGAAAAAATAAAGGGAGAAGTCGAAACATCGGCGACGGACAACGCAATTTTATTACGTTTTAGGTATTTACATACATTATAAATGCATGAAAACCGCGATCCAATTATAACGCACGGTATATAACAACCCCTCTCGGCGTAAGAAACTTTTAACTGGGTTCGGAGTGGGGGCATGCCGGGTAATTTATAAAATGTATGAACGCGGAAATCAAACAGGAACTCCGCTTCTCTTATTACCGGTTTTATTCGATGGAAAAGGAGGGTGGCATCTGCCAGGCGAATTTGATCAAAGTTCCGCGACCAACTATTGAGTTGTCTGCGGCGTCCGATGCGAATGCAAATGCGGGGAGACGTCAATATGCTAAGTACGAGGTTTGCTGCACAATTTCTGTCGTATTTTCCACCGTGGAATTGAACTTCCGAAGAAACCTATTCAATAAACAAACGCCCCGGCTCTTTGAATCGAGGCGGATTCGAAGATCACAGCCACCCGTTCGCAACGATACCAGAAATTTTATAATTTTCTCTTTTAATACTACGAAATTATTTACGTGAATTTTTTCACCCAGGGTCTTATGGTGTTTTAATTTGTGTCGTCGCTTCGACACCGTTTATGGTTGCCGATCCGCTATTTATCAGACGGTGCAATATGTCCGCAGTATCTTGAACTGGGAGCCCCTTTGCGGGTACACTTTATTGGCCGATATGCTCGGTTTATTTTTCAAACCAGAGAATTGCCTAGTTTCGAATTCAGCTTATTCATGGTGAGAGACACTATAGATTTCCTGCGGTACGTTTCTCCCTGGTAGACGTTGGCGCGACCGCCTACACGGTTATGGAATCCGAACAGATGTAACGGTCCCATAGGTCCCGTGGCCGACCATAAATACCGTATTCCCCTAGATTTTTCACACCGCGAATATCCATAGATATGGAGAACCCTCGTAAATAAGGCGGCCCCGTGGACACACGGCGAGTTCATGCAGTCGGAGGGAATGCACGGGGCTTTTTCATCGGCGCCATATTTCCTCAGATATAGTATCTTCGCGGCTACCTGTGTACTGTCTTCGTAATCCGTTTACGCTTATCGCGAAACGGTCGTTCCGAATCCCGTTTGCCCGATCGCGATAAAAGGAAATTACCCTATGAACACGCGACTCGCGTTTATTAACAAACCTCGTTACGAGGAATTAATTAAGAAGTAAGCGGTGAAATGTTAATGTTGCAAGCAGACTAAAATATTTATACGTCAATGGTCTCAGCTGAATAGGATGATTAAAAGAAGAAAAAGAAAAAAAAGGTTTTGTTGGCTATTATTCCACTGTGTTTTAAATTACAGTATATATTATTTTACAGACGCAACTTTTTTCCTGAAAATGGTTCATATCCGGATCGAAGCGTCGAGAATTTTCTAAATTGAAAAATTGCTTGTTTCAATAATTGATCGAAGCTGTTCGTCGAAAAGGACGTAGAATTTTTATTTGGTTCCTCCGTTCTGCAATGAATGCGCACATGTTTCATGTTGCATAATTTATACAATCTCCATCGTATAATTGGCCCAACGTCTTGAAAATCCTGGTGAAAATGAATAACGAGCAGCGAAGTTACATTTTGCATTCAGTTTACCGATACGTTTCATCGAAAGGGATCATACGTTATTGAAACGAGAATTATTATTATTATTATTGGAGAGATAAAGATACGAATAAAATAGAGAATAATGCATATTACAATTGGAAATATGTAAAACCTGGATTTACGGCTTGCGGCAATGCAACAGAGAATATCTGCGGATTCGAATGAGCAGAATTTTTTAAATTGTGGTGTTGCAGATTTAATCACGGCAGGATGAGATGCATCGCATTCAGTCGATTGTATTCATTAATCTGAATTTGTATTTGATACGTTCACGTTGATCCCCTTTTTCATGAATTATTTTATCAAGTTGTAAATGATAGGTGACCATTCTTCTATCAGATTTTTGAATATTCTACAATGCAAATAATATGATAATCAATGAAAAATTTTCAAGAGGACGAATTACCGTGGAAACGGTGATCGCCTTGTAAAATTTTAATTAGATAATTAAAGATTCGGAGGTGTATGGAAAGTCTCGATGCAAATTAATTGAATGAATTGTTTGCCGCGAGACAATCGCTCGGCTGTTGCGCGGTTTCGCGGGGAGTTGGGGGACAGAAAAAAGAAAGTAACAATTAGAAAAGTGAGTCGTGAATTTATAAAAGCGTTGATTACACCGCCGTCCAAAAGACGCGTTTACGGAGGCGAGATATTATCCGGGGAAACGCAAATGGCCAGGAAAGGCATCTCCGTTCTTTCTTTTTTCGCCGGGGGTTGCATTTACGCGGCCTCTCAAAAGTTTCGGTCCCCGGTTACAATTTTCAGCATTCATAAAGCGAAAGAGAAGCGAAAAAATTATGGATTCAATCATTTTAGCCCTCCCCGTTGCGCCGCGTCGCATCGTCCGGCCTCTAATTTCCTACTTTTCCCACATGCGCACGCGGAATGTCCTCAAACGAAGCCGCTTCATCACTGGGGGGCTTTCAGAAAATTTCTGGATGAAAAGCTCTCGGCAAATACGCAGTCGGCAACATTATATTTGCGAAACGTTATTAAATATTTTCGGACACCTCGAACACTATTACAGAAAATTAATGAAGTCGCGGCGAAGGTGATTCCCGAAGATTTTTCTTTGAAAGGCGACGGGGATATATTGTGGACCGGCTGAATCGTTGAGGTCGGCTTTTTATTCGCTGCGACGCGTTACTTTCGCTAATGAAAATATATTCGAAATCACAGAAACGCGAGACTAACGAAGAAAGTTTCCTCCTTGTAATGTTTCGGCTGGTTTTCTATGAACAATTTTTTCGGCATTCGTTAAAACCAATGTGAAAGTAAAAATTTTCGATTAGAGAATAAATTAAAAGTCCTGCTAACATTTTTTAAATCACACCGTTCAACCATTTAAATAGCGAAAACGATGATTTGAAACTGCAATTACGGTTAGGAGGGTTTAACAGATTGTGCAGAATATCTTTCGACGATTTCGGCGAACTTTGGTCGCGTCAAAACACGTTTTGCCAGACCGAAGCACTTGTACCAACCGGTGCAAATTGAATCACGCTAAGAGAAATAGAAACTAGTTCGCAAGCGACTGGACATTAGAGAGCACGCTGGGAAACCTTTGATCCTGGAGTTGTGTTCACGGGTTGTTGTTTAATTCGCCGGAAAAGAAGGAGCCGGGCGTTTCATTCCTTTCTTAATTAACTTTCTCTGGCGTGGAACTATGAAATGGCGAATCCAACGACTCGTCGCCGTCGTCGACTCTGGAACATCGGCAATTAACCGCTCGCAAGACTGACGTTTACGAATCAACGACTGTGCTCCACTTGCTTCTTTATCTTTCATCCAACGAACCAATTATCCAGGCAATTTCATTCCGAAGCATTGTGTTCTGCAGAGACTGGCCAATTTATCCACAAAATTTCAAGCCAATATAATGATTAGTTCCGCGAGAAAAAAATTCGGAATATACCATTAGCCAGCTCGAAAAGTTCAATCAGGAAGATTATAAAAATTAATGAAGGTTTCCGAACAAGCGGGTCGGGGGAGACCCGACCTCTCCGAACCGAGCCGCCCGACTGCTACAAGTGTAAAAACAATGGTTCCCGCTCGATCGGGGTCATCGGTCGAGTAATTGGCGCGTGCCAGCGCCAATTTACCGTTTAATCCCTCGATGTGAATAAACGACTGGCTCGGTAAATGGATCCGCCGGTTCCTCCTTTTCTTCCCACCGTTCCTTGCCTCCGTTACGTCCCTGTTGTTCCTGCTCTGGATTTCCGTTCGGGCAATCAGTCGAATGTCGCATAGCAGCAGAAACGAGTCCCGCTCGATAAAAATTCATCGTCGTGCGAAACGCGGGGTGCTCGTTGCTGCTTAATTGAAACGCATTAGCCAGTGCAGCGCGCAACTTTTTTTTACGGTGCACCCGCCCTCTGTTCGTACGCGTACAGACACGCGCGCGCGCGCACACACACAGGGACAACCTGTAAACTTTAATTCAACGTTGCACGCCGGTGCACGCTCTTTTTCCGAGGCTCCTCCGGCCCCGGACGTACGTGCGCACGCATAAATTTCCCGTTCCCGGTTTTACGACTTACCGACGTTGTCTCGCTGCTGGCTGCGAGGAAAAAGGCTGCGTTGGCGGGACGATGATGGATTAGGCTCGTCCCTGTAAACGCTCGCCAACGGATCACACGCCCGTACCTCCTTTTCCAGTCCGTTTCAAACTCTCGTTAAAGTTGCCGAACTGTTTAATAGATCGACAGCACGACCCCGTTTTGTCCCCAATTTTTGTCGGCCATTCCAAAGCAATTCGATCAACCTCTTTTTTCGGTCCAATTTATTATTTACTTTGCCATTTTTGTCTGCGCGTTTCCCATTCGTTGTTCAATCTGTCATTTTTGTTGGGGAATTTATTCTAAATGTGGAGCAATAACTATTAGCATCTCGGATATCTTCGAAACTAGAATTCATCTGATTACTTGTTAGCGTATTTGTTAATGTGGTAATGACAACGCAATTAGCCTTGTCTGGCTAGGCAATGCCTTTCGGTAAGAGGACTGTGAGCAACCGCACGGCACTTACCATATTTGTCGACGAAAAGAATCGAAGATGTTTTTGGAAAGGAATTGAAAGTGGGTAGCTCGGTTATTGACTGAATAATTGGGTTAAGCTAGTTAGCTGGTTGATACGTGGTATAATGATAGGTGGATTGAAATTTCAACAGGAGATTTTACACTCTAACCTTCGACATTGTGATCCACAAGTTAATTCTCGATTCACATCAGGTGCCTCGTTGATACGTATCTCTTGCTCCTATTCTCCCTATTAATGGTATCGATACTAGCCATCTGATCCACTTGACTTTTGGATGTACGAATCTGATACTCCATCCTATTGAACACCTGCACGGTTATCTGGATTATACGTTCCCGTTGTGGTGTCCTTCGTTTGCTGATTATAGGAACGCTGTTTAAACAACCAGATCAGTATCTGAATCGTGTTGTTGCGTGATCTGTCGGGAACTCGTCTATACAATTAAACACCATATACATTTGATCGAATCACCTCATGTACTGTGTACCGTAAGTAATTATTCGCAATATCGTTTGCACGATTAAATATATTGGTATCTAATCGATTATTACTACGCTGCGAATGTTCATCTAATATTCAATTTCTAATTTCTGAAATCCACCAAAATTTTCCACACTCTGTAATCTTGCACATGACTGCAAATTGATTTCCCCACAGTATACCTATAAACATTTCAAAGTATAATGTTATAATATCGTTATCGAATATCGCAATCCTTGTGGTCGCTAATGACCTTGATGTCGATGCGACTCGTATAAATAAATAAATAAAAAAGAAAAATGTTCAATTTCTGTGTTTAATATTCAAGTTAGAACATTTTGAGTTACTACGAATGAAAATTCCCTTACTTGCCAGGTGACTCGCATTAATCGAATAATTTATTGTTCTTCCGCAGCCATAGTTCCGCCTTCAAAAATGTATAGAATAATTCCACGTGCTCCACGGGCCAGTACGCGGGTCCGGCACCGTGCAAAATGGTTGAAATAGGAGGCGCAGTTGCATCCAGGAGAGATTTATGCATTGCGCTCTGAAGGAAAGCCGGCTGGCAGATGAATATTTTCTCGCGTTGGCCAACGAAACACCCAATTTCCGATTGATCACATAGCTGAAGGGCGCGCGATGCATCAAGGAACGCGGTTCTACGCCGCGATCCATGAATACTTGAAGATCGCCGCACCTTCCGGCTTAATAATGCACCACGCGTCTGAGAACGCATTACATTGTTTACATGTTGCGCGGAGCATTATAGTCGTTCGATATCGACACGTATAACGGATGATCGGGTGCCACGAAACGACATAAAACATTCGATTTTGGCGAGCGGCCCGAACTAGCCCGCACACACACGCATCTGGGTGGTTATTAATATTAAAAGTGTCGCGACGAACGAATTGAAAATATTTATGGGGTCGCGGCCGGATCAAGAGGGCCAATCACGCGCAGCCTCCGTGGTAAAAAAAAGTGTTCTCTCCCCACGCGATTTACGACGCCACGCCGAATTTACGGTGTCTAGCGTATGGCTTCAATATGGCCGCGGGAGTGAAAGCATCGGCAAATGGAGGATGTCGCGTAAAATATGGCGCGTCCCGTTCCCAGACTTCGGGTAAGGTCGGCTGTTAATCATTTCGTTCGAGTCTACCCGGTGTTGCGGAAGCTCTCGCAGGCTTTTAGAGAATCAATCGTACGAGTCGAATTGCCGCGAATTCGTCGAACTCGGTTTCCAATGATTACTAAATGATTGGAACACCGCGTGAACTGACAATGCCCGAACTCGTCTCGTTGGCTGCGAAACAAGATTGGAAAACTTTGTGCTCGGACAAAATTGGTAATTGCGAACGTATTTTATAAGGAAATTCGAAGTCAGCGAAATATGATCACTTTGGCTCCCCCAAATTTAACGTGTTCTACGACATATTTCATTTCGAACAAAATCACCTGACCGTAGAAGAAAGATCGTTCAGCGTGAAATGCCTAAATGGAATCGGATGAAAATTTGGCGGTGTACAACGTAATGCTTCGTTAATGGGTCCATTTTACAATTTAACGTGAATCCCTCAGGTGCTGCCTCATGTAGAAACGTATTAAACTAGGTAAACGGTCCGCTCACTATACAAAGCAAATAATACATTTGACTCACCATAGAATTCTACGCGCAGCGTTGCCAATGGGTCGAGTGAAACTGCTATTTATTTAGTAACTAGCATAATTCCCGTTGAAAAATCAACGGCTGCCTTACTTTTGGAGGTATGCCATTAATTAATTTTTCTACCACTTAATCCCGTAGGTTTCCCGAGATAAAAACATATTAGTGCACCGCTTTGGCCTAACGGCTGCCTGTGTACCAAACTTTAGCTTTCTACGTCTTCTCTGTTCCGAGACTTTAAATTAAACAGTTGAAATTTGTTGGACAGTGTTATTAGCCAAGAATCTCGGATGATCGGACATCAACGTCCGGCGAATTACCTGGAAACAGGGGCGTGCCATCTCATTCGAAATTAGGAGTGGTTTAAGTCATCGGGCTTCCGGTTCCGAATCTGTTGATCGCGTTAGCGCATAAGTGGCGCAGAGGACCACGCACGCGTATCGTCCAGTGTGCTCGTTCGTTGCAGCTAACAAGAACGCTAATGCGACCGGGTATATAACGCATTAAGTTAATCCTGCAGAGCTGGTGTGCATGGGGGTGGTTGTGCGTCTTTCACGTCCCCGAGGGTGGCACACTCGTCCGGAATACGGAATTAACGTTCCCCTGAATTATTATAAACTCTGGCGATATCGCCGTTGCGCAGTTTACGCCACGTTGCAGCCGGCCGCCCCCGCGAATATAACATTTAGAGCCCCCCCGGTTCTGCGAGGGTGGGATTCTCTCTCACCCTGCAACCGCGTAGACGTAACGCGCAGTTACGCAGCCACTTCGCTTTGATTTATTATTCAGCCGTAGCCCGGGGGACGCGCGAACGGACCAGACGTAGGCAGAGCAGCACTTTGTCGAATGCACAGACACTGCACAAATTTCCATAAGTGATCTTTCTCGTAAATACGACATTAAACCGGCCGCGCGGGCAACCCCCGGCAAAACCACCCCCTCGCGGCGCTCCCTACCGGACGACGTGGATGCGTGATTTCCATAAACAACTGCCGGGGATCTCTCCCGCAGCCCAGACACACGGTTATTCGAGTTAACGCGTCCTCGCATCGGACACCCCGGCTTCACCCCTGCGAAAACGTTTAAATTGTCCGTCACTGCACGGTGAGAAAATTATTTTTACGCGCTTATCTTGTTTGGTGCGGCTTCGAGCATTTTACGTTGAAATTTTATTATCAAAGTTGCCAGATTAACCGAGCCCCGGTTGAAATCGCTGAGGGAGCACGGGGGTGAGTTTTATCGCGAAACGCGAAAACGTGGTTATCTTCGATTTGCAAAAAACATGGGGTGATAGGTGGGATCTTCTAGACGAAAATGTTTGGTGAAAGTTGGTTTAATTGGGAAAGTTTTAAATCGATACACCAGACTGTTTCATTTAAAAGTCATTACGCTTTTATTTCGAGAACAGGCGACGCCGTTTAAAAACGTGTTTATTTGCACTTTCGTGTTTTTTTTGTAAACGGCCGTTTGGCTCTCTTCGGTCGGACAGAGGTCCGTAAATTTGTTGTGGAAATTAAATTGGCGGCGGACTGCGTGTTTTACAACTTGCAACTGGCTGCGAGCGAATCGATGCACCTGTGGAGTGCGATTGCACCTGCTCCGTCCCGGGACGTGTTGGGACGAGTCGTTTGTAACGAATCTCGGGGAACGAATTATTAGGCTTGCTACCCCCGTGGAGGTTGAATTTTGTAATTTCGTGAGGGAGGTGTTCAGTATTTTCTCCGCGCAGCTGGAACCGCTACCTACCCCGAAATTACTTGACCTGAGAAATGGTTTTTACGCGGGTTCGTTAACGGCGATCGCCTTTTTTCGACCAACAGAGAATCGATATTCCCCACCACACGTTCACAAAGCACCCTACCGCGACAAGTAACCTCGTTTAAATGGAGATCATTTTCAAGACAGTCCCGCGACGACATCGGAACCGATAGCGTTACACGGACCAGTCTGACGTGCGTCGAATACTTAACCCTGCTTGAAATAACCTCCGAGAATACCTAATTTATTCGATGCTCCCTGGGAACTAATATTTTCACCGCGTTCACGAACTTTGGTTCAACAAATTTCTCCGAAACATTCTGAAACTATTCTGCACAATGCGTACCATTCTCCGGGTTCCCTAAAATCAACTCGTCGGTATTATAACTGAATTAAAATTACCCTCGTTTACAAAATTCTGCATCACCGACAATTACAAGAACATCGTAGACCATCGACGAGCTAGAACTACGCGAAGCACAAAATTCTCCAAATTCCACCGTATTATTTCTCAGGACCCTTAAGATCAACCCTTCGGTACAATCGCTTAATTAAAACCACGCTTATCGACAAAATTGTATTCGACGAGAAACTGGAGACGAAGGAGCTAGCAACAATATCTGCGGAAATCTGCAGCCCCCGATCTCAATGCATCTCCGTGTAATCAACCCTTCAGCATTATCGCTCGATTCAGACCTCCTGGAGCGTCAAAATCATGGTTCCTACAACCCGGAACACCCGGTGGGGTTGCGGAGAATCCGGGGCAAATTGCCCGCCGTGAAGAAAAAGGACTCGATCGGGGGTTGGGAATTAGAAATTCAGTGAGTTGCGATGGCGAGAGAAAAAAGCAAGAAGGAAGAAGCGAGAGAGGGATGGAAGAGGGGAATGGAGGGAACGTTGTCGTCTAGCGTGTTACTTGAATGCGGCTACGCGTGAAAGCGTCGGGCGAAGCTACGGGGGGATGGCCCATAAAATATGAGGCGCTTGGCAAGCCTCGAGAATCCACCGGCGCTTTTCACAGAACGGCGCGCGGTCCCTCACTGAAAATCACTCGTGAATTCCAGTGTAGTCGGCTCGTTCTTTCACCGCCCACCCTTTTTCTGTCGAGCGCGCGCGCGCGCGTCGGAACGCGATGCGATGCGAGCCGTGTGCGAGCCTCTCGTGAAAGAGAAAGGCTTTTTTCGTAGCATTTCCGCGAACGACCACGACGGAGAGGTTGCAGACGTTCTCTCTCTCCCTCTTCGTCTCCCTTTCGCTCCTGTGACTCCCTTTTGATACGCGGCCGCAGCACAGCGATCTCGGCTGGCAAGCCATCATCCAATTTTTCATCGTCGCGCATCCGTTCGCCCGGTATATCGCGTTCTACGCGATCCTCGAACGTCATTAGAGCCCGCCGCCGCGGAAAGATATCGTTTCCACTTCCCCAGAGACACCGTTACACCCCAGACAGAAACGTTGAAACACTCTGCCGCACGGGGTGCGCTTAGGGTTTGCTACTAGATTGCGGATTCCGTGCCGCAGTTTTTATTCTCACGGATTTCAAGCTTCCGAAGCGAATCTCGGGAAAACTAGGTTTTTGTTTCGGCCAGATGGGAATTGGGGATGAGTTTTTCCCTCGGTAATTTTTTACGCTTCGGAAATGTTTCGATATTTTGCGTCCCGCTTCTACGGTGTTGGGGTAGGTTTTAGTCATTTTTTTGTTGCTTAGAAAGGATGGAGTTTTTGATATTTTTTTAACAGATCCAGTGGGGATTCGTTAATTAGTTGCGCGAACGTGTATACATGGAATATGAAATTATTTTGGGAGCTTAACTGGTAGACTTTCTCGAATACGTCGAATTTTTTCCTGTTAGTTTTACGCGTGATCTGTCTAATTAACATGATACGAAAACGTAGAATTAACAAGCGAAGGGGGCTGTAATGAAAATTCTAGTTTCAACGCCACTTTTTAGGTTTGCTGTTTCGAACGTGTAGACACAAATTTTTGCTTCAGGGCTGAGTTCAACGCTTGAATATAATGGTGTCGTTTAGGATCTGTCCTGCTTTGAGGTATCGTTAAAAATTACTTTATGAAAACATGCTACAAAGAACATCACCCCAATTCTCACGCGAATGCATTTCGTGGAGCGACTAAATTCCAAAGGTCCATTCCCCTGAGACAACCTCCTCAAAGTAAAGTCATACTTCATTACACTAGGCCAACATTCCAAAATCAGGATTTTGTATCTCTTGGGGTCCGTGCTCGTCGTCATAAATCACCGTTGAAAAGACAGCAAACACAAAGAATCCTCCACGGTCTCTCTCAACCCTCTCGATCCCGAAACCATCGGCGTAACCATCTATCGACGGCGTCCGAATTAAACCATCAAACTTGGAGAACTCCTCCAAACAAGCTTCCCGTTCGGAGAAGACATTCTCGGTGGTTTCTGGTCGGATGATCGATACCTCGCGTGTCGATCCCACCCCTAACGACGCAAGTAATCGTTCGGGGTTCGCCGGGGTTTCGCGATGAAGTGCGTCGATAACGTCGTTACTTCCGTTATCAGTCTCGACCCTGCGAATTCGGGGGATGAGAGGTGGTAATTAAAAGTTGCACGGGCTCGGATGACACGGGAACATCGTTCACGGTGCGCGAGAGAGGCTAATTACCTTCCGCCGAATAAATGGCCGTCGACGAATGAAAAACGGGATCTATTTGCCACCTCTCGTACACCCCCGCACAACCCCCAGACCCTACTTCCAGTGCTACTTTTCCGATTGTCCGTGGCTGAAAGGCGTTACACGATTTCCCTTCTATATTTTGTCTCAACCCCGTTCCTCTGAGGGGGTGGGCTATTCCCAGATGGCGAGCCCTGACCCCCGCAATCCCCTTAGGAACCCCACGGCGAGTTTCAACCCCTATCCGAAGTCCCTTTCCTTCCCTGTTAATTATACACTTAGCAACTTTGCTTTTATCCGAGGTCCACTTATTCATGAACTTTCGGACACGGAGACCTGCTCGATTGTTCTCGTATACCTACCCCCTCTTTTGTCTTCGTCTTTGAAATTTCTGAAGGTTTTTCATTCCACCGTTAACCGTCTGTCTTCAGAAAATGTCAATTTCCTAACGAAAGTTCATTTTTATGTATAATATATATAATATATTTATAATTGTATAATTTAAATACACGCGTACACGTGTAGTTCGGATGGTTTGTGTTGTGTGTATTTAGATACGCGAACTCAAACACGTATACATACAGGGTGTCTCAAAATTCCTTCAACATCCGAAAATAGGATTGAAATCATTTGAAGCGACATTTTCCTTTGCAAAAACTGCGTCCGCGGCTTCGTTTAGGTGTTGTTAATGAAAAACGCGAACCATGACTAGGTTGGCCCAGCGCACCAACTGTCAATTGCAAACAAAACTTCATTAAATTTTATTGTTAGATTAATTTATTGCCTCTAATCGTGTGACGAAGTTCTTCAGGATTCGAACAAAAGGTTTGCGTAAGAATTTCCCTAATTTTTGTAGGTGATTCTGTGCGCGATTTCTGGGTGTTTGATTCCGGGGTTTAATACGTGTCCGCGAGATAACAGGGGGTTGTAATCTAATCCTAGCCGGCTAACGTTAATCCAGGCGCCATTGTGTGTGTGATTCTGAACGAAGACGCGGCGCGGATGGCTGGATTTATTGTATTCTTATGGAACGACTCCGTGAAAGTGACTCGTAATCTCGGTTTAACTTAGTTTCCATGTTGGCTCGACGTCGTTGCCTCGTCTTCCGGGGATGGGTTTTGTAATTCAACCCCCTGCCAGTTTGACTAACGCGTCGCGGACAATGGACCTGCTTCTTGGTAATAAGAAAGCGGTAAAGAATGAAGTTTGACTGTCAACGGGAAGATAGTTTGGATAAGGGTTCACTTCTAATTTTGTTTTGACAGTGTCAAAATGTATTTTTCTTTCAAACATTTTTCCCGACAATCTTCATAATTCGTCAAAGAGAGAAATGTCACTGTTAATTGTTTTCGGTGACGAAGAGTTTAAAAAAAATAAATGGTGCGTACTCATTATTCGACGTTTTCGTGGTTTGTTTAAATTCACATTTTTACGTACGCTTTCGTGCACACTGGGTTAAAAGAAATTTAATAATTGCGCAGCATTTTAAGTGACTGCAACCTTCCCCGTTATTACGATTGTTATTATAATGAATACACACTACTTTACCGTGGCATGACCGTGGAAAAATAACAATGTACTAAATGTCCACGTAAAATGAGCTTGCTAGAGTGCGAAAACAATTACAGGAGAGACTAAAATAATAGATCCAGCCTTTCTTTACGCTGATAATTACAATTAAAAAGATACTCGATCCCGAGTAAAGGATTGCTGGTCTTTGATCTATTTTAGCTCCGTGAAAAAAATTCGTGTGACGATGCACCTTGGCTTCGTTTAAAGGTTGGAGCCTGTATTTTCGCTCGCGTAAATTGTCTTTCCATATTGGTAAACGTGTGCTTGTGTTTTAAAAACGTCCCACTGAAATACATAGAAAAATGTATAATCTACGTGAAAAGATTGGACACGCTGCGTGTCCGATTCAGTATAACAATCCAGAGGCTTAGAAACCGAAGTACTGCTTTATGGAAACGCGCAACGGTGTATCGCAGTTAAAAAGCATTACACCGCGATCTCTGAAAGCAGGAATACTGTGAATAACAGTGCTACGTCCACAGATCTCTGCTGTCAGACCCATCGGAATCTCTCCTAGAATTACAACCAGATAGAACAGGAGTAGGAGGACGGTATACAGGGTGAGTCACAAAAAACACAACACCAGCACATCGTCTACCAGCGCAGAGTCAACCACGCTGTATCATTGAATATACATTATTCTTTTACCCATAGCAAACGCAACTTTTCTCCAGAAAATGGTCCACATCTGGATCGAAACGTCGAGAATTTTCTACATTGCAAAATTGCTTGTTTCGATAATTGATCGAACCGTAGCGCCGATAACATTAAACATTCATGATTAACACCTGTACATCTTTGTTCAAATTCCCATGTCGCCAAATTTCGTATATTTTAATCCAACAAAGATATTCAGGTGTTCCGTTCCTTTTGACTCACCCTGTATAAGAGAGGGTTTGGTGCGAGTTACTGCGAAACCTTTGAAGCTAGAATAATACAAGTATCTCGCAGTTACAACTCGAAGGGACAGGAGTGCGCTCGCATCGTGGAGCTTTCTCTCGATTAAACTCTCCATCTCTCTCTCTTTCTCGCGGCCTCCTTCGCGAAAGCGCGAAAGGATTAAATCTGATCGTGGAACCTAGCCCGAAGTTACCGGGAGTCGCAGCGGAGGATGATTCGACATAAAATTCATGAAAGGCGTTTCATCGAATCAATTCCAACTTCGGGGCGAGCCGCGTTTCCCTTCGTCCGCGAAGTTTCGCAATAATCCCATCGGAATTTCTCTCGGCGGCCGTTCTCTCCCTGACACCCTCCCCACCTACACCGCAACTCCTCCGCTTATTAGGGGGCACATTTTTGTAACGTAACAGGATTTTAATGAAATCCGCCCACGAAATTGTTGCTAGCCACTTCCGACAACGAGACAGTTGATACCTGAAAAGATTACGAGATCGTTTCATTACTGGATCTTGTTACGGGACCGTTTCGCTGGAAGGTCGCGTTACAGGATCGTTTTTCATTAAACCGTTATTGTCCAATCTATTACATTAAAATGACCAATCGGATTGTGTTTCGAAAACGTGCAAATTGTGTTTAGCAAACGTTTCCGTGAAACGATCAAAATATTTCCGATAACAAAGACTTGTATTCTTCGTGATCTATTCAGTTGTACAGGGGTAGGTACTTAATTTCCCCTCTTAAAAGTTCAATCCAGCCTCGTACATGCAACAACGGAGTGGAATATTTTCCGCTTCCTCCTTGAATTGAAATTCCTCAAAGGCTGAGGAACTGTAGACCTCGCGATGCAACGTGAGCCACTTTACATACTCCATACTGTATTCCATTATTCATACAACAATTCGTAGAGAAGTTCAAGACTTGCAATTCCGTGTGAAAAAATTTTACCAGGCAACGCTTACTACTCGCCACCTCACCCAAATCCTCAACCAGCCAAAAAACTGCAATTCCGTCGCTGAGACACTAGAAAGTGGTTGGCACGTTTCAGGGAAGAAATCCAGTGGCCGTATAACTCGAACGGAGTTAGGTTGTGGGTGGATATTAAACGTCGTGAAACGCTGCACGTAGCACTCGGGGTTTGGAAGAGAAGGGGGTTGCAAGGGGTGCTCCGTGTCTCGTAAATATTTCAATTGTGACGCGATCGGGGGTTGGCGCGTCGGTTTATGCAAAACACCGGCTGACAAAATGGCCCGTACCTGGCGAGCATCTGTCTCGTGTCAAAGTTCTTTCTCGGATGGGGTTGGAGGGGGTTGGCTCGACCGGTAGCAGGGTGTGGGGGGTGGTTTGCCGGGGGTTGGGACGAGCCAACGAGCCGTGCACCATCCATTCTCGTTGCCCGACCATGCACGTAATTTTCTCCTTTTCGGGGCCGCAGTTGCTGCGTCCGGCGCGGCCGGTTAAGCCGCGTACACACTTGCCCGGCCCGTGATATATCGGTCCCGAGTACATCCGCCGTGGCATTTTGACCGGGTACCATTCGCCGGGAAACGTGTTCCGATGGAGAAGTCGTCCGAAGAATTTTTCGGCGAATTAATTCCGTTGTAATTCCCTTCCCCCCAACCCTTCTGTTGCTTCGCTTAGCTTCTCGCGCGCGCTTGCGCCACGCTTTTATTTATGGTCGCGCCGGTGGTTCGCGAAATGCCGAGCCCGAGCGGGGGATGAAGCGGGATTCAGTTTTTGCGCGAGAAGATTATTGCGCCGTGGAATTTTACGTCTCCCTGGACCCCTCGAATGGGGCAAATAAACGATTACCTAACGCTTCAGCCGCGGAAATAAACGTAGTCATCAAATTAGTTCGAAATGCTTGCTTCACGGAAGGCGGATGATCCGAATCGAAGTCGAGTCTATCCGAATAAAGCTAGATTTTGATGTGTATTGGCATAATATAAATAAATTGGTCGAGATCGAATACCTACGAGATAAAAGAAAATAAACGATGGACCAGAAAGTAACATATTTTCGCGAACACGGAGCTCTATTTTCGAATAAATCGATCTTGGAAAATCCGTCGTGTACACGTGCCGTTCAATGGGAATCTGCTGACGCGTCTGTTCATAGCTTTCCTTTTCCACTTACTGTAAACAGAATGCACGCACCTCTCGCCGTGAGCTTCGAAAATCGATTTCCTCGGAAACTGAGCCTCGCACGGGGAACTTTCATCGTGCATTATTAATGTAGCTTTTGCATGACAAATCATCCCCGGCTCGTATTTACGATGATTTTAATAATATATCAGCAGCACGTTCGCGTTCGTATTCGAATAATACGATATTCCTGCTGTCTCGGTGTTTTATTTTATTTCCTCGCTCATTTTTTAATAAACTTGCGTTACTATGGAAATACGCGGGGTTCAGGTTCAATTTTACCGAGAAGAAAATAAAGGGGAATTTCATTTCTTATGCCCGGAGGGTTTATTGTCTTCGTAGTACAACATCGCCATCAAGCTTGATGAAAATTTTTATCTTATTAGCGGACTCCAGATTTTTCTCGCTTATTTACATTTTTATCGAGGTCCCTAAATCCCGAGGGATGCACACAAATTTCAGTATTACCGTCGATCGTCTCAATTAAATAAAGTAGACACGAAAAATAAACACAATTTTCATTCGAAAAGCAGCTTTCCCGCGGCGGTAAATTTCCCCATGAACCGTTATCATCGCCATCGCGCAAGCCCCTTGCTCAGCAGAATCCAAGCGGGCGCGGCGCAAACAGCCAAGCGAATGCATTTAACATCAATAAATTTCTTGGGGAACAAGAGGGTAGCGGGTGGCGAATCGACCGATCGTTCCGATTGTTTCTGGAAAGCGATGGTCCGTAGCGCTTTCTCCCTCGGAGAACAATAAAGAAAGACGAATCGTCGCGGATCGCTAGTTTCCCGTCGTTCTAACGAGCATCGAAAGTGCTCGGTTTTTCTTGAGTCGTCGTCGTCGTCGTCGTTCGGTTAGTTCGTTCGTGGAATTCGTAATGGGCAAAAAGCCGTTTCGGAGTGGGAGGGAGTTGAGTCGAATAATCGAGAAACGAAGGGGGAACGATAACGGAATCGTTGTCAGTGAAAAACGCAGTCGTGGGAGCCTGTTCTGAAAGTTTTGCGGCAGCAAAGACCGTCGAAAACCGACGTCTCTCTGGTTGCGGGAACTGGCAACGGTAGGAAAACGGGGCAGCAACCGGCAGCGTTCGCTGCCCATTGAAACGGTGAAACGGCCAGCCATCTATCGCGCGGTGTCTGACTATGTACCTACTCTTTCCCCTTTACTCTTTCGCTCATTGTCGTTGCGCTCACGGCTCGATGGAACGTGTGCGATTCGCGAAAAAAACCGGCAGAGAAACCTGGAGAACCAGAGACAGAGAGGAGACGCGGGAAGAAGAGCGACAGGTAAAAAAAGAACGGACGGTCGCGAGCCTAGGCAGAGCAGGTAAAGGAACAGAGAGAAAGAGAGGAGGGGAGAGTGTAGAGGGAGAAAAAAAGCGGTATCGAGCGTGGGCGGTTGTTTCCAAATCGATGCATAAAGATGAGAGAGTCGGCCGGTCAGGCCGAAGAGGGACGAGGCTGCTGGACGAACAAAAGGCGTGCAACAGGGCGGGGGTGGATGCAGCTAGAAAACTGGAATTGTTTCGATGCTGGGTGAAATGGAAAATCGACGAAAAACTGAAGAGGAGAGAGAGAGAGAGAGAGAGAGAGAAAAGGGATAGTTGCGACGCAGAAGAAAGTTTTCCAGCGCGAAACTCTCGACCGACTAACGACCATCGAAAGCATCCGCCTTTGGCTGGCTACGAGTGCATCGATCCCAACCCTCAGGAGCAACGGGGCTACCTCGGAATAAAGACTGAAAGAATACCCTCTTCAAGGCGGCTAAAATTATTCCCGTCGTTCCATTATCATTAAGCACGGACGTAAAGTGCCCTGCGCGAGAACCCGGATTTCTGATTCCTGCGGCCTTAAATGTCGGTGTGTTCGGGGCCAAAGTGCGAATATAGGTTGCGAATGTTGCTTTGTTTTTTAGTTTCGTGGCCCAGTTTGCTCGGCTGCCGTGCTTCGATCGTATTTTATTTTCATATTATTCCTCGTTTATCATGGAATAAAATGTGCGAAGATTTTGTGGAAGAATAAAACGGAACTGGTGGACGCTGTTTTAAATTAAGAGCATTGTGGAGTTTACAATATTTCGCAATTGGGTTTGCAGTGCAACTTCTTTGACTTTTCGCAGATTACAAAAATATGAAGCATGAAGTAGTAGTAGGTACATTTACCCTGTCCACCGGTCTTCGAATTTGATCCACGGCGAATTTCCTAAATAAATTCGTCCGAAGAGTTTCACGTTCGTGCCACTTGAATTTCCACAAAACTGTTTAAAAGCTCGTGCATTTACAGCATCGAAAATTCACGAGGAGCAACACGGTCGTGGAAGACAGTTTCGCAAGTAACTCGACGGCAAGTTTACGCGATCAACTTTCTCGAAACTAAATTTAACCACGTAAGATGTAACGATCAAGAAATTTTTAATTAACGAGCAGTTAGCGTTTCGCCGCCTGTGGAGACCGTGTCAAAGATCAACGGAGCCGCTCGTAAAGTTTCGTCAAAGCGATTCAGCGCGGATTCGTGGAGTTGATCGACACCGAGGACGCGCGCCGCTTAAATAATTCGTCGCTAATGCCCGTCGATCTAACCGGTAGGCCATTAAATACTGACGCCGCCTCCGCCACTTTAATTTATCGCCGCATTAAAGCAGGAATAATGCCGACGGTGGCTTGTTTTGCTAAATTACGCGCGACATAAATCGACGCCCTGATAAGCTTGTTTGCCTTAGGAACGATTCCGATCCCTCCGCTCCGTGTTAATTTCCCGCGGAACTCGAAACGCTCGATCATTTCTGTCATATTTGTATAAGAAAACATTTAGCGAAGCGTGACTGAAAGAAAATTCAAACAAATTCTGCGATGTTCCAGCTTGAATTCAAAGAAAGTTTCGTTGCTCCATCTTGGTTCTATCGAAAGTTATACATTTTGAATCTCGAGATCGACAGAGATGTTCTCGTTGCGTGGCTGAATAGTTGGATGATTTGTTTTTTTTGTGTTTCCGGAGAAGTTTCAAATTTTCTGAATGCCCGAGCTTCTTTCTTCTCGCTCAGCGGGAAGCTCGAAAGCTAACTAGCTCACTCGCAAGAAGCGTCGGGAACTTTTAACGAACCTGTTGATAGCCTCTCTCGAGAATGTATTCTCCGGTGCGCGGGGGCGTGTGACGTATGGAAGCGTGAACGACGAGTGTTTCATAGATGAACGAGTTCCCTCTCCCCGAGAACGTGAACCGCGATAATGTGAGTTGCGGATGACTCCGATCGACGGACAATCAACTCTATATCTCGTTCTCTATTTCCCTCTCCTTCTTCCCCTTTCTCGCACTCGCTTGTTCAGCTAACTCGCGGGAAGTCCCGCGGTTGTTTTCAACTTTCTCGCTGCGGACCGGATAAAAGCGACGAGACGAATGATTATATGATGGAGCAAGTTTCCGACGTGAATTGTTGATCCACGATTTTTAGTCACCTGTTGAGTTCCGTCTCTTTCGATTCCTTTTGCCACTGCGGTCTTTGGTGACAGCTTGCTATTGAGGGTTCCCGGACTTTCATGGAAACTGGACACTTCCAACCGTTTCCTGGGAATTGGAATTAATTGGTAGTCGTTGAGGATGTTCGTAAGTCGAGAGAATTTTCTTTGGTATTTTTACAAGGCTCACCGCAAGTAGTATAGTCGCGCAATTATTCCTACGAACGCGCATACAATTGCCTGCAAGTAGTATAAAAGACTTCCTGGCCGGGCAAGAATGCAAACGAAATCTCCAAACAATATGAGACGTCGCGTCGGAGGGAACAGATGCGCGCATGAGGCTCCATTCAAGTAGTATGGCTGTACACAATGCCAGACAAGATCAATATATACGCGTTTCTTATGGGTGGTTGCACCGTGCAGGTGGACTTTATTAAAATCCTCGAGAACGGGTAAGTTTAATATATTCCACAATATGGTACAATATGTTCGTATAAATTCATCGAGATGTAGCTGATAATCGAAAACTCGGAGTTTCAGAGAATAATTAAAACGATTGATGGTAGGAAAAAATTTGGTAATTATTACGAAAGGGTTGCTGTACTCCGATTTCGATGAAATTTAAATATGTTATAGATTTCGACATTTTGAACAACTTTTTCCTTTTCTAATATAGGGGTTCGCTTTCAGTTTTCGAGATATTCGCAAAAACTATTGCTGATACTGTATCGACTGTTCACTTTTTTTTAATACATATTCAACTTTGATTTCTCATAACCGACGCTGGGAATGTTTCTATTAACTCTGAACGAGTATCGTCGGAGAGGCCGATGAACGAAGTGCTCGAGCGAGTGACACGACTCGGCAAACAGTCAGCCGAACTGCATTAGAGCAGCGTTGCGGCGGCACTTATCCCGCAGCTGAAATCCAAGAATCGAGGAAGAATCGGAGCGAGTCAGCTCCGGCGGCGTCGAACCGTAATTATCAGGGCCCTCGATAACGGCGGCAAGCCCCCTCGAAACTCTCGTCGGAACTCCTCGAAACAGTGCTCTAAACTCAACGGTACCGGGGCAGGAGGAAGAAGAGAGGACGCCGGTTTTCCGGGGTCCGGCAGGGAAGCGTGAACACAGCCTTTTTCAGAATTCCTTCCGCAGGTCGCGTAAACCATCTACGCGAGCGGGACTGGTTTTCCGGGGCGGAACCATAAATTCTCGCGTCGGCCAACGAAAAGCAAAATAACCGTGCGGAATAAAATCAAGAGGGAGACGGAGAGCGAAAGTGAAAGAGAGATACTGGGAATAAAGAACACACAGTATCTGCTCGAAAGTGCGCGGTACTACTTAACGTCAGTATGGATGTAAAACCTTTACAAGTTCACACGAAAATATTGTCTGTTTGACCTCGTTTTCATTTTATTCAACGTCGTGTTTTCTAGTAAGTAATGACGTATTCCCTGAACTTCCGAAGGCCGGTATCAAAATTGGCAGATCGCGTAATGTTTTACGATCGGTTCGTTCAGACTTGAGTGGAAATTGTAAAGGACTGCTTCGAACTATTCCACGCGTAATTTTGTAACGGGAATTTTTTAACTATTTCGGGCTTAAACGAAAGGCGGAACGTTATGATAGACTCGAGCGAGTCGTAAAAGTAAAAAGCTCAACGAGGCTGGCCGTTTTTCTCTGCCGGCGTACGAATAATATATTTAGCCTCGGAAATGAAGTAACTTTATTGAAGTATATATACTCGACTGCGGACGCGGCGCGCGTTGCGCGGGGGCTCGTTACGCGCGTCTGCGTATCGCAGGCGGCCTTGTACCGCGCCGGCACGTTTAATTTCCTGTGTACGATTAATCAAAATTCCCAACAAAAACCGGCCGGTCTTTTCTCTTGCCACTGGCGAGGGTTTAATTATCAGGGGCACTCATTTTCCTCGTCGTCGCACCTCGCTGCAACAAAATAAGAGGTCTCTGCCGTCTCTGCTCTCCTTATCTGTCTCTCTGTCTCTCTTGAACCGAGTCTCTCGCTCCTCCTCCAACTTTCTTGGCCTCTGCGCTCTCGCTGCATTGCGGATGCGACCGAATCGCGGTGGAAAAGTTCTTCTGCCGGACCCTTTAACACTCCCCATTCTTTCAATGCCTTCTCCATCGCCCCCTCTCGCCCCTAACCCACGCCCATTCTTCTTCTACTCGGTTTCCTAGGTTTTCCTTTCGCCCTTCCCGCGCATTATTCGCGCCCCTAACTCCGAGACAAAAGGCAAAGACGCCGCGCACAGGTCCACAGAGAATGGAGGACTGCAGACGGGATAGACCACCGCCATGGGACACCATGGAATACTAATGACCGGTGGCCGAAAGGGCACCCGAAAGGGTCGTCGTCGTCTACCAGCGATCAACGCCGCCTGTTTCCAGCCCGCTAATTGCCGGACCGTTTGGTACTTCGGACTTAACAAAGGCCAGAACGCCTGGAACGGTTACCTTGCGGTGGAATTAATTGTTCGATGGTTTACTGAGTCCCATGCGCTCTGACTCTCTCTCTCTCTCTCTCTCTCTCCTTCTCCCTTCATCGTATTCTCTTCGTCCCTCGTCGCCGCCTCCGGCTTCCCTTGTTGCTAGCACGGTTTAAGTACCCCCGGATTTTCGGCGAGACGCTGTCACAGTATTGTCTTGTTAATGGCAAGTTAATGCCGCCAGGGGAATTTTTCGTACAAGTCTGTTTTAAGAATTATCAACCACTTTGAGCTGCGATCATTACTGTAAGAGTTACTGTGTTTGATGAGAGCTAAATTTTCTTATATGGACTTTCTCCCGCTGAATTCGAAAATCAAGGTTAAAATTTTGTTATGCAACAGTTTTTTTTATATTGTGATTTTTTCAATTTTTTTTATAAATAATAATATTATAACAAGTATTCTTTGTCAGGATGTTTTTTTACACCGAAAAAGAATATTCGAAGGAATTTGTTGCAATCTTTTTGTCCCATGATTCACAGTTTTTATCAGTTTTCATCCCAAACACGATTTAACAAATTTCAATAGAATTCCAATCATCAACGGTATAGTAAGTCTATCAGAGTGATTGTCGTTGAGAAAATTCGAGAGAGCTAATGATTTGCCAGTATTTATAAATATTCGGAAAATGTGGGATTTGGATTTATTCGCTCAATCGGTAATAACTTAGAGCTGTCGAATATTAGTGGAAGGTACAGTATTTGAAGCAATTCTGTTATTCCACTTGAATCAACCTCTCAAGTGAGAATGCTCAGCACTTGAGCGAAAACGGCATTATCACAGTAATGGAGGAGTGAAATCTGTTTACTATTGATTCTCGTATACTACGCAGGGGTTTGAAGAAATTTTCATTCATCCATAGACCAGCCATTCACGAACACGTGCACGAGTATGTTTTACTATCGCGTGTGCTACGAGCTTCATTCACAATGCAATTGCGTTCTACTAACTGTTTCACGATGTTGTATCTTTCGCTTCGAAAGCGTCACAGCACGCTCATGTAAAACTTAATTAATACAACTCGCCGAGGTCTGTATTAATTAACGGTGCAAACATTACCCAAATTATAGAACAACAATCTCGTAATGTACATGAACAATGTAGAATACCGGAGAATTATACCGAAATAATTTCTGGGTACTTCAGGAGGAGTTTAATTCTTACACGATTCACATCGTTACTCGACTTGTTGGTGAATTCGACTTCAAGATAAAAAAAGGTTGAAAAAGAGACAGACTATTTAAATTTGGTTATCTTACTTCTATCGTGTAAAAGATTCTTAAGCAATTTATAGGATTGTCTGACAACCTAACATTCTTCGCTATTGCTTCATACTTGTATTCCAGTTGCCCCGATGGAAATCGAACGATTGACAAAAGAACAGTACATTAGCATGTACATATTTTGGAAGCGCCTACAGGTCAGTGATTTACGTACACATCGATTAACGAGAACGAGTGTCGCATCAGCTCTAAACAAAGGCCGATAAATAATTAAAACCGTGTCGCGGTGGGTCGGCTTGTTTGCACGGTCGGCCAAAATCCCGTCGGTAATGTTAATGACTGCGGTTATTAGAATTAAAATCGTCATATTCGGGGGTGAGACGGTTGTGTTCATGTTTAATTCAACTCCGGATTAACTGGAATGATTTCTGGCGGACCGTATTGAAACGTTTTCGTCCGGGTGTCGGAAAATAGAGAGGCTGGCACGCTGCGTGTATCGAATCGCGGTCACATATTTGCTAAATGCCGTTGTAATATTTAGCTTTCGATTATAGATGGTTAGCGCGCGCGTACATTCGTTTTCGTGCAGGTGTACGAACGAACAGAACTCTCGCTCACAACAGGCGCGTTTCCATTAATTATTCGAAATCGTCGTTCATCTAAATTCAGCACACTTCTGCAAACGAGGCCATGATTAAAAAAACAATATCCTCCGGCGAAACTCCAATTTCTCGTTCCTAACTATTAAAACACACCCGGCTGCATTTTAATTTCAATCTCCTCGGCGAAAGTTGGAATTCTCGCCGCTGCGCGAGTTATATCGATCACGCAAAAATGCGTGCGGCATCCATCGCCCTTCGAAACAGAGTATTTTTTTGTTTGTTCTTTTTCCCACGGTAGAGGCCAACGAAATTTCCTGTGCGTCGAACAAACATAATGCAAAGCCCCGGCGGTGCCCGATTAATCTAATCCCCCGGCTACACTGCTTATTCGATTTGCCGTTACGGAAAAATGCTCGAATAATTCGCCGAGCAGTTTTTGCGGGTCCCGTTTCCCCGTTGTGTACCACGCGCTCGAGATTTATTCGCGAAATGCGGAAAATAAACGGGGCTTTTGTGGAGTTTGAAGGATATTTTACATAATCGCCACGCTTGTCGGGAATTCGTGATACGCTTTCTTTCCCGCTGCGACATCGGACCTTTTCAAAAAATGTAACAAAGTTAATTGTAAAAATGTTTATATCACCGTGTGGGTGACTGAATGTTTCTCTGATACGTTTGTCCGTTATATACAATTTTATCGATTTATGTGTCGCGTTAAGGCTTTTGTTAATAAACGTATGTTACGTTCAGATTTTGTTAAACGAACCCTGCGAGCAAGCAACGGATCGCAACGTGCCGTGTCAAACCTCCGGTCTCCTTACAAAAATTCATACTTTCGGTGCCGGATCCGACAATTTCAAATTACACGAGTGCATCAAAACCATTTACAACACGTTTACCTCGAAGACACCAAATTCTCTTACGTTCCCGGACATGGAAACCGTATGAAACGAACTAGCTCCAGCATCATCCACGAAGATGAAACTGCAGACATTTCGGAAGGGTCGTCAATTGACGATATCCCATCAGCCTCTTAAAAAAGTCTCTCGGGTGGAAATTTTCCCGGCCACGGTTTTCCCCGAATAATCAACATTGCGCCGATTATCACGCAATTTACGACGCGGGGGTACGCCTTAGTAATTTCCTGGCAGGCGCAGCTCGCGCTCGCCGCTTAAAAGCTGAGAAAATCGATGCACAAAGAAGCCAACGAAGAAGCAGAAGAAGAAGAAGAAGCTGAAGTCCTGAGTAAAATGACAAAAAGAAACCGTGGTTCGTAGAGCTTTGATACTTGCCGGTAATTTCCTGGCGTTTCGCCGAGCGCGAGCGGCAGGAACGCATTTAACGCTTCGGCCGAGTTAAAATCGATGAGGGGGTGGGGCGTCGAACCCCGTTGCGAGAAAAAAATTTAAAAAAATTACAGTCACCCGTTGATAGGATCCTGATATTTCCCGGCAATTTCTCCTCGAACGTCTAAAGCTTTCGACCGGGAAGGAGGCTGGGAGGATCGAGGGATGTTAAGAACGAGGGTGGATTCGTTGAAAGAACAGGAGAGATCGAGCGTAACTTGATCAACAAAACCCGGTCTCGTTTCTTCTTTTCACAGTCTCCGGCACGAAAGCCGCAAGAACGCGGTTTCGCAAAGGATCGCTTTAAAACTCTCCTCCTCGCCTCGGAAAGTACTATTGCGCGGTTGCGACGATATTTTAGGCGAGAAATCCCCTTTCTGCTCGTTTATCAGGATGACGCGCGAAGGCGGGGGCGCGCGACCACCTTTTGACGGCGCCCAAGCCGTATGACCGCACGAAAAACAAATTTAATCGGGATATCAAAGACCCCTTTTGCATCGACCGAACACACGCCGGCTCTCGTTTTTCTTTCCCCTCCGTAAACGGAACCGGTTACGCCCGGAAAGTTAAGCGTAATCGCGAGCTCGTTAACAGCGGTTTTCGTTGTTACTGAAAAATACAGTGCTCTCCGGGACTATTTTTTTTTATCAAACAAACGGTGCTAACGAAGCAATTTGTTGGCTGCTACGCGTTGGCAACAATTTTTGGCCAAGTTCGCTGGTTCGTTTCCGGTAGACGTTGCCAAACTCTGCGATAGGATGAAATCTGCGCAAGTTTGAATGTACAGCTGACTTTGGGAATTTGTTCCGAGCAAACGTAACAAAACTTTTGCATCGTTTTAGGTGATATTCGTAAATCGAAGACTGTTCGAAAAAATGTTTCATGAAATCCGCGAATTCGTTTACGGCAGACATCTTGCCAAAGTGTGACCTGGTATAAAATCGTTTCTGTTGATGTTAGCAACGAAGGACCGGCTTTGGGAATTGTTTGAAAACAAACAGGGCAAGTAACGAAGCTTGATGATTGCTTTAGGCAGTGTTCGTATACTGTAGAATGTTGGAAAAAATTTTCCACGATATCCGTTGATTGGTTTCCTGTACACGTTTTGTCAAAGTATAAGCTACGATGGAATACGGGTGCGTTTGGGATATTTTATCAAAGCGAATCAATTTGTTGCTTGCCGTAGGTAACGCGTATGTATCGAACAGTATTAACGAGAATTGTTGACGAAATCGGTTGGCTCGGCTCCGGTAAACGTTTAGACAAAGCGTGAGCTTTAGTTAGCCAAAACGTGAGCTCTATTACTTGAAAATCTGTAAATATGTCGTAAACGGAATGATCGGTGGAGATAATTCAGTCGCGTCTGTCTGGTAATGTTGATGGCAGCCTTTCGCGTTTCACTTTGGCCAGCCGTATCGTAATTTAGTACCGAGACGACAAAGACGCCGCGTTTGGCACACGATGTCTATTAAATCCAGTGAAATGGCCGGCGGCTTTGGCCGTGGATAAAGGCAATAACGAGCAACGAGATCAGAAACGGATCCGTGACGCCGCTTATAAATTGTTGACGTTTATTTCGAATGGGAATGAATCGCGAGGACTCCCATGAGGATTAATGGCTCGTAAACCGTGTGCCCTACCCGGTGTATTTTTGCGCGGAACGATTGCGATTAAAATACGTTCCATAAATAATCGGACGGGGAACACAGCCCGGCTCCCGTGTAACCTGTTCCCGGTGTTCGACCCCGCAGTACTCTCCTGGAGATTTACAGGATTTTCCCGCGTTTTATGAGGGGATTTCGAGGCTCTTTCATAGACCAACGAACGACGGACGGATGGCTTGCCGCTGTTCGATCGGAGCATCTTCTAAATCTACTTAGGAACATCAGACGTGCAGCTGGAGCAAGTAGTTCGAATCTGAAATTCGTCGGACGGGCAATACGCAGAACTTTTATTCGCGTCCGACATGGTTGAAAGTGTTTGATCGTTGATCAAGAAATGCAGCGAATAATCCGTCGAAAGTGTTTGATCGTTGATCAAGAAATGTGAGAACCCGTGAGAATCCCTTTTTCCACGTTCCGTTATTGAATTGTTTCTGAAAAAATTGTCGAAAGAAATGCAGTGAATGAAACCGGAATAGCTTATGGAAATTAATCGCGTGGAAAATTTTTATTTCGCATGTAGATCCACTGTCTACTGATCGGTCATCTATGCGAACGAGAATAATTCAAGCAAGTAGTAGGGTCGTACATGGTCAGCCGTAAACTCCCATATTCGTCGAGATAATGAGAATTCATGGGTTTAAGAAGAATCGCATCGAGGTAACTTCGGTGGCAGTGAACCGTAATTATCTGGGCACTCGATAACGTCGAAGCGCTTTCGAAATTCTCGTTAAAGGTCCTCGAAACTAGGCTCCAAACTCGAACGAGAATTTAGTCTGACGAGTGACTAAATCCACTTACGATCGAGAGAAAGAACGCTAACTTTCGACAACGTGCTAATATCCAAGCATTCTTTTGTACAAATAAACAAATTCGTCCGTTCACGTTGCGAGTGGACATCGATAAAATGTATTAAACGGTCCATTGATATTTTAAATTGTATCCGAGTGCATTTTTCAATGACGATTTTATTGACACTGCTGTGTTTCATTCTAGTCGAAGTTTATCCATATCTTCTATGCAAACGAGGAAAAAAGTCATTATGGATGGAGCAAATATTATCCATTTTGGTGTCGAATAAATCTTCATGATAGATTCCACTCTGAATCGATTCACGACAATCAAAAGCCAAACAAAGACTGAAAAATGCGTCCCGGTGAGATATTATTTCTTCGGGAACGTGGAAAATCGCTGATTAATTGTGCCGCGCGTTTTCCAATAAAATTTTCGCGTATATTCGTCCCTCGGCCACGGAGAAAATTTATAATTGGTTCCTGCTCTCAACAGCCAATAACGTTTCCGTCAGTGAGGAGCCATTCGAGGAACTGTCACATCGATCTGCCAATTGCTCGACGTATCCGTTCGGCGATGATCTACTGTATGAAGTCATCGGAAACAGGCAAATTGTCCAGTGAAAAACGAGCGACACTGGTGAACGTAGAATTACTCGCAATTTTGCAAATACCCTTTTGTCATGTAATTTCAGCACTTTCGAGGGATTTCGTGTAAATATTTTGTGATTTATCAAAGTGGGAATTCGGGAAACAACGTATATTAATGTTTTCAGCGCACTCATGCGATCTAATGTTACTAACTAAGCAATTTTGCAAATTAATATAAAATTTTAGTTTTAAACCATTTTCAAGATAAAACTTTTTTTATATAATTGCGTCTGTAAAAGTGAAATCAATGTAAATTATGTAATTCAAGTTAAATTCGGGTGTTTCAACTACCGAATAAAATATTTTCTTTGCTTTGGCTTTGGGGAAACAGTTTGTTCGAGTAAAAAACGTTGGCGGAGGTGTTTCCTTGGGGGTTGGGATAGTAAATTTTTCTGTCCGACTGACAATTGAATTTTCTGCGAAGGGAAGCGAGCCTTTTAATAAAATGTAAGAAGAACGAATAAGAACTGAGTGTTCCCGAGTGACGAAGATTGTCCGCGTCACAGTGCGCAATTGTTTCGGGCAAACATCATCAGTGGTCGGGTGGGTCGCGTTCTTTCGTCGTGTTCATCATCGAGCCGAGGTTTTCATCAAAGGTGGGGGACAAAGGATCGCGGCGATAGACTCGCGCGGCAGCTCAGAAGCGAATTAAACACCACGAAACGTCTCTTTCGGGTCGGATGGCTGGTGGCCGTGGGGAACAAGAGGATGAAAGGAAATACAGAGGTTGGAAAGGCTGGCTGGCTGCTGGTGCAGCTATTTTTTCTGCTAATGGCAGAGAGAGAAAGAGAGAGAAGCTCGCGAGATGAGAAGAGGTTGCCAACCGGATGGAAGAAAGTCTGGGAAAGAATGATGGAAGAGAGCTGGAAGGAAGAGATAGACGCCGCGAGATCTACAGAAGAAATATACCGTGAAAGAAGGGAAGAAGCTAGAGAGACCGTGGATACACGTGAAAAAGACCGTGGAGAAGGAGATTTATGCACACGGTGTCTCGGTAGTCGCGGTGCGACAGGAAATAGGGTACTTCGTTGCGAAAGATTCAGTCAAAACATCGAAAAAACTGACTTTGACAGAGGAGAGTTGGAGAAGCGAGATGAACGCGAGAAATAGCGTGGAAGCGAAGAAGTATCTTTATTTTCGAAGGTTACGTAATGATTATTGAGGCACCCAGTATATGGAGCAGAGCGATAAGGGAAGAAAAACGCACAGGGAAAAGGGTTAGAAAAGAAATATAGACGCGTAGGCGAGCAAGAGGTTAGACGTGCGAGAGGGCAGGAGAAGTCTGATAAATCTAGAGAGAGAGAGAGAGTGAGAGGGAGAGAGGGAATGGAGGAAATAACGCCTCGGGAGAAGAAAAAATGAGGATAGCTAGTGAGTAGTTACACTGCTTATACAGAGTTTTCTGTAGGTATTACGAATCCGGAATTGGTCAGGCCAGGATACACTCTGTTCTCTCTAAGAAGTAAAACTTTTAAAATTGGTTTTAGAGGGGTGTAAACTTCGGTATCATTGGTGGTCGGGTGTGGTCAGATGAAGATTCATAGAACTTTAAAGAATTATGGGAGTGTGATTAATTAGACTTTCTTAGAAATTTATATGATACACGTTTGCAATTAATCAGTCTCTTTCAAGTTGTACAAGTTGAATTTATTCAAACAAACATCTCTACAGTTTCTTTCAAGTAGTTTCTTCCAAGTAGTACAAGCTTGAATTCAGTCAGCCAAACATTTCCGCAGTTTCTTCCAAGTAGTCAATGTTGAATTCAGTCAGCCAAACATCTCTGCAGTTTCTTCAACGTACATTATAACCTTGTAGTTGAAAAAAAAATTAATCAAACATGTATGCGTTCAACAACAGTAGGGGCTATAAATGTATTAGATTATATTACACGTTCGTAAACAGTACAAAAGCGAAATTGTTGGCACAGATGTGTACACAGTGTCGTTTGAGTAGCGTGAATTTATAATTGGTCAGACAAATGAGTACGCATACAGTTTCCGTAAACAGTGGACGCTGGGAACTAGTCGGACAGTGGTGCGAACTCTCTCGGAAGCGATGCAACGTAGAAATTCATCAGACGTAAGTGGTGTAACATAAAAATTAGTCAGCCGAACAGTTTCCCGTAACTGATACAGGCATGGCTATGGTTGTAAGTAGTACAAAGCCGAAATTCATGATGGAACCGGCTGTAGACCTTTCTCGAAGCAGTACAAAGAAGTCGTATATCGTCGATACGGTGGGACAGCAGCACGGTCACAGGAAAGACAGGCGCGGGGGAGGATTAGAAGAGAAAAATGGACACGGAAGCGAACAAGGGGAGTATAATGGAGACGCGGGAGGACAAAGGGAAGATGATGGATGCAGAGGAAGAGAGATAGATACGTGAAATAACGCCTCGGGAACTCGGAGAAAAAATGAGGATTGCTGGGTGGATAGTTCGAACCTGCCTCGCCGGTGCTGAATGATGCCGGTCGAGAGTTTGACGGCCGGTAATTTTTAATCAGTAAAGCCCACGCCGCGCCGGCCGCGTGTATGCGCACGGATTTCGATGAGCCTACTCGAAAAAGAAGCACGCTGCGCGGTGATAAACTCGCAGCGGGTTTTGCAACGGTGTGTTATCCGAGTTCCGGACCCCCCGTATGCTTTTCACCTGGCCTTTCATTCGGATTCACCCAGACCCAACCCCTTTTGCCACTTTCCACGGTCTGTTGCCTCCTTCGCGACGGCCACTGATCGTTAGCTGATTATTCGTCGTTCCCTCTGTTCCACGATCGATCCACGTCTCGTTCGATGCTACACGGAAAAACTGATTAGTTAATCCGATGCGTTTAACCCTTGTCTGGAGAACGAGGCACCTGTGTACTGATGGAATTACTTTTTTATGATTGTACCAAACGACCTGATTTTTATACCATTAATTAGAAGCATTGCTTTACTAAATGATCCGAAAACAAGGTTTTCGAAAAATTACAATTTACAAGGCTGCATGCAAAAATAAAAAAAACATTTCTTTTAATTTACTTAATTTAATTAATTTCATTAAGGTTCCAAATAAAAAAGTTTAAAAAAATGTCTTTTTTATTAAAAAGTGTTTATTTTAAAAAGTGTACGATCACTTTGTACACCCACTGTATATTCATAGTTCTTACCTTTACATGATTTTTAGAAATATTTTTATACATTTATACATATATAGCAACGTTCCATTAAGTAGATAAATGATACGATGACCGCGAACTATTCGATAAATCATGCCGACGTAATCAGAACGAATATCTCTATTGTATCCTATCTATTGAAGCCACAGTGAGATATAAATATATTCGAATTGTCTAATAATATATTCAACCCATTAAACTCTACCATCGAAAAATCTAATTCAACAATTAATATCGACAAAATTGTGCCCAGCAATTACGAGCTGTTAATTGTATCAGCGCGCCCTGGGGAATAAATAGTATACAATAATCATTATCAATATTGCCCAGCAAACATACATTACGAGAACTGATAGCACAGTAAGATATAAATATTATAATTCACATTATTTCATTATTGTCAGTAGACGATAATTAATACGTATGCGATGTACATTATAATTTTAGTTAACTGGTGGTTGCTTCAAGAACGATGTTCAAAAATCTTTTTCGAAACTTCAAATCCTATGGCTCAAATATTGAAAAAGTTATCGTCTTTTTAAGTAACTTCAAACTTTTAATGATTTGAGCGCACTGGTTTGATCAATTGTTATTTAAATACTATTTGAAAATTATCGCAGTATCTCTTTTTCGAAACTCGTAAGACTCGGTGAATATACCAGAGGGAACAGTGCTGTTACAACAGTATTCGACGTGGTAAAGTTGAAAGACCGAGCAGTCGACTCTCGCTGAACAATTAAAAAAAGAAAAAGGATTCCCCGCGGAGTTGGAACACGATAGTCCAGAAGGGTTAAATTTAAATTTCAAATTGAACAGGAGGCAGTGCCGAGGATGCTCGAATAAAACACAGACTAATCAGACAAGCGGTACGTGACGGTCTCTGCGAAATACAAATCAGGATTGCAACCGGCTGGAAAAAGCGAAACGATTTTTCCGAGGTTGATCGCGGAAGTCGCGGGTGGAATGTGGTTTGGGAAGGTCGTCCGGGGGAAGCTCGTACCGAATAAGCAATTCAAACGAGACTTCATCGATGCCGGGGGACGATCGTCTGATTAAAACGATCCGGATCTCGATGCCGCTGCTGGAAAACGAAAATATCCGGCGGCGAGCATCGAGCCTGCACCATCCCCTCACTGACTGCCGTAATCCTGCGTGTTCATTCGCAAAGACTGCTTCGCGACTAAAGATTAGCCGCTTCGCTAACGATATGTTTAAAAATAAATCGATTCTAATTCCAAACAGTCTTCAAAGCATTCGACGATAGCTGTAATTATATTACGCAGTTATTGCAACAATGATTAAACGAAATGCAACGTTGAAAGCAAACAGTTATTTTCGATTCGTTTTTTTATTGAAATTGATCGGTTAACGTTTACATACTAGGTTTTTCGGTTATGCGGTTTTCTATATAAATAAAAATCAAATACTGTTCGTTGGTAAACGTATCACTTCAGAACGGCTTGACCAATTTGGTTAATTGTTTTTTCAAACTGTTCGTAATAGTCCGAATATGGTTTTAGAAAAATGGAAAATTCGAGAAAAACAAAAAGTGCATCCTGAATTATATTTCAATGCACCAAGAAAACGAACGTCGCAGCTTTTAATCAATATTTCGGTAGGAATTTACATTATCGACGAAGTTTTGACAAGAACAACAGGACAACGTCTGTGGGGTTAGCTGGTTAAACAATAAAAGTTAGTCTGTTATTTCGACGGGGGTTTTTGCGTTGATAGCGAGGATGAACCACGGGACAGAAAAAATGCCAAAGAGGGGAAACCTTGAGGTGAAATACGAGGCGACCCTTTGTCGCTGTAAGAGAATGAATGCGCCATAAAGGGAGGACGGTTGCGGGCCGTGCAAATAGTATTGGCAGCCAGTGGCAAGCCAATATTGGCACCGCGAACGGAGCCGAATCGAAGACGCGTGGCTCCGACGGGCAATTCCGAAGTCGTCGCGAAAATCTCTTGCCAACCGTGAAACGCGATCCCTCGAAATGTTTTCCCCCTCCGCTGCAAGAGAAATTCCTGTTTTCCTACCCCCTTCGCTATTTATCGTCACCCGACTTTATACACCCCCACCCACTCTTAATTTGCACTACACGTTTTTGCGCTGTGGTGGACGCAGGAATTGCGAAATTGTTTTGAAAGTATCGCCGCTCCACGCGTTTGCCGAGTGCAGTTTTGCTGGGAAGCGTTTTTTAACGAGTGTGACAATTTTCCTGTTTTTCCGAGTGTTATTTATAGTTTAATCATGGTTCTCTCTATTCTGTCGTCGATGAAATCTCAAATGACCACTGCGAACTCCCTCTGTTTCAGTCAGCAACGTCTGTACACAATTTTATTTTTAATAATTCCTGAGCCAAGGCTGAGGGAGACAATTTTCAGGGAATGGTTCCATCCCTAATCCTCATCCACAGGGTCGATGTAACTCGCCGGTATGAAACTCTGTTTTTAACGAGATCCTCTGTAACAAGTAGATTGCGAATTTTCATGAGATATCAAATTTTTAGAAGGAAATTACTATGAGAATTGTGATCATTTAATTTAGCAATTCAAAGGTTGAGTTCGAGGCTGTCTCGATGCTCGAGAATAAGAGATATTTTTACAATTTGCATCTTCGTTCATTTTCCGGTAGAGGGGTTAAGAACGAAGGGTTCGCGAGCACGGTACTTTCATTCGGCTGGAAGTTACTTTAATATTTTACCCAGCACCTAGCCTCTTTTCCGACTGCCTCTTAATTCATCCTACTCTCCCACCTGGTGGCTTGTTTATTCATACGCCGACGGAAAATTATTCATTACTTTCGCCTGTCCGCTACGCAACAACCGTTCTCGTGGTGTTTCCGCGGACGAGAAGTGTGATTCGAGAGTTCAGCGCGAATTCCAAGACTGGGAACATGCTTTCCGGAGAATTTCAAAGGACGTTCACCCTACACCGTTCCTTGTCTCGCCTAATAAATATTTATTTACATATTTTTCACCCTTTTCGTTCCTCTTTATAGTTTTTATATATCTTCATGCATTCTTACGCTTCTCCTTCACGAATTTCAAATTATTCATAGAACTTCAACAGCGGACAAGCTATTTTCGTACAGCCTGTTCTTCGTTGTTACTATTATTAAACATTTGTTTCACCAAAGTTGCATAAATGCATACAGAAATGTGCACTTCCAGCAAAAACTTCAAAATCCTAGCTGCATCGTTGCGACGAGGTTCTAATGTCTGTTCTCATCGCTTCCGGAACTCTGCGCTCCATTTTTTTCCTATGCAAATTGCTAGAAGAACGTTTCAGTTTCTTCTGGTTTGCCTTTTTCCAGGGAAGGGCGGTCTTCGCATTGTTCGCGCGAGCGAACTAAAATTTTTTAGTTCGACGTTAGCGACGCTTTTGCTCGCTTTGTGTTTCTAATGAGAGTGAATTTTATCGCGGAAAAAAGTTATACCGGGCACTTTTTCGTTTCGCTTGGGCTCTCTCTTTCTGTCGTTTCTTTTTTTCATTCCGTTCGGGACTTTGCTCGTTCTGCCTGGCCTTTGTGTCGTCCGCGTGGGCGAAGTTTAATCAGGAGAGACACGGCGCGAGGAATTTTGAGCGCGACGATCATTCTGGTCGATCGTTTCCCCTATTTCCACGTGTTCCTCTTCTAGTCATATTAAAAAATAACACAAGCATTATTAAAGCGATGATCGCATAAGTCGCGTGTGCTCGATTTGAAAACAGAATTCAATGATTCAATTTTAGAGTGCAGCTTTATCGATCAACAGACTACGGGATCTTTACGCATTCGTAGCAAAATGGAGTGGAGGAAATTAAAAATTGAAGATGTCAGTACACGATTTTTCATCTGTTACAATTATTGCAATCGATACAGGCAATTTTTATATTGCCTAAAGATCCGCAGACTGTTAATCAATTATATCTCTTAAACAATTAGTAAAGAATGGTGGCTACGTACGAACTTCGGCGATCACCTGATATAAAACAGCAGCAATCAAGAAAATAACTTCTGCGGGTTGTTGGAACATTTCAAGAAACTCCGGCGTAAATCAAAGAAATAAGTTTCCCTGGTTGATTCCCTGGATCCGCGAGGGGGTGGATTAATAAGAAAATAAAATCAGCACGGGGATTGTAATTTATGGCAGTTCCGCGGCTGAAGGATGCAGTTCACGGTGCAATCCCGTGGTGTGCGCGAAGTCAGCTTCTCAGAGTCGAGAGCCGGCCGGAAACAATCGAGCCACTGCTGGCGAATTAAAGCGGCAGGCTATTTTCCGCGGCGTGATCCCGGCAATTTGCAAATTAACGTAATTTCACGCGTGTACGCAGAGTGCGGAGGCTCGCAAGATGGCGTCCACGGCGTCTAACAATTTCCAGACGGAAGTTCGAGTTTTCGTGGAAGGGCTCACGCGAGACGTTCCGTGTGATCTTGGGTCTAATTTTCATTGGTAATGAGTTCTACGATTCGCCTCTTCCTCGCAAACGTCTGTCTCTCTCTTTTTCTCGTTGCCGCCTCTCTATCCATCCATCCAGCTCTGTGAACCGCTTTTTACCTTCGTTTCCGGCGGATACCGCGACTGAATAATTTCGAAAACTCGGCAAACAGCCCCGGTGAAATTCCCCGGCGACTCGCGAACAGACGTGAATTTCGACGAGCAAAAACCCAGACCGGAATTCAGTCAATTTAGGCGAGTCTTTCTTGCTCGAGCCCGGAACCTTTGCCCCGGTTATGGCAATCGCCCGGCCTCCCGAGCTAACAGCCGGCGAAAATAATCGTTGCCGTTTAACGATCATTGGGTCGTTAGCTATTAATACCTTCCCACTGTAATTAATGCCGCGCCTTGTTCCACCAGCACCCGAGACGCCGTGCCGGTCCTTCCTAACCATTATTTTCGGATTATTGCTTGTGTTGCGCGCAGGATCGTTCAATTAAATATCGCTCGCTGGTGGCCACCGTCTTCTCTAATCGCCAATTAAAATTTTATTACTCGACAACGATGCACAGTGTTCCTAGAATCCAAGTTGAATGGACAAATTCAGTGACTTTTTACCCAAAATGAACTTTCTCCTATCGATATCCAATCGATCAACGTTGCTTCTAATTTTTCCGAATTTTGCTTCCTGTATTGTCCGATATCAACTGATAAGGACTAGTTAAATGTTACTATTTATTTCTATGGAAACCATTTCCAAAAATGATTGAAAAAATGGTTAGCCTTCGACTCCCGACTAGATTTATCCGAAACAATTTTTGTTTTTTGTTCTTTTATGTAACAGCTACAGTTCAGCGACCGTGTGTACGCCGAGCAATATTTTTGCACCCCTATAATCACAGCTGACGTTTATGGGATACCATTTACGTTATTGAATCTGGGTATTAAATCCTGCTCACATTTTTGCGAAACCGACATTGTATCCGATAGAATGGAACCCAGAGTTTTGGCTGCGCCATTCAATAGAACTTGGCTAACGTGTCTGGTTATGGCTAACCAAATCTACTTAATGTAAGTGGATTACACATTATGAGCGTCAATAAAGCTTTTAGCGTACACGCTTCCGACAATAAGGCTTTCGCACGAAAAATCTCCTTTCACATATTCATTTTTCACTTACGACAAAGTACGAAGGAACACGATTAAATATTCTGTTGAGCGAAGCCTGAATTTCGCAACGACCATGATCAAAATTCTCACGATAATGGATTTTAGTGAAAAAGTGGTAAGAAGCGGCGTTTAAACATTTCGAAATCGAGTAGGTCGTCGATCCAGGTCCGAAAATTCGTCGCCGCAAATATTGATCGATCCGGTGTTGAGACGGGAACCGGCGTGGTATGCCAGGAGAATTACGTCGCGCGTCGAGATTGCATTAAAGCAAGAATGCGGCAGCGTGTCGTGTCGTGTCGTTGGCGCGGAGAGCATCGCGACGCCTCTGCACAGCTCGCGTCGCTTTATGATTCCGTGCAGGGATATCCAAGTGTGTAACCGCTCGTAATTAACCCGGTCCATTTAAAACGGAGGGACAAACGACACACGGGGATCGTTGCCGATAATGGCGGAAACGAGTAGCCGGCGGGCTGGGTCGGGCCGAGGATCACGTTCGGCTCTCGATCGTCTCATTAATCCGGGCAAATAATTTAAATACTGTTTTTCCCATCCACCCACACGCCGCACGGTAATTGCATTTTATCGCGGCTTCGACGCCCCTCGCCCCCCACGCACACGCGCGCCTGCACGTACCCACAGACAGACACGTTCGCTTGAACTTCCGTGTCGACGATAGAGTAATTTAGCTCTGACGTTTATCGGGCGGCAGCGACGCGCATTGTTTCGCCATCTCGCATTCAATAACAGACAAGATCGTTTCATATATTATCGCGTTACCGTCGCCGGGACCCATCAACCAACCCCTAAAAAGCTCGATCTGCGAGCTGGTCGTTTATGGTCCGGACTATTGCACTTCGCCGGACGCTCCACTGTTCCAATGGCTGTTATCTGTTTCGCTGGATTGGTCCGTTGTTGTCTGCTCCTCGGAGTCGATAAACCTTTGCGCTCTCGACCATGCAACCCCTTACTCTGATATTTCGGATAAACTTCCGAAAAGCCCATACCTCTGATTTTTTAAGTGGAACTTCTTCGCTGAGGGCGTTACGGAAGTCGAATGTAACGGAGCAAAAATCTTTTTTCTTACTCAACGGGGAAAAATATACAATATATACAGAGGATATAATAAACTTTAACGCACAAAAAAAGTATAAGACACGTCGAAAGGTCACACGTCCATTTTACCGGCTCCGTGAGAATGAAATAATATTCCCTTTTAAAATCGAAGAATATTCGAACAGTACGCAGCAATCCGTGAACCGAATAACACGCATACAGCTTTTATTAAATTAAAATTCCCTCGCTTGTTCATATTAATGTTACAAGGCAAGAGACGTGTTTCGACGCGACAGTCATGCTTGCACTGACATTTTATCATTGGAAAACGCTGCTGCTCTCGCTTTAATATTAAAAATTAATATTTCGGTGAAATTCAAACTCTGAAATATTATCCGAATCTTCTCTGAATATTTTATTCGAATGAACAAACATTTTTCGCGGATTGCCTTTGGAATGGAAAATGGGGAAATCTTTTTTTAGGGATATGGAAATCAGTCCATAGCTGAAAATAATATTTTTTTTAAGAATCATGCTTCAGCGACTTGCTCGGTACGAGTATGTAACGATACAGTAATAGCACCGTAGTCTGACTATTGCTCGTTACTTCTACTTGCATTCGATGCTACGTTATTGTCTCCGGTTCATCGATCTTGCTGTTCTCTTAACGACCGACCGGTTCGTAAAAAATTATTGCCGAGAACGGGTAGTACAATGTCTATTGGTTACGTTTATGAACGTTTCTGTAAGTGGAAACAAACTGTAATGATGCTCGTGCTATTCTAACATCGATGTGAACTGGCTCGCACTGAACGTAACTGTTATTCTACATTTCGGCTTACAACTTCCGGCCTTGTTGCTGTACAGGGTGTTCCAGCTAGTAATCTTCAGGTCTTTAAGTCCCTCTTTAGTAATAGAAGAAAAAACGTTATAGGATAATATTAACCTAACCGAAAGGGCAATATAATGATTGGGAAGAAATTTTTCTCGAGGTAATTTTTTTCTAGATATCTTTATTCTTCGATAAAAAAATATATAGTTCCATTTAAAAAAAACGAAATTGATGACCGTGATATCTAGAAACAAAATGACCTCGAAAAATGTTTTTCCCAATCATTATATTGCCCTTTCGGTTAGGTTAATATTATCCTACGACGTTTTTTGCTACTACTAAAACCAAGCGAAATATTCAAGGTGGTCAAGTTAGCTGGGACACCCAGTATTTATTTAAATGTCACCGTTTCACTGTAACGAGGAATAAAAACTTTTACAAGCGAAATGTTGTTGCATAAAGGCCGAGTATCTTTGTCGCATTAGTTTAAATATTGGATGGGCTAGGATGTATTACATCTAATCAAATATTTAGACGGTAAAGACACTGCTGGGAAGGATCGATGGCGCACCGAGCGCTTTAAAAAGGCATGAACGAGCGATAGCTTCTACTTGAAAGTGCTCCTTCATCGTCGGAAGCCCCATCGGGAGGGATCGAGCGGAGACGCTTCGAATAAGTCTTCATACTTCGCCGAGTCGGACGCTAGTCTTCGGAGGTGTCCACTTTCCGGTACGTTCTTTCCGGCTTACCCGCGCGGAAGAATCACTGGCACACAACACTAACGAGGAACAAAGCGTTTCCAAGGAAAACCTCGTCCCGCGACGTATCCATCAAAGCGACCACGTAAAATGCTTTCCCCTATTATTCCCGATCTTGTTTCTTCGCTCGGTCGCCCGTGGCCCTCTTTTTATCCCCCTTGGCCACCCCTTAACCCCGGCAACCGACGCTTTTTCAGGCAGACACGGACTTCCGGGTCAAGAGTCGCGAATTTTTTTGTTATTCGCTCGACCGCAGTTCTGTGCAGCCATTGACCCCGTCACGAGGACACAGCGTCGGCATTTTGTCATCGGTTTCACAATCGTGCAGAAAATCATGCGGAAAAGTAGTCCGAATAAACTGTGCATGTTTATGCAATCTTCAATTTTTGTAGGCGAATTCGAAGAAAGTGGAATCAAATGAAAACTTGTTTTTAGTGGAAGCAGCGCCTTCGTAGATTCATGAGTAAATAATAAATGCATTAACTATTTAAAGACAGTCAAAACTAGAGCATAGTAACACGCGTGTAGTTGTCCACATGAAACAAGAAGAACGTACTAACAACTCGCGATCGCTTGATTATTCATAGCCCGATCAAAGTTGGAAACACGAAAAAAACCACTAACCTACTCCGTCCGATATCCCACGGGATGAAATTTTCATACACCTTCGAGTAGAATATCCGGAAATTCAGCAGCTCAAGTAGCTATTCGGACCAGCAATTAAAACAAGAATGATCCACCTCTAATTCACCGTTTCATATCAATTTTCCAGGTCGGAGATAACAACAACCGAAGCGGCAAGAAGCTGGGAAATTTGCGATTCATGAAGGTCCAGCTGGAAATTATTCAGAGAGCGACCCCTTATTGCGTACCTCGTCACCGGTCGCGGACCTACACGTTTTTCGTCGGCGTTGCGGCTGCGGCGCGGCGCGAATTCGTGAGAGTCTCGAAACAGGTCAGTCCGGACATATTTTATCATTAGCCGAAAACCTGGTGCTCGATGGTTCCTCCGCGGAGGAAGTGTACAGGTCACGCGGAACCGCTTTACGTATTCCGCGCGTGTGCGGCGTTATCTTCGCGGCAACGGACAGGGAGTCGTGTCCGATAAATCTCAATTTTTATTCAGCTCGGAACACCCTTTATCTTCCGTTGGTTTCCCGTTTAATTTATGGAAAAAAAACCGCGAGTGGAACGGGCCGTCCGTAAACGGGCTGAGCGAAGCGGGTCGCCCGAAAGAGAGAGAGAGAGAGAGAGGGAGATGCAGCGGCCGAGACGCGCGAACTTTCAAGGAGTCTCGCCGAGAAAAACTTTTTTTAACCTTCGCCCTTAATTCCGGACCCGACGTACGAGCGAACGCGTGCTCCAGGGTCGCGATAAAAATTTCACCCCCGCAACTTTCTAACGAGACCCGGCCCCGCGATAAAAATTATTAAACTCGGGGCCCACGGTTTTTTCTCTCGTTCGCCGGAAGAGGGATTTAGTAATGAGAAAAAAGAAGCACGCTGTTTATACCCACGCGAGACCTCGTTAAACAATATTAACTTGGGGGAACGCGGCGCTCTCGTTACTCGCCTACCTTCCACGCGCGTTTCGTCATCCTTCTCTCATCCCTGTGGCTTCGAACAACCCTTTAGCAATTGTTTCTTTTCGTTTCAGGCAATTGCGAATTCCGCTGACTCCCGCCCGACGACGCGTGTAACCCTGCCTTCAACGAAGAACCGGATGCCGCGAGTTTCGGTGAGTAGATTCGACCGGTACCAGTCAGGTACAGCGTGTATAAAAATTATACGTCACGACCACCGTAGCGTGACTCTACACTTCATGATATGTTGACGTCGTGCCGTTTTGAGGGACACTCGCGTTATCGTTCGGAGAGACAAATTTATGGTCCGTTGTCCTTAAAGCGTACAAAGAACTAGGCATCTGACAATGCCTCGACTGGTCGCCGAATGACCCTAGTTTACTTGATCTTCGAGGATGACTTTAGTCACGAACGCACCATAAATATTGTTCGAAAGAAACCCACGTGTCCTGTTCCTGCGCGACGGAACGTGATCGATGAAGATCTGTTAAAAAACTTCCCGCAAAATTGTCCTGGACTGACTTTTTTAAGGTTTCAGAGGTCAAATTTTTTTATGATTGCATTGTGTTCTACTCATCGAGAGGATCAAAAGTCAAAGGAACCACAGGCACGTCCTGCTTCGCTCTCTTTCCAAAGTAAAATGATACCGTTCTAGTCAGACCGAAATAACTCTGAAATTCTAAGGGGAGCGCTAAGAGGCGGCGGACACGTCCCGTCCGATATTAAAATATGTCCTCGATCCCGCGATCGAACAACAGGACGAATAAAAAGTCAACGAACGAAGGCTCCGGAACGAGGAGTTAGGGTAAGTGGCGACACGGGGGCGAGAGAGGTCCGCCGGAAAGTATTGGGGGTTTTGTGGGATGGGGTGGTTGGCGGAGCTCGAACTTTCAAGTAAAAGCCGAACAGGAGTCGACGAGAACGTGGGACGCGGAAAAGTTGCTCGGCTCTCTCGACAGGAGTTTTCGCAGGGCAGAAATATGGTCGCGAGGACACGTCGTCCTTATCAAATATGGATGCGTGGGTGTCGCGCGAGTTGCGTGGTTGATCAGCTCCTGAGAGAAAAAAAAGAGACTAGAATAAAGATGTCCTCGGCGCAGTTTTGCGATCGCCGTGCCACCGGAAAAACTAGGGTGAACTTTCACAATTTCTTTTATGGCTGTTTCAACGAGTTTCGACAAGCCCGCGTTGACAATAGTTTATTGCTGTTAGCGGTGAACCGTGGGAATAGGATACGAAAATGCGTGGAAAATAAAGAAACAAAATGGAGATCATCGTATACGCTCATCAGGAAGGAGTAGGGCTCGAGCTGAGCAGACAAAACGGCGTTGTAATTTAACGCTGGGCGAATGGAGCCAAAAAATTTAGACCTGGCTCGATTTTATCGCGTTTATCAGCTTGCAGGTTCGTTCCTTGGCGACCGTGGGGTTACCGCACAGTGGGCCGGATCGTGAACTATAGCTCTTCAACCATAAGAGATGTCGGGATGAAATTTTCCCTAAAAATCCACGAAAAGTGTACCAAACATAGTACAATTTTAAATACATAATAGTAATCGCAATACTAAATTTGAACCTCGGAACAACCCAGAAATAATTTCGGTTGCATAAATCGGATTTCCAGTCCACCGTGTATCGGGCTGGTTCGAAAAATTTTGTGGGACGCCGCACCGGCGCCCGCTAATTCCGCAGATCGATCCCCGGCCGATAATTAGCCGGGGCCATTCTCCAAAGTCATTGTTCCCCGCGAGTCATTCTTGCCCTCGGCGCCGCGACTTCAATGCGACGACGACGTAGGATCCCGAGCCTCTGGTGAATGCGCGCGAATATCAATCGCGAAAACCGAGGCCCCGCGGATTCATTTGATTCGCTGCTCCCGAGGCTGCAAACTCGCGAGAACTCGCCGGCTGATATATCGATTTGCAAGCCGTGAGAACTGGCTCCATAATTAATGAGAGTGGAAAATGTTATTCGACGACGGTTTAATGGATCTGATATCCGGAAACGGGCTGAACGGCGACGCGCGAACCTTCAAATATTAATCTTCCAACGCGCACATTAAATCTCGCGAAATATTCAACAGTTTTATTAGTGACAAGCCGACGTACTGCGGGGAAAACGGCCGCTTGAAAAGAGCAAAATTCAAATTCAATTCCTATCAAAATTCTTTGAACTCGGAGCTATTTTAACTGGAGAATTACACGTCTCCTCCGACCCAGAATAATTTCATAAACTTCATTTCGTAAATATTATACTTCTGTAGAGAAAAGAGTTTTACACCAGTTTCTCTTTCCTGTCGTTGCGAATTAAAACTAGCATTCTAGACTGAAATACGAAGCATTCTCCGTGCTGGTTTAAACAAAATATTTCAATAAACTTACGGAACTCTATTAGCATTCTTCGGAGTTATTTAATGAGTACAAAATACATTTAACAGAAAATTATTATTCGGATTAGAGGCGAGCGTTAATTGCGATTACCGCAGCTGCTGTAGGATCAGCAGCTTTGCAAACGAGACCGAAAATTATACGAATTATTGTGAAAATGGACGCGAAGGAAAATTTTCTTGTTGAGAAAGTTCCTTTAGGTAAAAGTAAACGAGAGACTCCGGATTTCAGTACATACAAGAGATGCAGGATACGCGGTTAATTAATTGCAGCTCATTTATCAAGCAAACTCTCCGCAAAGATAATTTCAATCCACGTTACATCGTGATTTTGTTAAAAAAGATGCTAGATCGCTCACCGGGAAGTTTAATAAAGCAGCCACAGACGACCTAATGAAAACAAATAGCAAAACCATCCCCGGAAGGAGCTTTATAAATCTCGTCTCCGTGGTTAAGAGTTAATATACCGATTATTCAAAGGAGAAATGGAATTACCGTTCAGCGAGAAAACGATTCATCCGCGAACCTCTGCGGTTCTTCAACTCTTTCAGGATTATTTTTCAAGTAGCGACTTTCGTGGCGATTCATTGGATTCATTTGTTAAACGTATCGAATTTTAATGTCTTCGAATTCATCGTTCTAAATTCACTCATTCTAGAATTTACAAATTTACAGGTTCCAGTACAACGAAGAGAGGAAATTTCGTTTAATTTATCACGCGTATTAAATACAAGAGAATTTCCATTAAATTCCAATCTCTTGGAAATAAAATCGAACCATCAATGGAACAGATTGGTTTTAAAGCGACTCGAATGTCTGTCGCTGAATTAAAAGAAATCTTTCTTCTCCTTCACATTTTAAACAAATTATAAGCAACTTGAATACATTTTCCGTTAACACGCTGTTAACAAATTCAAACAAATTTTCCTTCCTCGTGTACCTTCTTTTAACACTGCCGATAAATGCTCGTTCAGAGCAGTCGAGAAAAGTTCAAACAAATTTTCCACCCCAAGACTTGCAAACGAATTAAACCAGATTTCCCCATTTCCCTTCGAGAAACCAATGTCCCTCCGGCCTAAGGCAATCATCCAGCAAAAAAACAAACAAACGAGTATTGCACAGAGTTCCAAAGCGACTTCTTCAACTAAAAGCAATTTCCTCTGCATCGTCAATGGGCCAATAATTCGTGGCTCTCCGAATCCGGCGAGTTAATACAGCGATTACTCAAAACAGAAAAGGACTCGCGGCAGCAAGGAAACGATTCGCCGGGAAAACCGGCGCGTCCTTGATACGTTTATGATTACCCGGTAGCACACCGCGGGTGGGTGGGGACCAGCAAGTTTTAATGGGAACGGGAACAATGGCGCTTCCGTTTCGAGCAATAAACTCCGAGGTTCCGGAGGCGAAACAACAAAATAAACGAGTGCCGTGGAACTTCTCAAATCGAAGTCCCGGTCTCTAGCTCAGAACAACGATTCGTCATTGACATCGTTGCCTCGCCTAATTGTTCTCCATTCGTTGCCACATTTTAACTAGCCGTTATCCCGAAATCGCTTTTTCCCACACAGACACACGCCACCGTACAGTCCCGCTCATAAGTGCTAGGACAGTGATCGTATTTCTATTCAACTCTGCGAAAATGGAACAATCGTAGGAAGATGCGAACAAATTTTCCTTATTTAAAGGAAATTTTAGATTATTATCATTATATTTTTGTATTATGTATGTAATACGGTGAAAGGTTCATAATCTATTCGAAATACCAGAGTTTCGGTAAAAACCACAGGTGTCCTAAGACTTTTAAGCGGGAGTGTACATGCCGTTGCTCCAATTAACGAGAGTTTTCGACGATAAAACCGAAAAGTCTCGCCGGCGCTTAACAAACGGGTTATTTGTCTGGGTTTCCGGTGCCGGAAACCGCGCATGATTCCGATCACGTGGCCAGCCGTAAAACATCCGTACCATCCTGCATAGCACAGAAATATCTCTCTCTCTCTTTGCTCGTTCATACGCGCCTTTGGATTCACTTAAAATTCATGGGCAAAGCCCGAACCGACGCCCGATTCGAATAATCTTCTCGTTTTTCGATTTTTCCTCGCCAACATGGGGAACAACGCGGCGGATATCAGTTTTTGGGTACTTGTTCCCTTTCCCGAGATCCGTTCCCTCCGTTTTTCGAACGTTTTTCGAGCTACCGAACCCATCCCATCGATACGACACGCCGGCGAAACGCGACGAACGCATTTCGATGCATCTCTGGATTTTCGGGATCTGATCTCGTAACGCGATATTCCTGTAAATATGAATATTTATGGAAATGTTTGGGTATTTTGTCATTCGGAATGGATAAGTGTATTTTTGAAAAATATCGAAAAAAGTACGTTTAAGTGCAAATTTCATTTGAAATCAAGTCGTGAAAAATCATCGAACCGAATTTTCGTTAATAAAAAAAAACAGAAATGATTAAAGCATGGGATTTTCAAGTTTTTTAAAGAACCGTGCACGAGTCATTTCCTCTTGAGAAGGCGAAATTGAATTATTGCGGAAAGACGCGTGTAGAAGTAATCCTTTAAAATTGTTGTTAAATCATCTCTCTCTTGCAGACTGTTTTCCGTAGTTTGTCGAGCAGCCAAATCCGTTATCACGCTATGGTGCACCGTCGAATGCACTCTCATTCGTTTCGCTGCTTCCCGTAATTTTCGGAAGGAACAGCGATGCTGAAACACGTTTTGGTAACGTGATATTGCTGCTAAGGTTTCGTAAATAGTAATACTTGCGCAGGGATTTGTATATTTTCGTAATTTAAACACGTATTAACGTTTGTGAGAGAGTAAAACATTTGTTGAAAATGTCGGGCTTGGAGAGAGAATCATTTTACGTGGGTACAACCTTCTAAAATCATTAAATGATTCTTACTTTACAAAGTAGATACTTCGTTTCGACTGTGAAATTGAATTTTGTCAAATGTTCCGTATTAAGTCAATCGATTCTCGTCTTTATTTTGCATTTTATCAATATCATCAACGCGAATCTGTATAATTGAACAAGTTCGGTAATGAACATTGAATTTTTTCTCTGTAAATGAGAGTGTTACGGCTCCTTTTTCCTCCTTTGTCGGAAATTTAATATTGTGCTGAGAGAAAGAATTATCGCGAGTACAGCGTTGCGGGCGTACAGATGCAATGTATCGTCGAATTTCTTAATTGTCAAATTATCGCTGGGAAATTGATATCGGGTAGCTCGGCTGTATCGAATTTTATTTCCAGCTCTGTCGGTTCCTGTCCACGATGAAACACCGTTGTTAATTAGTCTCATATTCCCATCAGTTGTCCAGCATTACCACCGTGCGTTTACTTCCGATGAGCTCTATATCGCAATTAACCAGATACGAAACCCGTTGTAATTGACACATATCGATGCTGTTTAAACACAGATGCGAGAGTCGGTTGGCTGCGGTCGAATCGTGTGCATCGTGTTCATCGTGAAAGACATATGAGAGCAATCGTATCCATTTTTTATTTTTCATTCGCTATCGTACAACAAAATTTAAAGAATTAATTACAAAATATAAATAGCATTATTAGATTTCGCCTGATTTCGCTGTTGTGAATTTTCACTTTTTCCACATAGGAAAATAAGACTCCGCCCATGGCGGAGTGGGGCGAAACCGACCAGAATACTAGATCGGATAAGTAGATCCAGAACGTTCTACCGAATCGACGCCCCTCGGCAAGACTTTAAAACAGCACATATATGCAGAATATCCTACAAAATAATCTACAATTAGAAAGAAACAAAATTTTCAGCAATTCAGCAATCCTGGAAACGAGACTATCCCTTAAAGGTTGAGGGAAATGCAAGAAAATCTGTTTTTCGAAACTGCAAAGGCGGAGAGTGCCCTTTTAACTCGCGAGATTATACTGGTTCGGCTCGAATTTGGGCCACGAAACACCCTCGGAAATGGCTGTCGCGTAAACGTGCACGAATAATCTGCAACTCCGGGGCCGCTGTGTCTCCAGTCTCGGAGAACCACCGGCGCACAGCAAACCACCCTTCAGCCTGTTTTCCCGTTATCGTTCAACGCCACGGTCTCGGCCGTGTACACGCGAACGGCCTCTTTATCTCGAGCGCTGATTGCGCGCTAAGCGGTGGCCAAAGACGCTTCCACGTTTTACGAAAACCCCGCGCACCCCCGATGGGGTTGTTTCTGTCCTCCATGGGTGCCGAGCCACCTGCGGTCCTCTACGCTTCTATTCTTCCGCGCGGAAATTCCCATCGCAAACCCCTTAGACCGTATTTATCGCAGACGATGTTTCCGCACCGCCGCCGGAAAACGCTTTGCTTGTTCGGGCTTGTCCTGGATCGATTTTAATGGGAGTTTTCGGGCGTTCACATCCGCCACGGAATTTTGGCTGGTTTCACCGCTTGTACCCCTGCTGGTTAATTCGTTGGTCAACTTTTTTTCTACGAATATTTAACCCGTTGCTGTCGGAGCTATTTTAACTTGGAAATTTTTTACTATTTAGAACAAGCTTCATAACATTTTGTTCTCTGATCCTCCGCGATTTATCAAGCAACTTAACGCTCGTAGAATTTCCGTGTTCGATTAGCAAAAACTTGAGTCCGATGAATTTTTTTATTCTTCTTATTACTTGCTTATCGTTTTGTACCATGGTTTTGCGATTTAAAACAAGATTAGGTCATAACTAGACTGCGGATCGATATTCGATATATCGAATATCGGTTTGGCCGAAGACAGAAATTTTAATTGATATATCGATGGCGTTGAACGATAACGGCAAACAGGCTCAGGGGTAGTTTGTTCCAGGGGGACGGTTTTCCGAGGCTGTAGACACGGTGGTCCCGGAGTTACAGATTATTCGTGCACGTTTACGCGACAGCCATTTCCGAGGGTGTTTCGCGGCCCGAATTCGAGCCGAACCACTATAATTTCGCGAGTTAAGGGCGCGAGAGGGTGTAGGAGGGTTGAACGAGGCGCGGAATTGTCGGCGCTGAGACAAGTTCCGTAGACGGCTCCGGATGGGGGTTGAACGTGGGAGAGGGTGCTGGAACACTTTTGGCCCAACAGGAACTTCGCCCGTATATTATGGGTGCCGTTGGTAATTGATTTTGCGGAATCGTGTTAAACTGGGAAGTAGGTTTCGTTCCCCCGGAAATCACGGTATTGTAACGCGTGTTCGAGACTCCCACTCCCCATATCCTGGTAGGGTGGCGAGTGCCAAGCCACCCCCGTGTTCCGAGCATGGGGCATGGCTTTTCTTCGTATCGCGACCCCCGGAAATACGTCGCAGACGTTATTGCCAATAAGTGCCTCGCATTTCTTCGTGTCTCGACATTCCTCTTATTTATATTGGGAACGTTTCCCCATTTTGCAACTGTCCGACTCGCCCCTCCTTCGGTTTTCTCTCTCGGTGCGACGGGTTACACATTAAAGGGGATGAGATTGAGTAGCAATGCGAGAGAGACGTCGTCGCGTCGTTTGTTTGGCGTTTGATGCGATTGAGATACGGCCCTCCGAGATTGGAAATTATTGGGGCCGCTCTTGCGCAGCTTGAGGGTGCAAATAGGGATTTAAGGGTGTACGCGGCCAGGGAATAATGTGAGTTTAGGAGTAGTTTGATTTTTGACGAGCTCCTCTGTGTTCGGAATTCGGTTGCACCACTCGGGAGAGGGTTTGGAAGATTGAAATATTTCTTTGAGAATTGAAAATTATTCGGCACCTTAATTGGTTATAATTTCCGTAAATTAATACGTTATACAAATACAATTCTGAATCACGGTCAGAACTAAAACAAAAACGGAACTGTAACTTTCACGGAATTTTATTTTACTCGTTTTCCGCTACTGTCTGCTACCAGGAAATTAACAATGCACAAAATAGAATTCTATTTTACTTTAGTTTCTCAGCAGTTGCCGGTGAAAATGTAAATTTCGGTGCTCATCCGCAGTCTACTAATTGGTAGACTGCAGAAGTTACATTTTCTAGATAACTTCAAAGGGACTCCAATTATGACGTGTTTAATTATAAATTGAATGTACGCAGTTCTCGCTAATACAGTGATTCGTAATCACGTTATCATTTTTTTAGTTAAACTTCGTGAATGGAATCACTACCGAACAGACGCGAATTTGACGTTCACCGAAAAATTACCTTCCCATTAATTAAACTCTTCCCAGTGAAAACTACCTTCCCATTGATTAGACAACGAGTTGGTACAATATTAAACAATGAGGATATTTTAAAATTTAAGAACATTTTTATACTGTGTGCAACACGCGAAAATCGTTAAGAAAAGAAATGGCTCGTGAATCTTGCGATTAATGGCGACGGTTTTTAATTTGCATAAAAATCCGCAGGTTACTAATCATTAAAAATGATACCGTTGAATGTGAATGGCAAAAATAAAATTGTATTTACTGGAAAGACCGTCGCCAAGCCATTACGCAATCTTCCTCGGAGCGAACGATTTCAATGTGGTTTTTCATTTGTTTGTTGCACCTGGCTCCCGCGGTTTCACTATTAAAACATACATTTCCACGAGCTGGCGTGGTTCTTTTGAATTTCTTCTTTGTCTCGCAGATGGATCTGGAGCGTGAGATATTTCGCTTTTTTCGAGCGAACCTCTTTGATATGTAATTTTATTAGAAAACAAATTATATTCTCGTCGTTTAATTTCGTTGATTACCGGTACAATTTGCAATCAACGTCCGTCTTATCGCGGATCAGCTGTTTCCGCGAGTTCGTTGGTCGATGCTGTCGCCCTGCACGCTTTTATTATGTAAAAACTGACTATTCCGAGTTCCCGTTCTTTTCAATTTCGATTTTCACTTTGCGAATAGATCCGCGAATGCTCTCTTCGTTGAATCTCTCTCTCGGTTCGGTGTGTATTTTTTATTAGGTCGGGTTCGAAATAATTCGTATTCTTCTTTTTCGCGCTGCATTAATATTCGTTATGAATTATTAATGCCGGCACGAATATGCTTTAATCTATCGAACAAACCCGCCCCGCATATTTACAATGCACACGAGAGCCCCGCGATTAAAATGTCATGTTAAATTTATATCCAGCAATTAATGAAAACGAAATATTCAAATACAGATCACATTTATTAGTCGTGAATTACGTGTTCCGTAACAAATTTGTGCATCAAATTCGTTAAAGAATTTAATAACGCTATTAGGTCGTTTCGAAAAGTCGTTTCGTTTTCTCGAGGGAGAAGGGAAACCAATTTATTACTTTTATTAGAAGTGGCGTCTGAAATGTCAGCAAAATAAGATTAAGTAATAACTATACCGCGGATCTCCATGCGAAATAAAAATTTTCAACCGAATTGCCAGAAACTCGAGCGAAATGGAAATTTGTTTTCTTTTAAGAAAGAATCGTGTTACGACGCGATTAATTAGTTGGAAACAATATCACTGTTTTTATTTGCACTTACCGATTATTGTCACAAATTAATCAAATCCGCTGTCTATTGATTACGATGGTTGCTGCTCCAACGGTTGTTCTTCCATTTTTTATCGATTTTCAAAGACTGTGTACTGCACTTTTGAGCAGCAATGTATTTTCCGGAAGATCCCTCGAAATGCTCAACTGCGATCGCAGTTAGGCTGTCTCGGGCTTAAGCCGTTAATTGGTTAAGTTTCCCGAAGCCTCGCCTCGTATGAACATAATTAATTCTCGAACTTCTGAGGGATGAGGCTAGTCGTCGAAACCGCGCCGCCCGTTATTATTCGCACTCGGTAAACTTTAAATACCGAGTCAAAGCGAAACTTCTCGCGCAAGGAATATGAAAAGTTTGGTTAAAAAACCTTTTGGGCGATCCGGGAATTCTGGAAAGTTTGTTGATTGTTGCGTATATTAAAGCTGGAAGTACGCGAGGCTGATAGTTTATTAATATTTGGTGGCCGGCGGCTGCGGAAGAATATTTTTCGCGTTTCGTATCGCATGGAAATACGAATTACATTTTTCGAGTTGAAATAAGAGTTATAAACACTGAACGATTTATTATTTTTGAGTAGGCTGCATTAAATTGAATGATGAAGATTCGATACGTTACACAGCGTGTATTCGATTTGTACGATTTTCGTTTCGAAATAAATATTTCTCCGATACAGAACGGGCTCGTAGTAACGAGTCCGTCATGTTTATCGTGTGTTTTATCCCTTTTAAACGATCGGAACCAATTTCCATGAAATATTCTTTGGCATTATTTGCCTGATAAAAAATTCATGAAGAGCAACATGTGCTTCCGCGCGTTACTTTACCTCGATCCAGTATTTTCTAGCATAGTTAGGTACATTCCCCAAATTAGTGCAACAGTTTATTGAAAACCTCGTTTATTTACTGAACTTATCAAAGCGTGACGTTTGCTGTATAAATATTTAACCGTCATCCATATTCAAAATGATTATTGAAAACCTTTAAAATTCTCATTTTAAGACTATAAATTAATATATTAACGAGCAAAAGGTTAAATTTCTATTCAATAAATTACTAAACGTGTTCGATATTTTAATAGTGGCGGCTTTGAGTCATTACTCGAGTGCAAAGGGTGAATACATTGTCCACGTAAGTTTAAATAGCATTGTACACAGGAGGAGCAGAGACCGACGCTTATCCTCCGCGGGAAGTCTTTCAACCCCTATTCGAAAGATCGTCTTATTCGAGCGTATCCACAAAAGGGTACGCTGCGGCATCCCACTGCAAAATTACTGATCGGGGCCTCGAATAAACCCCAAGCCCATCCTGAAGACGAACGCTGCGAGGAAAATTACCGATCACCTAGCGAGCGGCGAAAGAATCGACCAGAAGAACCCCCATTCTTCGGGCAGATTATTTTTCCAAGGGGAATCGATTCTACCTCCTACCCCTGGGTTCCCCATCGAGCTCTCAATGCACCGAAAAAGAATCCATCCAATGAAATCCACGAGAATTGTTAGAGTGCTCGTAGATACTGGGAATGGGGTGGCGAGCCACCCCCCGTGATAGCAGAATTTTTATTCGCAAGGGTGTATTTGTAATTAGACTGTCAATATTTGAGGAAGATAAAAATATTGCATCGGGAAAATGCAAGATAAATAGGGGGTGGTTTGGAGGTGGTTATCGGTTGGACGTATTTGAACCGTGCAGTGAGACAAGACTTTTTAACGATTAACTCTAGCGCAGTATTCAGCAAAAATTCTAACCGAATACATTCTGAATTTCATCCAGACAGATATCGAATTTCATTTCGTAATAAATCGATATCTGCTATGCTACCTTATAGTAAAGAATTCGGAGAAAAATCTGATAGAATATTGTGTTCCAAGCTTGCAATGAACACCGCGTTCCAATTCATATGCACCAGCAAGATACATATCCATATATAGTGTACGTGAACTTCCCAATTTCAGCAAGACCAAAACATACATTGGTCAACAATAGAATACGACGCTATATATTCAAATGGAGTGCAAATTTCTCGCATACAAACGCTCTGAAACATTCACGAAATACGCGGAAAGCGTACAACTACGTTCTATCAGAAATAATAAAATTATTTGAAGTATTTCCGTAGTAATTCGTTCATTGATGCACCGTACGTGGGTTAAATTTCCACTTAAATTGATACGATGAATTTTTTCAAAGGACCATCGTTATTTGTGAAAATCAACATTAAACGTTTCTCACTCGTAATGCTCCCAAAGCACTAAAAGAAAATTCGTCCACTAGAATCCAGGGGAACGATCTTCCATACGATGGCAACGAGGTTCAAAGGGGGTGGAAAGCGTGGGGGGTTCCAACCCCCTCGTCCCGGCAAGATTTTTATTATTTTCTCGATAACCGTCGGGATGCTCAATACGACATCGGCCGAAGTGGCCGAGAGCCGGCGTTGCCGTTAATCCAATTACCCCCTGGATTAATTAAACGGGGGCGGTGGTTGGTTCTCGTTAAGCTACTTCGGTCGCGCACCGTCGGGTGTCGGCTCGGTTATACACCTCGTTTGGGACGTGGGTACCGGTCGTTCCCAAGAACCACACCGTGTCCCACTGTCAGAGAAAGAGGGAGAGAGTAAGAAAGGGAAAGAGAGAGTTCCTCTGGCAGCGCAAACTTTCGCCTCGAGTGGAAGACGAGGCTGAAGAGGCTCGCTGAATTGGACGACCAGTCGCGCACAGTCCTTTTTCCACTTTTACCCTCCCCCCCTCCACTGTTTTCGGAATGTTTGTGTCCGCGGCCATTTCGAAGTTTTCACAGACCTCTCGTCAAGCTGCTGCCACTTGTTCTTCGAGTTCCACTCGCGGTTCCCGGCGCGGGGGTGTGTGCACAAGGGGGGGTTGCATCGTTTCATCAGCAGTCGATGGATTCTCAAGATTATGCTAGATTGTGCTTTTTAACGTCGGTACATTTTGTACAGATTTTGCAAGTCAAATTCACCCTTTTGCAAATCGAATTGACCCTTTTGAAATTAAACTGCGAGAGGGTGAATTTGTAGTACAAAACCTGTTAAAATACTGGTAATTATATTTAAATTTCATCAGAATGGGAGTACAGCGACCCTTTCGCAACAATTACCAAAATACTTGACAGCGATTTTTGTAGAATTCTCTTAAACGCGTTAATGGTTTCCAATGCGCGGATAGAGAATAGATATAAATGGGGGTAGATTAAGGGTTGAAGAGTTCATCGATGTGCGAGCAGTCGGTTGATTCTGGCGATTGATACAGTGATAGGTATAATGATTGTACAACGTTGCAAAGGGTGTAGCGAACTGAGTAATTGTCCGGCGTTTGTGTAGGTGTGCTGGATTGATAACTATGGCACTGGTTACAAAAGGAAGGCTCTCGAGCCTGTTGATTAATAGATGGTTAACATCGAGTGCTCTGCCCTCGCATAATTAATTAATTTACCAGCGTTGATTCATCGCTACGGAAGTTTAATTTCCGTGGTTAGCACTTTGTTGTTTGTAAAATGAGTTAAAAAGGCTGTTAGGTGTCGGAAACGTTTAATTCAAGGAGTATAAATATTTTCAGAACAAATATTCTCTAAAAATCTCTTCTCGCGAATGTAATTAACGGAGCACGAATTTCTGCGAAAAATCTGCAACGTTTGTTTAATTCGACGAATTTTAATAAAAAATCCATAAGACACTGGAAGTAGCAGACACGTTGAAAACTTTCCTAAACACAAGTTTTAATAGGATACAATATTGCTTTAATGTTCATTCATCAATGTCAGTGGTGTAGAAAATAAAATTTCACCAGATTCTCGCCTCTATGAGTTTTTCCATGAAAATGTAAGTTTGCATAAAGTTCTACGGTCTACTATTTATTTCTGCATTCGCGGTGCAGAAAAATTTTACCAACTTCACGTTTCTTTCGACGACGCCGGTGAAGAAAATGAAATTCTACCTAGCTCTTTAAATTTTTTACATTCTACTATTAAAATGTAAATTTACCTGCTCCAGTCTGCTAATGATAAGACTGTGCATCGTTATGCACAAAATTCATGACTAACCCACAGTAGAGCTCGAAGATTCCCCGAACAAAATGAACCAATCCCTATTTCAATATCTGCAACGAATCTATTTTTACGGCCAATCAAAGCCATTGATCTTTGTGGAAACCGTAGAGTCCTTTGTTCCCGGGTACAGCTCCGTACTTCATGACCCGTGTCCGGGGTCAATTCTCTGGATTCTCTTGCTGCGGAATCCGGGAAAGGAATCCATTATCAGGCCGAGAGTCCCAGATCCCTTCTATGCCCGTATCGCTTTTAATTGATTCCCGAATATCGAGCGGATGCGCGTGCACTCGGTCTGAAAGAAAACACGTACAGAGAGGCTCCCAGTATCGAAACCCCTGTGTAATCGGCCTCTTTGTGACCGTGCATCCTTGTCGTCCACTTCCACCCCCTGAAAGCCACCCCCGCGCGTAGCAAAGGCAAGCCAAATGCACTCTGACTTCCGAGAGGACGAAAGTTGCGCAAGAAGAAAGGATGAAAGACCGGGAGATGAAACGCGCCCGAAGAAATCAACTCACCCCCCGAACCACCCCCGGCTTCGAATTATCGGACTTGCCTCATCTTCCAACCCCCAGCGTCGAATTATCGGCTGGGAACAAGGGAACGGAGAACTTGTCGACCCCTCAGGGGCCCCGTTTCGTCGCCATACGATTGATTTAATTCGAACCAACCCCCCACTGGATCCAAATGGATCGGCCACGACGCTTCTTACGATCGCACCAACCCTCCTCCACGCGATTGACAGAGATTAGGATTAACGAGAACGCTGCTCGATCGATCGGACAGGGTATCGCCACGGAAATTTGGTGTCGGATGTACAGTGACTTTCACTAATATTCGGACAATTTTAGAAAGGCGATAACTTTTTCAATATTCGAGCGGATGATCTGAACCTTTTTCAGAAGTTGGAACAATCGGTTTGCTGCACAGTGTGAAAAAGATTTTAGCAAAAAGATTTAAATATTGGAAAATTGTAGGGTCCCGTTTGAAAAAGTTGTAAAACGCAACTTTTAGTGTTTCCTCTACGATTCCTGCTAACTTCTCACAAAAGTTCAAAACCGTCCAATGCTAAAAAGTTGTCACTTTTTTAGAGCGTCCGAATATTAACGGGAGTCACTGTACGTATAAACAGTAGGTGACCAATAAAATTCCCATTCTCGAAAAAACGGTGGCCATCTAAACGAGAGTGATTTCGTCGAAAAACGCTTGAATCCTCTGTTTTCCAAATAAAATTCCAGTCTAACAAAATTCAACGGACAAGAGTATTACATTCGGAATAGAAATAAAAATCAGAGCACGAACACTTTGTCTGTTCCACTATAAATTATATTGTCAATGTAGCCGTTGCAACGAGGCGGCAATAAAATTTTTTCGCTCGCCGGAAGTGATGGAAAGTTTATTCGACCGCGACACCAGTCTACGCGTAGCTCGGTGACAATGACGAATTCCAGGGAGGGAATTGTATATTTCCGGGATCCACGGTGGATCTCAGATTAATAGAGATCGTTGCGGGGTTGTTGAAGGTTTGATGCACGCGTTTCAGGATCTACGTTGATGGTGAAAAATCGAGACGATAAAACAGCGTGTAGCGGAAGGAGCTAACGGAGGAAGAAGCAGCTGCACGGCACTTCACGTTCGTCAGGATTCTGTCTGGCGAAATTGCGATAAATATTAGAGAAGCTGCTGGACCGGTGAGATTAGGCGCGCGATCATCGGATCCACCGAGCGCGGGGAGATTCTCGGGGATCGTGTTTGCGAATGCTCCACGAGGAATAATTATTCTGATTATGGACCCACGAGCGTAATTGAAAGGAGAAGCGGTTAAAATCTCGGATAATACAGGCGTCCGGAAAGATGAGCAACGCCCACTAGTCTGCACGCGAATAATCCGTGAAACGATCAAATTACTTTTCGCAGGATAAGTCACTCAACTCGAAAATCCAGATTCATTCGAAGCTTATCCTTGATTAGGAGAGAAAATCCTTAAAAGGATTTTTTGGCGATAAAGTCAGCTCCCTTCAAAGTTTTGACAGTTCTTACTAAATATTTTCGAAAATATCGATTTTAGAGAAAAAAGTTTCAAACAAAAAATGAAGCTCATAAAAAGCTATGTTGTTTCATCGAGTGGCAGACGGTTAAGAAAAAATGATGGGAAAGAGTAGAGCAAGATTGCGTATGGTCTAACAAATATTAATATCACGCTAAAAATCATTGAAAAACTAACGTTTATCGAGATTATTTAACGGAACATACTACCTTCGTGTACCTTTCCGAGAAAAAGTTGAAAGGGTTGAAATTGAAGGAAAAGGTAAAATTACGCGGTAGAACGAATCACTGTGTGGTCAGACCAGAAATAATTTGAACAAGATGGTCTAACAGATTATACTTCATTAAAGTTACCGTTTAATCAGGGAATAGATGGTAACAGAAGAAAGGAAAGGAGAATCCTTGTAGTAGAACGGGTCTGTGTGTGGCGAGACCTGGGATAATTTCAGTCACGACGATCAAATAGTTCAAACTTAATTAAAGCAGCTATTTAATTGGAAACTGAAAGTTTTAAACGCGAAGGAAATTGGAAAATTGCACAGTGGAAAGGATCAACGTGTGGTCTGACCTGCAATAATTCCAATCTAGACCGTTTAGGGTCTAACTTTATTAGAGGTGCTGTTAAATTGAAAATCGAAAGGTAATAAGAGAGAAAATGAAGCAGATTTTACAGTAAAATAAACCTGTACACGATAAGAGCGCAGATAAGTTTATTTACGATGAAGTCGTACTTAAATTTTATATGTAATTGGTCACAATTCTGTAATCTTGCTCTATGACTAACTAGTTATTAATTGAAGTGCCAGTAAAAATTCATCGAAGTTGCAGTTTGATTACAATTTAGTAGAAAGGATCAGCGACTAATCAAACTTCCAACATGGTTAAAGTTGCTGTTTCACTGGAGAGCGAAAGCTGTAAAACGAAGAAAAAGTGTGAAATCTCACACACACAGTAATCTAGTGAAGTAGCGATAGCACAGTGGATCTTCTCGCAGCAGAGTGACGGTTCATCGAAGTTACTGTTTGACCAGAAGAAAGTGAGTCGTCAGGAAAGGTGGAAAATTGGAAAACCTCGTAGTGGAACCAGTCGGCGGGTGGCCAGGCGAAAGATAATCGTGAAGAAGGTTTCCAACAGGGTCATACCTCGTTAAAGTTGTTATTTAACTGGTATAAATATTCAAACTACAGCGAACAAAGTGGAACAAAGTTCCTCCCACGGTTTAATCTCGCTCAGATCTTAATGAAACAGATAAATTTCTGTTTGTCGACCGACTCGGCAAATTACTCTGCAAAACTGTCAGTTTCCATAATGATCCACCGTCCAGAAACCATGTTTGTTGCAATCAAAGCGATCGAATGCATCGATACGAAAGAGTCCTGCGATCAACGCGGAATTTCAATACCAAACGGTGAATAAAACTCGGTCGGAACGTGGTCAAACTCTGAATAATATCGGTCTCGGGATGGGCTGTTGCTTTTATCGATTTCGTTGGAATGTATGTTTCATTAGGGCTGCAGCGATCGTGCCAGAATAAACATTTCGACATCCAGGAACTTTGCAAAAGTTTCTACTGTATTTCAATGCGATCGGAATCTTCGGGAGTCTCTCCGTGGAAAAATGACATTCGCGGTCTTACCAAAGCAAAACTTTCAACTCTGTTCACGCGTTTATCCATACTTAAGAGGGTGAACTCGTTGCTCTTCTCATTTTTTGGTAATGCGAAGATGGATTGTTTGAGTAGCTAGTTTATCAGGCGTAATTTGCATTATTCTACATATACAAACGGAGTATAAATCAAATTCCGTTACATGGAATAATGCAAATGCAAAAGAGACTACGAACTTAAGAAATCTGTCAAACTTTATTTCACAGAAAAATAGTCACTATATTCAGAGTTACGGCGATGCAAACGCATATATTACAGAAAGATACAGGACGAAGCAGGGATAGGAGGATTCTTGATTAAGAGGAATCACAAAGGAAGACGGAGGACCTCAAAAAAGGAGGATAATTTGAAGGGCTGGCAACCGTGCGGAATCGCGGCGTTCCTCCGTTTCCCGATTGCTAGGAAATTTGGCCTTTGCCCTCTCTCTCTCTCTCTCTCTCCCTTTCCTTTATCAGCGTTAAAGGGCAAGAATGCTGACGCGGCGAGCGTCGACGGGCTAACGATACAGAAACCGCGACGATCGAAAACAGACGCGCGCGTTCCTCATTGTTGGAATTGCCAGAGCAGCGCATAGCCGAATGCGGCCCGCAATTTTCGTTCGAGGGATCCGCCTTGGGAATCGCAGGCGAAATTTTCGTTCCTAACAGTTATTGGTGTCGAGACGAGAAAATCATTTCTGCCGCGACGAGTCTTCTAATTAAGGGAAACAATGATTCGTTCGGTTACTTCAATTTGTAGTCTAGCAAAACCTTCGGAAATTGCGAAAGAGTTTCACTTGAACTGGCGAAAATAAAAATGGACATTTTTATGGAAAGAGTTTATATTTATACACCCAGGACGCGTTTCCGAAAGTTCACGAAGCTATTTCTTGCGGAAAAATGTTTTTCAAAGGAAAGGGTGATGGGAATGAGAGTTTTAGCATGCTCCAGACTCACGGGACACCAAGTTGAGATAAACAGCTGTTGCAGACGCTATTATGGGATACAAGATGTTAGCTGATGAACTGAAGTGACGCTTAACTTTAACAGAGACATTGTACGGGGTGTAAACCATGAGGTAATGCAACATCATAGAGCGATCCTTACCGTGATCCTTACTCCGAGGGTAGGATATGGAGGAATGTGATATTTTGAAATACTTTTTATTTACAAGTGATAATACGTAAGGGTATGGTTTTGTATCAATTTTCGCCAGATAAAATAACGAGAAAAAAACATTTATGTGCTCCTTCATTGAAGTATCCTAGTGAACGAGAAATCAAATTTCTTTTAAATTGGATGGAATTTCGTGCGTTGAAAATTGTTGAGGAATCTATTTTTTCCTGCTACAAGCGTCGCTCGCAAATTGAATAAAATACAGTCTGGAACGGAGAGTTCGTTTCAAAGAGCTCAAACAGCACAAAAAGCACGAAGAAATGTCAAGCAAAGGCTTCGGGGCGGTGAATAATGAAAACGGTGCGCCGCGGTCTGACCTAACAACGACTCCCTCTACTTGCTCGATCCTGTCCCGGTTCGCTCATTCCAATCAGGTAAACCGGTAAATTCAACATTCCATTACTTCTGCGAGGATATTTCACGTTATCACGGACGTAGCCGACGTAGAATTAACGAAGTAACGCGAAACGCGTATCCGCGTTTATTTATACAAGGTGTCGGAGCTTTAACATTTTAAATTATCCACCCAAAGATCAACATCATCGCCATTTTCTTTCAACGTTGCAGTAAATATAATATACGGTTAATAATCGAAATCTCAAGAATGATGGCTGCAAAAAGATGTTTGCTTCTCGAAATAATAGCTGCTTCGAGCAGGAACAACGTTCTCCCAGGATATTAATCAGAATTATGAAAATTAAGGATCAGATTCAAGATATTCGAGATGCGACACCCTGTATAGACGTTCCGGAGGGTAATATTTCTTCGGCGGCGAGTTTGATTGCATTTATCTCGCGGCAGGCAGACCGGCAGCCGTATAAAATTGAATTCGAAATAACCGAGGGAAGATTGTTAGCTAAGGAAGGATGGTCGATCGCGTGGATCGAGAGCGAAGCTCGTCGGCCGATAGGAAGATCTATTTATTTTTAATTTCTACGCCCGGATCTGTTAATCCCATGAGGATTTAGGACCCGCGAAATATTGGACTATCGATTCTCTTCTCTCGTATGTACTCTTCGGAAATATCGTTACTCTTTTCGAAAGTTGGACCCCTGCTGGCGGAATGAAATTTAAAGTGAGGAACTGGCTGGCGCGAGATCAGCGAAAGTTCCCGAGGACCCGAGCGATAATTTCAATGGAGCAGCGGGAAAAGGGGTTAGGTTCTTCCCGGTCCAAGTAATTCTTCGATTCCTTCCATTCCGTCCGGGCTCGAACGCATTTCCCCCTTTTGCTTTTGAACCTTTCTTCCCTGTAGAAAAGTCGGCGGGAACTTGCCGTGGCAGCTTTTTCCGTCCAAGTAATTTTTTCTGTTCGCCACTTACCGGTCGCGTTGACGAGAAACTTTTTTCTTGCTCAATCAGTAGGCCATTCGATCTCGTTTTATTGCCGACCGGAGAGGACTCGCGAGTTGACAGCGTGATGGACCGGCCTGCTTGAAAAGATCGTTCTCTGCATTGTGGCACAAATAGTTTTGTAGAACAGCCCTTTTTTCGAACAGCTTTCTGTGGGATTTACGTTTTATGAATCGTTCTTAATCCTCTGCCGTATTTTAACGCGTCGGACTCGTCACGAAGACTTCAACAAAGTCTAAACATTAAAATTTCGGCTTCGTCGACTGAAGTTGTTCAAACGCGTGTTTCCACTAAAATGTTTCAATGAGCTTAATTTTTGGAAATGTATTTGCCAAATACATTATTATTTTATTTAATTATCTATCCATTTCTGGCTTAACTAACGAGCTCCTTCATATATAAATTGCGTACCCAACTTTGAACACTGCTGATTAGTTTGTGAAAGTTTTAATTCGCTGAATATATCCGGCCACTTGATACAATTTCTATAATCTAGATTAAATTTCCCGCCGAAATTGTGAATATGAGAAAATGGAAGAAAACGAAGGATCATATTTTTGTACACCTAAACGAGGTGGTGACGTTAAAGAAAATTGCATGTGAAAATTCGTTGATCGTTCGTTCCACGGTTTCACGATTACGCCCGACTACGGCGGGACGTTTCTACCGGCGATAAACGTTGATCGCAGGATAGCATGATTCCATCAATCTCGTTATCTTTTATTTACTAGTATATACGAAATTGCTGGCGGGCAAACTAATGAACGCGCGCCGGCGCGGCGTCATGTTTATAAACAATATAGCAAGTGGAAATAGCCGTTAATAGTCAGACATTCGAGCCAAATGGCTCGCACAGGCTATAAATTCTCTACGTGGATTTAATCGAGAACGGAATCCAGGAAGACCAACTTTTATACCACTGTTTTAACTAATTTCATGGCGCCGGATCGCCGACAGTTCACCGAGATTATCGACGACGATAAAATAGGACTCCAAGTTGCTTCAAACCGTCGAAATCTTTCGCGGATGAAATAGATAACAAATCTTCAATTTTGTCGATCGTAACAAATTTATAGAAAACAGCATACATTCTCTATGAAATATACAACATCGTGTCTTGCCTTACAGCTCGCACTCGTGGACATTCGAACATCTTTAAAAATTCTTCCGCATATTTTTCGTGGTAAACTTTTCCAAGACTGTCCGCGATCGTTCGGAGTCGATAGCGAGCGGCTTGTCAAATTATCCTCGGTCCCGCTGCCACGTTTACCTTGGGAACTTCCCTTAAACTCTGCCCCCTCGAAACTTAGCGAACTCTTTTGCCGGGACTGTGAACGTCAGCGAAATAATGCAGCCCGTTAACGTTATTAAAACCTGCTCGAGGTAGCGGCAAAAAGAGAAAAGATTCGAGAAAGAGAGCGGGGTAGGACAGTGGGGAGGAGAAGACTGAGAAAAAGAAACCTGGGAAAATTTCGCGAAACTGATGGTAGCCTGCCCGGGCATTATCGACTGGTGGCAAAATAATTCAGAGTGCAAGGGATGCAAGGTAGTCTTGTAACAAAAAAGCAGATATGTTTTGAACTTATTTTGAAAAGTACGAAACTTGACGAATGCGTTTGAAATTTGTGTTCCATTTGTTAAGTTTTATATTTAACGACGCGATATAAGATGCTATCTGTCTCTTCTAATGCTAGACTTCGACTTGTATATTATATTTACCCGTGTAAATATCTTCGAGCTTGCTACCCGGCCCCATAGCCTACAAATTTTACGCCGTTTCCAAAAGAAGTTTGCAGACCCGAAGATACATTATATACATTGGACCATCGTATTCGCGGAAAAGTATTAATTTCTCAAAGAGGACCGATGTTAACGGCGCAATGGTTCGATAAAATTGATTAGTATTAATTGTTTAGTATTAATTTCTGTATCGTACATATATCAAAATGTCGCACGTGCGGTTAATAATGGCGAGAGCCGAACTCCGATGCGCACAATGGTGTTCTTTCGACACGGGGACTCCACAGTGGATTTCTTAATCTCGGGCCGAAGCGACCGCGAGGCAGCAGTGGCGAAGCGGGCCCACCGAGATAGTGAAACATTCATAAGAAGCTTATAAGCACGTAAAAAGTTTCATTACTCTTCCAGACAGCCACGGAGACGCGTCCTGCCGGGATCGCGAGGCATAACTCACTTCCAACGCTCAAAACCACCGGTTTTGTTTCCTACCAAGTGCGTACAGGGTGTCGACGTGGAATCCCATGCCCGAACTTCTTGCTCCGGAAAAGATTTCGCCCGTTTTTGGCCCGTCCGTCTCACCGTTCGCTTCTTACCACTCCGAAGCGACGGGAACATCTATTTCGTTTTGGTACGCGCTGTTCGACCGTGCGAACTCGAATGATTAATGCCTCGTGCAGAAAACCCTCGATAATTTAGCGCTTCTCTTCGTGCCGCGCGTGAATCCATGAATTTTTCGCACCCCTGAAATATTTTAGTAGAGCTTGCGAAACCCGCGAATTTTTTGGAGCTAAGTTTCTGCTTGCAGCGTGCTCTTCGCGAAGCCATTTTTTCTCGTTTTATCTTCAAAGAAATTTTTGGGAACATACGAATTTTCTTCTGAAATCTCCGAATTTGAACAGCTTTGAACAGCTCGGAAAATTCATGACGCTACGCAAGTTTTAAGGTTCCTCTGGAATTTCGTGTTCAAAACGTGTTTCTAGCCAGTCTTTGAATCTTTACCGTTTTATTGAATTTTTTAGCAGCTCCGGAGTGTGCCAGACCACCGAATTTTGGGTGGGAACTTTGCGTTTGCAACACCTTCTTTAAGATTATCTGAATTTTAACCGCTTCGCTGAATTTTTTAGTAGTGTCGGAGTTTATAAAACTGCGGAATTTTCGCTCCGGAGTTTTGTGCTTGTGACGCGTGACGAATGAATCTCGGAATGTAAACTGGTTTCTTAAATTTATTAGCAGCAACTTATAAAATTTCCGTAAAGCTTGTTTGCAACGTGTTCCCAGCGGATCCGTGAATTTTTTGTTGTATTAAATTGTTTAGTACCAACCGCGAATTTCGTGTTTGTCACCTGTTCTTCGGGCAGCCCTGAATTTTTCCGGCGTTACTAAATTTTTTAGTGGCCTAAAAGTTTATGAAACTGCAGGATTTTAAGGGTACTCGTGGACTTTTGTGTTTGTCGAGTGTTCTTCGCGATTCTCTGAATTTTGTCCGCGTTATAGCAGTTTTTAGTAGTCCCGAAGTTTGTGGGGTAATGAAATTTTTAGGGTCTCCACGAATTTTTTGAATAAACCGCGAACTGCGCGTTTGCAACGCGTTCTTCATGAATTTCAGAATTTTTCCAGTTTTATTGAACTTCCTAACACGAATTGATCTGAAAGTTTGTGAGGTCGTGTAGCTGGAGGTGTCTATTAAATGTTGTATTTTCGACGTGTTCCTTGCGAATCCGTGAATTTTTCAAAGTTCATGAATTTTTGAATATCCAGTAAATTTCTTCGCAACCCCAAAAATTGCGAAATCGTGCAATCTCTATGTCTAATATCAAATATCTGAAATTGAATTCCAACGCACCGCTTTCCATTTTATTAATTCCATCCGTCGTGGACATCGTTTCCATAAATAATGCATTAAAGAGACCACTTAAAATTTCATTCAGCGCGAGAATGATAACTCACGGATTAACGTAACATTCTTTCCGGATACAAGAACATAATCGCTAGCCCGCAGAACTTTACACGTTTCACAGCGAATAAATGTCTTCGCTGGATAATAAACCGCAAGATTTAATAGAATTTAATGCAGCCACGTTTTATTTTTAATCCAGTGAAAGCATTCGCGAGGGCGGTGAACAAGTCCTTTCATTTCAATTCGTTTAAATTTGTCGGCGGCACTGTATACTTATGTAAACCCACACAATCTTAAAATCATTTAGCATGTGTTTCGCTGTACATATATCACAATTTGTATTCGCCGTGTTTTCCCACAGCAACGCTATTAAAAAGAATGCGACACTTTTCAAAAAAAGGTCCTTTACATTGCACACTGCATCATGCGAAAATACTTTTACAGTATGCGTTTTTACGATGGTTATAAATAACGGAGACCACGTAAAGTAGTCGATCTGAATAATGATATTTGAATATTTTATTGAGCGGGCTTCTCGTCTAAAATATTCAATATGTCCGTTCTTTATGCTTCTATTCGAACTGGATTTTCTGCATTTACGATAAAAATGAATAAGTGCAATTGAAATTTTCTGGGGGGAATAATGTCTGACACCATTGGTGTTCGATAATTTTCGTATAAATGTATTGTAGATTAAAAATTGATTTAGAGTCAAAATTAATGCAAATGTCGAGGTATAATATAAAACGAGTACGATTTTGGTGACTTGAAAATCGTGAAGTTGTCGCGAACAGTTCCGCGCCGAATGGTGAAATAATTTTCGGTGCGGGTCTCCGGCTAATAAACTATTCTCTCGCGAGTAAAGAATAGCGACGGAAACTCGGCGAGCAAGAAACTGCGGGCGAAACAATTTTCGTAGAAGAAGCTGCGGTAAGACAATTCTCACGGAAGAAACTGCAGTAACACAATCTAAATAAAGATACGAGCGATCTCGGTTCCAGAAGACACGTGGGACGAGATGAGAACTCAGACACCGCGTCGTTTCGACGCGACGCTCTCGCATCCTGAAAAATAGTCGAACTTTCGACCGCGGGAATATTTTAGGGTCACGAAGGGAGGCTTCGGAATTTCGCGACACTTAGGCGGGTTCGCCCTGTATATCATTCCCGTATGAGAAATAAATCCGCGTCCCAGATGCTCGTCGTATACGACGAGCCGTTTCGCCAAAGTTTCCGCGTCTTCAGCGGGAAAGGAATCTCTTTCGGATTCCCCTTCTTCCTTTTTTCCTTCTCGAGCGCCCCCTTCTCATTTCTTCTCCAGATTCCGCCTCCTTTCCTTCCCGGGGTCCCTCAACATTTATTTTTTCTCAGATTCTTTTTTAAGGTACAATTTTTCCAAGCTTTCGTTTCCAGATTCTCTCCTCGTTTTTTTCGCGATCCTTCACTTTCTCCTCTATTTCTTTCAAGATTCTCTTCGTTCCCTCGGGGTTTCTCAACTTTCAGTTTTCTCAGATTCCCCCTCCTTTTCATGAGATTTTCCTTTTTTTAGGATTTTCTTCTTGTCTCTTTCATCCTTCGTTTTCGAAGGATTCTTCGGCTTTTCTCCGTTTTCTTTCGAAGTTCGTCAGCCTTCAGTTTTTTCCTCTTACAAGATCTCATTCTCCTCCTTCCTTTGTTTTGATCTTTCCACGAATTTTTTTCTCTTCCTCGAAAATGTTTCCCTTCAAAAAGTCTCCTTTTTTCAGGAGTTTCCCTCGTTTCCAAGATTTTCTGTTTCTCTATTTTTCACTCTTCAAAGATTCCCTTTCCCTCGTTTCTCCTCTGTCAAGATTCCTCTCCTACCCTGCAAGTTTCCTTTTCTCCCTTCTTTTTCCTGGAAGTTTCTCTGTCTCCCTCGCTGCATCAAAGGCACGCTGCCTCTCACTCTTCTCTTTTGAAGTGATCTATCTGTCTCTCTTTCCGTATCTTTTAAGTTTTAACTCTCCCGTTGAAATTCTTACGCTTCTCTTTCTCGCAGGTATCTCCTTTCCTTTCTATCTTGTTCTTGTAAAATTCTATCCAGCAAACGCTCTCCTTCTCTAGCCATCCGTCTCGATTTTTCCCTGTGTCGAAATTTTGTCTGAGATTCGCCGGTTATGCCTCGAAACCTTTTTATAAATATTTGCGAACATACACGTCGTGCTGCTTGCCAACAAGCCTGATACGGGATACAGTAAATCTCCATGTTTCATGTAGGGAAACCTGAAACCTAACAACCATGCAGACACAGATGCGCCGACGAAAGCATGGGGAAAACTAAAAGAAAATGCACGCTTGCCGCGTATCTAGCATAACAGAGCCTTCCATAATGTTTCAGCAAGATGTTACAAAAACTTCATGCTGACTATAATCATCGATCCGTTTTCCAAATCTCACTCCATTATAATATTCTACTCAACGATTACAAAGCTGTGAATTTTTACAAAACTCAACGAGCCGTTTTTAAAGAATATTCACGCAACTTCGAATGAGTAGTTTCATAATTATTAAAGTCATAAAAGTGCTCCTGCAAATTAAATCAGCAAATTGATTCGCTCGTACGTGCTCTACAGTAATAGTCAATTATAATTTCAATGAAAGCAAATTTGTAATTTATACGATAAAACAAAATCCACCCTCTTTGTTCGCTCGATACGTCCATTACCAATAGCATTTTAATTGCGTTATTACGGGGAGAAATTTTCTAGTCGATCAAACGAACTGCCTACTTATTTTTTACTTTCACCGTCAACGATTATAGTAATGGACAATTGATCGAACAAAACAAATGTCACCCAAAATTCGCCAGTCTGACGACGATCAACCCAATCCACTTAACTCGGACGAATGTTCCCAGTCCACCCATAAAACTAAATACAGTTTTAAGGTTATTGTGTCGCAGACACACACACACACACAGCTGAGACGAGACTCGATAAAAATTCTCCGAGCTCCGTCAGGGTTAAAAGATGATCGTAGACAGCTCGAGGAACGAAAATGCTCGCTGTATAGTTTATTCAGCAGCGGTCCATAACTCGTTTAGCAAAGTCGGACGACTTCCATCTTCCTTCCGAAATTTTTCATCATCCAGTCGGGATGTTTCTCTAAATTCCGAAATAGTATTCCAAGCAGCAGCGCAGCGAAACGGTGTTACGTCTTCGGGATGACTATTTTATGCGTCATCCGCGAACTCGTAAATACTACGTAAACGATGGCCGCGAAGATAATATTTGTTTTAGGGGCCAGTGAGAGTTTTAGTGCCACCCGGATATGGAACTCCCCGGCGCGGTTTATATTTCAGATAAAACTTCGGATTGCTGAATTATTGGTAAATTGTGCTGGATACTTCATTCCCGTGTTCACCGTATTTCGCTGAATCGCGCTCAGCCCGTTTCCCAACTGTCTAATAAAGAAACGGGAGTTGCCTAATCGATTTTCATACACCTGGAATTTTTTCTCCGTTCCGATCGAACGTTTTTTACTAGCCGGCGAACGTGTCTTCGGACGCGTGCTTTGTATTCTGCCGAAACGTTTTCGACCGTAACTATTTTTACAGGGGCTGGTCGATAAAAAAAATGAACAGTCGACGAATTTTAATCTCTTTAGGGGTTGCACGTATATTTTTACCACGCTTATATTAGCTTGCCGTGTCGATGTTGTTGGTGTCGTTGTTGTATGCGTCAAATCTTGTGATCGAATTTTATACCACTTCCCGATGAGGTACAAACTTGAAACTTTACACATGGCTCCTTTTCTCCTTTTTAGTGCATTTTAATATAAACTTGGTTTTTGAAAAGTTTTTTTTTATATATTTTTATCATCGCGAAGCGTATCTTCGGATGAGATTAGAATAATTTTGAAAAAGTCCACCGAAATGAAGAAATGTTTCGCGAATGTGTGAATGTTACTAGACTTCTGAAACGTACCTAATTTTTTCAAGGGATAACATCTCTCGAGAATGTACGTATCTCTGCAAATCGATGGAACATCGGGCAAAGTTTCATAACTTTCAGCCGGCAGCACGGCTGACCATTTCCGAACTTATGCTACTTATATTAATCTCCTCGAGGCCCGGAGGAAGAAAAAAATCGTGCCTTCCTGAACCGGATGGAAAAAGTTTAATTTTATTAAAACCATGGGGCGGTAAATCTGTCTAAATAATTAACATGTGTTTTCACGGTCTCAGCTTGATCTCATTAATTCAATTTACATGAAAGGGAGCGAACCTAAGAGGATTAAATACCTCAAAAAGTTTCCTGCTTTCTTTCTGGGCGAGCTTCGAACCAGCTCTAAGTCTTCTACATAACTGCACGATCAAGTGACCAAATCAGCTCATTCGCTACTTTCCATGAAATTTTGACGAATACAGAACTCACGAAAATAGAAAAACTATACAGTTACTAGACTGCAACTTTTTATGCATCTATAGGATCTAAAAATCACTGGAAATACGATTGTATTTTATTCCACTTTCTTAAAATTCGATTACAAAAATTGTAAATTTATTCGGAAGACAGTTCGGTTCATATAGAAAAATTATTTGTTCGTTTCGATATTCTTTGCGGAGTGAAAAACATATCCACAACGTTTGCAGTTAACATGTCTACGTTAATCGTCTAGTCGTTTTAAAGATATTTTTGGGTATACTTTAATTATTTTTTTATTCCTCATGGTAACTTTAAATTCTCCTTACACTTTAAGTGATCCTGATAACTTTATTATAGCTAACCCAGTAATGACACCTGAACTAACATATCTACATTAATCTTGGTTTAACTAATTCCCAAAGGTCGCTTAGTTAGCTTGCGCCTCGAAAACAAGTAAATCCCTTAATCACTGTGTTCCCTGTGCTTCGGGGAGTATCATGTTTCGAAAAATCTGTTTCTCTTCGACCAACTGTCCCGAGAATGCGGGTATAACAGCTAAAATCAATACGGGTGAGATCCAGCAGTTCTTCGAGGCCTGTGTTACTGGCTGTCGGACCATACACGGACCCATTCTACTTCGGCCGGCATCGTTTCGGCCGAAATTCGAAATGCCCGGCAGTTAAAGTGAAACGACTTTTGGCCGGTGCGCCCCATAAATTTCCCCGTTCGAATTCCCCCATCACAATCTCGCTTTTGAGCGGAGGCCAGGGCGCAGGCAGTAGTTACAGTCGATAATTTCTCGGGCGGTCGGTACGCGGTTCCACGGCTCTTTGAATTTCTCTCGAGACTCCAAGATAAAAGAAAAAGAAACATCGCTGTGGATACCGGAAAAAGTTAATAAAAACTATTCCATTTTCTAACACGATATCTTAAAGAATAAGGCTCGAACAATGTATCGATAAATTTTCATTCAAAAATTCACAGAGCCACAACAATTTGAAAATTAAGTAGCGCATTACCTGAATACCGAATGAAGTGGAACCGATCGAACGCCAGTCGCGGTTCACATACTAATTGCTCGTACTCAAAGTGCACAAGTGGACGCTAAAATTCGCAACTACTGTCCGTACCGTGTTTAAATCAAAACAATTTTTAAACAATGGGTAAAATCGAATTTCCGTGGGGCTGCGCTAAATTGCGTGCGGTAATCTCAGTTTTGAGTCTGGCAGCACCGAAAAGATTCGTGGACACGGTTGAAAGATAAACGAAACCGTGCACGAAAGTCCGATAATAGAAGGTACCGTACTTTCCCGTAAAAAAAGTTTCATCCCTCGGCTCCGCGTCCCTTTGAATTTCTCCGGAGACTCGGGGTGAAAGAAGCGAAGGGAGGAAGGAAGGAAGTGGAAAAGGAAAACTAAAAAGAGTAAGCGTTACGTGTATAAGCCGAGATCGACTTCGCGCTCGGGGAGAGACGTGACGATAATTAGTGCCGCTGAGTCTGACGTTCGTGACGAAGAGCAAAAGAGAGAGAGAGAAGAAGGAGGGGTTTGAAACCGCAAAAAAGGAAAGAAATGAAAAAGAGTCCGACTTCGATACGCGTTTTCCTGTGGAGGAGGGCTCGAGATCGAGGACGGTGGTTCAGACGATATTTCGCAGGATTGAGCGATCGTTCCGAATGGGAAAAAATGGAAAAAGTATTTAGGTTAGGCAGGTTACGCGCGCGATAAAAGTCGGAAAGTTTTTCGCCGGTCTTTTAATCCGTTTCGCATTTCAGTCAACGCTGTCAGCTGACTTTTTTCCACTCGAGGCCGGTTTCCCTTTCGAGGGGAGAGAAATCGGCTTTTTAATTTCGTTCCTTCGAAAGATTTTCTCCAAATCTGTGATTGGTGGATGCAAATAAATATTAAACATTTTTATGCATTTATGAAAAAATTAATTAGGCGAAACGTAACACAGTGGAAAATGTAAAAGGTCTAAGAACATCGTTGCGTTGTTTTCAACGTAGGAAGACTGTTAAGGGATGAAATGAACGAAACGAATTTGCAGAATTTTATTTCATATAAAGATCCACAGTTCAATAGATACAACATTAAATGTACGTTCTTGAAGGAAGCGATATCCTTGCGAAAACCGACTGGTTACGCGTTCCCGGGGTTCGGTTCGACTCATTAAAAGCGAAAAACGTTTGCGGGTGCTCGAGGGATGGTGAGGAAAAAGGGGTTAGGTCTGGGAAGGAAGATAGGTCAATTGCTGTGCGAACGGGGCGAGGAAATGATGCGCCTTGGAACGAGCACGGCCGACAAGTGCGTCCTATCTTGGATTCCTTTTAATTACTGCCACCACGCCGGATATTTGTATCGCCGGGCGACGCTGGTCTTTGTCCCCTAGGCAAGGGGATGAAGCCGAGGAAACAATGGACTCCGCAGTTCTACCTACGGGGATGAACTGCGCGACAGGTGGGGAGGCAAAGGAGAAATTACGAGAGAGAGAGAGAGAGAGAGAGAGAAAGGTACAGTCACTCGAATTTCGTTCTTGCGCCGGAGATTCCAAGCGACAGATTAATTATAAGAAAAGAAAACGGTTATTGATCGGTGAAACCGGACGGTCTATTATTGGATGGAATTCCTGGACGGCGATTTCGTGGCCCCTTAAATGCCGGCGGTTCGATTGAAATCGCTTGTTGAAGCGCTATTCTTCGCTGCAGACATTGTTTTCGGAGGACCTCTGGCTGGAAGATTTGTCGGGTTAGACTGAGTAATTTGATAGATTGCGTATTCCCCTCATTCGACAGACTCCGCATCGCGAGCCATTTCAATCTCGCGAACAAGGTACATATCGAATACAAAATCGTCGAACTACCCGTCACAGATGTCTCCTAAAAACCACCCTTTCAACTTTCCACCAGACTTTCCGCGTTCCCCGCTGCCATCCGGCTTACCAACCCTTCGTTCTAGTCCAAACCTCGAAGGCGAGCCTTTCCACCTGACGGTGCTCCTCTCTTTATCTTCTTCCTGTGTTCCTGGCAAAGCTGTCTTCGTCTCGCTTCGATCCTCCATTTGGCCGCTACTTCGGACTCTCTCTCTCCATCATCCTGTTTCTCGCGGCTCTCTTCCGGCGTCGCGCGGAGTTAAACCTCCATTTCTGGTTGCCGCGGAAGCCGCACACGATTCCAGCGGTTGCCAGAGAGAGAAGAGAGAGGGAGAGTTGGCCGGGAACCACCACCGTCGCCGCGTTTAAGCCTGCACAGCATACTTTCGCGAGAGAGTGGGGCCCGCCTACGCGATTTCCGAGGCTTGTAGACCGTCCGCAGGGCACCTAACTGTGCAACGGCTGTTTGCCCACGCTACAAACCGCCCCCGCACCTTCCCAAACCGCCCCCCGCATCTGTACAAGTCCGCCCACGCTCGCCCACGCTCGCCTATACATATTTGCCCGCGGTTGAAGGCGTGGGCGAGACCGGCCACGTTAAAGCAATGAACACGAGTGCATACCCGAGCGCGATCAAACACCGGGCCGCCGAGTTCCAGCGACGGACCACCACCGGTGTATCTTCGTTGAAATTGCAAACGGGGGTGGAAGAATGCAGTAGTCTGGTAATGACTCGGACTACACGCCCGAAACCAGTCGTCCTCGGAAAGGTACAGAAAGAGTACTAGTTTGAGAACCTGGTTTTTTTCGCGCAAGCTGAATGTCGTATTGTCTCCGGGATTTGAGAGCCGGCTTTTGCTCTGTTTCCGCGCGATGAGCCGCGCTTCCGCCGAATTTCCCGACGCTGCGATGGTATGGGGCTTCAACAGGAATATTGTGTTCTTTTATTTTACCCCCTTTTTCCCGGGGTCTTTAATCATCTTTGGACGGTTCCGAGAATATGAGATAGCCTTGGGACTTTTATTTTTTTGCATGGGTTTCATTGGAACGGTGGAGGGGTTGTTGTTTCTTGTTTCTTGGCGTTCTATGTTTTTCTGGGGCTTGTTTAATCGTCTTTCGTGCGGTTCGGAACAGGGTGAATTATTTCGAAGGCTATAGGGGAAAGTCGTGCAGTACCGACCAATTACGTATTTAGTAGATTTTTTCAGTCTAAATCATTAATAATGTTAGAAAAAGACATTTAGGGCTCGTTAATTATACTTAATAGACTAGATATAATATACATAATTCAGCAAAGTCGTTTACTTACCTGAGAAACAAATGATCAGATGATCAGAGATGAGCAGAGAAAAAGAGAAAATGCATAGCTGAATCGAAACGTCGAGAATTTTCTGAATTGCAAAATTGCTTGGTTTAACAATTGATCGAACCTGTGCGCCGATAACATCAACTAAATTAATTAAATATCTACGATCGACAAATATCTAACATTTAAAAAGAGAAAAGTTTGGGGAGCGAAGATAAAGAGTGGAGCACCTGGTAGCCGTAGAAAGGGTTGCCAAGGAGCTTTGGCCAAGCAGAGTGCAGGGGTGGTAATCCGGCCCGCGGACCAACCGGCGGGGGAGTTTTCTAATTTGAATGTTTGATGTCGGATCGCCTTTTGTTTCCGGTCCGGGCCACCGCCGCGGTTGCTACGAGAAGAAATAAGAGCAGTTACGCACACATCCACCCCCTGGCTCATCCCACCCCTCGTCGGCTACCCTTTCTGCCTTATATCCATTGTTTCCCACCCGATACACCATCCTCTACTTCTCTGTCTCTCTGTTTCTCTTTCGGCTCGCATTCGTGACCTCGTACCCGCCACTTTGCCAGCGATGGGATCAACCGTGTCACGAGTTACGAGCAAGTCGATACTCTTCGAACACAGCTCCCCGCGCCACCCACGCATAGTTCGCTGAGGAATGGCACTTGGGAGTGTAATTGAAACTCCGGCGCGAACTTCCAATGGCTCCTATGGGACGCGATAATTGGACGGTCTAATGGCTCGACTGTGTTTTCCGCGGCGTGCAGTCCGGAATCCTGATTTTTATCGCCAAAACTATTTCCAAGCTTAAAGTTATATTATTATTATTATGGGTGGGCGGGTACCCCGGAAATTCGGGTTCGAGTCGAGACCCGAAAATTCCTGATAACCAAGAACCTGAAGTCGAAATCGGGTTGGACAAATCATCGGAATCATTTAAAATACTCTAGCTCAGAAATCGAGACAAGTAGTCAAGATTCAATTTTTCATTAGAATTATGATTTCTATATATTAGAAAGTCGAAAAATTGAATTTTGACCACAAACATCGGGTTTCTGGAGCAGCGTGCTAGCGGTCGGATACTTTGGATTTTCCGAAGCCGTTTTCACGCGACCGGGGCGTTGATAAAAATTGCTGCTCGAAGCGAATGCTGATATTGCTGTTCAGGGTTATGGTCCGGCTGGGAATCCCCAGGAATGCTGAGAGTGTCGGGCAATCTCTGCCCTGACGCTGTTACAACGGAGTGCTTTAAGGCGTGGTGCTTAGTTAATCTGAAAGCACCGTCCGGAATGATTTCTGAAAAATACAATGGTTTTTTAAAAGAGTATCTGAGAAAGGTGGGAAAGTCTTTTACTCTAATCGATTGAAATCTGCCTTATCAGAGTCCTTAGGAAATGGTTAAGAAGATTTGAAAAATGGAATGCGGACTTTTACGCGGACTTTGAAAACTTTTCGGGGCTAATTTATGGAAATTGGAATCGGAATGAAATTTTGTTCCTCTGCCGAGGGTAGATCGTGAAGGTGAAAATTCCATTGGTTACTTTTTGTCGACGTTTTACCATCGCTTTGGGAGTCCAAAATCGTTATCAGCGCACATGCTGTTCGCAGACTATTAAACGAGTTCAGCTAATTGGTCGTATTGAAAATAAAAGAAGAATCGGTACGATTTAATCATGATGGATTAGATCGAGTGTGTACGATCGTGTTCGAGAACGAATAGCGAGGATTCTTGATAACGTTTCGTTAGAAACATATTGAAAATAAAACAGTGTGATCCGTGTCGATATTTCAGTGACGAGATGCAGTCTTCAATTGTCATTGCGCGTATCGAATATCTAGGAAAAAGCAAACATTTCGTTTATTTGATCACGAGTGCGTATAATATTTTCATCCGGCAAAAGAACACAGTGATGATCCAAACATCGGGCAATCTTGTTATATCCCATGAAAAAACTGGCGCTTTATAAACACTCCACAATGCTATTGTTCATGTCAAAAATAAAACGATACTCTCTAGAAGGCAATAAATGGCAAATCTGTCCATCAAAGTTTTGTTTCGTTTATCAGATGCACGTATAACTGATTTTCCAGTCAAACAATCAGAATGAAATCATCGATTGAAATCCATCTCAGTGATTCCAAAACATACCAAATGCTCGCGTCACAAATGAAACGATCATCTGCTGAAAAATCAAACGAAGAACTCGTTTGTTCAATTTTTTATTCGCTCCAATAGAAAATGCGGAGTACTTTTAATTCGGCCCTGCCTCGCTGTACGATTGAAAGAATAGCGGTCAAGGATCATTTTATTAAACCTACGGAGCGTGTATATAATATTTTTGCGTACCAATTGACCAAAAAATATTTTCCATCTCGTTATTCGATTCCGCGAAACCGGTGGCTAAGAACACGAAGAAAAAAATTCGTTAATTGGTGCATAAAAATTCGAATAATAGTCCTCGTCGAAAGTACAATACAAAGAGGTAGTTTTCCTAGTTACCATTCCCGAATATTCGTGAAAATCCGCAACGGTTATTGCAACCACCGAAGTCAAATAATATCTAGAACAGGTCCTCGATTAACCGAGTCGCCAATTATCAGCGCACTCTCTTCCTCTTCCTTGATTGTCCTGGTGCTCAACAAAAGGAAACAGTGTTGACAATATTCTTTTGTTCGTTGTTTATTCGTTACTTTGTCACTTCCGAACACAATGGCTCTGTGTTAAGCTTTACCGATGATGAAAGATCGTTACGATGGAAACACTTTCAAGCGCAAACTTCGCGGATTGAAGCACATCGGCGAATATATATGTAGATGCACGGCGCATTGTAAAGAATAAAATGCATCCAACGACATATAAAGAACCCATTGTGCATAGAGAATATGCTTTTAATCGTTCTCTTTCAGCTACCAATTTACGCAACCCACTTGTGTCCCCATTAAATCGGGTAATAAAGGCTCCAGCTCAATTTCGAAACCGACCTCCGGGAAGAAGAAAATCGAAAACCAATTGTAAGTGCGGAAAGTAACTTCGCGAAATTTATTTCTTTATTTATGGTAGATTATTTTGCAGGATATTCCATATATATGTGCATTTATAAATTCACAAAATTTTCGGGTCTCACTTTCTCAAGGGTTAAGGTCTTATAAAAAGTTGCTTAAAAAAACTCTACAGTGAACTTACATTTCACGGAACTGCAAGCTCGGCAGGCAATCAGAACGTTCGAACGAGATGAAACGCGTCGCCTGAAACCGATTTCGGACCGCAAACTGCAAGCAGTCCCAACTAATCACCGCGGACCCCTCGTGTAAATGAAGTTGAAGTAAAGTTTGATGGGACTTTTACGGTCGGCGGTAACCCGATAAAACTCTTAACGAGTAGAAGAGGGTGTCTCCCGTTTAATTTTCCGTCCATCGAATCGATGAGAAATCTATAGTCGTGTCCGGCAGCGTTGTTTTCGAGAGAAGCTTGCAGCGCGGCGATTTTTTTCATTCGTGGCGCGTCGCGCGATAATGCCAATTAACTCCGTGTAAATGGTAATACAGGACAACGTGGGTCCAAGGGAACGGTGTAACCGGATGCCTGTAGCCGTGGCGGTAACGGCCACCCCTAAAAACGTCGTAAAGGTTATTTTGCGAGCTCTATCTTTTCCCACGTTCGCCACTTAGCGTCCGTTCCCGAGCATCGTCCAACCTGGATTTCGCTCGCACGTACCAGAACCCGCGTAAAATCCGCGACACTGCCGCGAGTAACTCACCCAACCCGGCATCTACAACCCCCTCCAACCCTCCAACACCCTCTGCAACCCACACTCCGTGTACCGCCCCTCCAACGCCATTTAAATGCTAATGCCGTTTTCGCTCGAGCGCGCACACACGTCCACGGACCAACAGGCCTCGTCTTCCGGTCGCAAGAATTTGTTCCGGAACGAAATTTTCTCGTACGAGCATCGTGGAAGGTTGTTCCGATGGTCCGGTGACCTTCAGGAATTTCTTCTTACGAAGGGTCGACGTTCGTGTGCATTTTCAAGGTCAAGCATGCGATCGGCATAAGTTTCTCTGATTTTGCATGATTTTGCCGCGAGGCTCCAGCTCTTGTTCTAAAAGAGGTTTCGTTTCTCAATTTTTAACTACAGCGGAAAATGAAAGCAACTCGAACGCGGTTACACGTTTGTTCGCATTTTCACAAAATCGTGGAATTTTTGATAGAATTAGGATGGGGTGGTGAAACTTTTTTAAAATGTTGAAGCAAGTATAGGGGAAAATGTCGAATAATGGCTTGATCTTGAAAACGTTTATTGAAGGTGACCTTTCGTGAGAAAACGTTTAGTTAGGTCCATGATAACATGTTAAATTCATTTTTGAACATGTTCCCCAAAAAGGATCGATGGTGAAGCGAGTGCGGCGGATTCGCGAGAAACAAACGAAAACTGTGCAAAGTAAAGTCCAGCTGTAGCAGATTGGAAAAGCGAGAGCCAGGCGACGCCATAAACGTCACTATGTCTCGGTAGTCGCATCGATCGCTCGGGGGGTGGTCCGATGTACTAAAGTACCAAATGACATTAGACATCGATAAAGTCCCATTCGACGGATACTTAATATCCGAGTGCCTTGTCGTAAGTCTCGATCACCGACATCCCCCATACCCTTAACCGTTCGAGAGAGAGTGAGAGAGAGAAGGAGAGGATGATGGTGGTGTGCAGTAGAGACGGGGTGATGCTGGAAACAGGGTAGCTTGCGAGTTTTTCCCGGTTAGACGGGGATTCGTCTTACAGAAATGTGCACTTTAGAGCGATGATAAAAACCGGGGGAGAGAACCGGCTATCCTCTCCCCGTTCCCGTTCGAAACCTACTTCCGTCGCCTTTCACCCCTTTTTGCTTCCTCGTCTCTGCTCGCGACACTTCTCTCCATTTCGTATCGGATCGCCTGTCTGGATTTCGATGTTGACGTCCGACGGTTTTCGGCCCGTAAACCCCCTACCATATAAATGGTAATCTTACACGGATCCGAGCCGGCGTTGAAATCTTGCTCCGGGAAGCGAGCACAACCCCTGTCAATCCTGTAATCCACCCTCGGAGTCGTTAAGTGGCCAATTAAAACTGTCGCTCGGACCGTGTGAAACGTATCACCGTCACTTTAATTCCCTTCAACCCCTTATCGTCTATCGAACAGTTCGCTGTCGCAAATGTTTCACCTTCTTCGACCCCTGTGGAATATTTTCCTAAATCCTAAAAGTCCTCGTACAATATTTAGAACGACATAAATAGGATTGAAATTATTCTTGGACCGTGTACGAAGCACTGTAGGTCACATGTTTAGTTGAACACGGAGTAGTCCATCTTCTTTAACCCTTACCACCCCCCCTCGCTACCGCAAAAGTGCCTCTAAAACTCTTTAACCCGCCAGCTTAAAATCGAAGAAGCTAGCTAATCATCCAACTAAGAACATTTACTAAAATATACTAAATATTATGCAGATCGTTTAGCAAACCAATGCTTCTAATGAATGATAAAAAATCAGGTCGTTTGCACAACTATAATAATAGTTATTCTATTTCAAAAGGTGTATGAACACTTTGTACATTCACTGTACGTATTCCTGGAGAATTCGAAATTTGCAAGTCTAAAGAGGAGCGTCCGGAAGAACAATAATCGTTCCGAGGCAATCTTCGAGTTTCGAATCGCCGAAAATCAGGCATCTGCTTATCATTCAGTGCATCGTGATCCCCTAAGGAGGCAGCAGCCGGGCCGTCCGGCCCCACATTTCAATTCCTATTTTCCAGAAGCTTTCCCTCCGGCCAGATAACACCAAGGCCGAGGGGTTTTGATATCTCCGAGTTCCCATCAGGATTGTTTCTCCTCGAAATTCCCTCGGAACTTTCCACGGAATCGTGTGTACATCCCGTGCATCATGCGAGAAGGGGTTTCGCGAAGGGGTTGGGAGGGGAGGTTTGGGAGGGTCAAGTATTCCGAAACGGCGAAATGGCTACGAAGAGAGGCCAACCCCGTCTGCGAGCTATTTCGGGGCAGGACGCGTCCGACCGCTCGATCTTCTACGCTCCGGAAGGTCGCGAGGCTTAAAGCTGTTGTGCGATGAAGTTTACGGTATGCTTGTGCCTCGAGCACGATATTCCCAGTTAATTTTGGAATTTTTCTCGCTTATCGACTGGGGACAAATTTCTCTCACACTCCAGACTATCGTGAAACAGAATGAGATCATTTCTGAGAGGAACATTCGTGAGTTTTGTACTGTTTCGCATAAAATACATCCGAAAAATCGTAGAATTCGTTCGTATATCACGAACGAATTCAAAACCAACGGAATGATGAATAAAACCCCTCCTGATTTTGCGTGTACTGCATCATATTTCATTTCGAACAAACTCGCTGGCGCAGACCGCAAAAACTTATCGATTTATAGCTGTAACCCTTTCGTGACAATTTTACGCGAGTTTACAGTTCACCGCGAATCGTGCGCAGCATCTGCTACATTCTACTGTTACACAGAGGCCAGGGTATTTCTAAATAAACCATCCGGCGTCGATAACAAATTTCTGAACGAATACAGGCTGAAATAGCCTAAGTTTAACCAGTGGTAACGTTGTCGGATCTTTTGATACCGTTCATAATGGTGGAATATACTGCGGTCAATAATTTGGTGTGTACATAATATCGAAAGTTAGAGGTCAACCAGAGAGTATATTAAATTTTACATAATTTGTTTGAATGCGACGAACGCGCAGCAATATCCTGGGGGTGACAAGGGTTAATAAGCAAACTTCTAATGAACCCGACATTTTGATAACTAGGTGCAATGATCGTTAATGTAATGTCGCGTGACTTCGAGTGTAATGAGTGATTATGAAGTGTTCGGAGCGAGTATAACGGTGTTACGAATGTCGGAAACAATTCCGACATGTTCGAACAGCTTCGAAAAGCTGCAACATAGCTCTAGAGGAAAATAATAAAAATTCATCCCTTAAAAACGCAACATATTCTACCTAAATTCGCAGTGAAGTTACAGCAAGCTCGCGCAACCCCCGGCAACATTGAAATAAAGTTCGAAAAAGAAAGGAACTTCGACTAATAAGACTTCCGAGCAGCAGCCTGGAGATTTTCCAAGCAACTATTCCAATTCCCAAGAGACAACGGGTCCGATGCTACCGGGAATGACCAGGGGATGGAAGAAGCTAACGAAATTCCCGAAAGGATGTTCTTCCTCCAAGTTCTAGACCAGAACACCGCGTTGAAGGTGTTGCGCGTTGCGGTTTAAACGCGGCCAAGTTTGTCGGCGCGAAACGGTACCAAGAGTTCGCCGGAGGAAGAGAGTAGGATAGCAAAGACAGATACAGGGAGAGAGAGAAGATCGTGGGTGGAGAAGAGGCGAGATTTTTCCGGCGGGTTACACCGGTGGAAATCCTCGTTAAGCACGAACCAGGCCGGAGGATGCGCGTTGTATCGTTCGGAGGTAGCGCGGCGTTGGATTTCGCGCCAAACAGCCGTCCGACCGACGGATACCCACGCTCGAGCGATTCCTTATCGCGTATTCAAAGGGAACTCGAAAATAGCGAAACTGTGGAACGATCGAGCATACACAGAGCCGATAGTAGACGGTCCTAAAAGGCGAATGACCGAACGAGCTAGTTGGCGAGAGAGCGAGAGAGCTGGGAAGATCGAGGAGACATCGAGCGTATTCTAGCGTAGGGAAAATTGCGACGCGACGATCACTCTGAGAGAGAGAAAGAGAGAAAAAAAGAAGTTCGGAGCCAGACGCTCGTACCGATAGAAAGAGAGAGGGGGGAGTGGTAAGAGTACCACGGGAAAATTCATCGAATTTCCCCGGAGGATTGGTCGAAGCAGTTTAGCAAATGGGCTCCATCTCAATTTTCGTTTCCGAAGGATTTTTCTTCCCGAAGAACAGCCTAGATCCACTCGATTAGTCCCACCGCGGAAGACTGGCGATTGTATCGATGAAACGACGTGGGCAGTTTAGACAAGTCGGAGAGCTAAGTGGGTTGCGCTACTCACTTGGAATATCCCGAACGCTGTGCCGAGGTGTTCATTTGTCCGCGCGGCTCTGGTCACGATCATCACTCTCTCCGATCGGCTATCTTTCCGTTCCGGGTTCTCTGCGACGAGGACACACGCCGATACTCTTCAGTTATATCTTCGACGATCACAGGCTGCGTGGCTGGCCGAGCATCGCGTACGCCGCGCACAAACACTTTGCACCAGTACATCCGCGTGCGGAGGTTGCTCAGACACCTGGGCCAGCTAGGCCAGGTGGTCCCGTCGTGAATTCAAACCCCATAACTGCGAGAACCCTTCGCCATACGACCCCTCGAGCATATCCCCTAAGCTATCGCGAAGATAGCCCCATGAACGAGCGACGATGGTCCTGCTGCGACCCCATCGGGTCAACGTGGACCCGCTACTGGGTCAATCAGCTGCGAAACTAGGCGACCAAGTTACGATCCTTTTTTTAACTGCAAGCTCCAGAAACAGGGTTAATCGACGTTCTCGGGATCGTCGATCGATTTTATAGGACACTGGATGATGATCGTTTGGTTTCAACAAGCCAAGTGTTGCTGCAGAATTCGAGGCGACACACGGACGGACGCGCAACGAGTCGCGAGCACACTCGGTGCGACAGCGCGCAGACACGCAACCAACGCGACTACGTGTCCTCGACTGGAGGCGCCTGCGGTCCAGGCTGCCACGCAGTGTACTGAGCCGTGCCGGCTGCCCGGGAGAACCCGTGGGCGAACGAAGCTCCCCGAAAATCTGCGAAGATCCTCGATTCGATACGCTCCCGCTCTTCGGGGCCGCGCGCGACCCCACCGAGACGCGCTGCGTGCCGCGCGTTCGAGGGAACGCTCGCAGATATAGGAGAGAGCTGAGCGGGAGCGTGGGAGTCTGAGAGAGGCCAGAGAGCGAGAAAATGCGGGAACCAGAGAGCCGAGACTGGGAACGCCGGAAACTCGGATTTTCGAAAATTGAAAGCGTGAGAGAGTCACGATTATAGGAAACTCAAAATTGGAGGAGACTGAGCGGCGTGAGATAGTGAGAAAATGTAAGAACGAGGGAACTTGAAAACATGAGAGACTCGGAGCTTCGAAAATTGAAAACGTGGGAATGTCACGGTTTATAGGGAACTCAAAATTGTTGGGGACTCGGAATTCTAGAAGACTGATCAGCGTTTCTTGATCAGAACATGGGTGGATTTCGCGTGGAAGCATAGGAAGTACAGGCGCGAAAAAGAATAGTGGGTTCTTGTAGAAACAGAGAACGGCTCAAAAAGAGACTGATGGGCCGAGAACGCGAAAGTAGGAACAGGAGCAGGAAGAGAGGAGAGAGCTAGGGAAAGGGAGACCAGACCAGCGCTTCGTAGGTGAGTTTGCAACGAGTTAGGACACCTTGTATGTGAGCCGGGCAGTTAAAAAACAGAGGAGACACGTGTGGTCAACGTTTGATGAAACGATGCGTGAAATTGAAGCGTCCCGAACGACCTCACCAACGAGATTGTATCTCACGGCGACGAGTGACCGACAGTTTTTTGGCGATTTTAATCGTTTTCCGATTTTCACCCGCTCGGCTACTCGTTTGTCGGCTCTTTCTCCCTCTCCGCCTCAAAAGGAGAAATTCAGTAGCGGTAGAGAGGCCGATTGAGTTTGGTCTCGTTGAGATTCTATTCGCTCAGTCGTTTTTAGATGGCGATTTTCTTGAGAAAGCGAATTTATCGAAAATGGTAGCTCCTGAAACTTTTGCAGCCATGTCTGATCATTGATTAAAATTTTTCAGTCAGTTCATGTTTTTCTGACCGAATTTTTTGAACCTTTCCTTTCCCGTTCTAAAAGCCTGCTGGTACATAATAGGTATTTGTCTGCTGGTAGTGTATCTGATATCGGTCTGATGTAGAAGGGTACATATGATCGATAGACTTTCGAGTTGCGAGGTATATTCGAGTGTCTGACCATGCACGGGATAATCTACTTCGTGACCCAGTTCCAGAGAAAAAGGATACAAAGAAGTGTCCATTCAGTTCAAGGTATCGTTAGCTCTTGTTGGGAAGTACAAATGTCTGACCATGAATGGAAGAATCTACTTCGCGGTACAATGCGATGGCGATATAGATACAGAATCTATTCAGGGTGGTTTCTCGAGACACGTCTTATTGCGGCGCAGTGTCCGATGTTTTTTGTAGATTAATTAGGAATTTCGTTGGTTCGTCTGACTTCCTGTTCTTCAAATTGCAATATGCCGAATTGTTTCATCGAATCATCGAAATGTCCACAGTTTCACCTGAATCATTAAATCCAACTCCAAAGGAAAATACCAGGGGAACGCGAATCACTGGAGTAAAAACCCAAAGAACTCTCTCATAAAACAACAACGAGCATCCGCAACATCAACGATAGTTACAAAGTCAAAGTACAAAGAAATGCGGAGAGTCTGCGCATAATTACTACAAAGAATCTTCAGAGAAAGCAATAATAAAAACGGATAACTCGAACGACTATTCCGGCAACAAAATGCAACCAAAATCATCGAAGAATTCGAGTATAATGAAATTCAAAGGATTTGCTCGGAAAGCAATAGTAGAGACGCGCCGGTTCCACACTGATGATCAAACGGTGGTACGAAGAGAAAATAAGAGGGGGAACGCAACGAATTTGTGCATAATAAAATCCGAAGAATGCGTACACAATATCACGATAATAAGAAGGTGGAGCGAGGGAAATTGAATTGCGATACAAGGGAGGGGAGAAAGAAGGAAATTAATCTAATTTAAGAGGAGCGATAATCGAGGTCTCGGCGAGTTTCTCCTGCGCTCCTCGAATTCCCGTGGACTTTTATCCGTCGAATTCCTAGGCTAGCGAGAAGCAAAGGTGGATGGATCATGGGACGGTAGAAAATTGCGGATAATTTGGCGGGCTCGCTTATTAAGTCTGCTTAGGCCGCAGTTTAACACCGAAGATCAGCGGGGCCTGGCTAAATCGCGAAGATACACGGTTCTGTTGGTCGAAAGGATTACTGGAAGATCAAGAATCCTCGGTGTTTGATCGCGTCGTGCAAAGAGCAAGAGCAAGAGAGAGAGAGAGAGAGAGAGAGAGACAGTAAACGGCCGAGCATATTTGCAAATATCAGACTCGCGCAACGTTTCCTACCGTGCGACGATGTTTACAGCCTGGATCATTTCCCTCTGTAATAAAGTACACGGAAAAAGAAGAGGACGAGCAGGAGGAAATGTAGTTTGCAACGTACGAGAACGTATTTCTCACCGGCGAAAGTTGCCGGCGATTAAAAGCTACAATGGGGCCCAGAGATGAATGGGATCTGGATAGAATTACTGGAAGTGGATTGGCCATTTCCGTGGTCTGTTTCTCTTCGACCATGAAACGAAGTAGATTCGTTCTGCCTGTGGCCAGACGCTCGAGAACGGAGACGGTGGAACGTTCTTTAAACGACAGCAATTGAATTATGCGAATGAGCGATGTTACGGGTGCTGTCCGGTGTTTTCAGAAGTTTAGACTTGGTGATAAGCCTGGGAAAGGAGTTTTACATTCACCGATATTGGCGCCCCTGTTGATTGTTACTTTAGTGGCTGTTGCTGATGCTATACTAACCCCATGCGGTGAAATGGCTCATACCATTATACGAAATGTTTGTTACATTATTAAATTTGTATTCGATAATGTAACGAACCGCTGGATGTAGTGCATTTGTTTTGCAGATGGCTGGAAAAACCCAAGGCTTGCTTGCCAAATGTTCATCTTTGGCAACGCCTTGGGACCGCTTCGGGGACCTATGCCTAGCACCGCCCACCTCCCCAAATCGCTAGAAGTAGGGAGGACCGAGGGGATAAATAAACGTACTCTCGGTCCTCCAGTCAGATTGCACCGCGCCTCCGTTTTGGTAATATCTTAGTTTACATCTTGACCGCATCGTGACATTGACTCGCAACTTAGACTGCCCAGACTCGCTTCGTTATTACATTCGTTGTCACCACGGATAACTATAATAACAGTTCTCGCGTGCAAGTAATATACGGTGAAATATACGTTATCGTTATTAGTACATTTTCAACCTTCGTTCCTTCTATTACCGAAGGTGGTCCTTCGAGCAATCATTAATCGCCACATCGCAGTGCAGAATAATCAAGGGCCGAACGATCGCCACATGATCGACCACGGGCAAAACAGTTTAGGCCGGAAGGAAAATTCGGTTTTCGAAAACGGGGAAAGTTCGGAGTAGAATGTTTCGCGTCCCATTAGAGAAGGGAAACTGTGGTAGAACTAGTAAACCGGTTTCTGTTGGGTCACCGTGTCGTCCAATGATCCTTGAAAATCCGCAAGAAAGCCTCGTTAGAGATCAACGGGGGATGATCGGGGCCGTGAAAAGGAGTCGAGTCGACAGAAAAATTAATATCTCCGTCGTCGGGGATCCGGCGGCCGATAAATTCAATATCGGCTCGGTGTCAGACGTGTAGCGACGCGGACGGGGGGATGGGCGGCCGACATTTTGAAATGCAAATTCAGCTGCACGGTTCCCGTCCGACTTGCGGGGCTTCTCACGCGGCGTGTTTTCGGCAAAACATTTCGTCGTCGCGGCTTATCCCGCCACGGGAGTCGTGGTAAGATTATTTTATTTACGACGGATCAAGGGATAGAGAGCAGGCCGTGTTGCGCCTCGATCCCTACGCCTGCCTCGCGTCGATCCTTTCCCGTTGATCCCATATTAATCTACGATCTCGTAGTTGCAAGCTGGCCCGACATGCTCGTCGAATCGACTTGACAAACTTCCAAAGTTATTGTTTCCAGCTTGCAATAAAAATTGCTCCGATCAATTTCAACAGGAACCAAATACGAGCTAAATATTTCTCTCGTCAATAATTCTCAAGAAATTGTAAACGATGTCTCGACTTTTCTAAATTTTTGCGATCGTTAGACTGCGGGCGTTCATGCGACTTCCAATTTTTATAGACAAGGAAGAAAGTGGAGTGGAATCAAATCCTAATGTTCGTGGGAGCAGCCTTTTTAGATATAAAGCAAATAAAAATTTTTGCAAATTTTGTCACGCGACGATAATTAACAAATATATTTAACAATTTGTTATTTCATCGTTAATGTGCAATACGTTCCAGGGACGTAAATTTTCCTGGTCGGCGCAGATGGTCCGGCAAAAATCGAGCCCTTTAGCAATCCGAAAGATTTGCATTAGAGAGAACATCTCCTATATTCGTGCCACATAAATATCGGGCTGTTTCGACAACGATGCGAGATACTGCTTCGGGGGGTGGATGTGTGCAAGGGGGTGGCAGTAGCGCCTACAACCCCCTGTCTAATAATTCATCCGTAATGTTTTAACGAACCGGGCGCGCGCTGCATTTCCTGACGCGAATCTTTCCTGCAGGCGCAGAGACGGTGTCTGCAAATAGTTGAATTGCGATGGGAAATGCGCTTCGAGACTGCTGAATGTTTTAGACACCCTTCCCGACGATGCGCGCCGCGAGATTGGGATAATTTGTTTAGGGTTCCTAGCTTCCTCGAACCTGCGGCAAACATTTTTGTATGGGATCCGTTGATTTTTCCGGGTGCTTTAGAATTTATAGCTTGGCTAGGAAATTTCGGGCGAGCGTAGAATTATCTTTGCAACCGAGGTTTTCTTATTTATTGCTGATAGGAGCCGCGCGAACAGTTTCGTATTTGATCGTCGAATTTTCGCGGCTGCTTCGGGATTTATTGCTCGCGAAGAATGTTAGATGCTGCCAGAATTCTATGGCTGCCAGGAAAAACGTCGCAATTTCGAAAAATTTCAGTTTACGCATTCGTTGAGCTCTATAATATAGGATTTACATATTTACCAGGAAGGAAAGTCATGAAAATGAATTCGAGAGGCTCAAGAGAATAATGCAGATTTAACCGGTGTGGTATGTCGGAGCATCAGCGATCAAGACTTTAAACAGCGATGTCCTAGAAATCCTGGAAAGTGACCGTGCGATTTCGAATTAATCGCTGAAACAAGAGCCTCATCGGAATTGGCCGCGCAGAAAAATATCCGGTGGCAAGAATTCTGGAAAAAGGTCCTTGTTTGCGGTATCGGGAATAAAAATTCTGGTGGCAGGATCGGTTGGTTCATCTCGGCGAGTGGACAGAGGCGAAAGGAAGGAAGGAAGGAAGCTCGGGTGCGGCGCGCGCGCGGGATATATTCATATTATTCGAGTCACGCGGCGGACATATTCCGGTCCCGGTCACGAAACAGTATCCCCGAGTCTGATCGACGCCGGCTCGCAATAAAAATTCCTTGATTACAGTTTGACAATCCCTCTCTGAACGGGGAACGGTGTTGGCTCGCTCGCTCTTGCTCTCCGGCAGCGGATTCTTTCGGTAGACGTTGTAAATCTCGCTCGAGCCATTCGTCGGGCCGGGAGAGGTGCTCGAGATTTGTACCGGAGAGGTCGGGCGCCGGGGTTAGACGCCTTTCGAGCTCCTCCTCGCTCTGATTGGATTCCCTCGGGATATACTTCGTGGGGCAGTCTTTTCTAGCCGGTCGTTGCCGAGTTTCGGCCCTGCCGCGCCGGCAAAGCTTCGCTGAACCGGGAAACCCGGGCTGTTTTGCTTCTACGAATGGATGGAGAACCTTGTCTCCATTGTTCTCCAATGTCAAAGCGACTTATAGAGGTCCCTCTTCCTCTTCTTCTTCTCCCTCTTGGTCGACTGCTTCTTCTTCTTCGTCTCCTTCGTTCTCTCTTTCTTTTTCTTCCTCTCCGGGGAGAGGCTTTTTTCGGGTAAAGTTCACCCGGTAATTAAGTCTCCTCCAGTTCCACAGAGTTCCCCGGCCGATAAAGACTACCCTGACAACCCTATTGCCGCTTATCATAATTAGTTCTCGAGACGGAACGACGACGCTCTACGCGATGATCGAACACCAACGACGCCATTGTTACTCTCTTTCCGCGCCGATTAATCTTCGATCCGGCATTGTGGTCGACTCGCGAGTGATTGGAGACCTTCTTCGATGGGGGATACGCGGAACCTTGAAGACGTTGAGAAGGGTTCACCCAGGTACGGGAGCGAGGCTGATGGAATTAGAGGCTTCTGTGAACTAGAGGGATCTTCGCAAGATTTGTTCCTCTTCCAGAATTTCTTTCTCCGTCCAAATACGCAACTTACATTTTTTTAATTTTTCCAGGCACGCTGTTCCGGAGGACAGAGAATCTTTTAGAATTCATTTTCAACATATTTTTCGCTACGAACAAATTCGCAGTTGTTAACGAACAGAAGACACTGCTTCGCTGATTGTAAACCATGGAACGCGAACGTTTGATACACAATTTTAATTTAAAAAAACGTGCACCGTTATTTTTGAGCGTTCGCTTGACCAAACGAAAATATTTTCCGTTGAAAAATCGCGGAGTAACATGGTCGGAAAAATATTTGCACTCGCGGTCCCAGCTAAGGAACATAAAATATCGAATGTGTGGTAGAATCCCGACACGCGCTCGCTATAAGCTCGCCGCGGGTCCCGTTGCGGGCGGAATCACGGAGGCAGATGCGATATCGGTTCTAATTCTCGGCGGTGCTACCGAGGCAAACACGAGTCGTGTTTTTCCAGCGGAAGGCAATATCGTGAGGATCGATGGTCGCGGGTCTCGAGGCGGCAGCGGCATGGTTCGGTTCGCGATCCATATTTCCAGATTGTGTTCGAACCAGCGACATCCCGGCCTCCCCCACGGTCTACTGGAACTCAGGATCGATCCAATCGGGGAAGACTGGTCTCTCCTCTCGCTGACGAGAGCACGGAGATCGAGGCAACGTCGAAGAAGAACGAAAAAAGATCAATACCCATGTCCCATTTAGTGACCCTAACGCCGCGAGAGGCGACCCCATAAAGGCAGCTGGCGTCTTCTGCCTCGTCCTCGACCGTGTACCTCGCTGCTACAGCGGAAACTGAGGTAAAGAGGGAACGAGAGGGTAAACTTCTACGAGGATCTGTGTACAAAACGGATTTGCGTTATGGCAACGCGCCCCGACGACGTCCGCTTGGTCAAAATAAACCTAGTTGGACGGAACGGTTTCGTCTGGCTTGATCTAGTAAGTTTATCTCATGGGAATTGTATTGAAACAATCAACCATTACGTACCACTCTAGCTACAATCCATTTTTATAAATATGAAAACACAGCTAGAATACATTTTCTGGCTACAATGAACTTTCATTCGATCAATCGATTTTTCTACGGAGTATCGAATACCGAATACGTTGTCTTTATCGAAGACGATGATTTCTGGAAAATGTTCACCCAACAAATTATGGCCGTATAATCGTGAATTAAACGATCATTACGTGTAAACGGATCCGACGACGTAACAACAACCACTCGGTAAAATCTGGCTTCGCCATGATCAAGATGCATGGCCAACGAATCGTGATCGCCTAACTGCGCGGCTTCCTATGTGGTTTCGAGTAACAAATTACTGGAAATTGTTGGCAGAACTTAGGGAAACGTGAGCATGCACGATGCAGGATAATTAAGAAAGCATTGAGACGTGCGTGAAAAATTTCAGTATTTTAGCAGGACGGTTACGACTAAAGTATAATTATCACTATACCGCGGATCTTTATGGACTCATAGTAAAAGCAACTATACAAAATTCAAAGTTGTTGAGAAATTTTAAAAATCGAAGATGCCGATATATCTAGTTTCTCCTCTATTAAAATCATAACCGGAAGAAACGACATTCAATATTATTTCTGCGAATCGATGCAGACAATTTTTATTCCGCGTAAAAGCGGTAATTATTTTTTGAAACGTCTTAAAGTCGCAATTAGCGGTTGCTCCAAAAGAAGAAACGGGACCGGGCTAAAGGAGAGTCTCAACTAACACGAAGAGCAGAGATAAATGGGACGGCTTAGCCGTAAACGAGGCATAATCGTATGCAACTGCCGGTTAAGATAGACGTCAGCAGTCGGACTGGGAACGACTGGTTAGCTGCATTATTCCCGATGTGCCTCTCGCGCGCCGTGGAGATTATTGTGCTGGCACTTAACATACACACCTGTATATCACCGGTCGAGGTGGCTCGGCTATCAAGATGGAGTAGACGGGACCGTAAGTCACCGTTCTCCTGAGGGAACAGCGAGCCAACTAGCCATGATAACGGGGCCAGGCCATATAATGTCGGATGTTTTCGTCGGAGTGGAAAAGAAGCTTCCGGCAGTTCTCCCTGCTGAAACCGGGAATGTTCACCAAAGGTTTACCAAAAGTTCATCCCTATCTCACCTTCGGAAAAAGGAGTGATCGCACTCGAGGAAACGCGACCTACAGGAAAGTACAAGCACCTGGCCTCGTGACAGCGTGCGACCACCGCTAACAGTGACTTGTCACATGATAAGGAATGGCCCTTTCAACGACACCGCGGCCAGAAAACGAATCGCCTGGAAATCAATTCCTTTCGAACCGGCCTCGCCTCGCGAAGCGACCGATCTCGCTCGTTCCACGGGAAATGGTTTTCTATTTATTTCGTACGCCCCTTTTCAGACCTTCTCAACCGCGCTGACAGCCGCTGCTCGATCCCGATCGAGAGATTGTACACGTTACTCGAGATTTTCTGTAACCGATCTGCCGAGATCGTTGCGAACTGTCTTC